>JASDDO010000019.1:424591507-426991507 GCA_030015575.1 Agapanthus africanus | reverse complement strand
CCGTTGGACGTCGTATACTTATTTTTATTATCTTGCGTGGTTGTGATTCGCCGGTTGGCGAAGAGCTAGCTCCCGCTTGGGGATGCCATTATTCTTATTATGTATTTGTGGTTTTGGATCAAAATATACAAAGGAGGTGCTGCCAAAATTTTTAAAGGACGAAACATGTTTTCAAACTAGTAAATTTTACATGCATCATTCATGTTCCTTTTCCATGCATTAAGAAAACTTGATTTCAAAACCTCACCTCCTTTATTTTCTTAAAAAGGTTTAGATTTCTGGGTTTCGGCTTACTTGAATTCCGTTACGCCTTTAGACGTTGCGTGATTCAAGTGCTGGTCACGAGCTAATATTTTGGGTCGTGACAACGATTCCCATAAGAAGCAGGCATTTACACTTCATAAGGTGCTCTTGTGGACAGTCAACAATTTTCCAGCATACGCTATGTTGTCTGGATGGAGCATTAAAGGTTACAATGCTTACCCGATATGCCTAGAGAAAACATACATGGGTCACCGTCGATGGTTGGATATAAATCATTCATATCGTCATAATTGCAGCAAGTTCAATGGTAGACAAGAGCATAAGCATGCCACACCTGAGCCGACGGGTTTAAAGTTGTGGGAGGAAACACAAAGTTTTAGTAATGTTGATTTTGGGAGAACGACAAAGTATACAATTCTACGGGTTGCTGGCAGTTACTAGAGAAAGAATACCATTTTCAATGAGCTGGTATATTGGCGGGATCTCAATCTGCGTCATAACTTAGACTTCAGGCACATCGAGAAGAACGTATCTGATGTACTCTTTAACACCTTATTGAATGTGAAATCCTGCCACGCCCCGCTTCCCAGTAGACGAAAACGGTGATGTGGCAACCCCGCAGCGTATTTACTATGAAGAGACATTTCCCTTAATAAATACATTAAGCGTATGTAAGAAATATAACAATGTGCAAGAATACAAGAGTAATAATTAAACAGCAACTTTATTTACATTCAAATTTCAAATACAACTATCGAAAATAAAAAGATACAATGACTAAAACAAATGCCTAAACATTGGCATACAGAAGTCCTCCTGGCTCGGCTCTATCTCCTCAGAGTCCGTTCCTCCTGACAAACATTACAAGGAAAAGAAAAAGTGAGAAATGTCATCAACAAACTAGAGCTCAGTAAGTCCCCAAAAAGAAGAAAATAACGATGACTGAAAGGTGTATAAAGTGAATAGAAACCAAGTAAAAGTGAACATGTGAGGCGGTATATGAGAGTATCTAAGCATGTCATTTATAGGCATACGATAGCTATTTTAATGTAGTTGTTTGTAGTTTGATAAAAATGTATTCAAGTATACGAGAGTAGTCCAACTTACCCCGTGGACTATGGTAACATGTAGTACATGCAGGGTTCCCTAGGGTCGCCGCTGGGTTTCGGGAGGCATCGACCATGCCGTTTTCAAAAAATTGGTGAGCTAAAGAACCCTAACCTAGAATCTTAACTAGAGAATTAGACGAAACTAGAATGTAAATATCTTTACATCTAAGTGAACAAGGAATACAACCTTTGTAGACTGGTCCTTCACCCTTCGCTCCAAGTAGTGAACTCCCGGACTCTAGAAAGGCTCCACAAGATGAAAGAAACAAACTTGCTTGAAGTCTTCGAGGCCGAAGATGATCTACGTCGAGAAGACACCAACTCAAGCTATCTCTTCACTAATATGGAATTAGTGAAGCTAACACCCTAAACTAAATGGCTAGTCTAGTAGAGGATGATGAAATAGAATTTTTGCTCACTTTAGAAATATTTTTCTCACTCTTTTTCTTCACCTCCCAAAAACTAGAGAGCTTGAGGAAGGAGATGAAGAAAAGCAACCATGGAAAAGGTCAAGTGTAGAATGGGAACCATGGGTGAGTTAATATCATATACTAACTCATGTAGAGATTAAACTATGGCTAATCATAATTGAATTAATAAATATCTTAAGTAAAACAAAATTGGTGGACTTAGTCAATGATTCTACAAGCTTCCACTAAGCATCAACCATGACTAATTTCTACCCAATTTTGAATTAGTTTAAATAAATAAAACTCTTGATTATGTTAAGCATGGTGTGAGTCTCATACACCAGACATGCATGACATAATAATATATAGCACATATATATTAAGTGCACACATAAGTGGAAAAAAAATCTTAAGTGAGCTAATATTAGTAAATGGAAGTTAATATATCAAATATATAATTATATATTAAATTATTAAATCAACACTTGATTTAATAATCCGGCTATATCACATATAACCGACTAATATCAAATGTATCAACTTATCGAATCAACACTTGATTCGACAGCCCGGTTATATCACATATAACCGACCGATAACATATATCGCGAGAATAGAATACGGTATCACACACACGTATTAATCTCGATCCCACACATATCACATATGTGCTCCTACTTCGTTTCGCCTGAGCCAGGAAACCACTGTTTAAGACTCTAAAGACTCGTCAATACGCCGGCAGTAGGTGGTGATCATATCAGTCTCCCACAAGCCGCAAGTGGTCTGCTAAACGTAACGGCCACCCGGGTATTGAGCGATCAGAAGATCAACAAGAAAGCCTGCTCATACTCTTGCGAATCCAATAAAAAACATTACCGTACAGTCCGGTCTCTTCGTCTGATATGTCACATATCTCAGCCTGGGGGTGGTAAATATCAGATCCCAATAGCCTGATAAGTCATGCCGATATGACGCCCATAACAATTCGAAAAACTACTGATAACACTTAACAGTGGATCTCAGCAACCCTAACCAGGGATTTCCAATTATGGCCAATCAAGCACAGCGCAACATCAACCCCCAATACCGGGAAAGACGAAATCCCCTCCTATCGCTCATTGCCTCCATGTGACTCGGGACTGTACCTAAAAACCACCGTTTTGCACGATCTCTTAAACGTGATAAGGTGGAAATCAAAGCACAGTGGGAATCACACAAGACTCTATGACGATCTCGTGTCGACAGACTAACCTGTACCAGTGTCACCAGAGAACTGCTATCTGACGATAGGTATAATACCGTCTAAAAGTTCTCGACGAGTCCATCCAGTGTACCCAGTCTCCACTGAGCACCCGTATACCATCTCTGATGTCAAACACCAATGGATATGGGATCATCCATTGCCCATCATATGGGTCGAGAAGCGTATATGCTAGTCTACTCTGGAATATCGATGCCCCGTCTCGATACTCCTACGACTAGGAACATTTGAAGGATGTACTTACCGACTACCTCTGCCCCACTAGTATGATTTGCATCATAATCCTGGTAGTCAAGTACTCATCCTAAGGGCTTTATCAACATGTAATAGAGAGACAATAAGTGTTCATGTTAAGATTAAGAGCAACCATATAGCATACTATCATGTCGAGCAAAAAAGTCCTCCCTATATATGTCCAAGCATCCACTATAATATACATCACATGCATAATAATGGCCTCTAGGGCATACATATAACTAACAATCTCCTACTTGCACTAAGGCCATTTGTTATAGTATCTCATACTCAACGTTCCTTAAAAGTCACTCTTGGAAAAGGCCTCTGTGAGTGGATCCACCGTGTTATCCTTCGCGTCAACTCTCCTTACCTCGATCCCTTGGAGATCAACCATCTCCCTGATCTGGTGATACTGCCTCAGAATATGTCTGGATCGCTGATGAGACTAGCGTTCCTAGGTCAAAGCCACAACTCCATTTTTGTCACAATAACAGTTATTGGACGCTCAATGGTAGGAACCATATTCATCTCATGAACAAGAAATATCCAGACATCCACTTTGGTAGTATCGTTGGTAGCGATGTATTCAGCCTTTATCGTCTAGTTTGCCACGGTATCTAGCTTGGAACTCTTCCAACATACCGTCCTTCCTCTGAGGATAAAGACAAAGCCCGTGACTAACTTTCAGTCGACCTTATCACTCTGGAAGCTCGAATTGGTAGAGGACTCCCACTGGAGTACACCGTTACCAAACCCCAAGAACATTTCTTCAGTGCTTCCCAAGTACTTAAGAATGTCCTTCATAGCTATCCAGTGATTCTCCCAAGATCCGATTGATTCCTGATCACTACACCTAGTGAGTTAGCTACAACTGGTCTGGTGCATAATATCGCATACATGATAGAGCCTACTGTCGAAGCATAGGGTATCCCTTGCACGCGAGCTCTCTCCAACTCAGTCTTGGAAGACATCTTTTTGGAGAGAGTGATTTCTGAGTAAGTGGGCGAACCACCACGCTTAGAATCTTCCATACTAAACCCCTTTAGTACGGTGTTAATGTACCTGGATTTGGGACACTCCCGATATCCACTTAGATCTATCACCATAGATCATAATCCACAAGATGTAGTAGGTATTATCCAGATCTTCTTTGGAGAATCCTCGTGATAAGAGGAGCTTGACCGAGTGTAGCATAGAAAACCATTTCCAACTCGTGGAAGATAACCTTACTCTCTACTACCTTCTTGTATATACAAGGTTCACCTACCTTTTTGACGAAGTCAAACTCTTTGACTGCCGCATCAAAACAGATGTTCCAACTCTGCGATGCGTGCTTTAATCCTGATGGACTTAAGCATAGTCACTGAAGAAAAGGTTTCATCATAAACCACACCTGATTATTGACGATAGCCTTTTACTATAAGTCTAGCTTTGAAAGTCTCAAATTTTCCATTTACACCAAGAATCTTCTCAAGATTCACTTGCTCCCGATAGGTTTTACCCCTTCAGGTGCAACATTCAAAGTCATACTTTGTTGGTGTACATGGATTCCATCTTTGATCGCATGGCATCCAGCCATTTCACAGAGTCCCCATTCGTGATGGCCTGCCTGAACCTAGTCGGGTCATCATCTACCATGATGCAATCCTCGCTCCCACCATCACCGAGAAAACCATAGTATCTCTCAGGTAGATGAGAAACCCTACCAGATTCACGGAGAGGCTGAGGTTCATTGGAGACTACTGAATCCTTTGGTTTCACCAAATCATCAGCTGTTAGTTTGTTCAGCTGGAACTCTTTCCAGTTCTACCACATGACCACTAATTTCTTCATAAGAAGTTCCTTTTCTAAAAAAGTGGCATGCTGATAAACAAAACA
Source organism: Agapanthus africanus (assembly GCA_030015575.1). Taxonomy (NCBI): domain Eukaryota; kingdom Viridiplantae; phylum Streptophyta; class Magnoliopsida; order Asparagales; family Amaryllidaceae; genus Agapanthus; species Agapanthus africanus. The sequence goes on along the minus strand of JASDDO010000019.1, from coordinate 426,986,348 downwards.
CCTTTTGCTCCTCAGTATGGTAGAAGATATTCCTTCGCAAATGTTTAGGATATCAAACAAACTTACAGAACTGATCTTGCCTCGAGCTTGTCCGGATTTTGCTTTTCAACATAGGCCGGTTAATACTAAATCTTAACTCGTTTAAGACATGGTCTATTCCCATTCCGTATCTCATATGGAGTGGTAGGCACTGATTTGGACGGAACCTCATTCAATAGGTATGCAGCTTCTCAAGTGCATAACACGAAAAGGAAACAGGCAACTCAGAAGTACTCATCATAGAGCGCACCATATCTAATAGGGTGCGATGCCTCCGCCCCGATACACCGTTGTGCTGTAGTGTATACGAAGGAGTAAGCTGAGAGAGAATCACATTCTCCGTTTAGAAAATCCAGGAACTCCATGCCCAAGTATTCTCTTCTCCAATCACGTCGAAGGACTTAATACTTCTACCCGTCTGGTTCTCAACTTCAAGCTTATATTCCTTGAATTTCTCAAAATTTTCAGACTCGTGTTTCAACAGGAACACATGTCCGAATCTTGAGAGATCGTCGATGAATGTAATGAAGTACAACGAACCAACCTTGGCTTTTGTAGACATAGGATCAAATACATCATCATGTATCCATCCCAAGAGTTCGATAACTCTTTCTCTGTTTCCAGTAAACGGAGTATTGGTTATTTTACTTTTGTGACAAGACTAGCAAGTATCATAAGATGAAAATTTGAACAGATTCTCATATTCATCCTTAAGTAAATTAGCTGGTCGTGTCGCATAGATATGACCTAGTCTACAATGCCACAAGAAAGATTTGTTCATATCTGAACTACTCCTCTTGTGTGTGTTATATATACTTTGAACTGTGGTTTGATTTAGAACGTGTATGCCATTACATAACGTGCCTGATCCAATCAACTCTTGATTAAGGAAAATATTCACCATATTATCCTATAATACAAAATTATATCTTTCTTTAACTTAATAAAGAAACTGATGTAATGTTGTATATCAGGTTCGGTATCTAATAACATTTGTTCAGAATCAATGTATTTACATTTTGGTAATACAAGGTGATATTTGCCAACTGATTTGGCTGCAACAATTGCTCCATTCTCTAACACTTAGAGATATATCACCCAATCCCAGTTCTCTACCTTTCTATAGCCCATGTAACAGATTACATATGGGGGATCCTGATCCGATATCTCATAACTAGGACGTAGAGGTCACTGAGAAACAGTTCTCGGTAACGAACACACCTGAAGAATATGCATCAACATGCTCATTCCTCGATTGGGTCGCGTAGGAATCCGGATATTCCCCTATTTCCTCCTCGGACTTATAACAATTATAAGATAGAGCAGAACCAACGTTCCCCAGCTCAGTATAATAAGCAGGTTCGGTCAATACATCCATATTATTATCTTGATTAAGGCATGTTACGGTCGCTACCAGGAGAGAGAGAGAGAAGAAAACACTCTGTGTATGCTCTTGCAAGATCAGATAGGTTATTATTTTATCTAATCAGGATGGCTCCCATTGTTTTTATCAAATCTTCATTCAAACCGTAAAAGGTAAGACTAGCCGGGATTAATTACACCCTACAAGTTCGCCACTCTTTCGGCCAGGAAAGTATCGGTACTTTGAGGGAGATTCCCCGTGCTTTCGCACGGACCTAATTAAAATAAACCTCGTTTTCGCAGGGGAGTAACCCCGTTAACACCATTCTAGACACCTACTTGATCGGCTAATTGTAATGTGTAAAACTCTCCTAAGAGTAACTCTTACTCGCAGTGGGTATCGGGATCCAACTATCTCATAGAAGGTATGCAATCTCATTGCAAATTTCAACACTAGAAATTCCCGATAATATTTTACCCCTAGCCACCTATGATCTTGACAAAAGCCAACAAACCATAGGATGCTGGTCAAGTCCAACCCGTACATTTCATGATTGAATTAAACCCACCCACACGACCCTTAATAAAGGCCAACAAGGTCGCACGACTATCCTAATCCAATCGCATCACATGCACAAGCAGATAAGCACTAATCAGCTACCGCACACTACGCCTTGACAAAGGCCAACAAACACAGCACGGGTACTAAATAGTCCTTATCTAAAATGACGGAGGGCTACGACAAGTTTTTAAGAAAACCCTTTGCGGAATGAACTTGATATCGTTGTAGAATTGAGTGATTTTGAAAATGAGTGTTTTTTAAGTTTTTGCTAGTTTTGCTAAAGAGGTCACTCCTGGTGAAGGGATCTCGGCTCTTTCCTCATCGAATGAGGTGCTGATATTTCACGAATACCACTATGCAAAGTATGAACTAAAAAAGCAATCAAAAGACAACACCGAGTGGGTTGTAGTATCTGCTAGTTTCGCTAAAGAGGTCACTCCCGGTGAAGAGATCTCGGCCCTTTCCTTATCTAATAAGGTGTTGGATATTCTACAAGGAATACCGTTATACAAAGAAAGACCTAGAGCTACCAGTTTTTAAAACAAGATTCTACAACATCATTAGGTTTCTTTTATTTTATTAATCTCATTAATGATGCCCAACAATTATGCTTCCTAAGCATCACAGAAGAAACGAAAGCAGCAATATTTATTATATATCATATATATAATATAAGCATTCGTCTCAAAATATCAAGTGATCACATCACAGAATATCAGTAGCAAAATAACACATATGAAATATTGGATATACTAGGAATTTCGTGTTTTAATTAAGCCAGTAAAAACGTGGATTCCACGGTCGCGATGAATAGCCAAACCCATATCCCAAGACCCCTACGAGAGCGGCAAGAAACCCTCCTAATTCTAGAGTTAGGAGACCCGGTCTCGACTCCTCGAGATGGTCTCCCACTGGACTCTAGAACCCGGTTACTTGTGCTCCCTTTCCTTGGGTCTATCATAATGCGGAAAACTAAATAATATACATCAATGGTGACATCATCCTCAACCCAGAAATTCCTTAATAAAAGAATATTACATACAAGTTTTTATATGAATGAAAATGAAAAACTCTCATCTCACATAAAAATCCTCGGCTATTCAAACACGACGATCCAATATAACATATCACAGCAACACATAACATCACATGTCATCAATGTAACTAAATATGCGTATCCCAATTGTCGTTGACATATAGCAACGAAACCGGCGATACACCGCATGTTACACTTACGGTCGCAGAAAACAAAGTGAAAAATTACAACAATTGGAATCCGAAACTACCTTAGACATCATAAACCCAATGTATCACAAACTTTGGATTTCATGCCTAACCAAATGAATTCCTTAGACATCGCATGCCTAACAATTATAAACCCCGCATCATAGTCTCGACGTTGAAAACACTTTTCATTAACCGGTCAGGTAATTCAACAAGATTCCCGACAACCTGATCGAATACTCGTCGGAAACTTTAGTAGATGGCCGCACCCCCGATACCGTCGCAGAACACCACGGCCGCGAGCACTTGAATGGATGCTTTTGGCAACGTTGTTCTCCTACAGTCATTTGGTCGGGGTTATGGGGCGTGGCTATCTAGTAAGCTTACCCGGCGAGTATCCGCGTACACTACGTAATTGCGACGGACTTTTGATCCACATCAAAATCCCGTGGCAACCGATCAAATGAGACTGAATTGCTAGATTTATAAAATTCAAATTAGTTTTCATAAAACTAAATATTGTGGATTTCAAGTACTGTATCATAATCACAGATAGCTAGACAATGTTAAATATTTCGATCGAATCAACAAACACCAAAAATTTCCCATAGAGGGCTCAACACTTGAGCGCGGTTTAAAAATACCCAGAACATGCCACAACACTTATGGACCAACCGTAAAAAGGTCAACCCTTGCCTCACCTATGGCGCCGCAGAACTACCATAAACCCTAGGGTTTGGTGGCGGTTCCGGCAGTCACAGAATCGAGTTAGGGCTTCGTTCTTCTAGAGAGTCCATAGAATCACCTGCATGATTTTCTGAAGACCTTAAACTTGGAAAATCCAACTCTTAGAAAATTTCCAGCGAGGGAGAAAATGGGTTATTGATATCCATTCGAACTTTTTAACGTTGTCTAAATAACCCGAAATGATATTAGAATTATGACTACGAAATACTCCGAATTGCCTTTACAAAAATATAACATCACCTGCAATATCAGTAAAAACAAGCAACACCTGAAATACCAAAACCCAGAGACCGGAACACCACAAAAATTTGAAGCCAAAACAAGCTTCCAAAACTGGCCAGGCCGGATTTTCATCACATGTCGCCGGCCAAAATCCAGCGAAGAGGGCTCAAATTTCTATGGTGTTCATGTTATATCTCATGTAACATTCTGCAACTGCTTAAAAAAATTTTAGACACCTTAAAAATTTTGACAGAAACTAGGTTTTTATTTCGAGTGCTTCGGAGTTGTTTCGGTTTCGTAATTCTACAAATATCGTCTAATTCTATAGCATGGCTTTGATACCACTACAGGGTTCCCTAGGGTCGCCGATGGGTTTCAGGAGGCATCGACCATGCCGTTTTCAAAAAATTGGCGCGCTAAAGAACCCTAACCTAGAATCTTAACTAGAGAATTAGACAAAACTAGAATGTAAATATCTTTACATCTAAGTGAACAAGGAATACAACGTTTGTAGACCGGTCCTTCACTTCAATAGCTCCGTGTAGTAGTCCCTTCGTTCCAAGTAGTGAACCCCCGGACTCTAGAGAGGCTCCACAAGTTGAAAGGAACAAGCTTGCTTAAAGTCTTTGATACCGAAGATGATCTACGTCGAGGAGATACCAACTCAAGCTATCTCTTCACTAATATGGAATTAGTGAAGCTAACACCCTAAACTAAATGGCTAGTCTAGTAGAGGATGATGAAGTAGGATTTTTGCTTACTTTAGAAATATTTTTCTCACTCATTTTCTTCACCTCCCAAAAAGCTAGAGAGCTTGAGGAAGGAGATGAAGAAAAGAAACCATGGAAAAGGTCAAGTGTAGAATGGGAACCATGGGTGAGTTAATATCATATACTAACTCATGTAGAGACTAAACTATGGCTAATCATAATGGTTGGGTTAAGAAATATTTTAAGTAAAACAAAATTGGTGGACTTAGTCAATGATTCTACAAGCTTCCACTAAGCATCAATCATGACTAATTTCCACCCAATTTTGAATTACTTTAAATAAATAAAACCCTTGATTACGTTAAGCATGGTGAGAGTCTCATACACCCATGTAGCATATGGCAACATGCATGACATAATAATATTTATCATATATATATATTAAGTGCACATATAAGTGAGAAAAAAGAAATCTTAAGTGAGTTAATATTAGTTAATGTAAGTTAATATATCAAATATATAATTATACATTAAATTATTAAATCAACACTTGATTTAATAATCCGGCTATATCACATACAACCGACTAATATCAAATGTATCAACTTATCGAATCAACACTTGATTCGACAGCCCGGCTATATCACATATAACCGACCGATATCACATATCGTAAGAATAGAATATGGTATCACATACACGTATTAATCTCGGTCCCGCACATATCGCATATGTGCCCCTACTTTGTTTCGTCTGAGCCAGGAAACCTCTGTGTAGGACTCTAAAGACTCATCAATACGTCGGCAGTAGGTGGTGATCATATCAGTCACCTACAAGCCGCAAGCGGTCTGCTAAACGTAACGGCCACCCGGGTATTAAGCGATCAGAAAATCAACAAGTAAGCCTGCTCATACTCCTACAAATCCACTAAGTAACACTACCGTACAGTCCGATCTCTTCGTCTGATATGTCGCATATCTCAGCCTAGGGATGGTAAACATCAGACTCCAATAGCCTGATAAGTCATGCCGATATAAGGCCCATAACGATTCGAGAAACTACTGATAACACTTACCAGTGGATCTCAGCAACCCTGGCTAAGGATTTCCTATTATGGCCAATCAAGTATAGCGCAATATCAACCCCCAATATCGGGAGAGATGAAATCCCCTCCTATCGCTCATTGCCTCCATGTGACTCGGGACTGTACCCAAAAATCACCGTTTTGCACAATCTCTTGAATGTGGTAAGGTAGAAATCAAAGCACAGTGGGAATCACACAAGACTCTATGACGGTCTCGGTTCGACAGACTAACCTGTACCAGTGTCACCAGAGAACTGCTATCTGACGATAGGTATAATACCGTCTAAGAGTTCTCGACGAGTCCATCCAGTGTACCCAGTCTCCACTGAGCACCCGTATACCATCTCTGATGTCAAACACCAATGGATATAGGATCATCCATCGCCCATCATATGGGTCGAGAAGCGTATACGCTAGTCTACTCTAGAATATCGATGCCCCGTCTCGATACTCCCACGACTAGGAGCATTTGAAGGATGTAGTTACCGACTACCTCTGCCCCACTAGTATGATCTGCATCATAATCCTGGTAGTCAAGTACTCATCCTACTGGCTTTATCAACATGTAATAGAGAGACAATAAGTGTACATATTAAGATAAAGAGCAACCAGATAGCATACTATCATGTCGAGCAAGAAAGTCCTCCCTATTTATATCCAAGCATCCACTATAATATACATCACATGTATAATAATGGCCTCTAGGGCATACATATAACTAACAGTACAAAGCCCCGTCATAATCCATGGGACAACGGTATATGATTTCATGTAGGTGTCTTTTAAAATGACCTCTTGTGCCACGATATACGTTCCGTACCAATCTACCCCTTATCCCCGCATATTGTAGTGTATAGTTCAAATTTATATGTCGTAGCCGAATCCATGAATATAAAAATGTACCAGTTCAGATTCAAGATGTAATCATATATTCAGGTATTTATGTCAAGTTCATGTTAAATTATATTCATAGTTCAGTCAGGTCAGGTCAAGTCCAAGTTTGGATATTCAAGTCCAAGTTTAAGATCAAATGTTCAAGTTTAGGTTTGAGTTGGATTTGAGTTTGAGTTTGTATTCAAGCTATAGTCAATATCTTATGAATGAATTTAACTTTTGAAATTCTTAAGTTCAGAAATAATTGAACAACCGCTGTACATGGACGGCAGAATTTGTGCCTTTTTCCAAGACGATTGCCATTAATAACTCCGTTAATTTACAGTGTTGTCTAACCTGATTAGACAAGCACTCATTTTCTTCGGCTCCATGAGTCCCAAAAGAAATGATACCGCTTAAACCTATATTAATATAGGGTAAACCAATATTAATATAGGTTTCTTAAAAATTTATTCAAGTCGTTTACATTGGATTTACATTGTTCGCATTTCTCGAGTGGGTTTTATGAAAAATGTTATAATATTGTTTTAAAAATAAACCTCGAGGATAATTTATAATATTAAGAGTTTTTATTTTAAAAAATATATTTTAGTTTTAGTGGTATTTTAGTGAAAAACTTAGCTTTTAAAAAGTTTAGGGTATTTTTATGAAAACTATACCTTTGGAAAATTAATGGTATTTTATTAAAAATTTTAATTTTTCATTTAAAAATATTGTTTTCATAATTTGTTTTCATTGAAAATATGGATTCATAATTTTATATAATTTTTCAAAGTTTAACTTGTTTAAGAAAAATCGTATTTTTATTCCTTTCGGGACCGAATTCTCCGTGAGAAGTTCTGCATCTCGCTCTACTATTCAAAAGACGTGCGATAACCCGCACCATCCGTAAATGGGTTTCCCTAAAAAGCTTGCAGAGGTTTAATTATAAAGGATTTAAAAATATCGATAAAAAGCATTTTTGTAAAGTAATGGTATTTTAATGAAAATTGTATTCTTTAAATTAAACATGTATCTAAAATATTATGCTATGAAACCGTAGTGTATGTGATGGGGTAGGTCGTTACCCTGTGAATTTTCTATAGTAATATATTTCTAGCTTTTGATAAAATGTTACTTTTAAAATTCATGGTATTTGTCACGCCCCGCTTCCCAGTGTACGGGTAAGAAGGCACGACGGGGTCCACTACGTATTTACTCAGAAGTGAACACGCTAAATGATCTAAGCAATATAAAGTAAAATGTACATAAGAGACAAGAATATAAATGAACAACTTTTATTTATTTAACAATTCTTTATAAGTACAGCTGCAAATGTAAATACAGGAATAGAAAGTAATGCCTAAACAATGGCATAACTGAAATGAAAAGTATATACAGGTGCCTACAGTTCTGGGTCGATGCCAAACTGCTCTAAGTCCTCAGTACTGGGCTCGATCTATAGAGAGTCGGATCCAACTGACAACATTCCAAAGAAGAAGAGAAATAAGAATGTCGTCAGTGAACAATCGCTTAGTAAGTCTCAAAAAAGGAGAGAAGTAGAATAGACAGAAAAGAGAATATAACTATATAATGTTATCTTTTGTTCTATTATCGCAGTTGTTTGTAGCTTGTTACAGAATAAGCCAGTGTATACAAGAGGAGTCACACTATTCCGGAGACTAAGGTATACAGAGCACAAGGAACCGTTAAGGCACGATACAACAGCAATGGATATTCAGGTTAGGTGTATTAAAGTGACCGTCTCGTGCCACTTCTAACACATTACGTACCAGACTAACCCTTTGAAACCCCGTAATCTCTTTTGTATTGATTATATTGTTTTGTTAGATGGATGATTTGCCGAAACCATGATATCATGTAAACAGAATGGATATAAATGGATAGTCATGTAATCAGAGTGTATCCATGGTTCGGTTGGGTCGATATAGGTATAAATGGACTCATGTTGTATTGTAGTTATACTTGAATTGAATTCAAGTCGGATTGATTTCATATTAGATTGAGACTCTGTCTGAGTCAGATACTTTTGAAAAGAAATTGAAGTTCTGAATTAGTTTTGATGTTATCGGTAACTGCTGCACATAGACGGCAAGATATGTGTCTTTTCCAAGACAATTACCGTATTGATAAGACCGTTGTTAGGTTGTCTACCTTAGATAGGCAAGCACCCAAATTCTCCGGCTCCCTGAGGCTCAAGAGAACTGGTCCCGCTTAAACTGATGTTTACTAGGGTCCTTATTATAAATTAATATAACTTGAGGGGGTTTATGAAAAATAGTTTTGATATATTTTCAAAATACACCTCAAGTATTTAATTATCGTCTATAGGGTTTTCATAATTGTAATTTTTATAAAGTGAAATATTCTAGTGAATATAACCTAGATTTCATTGTATATAGTATTTTAGTGTAATTTTGGAATGGTATTGATTGTAAAGGTAGTTTCATGAAATTTGTGATTTCTTTGATTTAGAAAAATATGGAATTATATATATATATATATTGTATGCTTAAAGTAGATATTTTGATAGTATTTATATATATATATATATATATAGTAAAACTAAATTTTATTTATTAAGTAGAAATCTCATTTTTCTTAAAAATTGCATTAAAAATTCTATCGAGATCGAATACTCCTTGCGGAGGTCTACATCTCGCTCTACTAGGCCTGAGGATGTGCGATAACCCGTACCATCCCGATCGGGGTTCCCCAAAATGGGTTGTAGAGGCACAATTGCACAGAATTAAATAACACCCTTTTTAAAGAAAATAGTTTTTGAATGTTCAAGATACTTAAATGTAAATTCGTATTTTCCCATAAACTAATATCCCAAGAGTTATCGTGCTATGTCAAAAATGTGTGTTGTGATGAGGTAGGTCATTACCTCGTGAGTTTTCTAAAGATAATATAAGGGAATATGTTGAATTGTGTTGAAAGTAAAGTATATGGTATTTAACCGTAAAAATACGATAAACGTTGCATAATAGATTGTTTTGAGATGAAACTTGTTCTAATGTGATTGTTTATGATTACTAAATAATCTATTAAAAAAATTTAGGTTTGTTATTTATAAAAATTAGAATTTTAAAGAAAAGAGAATCGGAAGCAGGAATAACTCCGCTTCCGACGAGTTTTGAAAAGGAGAAGTTTTGGAATAGCAAAAGAGGAAGGAAGAGCGTTGAGGGGACTTGATGATTTGAATCAAAGATAAAAGGTAGGGAAATACATTGGAATCGCCGGGAAGTCGTTTCGTCGCCGGATTCTTCTTGAAACGTCGCTGGAATTTCGACCTTTGCGAACTCCACTTGTGCAACTTTGGACTTGGAAATTTTAGAGAGTTTTTGTAATGGAATTCTGAATGAGGAGGGGTGAAATGTAGTGTGGTATTTGTAACAACTCCAATTCTTGTGTACATAAATTTGATTAAAAGTTAATGTAAACTTGGGGTATTTACATTTCCTGTGAGTACCATAAGTATTTGATTCAATTTTGAACAGCAAGAAGGAGCTTGTAGCTCACTGGTAAGACCTTACACTGCTGAACTAAAGCACCAGAGTTCAAATCCCATCACCACACATTATTTTTATTTAAATTCATTTAATCTTTTAGAAGCCCAAGAGTCTACACATGCACTACACGTAATAGGGTAAGTTACAGAATAAACAAACATGACCATGAGGCTAGACCAAGCGTCAGGGACATGTGGCATCAAGACGCGCCCCGACTCGCCCAACTTGGGCCGGCGACTCGGTTGAATCGGCCGGCAGCGCCGGGTCAACTCGGTCCGATGCTACTTTTTCTTGAACCCCCTGCACCCTTTGGCCTACCTCACTCCCCGTGCACTGTTTAAATTCTCTGCAATTAACCAGAAAATTAAAATACCCCCTTTTAATCCTTTTTAGTGCAAATTTAAATACAATTTTTATCACACCGTTTCACTACCCTAAACCCTAGATTTTTCCTATAAATACCACCCCTCAAATCACCCCCTCACTCACAAATCCCTGCCCAAACTCTCAAGACAATTCCCAAGACATTTTGTGTGCAAGTAGAGTTAGCAAAGGGCAAAGCTCTGACGAACTTCCGACAACGAAACGACGCACCGGCACCTCCTATCTCTTCCTCCTTCTCTTTTCTAATCAAATAACCTGTATGTCCCGAATTCTTCTTCTTTTCTCTATTCTAAAAATATTCAAAACTAAAACTCGACGGAAGCGGAGTTAATCCGACTTCCGATTCGGTTTTTCCTTAAAAAGTTCTATTTTTCATAAACACAATAACACCAAACTCTTATGTCATGACCATTAAAAACTAACGAAGATAATAGAACAAGTTTGGCATCAAAATAATAATCGTAGCAAGTTTTATTCTACTTTTACATTAAAATACTCTTATGTTTCATTTCGACATGCTTGAACTTTTTAAAAGCGTATTAACTTAGAAAACTCACGAGGTAATAGCCTACCTTCTCACAACACTCATATGTAATATAGCACGATAAAATTTGGGAACATAAATTTGGAAAAAATACGATTTTACACATAACTACCTCCGACTTATAAAAACATTTTTTTACAAGATGTGTATTTTAACAAATCTTTGCAAATAAGCCTCTACAGCCCATTTCGGGGAACCCATTCGGGATGATGTGGATTATCGAACATCCTCGGGATTAGTAGAGTGAGATGCAGATCTCCGCAAGGAGCATACGATCTCGAAAGATTTAAAATACAATTTTCTTTAGAAAATGTGATTTCTATTATAAATAAAACTTATATTTTTAATAAATATATATATATATATGTAATTAATATCAAAATATCTATTTTTAATATTTATAATATTCCACATTTCCAAAATTCAAGAAAAACATCTCATTTACAAGAAAATACCAAACAATTCCAATATTACAAATAAATACCATATATTATGAAATTAGGTTTTATTCACTAGAAATGTCACATTGATAAAATATATATTAATAAAAACTTTAAAGACGATAATAAAATACATGAGGTGTATTTTGAAAATTATACAAAATTACTTTTACATAAAACCCCTCTCAAGTTATACTAAATTACAATAAGGACGCAAGTAAACATAGGTTTAAGCGGGACCAATCTCTTGAGTCTCAGGGAGCCGGAGATATGGGTGCTTGCTTATTTAACGTATACAACTTAACAAATAGTGTTATCAACACGGTAATTGTCTTTGAAAAAGACACAAATCCTGTCGTCCATGTGCAGCAGTTACCGATAGCACCAAACATGATTCAGGATTCAATTTCTTTTCTAATTGTCTGACTCAGACTGAGTCTCAATATAATCAATCTGACTTGAACATGATTCAAGTATCAAACTACAATACAACATGGATCTATGAATCCATCTTTTCAATCTATATTAATCTACATTGACTGAACCGAACCATGGATATATTCCATCGACATGATCATCCATTATATTCGTTCCATTACCGATATCAAGGCTTCGGCAAGTCATCCGTATATATATACAATATACAATTCAAATAATACAATCAAGATATCGTAGGGTTTATAAGGGGTAGACTGGTACGGAAGGTGTTAGAAGTGGCACGAGACTGTAACCATAATACACCTAACCTGAATTCAATTGCTGTTATACCGTGGCTGAACGGTTCCTTGTGCTCCGTATACCTTAGTCTCCGGAATAGTGAGACTCCTCTCGTACACACTAGCATTTTTCTGTACCAAGATACAAACAACAGCGTTAACATTAAATATAACATTATAACAATATACTCTCTATTCTGTCTATTCCATTCTTGTCTATTTACGGGACTTACTGAGCGATTTGTTCGCTGAAGACATTCTCTTTCTTCTTCTTTGGAATGACGTCAGGTGATTTGGACTCACTGGAGATCGAGCCCACCAACGAAGATTTGGACCAGCTAGCTTTCGACCCGGAGCTCTAGATACTTGTACATTTCATTTCAGTATTTTCCATTTCTGTTATGCCACTATTTAGGCAATACTTTCCATTCCATGTATTTACTTTTCAGATGTATTGTAAAAAGAATGTTAATAAATAAAGTTGATGTTCAATACATATCTATTGTCATTGTATCTTGTGCAGTTTACTTATATTGTTTAGATATGCTTAGCGTGTTTACTTCAGAGTAAATACGTAGCGGCCTCGTCGTGTCCTCTGCCCGAACACTGGGAAGCGTGGTGTGACAGGTTTTATTGGTGGCCCATGCAACTCAGAGCTGTATGGAACGCTACTATGCAGTTTCGCACTGTATGGACAACCTAAGCAATATAACATAAGAACCAGCAACTGAAAACATTCTTTACAATTCACATTCCTTGAATCTTATCATTTCATATACTTTGAATATGTCCTAACCCAAATTTTTTCTTTCAAGGTTATGGATTCCCCAAACAACACCAGCATGAATGTCAACAACACTCTCCCACCACTACCACTCACACCTGCCATTGCTGCTCCGATCAACGAGCAGACGGTTCTGCTTGAGGCAATCTGCAGCCTCCTAGAAGAACAGCAGCAGCAGACTGCTATTCTAATGAACCGTCCCGAAGCAGAAGCACGTGGGGTGAAGCAATTCAGGGCCTTACACCCCAAGCAGTTCACAGGAAAAGAGATCCCTATAGAAGCTGAGGAATGGGCTCAGAGCATCAAAAATGATCTGGCAGCGACACAAGTGCCAGAGATAGCTTGGGTTTGTGTTGCGAAGCTGCAGCTCACGGACAATGCACGAGTTTCGTGGAAGGCGGAAGAAAGCCGTCTTGATCAACCCATCGAATGGAAGATTTTCCGTGATATTTTCGACGTAAAGTACTTCCCGAAGACTGCCAGGTTTGACATGGAACATCAGTTCATTCACTTACAACAAGGTTCGATGTGGACCAAATCAGTGGATGAATACGATGCTGAGTTCACCATGCTCAGTTGGTAAGATATGTCTCAATAATTTGATTTTTCAGTAAACCACATACTACACAGCTAACACAATACTTTAACAGATTTGCGGCACACTTGATACCAACGGATGAGATCAGAGCCCGTCGATTTCAACAAGGGTTAGATTCGGAGATCCAGGCTGCAGGCATAGGAGATTTCCCGACTCATGAATCGGCTCTGAAAGCTGCCCGCCGTTATGAGGCAGTGGTAAAGATCAGGGGAAGATCTCAATCTGCTGGAGTTAAGCACCCTGCCATCCAGATGGCAGGAGGGGCCTCATCAAGGCCACCATTTGTGCCAAGGAGATCGGGAGTACCAATCAACAGGCCCGGCCCGGCCTTTTGTATCTACTGCAAGAAAGATGGACATTTGGAAAAAGATTGTCGGCGAGCCAACCGTATTTGCTTAGTCTGCGGCTCAGCTACTCGTGATATTAGGTCTTGTCCCCGAAGACACAACCCAATTGCTGCACCCAGGCCAGCAATCACATACCCACAGCGTCCAGCCATTCGGGCACCTGCTCCAAGACTCGCTCTCCCTGTTCCACCACCTAGAGGACCACCGACTGCACCTCCTCCTCGTCAGTTCCATCAACCTCAACGGAACGTCCCGAGGAATGCTCCTCCGGCCAGGAGGAATGTACCATGGTGATAGGCTTTCATGATGACCGAGTTAGAAGCTGAGGCCACTAGCTAAGTCATCACTGGTAACCCTTTCTTTTCAAGCTTTTCTTTTAGTCTTAACACCAACCTATATATTTTTTCTATACCTAAAACATATCCCACATATCTTAGGTATAATCTTAGTAGCCTCACTTCCTGCACTAGCACTATTCGATACTGGAGCATCTCATTGCTTTATGTCGCAACGGTTCGTCCGAACTCACGCAATTCCAGTCACACCGCTTGTATCCAGATGGAATGTCAGTTCAGAGAATGACGGTCTAAAGGCAACAATGGGATACAGCTTGTGTCTAGTAGTCGTCTGCAGCAGAGAATTCTATGCTGACTTCAAGGTGCTGAACATACCGAACTTCGATGCGGTTCTAGGTATGGATTGGCTCGGAACATTTTATGCTACCATTGACTGTCGTCAAAGGAGGGTAGTATTCGAGATTCCAGACCATCCGGTCTTTTATTTCAAAAGTGGAGACCGTACCCTGGAGCCAAGTACTTACAAGGCGAAACCAAAGAAGACAGTGATTGCAGCAATTCAAGCAGAGGAAGGATCAAAGCCAGAAGTGGTTCGAGAGTTCGACGATGTATTTCCTGACGATATATCAGGTTTCCCTCCCAATCGAGCTCTTGAATTCAGCATTGATTTAGTACCAGGAGCACAACCGGTGATCAAAGCACCTTATCGATTATATCCGGAAGGTTTGAAGGAGGTCTGAACTCAGTTGGACGAATTATTGGCGAAAAGAGAGATTCGTCCCAGCACTTCAAGTTGGGGATCTTCAGTTCTACTTGTGAAGAAGAAGGAAGGTTCATACAGAATGTGCATCGATTATAGAGTCTTGAACGAAATAACGATAAAGAAAAAGTATCCTCTATCGCGCATCGACGATTTATTCGATCAGCTAAGTGGGTCTTGTGTTTTCTCTAAGCTAAATTTTCCGTTCAGATTATCATCAGGTTAAGGTCAAGGAAGATGATATTCATAAAACAGCATTCAGAACTCGCTATGGTCATTACAAATTTCTTGTGATGCCATTTGGAGTGACCAACGCACCAGCAATATTCATGAACCTGATGAATCAAGTTTTCCGGGAGTACTTAGAAAGATTTGTTGTCATCTTTATCGACGACATCCTGGTGTATTTAAAGAGTCGGAAAGAACATGCCGAGAACCTACGAATTGGCCTGGAAACTTTACGACAACATCAACTATATGCCAAGTACAGCAAGTGCGAGTTTTGGCTAGATCAAGTTGGTTTTCTTGGACATATTGTATCAGGCGAAGGAATCTCTATGGATCCAGCGAAAGTTTCGGCAGTAGGTGAATGGCCGACACCAAAGTCAGTGAAGGACATTTGAAGTTTCTTGGGTCTAGCTGGATATTACAGAAGGTTCATTGAAGGCTTTTCTAAGATAGCAACACCCCTGACCAAGCTCACATGTAAAGATGAAGAATTCGTATGGTCAGAAGCATGCGAACAAGCTTTCGTAGAACTCAAGTCAAGGTTGACATCAGCGCCTATTCTCATTATACCGGACCAATCTGGAGGTTTCGAAGTGCATTGTGATGCATCCGGTAAGGAATTAGGATGTGTTCTACATCAGCACGGTAAAGTTGTGGCTTATGCTTCAAGACACCTGAAGATTAATGAGCGCAATTATCCAACGCATGATTTGGAGTTGGCGGCCGTAATCTTTGCTCTTAAGATTTGGCGCCATTATCTTCTTGGTGAACGAGTGAACATATATACAGATCACAAGAGTCTGAAATATTTTTTTACTCAGAAGGAGCTTAATATGCGGCAGAGACGATGGTTAGAACTCATGGAGGACTTTGACATCAACCTGCAATATCATCCAGGGAAGGTGAATGTGGTACCCGATGCCCTTAGTCACCAACCATTATCGATGAATCTCACCGCCCAGTGGAAGCTTCAACGGGAATTGCATCAGATGGAGATTGAAGTAGTCATGCCTGGTAACGCTTCAAGTTTGATGAATTTACAAGTTCAATCTACCATTGTCAATCAGATCAAAGCAGCTCAAGCAAGTGATGCTAAGTTGCAAAAGATCAGAGAACAAGTGGAGAATGGACTCAGAACAGACTTCATCATCCATGAAGATGGATCTTTGAGATACGGTAGCAGATTATGTGTACCAAAAGGTTCTGTTCAGGAAGAGTTAATGAAAGAAGCTCACAAGTCTCCCTACTCAGTACACCCTGGAGGTACAAAGATCTACGTCAGAATTAATGGTGGCATGGTATGAAGCGTGAAGTAGCCAGAAACGTCGCTAAATACTTGGTGTGTCAGCAAGTAAAGGCTGAACATCATAGGATGCAGGGTTCCCTAGGACGGCATCAAGCTTTCGGGAGGCATCGTCCATGCCAAATTCAAATTATTGTCGTTCTAGCTAACCCTACCATAGAATCATTTACTAGAAATCGACGGAATATGTAAATGCAAACACTTTGCAAGTATAGTAAGCAAGGAATACAACCTTTGTAGACCAGTCCTTCACTTCAATAGCACCGTGCAGTAGTCCCTTCGCGGCGATCAAGAAGTCCCGGACTCTAGAGAGGCTCCGATGAAGAAACGAACATGCTTGCTTCGAAGCCTTCGAGGCCGAAAATGATCTACGTCGAGGAGACACTAATCCAAGCCATCTCTGCACTAACTATGGAATTGGTGAAGCAAACACCCTATACTAAATGGCAAGTAGTAGAGGATGATGAAGTAGGAAGTGGGCTCACTTTATATTTCAATTTCTCACACTTTTTCCGTCAACTCCATTGAAGCTATAAAGCTTTGAGGAAGAAGAAGAAGAATTAACTCATCAAATGAATTATATTGTTGAGGTTAGAAATGAAACCAAGGGTTAAGCATGTCATGCTTAACCCTTGTAGAGAGTTAACCATGGCCATGGGTTAAAGGATTAGGTTAAATAAATATCCTAAGCTAGACAAAAGAGTGGACAAAGTAAAAAATGCTTACAAGCTTCTACAAGCTTTCAACAAATATCAACCATGATAAAATCCATAATTTTGAATAATTTAATGATAAATATAAAACCCTAATCTTAACCCTAGCATAGTTCAACCTCATAAACCCTAGATGCATTTGTAACCTAGCATGATACATTTAATATATATCACATATACATCAATGTATCCAAAGTGAGAAAAGAAATCATAAGTGAGCTAATACTACTTAATGTAATGTAATACATCAAATATATAATTATACATTAGATTATCAAATCAACTCTTGATTTAATAATCCGGTTATATCATCTATAACCGACTAATATCATATGAATCAACTTATCGAATCAACACTTGATCCGATAACCCGTCTATATCATATATAACCGACCGATATCTCATATCGCGAGAATAGAATACGGTATCTCATATCGTATCAATCTCGGTCCCGCACATATCACATATGTGCTCCTACTCCATTTCGCTTGAGCCAGGAAACCCCTGTGTAGGACTCTAAAGACTCGTCAATACGCCGTCAGTAGGTGATGATCATATCAAACACCCACAAGCCGCAAGCGGTCTGCTAAACGTAACGGCCACCCGGGTATTGAGCGATCAGAAGATCAACAAGCAAGTCTGCTCGTACTCCTGCGAATCCATTCAGTAACACTACCGTACAGTCCGGTCTCTTCGTCTGATATGTCGCATATCTCGTCTAGGGTGGTAAACGTCAGACCCCAGTAACTCGATAAGTCGTTTCGATATGAGGCTCATAATGGGTCGAGAAACTACTGATAACACTTACCAGTATATCTCTGAAACAGCCTTGACCAAGGACTTCCTGTTATATCCAATCGAGCACAGCGCAATATCAACTCCCAATACCGGGAAAGACGAAACCCCTCCTGTCGCTCATTGCCTCCATGTGACTCGGGACTGTACCCAAAAACCACCGTTTTGCACGTTCTCTTGAACATGGTAAGGTGGAAATCAAAGCACAGTGGGAATCATGCAAGACTCTATGACGATCTCGGGTCTACAGACTAAACTGTACCAGTGTGACCAGAGAACTGCCATCTGATGTTAGGTATAATACCAGCTGGGAGTTCTCGGCGAGTCCGTTCAGTGTACCCAGTCTCCACTGAGCACCCGTTTACTGTCTCTGATGTCAAACACCAATGGATCTAGGATCATCCATCTCCCATCTACATGGGTCAAGAAACTATACGCTAGTCTACTCCGGTATATCGATGCCCTGTCTTGATACACCCTCGACTAGGAACATTTGAAGGATGTACTTAGTGACTACTCTGTCCCCACTAGTATGGTCTGCATCATAGTCCTGGTAGTCAAGTACTCATCCTAAGGGCTTTATCAACATGTAACATAGAGACAATCAGCGTACATGTTAAGATAAAGTGCAACCAGATAGCATACTATAATGTCGAGCAAGAAAGTCCTTGCTATATATGTCCAAGCATCCACTACAATATACATCGTATGTATAGTAATGGCCTCTAGGGCATACATATAACTAACAATCTCCCACTTGCACTAGGGCCATTTGTTGTTGTATCTCATACCCAACAATCAGCAGTGGTTGAAGTATCTCATACTTAACCATGCCATAAAAGTCTCTCCTGGGAATAGGCCTTTGTGAGTGGATCCGCCGTGTTGTCCTCTGTAGTCTACTCTCCTAACCTCGATCTCCCTGGAGATCAACCATCTCCATGATCAGGTGATACTTTCTAAGAATATGTCTGGATCTCAGATGGGACGGGGGTTCCTAGGCCTAAGCCACAACTCCATTGTCATACAATGGTAGGAACGAAGTTCATCTTATGAACAAATATATATCCAGACTGCCTCTTTGGTAGCATCCTTGGTAGCAATATATCCAGCCTTTATCATCTAGTATGCCACGGTATCTAGCTTGGAACCCTTCCAACATACCGTCCCTCCACTGAGGGTAAAGACAATGCTTGTGACTGACATTCAGTCAACCTTACCACCCTGAAAGCCATCCAGTGATTCTTCCCAGGATCGATTGATACCATCTCACTATACCTAGTGAGAATCCTAACATCCACTTAGATCTATCTCATAGATCCAAAACCCAAGATTTAGGAGGTATCACCTTGATCCTATATGGAGAATCCTTGTGATAAAAGGAGATTGGCCGAGTGTAGCATAGGAAACTCCTTCCCTATCAAGAATATGTCATCCACGTACAAAACGAGGATCATCACCATACTCCCTACTACCCTTTTGTATATACAAGGTTCATCTACCATTTTGATGAAGTCAAACTCTTTGACAACCACATCAAAACAGATGTTCCAACTCCGCGATGCCTGCTTTAACTCATAAAGAAACTTGCACACGTTTCCGCTGCTCCCACTGTCTACGAAGCCCTCTGGCTGTGTACTTATAGACGCTATCTTCTAAATCACTATTTAGAAAAGCAGTCATGACACCCAACCGCCAGATATCGTAGTCATGGTATGTAGCAATGGCAAGTAGGATCCAGATGGACTTAAGCAAAAGGACTAGAAAAGGTTTCATCATTATCCATACCTGGTCGATGACGAGAACCTTTTGCAACAAATCTTAGCTTTGAAAGTCTCAACTTTTCCATGTACACCAAAGTAATCTTCTCAAGATATACTTGCTCCTGATGGGGATTTAACCCTTCAGATAAAGCAACCAAAGTCCATACTTTGTTGGTGTATATGGATTCCATCTCAGATCGCTTAACATCCAGCCATTCTCACAGAGTCCCCACTCCTGATGGCCTACTTGAAACTAGTTGGGTCATCATCTCATGATGCAATCCTCGCTCCCACTGTCATAGAGAAAACTGAAGTATCTCTCAGAAGGGTGAGGAACCCTACTAGATCGGTGAAGAGGCTGAGGTTCGTTGGGAACTATTGAATCCTCCGGTTCTTTTAAATCATCAGCTGCAGTTTGTATAGCTGGAACTCCTTCCAGTTCTACCTCATGACCACTAATTTCTTCACAAGAAATATCCTTTCCCAAAGGTGGCATGCTGAGAAATAAAACACCTTTTGCTCCTCAGTGTGGTAGAAGATATTCCCTTGCGAATGCTTGGGATATCCAACAAATTTCTACAGAACTGACCATGCCTCGAGCTTGTCCAGATTTTGCTTTTAGACATAGGTCGGACAACCCCAAATCTTAACATCCTTAAGAGATGGGCTCTTCCCATTCCATATCACATATGGAGTGGTAGGCACCTGATTTGATTGGAACCCTATTCAATAGGTATGCAGCTTCACAAGCGCATAACCCCAAAAAGGAAATAGACAACTCAGTAGTACTCATCATAGAGCACACTATATCTAATAGAGTGCGATTGCTCTGCCCCGATATACCAACAAGCTGTGGTGTATACGGAGGAGTAATGCTGAAAGAGAATCTCATTCTCCTTTAGAATAGTCCAGGAATTCCGTGCTCAAATATTCTCCTCCCTGATCTCATCAAAGGACATAATACTTATACCCATTTTGGTTCTCTACTTCTAACTTATATTCTTTGAATTTCTCAAAACCTTCAAACTTGTGTTTCAACAGGAACACATGTGCGAATCTTGAGAGATCATCAGTGAATGTAATGAAGTATAAAGAACCAGTCCTGGCATGTGTAGACAGGGGACCTACATACATCATCATGTATCAATCCCAAGAGTTCACTAACTCTTTCTCTGTTTCCAATAAATGGAGCTATGGTCATCTTATCTTTGTGACATGACTGGCAGGTTTCACAAGATGTAAATTCAAACTGATTTAAATATGCATCTAAATGTAACTTAGCTAGCCGGGTCGCATTGATATGACCTAGTCTACAATACTTTAAGAAGGATTCGTTCATTTCTGAACTCTTCCTCTTGTGTGTGTTCTGTACGTTAAGAACTGTGGTTTGATTTAGAACGTATATGCTTTTAGATAACGTGCCTGAACCGATCAACTCTTGATATAGGAAATGTTCAAAACATTATCCAACATTACAAAATTATATTCTTCTTTACTAAATAAAGAGACCGATATGATATTATATATCAGGTTCGGTATCTAATAACATTCATTCAGAATCAATGTATTTGATAATATAGGGTGATAACTGCCAACATACTTGGCTGCAACACTTGCACCATTTCCAACTCTTGAAACTAATCACCCGTTCTCAGTTCTCTACCTATCTGTAGCCCATGTAACATATTACATATGTGGGATCCTGATCCGGTATCTCATACCCAGAACGTAAAGGATACTGAGAAACAGTTCTCTGTAATAAACATACCCGAAGAAGATGTATCAACATACACTTTCTTCGTTTGGGCGGCACAGGAATCCTGGTATTCCCCTATTTCCTACTCAGTCTTATAACAATTATAAGTTGGAGCAGGACCAACGTTCTCTAGCTCAGTATAACAAGCGGGTTTAGCCAATACATCCGTATTATTATCTTGATTAAGGCGTGTCATAGTCGCTACCTGGAGAGAGAGAGAAGAAAACACTCAGTATATGCTCTTGCAAGATTAGATTGGTTATTAATTTATCAAATCAGGATGGCTCCCACTGTTTTAGTCAAATCTTCCTTCAAACCCTAAAAGGAAAGACTAGCCGGGATTAATTACACACTACAATTTCGCCAATCTTTCAGCCAGGCCGGTGCCGGTACTTTGAGGGAGGTTTCCCGTGCTTTCGCATGGACCTAATTAAAATAAATCTTGTTTTCCCAGAGGCGTAACCCCGTTAACACCTTTCTAGACACCTACTTGATCGGCTAATTATGATGTGTAAAACTCTCACAGGAGTAACTCTTACTCATAGTGGGTATCGGGATCTAACTATCTCATAGGAGGTATGCAATCTCATTGCAAATTTCAACACTTGAAATTCCCGATAATGTTTTGCCCCAAGCATCCTATGACCTTGACAGAGGTCAACAAGCCATAGGCTGCTAGTCAAGTTCAACCCGTCATTTCCTGATTGAAGTAAACCCACCCGCACGACCCTTGATAGAGGTCAACAAGGTCGCACGACTACCCTAAATCAATCACATCATATGCTATACAGATAAGCACTAATCAGCTACCGCACACTACGCCTTGACAGAGGTCAACAAACGCAGCACGAATACTAACTATTATTTATCTGAAATGATGGAGGGCTACGCAGGTTTTTAAGAAAACCATGAGCGTAATGAACTTGATATCGCTGTAGAATCGAGTGATTTTGAAAAAGGAGTGTTTTTTAGGCTTTTACTAGTTTTGCTAAAGTGGTTACTCCCGGTGAAGGGATCTCGGCTCTTTCCTTATCGAATAAGGTGCAGGATATTTCACAAATACTACTGTGCAAAGCAAAAACTATAAAAGCAATCAAAAGACAAACCGAGTTTGTAGCATCTGCTAGTTTCGCTAAAGAGGTCACTCCCGGTGAAGGGATCTCGACTCTTTCCTTATCGAATAAGGTGGTGGATATTCTACAAGGAATACCGCTATGCAAAGCAAGAACTAGAGCTACCAGTTTTCGAGACAAGTTTCTACAACAACTTTAGGTTTCTTTTATTTCATTAATCTCATTAATGAAGTCCCATTTATTATGCTTCCCAAGTATCAGATATGAAACGAAAGCAGCAATATTAATTATATCTCATATATATAATATATAGGCATTCGTCTCAGAACAGTAATATGATCTCATCACAGAATATCGCAGCAGAATAAAACATATGAAATATTAGATATATTAGGATTTCCAGGTTTTATTTTAAGCTTGTATAAAACACGGATTCCACGGTCGTGATGAATAGCCAATCCCACACCCCTAAACCCCTACGAGAGTGGCAAGCAAGCCTACCAATTCTAGAGTTAGGAGACCCGATCTCAACTCCTTGATATGGTCTCGCACTGGACCCTAGAACCCGGTTACTTATGCTCCCCGCCTTGGGTCTATCCTAATGCAGAAAAGTAAATAATATATAATGGTGACATCATCCTTAATCCGGAAATGCCCCAATAAAAGAATATTACAAACAATGAATTTTACATGAATGAAAATGAAAAACTCTCATCTCACATAAAAACACCGGCTATTCAAACACGACGATCCAATATAACATATCATAGCAACACATGACATCATATGTTATCAACGTAAGTAAATATGCGTATCCCAATTGCCGTTGACATATAACACCGAAACCGGCGATACACCACATATTACACTTACGGTCCCAGAAAAGAAAGTGAAAAACTACAACAGTTGGAATCCGCAACCACCTTAGACATCACATGCCTAACCAAATGAATTCCTTAGACATCACATGCCTAACAATTATAAACCCCGCATTTTAGTCTCGATCTCGAAGACACTTTTCAATATCTAGTCAGGCAATTCAACAAGATTCCCGACATCTTGATCGAATGCTCGTCGGAAACTTTAGTAGACGGCCGCACCCCCCGATACCGTCGACGAAGTGCACTAAGGCGGAACACCGTTGCCGCGAGCACCCGAACGGATTCTTTTGGCGACGAGGTTCTCCTACAGTCACTTGGTTGGGCTATGGGGCGTGGCTATCTATTAAGTTTACCCGGCGAGTATCCGCGTACACTACGTGATTGCGACGGACTTTTGATCACATCAAAATCCGGTGGCAACCGATCAAATGAGACTAAATTGCTAGATTTATAACATTCAAATTAGTTATCTCATAACTACTTGTGGATTCCAAATATTGTATCCCATCACATAATATCTGGACGAATGTTAAACTTTTCGATCGATTCATCAAAGTCCCACAATTTCCCGACAGCTCAACACTTGAGCACGGTTTTAATAATACCCAGAATATGCCACAGTACCTATGCACCAGCCGTAGAAGGACAAACCCAAGCCTCACTCATGTCGCCACGGAAATACAGCAAACCCTAGGGTTTGACCGCGGTTCCGCGATCCAAAAAGTCGAGTTTGGGTTTCATTCTTCTAGAGGGTTCATAGACTTACTTACATGTTTTTCTGAATACGTTAAACTTGGAAAAATGGGTTTTTAACATTCGATCGAACTTTTTAACTTCATCTAGACAACATGTGAATAACCCGAAATAATGTTAAAACTACGAATACGAAACACTCCGAATTGTTTATAGTGTAAGATTACATCACATGCAAAATTAGGAAAAACAAACAACACCTGAAACATCAAAACCAAGTAACTGGAACACACAAAAATTTTCAGGGGGGGTGCTCGGTTTTGGCCGAGATCAGGGGGTTGGGGGCCGACCAAAATTTCACCATTTTTCCTGAAATTTTAATTCTGTTCATGATATATCTCATACATCACTTTGTACTTGTTTAAAAAAAAATTGACAATTATTTAAAATCGACAGAAACTTGATTTTCGCGTTTCAAGTTTTGGAGTATTTCGGTTTCGTAATCTTAACAAAATCCGTCTTAATTTCTAGCATTGCTCTGAAACCACTGCAGGGTTTCCTAGGACGGCATCAAGGTTTCGGGAGGCATCGTCCATCCCAAATTCAAATTATTGTCGTTCTACCTAACCCTAACATAGAATCGTTTACTAGAAATCGACGGAATATGTAAATGCAAACACTTTGCAAGTATAGTAAGCAAGGAATACAACCTTAGTAGACCGGTTCTTCACTTCAATAGCTCCGTGTAGTAGTCCCTTCACTGCGATCAAAAAGTCCCGGACTCTAGAGAGGCTCTGATGAAGAAACGAACATGCTTACTTCGAAGTCTTCGAGGCCGAAGATGATCTATGTCGAGGAGACACTAACCCAAGCTATCTCTTCACTAACTATAGAATTAGTGAAGTAAACACCCTATACTAAATGGCAAGTAGTAGAGGATGATGAAGTAGGAAGTAGGATCACTTTAGATTTCAATTTCTCACACTTTTTCCATTAACTCCATTGAAGCTAGAAAGCTTTGAGGAAGAAGAAGAAGAATTGACTCATCAAATGAATTATATTGTTGAGGTTAGAAATGCAACCAAGGGTTAAGCATGTCATGCTTAACCCTTGTAGAGAGTTAACCATGGTCATGGGTTAAAGGGTTGGGTTAAATAAATATCATAAGCTAGACAAAAGAGTGGACAAAGTCAAAAATTCTTACAAGCTTCTACAAGCTTTCAACAAATATCAACCATGATAAAATCCAAAATTTTGAATTACTTAATAATAAATATAAAACCCTAATCTTAACCCTAGCATGGTTCAATCCTCATAAACCCTAGTTTAATTTGTAACCTAGCATGATACATTTAACATATATCACATATACATCAATGTATCCAAAGTGAGAAAAAAAATCATAAGTGAGCCATTACTAGTTAATGTAATGTAATATATCAAATATATAATTATACATTAGATTATCAAATCAACTCTTGATTTAATAATCCGGCTATATCATCTATAACCGACTAATATCATATGAATCAACTTATCGAATCAACACTTGATCCGATAACCCGGCTATATCATATATAACCGACCGATATTTCATATCGCGAGAATAGAATACGCTATCTCATATCGTATCAATCTCGGTCCCGCACATATCATATATGTGCTCCTACTCCGTTTCGCTTGAGCCAGGAAACCCCTGTGTAGGACTCTAAAGACTCGTCAATACGCCGGCAGTAGGTGATGATCATATCAAACAGCCACAAGCCGCAAGCGGTCTGCTAAACGTAACGGCCACCCGGGTATTGAGCGATCAGAAGATCAACAAGCAAGTCTGCTCGTACTCCTGCAAATCCATTCAGTAACACTACCGTACAGTCCGGTCTCTTCGTCTGATATTTCGTATATCTTGTCTAGGGGTGGTAAACGTCAGACCCCGGTAACTCCATAAGTCGTGTCGATATGAGGCTCATAACGGGTCGAGAAACTACTGATAACACTTACCAGTATATCTCTGAAACAGCCTTGTCCAAGGACTTCCTGTTATAGCCAATCGAGCACAGCGCAACATCAACTCCCAATACCGGGAGAGACGAAACCCCTCCTATCGCTCATTGCCTCCATGTGACTCAGGACTGTACCCAAAAGCTACCGTTTTGCACGCTCTTGAACGTGGTAAGGTGGAAATCAAAGCACAGTGGGAATCATACAAGACTCTATGACGATCTCGGGTCTACAGACTAAACTGTACCGGTGTCACAAAAGAACTGCCATCTGACGTTAGGTATAATACCAGCTGGGAGTTCTCGGCGAGTCCGTTCAGTGTACCCAGTCTCCACTGAGCACCTGTATACTGTCTCTGATGTCAAACACCAATGGATATGGGATCATCCATCGCCCATCTACATAGGTCGAGAAGTTATACGCTAGTCTACTCTGGTATATCGATGCCCTGTCTCGATACACCCTCGACTAGGAACATTTGAAGGATGTACTTAGTGACTACTCTATCCTTACTAGTATGATCTGCATTATAGTCCTGGTAGTCAAGTACTCATCCTAAGGGCTTTATCAACATGTAACATAGAGACAATCAGCGTACATGTTAAGATAAAATGCAACTAGATAGCATACTATCATGTCGAGCAAGAAAGTCCTCGCTATATATGTTCAAGCATCCATTACAATATACATCGTATGTACAGTAATGGCCTCTAGGGCATACATATAACTAACACAGGACAGCTTGAACACTTCAACCGTTACCTATTCCAGAATGGAAATGGCAACACATCATGATGGATTTTGTGACTGCACTTTCCCGCAGCACAAAGGGTAACGATGCGGTATGGGTTATTATTGATCGACTCATAAAGTCGGCTCACTTCATCCCATTTCAAGTTGGCCAATCTACTGAGACACTGGCAAAGAAGTACATGGAGGTAAGAATCTAATTAAGATTTAAACTTTTCAAATGTGTACTATCTCTGATACCCATGAACTCATACTGGAAATTGTGAGACTTCATGGAGTACCGGTTTGCATTGTCTCCGATCGTGACACCAGGTTCCGATCACAATTTTGGCAAAGTCTGCAAGCAAGCTTGGGAACAAGTCTGAACTTCAGCACGGTTTATCATCCACAAACAGATGGTCAGTCTGAGCGAACTATTCAGATCATGGAGGATATGCTCAGAGCATGTATGCTAAACTTTGGAGGATTGTGGGAAGATCGCCTACATCTTGTGGAGTTTTCATACAACAACAACTACCAAGCAAGCATAGGAATGGCAACTTTTGCAGTACTCGATCTCCATTAAGTTGGGACGACATCGGTGATAGGGAACTTCTTAGACCTGAGATGATAGTAGCAACTATTGATGTGGTTCGTACTATCAGGGAAAGAATACGCTTAGCCCAAGATCGACAGATACACTGGGTTGATGCAAAGCGCCGTCATTAGGAGTTCCAGCCAAGAGATCATGTATTTCTGAAGATATCTCCAAACCGCGAAGTGATTCAATTTGGAATACAAGGTAAGCTAAGTCCGAGATACATTGGACCTTTCGACATACTCGAACGTGTCGGTGAAGTGGCATCCGCTTGTCACTTCCACCTTCATTGGAAGGGTGCATAATGCGTTCCACATATCCTAACTCAGAAGGTATGTGAGTGACCCCAGCCATATTCTCGATCATTTCAAGCTCAATGTACAGCCCGACTTATCTTGTGAGCAACAACTTGTGAAGATCCTGGACAGGAAAGTGAAGTCACTTCGAAACAAGGAAGTCAACTTGGTTCGGGTGATGTAGAGAAGAGACAATCCAGGAGAATCGACATGGGAAAGGGAAGATGAGAAGCGTGCAAGATATCCCCACTTATTTGTAAACTAGTTCTTAAAATAAATTGTAAATTTCGAGGACGAAATTTTTGTAAGGAGGGTAGACTGTAACAACTCCAATACTTGTGTATATAAATTTGATTAAAAGTTAATGTATACTTGAGGTATTTACATTTCCTGTGAGTACCATAAGTATTTGATTCAATTTTGAACAGCAAGAAGGAGCTCGTAGCTCACTGGTAAGACCTTGCACTGCTGAACTAAAGCACCAGAGTTCAAATCCCATCAGCCACACAATATTTTTATTTAAAATTCTTTTAATCTTTTAGAAGCCCAAGAGTCTACACGTGCACTAAACGTAATTGGGTAAGTTACAGAATAAACAAACGTGACTATGAGGCTAAACCAAGCGTCAGGGACACGTGGCATCAAGACGCGCCCCGACACGCCCAACTCGAGCCGGCGACTCGGTTGAATCGGCCGGCGCCTCCGGGTCAAATCAGTCCGATCCTACTTTTTCATGAACCCCCTGCACCCTTTGGCCTACCCCACTCCCCCTGTACTATTTAAATTCTCTGCAATTAACCAGAGAATTAAAATACCCCCTTTTAATCCTTTTTAATGCAAATTTAAATACAATTTTTATCACACCCTTTCACTACCCAAAACCTTAGATTCTTCCTATAAATACCACCCCTCAAATCACCCCATCACTCACAAATCCCTGCCCAAACTCTCAAGAAAATTCCCAAGACTTTTTGTGTGCAAGTGGAGTTAGCAAAGGGCGAAGCTCTAACGAACTTCCGACGACGATCCGAGGAGATTCCGACGACGAAACGACGCACCGGCACCCCCTATCTCTTCCTCCTTCTCTCTTCTAGTCAAATAACCTGTAAGTCCCTAATTCTTCTTCTTTTCCCAATTCTAAAAATATTTAAAACTAAAACCCGACAAAACCGGAGTTAATCCGACTTCTGATTCGGTTTTTCCTTAAAAAGTTCTATTTTTCTTAAACACAATAACACCAAACTCTTATGTAATGACCATTAAATATTAACGAAGATAATAGAACAAGTTTGGTATCAAAATAATAACCGTAGCAAGTTTTATTCCACTTTTACATTAAAATACCCTTATGTTTCATTTCGACATGCTTGAACTTTTTAAAACCGTATTACCTTAGAAAACTCATGAGGTAATGACCTACCTCCTCACAACACTCATATGTAACATAGCACGATGAAATTTGGGAACATAGATTTGGGAAAATTACGATTTTACACATAACTACCTCCGACTTATAAAAACCTTTTTCTACAAGATGTGTATTTTAACAAATCTTTGCAAATGCATCTCCACAGCCCATTTCGGGAAACCCGTTCAGAATGGTGTGGATTATCACACATCCTCGGGTTTAGTAGAGTGAGATGCAGACCTCCGCAAGGAGCATACGATCTCGAAAGATTTAAAATACAATTTTCTTTAGAAAATGTGATTTCTATTATAAATAAAACTTATATTTTTAATAAATAAATATATATGTAATTAATATCAAAATATCTATTTTTAATATTTATAATATTCCACATTTCCAAAATTTAAGAAAAACATCTCATTTACAAGAAAATACCAAACAATTCCAATATTACAAATAAATACCATATATTATGAAATTAGGTTTTATTCACTAGAAATGTCACATTGATAAAATATACATCAATGAAAACTGTAAAGACGATAATAAAATAATTGAGATGTATTCTGAAAATTATACAAAATTATTTTTACATAAAACCCCCTCAAGTTATACTAAATTACAATAAGAACCCTAGTAAACATAGGTTTAAACGGGCTAGTCTCTTGAGCCTTAGGGAGCCGGAGATATGGGTGCTTGCATATTGAAAGAAGACAACTTAATAAACGGTGTTATCAACACGGTAATTGTCTTTGAAAAAGACACAAATCCTGTCGTCCATGTGCAGCAGTTACCGATAGCACCAAATATGATTCAGGCTTCAATTTCTTTTCTAATTGTCTGACTCAGACTGAGTCTTAATATAATCAATCAGATTTTAATATGATTCAAATATCAAACTACAATACAACATGGATCTATGAATCCGTCTTTTCAATCTATATAATCTACATTGACCGAACCGAACCATGGATATATTCCATCTACATGATCGTCAATTATATATGTTCTATTACCGATAACAAGATTTCAGCAAATCATCCATCTATATACAATATACAATTCAAACAATAAAATCAAGATATCGCGGGGTTTATAAGGGGTAGACTGGTATGGAAGAAATTAGAAGTGGCACGAGACTGTAACCATAATACTCCTAACCTGAATTCAATTGCCATTATACCATGGCTGAACGGTTCCTTGTGCTCCGTATACCTTAGTCTCCGGAATAGTGGGTCTCTTCTCGTATACACTGGCATTCTTCTGTACCAAGTTACAAACAACAGCGTTAACATTAAATATAACATTATAACAATATACTCTCTATTCTGTCTATTCCATTCTTATCTATTTACGGGACTTACAGAGCGATTTGTTCGCTGACGACATTCTCTTTCTTCTTCTTTGGAATGTCATCAGGTGATTCGGACTCACTGGAGATCGAGCCCACCAGCGAGGATTTAGACCAGCTAGTTTTCGATCCGGAGCTCTAGTTACTTGTACATTTCATTTCAGTATTTTTCATTTTCATTATGCCACTGTTTAGGTAATGCTTTCCATTCCATGTATTTACTTTTCAGATGTATTGTAAAAAGAATGTTAATAAATAAAGTTAATGTTCAATATATATCTATTGCCATTTTCTCTTGTGCATTTTACTTATATTGTTTAGATACGCTTAGCGTGTTTACTTCAGAGTAAATACGTAGCGGCCCTGTCGCGTCCTCTGCCCGTACACTGGGAAGCGGGACGTGACAGGTTTTATTGGTGGCCCATGCAGGTCAGAGCTGTATGGAACCCTACCATACAGTTCCGCACTGTATGGAAAACCTAAGCAATATAACACAAGAACCAGCAACTGAAAACATTCTTTACAATTCACATTCCTTGAATCTTATCATTTCATTTACTTTGAATCTGTCCTAACCCAAATTTTTCTTTCAAGATTATGGATTCCCCAAACAACATCAGCACGAATGTCAACAACACTCCCCCACCACTACCACTCATACCTGTCATCGCTGCTCCAATCAATGAGCAGACGGTTCTGCTTGAGGCAATCCGCAGCCTCCTAGAAGGACAGCAGCAGCAGACTGCTATTCTAATGAACCGTCCCGAAGCAAAAGCACCTGGGGTGAAGCAATTCAGGGCCTTACACCCCAAGCAGTTCGCAGGAAAAGAGAGCCCTCTAGAAGCTGAGGAATGGGCTCAGAGCATCGAAGATGATCTGGCAGCGACACAAGTGCCAGAGATAGCTTGGGTTCGTGTTGCGAAACTGCAGCTCACGGACAATGCACGGGTTTCGTGGAAGGCGGAAGAAAGACGTCTTGATCAACCCATCGAATGGAAGACTTTCTGTGATATGTTCGACGCAAAGTACTTCCTGGAGACTGCCAGGTTCGACATGGAACCGCAGTTCATTCACTTACAACAGGGTTCAATGTGGAGCAAATCAGTGGATGAATACGACGCTGAGTTCACCATGCTCAGTCGATAAGATATGTCTCAATAATTCGATTTTTCAGTAAATCACATAATACACAGCTAACACAATACTTTAACAGATTTGCGGCACACTTGTTACCGACGGATGAGATCAGAGCCCGTCGATTTCAACAAGGGTTAGATTCGGAGATCCAGGCTGCATTAGCCACAGGAGATTTTCCGACTTATGAATTGGCTCTGAAAGCTGCCCACCGTTATGAGACAGTGGTAAAGATGAGGGGCAGATCTCAATCTGCTGGAGTTAAGCACCCTGCCATCCATATGGCAAGATGGGTCTTATCAAGGCCACCATTTATGCCAAGGAGACCGGGAGTACCAATCAACAGGCCCAGCCTAGCCTTTTGTATCTACTGTAAGAAAGATGGACATTTGGCAAAAGACTACCGGAAAAACAACCTTCTTTGCTTAGTCTGCGGCTCAGCTACTCATGATAGTAGGTCTTGTCCCCGAAGACACAACCAAATTGTTGCACCCAGGCCAGCAATCACATACCTATAGCTTCCAGCCATTCAGGCACCTGCTCCAAGACTCGCTCTCCCTGCTCCACCACTTATAGGACCACCGACTGCACCTCCTCCTCGTCAGTTCCATCAAGCTCAATGGAACGTCCCGAGGAATGCTCCTCCAGCCAGGAGGAATGTACCACGGCGACAAGCTTTCACGATGACCGTGGAAGAAGCTGAGGCCACTGGCCAAGTCATCACTGGTAACCCTTTCTTTTCAAGCTTTTCTTTCCGTCTTAACACCTACCTACATATTTTTTCTATACCTAAAACATATTACACATACCTTAGGTACAATCTTAGTAGCCTCACTTCCTGCACTAGCACTATTCGATACTGGAGCATCTCATTGCTTTATGTCGCAACGGTTCGTCCGAACTCATGCAATTCCAGTCACACCGCTTGTATCCAGCTAGAATGTCAGTTCAGGGAACAGCGTTCTAAAGGCAACAATGGGATACAACTTGTGTCTAGTAGTTGTCTACAGCAGAGAATTCTATACTGACTTCAAGGTGCTGGACATACCGAACTTCGATGTGGTTCTTGGTATGGATTGGCTCGAAACATTTTATGCTACCATTGACTGTCGTCAAAGGAGGGTAGTATTCAAGATTCCAGACCATCCGGTCTTTTATTTCAAAAGTAGAGACCGTACTCTGGAGCCAAGTACTTACAAGGCGAAACCAAAGAAGACAGTGATTGCAGCAATTCAAGCGGAGGAAGGATCAAAACCAGAAGTGGTTCGAGAGTTCGACGATGTGCTTCCATGTAACGCTTTGAAATTCGTTTTGGTTAATTTGGCATTAGTTAGTAATGTTGCGTGTTTTTCATAAAAACCCGTAAATTTTAATTCCTTCTTTTTTAACTAGAATGAAACTAATTCTAATTGTGATGAGAAGTGTTTTTATATATAAATGGGTTTTTTTAATTATAGTTTAGTTTGAGTTCACCTTAATTAGAATTTTTCCTTAATTACTTTCTTAAGCAAGGTTTAGTGTAACAACAGCACACTTATCATTTTGTATCATAGGTTAAGTGTAACCATTTTATTTCTTCTTGCATGGCTCTATATCACCAAATTAAACCAAGTCAAATCCTTTCTTTTTAAAATAAAAATGAAGTAATGGGAGGTATGGGTTGGATTAGGTGAAGGGGTGAGGCTTGACCATTGACCCTATCTCTCTCTTTTCTCTCTCTCCCTCTCATTCTGAAATCTCCAGCAAAGATAGTAGCTGCAGCAGCAACATCTTCATCATCTTTTCCTTCTTCTTTGCTTCTCTTTGATCTATGCACAAACCCTACACAAAAGCTCACCTTTTCTTCATCAAAAACCTTGGAAAATGGCTCTTTTGTGGATTTTTGTGGCCAATCGGTGCCTTTGAAGGCAAGGGCTGGATGTGAGATTTCCCTAGGATCTTTTGGAGGTATTAAACTCACCCTTAGCACCTTAATTCATAACTTGTAGTTTAATTAGCTAAAAATTGTATTTTTGTGCTTTTTTGTGCTAATGAGGGGAAATTAGTGAAGTTTATGATAAGTTGGAAATTTTATGGCTTGGTTAACTTATTTAAGTGCTATTAGTGTTGTTTAAACAAGGTTTCTTCTTCAGTTTGCACTAAAATACCTTTTAGTACCAAATTAGTGTTTTTAAAACGTTTTTAAACAAGATTATAGGATACGGTGATCTGCTATGTCTACGATTATTTTCTGGTGTTGCAAACAATTACATAATAGTGTACAGGGTAGCTAGGGTTTTGGGTTGATGTTCAAGCCCGTTCCATCCCATAAAAACCGACGACATTCCTTGAAAATTCGGCGACGTCGGCCCCCCTGTTCTGTAGGTGTTGGTGTTTTGCAGGGTGGTGTCTGTGTTGGTTTTTCAGTGTTTGGTCTTGTTTGCTTTTTGGGTTTTCTTCCAGATAAGAATCTGGGGCATGTTGCCCTTAAATTGGAGTTATGTGTTTAGCGCGACATGTACGCTTCGTCATGGTCTGGTGGGTTCTGTGCATCGCAGCGCATCGGGGTAGTTCTGGGATTAGCACACGCTCGTTTTAGTGTATCGAGTTCATGCGTTTAGTTTACGACGCTACTTTTTCCGTACTGCTTTAGTATCACGTTTTGTAGGATTTTAGCTTATGCTTATTCCTTGTGTAATTCTAGGTTCGCAGGCGAGTACGACGGACGCCGCGAAGAAGGGGAAGCAAGTCGTCGACTACACTTAGCACGAGACCACGGTGAGTAGATTTAACATCTATGAGGAAATCGCCCGTATGGCGTTATGTGTCAGGGCTTGATAGGCTATAGTAGCTGCATATTTGCATTCATATACATTGGTTGCATACTGAATTTCCTTATATATATATATGTATGTATATGTATATGAACTTAGAATTTATAACACACCGCACTGTTACTAACGGTTCATGTTGCACGAGCACTAATCTGCATGTTACACACACACCGTTAATAATTGCCATGACACTCACACTATAAAATTGCCATGAACAATATATTGTAGTTCACCTCATATATGATTTGACATGATTATGTTACTTCTGCACATACTCATTTGCATATCCATACTTACGCATATACAAATTGTACCTACCTAGATAAGTTGATTTTTGGTAAAAACTGGGGACCGCATGATACCTTTTAAAAACTGAATCTACTTAAAGAGCGGTTTCTCCCTTTTTCTCATAGTACGACTTATGATGCATATATTACATCGCATGGATTTACGCATTGGCTTTGGATTTCATGTGATTTCTGTATTTGAGGACCGTGGGGTGATTTAAGAAAATATGCACTATTTTAAAAACCCGGTTTCTCTTGATATGATATTTCTGTGCATCCACCATGAGTTTTCTCGGTTCCAGAGAGCTTGTGTGAGTATACCCGATTCGAGAAGCGGTAGGCACCGATTGTGGGTACATGGTGGACCCGGTATGGTACCCCGGGGCAAGAAAAGGATGCTGTGTATACAGACGATAAGCCTGGCAGAGAGACTACTACCTACCGGTGATTGGTTGGACCTGGCGGTTATCCGGAGGATACTGACCAGAGTCAATAGATGGATACGGGATGATCCGTACTGCTGGGGCCGAGGGCCGATTCCGCAGACGAAGCCCGATATATGAGGATTTGCATGTCGATACTGGACACGATTATTTCATGATATTTTGAGTGCCGATGTTGGGCATTCGCGATTCTCAGAGATTTACAGGATTTGAGCGCCGATGAGGGTGACGGCGCCTGAGTTTTATTGGGATTTGGGTGCATTGATGGACACCGATTATTTTTCCACGTTGACGTTCCATGTAGATGTTATTTTATCCCATGCTCAGCATTCATTATTATGCATCTCATCCTGTGGTCATATTAACTGATAGAGTACTTATGTATGATTATTGCACATCCTGCTCATCGCATATAAATATTATCTGCTGGCATATGTTAGAATAGCGCAGTACGTGCATACTCGTGATTACCTTTATATGTTATCTTCTATTCACGAGTTGGCAACTCACCCCCGTTGTGCCACAGTGCTTGCAGGTTGCCCCTCAGAGTAATCGCGGCAGGCTGCTTTCTTGTATCTTTTTGGCTACGGATACCACTTCAGTTGGTGCGTGAGCTGTTTTGCTGCTAGGTGGGTTGTGGTATCCGGTTATTTTTCATCTGTTCACACTTTTGTATCTAGTACTCTCCATCTACTTTTCATGTATTGACTTAGAGACCAGTGTGAGGACGATGATGTATATTATTTGTACTCTGGTGTCGAGCTCGTGTGAGCCGACTTTACTTATGCAGTTTTTATTATTTGTGATGTTTTTCACTTATTGCTCATTTCTTCGCTGCGGCGTCGTATACTACTAGTGCGTGGTTGTTTCCGCCGTTGGGCGTGGTTGCTCCCGTATGGGATTCTTTATTTTATTGTGTATCATTTTTACTCATATCTTGTCTTGTACCCGATTTCGGGGTTAGTTTTTACAAAGGAAATGCTGCCAAATTTTTAAGAAAATAACTTGAACTTTAAAGAATGTTACTAAACTACTTAAGGTTTTCCAAATGTTTTTAAACAAATGTTTTCAACACTCACTACTTTTAATGGTTTTGATTTCTGGGTTTCGGCTTACTTAATCGCGTTACGCCGGTAGACGTTACGTGGTTAAGTGCCGGTCACGGGTCGAACTTCGGGTCATGACAATCCTGACGATATATCAGGTTTTCCTCCTGATCGGGCTCTAGAATCCAGCATTGATTTAGTACCAGGAGCACAACCGGTGATCAAAGCATCTTATCGATTAAGTCCGGAAGGTTTGAAGGAGGTCTGAACTCAGTTGGATGAATTATTGGCGAAAGGATGGATTCGTCCCAGCACTTCAAGTTGGGGATCTCCAGTTCTACTTGTGAAGAAGAAGGAAGGTTCATACAGAATGTGCATCGATTATAAAGCCTTGAACGAAGTAACGATAAAGAACAAGTATCCGCTACCGCGCATCGATGATTTATTCGATCAGCTAAGTGGGTCTTGTGTTTTCTAAGCTAGATCTCCGTTCAGGTTATCATCAGGTGAAGGTCAAGGAAGCCGATATTCATAAAACAGCATTCAGAACTCGCTATGATCATTACGAATTTTTTATGATGCCATTTTGAGTGACCAACGCACCAGCAATATTCATGAACCTGATGAATCAAGTTTTCCGGGAGTACTTAGACAGGTTTGTTGTCATCTTTATCGACAACATCCTGGTGTATTCAAAAAGTCGGAAACAACATACCGAGCACTTACGAATTGTCCTGGAAACTCTACGACAACATCAACTATATGTCAAGTACAGCAAGTGCGAGTTTTGGCTAGTTCAAGTTGGTTTTCTTGGACATATTGTATCAGGCAAAGGAATCTCTGTGGATCCAGCGAAAGTTTCAGCAGTAAGCGAATGGCCGACACCAAAGTCAGTGAAGGACATTTGAATTTTCTTGGGTCTAGCTGGATATTACAGAAAGTTCATTGAAGGCTTTTCTGAGATAGCAACACCCCTGACCAAGCTCATACGTAAAGATGAAGAATTCATGTGGTCAGAAACATGCGAACAAGCTTTCGTAGAACTCAAGTCAAGGTTGACATCACTCTCTGGATGTTTTCAGAGTAAACACACAACATGGGGGTAGTGGGGTAGGAGAAGGGGTTCTGGGGTTAAAGATTGGAAGCATCCCCTATGGATTAGCCCGGCGGTGTCGTCTCCCTATGCGCATCTCGCCGGTCATAAACCAGTGAGGGGTGGGTGGGATTTTGTCACGTATTGGTGTCGCTTGGTATATCTCATTGCATATGTTTGATTACTTTGTGACTTTTCATTTTACGTGTAGTGCACGTGTAAACCTTTGGGTTTCTAAAAGATTAAAAGAAAAATAAATTAAAAATATATGTGGCTGGGGGGATTCGATCACAGGGGCTACGTCACAGCAGTGCAAGGCTTTACCAATGAGCTACCAGTGCTTTCTTGCTGTTCAAAAGCAAATCAAATACTTATAGCATACTCAGGATTGTAAATACTCTCTTTGTATATTAACTTTTAATCAAATTTCATGTACACTGAAACAGTGTTGTTACAGTATTTATATGAAAAAGTTCAATTACACGTTTTATTTAACATGGAATCTAAACA
Organism: Agapanthus africanus; assembly: GCA_030015575.1. Lineage (NCBI taxonomy): Eukaryota > Viridiplantae > Streptophyta > Magnoliopsida > Asparagales > Amaryllidaceae > Agapanthus > Agapanthus africanus. The sequence continues at coordinate 426,948,209 of JASDDO010000019.1, read as the reverse complement.
CATTAAAAATTGATTGGATGAACATTAGCTTAAGGTTGTTGTTAACGGATTAATGTATTTTATTTAGCATGATAATTATAATAAAAATTATTTAAAGGAAATTATAAAAAATGCTAACTCCACTTATCAATATTCTTTTAGAATGCAGTTTGAGTCGAAATAAAAGAAGGAAAGAGGGACTTATGGGTTTTGGAGAATTGAGAAGGGAGGGAAAAGAGAGGGGGTCTTCATGGATCTTGGTAGCGTCGAGGAAGGCTCTGGTCTTCACAAACGAACTTAGCTCAAGCTAACTCCACTTGACTAGTCTTAACTCTTTCTTGAACTTAAGAATTTTAGAGAGTTTTGCTAGAGTTTCATAATAGAGAAGAGCTAGGGAAGTATTTATAGGGTAAAAAGGAGAGAGTGTGTGAATTAAAAAGAGACTAAATGGTGTTAATGGAGGGATTGAAAGGTTGTGAAGTCTCTGGTTGAAATCAGATAAAACAAACAATAAAATAGAGTAGAGGGGAGTCAGAGTCGCACGGGGCGAGCACGGAGACGATTGGATCAAATCCAACCGCCGGTGGCGGTTTTTGGGCGGTTTTTGGGCTAATTTCAGTGGTCGAAATTTTGCCATGTGTCTCGAGGCTTTGGGTATGTGTTAAACTCATAATTAAAACTTCATTTATCCTGTTTGATTTCTCAGAAACTTTTCGATTCTCCATGTATTGAACGTGCAACTCTTGGATGTCCAAAAAGTTAAAAAGAAATAATATTAAAAAAATTAGAACTGATGGGATTCGAACACGCAGGTTATGACACAACAATAGAGAGTCTTAACCAGTGAGCTACAAGTTACTTCTTGCGTTTATTAAAAAATATTAACTTATAACTCCTAGTCAGGCTGAAATCTATACATTGAACAATTTATATTTGTACTGGGATTTTAGAGTCGTTACATTCTACCTTCCTTATAAAAATTTCATCCTCAAAATTTACATAAAGACTAATTTTCAAAAAGGTGAGAGTATCGTGTATACATATCGTCTTCTTGCTCTCAGGTTGATTCTCCTGGCGAATCCTTTCTCCACATCAATCGGACTAAGTTCACCATCTTGTTCCGTAAAGTATTCACCTTTCGATCCAAGATCTCAACTAGTTGTTGCTTGCAAGTTAGATTGGTCTGTACAGTGAGCTCTGAGTTATCAAGTATGTGGCTGGGATCGCTCACATATCATCGTAGCTGAGATATGTAGAACACATTGTGCACTCCTTCCTATGAGAGTGGTAGTGCCAAACGGTATGACACTTCTCTGACTCGTTCGATATAGTCATTTCTCCAACTCGTTCGACTATATCGAATGGTCCGATGTACGTCGGACTGAGTTTACCCATCTTGCCAAAACGTATCACTTCTCTGTTCAGAGAGATCTTCAGAAACACATACTCTCTGGGTTGGAAATCCAAGTGTCAACGCTTTGCATCTGCCTAATACTTCTGTTGGTCCTGGGCTATGCGCATCTTTTTTCTGATCATGCAAACTACATCCACAGTTGCCACGATCATCTTTAGCCCAAGGAGTTCACGATCTCCAACATCGTCCCAACTCAGCAGAGAACGACACTTACGTCCATAAAGTATTGTGAAAGGTGTCATCCCAATACTTGCCTGGTAACTATTGTTATAGGAAAACTCCACAAGGTGCAGGTGATCTTTCCACGAACCTTCGAAGTCTAGCATATAGGCTCTCAGCATATCTTCCAGGATCTAAATTGTTCGCTCGGACTGTCCGTCTGCATGGATTTGATACGCCGTGCTGAAATTTAGACTCATTCCCAGGCTGGCTTGAAAACTCTTCCAAAACTGATATCGGAATCTAGTATCACAATTGGAGATGATGCAAATAGGTACCCCATGTAATCTCACAATCTCCTGCATGAGTTTATGGGTATCAAGATAGGTATGATACATCTTGAAGGTTTAAATCTTACTTTAGATTATTACTCACCTCCATATACTTCCTTACCAACGTCTCGATTGATTAACCAACTCTGAATGGAATAAATTGAACCAACATGGTGAGTCAATTCCAAATAACCCAAACTGCGTCGTCACCCTTCGTGCTGCGAGAGAGTGCAGTTACGAAGTCCATGGTAATGTGCTGCTATTTCCATTCTAGAATAGGTAATGGCTGAAATAGACCGGCGGTTCTGTGATATTCAGCCTTCACTTGCTGACATACTAAACACTTTTCTATGTTCTTTATTACTTCTCACTTTATCCCATGCCACCGGTAGTGTTGCCATAGATCCTTGTACATCTTCTTGCCGCTGGGGTGTATAGAATATGGAGAGCTGTGAGTTTCTTTCATCAACTCTTCTCGAACAGGACCGGCTGGAACACATAAACGGCTCCCATATCGCAAGGATCCATCCTCGTGGATGATGAAGTCTGTTCAAACACCACTTTATACTTGTTCTCGGATCTTTTGTGGCTTGGCATCATTTGCTTGAGCTGCCTTGATATGATTGATAAAAGTGGAAAGGACTTGTAAGTTCATCAAGGATGATGCATTATCTGGCACAACTACTTCAATCTTCAATCCATGCAGTTCTTGCTGTAGTCTCCACTGAGTGGTGAGGTTCATTGCTAAAGACTGGCGACTAAGTGCATCGAGAACTACGTTCATCTTTTCAGGATGATATTTTAGGTTGATGTCGAAGTCTGCCATAAGCTCTAGCCATCTTCTCTGCCGCATGTTGAGTTCTTTCTGAGTAAATACATACTTCAGACTCTTGTGGTCGGTATATATATCTAATCATTCTCCCAAAAGATAGTGACGCCAAATCTTGAGTGCGAAAATAATAGCTGCTAATTTCAGATAATGTGTTGGATAATTGCGCTCATGGACTTTTAACTGTCTTGATGCAAAAACCACAACATTTCCATGCTAATGTAGAACACATCCTAACCCCTTACCGGATGCATCACAATGTATATCGAATTCGCCAGATCGATCTGGTATTACGAGAATAGGTGCAAAGGTTAATATCGACTTGAGCTCTACAAAAGCCTTCTTACATGCTTCTGACCACATGAATGCTTCATCTTTATGTGTAAGCTTGTTCAGGGGTGCTGCGATCTTTGAGAATCCTTCGATGAAGCTTCTGTAATATCTTGCTATGTCCAGAAAACTTCTTATATCTTTCACTGACTTTGGTGTCAGCCACTTGCTAACAACTGACACCTTAGCTGGGTTTACAGAGATTCCTTCGCCTGAAACGATATGTCCGAGAAATCCAACCTGGTCTAGCCAAAATTCACACTTGCTGTACTTGCGTAGAGTTGATGCTATCTTAGTATCTCTAGGAAAATGCGTAAGTGCTCGACATGTTCTTTCTGATTTTTTGAATATACCAGGATGTCGTCGATGAAGATAATAACAAACCTGTCTAAGTACTCTTAGAAAACTTGGTTCATCAGGTTCATAAAAATAGCTGGTATATTGATCGCTCCAAATGGCATTACGAGATATTCATAATGGCCATAACGAGTCCTAAACGCCGTCTTTAGAATGTCGGACTCCTTGACCTTCACCTAATAATAGCCTGAGCAAAGATCTAACTTAAAGAATACACAAGATCCACTTAGTTGATCGAAAAGGCTATCGATGCGAGGTAGCGGATACTTGTTCTTAATTTTTATTTCGTTCAGTGCTTGATAATCCACGCACATCCGGTAGGTACCTTCCTTCTTCTTTACTAGTAACACCGGTGATCCCCAACTTGAGGTACTGGGTCTGATCCAGCTTTTCTTTAGGAGTTCGTCTAACTAGACATGAATTTCTTTCAGTCCTTTCGAACTTAGTCGATATGGAGATTTTATTACAAGTTGTGCATCGAGTTGTAAATCAATATCAAATTCAAAAGCTCGATCGGGAGGCAAACCTAATATATCTTCAGGAAAAACATTCTCTAACTCTCGAACTACTTCGGGCTTTTCTCCTTCAGCTTGTAGGGAGGACACTTCTACGGTTTTAGGCTTAGCATGGTAGCTTCTTGGCTCTAAGTTTCTGTCTCCACTTTTGAAATGGAAAACTGGGTGATCTGGTATCTCAAAGACTACCCTCCTTTGACGGCAGTCAATGGTAGGATAAAATACTCTCAGCCAATCCATTCTCAACACAACATCGAAATTTGGTATATCCAGCACTTTGAAATTTGCATAGAATTCTCGGCCACAAACTACAACTGGGCACTGATCATACTCCAAAGTTGCCTTCAAAATTCCATTTTCGGAACTGACGTTCCAGCTTGAAATGAGTAGCTTGACGGGAATCGCGTCCATTCTCATGAACCGTTGTGATATGAAGCAATATGAAACTCCAGTGTCAAAAAGTGCGAGTACAAAAAGGGTGGTTACTAGTATAGTACCTAAGTTTTGTGAGGTTGCGTTTAGGTGAAGGAAAAGATAACGATGAACTAGAATTGAAAGGTTGAAAGGATAGGAAGGATTTAGCGATGGTGACTTATCCTGTGGTTTCGGCCTCTTCGACCATCATTGTAAAAGCCTGACGTCTCAGCATATTCCTCCTCGCCTGAGGCACATTCATCTGTCCTTGAGGCACGTTTCTCTGTGCCTGATGGAACTGACGTTGAGGCTATGCTGGCGGTCCACGTTAAGCTGGTGCAGGAAGAGCTAGGCGGGAGGCAGGTTCCTGAATAGCTGGCCTCTATGGAGCTGGAATTGTGGGTCTAGGTGCTGGTGTTGTGTTATTTCGATATGGGCATGCTCTTATAGCGTGAGTAGATGCTCCACAAATTAAAAACAGGCCATTTGCATGCTTGCAGTCCTTTACCAAGTGTCTGGTTCTCTTATAGTAGAAATAGAAATCTGGACTGGATCGATTAAACGTTCCTCCTAGCCTTTTGGGTGCAAAAGTTGGCCTGGAAGAGGCTCCTCCGATCATCTGGATAGCAGGGCATTTGATTCCGACTGATTTCGGCTTACCCTTCTTCTTGACCGCTTCAAAATGGTGGGCTGCCTTCAGAGCGAATTCATGACTCGGATAGTCGCCTGTTGCTAAAGCCGCTTGAATTTTCGGGTCTAAACCTTGTTGGAATCGTCTAGCCCAAATCTCATTGGTAGGGATCAGGTGTGCCGTGAACCTGATATGATGTTGATGTTATGATAGTTACGTGTTTTACAGAATAGAATTTAAGACTAGTTCTTTACCTGCTAAGCATGATGAATTCGGTATCATATTCATCCACTGATTTTACCCACATAGAGACTTGTTGCAAGTGGATGAACTGTTGTTCCATCTCGAAATGGTCGGTCTCGGGGAAAAACTTCGCATCGAATAGGTCGCAGAACATCTTCCAATCTATTGGTTGTGCAAGATGGGTTTCCTCGGATTTCCACCAGACTCTTGCGTTATTTGTAAGCTGGAGTTTTGCCACACGAACCTAAACTATGTCTGGTACCTGCGCTGCTGCAAGGTCATCCTCGATACTTTGGGCCCACTTTTCAACCTCAAGAGGACTCTCTTCCCTAAGAAGTTCTTTGAACGCAACGCCTGAAATTGCTTTACCCCAAGTGCTTCGGCTTCGGGACGGTTCATAAGCATAGTAGTATTCTACTGCTGGCCCTCCCGAAAGCTTTTGATGGATTTAAGAAAAACCGGTTGTTCGTTGATTGGTGCTGCAATGGTAAGTGGAGGTGGCAGGGTAAGCGGTGGTGTGTTGCCATTGACGTTGATGCCGGTGTTGTTTGGAGAATCTATCACCTTGACAGAAAATACAAGTTAGGATAGATTTGAGAAATTTTGAAATACAAGGAATATATAGTTACTGATTCTTGTGATATATTTCTTAAGACTTCATGCAGAACTGACCTGCATGGGCCACCAGTAAAACCTATCATGCCCTATTTCCCAGTAGACGGAAACGGTAACGTAGAAAGCCCGTAATGTATTTACTATGAGAAGGTCATTTCCCTTAATAAATACATTAAGCGTATGTAAGCAATATAACAATGTGCAAGAATACAAGAGTACTAAAATTAAACAGTAATTTTATTTACATTCAAATTTCAAATACAACTATCGGAAATAAAAATATACAATGATTTAAACAAATGCCTAAACATTGGCATACAGAAAGTAAATGCAGAAAGGAGCTAATAGTCAGGCTCGGTAGCGAACTGGTCCAAGTCCTCCTGGCTCGGCTTTATCTCCTCAGAGTGCGGTCCTTCTGCCGAACATTCCAAGAAAAAGAAACAGAGAGGAATGTCGTCAGCAAACTAGCACTCGGTAAGTCCCCAAAAAGAAGTAAATAACGATGACTGAAAGGTGTATAAAGTGCTTAGAAACTAAGTAAAAGTGAACTGGTAAGGTTGTATATGAGAGTATCTAAGCATGATTATTTACAGGTATACGATAGCTATTTTAACGTGGTTGTTTATAGTTTGATAAAGAATGTATTCAATACGAGAGGAGTCCAACTTACCCCGTGAACTATGGTAACATATAGTACAAGGACCCGTCATAACCCACGGGACAACGACACGTGAATTCATGTAGGTGTCTTTTAAAGTGATCTTTCGTGCCACGATATACGTTCCGTACCAATCCGCCCCTTATCCCCGCGTATTGTAGTGTACAGTTCAAGTTTACAGATCTTGGCTGAATCCATGAATATAAAGATGTACCAGTTTAAGTTCAAGATATAATCATGTATTCAGGTATTCATGTAAGTTCATGTCAAATTATATTCATGGTTCGGTCAAGTCAAGTCAAGTATTCAAGTTCAAGTTTGGATATTCAAGTTCAAGTTTAAGAACAAATGTTCAAGTTTGGGTTTGAGTTGGATTCGAGTTTGAGTTTGTATTCAGGCTATATCAATATCTTATGAATTGTTTACTGTCGAAACAGAGACGAAATTGGGATGGGTCATCTTGCCTGAATTTAGGGGCAGATTCTATTTCGGTTTATCCGTCCACCTCTCCGAAAATGCCAAGTTGATTTATGGTACCGTGTATCGGAGGTTTGGACGGATGCGGCCATTGTAGCAGACTTCGTCAGATTCCCCCTCGGCTTGAGGGATTTTTTATTGTGAGGACGCTCTTCCCTGCAGGCGCAAGCCCCTGCAGTTAATAATGTTACCGCATCGCGATAACCAATTTCTCCTGCTCCGGAAGTTCACTTCGTGTCGTGTGTATTTGTTTTATTTTTGGTTGCCCGTGGATTGTATACGGAGACTAATTCATATTGTCGCCCGTAGGGCGTGGATTAGTCCAAATCCATATATTCTTAGATTTGGATTTGATTTAATTCAAGGATCGTTAATCTCGTTTGAGATTAAGATCAACTTAAATGTTTGTTGAGGATACGTTAGTCCAATTTAAGACTAAGATCCACTCAAAGGGATTTTGGGATCATTCAGACCCAACAAAAGAGCATTTAGGCTATATTGCTTTAGTTTAAAGCCGTTACAGTCTGTTGTTAGTTTAAGAACATTTCGGTCCGCAGATCACCATTTTGAGGTGAGGTTTTAGTTTACGGTCCGTTGTCGCCATTTTGGAAAGTACACCCAACAGCAGTTGGTTGTCGGAACCCGCCACCTATCTGAAGACGTTGAGGAATTACAACGACATGTATCAGAGATGTAGAGGGATGTACCCTTGAACCAATTCCATGTTTGAAGGAAAAGGAATTGATGGTCGAGCCAAGAAATCATTAGTCGTATTTTGAGACTAAGATTTCTTCACTAGTTTTGGGAAGTCATGAGCATAAAGGCTCGATCTAGTTGGAGATCGAAGATGTTTTAATCTCAAGAAGACTTAGCCAACTTGAGGCTGAAGTTGATTTTCCATAGTGTTAAACACTAATATACGTTCAGCACTCACGTGTTCCCACGTGAGGTTCTAAAGCAGTATTAAACACTGAATTTTGGGGGCGCTCATGTGTGACACATGAGGCACCTCAAAGCCGGCGCTATACATTGGGTTCAAGTCCCTGTTTATATATAAGTGTTAAACACTTAATTCTTGTGGCACTTACGTGTGAGCACATGAGGCGCCCCAAAGTTGGTACTGCCTTTTTGGATTTTATTTCCTCCTTCATATAAGTGCTAAGCACTTGATTGGGGGTTGCATGGAAAACACATGACTGTCCTGAGGGGCACTTCTTGTTCTTCTTTTAGGCGCTCGCGTGGGAAACACGTGACTCGGTCTCAGCCATTCTTTTTTGTTCATCAGAGGTGCTCACATGGGGAAACACGTGAGGTTTCGTTATAATGTGAACACTAATGAATGTGCATGAAGATTTTGATCTCATATTAACGATGCTGGGATCTGAGTTTATAGAACTTCAAGTCTCTTGTTTTATAAGAATTAAATTCTTTTTACAGGGTTAAACCCTAGTTTTATCAGAGAAATTAAATTCCTATATACTTTTGTAAGAATTAAATTCTTTGAACTTAGATCTTTCCCCTAAGTTTTGAATCTGCGTAACAAAACCTTCCCGATGAGAATTAAATTCTCAAATTGTAGGGAGATCTGCTTCTACAGATCTCAACTAGAGGAAAAACTAAGTTCTTTTTTTGAAGGGTTAAACCCTTTGTTTGAGAATTAAATTCTCTTTTTTTGTGGGAGCTTTTTAGAAAGCTTATGGGGGTGGTCTCCTCCTTATAGAGAATTAAATTCGCTCTGTATTTTTCTTCCTCTCTCTCTCTCTTTGTCTTTCCTCCTCTTCTTGCTCCTATTTATATAAGAAGAAAAAGAATCAATTTGTTAAGAAAATCCCTCATTGAGAGATCATGATTAATTCCATGATCTTTTAGATCAATCGGTGAATTTTATTCACCGTTGGATTTTTAATCCAAAGGCTCTCTGTTTAACAGAGAAGATTTTTTGTTTGTTTAACAAGATTATGAATATCTTGTTAGTTTTAACGAGATTAGAATTTTATTCTATCATATATTTTTAGTTTAACAAGATCAGAAATATATTTTCTTAATATAGAATTTAATTCTATCATATGGATATCTCGTTAGTTTAACATCTAATTTTATTCTTATCATATGAATATCTTGTTAGTTTAACAAGATCATCTGGTAGAATAAAATTCTATCATAGGAAAATATTTTCCTATGATAGAATTTTATTCTACCAGATGATCACCGTTGGATTTTTTATCCAAAGGTTCTCTGTTTAACAGAGAAGATTTTTCTAGTTTGAGGAAGATCAGGAAAATATTTCCCAAATAGAATTTAATTCTATCAGATAATTTAATTGGTAATATTTTATCACCATTGGATTTTAAATCCAGGATAGTCTGTTAGAGAAAGATCTTTCCATATTAGAAAGATCAAGGAAATATTTTCCAAATAGAATTTAATTTTAATTGGAGCATTTTAAATTGGGGGGGCTCACATGCTTTGTATGTGAGTAGCAAGAGAACTCACGTGTTTAACACATGACCCCTAGTGTGGGTTTTAGCCTGTTTATTTTCAGCGCTCATATGCTTTACATATGAGCGCTCATATGTTTAGCATGTGAGGCTTGTTTGGCCATTAGTTACTTATATTCAGCGCTCATAAAGCATATGAGCGCTCACGTGTTTAGCACGTGAGGCCTATTTGGCCTTTAGTTATTTTATTTAGTTTATTTTTAACGCTCATATGCTTTACATATGAGCGCTCACGTGTTTAGCACGTGAGGCCTGTTTGGCCCATGTCATTTGCTTTCAGCGCTTATATGTTTTACATATAAACTCTCACGTGTTTAACACGTAATGTCCAACCGTGAATTCTTTTCTTCTTTCTTTTCTTCCTTTTTTATAAGGGTTATAAGGGAACAAATTGCTCTTGGCCGAAAATTTTAGCGGAAACATGAATGAATTTAACTTTTAAAATTCTTAAGTTCGGGAATAATCGGACAATCATCATGGATGACAGAATTTGTGTCTTTTTCTAAGACGGCTGCTATTGATAACTCCGTTAATTTGCAGTGTTATCTAAGCTGATTAGGCAAGCACTCACTTTCTCCGATTCCCTGAGACCCAAGAGAAATGATACCGCTTAAACCTATATTAATCTAGGGTCGTTAAAAATTTATTCAAGTTGTTTACATTGTATTTACATTGTTCGCATTTCTCGATGGGGTTTTATGAAAAATGTTATAATATTGTTTTAAAAATAAATCACGAGGTGATTTAAAATATTAAAAGTTTTTATAAAAAATGTATTTTACTTTTAGTGGTATTTTAGTGAAAAACTTAGCTTTTTAAAAATTTAGGGTATTTTTATGAAAACTAAACCTTTGGGAACTTGATGGTAATTTATTAAAAATTTTAATCTTTCATTTAAAATTATAGTTTTCACAATTTGTTTTCATTAAAAATGTGGATTCATAATTTTATATAATTTTTCAATGTTTAATTTGTTTAAGAAAAATCGTATTTTTTAAAATCATATATTTATTCCTTTCGAGACCGAATTCTCCGTGAGGAGTTCTGCACCTCGCTCTACTATCGCAAGGACCTGCGATAACCCACACCATTCATAAATGGATTCCCCTAAAAGGGTTGTAGAGGCTTCATTGCAAAGGATTTAAAAATATTGATTAAAAGCATTTTGTAAAGTAATGGTATTTTAATGAAAACTGTATTCTTCAGATTAAACATGTATCTAAAATATCATGCTATAAAACCGTAGTGTATATGATGGGTTAGGTCGTTACCCCGTGAGTTTTCTATAGGTATATATTTTTAGGTATCGATAAAAGGTTACTTTTAAAATTCATGGTATTTATATGAAAAAGTTCAATTACACATTTTATTTAACATGGAATCCAAACACATTAAAAATTGATTGGATGAACATTAGCTTAAGGTTGTTGTTAAAGGATTAGTGTAATTTCTTTAGCATGATAATTGTAATAAAAATTATTTAAAGAAAATTATAAAAAAAAAATGCTAACTCCGCCTGTTGATATTCTTTTAGAAGGCGGTTTAAGTCGAAATGGAAGAAGGAAAGAGGGACTTACGAGTTTTGGAGTGTTGAGAAGGGAAGAAAAAGAGAGTGAGGGTATTCGTGTATCTTGGTAGCGTCCAGGAAGGCTCCGGTCTTCACAACCGAACTTAGCTTAAGCTAACTCCACTTGACCGGTCTTAACTCTTTCTTGAACTTAGGAATTTTAGAGAATTTTGCTAGATTTTCAGAATAAGGAAGAGTTAGAGAATGGGGTGGTATTTATAGGGTAAAAAGAAGAGTGTGAATTTAAAAAATGAATTAAAAAGAGATTAAATGGTGTTAATGGAGGAATTGAAAGGTTGTGAAGTCTCTGGTTGAAATCAAAGAAAACAAACAATAAAATAGAGTAGAGGGGAGTCAGAGTCGCACGAGGCGAGCACAGAGACGATTGGATCAAATCCAAACGCCGGTGGCGGTTTTTAGGCTAATTTCGGCGGTCGAAATTTTGCCACTTGTCTCGAGGCTTTGGGTATGTGTTAAACTCGTAATTAATACCTCATTTATCCTCTTTGATTTTCTCAGAAACTTTTCGATTCTCCGTGTATTACACGTGCAACTCTTGAACTCCCGAAAAGTTAAAAAGAAAAAATATTAAAAATAATTAGGACTGATAGGATTCGAACACGCAAGCTATAGCACAGCAGTAGAGAGTCTTAACCAGTGAGTTATAAGTTGCTTCTTGTTTTTTTTGAACAATATTAACTTATAACTTCTAGTCAGGCTGAAATACTTTTTCTATATATTGAACAAGTTACATTTGTACAGGGATTTCAGAGCCATTACAAATCCAAATCTAAGAATACACTTGAGATTCGACAGTGGTACTTGCAGGAGAGCTTGCATCCTGAATTGCATCCACGAGAAGCGGGGAACGGTAGATGGTCAATTCCTACAGTGAAGTACATGATGTTTGCTAGCGAAAAGGGTGCTTTCCTCAGAGTTTTCAAGCTAGTAAGGGTTCCTGATGGCTACATATCAAATCTCTCAAAGTGCATGGACATGAAACATAAAAAATTGTGTCACCTTAAAAGTCACGACTGCCATGTGATCATGCAACAGTTACTCCCCGTTGCAATTAAGGCGTTAAAGGATAAGGATGTTACCTCAGCTGTGACAGATCTTTGTCACTGCTTTCGAGATTTAAGCTCTAAAGAATATTGGGCAGATGATTTTAGAAACCTAGAGAACAAAGTTCCTATCATTCTATGCAAATTGGAGATATTGTTTCCGCCTACACTTTTCACAATCATGTTGCATCTTCCAGTTCATCTTGCAAGAGAGGGGCGTTTAGGTGGACCGGTTAATTATCGGTGGATGTATCCATTCGATAGGTACGCAATTAATAGTTGAATTTAACTTTCAAATAATATTTATTAATTTCATCAATTTCATCAATCAAACTTACCTGAACAAAATACAAAGGTTTATGTTTAAGATGAAACGATATATCCGTAATAAAGCTAGACCCGAAGGATCGATTGCCGAAAGGTTTCTCGCCGAAGAATGCATGACATTTTATTCTATATACTTTGAGGGGATCGAGACTACATTCAACAGGCCGTGCCGTAACGAAGACGTAGGTAACGAGGGATAGGGATTAATATCCGTCTTCCGTAGAGGCATAAACATAATAGGTGCCATGAAACATGTCACATTTCGTAGTCAGGAGCTTAACACAATACATAGATATGTATTGCTTAACACTTCCGAGGTCGACGTATTTCAAGAATATGTATATAGGCTGATACTTTTCTCAACACATAAATATGAAATTACCTAATTGTGTTGTTTAAAACTTAAATTATGGAGAGCTCAGTATAGACCACCGAGGGGTCAATTGCTACCACGGCATGTCGAAAATGCTCGAAATTAAGAATTCTTGTCATGGTTTAACCAATTTTTAAGTTTAACGCTAAAAAATATTCAACTATATAATTCATGTTTCATCCCTTAAACTAAATGCAATTTTTTTAAATCTTATTGTGCCTTAGTAGGTTTATATAGCCGTAGATGCCAACATGACAGAAGATATAAGAATACTTGCCTTCGAATCAGATCTTGTAGTTAAGCGCCTAACTCGTTATATCGTTAATGGATATAGATTTTATATACAAGATAGAGATGCACGTAGAAAGTTCCAAAACTAGGTGTTTTTTGACTTCAACCACAATAAGTTACGCATTATCTAGAGATAGCAATCCAACTACGGGTCAACTTGACTACTATAATGTGTTGCAAGATATATTGCAAGTACGTTATCGTACTCACAGAGTTGTCGTATTCGAATATATGTGGTATGATACCAAGATAGATAGATGAGGATACAAAATAGAAAACGGGCTATCCCTACTGAATTCTGCGAAACTCGCGTTCACGAATGAACCTTACAAATTAGCGAGTCAAGCACATCAGTGTTTTTATGTCGAGGACCCTAAGGATATTGTCTGGCATGTTGCTATTACCACAAATCCGTGAGATTATTTTAATATGGGAAATCCTGATGAAAATCTTGAGATTAGTTGCCCAAGCACGCCAGTAACACCGTTACAAGACCTGATTATAGATTCAGACGACATTAGCTTTTGTAGGGCTGACATCGATCCGGAGATTATTATAGAAGAAAAATCATCAAGATCAGCTTCCCATAGACGAAAACGATCAATGCGTGAACTGTTATAAAATGCAGCAAGTGAGAGTAGTGCTACATAAGATGATGATTAACACTGGCTTTTGTATCTCACTTTATTGCTCATTTATTTACATGCGGCTTTTAGATATGCAGAATTTATTTGATGTATTGAATATTTTAAATTTGATTAGCTTAATTTAATTTACATATATTTAATTTTGCTTAACTGTTGCTTGAATTTGTTATTGTATATATATGTTGTATTAGTTATTTTTTCAGGAGATGGTCTTCAGTTCTTATAGTGGCCATGGTCGTGGACAGCCTGAGGGGGAGGTGGCATCCACTTCCTCCGGTTTCGCGGGTTAGGGCCAGAGCTGGAGTCGGGGTCCTAGGAAAAGGGGCCCGACGGAGGCAAAGAAAATATGGATCCGTGGTCGAGACGGACCAAAGATCGATGTGCACTTCTTGGCGAACCGAGACTTCGTTGAACCCGGGACGAAGGACCTAAATGCATTTTGTGTATCGATATGCAATAATGAGAAAGCATGCCGCATGTCGTAAAAGAGGGTTCCAGGTACGTGGCGGTGGACTGAACATTGGCAGCTTTGGAGGCAAAGAAACAAATGGCCTTGGATGAGATTTTAGTAAGGTTGTTTTATTAATTCATCGTTTATTACTTTTGTGTGTGTGTGTTTGTGTGTGTGTGTGTGTATTTGACACTAATACATCATCAGTGTTTCTTTATAGGCACGCTTTTCCGTAGTGTGGTGGATCGACAGCTCTCCCGTACCTCTGCACGTTGTCAGAAACCGACTATTTATATACATGTCGGGGAGTTGACATGATCACAAACACTGGGTCCACGGGAAATGGAAGAAGGCCGACACCGATGAGGCGAAATTTGCGGCAAAGCCCGCCAATTGGTCGGACAAGTATTGGGCTGCCATGTCTGATAATTTTAGATCGCCTAAGTTCTTGGTACATAGATTGCCGATAACTGTAATTGTTTTAGACGTTAATCCTAAATGTTAGGCTAGGAGATGTTAAATCATTTCTAAATGATAGGTTAGGAGCCAACGGGGAGCAGCGGTGCATAGTCGCAACACTGATCGTTGGTTGGGCGGAGGGATAAACTCCTCCCAATATAGAGTTGCTCATGTAAGTTGACAAATCAAAATATTATGAATTTGTCAACTTTCTAAACTTTCAACGGAAATCAAATTTTTGTCTCAATTGCAGCCGAGACGGACAGGAGAGATGCCCAGTCGCGTAGAGCTTTACGGTATAGGGTTTGCGCGTGCCTCCAGCTGCCCTACCTCATAACAGGCGACTGAGAATTATGTAAGTATGCTCACACATGATATATTGTAGTTATTTAAATTACTTAATATCTTTTTCAATAATTGACTTAATGTGGTTCCTACTGTAATTTTTTGCAGGAACGGATGAACCGCGAGATTGAGCAGCGGGCGATTGCGTTTACTGAGAAGCACGGTCAACCCCCTTCGGACATAGAGATTCATGCAATCAACGAGAACGTCACCCAACAGCACAACCCAGATCGGCACGAGAGGGTTCACTTGAGCGGCCAATGCATATCGCTTACAGTATATCACGTCCATCGCGGTGCGGAATTGCATCCTCCTCACGTTCAACGGGGGATATTGATCCAGGAGCCGGCGCCCCTTATGACACCCGTGCCCCATCTCCGTCCACTACGGCACCAGCCCCCTCTCCGTCCACGCCGATATACCATGTAGATTGCTTTCCTCATACTCCAGCAGATGATCGAGCACTCGTCTTCTCGGCCTCTTCTTCATCTGATAGTGCGTCAGCTTCGAGTTCACAGAGGATGTTGACCAAAGCAGAAGCCAGCGCCGATATTAAGGCGAGAACAATCTTGATCCGTCGGCTAGTGCTTCAAGGCCGAGAAATACCGACTGTAAGTTTAGCTAATAATGTTTCGTTTCAATAGAACTTTCATATAATTTAATATCGTGAATATCATATTGCCAATTTTCGTTTTAGTACAAATTTCATATAGTTTATTGTCGTGAATATCATATACATATCATATCTATATGATATCATATCATATCATGAATATCATATCTAGATGATATCGTGAATGTCATATATATATCATATCATGAATATCATATATATATCGTGAATAACATATCTATATCATACCGTGAATATCATATCAATAATTTCTCGTTAAGAACATTATTGGAGATGCTCGATTTCCCTTAAAATGTTGCTACAAAACAGTATATAATAGCCTTTTCATATCTATCACATCACCATCCCATGCAGCATTCTCAAAGCAAAATATTTTAATCTATAACCTTAAGTTAAATAAAAATATTGGTCATCACATTGTTCGCCTTTCCAAGGTCTAGACTCAATAACAAACATACCCATCAAATTCCAATTTAACATTTTATTGATTAATTGATTATTTTATCATTAAACCCAGCCCCCAATAATTTAATTGCTATTGTCGTTCTTAATTTTAACTAATTTCACTTTTCTATACATATAGGCATTTGGTTGCATTAAAGCTTGAAATTTAAAACACGGTGTGTATGTATCAAAAGAGGACTGCCAAATGTTTTTATCATTTTCATTTTGTAGAGTACTTTACATTTAGGTAGGTTTATAGTTTTTTATAGGAACAAGAAAATACAATTTAATTTTAATATATAGCCAATTTATACATAGTAAGTTAAAAATAAAATATAAAGATTTGGCAGTCCCCTTTTTAAGTTCACCTTCTTTTGCTTTTTCCTCTTATGGTTCATTACTATACAAAGTCATGTGAAGAAAAGTGGGGTAATGATGTCCTTAATATGGACATATAATTTGTTGATACTCCTTAAAATAGTGTAATTAAAGAGCACTATTAAAATAAATCAACACAAAATTTCTAGAATTTGAAACGTCTCATTAAGTTTCAAGAGTTATATACATGTTTGTATATATAAATTAAAAAAAAGGTTGTCTTATAATAATTTTTATTTATTATGTAGGATGCATGTTTATTCTTCAGAATAGAAAAAGACATTTTATATGGTCTTTTGGTAAAATAATCAGATTGCATAAAATATGTAGTGCAAGAATAAATTAAAACGAGAACTTGCATGAATATAAGGAGATGCATCATTAATTTAATTGTTTCAAAAATAAAAAGGTAAAAAAAAATCAAAAAGGAAAAAAAGGAAACATATATAGTCTAAAGTTTGTGGCTTTTCCATTTCTGTAGAAATAAATGCTTAATAATTAGCATGCCCATCGCTCTATTGTTATTGTTATTGGCATATATGCAAACTCTAGAAATAAATGCAGTCATTTATGCGCATATTATTTGGACAACTTTTCGGACACGTGCCATGCACGGTAGCACTGGCTGATTATAAAAAAATCCTCTAATTTCTCTTCCTCACAATTTGCATTGGTAATAAGCTTACTCTGACATGCCAATTCTTCTTTAGTTATTGTTGTTGTTGTTGTTGTTGTTGTTTTTCAAGGGTAGATTATCGGGAATTCTCATATTCTTTGGAATGGGATGACCGGATATCTAATTTTAAGGAATCTTGCATTAACTTGCTTGGTATAATTTAATCATTCCCGGTAATATATGTATACACAACCGTCCACCGGCGATGAGGCGGATGGATGGCGGCGGGGCCGGCCGGCATACCACCGGCTACAAACTACAGCCGGTCGGTGGCGGACGGCCCATCGGCGGCAGGCATGTCTGTGAACGATTGGCGATGACCGGCGGCAGGCACGTCTGTGAACGATTGGCGATGACCGGCTGCCGGTCAGCGGCGAACGGCGTATAGCGTGCAGGCGGGCAGGTCGGCCTGACTGCAGGTGGCGAAGGAGGCTGGCGGCGGATGATCATGGCTCATTTCATGTTAGACGGAATTATTTCGTGGTAATTTAAGATGCACACATGTTTTGGGGATAGGAAATAGGGTCATTTGATTACCATGAAATAAGGTCATTTGATTACCATGGTAATCCTATATTCCCGGGAGTATCGTTTACACCTAAATAAGCATGCTAATATTTCATGGTAATTATGATTACCATCTAAATTAGCTCTTACCAAGCGCATCGTAAATGCAGTTATATCTAATTTGTTCTTGTTCTGCATTTAAATTTCCAGTTGGTAGAAGAAGAAGCTCTGGAGTTGGAAATCAATGGAATTCATGTCGGGCGACAATTTTTAACTCTTATTTCTATTGCACTGTCTTTGTAAATCCCCGTTGATGGAGGCTGTGATCTCCTTCAGATGTTGTCCTCCGTCGATCCCGTGATGGCAGTCTTTAACGGTTGAGATCTGGTTTGGGAGTTGTTGAGCATGTGAATCTCAATGGGTTGGCGTTGAAACCGAGCTATCTGCAAAAGAAGTCCCGGGGTGGGTGACCACCGTAGGACCCTCCGACAATCAAGTTAGTGCCAAGAAATAGGTGCAGACTAACGGCGTATTGGAAATGCGTTCGAGTCACCTAAGTCATCTGAGAGAGGGGTTTATATAGTGGTCACGTGGAGCGAGCAGGCGCGAGATCATCGCCGTCAGTTACGCCCCCGTGTTATCCTCGCATTTAATGGCGGGATGCACCCATTAATGGGGGGATGCGCTAGCGTGGAACGCGGAACGTGGGGAGGCGGATATCTCGCCCTGACGATATACGCGGAGCCGTTGCGGGGGTGCATGGGCTCCGCGCTCTTGATTGATTGGGGAAACCGAGGAAGCTCGTTTTGTCAAAAGCTCGGAGATGAGCCGGGAGGCCGAGGAAGCTCGGCATGTTGGGAGCTCGGAAACGAGCCGGAAGGCCGAGGAAGCTCGGCCTGTCGAATGGCTCGGAGACGGGAAAGGAGACTGAGAAAGCTCGGAGATTAGCTGTTGGTAGTTTGCCAGGTGGAGGTGGAAGGTACTCAGGGAGGTCTCCTGAAAGGTCGAATACTTCCTCGAGACGAGGTCCCGAGGAATGCCCCTAATGCAACTCATTTATTCCACCTCCGTAGCCTTCAGGACACGTCATCCGCCACGTGTCGTAATCTGAGGAAATACCACTTGTGAGCATCATCATTAGCCCCCACTCTAATTCTGACCTATTCACGGGTCGGGTCGAAAGTGGCATGCTCGGTTATTATTCTGCTCAGTTTTGTTGGAGATAGTGCCCTCAGAGTCAATTATTAGGTCACAGGTACGTGATTGCAATGATTGATGGAGGACCTATCCCGGTAGGACAGTCTTACTCGAGATGATAGTATGCTATCTGGTTTATCTTTATCATCGTGTACTGCTTTAGGTGACCTGACAAGTCGCTATTACACGTTGATAGAGCCCCTAGGATTCTTGCTTGACCACCAGCAGTATGAGGGCGATCATATAAGTGGGAGCTGGGGTCTATAAGCATATCCTTAAATGGTCCCTAGTCGTGTGAGTTTCGAGACAGGGCATCGATACTCCAGAGTAGACTAGTGTATACAGTCGAGACCCCGACGAGGGGCGGTGGCCGGTCTCACAAGCCACTGGTGTCAGTTGGTTCACCTAAGATGTATACAGGTGCTCATTGGGTTATGAGTACACCGGACAGGACTCGCCGGGAACATGCTAGTTGGTCATATACCAGACGTCAGATGGCAGTTCCCTGGTGACATGTGTACAGGTTAGTTCATCGACCTGGGGATCGTCATTTGTATCGTGTGAGTTCCCACTGTACTTTGATTACTACCCTACCACGGCTCAAAGAAGTCGTGCAAACAGGTTTTAGTTGGGTACAGTCCCGAGCCACATGGAGGCAGTGAGCGTATCTTCAGGGGTTCGTCTCTCCCGGTATTGGGGGTGAGGTCGCGCTGTGTCTAGGAGAGCCATTACACGAAGCCCTCGCCCGAGGCAAGGAGATAACTGGTAGGTATTCCAGTAGTATCTCAGGGTGTTCTGGGCTACACTCCGACACGACTTGTACCGCTTTTGGGGGTCTGACTTTTACCAACCCCCTAGGCCCGCCATGCGATGCTCATAGACGAACGGACCGGACTGTACGGATATTGTCACTGACAGGCTCAGTAGGGTTGTCAGGCTGAGTTCGCTCACTGACGTCCCTTTTAGTCAATACCTGGTAGCCCGTTACGTATTGGCTTATACCTCTGACGTGCTAGTGGTTAAATCCACAACCAAGGCGTTGACGAGTCTTTAGAGTCCCCCACATTCAGTTACTCAGCTTTCGGGCGAAAAGTTGTAGAGGCCGTATGGAGATATGGCAGGGTCCGATCAGATACGTGCGGTATTGCACGGATCAGGATCGGACAGTTTGTACTACAGGCCGTATGGATATATGGCAGGGTTCGATCAGATACGTGCGGTATTGCACGGATCAGGATCGGACGGACATTACTAGCCGGCTTTGGTATAAACCGGATCCTAGTATAGTACAGTGTAGATTTTGTCTCATTGCATTTGTATTTCGGTCGGAATACAAATGCGGGTGTGTATGCACGGTATCGGGGTTTTCCTGTAATTTATTACGGGACCGGTTTTATGGAGTTGCCAGTTTGCTTTCCGTTTCGGCCAATTTCCTCTGTATCGTTCATTGGCCGAAGATTGGTGGAGGAGGGCTTATTTGCATTGTTGCAAATAAGTATTTGTGGAGGGGTTCTTTGCATATTCTTGTGTCATGATAGCTTTTCCTTGACCTTGACTTCTAGCTTCATCATGCCTTGACTTTTGTAGGACATGATGGTTGATGGTGGTAGGTGGTTGAGTGTGGTTTTGTTTTGGTGACCATATTCTTTCATGATTTCCTTTTGATTCCTCTCACAAGCATGAGAGAGTTCTCCACTCATTTTCTTTTGGTCACTCCCTCATTCTCACTCTCCCCTCACAAGTAGTGGCCGGCCATGCTCCTAGAGGGGCTGTCCCATTTTTTACATGAGGGAATTACACTCATTTGGCTTTGAAAAAATCCTACAAGTTCCATCTCCAAACTCCATAGTTCATCCCTCCACCAAAAGGCAATTCCTACAACCCCAAAATGAGACTTGTATACTACATTCTACAGCAAATCTTGGGCACGTCGACTAGCCAGCTTCGTGCTCGAGTTGCCTCGGTATTGAGGTGGGAGCCCGTAAAAGAAGTAGGCGATGTGGTGCACTTCCGGCGACGAGGTGGAGACCGGAGCTTCCACAGGAGATCGGGACGACGACGAGAAGACCGGAGGACTTGGATTATTCGGTATATCTCTCTTCCTCATCTTGTAGTTAGCTAGGACTAGTTAATGGTTCGATCCGGGTATTAGTGCGCGGCGGTTTGACAGTTCAAGTAAAATTTAAAGTTTATCACCGCTTCCGCATTTGGCCGTCGGATTGACGGCCGGGGCGCCGCCGTGCACTTACAGTGGTATCAGAGCCTCGCCATTAACTTAGTCTAGCTTTGTTTAATGTGTTTGCATCTCCGATCGACAAAAATTCCAAAATCCGCATTTTCAATAGCAACAGTTTTCTGTCGAAATTTTTTTGTCTCGAAATTTTTTTCAGGTTACAGAAAAGTGATCTACTAGAAAAAATAAGAGTTCTGTGAAAATTCGATGCACTAACTCCACAGTAAGAGCGCGGAACCGCGGCCAAACACCCCTTTGGGCCGCGGTTCCGCCGCACTACTTTGGGTTCGCTGCATCAAATTTCTACAATATCTTTTGGGGATGAAAATAGGGGTTTTGGAATAATAACATTGGGCCCAGAATTTCTTGATCTGCTACAGTAATGCTTGGGGCCCACTTGTTAAAATTTTGATCGATCGGATATTTTAAACACATTATTTCACAGTATTTACATTATATCTGCGACCGTGAATGTCACTTGATCGGTAAATCCAGTCTAACTGCTATAGCCCGGTTAGACGGATTTGCGAACGTGACTTTCACGTTGGTGTTCTATGTATTGCTGTGATGTTGCGGATCGGTCGTGGGGGATAGCCTGGATGCAATGCTAGTACAGTTGTGGTTGTATTATGTACATTTGATATTGCGGGGCGAGCGTCCGATATGTGGACTGCCGTCACTGCCTGTTTGTATTATTATTTTGGGGCACGACCAGGTTGCGGTCGATGTACCCGTTGTATGTATATTTTACTTTCTGTACTAGGATTACCCCGCGGAGGGGTGCACGGATAGCCGGGTTCTGGAGGGCAACAAGCCCGCATCTCATGGCATTGAGACGGAGGGGGCTTCACTCTAGAATTGGCGGGCTATTCGCCGCACTCGTAGGGGGTACAGGTTGACCCAGGAGGGGTGCCCAAGTTACCGGATTCCGTGAAGTGCTGGGTGGTCCATTCACGTTGCTGAAGGGGGCTGCCTCGCTTCAGGTTTTGGCGGGTAACTTGCCGCGCCCGTAGGGGTCTAGGATTTCATTGCACAGGCTATCCACACGACCAGGGGAACGTCGGGTTTCAGTAGTGGCTCTGTGAAACCCGGGGAGCCCAGATATCTGTATTGTTCTGTGATGCTGTACATTTCTGTGATGTTGCATTTTATCACGCCTTGAGTGAATATAATATATTGGTATATATATTAGTAGATGTTGTATATGTTTTGCATCCGCGCTAGTCCAGTCCCCGCTCTGTCGTTAGTTAGCTAACCTAACGGGTAATGACGGGACCCAGTGGCGAATGCGGATGGCATATACGTACATCAGTATATTTTCGTTCTTTGTGGTGTGATCAATTGATGGGACTGCGTTGATTCGGATCAATGCAAGTTAAAAACAAACATAATCTGATGTTGTTGGAACAACTTTTCAAAAGCTGTTATTGCAAGGACGTTCACTTTTGTTTTGCATCGTGGTATTCAGTTGGAATATCCTGCTCCTCAGTCGACGAGGCAAGGGCCGAGATCCCTTCACCGGGAGTGACCCCTTGGACAGAAGTTTGCGTCAGGGCATTAACTTCACTATAGCCGATTACTTTTGCTTTGCACCGTGGTATTCAGTTGGAATATCCTGCACCTCATTTTACGGGGAAAGAGCCGAGATCCCTTCACCAGGAGTGACCTCTTTAGCAACGGTTTTCGTCACTATATTTTTAAAAAAGCTATCCGTTCCTTCGACGATATCAAGTTCATTACGTTAAAGGTTTTCGCCAGAAACCATTCGTAGCCCTCCGTCGTTTCATATGAGTGGTCAATAGTATTCAAGCTGTGTATGTTGGCCAAAGTCAAGGCACAGTGATTGGTAGCTATTGGGGCATTCATATGCAGCATAGATAGATGCGTTGGTTTGGGACAGTCGTGCTGCCATTTTGGCCAAAGTCAAGGGTATGTACGGGTGGGTTCAAATTAACCTGGAGAATGATGGGTAGAACTTGACATGTGACTTATGATATGTTGGCCAAAGTCAAGGTCATAAGAGCATGGGGCAGAAATCACATCGGGAGTTTCAAAAGAACTGAAACTTGCCAGATATGCGCATACCTTCTGGAGTGTGATACCGTGAGCGGATTATGTCACGTTATCATGCGATGATAGTTGGATCCCGATTCCCACTGATGAGTTAGTTTACTCCTCGGGTGACCCCGACTAATTCTTCTTTCAGGTTTGGAGGAGAATTTGAGGTACAGTAGGAGGTTTCCAGATTAGATAAATTGGTAACCATTCTGATCTAGGTTAGAGTGCACGCTGAGTGTTTCTTTTCTCTCTCTCTCTTTGGCAGCGATCATTGACCCGACCCTAAGACTATGACTCAGTGACCAAGTTGACCGAACCTTCTTAACACTGGCTTTTTGGATTGTCAGAGTTGCAAACCTCATTGCCACTCCTACTTTTACCCTTTTCTCCAGGACACCCCATATTACTACGAACGTCCACTTCCATTGGACAAAACCATCGTATGGTTAGAAACGAACTCGAAAGAATTTATTCGAGGATGGTTTCCGGTTCTGGAGGAAACGAATAGGACTATTTGTTAGTTATATGTATGCCCTAGGGGCCATTACTGTACATTGGATGTATATTGTAGTGGATGCTGGGACATATATAGGTAGGACTTTCTTGCTCTACATGATAGTACGCTATCTGGTTGCTCTTTATCTTAACGTGTATACTTTCTGTCTCTCTGTTACATGTTGATAAAGCCCTTAGGATGTGTACTCGACTTCCAGGACGGTGATGCAGATCATACTAGTGGGGCCTGGATAGTCCATGAGTACATCCTTGAAATGTTCCTAGTCGAGGGAATATCGAGACGGGGCATCGATATTCCAGAGTAGACTAGCGTATATCTTCTCGACCCATGCGATGGGCGATGGATGATCCCATATCCATTGGTGTTTGACATCGAAGATGGTATGCGGGTGCTCAGTGGAGACTGGGTACACTGAACAGACTCGCCGAGAACTCCCAGATGGTATTATACCTCACGTCAGATGGCAGTTCTCTGGTGACACTGGTACAGCTTAGTCTGTTGACCCGAGATCGTCATAGAGTCTTGTGTGTCTCCCACTGTGCTTTGATTTCCACCCTACCACGGCTCTACTGAGTTGTGCAAACAGGTGGTTTTTGGGTACAGTCCCGATTCACATGGAGGCAATGAGCGATAGGAGGGGATTCGTCTCTCCCGGTATTGGGGGTTGATGTTGTGCTATGCTCGACTGGCTATAACAGGAAATCCCTGGCCAGGGTTGCAGTGATATACTGGTAAGAGTTATCAGTAGTTTCACGAATGTTATGGACCTCACGTCGGCATGACTTATCAAGCTACTGGGGTCTGACGTTTACCACCCCTAGGCGAGATATGCGACATATCAGACGAACAGACCGGACTATACGGTAAGTGTTACTGGTTGGATTCACAGGAGTGTGAGCGGGCTTGCTCGTCGATCTTCTGATCGCTCAATACCCGGGTGGCCGTTACGTTTAGCAGACCGCTTGCGGCTTGTGGGTGTTTGATATGATCATCACCTGCTGCCGGCGTATTGACGAGTCTTTAGAGTCCTACACAGAGGTTTCCTGGCTCAAGAAAAACGAAATAGGAGCGCATATAAGATATGTGCGGGACCGAGAATAATGCGTGTATGTGATACCATATTTCATTCTCGCGATGAATATGTCGAATGGTTGTATGCGATATAACCTAGTTATCGAATCAAGGATTGACTCGATAAGCCGATACATTGGATACGCTGTTATATGCGACATGACCGGATCATTGAATCAAGTGTTGATTTAATGATTTAATGTATAATTATATATTTGATATATTACTTTGCATTAACTAGTATTGGTTCACTTTAAAAGGATTTTCTCACTTGAAATGCACAAGTTGTATATGTGATATACTTTTGTGCACAAGATTGTATCATGTTTGATGATACATGCAAGCTAGGGTTAGTGTAAAGAATTAAACCATGGTTAAGTTTATGATTAGGGTTTTCTTTTTTCTTACTTATTTATTTATTTATTTATTTTTGAAAAAGATGAGAAAAGAATGGTTGCTATTTTTGTTTTTAGTTGAACATTCTTGAAACTTTGACTAAGTCACCATTCTTGTCTCATGCTTAACCCTAACCATATGAACTAACCATAGTACATTCTCTAAACTTAACCAAGGGTTAGTAAATGATAAGTATTGATTTATTTATCTTATTTACATAACTTATCATATCATCTTCTTCTTCATCATCTTCTTCTTCCATGAAGAAAGCTTGCTACATCAATGATGATTGATGAAAAAGTGTGAGAAATCCAAATCTAAAGTCTACCCACTTCCTATTTCTTCATCCTCTACCTCTTGCCAAGTAGTATAGGGTGTTTCCTTCACAAGTTTTCTTGACTTGGTGAAGTTGGAGCTTGATCTAGCGATGCCTCGACGTAGATCATCTTCGGCAATGTCGTCGATGACCTAGCCCGCTTTTTCTCCGATGAAGCCGACGCTAGAGCCCAAGATACGATTTGGACAGCGAGGGGACTTCATCACGGAGCCTAGGAGGTGGTGGACCGGATCTACAAAGGTTGTAGCCCCTTCCCTTTAGCTATATTTCCATTTACTTGCTTGCTTCGCCTATACTTCTAGCCAACGATCCGTTCTAGGGTTTCTCGGCACCGTATTTTTTTTAGAAATTGGCATGGATGATGCCTTGCGAGACCTCATTAGGGTGCCTAGGAACCTTTCACTGGTATCAGAGCCAGGTTAGAGCCTTAGGCGAAGTCTAGACGGAATTAGAAGTCCGATCGACCCGAAACCCCGATTTTAATATGCTCTCTGGACTTTTTTGAAATTCGTGGATTTTTGTGAATTGAAAATATGCAGAAAAATAAGCAGGTATTCCTAAGAATTACTGTGAAATTCGAGAGGATGATTCCTCTAGAATGCGGCGGAACCGCGGCACAAGCATGGCTTGTGCGGCGGTTCCGCGGCCAAGTTGTCCCATCATCTGTTTAAATTTTCACAGTAACTCCTAGTTATTAGTGCTGGTTTTCCTGGGAATATTTTAATATTTATTCCAGAGTTTTATTTTCTGGGTTGTATTGGGAACTCAGTGTATCGATCGGATTGTCTAATTTTGTTAGTGTGTTTTTCCGGGTATTTTAGAATATGTTAAAAAGTTCGACCGGATATAAATACCCATTTTTTCCCCTGCCGGGAAATTTCCAATTGTTGGATTTTTCCGTAGTTTAACGACGTTCTAAGTAGTGCAAGTAACGCGATGGACCCTCTAGAAGACAACAAACCTTAACTCGATTATGTTCTTGAACTGCCCTTTGAACCTTCGGGTTTGGGGCAGTACGGCGTGCCACATGTGAGGCGTTGGCTTGACCCTTCTACGGCTGGACCGTTGGTACTGAGGCACGAACTGAATGCTGTTAGACTTATTTCATGTGTTGAGCTGTATCGGGAAAACTTGGGTGTTCGATTGTTCGATCGAAAAGTTTAGCATTTTCTATTTATACGGAATGTGATACAATAATTGGAATTCACAAGTAGTTATGTGATAACTGAATGAATGTTATAAACATAGCACTTTAGTCTCACTTGATCGGTTGCCACGGAATTTTGATGTGATCAAAAGTCCGTCGCAATCACGTAGCGTACGCGGATACTCGCCGGGTAAACTTAATAGACAGCCTCACTCCATAGCCCCGACCAAGTGACTGTAGGAGAACCCCGTTGCCGAAAGCATCCGTTCGGGTGCTCGCGGCAGCGGTGTTCCGCCTTGGTGCACTTTGTCGACGGCGTCGGGGGTGCGGCCGCCTACTAAAGTTTGCGACGAGCATTCGATCAGAATGTCGGGAATCCTGTTGAATTGCCCGACTTGATATTGAAAAGAGTTTTCGATAATGAGACTAAAATGCGGGGTTTATAATTGTTAGGCATGCGATGTCTAAGTATTTCATTTGATTAGGCATGTGATGTCTAAAGAGGTTGCGGATTCCAATTGTTGTAGTTTTACACTTTCTTTTCTGTGACCGTAAGTGTAATATGTGATATCGCTGGTTTCGTTGCTATATGTCAACGACAATTGGAATGCGCATATTTACTTACGTTGATGACATGTGATGTTATGTGTTGCTGGATATGTTATATTGGATTGTCGTGATTGAATAGCCGGGGGGGTTTATGTGAGATGAGTGTTTTTCATTTTCATTCATGTAAAAACTTGTATGTAATATTCTTTTATTGAGGCACTTCCAGGTTGCGGAAGATGTCACCCATTGTATATTATTTACTTTTCCGCACTAGGATAGACCTAAGGAGGAGGGCACAAGTAACCGGGTTCTGGAGTCCAGTGGGAGACCAACTCGAGGAGTCGAGTCCGGGTCTCCTAACTCCAGAATTGGTAGGGTTGCTTGCCGCTCTCGTAGGGGTCTAGGGGTGTGGGTTTGGCTATTCATCACGACCGTGGAATCCGTGTTTTATACTGGCTCGTATTGAAAACACGGACGTCCTAGTATATCCAATATTTCATATGATTCTTCTGCTGCGATATCTGTGATGTGATCATGTGATGTTCTGTGATAGATACAGTATATAGTATATATGATATATTATATAGACGTTACTTATGTTTTACACCCGCGCTAGCCCTACCCTGCTCTGCCGTTAGTTACCTAACCTAACGGTGCACGAGGGGACATCGAGGCGAATGCGGATGGCATAAGTGTACGTCGTATTTATCTGTGATGTTTAGGTACATAATTGATGGGACTTCATTAATGTGATTAATGAAAGTAAAAGAAACCTAAGATGTTGTAGAATCGAATTTCAAAATAAAACAGGTAGCTACAGTTCTTGCTTTGCACAGCGGTATATATGATATATCCTGCACCTTATTCGATGAGGAAAGGACCGAGATCCCTTCACCGGGAGTGACTCCTTTAGCAATAACTGGCAGATGCTACACACTCGATTTGTCTTTTGATTGCTTTTAAGTGTTTTTGCTTTGCACAGTGATATATATGATATATCCCGCACCTCATTCGACGAGGAAAGGACCGACGATCCCTTCACCGGGAGTGACTCCTTTAGCAAAACTAGAAAAGCCTCAAAAGCACTCCATTTTAAAATCATTTGATTCTACAACTATATCAAGTTCATTACGCAATAGGTTTTCAGAAAAACCTGTCGTAGCCCTCCGTCATTTCAGATAAATCCTGTTTAGTATTCGTGCTGCGTTTGTTGACCTTGTCAAGGCGCAGTGTGCGGTAGCTAACCAGTATTTATCTGCTTATGCATATGATGCAGATTGGGTTAGGATAGTCGTGCGGCCTTGTTGACCTTGTCAAGGGTCGTGCGGGTGGGTTTGATTCAATCAAGAAATGACGGGTTGAACTTGACTTGCGGTCTATGGTTTGTTGACCTTGTCAAGGTCATAGATCGTTCGGGGCAAAATATTATCGGGAATTTCAAGTGTTGAAATTTGCAATGAGATTGCATACCTTCTATGAGATAGTTGGATCCCGATACCCGCTGCGAGTAATTGTTACTCCTGGGAGAGTTTTACACATTACAATTAGCCGATCAAGTAGGTGTCTAGAAAGGTGTTAACGAGGTTACGCCTCTGGGAAAACGAGGTTTACATTAATTAGGTTCGTGCGAAAGCACGGGGGACCTCCCTCAAAGTACCGACACTGGCCTGGCTGAAAGATTGGCGAACTTGTAGTGTGTAATTAATCCCGGCTAGTCTTTCCTTTTAGGGTTTGAAGGAAGATTTGATAAAAAGCAGTGGGAGCGATCCTGATTAGATAAAATAATAACCAATCTATTCTTGCAAGAGCGCACGCTGAGTGTTTTCTTCTCTCTCTCTCCAGGTAGCGACCATATCACGCCTTAATCAAGATAATAAAACGGATTATTGACCGAACCCGCTTGTTATACTGAGCTGGGGAACGTTGGTCCCGCTCTAACTTATAATTGTTATAAGACAGAGCAGGAAACTGGGGAATACCAGATTTCCCGTGCCGCCCAAACGAAGAGAGTGCATGCTGATACATCATCTTCGGGTTTGTTCATTATACAGAACTGTTTCTCAGTATCCTTTACGTCCTGGGTATATGATACCGGATCAGGATCCCAGATATGTAATCTGTTACATAGGGCTGCAGATAGGTAGAGAACTGAGAACGGGTGATAAGTTTTATGAGGCAGAAAACGGGGCAAGAGTTGCAGCCAAGTCTGTTGGTCACTGTCACCCTGTATTACCAATACATTGATTCTGAACGAATGTTGTTAGATACCGAACCTGATATACAAAATCATATCAGTCTCTTTATTAGTAAAGAAATGATAAAATTTTGTATTGTTGGATAATGTTTTGAACATTTCCTATATCAAAAGTTGATCGGTTCAGACACGTTATCTAAAAGCATTAATGTTCTAAATCAAACTACAGTTCTTAGTATACGGAACACACAAAAGAGGAAGAGTTCAGAAATGAACGAATTCTTCTTGAGGTATTGTAGACTAGGTCATATCAATGCGACCCGACTAGCTAGAGTTTCATAAAGATGCATATTTAAATTAGTTTGAATTTACATCTTGTGAAACTTGCCAGTCATGTCACAGAGATGAGATGACCATAGCTCCGTTTATTGGAAACAGAGAAAGAGTTAGTGAACTCTTGGGATGATACATGTTGATGTATGTAAGGTCCCCTGTCTACACATGCCAGGACAGGTTCTTTGTACTTCATTACATTCTCTGATAATCTCTCAAGATTCAGACATATGTTCCTGTTGAAACATGAGTCCGAGCCTTTTGAGATATTCACAGAATATAAGCGAGAAGTAGAGAACCAAAATACGGGTATAAGTATTATGTCCTTTGATGAGATCAAGGAGGAGAATACTTGAGCACGGAATTCCAGGACTATTCTAAAGGAGAATGAGATTCTCTCTCAGCATTACTCCTCCGTATACACCATAGCACGATGGTATATCGGGGCGGAGTGATCACACCCTATATGATAAGGTGTGCTCTATGATGAGTACTACTGAGTTACCTATTTCCTTTTTGGGAGTTATGCACTTGAGAAGCTGCATACCTATTGAATAGGGTTCAAATCAAATCAGTTGCCTACCGCTCCATATGAGATATGGTATGGGAAGAGCCCATGTCTTAAGCTAGTTATGATTTGGGGTTGTCCGGCCTATGTCTAAAAGCAAAATCCGGACAAGCTCGAGGCAAGGTCTGTTATGTAGAACTGGAAAGGTTCCAGCTATACAAACTACAGCAGATGATTTGGTAAAACCAAATGATTCAATAGTTACCAACGAACCTCAGCCTCTCCGCCGATCTAGTAGGGTTCCTCACCCACCTGAGAGATACTTCGGTTTCTCTATGACAGTGGGAGCGAGGACTGCATCATGAGATGATGACCCAACTAGTTTCGAGCTGGCCATCAGGAGTAAGACTCTGTAAGAATGGCTGGATGCTTAGTGATCTGAGATGGAATCCTTATACACCAACAAAGTATAGACTTTGGTTGCTATATCTGAAGGGTTAAATCCCCATCAGGAGCAAGTATATCTTGAGAAGATTACTTGGTGTAGATGGAAAAGTTGAGACTTTCAAAGCTGGACTTGTTAAAGGTTTTCGTCATCGACCAGGCGTGGATAATGATGAAACCTTTTCCAGTACCTATGCTTAAGTCCATTCAGATCCTACTTACCACGGCTACATACCATGACTACAATATCTGGTGGTTGGGTGTCATGACTGCTTTTCTAAATGATATTTTGGAAGAGAGCGTCTATAAGTACACAGCCAGAGGGCTTCGTAAACAGTGGGAGCAGCGGAAACGTGTGCAAGCTGCTTTATAGGATAAAGCAGGCATCGCGAAGTTGGAACGTCTGTTTTGATGAAGTAGTCAAAGAAGTTGACATCATCAAAATGGTAGATGAACCTTGTATAAACAAAAGGGTAGTAGGGAGTATGGTGGTGATCCTCGTAGAGTACGTGGATGACATACTCTTGATAGGGAAAGAGTTTCCTATGCTACGCTCGGTCAATCTCCGTTTATCACAATAATTCTCCATATAGGATCATAATGATACCTACTAACTCCTGGATTTTGGATCTATGAGATAGATCTAAATGGATGTTAGGATTCTCACTTGTTGAAGTGAGATGGTATCACATGATCCTGGGGAGAATCACTGGAAGGGTTCCAGGGTGATAAGGACGACTGAATGTCAGTCACAGGCATTGTCTTCACCCTCAGTAAAGGGACGGTATGTTGGAAGAGTTCCAAGCTAGATACCGTGGCATACTAGACAATTAAGACTGGATACATCGCTACTTAAGATGCTACCAAAGAGGCAGTCTGGGTGTATATTGGTTCATGAGATGAACTTAGTTCCTGTCATTGTGTGACAATGGAGTTGTGGCTTATGCCAAGGAACGTCTGTCCCATCAGTGATCCAGACATATTCTAAGGCAGTATCACCTGATCATGGAGATGCTTGATCTCCAGGGTGATCGAGGTTTGGAGAGTAGACTCAGAGGACAACACAGCGGATCCACTCACAAAGGCCTATTCCCAGAGAGAGACTTTTATGGGATGGTTGAGTATGAGATACTACAACCACTGCTACAGATGGCCATAGTGCAAGTGGGAGATTGTTAGTTATATGTATGCCCTAGAGGCCATTACTGTACATAGGATGTATATTGTAGTGGATGCTGGGACATATATAGGGAGGACTTTCTTGCTCGACATGATAGTATGCTATCTGGTTACCCTTTACCTTAACGTGTATGCTGATTGTCTCTCTGTTACATGTTGGTAAAGCCCTTAGGATCTGTACTTGACTATCTGGACTATGATACGGATCATACTAGTGGGGATATGGTAGTCTATAAGTACATCCTTCAAAGACCCTAGTCGTGGGTGTATCGAGACGGGGCATCGATATACCAGAGTAGACTAGCGTATACCTTCTCGACCCATATAGATGGGCGATGGATGATCTCATATCCATCGGTGTTTGACATCGGAGATGATATACGGGTGCTCAGTAGAGACTGGGTACACTGGACGGACTCGCCGAGAACTCCCAGATGGTATTATACCTCACGTCAGATGACAGTTCTCTGGTGACACTGGTACAGGTTAGTCTGTAGACCCGAGATCGTCATAGAGTCTTGTGTGGTTCCCACTGTGCTTTGATTTCCATCTTACCACGTCCAAGAGGGCGTGCAAAACGGTGGTTTTTGGGTACAGTCCCGAGTCACATGGAGGCAATGAGCGATAGGAGGGGATTCGTCTCTCCCGGTATAGGGGGTTGATGTTGCGCTGTGTTCGATTGGCTATAACAGGAAATCCCTGGCCAGGGTTGCTGAGATTTACTGGTAAGTGTTACCAGTAGTATCTCGAATTGTTATAGACCTCATATCGACACGACTTATTGAGCTATTGGGGTCTGACGTTTACCACCCCTAGGCAAGATATGCGACATATCAGACGATCAGACCGGACTGTACGGTAGTGTTACTGGTTGGATTCACTGGAGTGTGAGCGGGCTTGCTCGTCGATCTTCAGATCGCTCAATACCCGGGTGGCCGTTACGTTTAGCAGACCGCTTGCGGCTTGTGGGTGTTTGATATGATCATCATATGCTGCCGGCGTATTGACGAGTCTTTAGAGTCCTACACAGAGGTTTCCTGGCTCAAGCGAAACGAAATAGGAGCGCATATGAGATATGTGCGGGACCGAGAATAATGCGTGTATGTGATACCGTATTTCATTCTCGCGATCAATGTGTCGAATGGTTGTATGCGACATAACCTAGTTATCGATTCAAGCGTTGATTCGATAAGCCGATACATTGGATACTAGTCGGTTATATGCGACATGACCGGATCGTTAAATCAAGTGTTGATTTAATGATTTAATGTATAATTATATATTTGATATATTACTTTGCATTAACTAGTATTGGTTCACTTTAGATGGATATTCTCACTCGGATGTGCGCATTATATATGTGATATGATTTTGTGCACATGCTTGTATCATGTTTGATGATACATGATTACTTGGTTAAGTGTAAAGAATTAAACCATGGTTAAACTTATGATTAGGGTTTTATTTCCTTTTCTCATTTATTTATCTATTTATTCATTTTGGAAAATAGATGGAAAAAGGAGAATAGAATGGTGGCTTTTTTTTGTTGTTTAGTGGAAGCTTCATGAAACCTTGACCCTAACCATTTATTTAACCTAAGTTAATTCTCTACACTTTACCATGGTTACTTTTATGATAAGAATGATTATTCTTTTCTTTTCTAATTAATCTTATCATAATATTCTTCTTCTTCTTCCTTGAACTCAAGAAGAAACCTTCACTTCATCAATGGTGGATTGATGAAATGAGTGAGAAATCCAAAACTAAAGTCTACCCACTTCCTATTTCTTCATCCTCTACCTCTTGCCAAGTAGTAGAGTGTGTTTCCCTCACAAGTTTTCAAGACTTGGTGAAGGTGGAGCTCGATCTAGCGATGCCTCGACGTAGATCATCTTCGGCATGGACATCGACGACCTAGCTTGCCCATTCTCCGACGAAGCCGACGCTAGAGCCCGGATTTGATTTGGACAGCGGAGAGGACCTCATCTCGGAGCCGTGGAGGTAGAGGACCGGATCTACAAAGGTTGTATTTCCGTATCTCTTAGTTAATTGTTAACTAGTTTATTTTTCGCCTAGATTTCTAGCAAACGATCCGTACACTAGGGTTTCTCGGCACCGTAATTTTTGAAATTGGCATGGTTGATGCCTTGTGAGACCTCCTTGGGGTGCCTAGGAACCCTACATGAACCACGTAACGGTGGACCCGCGCCGTTATCACTAGAGGGTTGTTGTGAGGCAAGGATATACCGTGGAGGTCTTCATTAATGAAGATGATGGGCTCGGCGGTCCTGCACTTTTTCTGGGGTGGAGCGCTTGTTCTTTCGATGGGTAGGAGGCGGTGAGTTTTGCCGGCACCACAGGTAGATCCCGAGGAAACAACCATGATTTGCTCGATTGTCAATTCCCTGGGAGGGGGCTGGTTCTCCTACTCCCTATCGGCCTGCCGCTTGTCCCACAGGTACCTTGCTAAGTGGCCAGAGCGGATCAACTCCTCGATGTAGTCGTAGAGTTGCTTACAGTTTTCGGTCGGGTGGCCCTGCGACCTATGTAAGGCACAGCATGGGCCCCGGGTATGTTTAACCGCTCTATGGGTGACCGGCGGGAGCTTGAAGAACCTCTCGCCCTTCGCCTCCTCTAACAGCTCGGCCTGGGTGATGTTGAGAGGAGTGTAGTCCTGGAACTTCGGGGGGTACGGCTTTGGTCGGTCGACCTTCTTCTTTTCTTCCCTGTCCCTATTCTTTTGGTCGGCTTGGTCGCCCCGTGGCAGGTTGGCGTTCACCTCCGACTCGAGTTGGATCTCCTTTTCGGTCCAAGCTTTTACCTCGTCCATGGTCTTAGGTTGCGCTAATGCAAAAGAGCGGAGCCACTCTTTGTGCCTAAGACCCGACCTTAAAGCGGCGATGACAGTTTCATCCCGGTGATCGGGGACTTCGAAGAGAGTATTGTAGAAACGGGTGACATATCCCTTAAAGGATTCCTTGTCCCTGCTCTTTATGGTGAACAGGTAGCCTACCGTTCTCTTCTGCCGCCTGTTCCCGACAAAGTGGCCAAGGAATTGGGTGGCCAACTTGTCAAAGGTTGAAATAGAGTGTGGCACCAATCCCCGAAACCAGTCCCGACCTGCACGAATGAGGGTGGTCGGGAAAGATCGGCACTGGGCTGTGTCCGAGTTATCCTGGAATCTCATGCTCGCCGTGAACACGTCCAGGTGATCCGTAGGGTCGGACTTCCAGTCGAAGAGGGCCACCTTGGGCGGCTTGTTCCTGGAAGAGACGTTTACGGCGAGCAGCTCCCCGGTGAAGGCTTCATAAGTGAGTCAGCGGCATACCTGGGCCCTTCACCGGATGGACGACCCTCCCGATGTATGCCCTCAATTTTCTTTTCGAGGGCATCGAGGCGGTCGTGATACCTCGAAGATTCGGCGCATTCAGAGTGGTGGCCCTTCCCGCTTGTGGCCTATGCCAGGCTGCGACTTTGGTTCCGTTCTATCAAATTCCTTAGGTCCCCTGGTGAGGTCCTTCTTGAGTCTTCCCGGCCAGTGCTGTTTGCGCGATCCCATCAAGGGAGAGGGCGTCGGTCATGCCTGGGAGCAGGCGAGCTGACCGATACCTCCTCGGGAGGGACGGGAACGTGACGGGCTGTGGGGCAATGGGCTCTTTCGCGAGATCGCAGCGTGGAGCCGTGTGGCGCCCAGCTGGTTATTGAATCGGCCGCTGTGTGATAGCCGTAATGGCCGGAGTCGGCACGCTGATGTTCGGTGGTGTCGAGGGGGGCGACATTACCCGCTCTTCTGTCGACGTCGTGGTCCCTGGGTGGGGGAGGGCGATCTAGGGGACTGGGCCCGCCGCTTGGACACGGAAAAAGGCGTCCACTATTGACATGAGCCAATCGATCCATACCGCGAGGGCGTGGATGGCGTTCGGAGGGGGATTAGATCTGTCCGTGCCTCCGTTGTAGGTGAGGCGGCGGCTTGTGCTCGGATCGTCACGGTTTTCGCTCGCCATGAGGTCGAGAGCGGAAGATCAACTTTCGATGGGGGAAGAAATCGATTTCCCACAGACGGTGCCAACTCATGGAGGTTTGGATCTCCTTCAGATATTGTCCTCTGTCGATCAGTTGCGAGCGTTGATGAAGGGTTGAGATTTGTGTTGAGGGCTGTCTCCTTGAGCGTATGGATCTTAATGGGCTTGTTTTGAGGTGAGGCCGAGCTATCTGCAAAAGAAATCCCGGGATGGTTGTGCCACCGTGGACCCTCCGACGATCAAGTTAGCCGAGAAATTTGAGCAGCGTAGCGGCTTAGTGGATTAAAATTGCGTTACCTGAGTCATCTGGGCGAGGTTTTTTTTTTTAATGGTTGCATGGAGCGAGCCGGCGCAAGATCTTCGCCGTCCCCTGACGTTACGCCCGCGTGAATGATGAGATCTCCCCATTAATGATGGGACACGTTGGTTAATGGGGGATGCGCCAGCGTGGGACGCGGGTCGTGGGGTGGCGAATATCTCGCTTCGGCGAGATATGTGGAGCTGTTGCGGAGGCGATCAGGCTCTGCGTTCTTGGTTGCTCGGGAGAACCGGGAAGGCTTAGCTCGGCGGGAGGCTCGGAGACGAGCGAAGAGTCGAGGAAGCTCGGTTCTGTAATAGCTCGGAGGCGAGCTGGGAGGCTGAGGAAGCTCAGCGCGTAGGAGGGCTCGGAGGCGAGCCGATGATTATTTGTAAGGTGAACATATAAGCGTTCTGAGAGGCCATTGAAGACCGGGTTGTTCCTCGGGGCGGAGGCCTGAGAAATGTCTTCAAAATATCGTGTTTGCTCCTGTCCCGTAGGCCCTGGGACATATCATCTGTCACGTTTCATGTTTTGGGGAATTCACACTTACGAGTATCATCAGCTTCAATATTGAACCATTAGTTTGAGGAATTCAATGATAGCATTGCTGTGATGTAACTTGGAAACTGCTATTTTTGCCCTAGAAGATTAGTGTATTGTTGATGCTCTTTTCTAAATGTTTGATTTATAAATTTGTAGTATTGCCTTTTGTTTGATGGAAGTTTTATCACTTTGCTACAAAGTCTACCACCCAGTTTAGCTTATACTGAGGAGCCGTTTGGTTGCTGGAGTGTGAAATTTGGATTCTCAAATAGTACAATTAAAAATTTTGGATTAGTTAATTT
The DNA here is from genome assembly GCA_030015575.1 of Agapanthus africanus. Lineage (NCBI taxonomy): Eukaryota > Viridiplantae > Streptophyta > Magnoliopsida > Asparagales > Amaryllidaceae > Agapanthus > Agapanthus africanus. The sequence continues at coordinate 426,911,264 of JASDDO010000019.1, read as the reverse complement.
TGTATTTGGTTGGTATTGGATTTCTAGTGTTGGATTCTTTATAATTATTGTTTGGTTGAGAAAAAGTAAGTAGGATTTGGTTTGAAGATTGAAGAGAGATGGAGGATTTTTTAATAACATAAAGTATGCGGGCCCCGTGTGAACAGTGCTAAATCCTTTGTAATCCATACTTTTTTTTGGATTCATGAATCCAAAAAAAATGGTTGGCCGTTCACAAAAAACAAGCAAATCCAAAATTCCAAAATCCTACAACCGAACAAGAATTAGCCAATTCACACTCTTTTTTTTGGATTCTTGAATCCAAACAGTGCAAAATCCTTCAAAATCCTGCAACCAAACCGCCCATAAAGAAGGCTAACAAGTTAAACAAAGAATGTGAGAACATCATCTGAGTACTATCATGTGTGTATCACTTACATTGTCCGAGTGTGTAAAACTATTTCTCATATGGAGGTGTCAAGCCAACATGATATTATTTAGTATTCTAAATGCAATGTAATTGTAATGCACAACTTTTGATTAGCATTATCAGCTAAGGTTGCATGACTTTTAATGATGGCGGACCTTAAGGATAATGTGTTTCTGGCACCGGTCATTGTGTTCGGACATAACAAAGAAAAACAACTTCATGAGCGTGAGCAGTAAATAGTCTCCGAAAACTACCATTTCTCTCCCTCTTTCCAAAAAGTCATAACCAGAAACCCTTTTTAACTTTAGAAACCTGCATTTCGCCACATAAAATCCGAACTATTTTAGTTTTTCTGTCTATGAGAATTTTTAATAGTAAAAATGCCCCCGAATTAATTCTAATCAACTAACCCAACTCCTTAGTTTTTCATTTTTCCCAAATTGGTATTCTCTTGAATCCTTTGCTCACTCAGTGAGAAAAGGAAGTGAGGTAGGTAGCAATTAAATTACATTGGATACTTTGGGAAAGAAAAAGGGATAAAATTCGAAAGGAAAAATAGTTTAAGAGAAGAGAACAAAAATTTGGTGAAGGATAGAAGGGTATTTGGAAAAAGCAAAAAATGGTTCTGTGCAGCATAGCCCGGTGTAGAACCCACATTTAACTTTAGGGCCCACCCATCCTGATTCATTCCAATTTGGCTTGAATGCTCCAACAAGCCGTGAATATTCCCTGTCACATTAACCTTTTCGGAAAAATTACATTGAAAAGACTAAGGCTCTGCTTGGGAATGGGGTTAAGTTTTCTAAACTGTAGCTTCATAAAGTTAGCAACTCTGTTTGGCTATCATTTTGGAGTTTAAATAACCGCAGTTATCTCAACTCCAATCAGACCAAAGTTTTGTAAACTCCATTTTATCAAACACCTCTCTTACCGCATAACCATTGTTTATTTTTAACCATAGTTTGCATTCTCTCTACCTTCACTTTAAAATAAACTCGACTTATCCTAAATGCATGTCCAAACTTTCGGTTGGTTAGGTGGCTTCTTCATCGGGAAGAGGTCCCAAATTCAAACCCCGCGAGTGAAATGCTGCGGATTTCTTCAAACTTATATTGAAAGGGATAGATAATTTATTCCACCTATTATCTCTAAAATGACCAAACAGGGTCGTGGTAAACTTTTGGGGGTAAAGTGTGGATGTTTCCTGGTTGACAGGGTTGTCCTTCTTTTTAGGCAAAGTTGAAGGGGTTTCATGCATTTTAGCCTTTAAAAAAGTGAAGAGCATCCACAATGACTCAGCTGGGCCCCACTCCAATCCCAAAGCCATGATGAACCCCCCTACCTCGGTTGTGGCCAACGACGCCTCATCATCTCTCTCCCCAACCACCCTCCGCCACGTGTCCTCCCTCCTCCTCCACCGATGTCCGAGCTGGCGGCGGTCGAGGCGTTCGCGCCGCCGCCCCACAAGACCGCAAGGGCGCGAGCTTGGCGAACTGTCCTGGGGTTTCTAGGGTTCCTGTTTCAAATCTTGCTCCAGATCCTGAGAGGCACCCCCTCGTCGACCCAAGTCCTCTCCTTCGTTGGGATCCGTAACAATCTCATCTCTTCCTCCGCCTCCGCCTCCGCCACGGCCTCCTTCAAGCCTCTCCCGGACGAGATCCCCACCGACGCTCCCTCGCCTGCTGCCGACGTCGCTGAAACCCTAGAGAAGCTCACGGTACATCGCAAACACTTGATCTTATTACCATTACTGCAGAATTTAGGTTTGCATTCTTTTTTAATTTTTAACTAAGCTTAATTGCTGAATTTAAAGAAGAAAAAGAAGGTTGCTTGATGATTTCTCATAAACTGAGTATGCCAAAGGTGGAGGATTTTAAACATAATCACCTTTCCTTTTTTCTATTTCTGATATAATTGTAATTTAGTCGATTAGATGAGTGAAACTTTGGGCTACTTGAATCGATTTCATTTGCGAGGACATGAAGCATTTTTTTGGTGAATTGCAAGGAAAAAGAAGGTTGCTTTATGATTTCTCATGATTTAACTTCAGAGATGGGCTTTGCTGCTTCTTTCTTTGCGATCTTTCTGAATTTGGTTAATAAAATTAGCTCCCCCCTCGAGAAGAAGTCTCTTTATTTAGGGCAATATTAGACTTGATATCTCCCAATCTTAATTGCATTACATATGCTAGCATTTTTAGTGTTCACTACTCTTATAGCATCGACACTCTACAAAGACCATTACTGTGTTGGAAAATTTTGAGAAATAATTGCTATAAGTAATTAAATATAATATGTAGACATGCAGTTAACCGTGCTGCCTTAAGAACGTATTGCTACTCCCCTTACGGCTTTCGCCGAAAAATCGCCCCCATGTACAACTCTCCTAGGCCCTGCCTTTCTCTCCCATTTAGTACGAAATACGTGAGAAGCTTGATTTTGGTGTTGATGTCTAGTGTCCAGGATACGAAGTTGACTTAAGAATAAATCGTTTAATAATATATGTGTATTGGAGAAGGTATTAGATGATTAGTGGAGTTCTCTGGTGTGCAGGAATTTCCTACAACAGTGCACTTAATTTTTGTGAAGTGAACTCTTGGTTTGCAAAACCAACAGAGAGTTAAAGCCCTTTTATCTTTTGTTAAAAAGTTTGCCAACCAAGAAGTTGTTATTATAGGCTAATACAACCTTTCAAAAGGTTGTAAACAACCGGTTACAAAACCAGTTCCCAACGATTGATTAATTTGAAAGGTTTCATGCTTATTCACTTAGCAAAATTTAAGAACATTCAAATCACATATTTCCGGAACCGCAAGTTCCTACTCGCATGCTTTAAAGTAAATGCCTTGTCAAGGAAATCCGTGATCTTAGGCCTAACAAAGGCCCTAGTTTAAGCATTAACTCATTATTAGTTTTCACATATGAGACATACCAATAAAATATGTCTAATATATTATTTAAACGTTACCATCTAATCTGATTTAATTTCACAACGTAATCACCCAACACGATAAAATAAAATTTATAGGATAAAACAAAATATTAATTAATTTACTCAATCGAGGTTAATTTAGTAATCCCCCAGAAAATGTTCAAATTATAATATAAGTTTGAAAATTATAATACAAGTTTATTTGAAAATAAAATAAGATATATTAAGCAATCGACAAATAAGACTATGAACACTAAACATATTGTGCATAATTACGAATTACTTAGACTTGAACAAGCATATTAGTGTTGCCTATGCCTGATCGAATAATGATAGTAGTTATTAGTTAGACCTTGGAAACTATTTCTTTTCACCGAGTCATTTCTATGTCACGCAAACAATATGAGACATGCGAGATCTTGAATATGCGGGTGTGCACTATTAATGGCCATGTGCAGAACCTTGATTCTCATGGAGCAACTGGAGATTAGCCTAAACTTCCAGCCGCGGCCTTACAACGCTCTCATTTAGGTGATGTCTGAATAGGTACTACGGTGCGAGAGTTACCTTAACGCATACTATGTCTTTGACATCATTAAGTGTATATACTTGACCTAACGTCACCAAGAGAGTACATTCCTTCACTATAGAGATGAGATGGAATTAATTCCATAATAAAATTTGTACTCTTCAGGTCACTTAAAGAGTTTTATTTTTCCCATTGGAAACCTCTTTCGTGGGATCAACAATCAAAGAGGTTGGTATACTGCTCTTGGTAATATAGTTATAGGCTTTAGCCCCATCCCCTTAGATGAAATTATACATGTTTATTATTAAGACCTTAGGTCAAATTATCTGCCAAATTTTGTTGAGAATATACTAGTAATAATGATATAACATTATCATCTTTGTGCTCGTTTATTGTTGCATATCTCATATGTAGATGTCTATTCATTTTTCGATTGCAATTTTTTTGAATTAATAAATACAACAATGATCTATTGTCACAATTTATACTAATAGCAGATATTGATTTAAGAACACAAGGTAATTGTGAGAATAGATTTGTAAGCCATTCCGCTCCTTTACTAGCAGTATCCAATGCAACTAGTGTGCTTCTAGCAATGAATTTCTGCTTAGTTGATCCCCATGTGACGGTTGCATCGCTAAATAAGAAACATAGCCTCTAGATCTCACATCGAGTGAGTCGGTTACCCAGTTAGCGTCACTGTACCTTTCAATTATATTAAAGAAACCAAAATAAAACAAACTATAATCTATAGTTTCTTTTAAATATTTAAATACTCTTTTCAAGAGCACACCAATGATTTTGATTCGGATTGCTAGTGTATCGACTAAAACTAGAAACAACATAAGAAATATTGGTCTAGTGCGATTAGTGATATAAAATAAACTACCAATTATTTGTGCATATTTATTTTTGCAATATAGGTTCACAATATCATAGCAAGATGCAGATTTGAATTAAAAGGCGCAGAAACGGGTTTAACATCAAAATAATTAAATTTCCTAAGCATTGAAGCGTGATGAAATTAATGCGATACCTTTATTAAATCTAACTAATTTCATTCCAAGTATAAAATCTGCATGACCAAAATCTTTCTTATCGAATTTAGAAGATAATTTTTTCCTCGCATGTTCAATTATTTTAAGTGAAGTAGAAGTACCAAATAGTAAAATGCTATCTACCTAAAGGCATAAAATAACATATTCATCATCAAATTGTTTATGTTAAACATATTTATCATATTGATTAATAATAAAACCATAATTTAAAATAACATTATCAAATTTAGTATGCCACTGTTTTGGAGCTTATTTAGGGTGGTTGAGAATGTGGTTAATATTTTGGCCCACATTGGAAAAACTATGGGATGCATATGGGTAAAGACAAGATGTGATAAATCTCCACAAGGCTCGAGTCTTTTAGATGAAGTCCCACTATATTAAAATCCCATGCGCATCCATGTGTAGGCCCATGTGTTTTGCGCCAAAGCCGAGTTTTATATGGTATCAGAGCACACTAGGTTCAAGAGGCCCTGGGTCCAAATCTCGTTTTTATCAATTAATCATATTTACTTACCCCCATGTGTTTCGCCTAATGTAGTGAGAGTTTCCGCAAAAGGCTTTTATTTCCACATGGCCCTAAATTCAAAAGCCCACGTGAGGAGTATTATTAAAGTATTATGTTATCTTGATATACATTGTTATCCATACCCTAATAGTTTAAGCTTTTGGGTTGACTGGTTCTTGACAAGGGCCATAAATAGATTTTATTAATTTACAAACTTTATGTTCTTGGCTTTAAAAATAAAACCTTCCGGCTGCTCCATTTAAATCTTCGTTTAGAAATGTTCTAATATCCATTTAATGAATTAAGAGATTGTTAATAGAAGAAAATGTAATTAGAACGTGCATAGCAATAATACGAGTAACAACAGTATAAGTATCAAAGAAGTCAAAGCTTTTTGTTTGTGTAAAGCCTTTAGCAACCAACCTGGCCTTATATTTATCTATAGAGCTATTTGCTCCAAGTTTTCTTTTAAATATCCATTTACATCTTATAACCTTACTTTCTTGGGGTAAATCGGTCACAATCATGTATTATTTTTGTAAAATAGAGTCCATCTCCCTTTGAATTGATTCTCTCTAAAATGGGGTCTTGTTGCTAGACATAGCCTCTGTTAGTGATATATGCCCTAGAGGCCATTATTGTATCATACTGGATTGTATATTACTTAATAGGAGCTTGGGATATACACAGATATAGTAACAGTCTTGCTCGAAATAGTAGTATGCTACCCGGTTTGTTTCTACCTCAATATGTGCATGTGTTTTCTTACCATATCGCTTATACATATTGGTAGTGCCCTTAGGATCTTTGTTTGATTACAAGCGTTGTGATGGCAGTCACACTAGTGGGGGCTGGGTAGTCTATAAGCACATCTTATACATGTCCCTACTCGAAGGATTATCGAGACGGGCATCGATACTCCACAGTAGACTAGTGTATACGCTTCTCATCCCAGCAGGGGAGATGGTCTGTCCCACAACTATTAGTACGTCGTACTGGAGATAGTATGCTGGTGCTCATTAGGTTATGAGTACACTGGACATGACTCGTCGGGAACTGTTGGTGGGTATTATACCTATCGTCGGGTAGCAGTTCCCAGGTGAGATGAGTCCAGCTTAGTCCGTCGACTTGACACTGCTACTTCGTCTCGAGTGTGTTCATACTGTACTTTGATTATTACCCTACCACGGCTCAAAGGAGTCGTGCAAACAGGTAGTAGTTGGGTGCAGTCCAAAAGCACTTGGAGGCAGTGACGGTTAGATAGGATTCATCTCTTCCGGTATTGGGGGTTGATATCGCGCTGTGTTCGGAAGACTATTACATAAAGTCCTTGGCCAAGACAAGCGAGATTTACTGATAGGTACTCCGGTAGTTTCTCAGGATGTTTTGGGCTACTCTCCGACACGACTTATTGCGCTATTAAGGGTCTGACGATTACCGGCCCCCTAGACCCGATATGTGATACTCTTAGACGAACAGACTGGACTGTACGGAAATTGTCACATTCAGGCTCAGTAGGAGTTCGGATGAGTTAGCTCATCGGCCTTCTTATCGACACATATCTGGGTAGCCGTTACGTGCAGCTAGTACCGCTTGCGGCTTGTGTTTAAACCCACTGCTGGCGTAGTGTCGTGTTTTTAGAGTCCCACATAGAGAGTTTCCCTGCACTGGGCAAAAGGTGTAGAGGCCGTATGGTTTTACGGCAGGGCTTCGATCACTTACGTGTACTTGTGCACGTATGATGATCGAGTGGATAATACTAGTGGGCTTTGGTTTAAGCCGGATCCTAGTATTATACCGATGGATTATTTTCGTCTCTTTGTATTTGTATTCTTCGGAATGCGGATGCGAGTATGTATATACGAATGAGAAGCATTCTCATAATTTGATCGGGTTTGCTTCTAGAAGGTTACACCTCATTTAGGGTTTTATTCATTTTGAATAAATGAAATATGGTAGAGGAAATGAGGTGGAGGCTAGCATTAAGTGAGACATGGCTCTTGGTGACTCATGACATGACTCACACTTGAGATATTTTCAAGCATGCTTGATATTTTATCTCATGAATTATTGCATGCTTGATTATTCTCTACACAAAAGACTTAGTCATTCTCACCAAAAGCTCCTTCTTCATTAGGTTTTCCTCAAGTGACCTTCATAAAACCCTAAAAGCTCTCATGTGTTGAGAATCCTAGGGTTCCAAGAGACAAATCATTCCATTTTCTCACTCTACACAACCTAGGACATCTAGTTTGGCGAGCTAGATGCCGTAGTTATCTCGGATTTGAGGTAGGAGCTCGGACTATAGACTCTCGGGTGGATCGTTTTTGACTCGAGGAGGCCGTCAAGGTTGCCTGATCCGTTCCGATCCTTGGAGCTGACGACGAGGTGGATGACAACGAAGAAGACCCGAATGACTTGGTATCGTGAAGTATAACTTCTATCCGAGTAGTTAACCTCATAGCAAGTTATGCTAGTTAGGGTTTAGTATCGATCCTAGAGTTCAAGTCGGTGTTGCGAGTTTTGAAAAATCATATTTTATATATTCCGCTTTCCTGCAAACACGCGGGGTGCGCGTCATCGACTTACAGCCTCGACATAATTAGATTACTCTCCCTCAATCAAATAAGTGAACATGTTTTCACCAAATTTTTTCCCTACCCTAACTCTCTTAGATCTTCGAACTTCAAATTCGGATGTAGGTTCAAATGGAATGCTAATCTCACACGAGTCCTAAGTTAGAAGGTGTAAAAGGCATATGGTTACTGATCTTTGATTTGAAAGGAAACATATTTTCGAAAAATGTCGCATCCTTAGATTCTATAATGGAATATTTGGATATATCGGGATTATCGGATTTAAACATTAAAAATCTATATGTGATACTATTAAGAGAGTATCCTATAAGTACGTAATCTATAGTTTGCGGACCTAGTTTCCTTTTCTTAGGTTCTGATATAGAAACTTTCGCTAAACACCCCCAAACTCTAAGATAGTTAAATATTAGGTGATCGATATTTCCAAATTTCATATGAAGTTTGGTCACTAAATTTCCGAGGTATTCTATTTAAAACATAACATGCATATAGAAGGCTTCCCTCCAAAATTCTTAGCAACTCCAGAACTTGATAATATTGAATTTACTATATTTATTAAGGTTTTATTTTCCTTACTACCACACCATTAGACTAAGACGAATATGGTATAGTCACCTCATGTCTAATGGTGTAATTTTCGTAAAATACGGTAAATTCGTTTGAGATATATTCACCCCTTATGATCCGATCTAAGAAATTTTAATTTTTTTTCTTGTTTTGATTTTCAACCTCAAATTTATAAACTTTAAATTTATTAAAAACCAAATCCTCTGGTTTTATAAGATATACATAACAGAACTTGGAATAATCGTCAACAAATATAACAAAATATTTATAATTGTCTCTAGTAGGAACACAAGTATAGTCACGGATATGCGAATGTATAAGTTCTAATAACTTGGTGTTTCTGTAGACTTCTTTAAAATGCTTCTTTATTTGCTTGGCATTAACACAAATTTGACACTTATTGTTCAAATCAATTTTACATATAGGAATTAAATGCAATTTCATCGTATGCACCAAAGTACGGCAATTAGCATGGCTTAATCTATCGTGCCATAAACATTAAAATTCATTATTTAAAACAATATGATTATTATAAGAATTATTAGAGACATTATAAGAAATAACATTTAATTTAAATAATCTATCACACTTACTAATAAACATGTTTTTCTTAGTTATTACGAATTGACTTTAATCAATACTAATTTATATCACATCTTCGAAACCACTAATCTGATTTCTTCTAATATGTGGAACAAACAACACATCCTTCAAGGTGATTGTCTTTTCGGAAGACAATTTTAGTGTTGTATTTCCAATTCCTTTGTTAGATGCTGCTGTCGCATCCTCCAATGTTACACCTCTACATTTATCCTAAAAAGCAGTAAAACATACCAAATCATTACATTAACATTAGTATCGGAATCAAGTTACAAATTAAACGAGAAAGTAGTAAAATTAATAATATAATTAGAGACAAGTTTTATTGATGAATTTTCACCACCATTAAGAACATTGTGGTTTTGCAACTCCATTTGCATTCTTAACAAGACCTTTCTACCTGAAAAACATTTTGGAGATAAATGGTTTGCCTTTCCACATACGTAGCAATATTCCCCTTTGGTTTTGAGACTTATTAAAGTGGTTTTGACTGTGGGTTTGACCCTTTTCTTTTTAAATTTATTTTTAGGTAAGAGTAATTTTTGGATCACCATTCTTTTTGAGTTTAAGCTAGACCTATGTTAATTTTCCACTCGTGTAGAATTAAGTAATTCAAAAAATGATAAAGATTGTTGGATTATTCTAAAATGATTTGCAAAATTATCCCATGAAGATGGATATATATCAATAAGAGTGGAAACTTTAAAACCTTTAGAAAGTACTGTGCCGAAATTTTAAACTTTTCGAATCAATTCTTCTAACTCATGAAGTTGTGATAGGCTTAGAATCAACAATTTGAAATGACGAAAAAATAATATTAAGATGATCCACGACTGCATTATCTATTCTATATTGTGTTCCAAAGCCTTTTATAAATCTTAAGCATTTTAAAAGGATAAATTTTTCATAAAGGGTTTTGTCTAGAGCACTTAAAATTCTATTCCTATAATGATAATCAATTTTTTTCCTTACAAAAACTTTTGGCTTTTGCCGTTTTAGTGGACAATGCAAGGTGGACAGATTCATCATTTTTATCGGTTGATACAGTAAAATCTTTCGATGGTGTAGAAACAACATGTTCATCTGAAAATAGCGGAAACAAGTTCAAGTGTGGTTAGCCAATATTTTACTTAGGTTTGCCAAGTTTTAAAGTCATTAGTCCTATCAAATCTTCCTGAGTTTAATTGATTATGATTCTTCGTTTGGAGCCATGGATATAAAATTTTGATATGCAAATGTTCTAAATTGATAAACGATATGAATTAATAAATGATAACAAAATCATCTATTTTAATCAATGCAATTATTTCTAATATGTTAGACGTATTAAAGACGGTTGTTTAACTATTTAGACTTGATAGTTTTATCATAGTTTATTAATCCTTATATACCATTTCAGAATATTTGAATTTCGTAATAGTGCATATGGTTCCAAGCGAAGAATCGTTGTCAATTAAACCTGAAAGGTTTGATAGGACTAATGACTTTACTTTAGGATTTGTCAAACTCAAGTTAAATATTGGCTGACCACTCTTGGACTTGTTTCTGCTATTTTAAATGAACCGGTTGCATCTTCTATACCATCAAAAGATTCTACTGTTTCAACCAATAAAAGTGATAAAATTGTTTGCCTTACATTGTCTATTAAAATCGCAAAGCTAAAAGTATTTCAGAAGAAATTGATTTATCATTGTAGAAACTCTTGACAAAATTCTTTATGAAAATATTATTTCTTTCAAAAGTGCTAGAGATTTGTGGAATGCTTGAAAACTCAATATGGAATGGATAATGCAGACGTAGTCGTTTTAACACTACTGTTCGTCGTTTCAAATTAATTGACAACAAACCTATTAATCCACAACTTCATGAATTTCAAGAATTGATTCGAAAAGTTTAAAATTCTAGCACCATACTTTTTGATGATTATAAAGTTTCTGCTCTTATTGATGTACTTCCTCCTTCGTGGAATAATTTTGCAAGTCTTCCAACACCTTTTATCACCACCACCAAGGTTTGTCTATAAACATATCATAAATTTTACAACTTGCACATTCAATTGATTGGTTGATTCTGGTGTTACTGTTCATGTTTGTTATGATTTGACATGGTTTACTAATTTTTAAGTTACATGTGGAAGGTGTTTAACATTGGGAAATGAATTGGCAGCACCAATCAATGGAATTGGAAATATATACTAAAATTGTCTTCAAACAAAATACTTACCTTGAAGGATGTGTTGTTTGTTCCCGATATTACAAGAAATTTGATTAGTGGTTCTATGCATGCGAAACTAGGATCAATGTTGCAAAAAAAGAATTGCTTGGTCCCCAAACGAATGTGAAAAAATCAACTACTCGGTGAATTATTCGGTTACAACGATTATTCAGTTTAAACTTGCCATTCCCTACCCATGACCATCCTTATAGTAATCAAGCAGAAAAAATCCCATCCCTATCACGACAACCCAAGATCAAACCTCCCCTTCATCTCTTCAACCCAAGATCCCCCTCCTATGCACAAGATGAAATTGCATTTAATTCCTACTTGTAAAATTGATGTTAATAATAAATGCTTAATTTATGTTAATGCCAAAGCAAACCAAAAGGCCTTATAATGATGTGTATAGAAATACCCATTTATTAGAACTTAATACACTCAAATGTTAGCGATTCTTCTAGTACTCCTACAATCTTATGAGAGATGACAATAAAAATTGTTGCATTTATTGGCAACTAATCCAACTTTTGCTATGTATATCTTATAAAAACAAAAACAAAGGATGAGGTTTTGAATAAATGTAAAATTTATAAATCCGAGGCTGAAAATCAAAATGATAAAACCATTAAAATTCTTATATCGGATTGTAAGGGTGAATACACCTCTAATGAATTTACCGTATGTTTTGAAAAGCACGACATTAGGCATGAGGTGGTTGCACCTAACTCGCCTCAATCTAATGGCGTAGAATCTAATGGTGGAGCGGAATGTAAAAATATAGTATTAATAATTCAATGTTACTCAGTGTTCTAAATGTCGGACGGCATCGCCGAAATGTCGGTTTTGAGAAGAAAACTGTAAGTGAACAGGGGCTAGGGTCGCGATGCTTGTGACCACGGCGGAATTGCACACAAAAATTAGTAGCGAGTATAGTCCTAATCCAAACAAGAATCTATCGAAATACCAATGCAATGGACTAAAGATCTAAATTAAAGAACTAAGGAGAATAGACTACAACCTTTGTAGCGCGTTAACCACCTCTCCTTGGAATTTGGCTAGTCTCCACGAAACCGGAAACGAACTTGCTCAATGATCTCCTTGCCGAAGATGATCCACCTTGAGATAACTCCAACACAAGCTTTAACTTCAAATTGATCTCATCAAAATGAAACAACCAACTAATTAAATTTACAAAGGATGATTAGTAGTAGATGTAGAATAATTAGCTCACTAAATTCTTCTCTTTTCTTTTTCTCTTTCTCACTTGAACCATTTCAAAAGAGAGACATGAAGTGATAAGAATGACTACGGATTCTAAAGATCAGAACTAATATATCATAGCTGATTTAAATTAATAAATGAAAACGAGCTATCCATTTTCAACAACATTCTAACAAATGACTCATTGATTTATTTATTTAAATGAGCAAATATGTTTAATCCTTATCTTTGAATCCTATATGATTATTATATACATATCTAATGAATATATATAGCCATGACAAATGATATATATATCATATATAAATAATATATAAAGAGAAGGAAAATAAAGTTAGCATAATATTAGTTAATATATAAATATATCAATATATAAATATACAGTTAATTATTAAATCTATATTCATATCATATATAAATAATATATAAAAAGAAGGAAAAATAAAGTGAGCATAATATTAGTTAATATATAAATATATAAATATACATTTAATTATTAAATCGACACTTGATTAAATAATCCGGTTATATCACATATATATACCGGCTAATATCATTAAGCACCTGATTAAAATGTGTATCACATACACGTGTTTAATCGAACTCCTGCACGTATCACTATACGTGCCCTACATCGTTTCGTCTGTACTGGGAAATCTCTGTACGAGACTCTAAAAACCCGACAATACGTTGGCAGTAGGTTAGGATCGTATTTATAACCCACAAGCATGTCAGCGGTACTAGCTGCACATAACGACTATCTAGGTATTGATTTAAAGAAGGTCAATGAGCAAGCTCATCTGAACCCTGCAAAGTCTATGAGTGATATCACCGTACAGTCTGGTCTCTTCGTTTAAGATTATCGCATATCGGGTCTAGGATTTGGAATCAGTCAGACTTCAATAACTCTATAAGTGTTATGTATATGCCCTAGAGGCCATTGTTGTACATATGATGTATATTATAATGGATGCTTGAATATATATAGAGAGGACTTTCTTGCTCGTCATGATAGTATGCTATTTGGTTTCACTTTATCTTAACATGTTGACTTATATTAGTTTACTGTCTTACTTTCACATGTTGATAAAGCCCTTAGGATATGTACTCGACTACTGGGACTATGATGAGATCATACTAGTGGGGCCAGAGTAGTCGATGAATACATCATATAACTGTTCCTAGTCGAGGGTGTGTCGAGACAGGGCATCGATACACCAGAGTAGACTAGCGTATACGCATCTTGACCCATATGATGGGCGATGGATGATCCCATATCCATCGGTGTTTGACATCAAGGATGGTGTACGGGTGCTCAGTGGAGACTGAGTACACTGGACGGACTCGCCGAGAACTCCCAGATGGTATTATACCTCACGTCAGATGGCAGTTCTCCGGTGACACTGGTACATGATAGTCTGTAGACCCGAGATCGTCATAGAGTCTTGTGTGATTCCCACTGTGCTTTGATTTCCACCTTACCACGTCCAAGAGGGCGTGCAAAATGGTGGCTTTTGGGTGCAGTCCCGAATCACATGGAGGCAATGAGCGATAGGAGGGGATTCGTCTCTCCCGGTATATGGAGTTGATGTTGTGCCGTGTTCGATTGGCTATAACTGGAAGTCCCTGGCCAGGGCTGATATAGAGATTTACTGGTAAGTGTTACCAGTAGTTTCTCGACCCGTTATGAGCCTCACATCGACACGACTTATCGGTTACTGGGGTCTGACGTATACCACCCCTAGACTAGATATGCAACATATCAGACGAAGAGACCGGACTGTACGGGAGTGTTACTGATTGGATTCACAGGAGAATGTATAGGCTTGCTTGTTGATCTTCTGATCGCTCAATACCTGGGTGGCTGATACGTTTAGCTGACCGCTTGCAGCTTGTGGGTGTTTGATATGATCATCACCTGCTACCGACGTATTGACGATTCTTTAGAGTCCTACACAGTGGTTTCTTGACTCAGGCAAAACGGAGTAGGGGCACATATGTGATATGTGCAGGACCGAGGATAATACGATATGGGATACCGTATTATATTCTCGCGGTATTTTGAAATGAGCCGGGTCATCGGATCAAGTGTTGATTCGATGAATCGGTATATGATATATTAGTCGGTTATATTCGATATAGCCGGATTGTCGGATCAAGTGTTGATTCGATAATTTAATGTATAATTATATATGTGATATATTACATTACATTATCTAATATTGGCTCGCTTTATTATTTCATTTTCTCACCGGATAATACATTGATATATATGCGATATATATTAATTGTATTATTTTCTTTTGTTACAAATATATAATATATATGATATATATTATTGTAACATGATATGATTACTAATGCAACATGTTTAGTGGAGATTAAATAAGGTTAGGGTTTGAATTGGGTTAGTTCTTTCATTGCACGGATCAGGATCGGACGGACATTACTAGCCGGCTTTGGTATAAACCGGATCCTAGTATAGTACAGTGTAGATTTTGTCTCATTGCATTTGTATTTCGGTCGGAATACAAATGCGGGTGTGTATGCACGGTATCAGGGTTTTCCTGTAATTTATTACGGGACCGGTTTTATGGAGTTGCCAGTTTGCTTTCCGTTTCGGCCAATTTCCTCTGTATCGTTCATTGGCCGAAGATTGGTGGAGGAGGGCTTATTTGCATTGTTGCAAATAAGTATTTGTGGAGGGGTTCTTTGCATATTCTTATGTCATGATAGCTTTTCCTTGACCTTGACTTCTAGCTTCATCATGCCTTGACTTTTGTAGGACATGATGGTTGATGGTGGTAGGTGGTTGAGTGTGGTTTTGTTTTGGTGACCATATTCTTTCATGATTTCCTTTTGATTCCTCTCACAAGCATGAGAGAGTTCTCCACTCATTTTCTTTTGGTCACTCCCTCATTCTCACTCTCCCCTCACAAGTAGTGGCCGGCCATGCTCCTAGAGGGGCTGTCCCATTTTTTACATGAGGGAATTACACTCATTTGGCTTTGAAAAAATCCTACAAGTTCCATCTCCAAACTCCATAGTTCATCCCTCCACCAAAAGGCAATTCCTACAACCCCAAAATGAGACTTGTACACTACATTCTACAGCAAATCTTGGGCACGTCGACTAGCCAGCTTCGTGCTCGAGTTGCCTCGGTATTGAGGTGGGAGCCCGTAAAAGAAGTAGGCGATGTGGTGCACTTCCGGCGACGAGGTGGAGACCGGAGCTTCCACAGGAGATCGGGACGACGACGAGAAGACCGAAGGACTTGGATTAGTCGGTATATCTCTCTTCCTCATCTTGTAGTTAGCTAGGACTAGTTAATGGTTCGATCCGGGTATTAGTGCGCGGCGGTTTGCCAGTTCAAGTAAAATTTAAAGTTTATCACCGCTTCCGCATTTGGCCGTCGGATTGACGGCCGGGGCGCCGCCGTGCACTTACAGTGGTATCAGAGCCTCGCCATTAATTTAGTCTAGCTTTGTTTAATGTGTTTGCATCTCCGATCGACAAAAATTCCAAAATCCGCATTTTCAATAGCAACAGTTTTCTGTCGAAATTTTTTTGTCTCGAAATTTTTTTCAGGTTACAGAAAAGTGATCTACTAGAAAAAATAAGAGTTCTGTGAAAATTCGATGCACTAACTCCACAGTAGGAGCGCGGAACCGCGGCCAAACACCCCTTTGGGCCGCGGTTCCGCCGCACTACTTTGGGTTCGCTGCATCAAATTTCTACAGTATCTTTTGGGGATGAAAATAGGGGTTTTGGAATAATAACATTGGGCCCAGAATTTCTTGATCTGCTACAGTAATGCTTGGGGCCCACTTGTTAAAATTTTGATCGATCGGATATTTTAAACACATTATTTCACAGTATTTACATTATATCTGCGACCGTGAATGTCACTTGATCGGTAAATCCAGTCTAACTGCTATAGCCCGGTTAGACGGATTTGCGAACGTGACTTTCACGTTGGTGTTCTATGTATTGCTGTGATGTTGCGGATCGGTCGTGGGGGATAGCCTGGATGCAATGCTAGTACAGTTGTGGTTGTATTATGTACATTTGATATTGCGGGGTGAGCGTCCGATATGTGGACTGCCGTCACTGCCTGTTTGTATTATTATTTTGGGGCACGACCAGGTTGCGGTCGATGTACCCGTTGTATGTATATTTTACTTTCTGTACTAGGATTACCCCGCGGAGGGGTGCACGGATAGCCGGGTTCTGGAGGGCAACAAGCCCGCATCTCATGGCATTGAGACGGAGGGGGCTTCACTCTAGAATTGGCGGGCTATTCGCCGCACTCGTAGGGGGTACAGGTTGACCCAAGAGGGGTGCCCAAGTTATCGGATTCCGTGAAGTGCTGGGTGGTCCATTCACGTTGCTGAAGGGGGCTGCCTCGCTTCAGGTTTTGGCGGGTAACTTGCCGCGCCCGTAGGGGTCTAGGATTTCATTGCACAGGCTATCCACACGACCAGGGGAACGTCGGGTTTCAGTAGTGGCTCTGTGAAACCCGGGGATCCCAGATATCTGTATTGTTCTGTGATGATGTACATTTCTGTGATGTTGCATTTTATCACGCCTTGAGTGAATATAATATATTGGTATATATATTAGTACATGTTGTATATATTTTGCATCCGCGCTAGTCCAGTCCCCGCTCTGTCGTTAGTTAGCTAACCTAACGGGTAATGACGGGACCCAGTGGCGAATGCGGATGGCATATACGTACATCAGTATATTTTCGTTCTTTGTGGTGTGATCAATTGATGGGACTGCGTTGATTCGGATCAATGCAAGTTAAAAACAAACCTAATCTGATGTTGTTGGAACAACTTTTCAAAAGCTGTTATTGCAAGGACGTTCACTTTTGTTTTGCATCGTGGTATTCAGTTGGAATATCCTGCTCCTCAGTCGACGAGGCAAGGGCCGAGATCCCTTCACCGGGAGTGACCCCTTGGACAGAAGTTTGCGTCAGGGCATTAACTTCACTATAGCCGATTACTTTTGCTTTGCACCGTGGTATTCAGTTGGAATATCCTGCACCTCATTCTACGGGGAAAGAGCCGAGATCCCTTCACCAGGAGTGACCTCTTTAGCAACGGTTTTCGTCACTATATTTTTAAAAAAGCTATCCGTTCCTTCGACGATATCAAGTTCATTACGTTAAAGGTTTTCGCCAGAAACCATTCATAGCCCTCCGTCGTTTCATATGAGTGGTCAATAGTATTCAAGCTGTGTATGTTGGCCAAAGTCAAGGCACAGTGATTGGTAGCTATTAGGGCATTCATATGCAGCATAGATAGATGCGTTGGTTTGGGATAGTCGTGCTGCCATTTTGGCCAAAGTCAACGGTATGTACGGGTGGGTTCAAATTAACCTGGAGAATGACGGGTAGAACTTGACATGTGACTTATGATATGTTGGCCAAAGTCAAGGTCATAAGAGCATGGGGCAGAAATCACATCGGGAGTTTCAAAAGAACTGAAACTTGCCAGATATGCGCATACCTTCTGGAGTGTGATACCGTGAGCGGATTCCGTCACGTTATCATGCGATGATAGTTGGATCCCGATTCCCACTGATGAGTTAGTTTACTCCTCGGGTGACCCCGACTAATTCTTCTTTCAGGTTTGGAGGAGAATTTGAGGTACAGTGGGAGGTTTCCAGATTAGATAAATTGGTAACCATTCTGATCTAGGTTAGAGTGCACGCTGAGTGTTTCTTTTCTCTCTCTCTTTGGCAGCGATCATTGACCCGACCCTAAGACTATGACTCAGTGACCAAGTTGACCGAACCTTCTTAACACTGGCTTTTTGGATTGTCAGAGTTGCAAACCTCATTGCCACTCCTACTTTTACCCTTTTCTCCAGAACACCCCGTATTACTACGAACGTCCACTTCCATTGGACAAAACCATCGTATGGTTAGATACGAACTCGAAAGAATTTATTCGAGAATGGTTTCCGGTTCTGGAGGAAACGAATAGGACTATTTGTTAGTTATATGTATGCCCTAGGGGCCATTACTGTACATTGGATGTATATTGTAGTGGATGCTGGGACATATATAGGTAGGACTTTCTTGCTCTACATGATAGTACGCTATCTGGTTGCTCTTTATCTTAACGTGTATACTTTCTGTCTCTCTGTTACATGTTGATAAAGCCCTTAGGATGTGTACTCGACTTTCAGGACGGTGATGCAGATCATACTAGTGGGGCCTGGATAGTCCATGAGTACATCCTTGAAATGTTCCTAGTCGAGGGAATATCGAGACGGGGCATCGATATTCCAGAGTAGACTAGCGTATATCTTCTCGACCCATGCGATGGACGATGGATGATCCCATATCCATTGGTGTTTGACATCGAAGATGGTATGCGGGTGCTCAGTGGAGACTGGGTACACTGAACAGACTCGCTGAGAACTCCCAGATGGTATTATACCTCACGTCAGATGGCAGTTCTCTGGTGACACTGGTACAGCTTAGTCTGTTGACCCGAGATCGTCATAGAGTCTTGTGTGTCTCCCACTGTGCTTTGATTTCCACCCTACCACGGCTCTACTGAGTTGTGCAAACAGGTGGTTTTTGGGTACAGTCCCGATTCACATGGAGGCAATGAGCGATAGGAGGGGATTCGTCTCTCCCGGTATTGGGGGTTGATGTTGTGCTATGCTCGACTGGCTATAACAGGAAATCCCTGGCCAGGGTTGCAGTGATATACTGGTAAGAGTTATCAGTAGTTTCACGAATGTTATGGACCTCACGTCGGCATGACTTATCAAGCTACTGGGGTCTGACGTTTACCACCCCTAGGCGAGATATGCGACATATCAGACGAACAGACCGGACTATACAGTAAGTGTTACTGGTTGGATTCACAGGAGTGTGAGCGGGCTTGCTAGTCGATCTTCTGATCGCTCAATACCCGGGTGGCCGTTACGTTTAGCAGACCGCTTGCGGCTTGTGGGTGTTTAATATGATCATCACCTGCTGCCGGCGTATTGACGAGTCTTTAGAGTCCTACACAGAGGTTTCCTGGCTCAAGCAAAACGAAATAGGAGCGCATATAAGATATGTGCGGGACCGAGAATAATGCGTGTATGTGATACCATATTTCATTCTCGCGATGAATATGTCGAATGGTTGTATGCGATATAACCTAGTATCGAATCAAGGATTGACTCGATAAGCCGATACATTGGATACGCTGTTATATGCGACATGACCGGATCATTGAATCAAGTGTTGATTTAATGATTTAATGTATAATTATATATTTGATATATTACTTTACATTAACTAGTATTGGTTCACTTTAAAAGGATTTTCTCACTTGAAATGCACAAGTTGTATATGTGATATACTTTTGTGCACAAGATTGTATCATGTTTGATGATACATGCAAGCTAGGGTTAGTGTAAAGAATTAAACCATGGTTAAGTTTATGATTAGGGTTTTCTTTTTTCTTACTTATTTATTTATTTATTTATTTTTGAAAAAGATGAGAAAAGAATGGTTGCTATTTTTGTTTTTAGTTGAACATTCTTGAAACTTTGACTAAGTCACCATTCTTGTCTCATGCTTAACCCTAACCATATGAACTAACCATAGTACATTCTCTACACTTAACCAAGGGTTAGTAAATGATAAGTATTGATTTATTTATCTTATTTACATAACTTATCATATCATCTTCTTCTTCATCATCTTCTTCTTCCATGAAGAAAGCTTGCTACATCAATGATGATTGATGAAAAAGTGTGAGAAATCCAAATCTAATGTCTACCCACTTCCTATTTCTTCATCCTCTACCTCTTGCCAAGTAGTATAGGGTGTTTCCTTCACAAGTTTTCTTGACTTGGTGAAGTTGGAGCTTGATCTAGCGATGCCTCGACGTAGATCATCTTCGGCAATGTCGTCGATGACCTAGCCCGCTTTTTCTCCGATGAAGCCGACGCTAGAGCCCAAGATAAGATTTGGACAGCGAGGGGACTTCATCACGGAGCCTAGGAGGTGGTGGACCGGATCTACAAAGGTTGTAGCCCCTTCCCTTTAGCTATATTTCCGTTTACTTGCTTGCTTCGCCTATACTTCTAGCCAACGATCCGTTCTAGGGTTTCTCGGCACCGTATTTTTTTTAGAAATTGGCATGGATGATGCCTTGCGAGACCTCACTAGGGTGCCTAGGAACCTTTCACTGGTATCAGAGCCAGGTTAGAGCCTTAGGCGAAGTCTAGACGGAATTAGAAGTCCGATCGACCCGAAACCCCGATTTTAATATGCTCTCTGGACTTTTTTGAAATTCGTGGATTTTTGTGAATTGAAAATATGCAGAAAAATAAGCAGGTATTCCTAAGAATTACTGTGAACTTCGAGAGGATGATTCCTCTAGAATGCGGCGGAACCGCGGCACAAGCATGGCTTGTGCGGCGGTTCCGCGGCCAAGTTGTCCCATCATCTGTTTAAATTTACACAGTAACTCCTAGTTATTAGTGCTGGTTTTCCTGGGAATATTTTAATATTTATTCCAGAGTTTTATTTTCTGGGTTGTATTGGGAACTCAGTGTATCGATCGGATTGTCTAATTTTATTAGTGTGTTTTTCCGGGTATTTTAGAATATGTTAAAAAGTTCGACCGGATATAAATACCCATTTTTTCCCCTGCCGGGAAATTTCCAATTGTTGGATTTTTCCGTAGTTTAACGACGTTCTAAGTAGTGCAAGTAACGCGATGGACCCTCTAGAAGACAACAAACCTTAACTCGATTATGTTCTTGAACTACCCTTTGAACCTTCGGGTTTGGGGCAGTACGGCGTGCCACATGTGAGGCGTTGGCTTGACCCTTCTACGGCTGGACCGTTGGTACTGAGGCACGAACTGAATGCTGTTAGACTTATTTCATGTGTTGAGCTGTATCGGGAAAACTTGGGTGTTCGATTGTTCGATCGAAAAGTTTAGCATTTTCTATTTATACGGAATGTGATACAATAATTGGAATTCCCAAGTAGTTATGTGATAACTGAATGAATGTTATAAACATAGCACTTTAGTCTCACTTGATCGGTTGCCACGGAATTTTGATGTGATCAAAAGTCCGTCGCAATCACGTAGCGTACGCGGATACTCGCCGGGTAAACTTAATAGACAGCCTCACTCCATAGCCCCGACCAAGTGACTGTAGGAGAACCCCGTCGCCGAAAGCATCCGTTCGGGTGCTCGCGGCAGCGGTGTTCCGCCTTGGTGCACTTTGTCGACGGCGTCGGGGGTGCGGCCGCCTACTAAAGTTTGCGACGAGCATTCGATCAGAATGTCGGGAATCCTGTTGAATTGCCCGACTTGATATTGAAAAGAGTTTTCGATAATGAGACTAAAATACGGGGTTTATAATTGTTAGGCATGCGATGTCTAAGTATTTCATTTGATTAGGCATGTGATGTCTAAAGAGGTTGCGGATTCCAATTGTTGTAGTTTTACACTTTCTTTTCTGTGACCGTAAGTGTAATATGTGATATCGCCGGTTTCGTTGCTATATGTCAACGACAATTGGGATGCGCATATTTACTTACGTTGATGACATGTGATGTTATGTGTTGCTGGATATGTTATATTGGATTGTCGTGATTGAATAGCCGGGGGGGTTTATGTAAGATGAGTGTTTTTCATTTTCATTCATGTAAAAACTTGTATGTAATATTCTTTTATTGGGGCACTTCTAGGTTGCGGAAGATGTCACCCATTGTATATTATTTACTTTTCCGCACTAGGATAGACCCAAGGAGGAGGGCACAAGTAACCGGGTTCTGGAGTCCAGTGGGAGACCAACTCGAGGAGTCGAGTCCGGGTCTCCTAACTCCAGAATTGGTAGGGTTGCTTGCCGCTCTCGTAGGGGTCTAGGGGTGTGGGTTTGGCTATTCATCACGACCGTGGAATCTGTGTTTTATACTGGCTCGTATTGAAAACACGGACGTCCTAGTATATCCAATATTTCATATGATATTTTCTGCTGCGTTATCTGTGATGTGATCATGCGATGTTCTGTGCTCTGTTCAGATAGATGTAGTATATAGTATATATGATATATTATATAGACGTTGCTTATGTTTTACACCCGCGCTAGCCCTGCCTCGCTCTGCCGTTAGTTACCTAACCTAACGGTGCAGACGGGACATCGAGGCGAATGCGGATGGCATAAGCGTACGTTATATTTATCTGTGATGATTAGGTGGACTTAAATGATGGGATATTCATTAATGAGATTAATGAAAGACAATAAACCTAATTGATGTTGTGGAATCGAATTTCAAAATAAAAACAGGTAGCTACAGTTCTTGCTTTGCATCGCGGTGTTCAACATCCTGCACCTTATTCGATGAGGAAAGGACCGAGATCCCTTCACCGGGGGTGACTCCTTTAGCAATAACTGGCAGATACTACAACCCTCGGTTTGTCTTTGATCGCTTCTATAGTTTACGCTTTGCACAGTGATATATATGATATATCCCGCACCTCATTCGACGAGGAAAGGGCCGACGATCCCTTCACCGGGAGTGACCCCTTTAGCAAAACTAGAAAAGCTTCAAAAACATTCCATTTAAAAACCATTTGATTCCGCAACGAGATCAAGTTCAAAGCGTTAAAGGTTTTCACAAAAACCAGCCGCAACCCTCCGTCATTTTAGAAAGTAGAGTACTTAGTATTCGTGCTGTGTTTGTTGACCATAGTCAAGGCACAGTGTACGGTAGCTAAGTGATGTTTTCCTACACCGCATATGATGCGATTAGTTAGGACAGTCGCGTGACTTTGTTGACCTTAGTTAAGGGTCATGTGGGTGGGTCTAATTAATCACGAAATGACGGGTAGAACTTGACTAGTACTTATGATTTGTTGACCATAGTTAAGGTCATAGGTGCTAGGGGTAAAAACCTTTATCGGGAGTTTCAAATGTTGAAATTTGCAATGAGATTGCATACCTTCTATATGATAGTTGGATCCCGATACCCACTGTGAGTAATTGTTACTCCTGGGAGAGTTTTGCACTTTACAATTAGCCGATCAAGTAGGTGTCTAGAAAGGTGTCAACGGGGTTACGCCTCTGGGAAAACGAGGTTTACTGTAATTAGGTCCGTGCGAAAGCACGGGGAACCTCCCTCAAAGTACCGACACTGGCCTGGCTGAAAGATTGGCGAACTTGTAGAGTGTAATTAATCCCGGCTAGTCTTTCCTTTTAAGGTTTGAAGGAAGATTTGATAAAAACAGTGGGAGCCATCCTGATTAGATAAAATAAATAACCAATCTATTCTTGCAAGAGCGCACGCTGAGTGTTTTCTTCTCTCTCTCTTCAAGTAGCGACCATATCATGCCTTAATCAAGATAATAATATGGATGAATTGACCGAACCCGCTTGTTATACTGTGCTGGGGAACGTTGGTCCCGCTCCAACTTATAATTGTTATAAGACCGAGCAGGAAATAGGGGAATGCCAGGATTCCTATGCCGCCCAAACGAAGAAAGTGCATGAGTTGCATCTCCTTCGGGTGTGTTCATTACAAAGAACTGTTTCTCAGTATCCTCTGCATCCTGGGTATATGATACCGGATCATGATCCCAGATATGTAATATGTTACATAGGGCTACAAAAAGGTAGAAAAACTGAGAACGGGTGATAAGTTTCATGAGGCAGAAAACGGGGCAAGTGTTGCAGCCAAGTCTGTTGGTCACTGTCACCCTGTATTACCAATACATTGATTCTGAACAAATACTATTAGATACCGAACCTGATATACAAAATCATATCAGTCTCTTTATTAGTAAAGAAATGATATAATTTCGTATTGTTGGATAATATTTTGAACATTTCCTATATCAAAAGTTGATCGGTTCAGGCACGTTATCTAAAAGCATTGACGTTCTAAATCAAACTACTGTTCCTTGTATACTGAACACACACAAGAGGAAAAGTTCAGAAATGAACAAATTCTTCTTGAGGTATTGTAGACTAGGTCATATCAATGCGACCCGACTAGCTGAAGTTACATTTAGATGCATATTTAAATCAGTTTGAATTTACATCTTGTGAAACTTGCCAGTCATGTCACAAAGATATAATGACACCAGCTCTGTTTACTGGAAGCAGAGAAAGAGTTAATGAACTCTTGGGACTGATACATGATGATGTATGTAAAGTCTCCTGTCTACACATGCCAAGACTGGTTCTTTATACTTCATTGTATTCTTTGATAATCTCACAAGATTCAGTCATATGTTCCTGTTGAAACATAAGTCTGAAGCTTTTGAGGTATTCACAGAATATAAGTTAGAAGTAGAGAACCAAAATACGGGTATAAGTATTATGTCCTATGATAAGATCAGGGAGGAGAATACTTGTGCATGGCATTCCTGGACTATTCTAAAAGAAAATGAGATTCTCTCTCAGCATTACTCCTCCGTATAAACCATAGCACGATGGTATATCGGGGTGGAGCAATCACACCCTATATGATAAGGTGTGCTCTATGATGAGTACTACTGAGTTACCTATTTCCTTTTGGGGTTATGCGCTTGAGAAGCTGCGTATCTATTGAATTGGGTTCGAATCAAATCAATTGCCTACCGCTTCATATGTGATATGGAAAGGGAAGAGCCCATGTCTTAAGCTAGTTAAGATTTGGGATTGTCCGGCCTATGTCAAATGCAAAATCCGGACAAGCTCGAGGCAAGATCAGTTATGTAGAACTGGAAATGTTCCAGCTATACAAACTGCAGCTGATGATTTGACAGAACCAAAGGATTCAATAGTTCCCGACGAACCTCAGCCTCTCCGCCGATCTAGCAGGGTTCCTCACCTGCTTGAGAGATACTTCGGTTTCTTGATGACAGTGGGAGCAAGGATTGCATCATGAGATGATGACCCAACTAGTTTCGAGCAGGCCATCAAGAGTAGGGACTCTGTAAGAATGGCTGGATGCTTAGCAATCTGAGATGGAATCTATATACACCAACAAAGTATGGACTTTGGTTGCGATATCTGAAGGGTTAAATCCCCATCAGGAGCAAGTATATCTTGAGAAGATTACTTGGTATAGATGGAAAAGTTGAGACTTTCAAAGCTAGACTTGTTAAAGGTTTTCGTCATCGACCAGGCACGGATAATGATAAAACCTTTTCCAGGGAATATGCTTAAGTCCATCCAGATCCTACTTGCCACGGCTACATACCATGACTACGATATCTGGTGGTTGGGTGCCATGACTACTTTTCTAAATAATGATTTGGAAGAGAACGTCTATAAGAACACAGCCAGAGGGCCTCGTAGACAGTGGGAGCAGCGGGAACGTGTGCAAGATGCTTTATAGAATAAAGCAGGCATCGCGGAGTTGGAACATCTGTTTTGATGAAGTAGTCAAAGAGTTTGACATCATCAAAATGGAAGATGAACCTTGTATGTACAAAAAGGTAGTAGGGAGTATGGTGGTGATCCTCGTAGAGTACGTGGATGACATACTCTTGATAGGAAAACAGTTTCCTATACTATGATCGGTCAGTCTCCTATTATCACAAGGATTCTCCAAATGGGATCAAAGTGATACCTCCTAAATCCTGAGTTTTCATCTATGAGATAGATGTAATTGGATGCTAGGATTCTCACTAGATGAAGTGAGATGGTATCAATCGATCCTAGGGAGAATCACTGGAAGAGTTCCAGGGTGATAAAGACGACTGAATGTCAGTCACAGGCATTGTCTTTACCCTCGGTAAAGGGACGGTATGTTGGAATATTTCCAAGCTAGATACCGTGGCAAACTAGACGATAAAGGCTGGTAACATCGCTATTGAAGATACTACCAAAGAGGAAGTTTGGGTGTATATTGGTTCATAAGATGAACTAGGTTCCTACCATTGTGTGACAATGGAACTGTGGCTTTGGCCAAGAAACCATGGTCCCATCAGTGACCCAGACAAATTCTGAGGCAGCATCACCTGATCATGGAGATAGTTGATCTCCAGGTTGATCGAGGTTAGGAGAATAGATTCAGAGGACAACACGGCGGATCCACTCACGAAGGCCTTTTCCCAAAGAGAGACTTTTAGGGGATAGTTGAGTATGTGATACTGCAACCACTGCTACAGATGGCCCTAGTGCAAGTGGGAGATTGTTAGTTATATGTATGCCTTAGGGGCCATTAGTGTACATTGGATGTATATTGTAGTGGATGCTGGGACATATATAGGTAGGACTTTCTTGCTCGACATGATAGTATGCTATTTGGTTGCTCTTTATCTTAACGTGTATACTTTCTGTCTCTCTGTTACATGTTGATAAAGCCCTTAGGATGTGTACTCGACTTCCAGGACTGTGATGCAGATCATACTAGTGGGGCCTGGATAGTCCATGAGTACATCCTTGAAATGTTCCTAGTCGAGGGAATATCGAGACGGGGCATCGATATTCCAGAGTAGACTAGCGTATATCTTCTCGACCCATGCGATGGGCGATGGATGATCCCATATCCATTGGTGTTTGACATCGAAGATGGTATGCGGGTGCTCAGTGGAGACTGGGTACACTGAACGGACTCGCCGAGAACTCCCAGATGGTATTATACCTCACGTCAGATGGCAGTTCTCTGGTGACACTGGTACAGCTTAGTCTGTTGACCCGAGATCGTCATAGAGTCTTGTGTGTCTCCCACTGTGCTTTGATTTCCACCCTACCACGGCTCTACTGAGTTGTGCAAACAGGTGGTTTTTGGGTACAGTCCCGATTCACATGGAGGCAATGAGCGATAGGAGGGGATTCGTCTCTCCCGGTATTGGGGGTTGATGTTGTGCTATGCTCGACTGGCCATAACAGGAAATCCCTGACCAGGGTTGCAGTGATATACTGGTAAGAGTTATCAGTAGTTTCACGAATGTTATGGACCTCACGTCGGCATGACTTATCAAGCTACTGGGGTCTGACGTTTACCACCCCTAGGCGAGATATGCGACATATCAGACGAACAGACCGGACTATACGGTAAGTGTTACTGGTTGGATTCACAGGAGTGTGAGCGGGCTTGCTCGTCGATCTTCTGATCGCTCAATACCCGGGTGGCCGTTACGTTTAGCAGACCGCTTGCGGCTTGTGGGTGTTTGATATGATCATCACCTGCTGCCGGCGTATTGACGAGTCTTTAGAGTCCTACACAGAGGTTTCCTGGCTCAAGCAAAACGAAATAGGAGCGCATATGAGATATGTGCGGGACCAAGAATAATGCGTGTATGTGATACCATATTTCATTCTCGCGATGAATGTGTCGAATGGTTGTATGCGATATAACCTAGTTATCGAATCAAGGATTGACTCGATAAGCCGATACATTGGATACTAGCCGGTTATATGCGACATGACCGGATCATTGAATCAAGTGTTGATTTAATGATTTAATGTATAATTATATATTTGATATATTACTTTGCATTAACTAGTATTGGTTCACTTTAAAAGGATTTTCTCACTTGAAATGCACAAGTTGTATATGTGATATACTTTTGTGCACAAGATTGTATCATGTTTGATGATACATGCAAGCTAGGGTTAGTGTAAAGAATTAAACCATGGTTAAGTTTATGATTAGGGTTTTCTTTTTTCTTACTTATTTATTTATTTATTTATTTTTGAAAAAGATGAGAAAAGAATGGTTGCTATTTTTGTTTTTAGTTGAACATTCTTGAAACTTTGACTAAGTCACCATTCTTGTCTCATGCTTAACCCTAACCATATGAACTAACCATAGTACATTCTCTACACTTAACCAAGGGTTAGTAAATGATAAGTATTGATTTATTTATCTTATTTACATAACTTATCATATCATCTTCTTCTTCCATGAAGAAAGCTTGCTACATCAATAGTGATTGATGAAAAAGTGTGAGAAATCCAAATCTAAAGTCTACCCACTTCCTATTTCTTCATCCTCTACCTCTTGCCAAGTAGTATAGGGTGTTTCCTTCACAAGTTTTCTTGACTTGGTGAAGTTGGAGCTTGATCTAGCGATGCCTCGACGTAGATCATCTTCGGCATCGTCGTCGATGACCTAGCCCGCTTTTTCTCCGATGAAGCCGACGCTAGAGCCCAAGATACGATTTGGACAGCGAGGGGACTTCATCACGGAGCCTAGGAGGTGGTGGACCGGATCTACAAAGGTTGTAGCCCCTTCCCTTTAGCTATATTTCCGTTTACTTGCTTGCTTCGCCTATACTTCTAGCCAATGATCCGTTCTAGGGTTTCTCGGCACCGTATTTTTTTTAGAAATTGGCATGGATGATGCCTTGCGAGACCTCACTAGGGTGCCTAGGAACCTTTCATTATTCAGTTGTCTTTTCCTTTTACCTTCTCTCAGGTTGCGAGTACTCCTTGGTTTAGGAGATAGTACACCTATTACGCAAATTGGATAGTCTTCTTCCAAACCTTAGGCTGGTGCCGAACGGTGGGGAATGGAGAAAACCAATTAGCATAACGATGGTGTGCAGAAGGTATTAGGTTAAGACAAAGCAAGGGATTAGTAAGAGGGCAAAGTAAATTGCAACAGATATTCACGACCAAACCAAATATTTCGTTACCACTCCCACATCACCTTTGTATTTCTCCAGGACACTCCGTATCACTACGAAGATCCACAGTTTATTGGATACTCCATCGTATGGTTATGTACGAACTCGAAAGGAACTTGTTCCAGTTCGGGGATGGATTCTAGTTCAGGAGAAATAGGAATAAGATTTATTCAGGTGTCTTTTATCTTCACCTTCTCTCGCATTGCGAGTGTTCCTAGGATTAGGACAGTACACCCATTATGCTTATTGGATAGTTTTCTTCCAAACCATAGGCTGGTGCCGAACGGTAGGGAAGGAAGAAAACCATTTGGCCTAAGGGGTGTGCAGAAGGTAAAGACTAAAGACATATAAAGGGATTTGGAGAGGTGGCAAAGAATTACACGGTTACAGTTGTGAATCTGGATAATGGAAGAGGCATTACTAGGAATACCGGGATACCCCATCGAAACATTTCAATGTTTCAATTTCACTGTGTAATGTTAAAAGAAAACTGATTTCCCGATTAGATACTTACTCCAGGGTATGTATTTACTAGGTATGATTCTCACATCTGTATGGTTTTACAGATGATGAGTGGGAGTAAGTTATTGGGAATTGGGTGATCATCCTCATTATATCGGGATTCGTTGTAATCGGTGATATTTGAGGAAATCACCTGGGCTGTTTGCCGGTCGGCAAATATTTGGTTTTGAATATCCGCTGTTATGCACCAATTTCAAATCGATATATCTGTACGTCTATTTTCATAGAGTGAGATATACCTTTTTGAAATTATGTCTATGACATTTACCTATATCAGTGGATGGTTAGGTAAGGAGTATTAAACAGCGGTGTAATTCTTCTTAACCATAAGTACAGTTTTCAACCTACGACACACAGCGAATGAGTTATCAGACTCAAGGGACTTATACAGAGTATTGTATGTTGTCCAGGGTCCATCAGGACAGAGGGGTTGGTCCTCGTACTATATTCGGTTTACTTATGACTTCTCTAGTTTTTAGACAGGTGTTTCGTGGAAACACAGGGTCCGAATTTTGAGAAGTTATAGGTATTTGAATAGAGTAGAGAACCAGGTGTAGCAAGTATCGGGGTTCTTCAAAGCGATCGAAGATGTAGATACTTGTGTATGGTATTCAGTTGATAGTAATGATAAAGAGATCTTGCTTCTCTTTCAGGTTACTCATAATTGGAAGCATTCCTAAGTTGAGTAACGCTGATCGGCCTTCTTCCATTTAGTTGACATGCGCTGGAGACAGCTGCATGATTTGGATCTGGTTCAATTAAATCAGTGCTTCTGTTTCTATATTGGATATAGAACAGTTCATATCTTAACGATGTTAAGGTACGGGGAGTTGTCCGGCTTATGATTAAAACCAGACTCTGGATAACTCAAGGCACGTTTCTGTAATGGCTGTTTGTGGGTTAACCCAGGCTATGACGAGGGTTGATTTTCTACCATCTGGATGAACAATAGTGATATTGTTCTAGACTCGCCACAGTTTTATTAAAAATTGGATTTTTCAGAAAACGGTAGTGGGAGTATGGTAGAACTGGAAGTGATTCCAGAACCACAAACGATTACTGAAGATTTGATAAGGAACCTAAAGATTCAATCTGGATTGACATTCCATTGGCCACTCCGTAGATAAGGTGGGCAACTTCAGGCACCCGAGAGGTACTCCGGTAGCCTCAAGGATGGTGACAGGGAAGTTCTTGTTTACCCAGGTTTGCCATTGCTGTTGTTCCAGACTGTGAGACCCGGCAGGAGGATGAGTATAGCGTCGTTCTAAACTAGTTTTAGAAGTGTACGTCTATATGACTCTGCCAGAGGGTTGTCGTAGTCAGTGGGAGCAGCGGAAGCATTGGTGGACAGGTGGCTTATGTCTATTTATAGACTAAAGCACATGTAGCGGAGATAGATCATCTATTTCTGACGTGACAGTCATGGGTTTGACTTCATCAGAATAGGGGATGGATCTGTTGAGAAGGTAGTAGGGTGTGATATCCTGGTATTTGGATGACATACACAGAGTAGGAAAAGAAACTCCTATACTACAATCGGTTATACTTTGGTCGTCACACAGTGGTTTCTCCACATAGGAGATGGATTTTATATCAGACATACTGGTTACTAGATCTATGGTTTTAGATCTAGGTTTGGGTGGTTTCCCAATCTGGGTACTTGGACAGCATTCTGAGAGTATTTAGAATGGACGACTCCATGCACGGTAGTGTACCTGCAGATGATGAAGTCACCCTCTCTAAAGGTGTCTTACAGACTAAAGGGGAGAGGGATGTGCATGATTGGCAGATCACTTGCTTAGGCAATTGAGTCAATCATGAGATGTCAAGTACCACACCAGATGTTGTTCTTGCACTAGATGCAATAAGTTGACATTTGATCCAATCCTGGAGAAACAGTCGGAAGCAGTTTTAGAACATAAGTGGATGTTCTAGGGATATGATAACGATAGCCTCATGCAGGAGACAGTTATCATTCCAGGCTTCCAAGGTGACATGGACGACAAGGAGGTTGTCAGAGTTATAGTTTTTCCTTCTGATGAGGGGCAGTATTTTGGACAGGTGGTCCAAGGCAATACTGAGGGTGGCATGGCGCAGGATACTGATTAAGTTCAGTTGACGATACAGTCTAAGAAGTTTGGATTTGGAGTTCATTTTTGAGCTAGGTCCCATCAGACATCCAGACATATTCTAAGACAGGTATTGCTCTTTTCGGGAGATGGCTTTCTCCGCGAACTTGAGATATAGAGAGACATAGAAAGAAACAACTAAGCGGATCCACTCACTGAGGCTATTCCTTGAACGCAATAGTTCCGCAAGCGAGCTTTGTGGGACTGATTAGTAGAGGAGTTGGGTGTTCGGTATCACACGGGCTGTGAGTATGCGACATCGCAATAGTTAGCCTTGAGTGCAAGTGGGAGATTGTTGGAGATAGTGCCCTCAGAGTCAATTATTAGGTCACAGGTACGTGATTGCAATGATTGATGGAGGACCTATCCCGGTAGGACAGTCTTACTCGAGATGATAGTATGCTATCTGGTTTATCTTTATCATCGTGTACTGCTTTAGGTGACCTGACAAGTCGCTATTACACGTTGATAGAGCCCTTAGGATTCTTGCTTGACCACCAGCAGTATGAGGGCGATCATATAAGTGGGAGCTGGGGTCTATAAGCATATCCTTAAATGGTCCCTAGTCGTGTGAGTTTCGAGACAGGGCATCGATACTCCAGAGTAGACTAGTGTATACAGTCGAGACCCCGACGAGGGGCGGTGGCCGGTCTCACAAGCCATTGGTGTCAGTTGGTTCACCTAAGATGTATACAGGTGCTCATTAGGTTATGAGTACACCGGACAGGACTCGCCGAGAACATGCTAGTTGGTCATATACCAGACGTCAGATGGCAGTTCCCTGGTGACATGTGTACAGGTTAGTTCATCGACCTGGGGATCGTCATTTGTATCGTGTGAGTTCCCACTGTACTTTGATTACTACCCTACCACGGCTCAAAGGAGTCGTGCAAACAGGTTTTAGTTGGGTACAGTCCCGAGCCACATGGAGGCAGTGAGCGTATCTTCAAGGGTTCGTCTCTCCCGGTATTGGGGGTGAGGTCGCGCTGTGTCTAGGAGAGCCATTACACGAAGCCCTCGGCCGAGGCAAGGAGATAACTGGTAGGTATTCCAGTAGTATCTCAGGGTGTTCTGGGCTACACTCCGATACGACTTGTACCGCTTTTGGGGGTCTGACTTTTACCAACCCCCTAGGCCCGCCATGCGATGCTCATAGACGAACGGACCGGACTGTACGGATATTGTCACTGACAGGCTCAGTAGGGTTGTCAGGCTGAGTTCGCTCACTGACGTCCCTTTTAGTCAATACCTGGTAGCCCGTTACGTATTGGCTTATACCTCTGACGTGCTAGTGGTTAAATCCACAACCAAGGCGTTGACGAGTCTTTAGAGTCCCCCACATTCAGTTACTCAGCTTTCGGGCGAAAAGTTGTAGAGGCCGTATGGAGATATGGCAGGGTCCGATCAGATACGTGCGGTATTGCACGGATCAGGATCGGACAGTTTATACTACAGGCCGTATGGATATATGGCAGGGTTCAATCAGATACGTGCGGTATTGCACGGATCAGGATCGGACGGACATTACTAGCCGGCTTTGGTATAAACCGGATCCTAGTATAGTACAGTGTAGATTTTGTCTCATTGCATTTGTATTTCGGTCGGAATACAAATGCGGGTGTGTATGCACGGTATCGGGGTTTTCCTGTAATTTATTACGGGACCGATTTTATGGAGTTGCCAGTTTGCTTTCCGTTTCGGCCAATTTCCTTTGTATCGTTCATTGGCCGAAGATTGGTGGAGGAGGGCTTATTTGCATTGTTGCAAATAAGTATTTGTGGAGGGGTTCTTTGCATATTCTTGTGTCATGATAGCTTTTCCTTGACCTTGACTTCTAGCTTCATCATGCCTTGACTTTTGTAGGACATGATGGTTGATGGTGGTAGGTGGTTGAGTGTGGTTTTGTTTTGGTGACCATATTCTTTCATGATTTCCTTTTGATTCCTCTCACAAGCATGAGAGAGTTCTCCACTCATTTTCTTTTGGTCACTCCCTCATTCTCACTCTCCCCTCACAAGTAGTGGCCGGCCATGCTCCTAGAGGGGCTGTCCCATTTTTTACATGAGGGAATTACACTCATTTGGCTTTGAAAAAATCCTACAAGTTCCATCTCCAAACTCCATAGTTCATTCCTCCACCAAAAGGCAATTCCTACAACCCCAAAATGAGACTTGTACGCTACATTCTACAGCAAATCTTGGACACGTCGACTAGCCAGCTTCGTGCCCGAGTTGCCTCGGCATTGAGGTGGGAGCCCGTAAAAGAAGTAGGTGATGTGGTGCACTTCCGGCGATGAGGTGGAGACCGGAGCTTCCGCAGGAGATCGGGACGACGACGAGAAGACCGGAGGACTTGGATCAGTCGGTATATCTCTCTTCCTCATCTTGTAGTTAGCTAGGACTAGTTAATGGTTCGATCCGGGTATTAGTGCGCGGCGGTTTGCCAGTTCAAGTAAAATTTAATGTTTATCACCGCTTCCACGTTTGGCCGTCGGATTGACGGCCGGGGCGCCGCCGTGCACTTACAAGTTTGGCGTCGAGAATCATAATGTGGATCGCCTGGGAACGACATGGCATTCGGCGGTTGCATCATTTCGATCTTTAGGCCCACGTGTCGTCTCGTCATGCGCCTAGATTTTCGCGCGTATCCCCGATGACATCAGCGGATTAGTGAAATGATTTCGCTTTAAAGAGGGGACGCCGCTTCAGTCGATACGTCAGTTGGGATATGGGCCGCGTGTCGGACGTCGGTTGGCGGGCGAGATAGGCTATTTTTGACTCCTCCAACCGAAGAGACATCTCCAATGGTCGACGGCCACTGGGAGCTTCAACTGCCGCTTAGGCACGACATTTGGTTTTGGCGGGAATAAATCTGGGTCGTAGGATGTTCTCTTTTGGGGTGTATAAATAGGACGAGACCATCCTAGGGCCGACAATTTGCTCTAATTCTCTTTCATTGTTGAAGATTGCCCGGCGCTCCACTTCTTAGATCAGATCCTCTGTTGATTATTCCTCGGTGAGTCCCTTCCTTTTGAATCAGGTTAGATATCTTCATCCGAGGAGTCTGTAGAGGTAGTAAGGGTAGAGTCGGATGATGAGGCTTCAGTTGCTGGGGCTGGGTCCAGTGGGTCTTCCTTCTCTTCGGCTTCAGATAGCCAAGAGGGTTCCTCTTCTGCTATGTCTTCTGTGTCGGGCTCCCCCTAGAGTCAGGGTTGCTCTTGTCACTCGCCATCGGGCGGAGACAAAGGCCCCTAAGGTGTGCATCGGGAACACCCGCGATGCGCCCTCCGTCTTGAAGAGTTTGGACGAGCTTTCGTAGATTCGGACTCGATTCCACATCCCCACTAGCTATTCCATCTGATTAGCTAGAGAGGGTGAGCGGGCAGACCAGGTGTAGGGCAAAGAGATTGCCCTGTATTCGGAAGCGTTCCGGACAGGAATGCGTCTTCCCTTCTCAACCGAGATTTTGTGGGGTGCTTCGTTGCTTCCATCTTGCCCCGGGCCAGCTAGCGCCAAACTCGTAGAGAATCCTCCTTGGGTTTCTGGTCTGGTTAAAACTTGATATGATCCCCTTCAGTTTGACCCTCCTTGTGTACTTCCTTTGTTATAAAAATCACCCCGGCACCAGCAAGGAAAAGCCGAGGTGGGTGTATTTTTCGTTTAAAAAACGTAAAGGTGGGACGGCCAGGTCGGGGTAGTAGTCGTCCCTTCTTCCATCCATGAATGGAATGAGAAGTTTGTATTCATCGAACCACGCGAGGGCAAGGATTGGCCCGTGCCCACACAGTGGCATAGGGCCGACTGCCCGAAGGAAAAGCAGACGACTTCCCCCGAGGCGAGGGCGGTGTCCCAGTGAGAACCGATCCAGCGGGCAGATGTCCTGCTATCCGAGCGTGTACTGAGCTGGGCTGGGCTCAGTCCTACGCGTTTCTTGGGTAAGTTAGGGATTTCGACGATCTATTTAGACTTTACTAAATTTCCTTTGCCGTTTCAGTGTCGCTAACCCCTTTGTTTGCATGTCCTTTTTTGCAGAGCCCATGGACCGATCAAAAATCCTAGCCGCCATGGCCGCCAAGACCCAAGGAAGGAAAGCGGGGGCGCTAGCTCGTCCCGACCCGATCCGAGCTCGGCCCCGAGGCCAACTCCACCGTCCAAGCTTTCCACCGCTCCCCGAACCCCAGAAGAACGCCGTGGGGGGTCATAATCACGCGTGGGACCCGGCACCCCGGGCGAGAAAGGAAGAGGAGGATGCTGAGCCCGCCGAAATCCCACTCAAAAGGCAGAAGCGGACGTCCTTTCAGCCACCTTTTGCCGGGATCCCAGTACAGGAGGGAGACTTCTGCATTGAGGTGCCCTCGGGGCTCTCTGTCATTAACAGCTTGCTTTCAGACATGGAGCAGGCAGCCGGGAGCAAGATTCCCCGGGGGACCATGAAGGCTTAGGTGGCCGCCATAGCGCAGGAGGCGGTTCAGGTCAGTACTTGAGTTTTCTTAAAATTTCTTAAGTCTTGTTTCCTCGGTTTGAGCTTTCTAATCCATTTGCTGGTTTCCTCAAGTCTTTCATCACTGTGCTCTCCTCGTCGCCATGGAATCCGAGGAGGTAGCCCCGGCCATGAAAAAGACGGGTGAATCCTCCTCGCAGGAGGAGGGACCCCGCCTCCAACTGCGGCAGGCGGAGGAGAAGGCAGCTTTCCTCGACACTCGACTGGTCGCTAGGGGCTGATGAACTCTAAGCTGAAGGAGTCTCATCGGCTCCTGGATGAGTCCAACCGGGCTATCTAAGCCAAGTTGGAGGAGGTGAACAGCCTCTACAATGCGATGAAGAAGTCGAGGGATGCCTTCAAGAGGGATGTCCGGGTGGCTATAGACGCGGTGAAGCTTGCCGAGAGCTAGGCAGTGAAGGCCATAGAGAGATACAAGGCATCCGACCAATTTTACGCCGATTTCGCCGAATCCGCGGCCATCGTGTGGCACAGCACCCTCGACGCCATCAAGGAGTCTCTGCCGGGGTTCGATGACAGCGAGCTTCGCGATAAGTACCCCTGGCC
Source organism: Agapanthus africanus (assembly GCA_030015575.1). Taxonomy (NCBI): domain Eukaryota; kingdom Viridiplantae; phylum Streptophyta; class Magnoliopsida; order Asparagales; family Amaryllidaceae; genus Agapanthus; species Agapanthus africanus. The sequence goes on along the minus strand of JASDDO010000019.1, from coordinate 426,874,324 downwards.
GAGGAAGCACCGCAGGGGAAGTCGCCGAGGCGGCCGTTGGGGGTGAGGCTGTCGGCAGAAGCGCCGACCCCGAGGTCGCAGTTTTGGCCCCTGATAGCGGTCTCGAGCAGGGTGAGATCTCGGCCGAGCGGGCGGCCTGAGCTTTCCTTCCTTGAAGATTTTTTTAAAAATTTTATAAGCCTCCGGGCATTTTTGTAAGGCTGAGGAGCCCAGAATACCTTGTATTTATTTTTTATTATAAATAAAGTACACCTTTTTCCTTTGCCCAAATGTCTGCTCACTGCGCAAGTAATTTTAGCTCATATACTTTTCATTGTTCGAATCTTCTTTCTGCAAGTATTTTTAGCTCGTAGTTTTTTTTCATCTTGCAAGTATTTTTAGCTCGTAAGTATCTTTATCTTCTGAGTGTTAGGCCGGTGTCCACCCTTCCCATACTTGCCGACCGTTCATCGAGTAGAGTCGAACGATAGCCAAGTGTAGGAAGGTCGGTACCCCCTTTCCCCGGACTCAAGGTGGTAATCGCGCATCGAGTATGAGTCGATTGATGGCCAAGTGTAAGAAGGTCGGTATCCTCCTTTTCTCCGGAGTTTAGGTGGCGATCGCGCATCGAGCGATAGCCAAGTGTAGGAAGGTCGATATCTTCCTTTCTACCCAGCTGCCTCATGGTGAGGGCTTTGGATCCACAGCGTTGTTGGGTAGGAAGCTACCCACTGCAGATGTACCAAGCAGGAAACTACTCGGTGGCCTCGTGAGGAAGGCTTTGGATCCACAGCATTGTTGGGCAGGAAGCTACCCACCGTGGATGGGCTGAGCAGGAAGCTACCCGACGGCCTCGTGGGGAGGGCTTTGGATCTACAGCGTTGTTGGGCAGGCTACCCACTGCGAATGGACCGAGCAGGAAGCTACTCGGTGGCCTCACGAGGAGGGCTTTTGATCCACAACGTTGTTAGGCAGGAAGCTACCCGCTACGGATGGACCGAGCAGTAATCTACTCGGTGGCCTCGTTAGGAGGGCTTTTTATCCACAGAGTTGTTAGGTTGGAAGCTACCCGCTGCTGATGGACCTAGCAGGAATCTGCCCGGCGGCCTCGTGATGAGAGCCTTATTATCTCCCTAGTATCTCCTTGGGGCGTCGGTTAATCTTCCGTGACCGGTATATGCGGGAATGGCGACCGTCGTGGATGACGCGTGGCGGCACCATATCAGGAAAGTGCGATTTTCTATGATTTGCATCGCTGTGCGAGTAAATCTCGGCCGTTGGAAGATTTTTGTAGAGGCTATAAATACTGAAGGTACATTGATTTCTTTCTAGTCTCGCACTCCCTGAAGATGGACGGCCGTGTATATACTATCAGGGAGATCGTTTTCCGTGACGACGTATACTTTTACAACCTTGATCGTTCCGAGGAAACGTACGAGGTGATGATAATGCGCTTGGAGGACCACTGCGGACGCTTACTTCCCCGGAGATCTCATCTTTTTCAAGTGTTGATTTATGCGATATGGAGGACTTCACCGGGTCTGCACAATACCCTATCCCCACGGCTGATGGACGAGGCATTCGAAAAAATGCACGTGGTCCATAGGCTTGGTCTGATCTCAAAGAGTAGGCGGGATCGCTCGGTGGACCTCTTTCTTGAGAGTTTCCAGCAAAGGTTGGTCATCGCTTCCTGCTCGGCGGAAGAGGGTCCCAGGGAATCCGTGGCTTCTAGGGCCTGCGAGTACCGTCGGAAGGAGCGGGTCGAAGCAACTCAGGATCAGCTGGAGGAGCTTTCTTCTGTGTACCACCGACAATGTTTTCTTAACCCCCGCCCTCCTTTGTTGTAATTGTTGTAAGGCTGGGGAGCCCATAATACCTCTTGAATAAATAAACTTATCTTTGATTGCAGTGTACCATCTCTTTTCCTCTTCTTGATACATATTTTATGTTTTCTCAAAAAACTTCAGAGTCTTGGAACCGAGAAAAGAACCAAAGGGCTAGAGCCCTGCGGGGGTACATAAAGTCTTTTTCATAAGAGGACTTAGCCTGGAAGACTTAGTTAAATGAAAAAAAGGAATTACATTATTTTGAAAGACGATACATGCTTATTTATACAATTTAAGCTTTACGGCATTATAGGGCCGAGGAAAATTATGCCTCCCGGCGTCCTGCAGGCGGTATGCTCCACCAGGCAATACTTCCGTTACGAGGAATGGTCCGTCCCACTTTAGGGAGAACTTATGGAGTCTCCCTTAGTCCACGAACTCGTTTCTTCATAAGACCAAGTCTCCCATCTTGAAGGCCCGATATTTAACTCGGGTATTGTAGTAGCATGCAGTTTGCTGCTGGTAGGCGACCACTCTGATTTGCGCTCAATCCCATTTTTCCGATAAGATGTCCAAGTTGCTTCGGAGCGCTGAGGTGTTAGCTTCGTCGTCAAAATGTTCAACCCTATAACTGGGCAATCCGATCTACGTAGGGACCATCGCCTTGGTGTCGTAGCAGAGGCTGAATGGGGTTCTCCCGTAGGTGTTTTCTTCGATGTTCGCAATGCCCATAGCACCCGTAGCAGTTCTTCGACCCAGCCGCCCTTCCTTCCTTCCATGCGGGCTCTGAGACCGCGGATGATGCCTCGGTTCGCTATTTCGTCCTGCCCGTTGCATTGAGGATGTGCAACCGCGGCAAACTTCATCAGTATGTTGTAGTCACTGCAAAACTCTTTGACTTTATCGTTTTCGAAGTTGGTCCCATGGTCGGTAATTATGCACCTCGGGCTTCTGAATTGAGAAATTATGTTGTTCTGCACAAACTTTATTGTAGAGGCGGCGTCCGGTTTTCTGATGGACACGGCCTCTGTCCATTTTGTGAAGTAGTCTACAGCGACGAGGATGTATCTATGTCCGCCCGTGCCGGTGGGGAGTTGACCGACCATATCCATCCCCCATTATGTAAACGGCCAAGGGGAGCTGAGTGGTGTTAGTTCGGCGGCAGGAAGACGAGATATGTTGTCGAAGAGTTGGCAGTTCTTGCATCTTCTGATCAGCTACTCGGCGTCCTAGTGTAATTTCGGCCAGTAAAACCCTTGGAGCAGAGTTTTCTGGACCAAGGTGTGGGCTCCATGATGCGCTCCCCCGACCTCTTCATGAATTTCTCGCAGAACGTAGTTAGCCCCGTAGGGGTCGATGCATCGGAGTAGAGGCTGAGTGCATGACTTCTTGTACAGGTTCCCATTGCTCCAAACGAAATGGCGTGCTTTGGCCCGTAGCCGGCGAGCTTCTCCCCTGTCTTCGGGGAGTACACCATCTTTCAGGAACTCCACGAAGGGTTTCCTCCAATCTTGGCCTTCTTCCTGGGTTGCATAGATCTGTAGCGTTACCTCTCCCTCTTCCACGCTGGGTCGTGGAAAGACTTCGAAGAGAATATTTCTTTTACGGGTAGCTGAATAGGAAGAAGAAAGCTTGCTCAAAGCGTCCGCCCGGGTGTTCAAGTTGCTGGGGATTTTCTCTACTTAGACTTCATCGAAATTTTTTCGAAATCTTTTTACTTCGGCTATGTATTTTATCATGAGCGGTTCCCGGGTTTCAAAGCGCCCGGTTACTTGGCCGACAACTAGTGCGGAGTCGCTGCGAATTCTGATGGTCTTCAGTCCTACCTCGGAGGCGATTCGCAATCCCGCCAACAAGGCCTCGTATTCCACGGCGTTGTTTGACGCTCTGAACCCAAGCTTTAAGGAGTATTCCATTTCCGCTTCATCCGGGCCACGGATGATCAGGCCAGCCCCGCTCCCCTCCTCGGTAGAGGATCCGTCCATGTAGAGCACCCAATCCGGGATGGGGTCAGGCACCTCCTCGACCGAGGGACGTGGTGCGGGGCCTCGTGTTGGTGTTCCCTCTTTAGTGGGGATGGTGCATTCGACAACAAAATCCGCCAAGATCTGTGCTTTAATGGCTTGTCGGGGCAGTATTTGATATCGAATTGGGAAGTTCCCACCTCCATTTTTCCCGACGTCCTGATGATTCGAGGGAGGCGAGAATCGACCCTAAAGAGCGCTCGATGAGGACGAAGATCGTATGCGCTTGAAAATAGTGCTGAAGTTTTCTGTAGGCGACGACAAGTGTCAGGACTATTTTCTCTATGGCCGAATATCTCGTCTCTGCATCCTTGAAGACATGGCTCGCGTAGTAGACCGGCCTCTGTATGCCTTCAAATTCTCTGATGAGCACCGAGCCTGCGTCTTGGTCGGAGATGGCCAGATATAGCAATAGTTCGTCACCATCAACTGGTCAGGTGAGTAGCGGCGGGGTTGCTAGATGCGCCTTGAGTTGTTCGAAAGCGCTCTGACACTCCTCAGACCATTCGAACTTAGGGATTTTCCTTAGGGCCCTAAAAACGGGAGGCACTTCTCCCCGGATCTATACATAAAGCGACTCAGGGCAGCGACCCTTCCCGTAAGTCGCATGATGTCAACATTGCTCTTGGGCGTTGCCATATTGAGGATGACGTTGATATTTTCAGGGTTTGCTTCGATTCCTTGGTGGGTTGCCATGAACCTGAGGAACTTCTCACTGGTGACTCTGAATGCGCGCTTAGCTGGATTCAGCTTCATTTTGTACTTGCGCAGGACGTCGAATGTCTCGCCGAGGTCTTTAGTGTGCCCAGCTGACGAGATGGATTTTACGAGCATGTCGTCGACGTAGACTTCCATGTTTCTGCCAATCTGAGGTTTGAACAGCTTATTGATCAGGCGCTGATATGTGTCCCTAACGTTCTTAAGTCCGAAAGGCATCACTTTGTAGCAGTATACCTCCCGATCAGTGGTGAAGGAGATAAGTTTTCCGTCGGCCGGGTTCATCCAGATCTGATTGTAACCGGAGAAAGTGTCCATGAAACTCAATAATTCATGACCGGCCGAGCTATCTACCAGCTGGTCTATCCGAGAGAGTGGATGGTTGTCTTTGGGGCAGGCCTTGTTCAAATCCGTGAAATCGACGCACATGCGCCATTTCCCGTTTGCCTTTTTGACCATGACCGCGTTCGCCAGCCAATCTGAGTAGTCCAGGTTTCTGATGAAGTTGGCAGTGAGCAGTCGATTTACTTTATCTTCTATCGCCTTTTGCTTGGCCGGCGCAAAGCTTCTTTTCTTTTGTCGGACGGGATTTGCTTTCGGGTCGACCCCGTGCTTGTATGAGATCACTCTAAGGTCGATTACAGGCATGTCCGCCGACGCCCAAGCGAATACGTCCAAGTTATCTCGGAGGAACCAGATCAGGTCTTCGCAATGATCTCCAGTCAGGAGAGATTCGATCTGGACTGTCCGACCATCGACCCCTTCTGCGAGGGGGGCTTCCGTCAATGCTTCTACCAGGGCACCTCTAACCTCCCTTTAGTCGTCGCGTGTATATAAAGACCCTTGGAAGTCATGTGTGTCCTCAAAATCGTCGCCCTGCTCTCCGGCGGTGGACATCGAGGCGAGGCAAATCTTAGCGGTTTGCTGGTCTCCATAGGCCCGGCCTATTCTGATCCAAAAGAAATTTGATCGCAATGTAATAAGTCGAGATCTGGGCCTGGAAAGCATTTAAGGTAGGACGTCCCAGGAGAATGTTGTAAGATAAAGGGACCTTGGCGACGAGAAAGTCCACTGGTATGGTTTGCGTATTGCCCGCTTCCCCAATGTTGAGGAGGAGGGTGACCAATCACTCGGCATGGACGGAATGATTGGTGAACCCAGAGAGGACATGGGAGGTAGGTTGAAGCTCGGATGGTCATAGCCCCATACGCTGGAAACAGTCGTGGAACGGGATATCCGCCGAGCTCCCTGAGTCGACCAATATCCTCTGGACTTCGTAATGATGGACTCTGGCCGTTATCACGAGAGGTCATTGTGAGGGAGCGATATGCCGTCAAGGTCTTCATCGGTGAAAATGATCGGCTCGTCCCCCCTGCACCTCTTGTGTGATATATCGCTTGTTCCCTCGACTGGGAGGATGCCGTGGTTTCCCCCGCTTTCCCGAGCTGGGTCCGAGGTAACGACCATGATCTGCCCGATCATTAACTCCCCGGGAGGGGTTTAGTCCTTTTGCTCCCGCTCTGCCTGCCGCCTGTCCCGCAGGTATTTCTCCAGGTGGCCTGAGCGGATCAACTCCTCGATGCAGTCACGGAGTTGTTTGCAGTTCTCGGTCGGGTGACCCTGCGATCTGTGGAAGGCGCGGTATGGGCCGCGGAGACGCTTGCCTGCCCTTTGGGTGACTGGCGGGAGCTTAAAGAACCTCTTGCCCTTAGCTTCCTCCAGCAGCTCGGTCTGAGAGATGTTTAGAGTAGTGTACTCCTGAAACCTCGGGGAGTAAAGCGTCAGACGATCAACTTTCTTTTTCTCCTCCCTGTCCCTTTTCTTTCTGTCCTCCTGGTCGGATCGGGGCAGATTTGAGTTTACCCCGGACTCGAGTTGGATTTCTCATTCGGTCCAGGCTTTTACTTCGGCCATGGTCTTAGATTGCGCTAATGCAAAAGAGCGGAGCCACTCTTTATGCCTAAGACCCGACCCCAACGCAGTTATAACTATTTCATCGCGGTGCTCGAGGACCTCCAGGAGGGCATTGTAGAAGCGGGTAATATATCCTTTGAAGGATTCTTTGTCTCCTCTCTTGACAGTGAACAGGTAGTCGACCGTCCTTTTCTTTCGTCGATTCCCGATGAAGTGACCGAGGAATTGGGTGGCCAGCTCGTCTAAAGTCGATATGGAACGTGACGTAAGTCCTCGGAACCAGTCCCGGCCAACCCGGATAAGGGTGGTGGGGAAAGCTCGGCACTGAGCCGCGTACGAGTTATCTTGGAAGCTCATGCCCGCCATAAATGCGTCTGGGTGGTCCTTCAGGTCGGATTTCCCGTCGAAGAGGGCCACTTTTTGCGGCTTGTTCCTGAACGAGACGTGCTCGGCCAGCAGCTCTTCTGTAAAGGGCTTTGTTGGTGAGTTGGCGGAGTACCTGGCTCCTTCGCCAGACGCATGGCCATCCCGTCGTATGCCTTCGATTTTCTTCTCGAGGGCTTCAAGTCGGTGGTGGTATCATGAGGATTCTGCACAGTCGGAGTGATGGCTGCCCTCGCTCCAGGTCTGCGTGATGGTGCGGTTTCGATTTCGCTCTATCAAGTTTCTAAAATCCTCAGGCGAGTCCCTCCTCAAGTAGTCCATGCGTTCGCCATTCGCGTGGCCTCGACGAGAGTGGGGGCATCGATCATGCCTGGAAGCAAGTGAACTGACCGACACCTCCTTAGGAGAGAGAACGCGCGGCGAGTATGTAGGGTGTTTTTCGTCACCCCATTGAGATGGGAATACGCGTGCGCTTGTCAGGCGCATTATAGATTCCCCCTTCCTAGGGTAGGCTGAGGTATATTGATTGTGGGGATCCGAATCTCCGGCAGCCGCAGACTAAGCTGCCGTTAATTACCCCTCGCATTTGGAGCGGGAGAACCTCCGATTGACGGGTCAAACTAGTCATGCGAACTCAATGTGCGGTGTTGTGTTTTGAAAGGGTTTGGGATATATCGGGGCCCTACAGAGTTTTTACGGGGGTGTTGTAGAGTATGTGTGTGTGTGTATGTATGTATATATACATATACATACATATATATATATATATATATATATATATACACACACATATACACATATATATATAAAGGGAAAAGGGCATCCAAAGGATGCGTGGGAGAAAGCGCTCGGGCGCCTAGCTCTTTAGGCGCTAGGGCGCTGGCGCTTTGGGAGGCGCTGGCGCCTCATGTGCTAGGTACGTAGGCGCTCGGGCGCTAGCGCCTCACGTGCCAGGCATATGGACGCTCGGGCACTAACGCTTAGGGCGTTAGCGCTTTTAGCGCAAGGGCGCTGTCGCTTTAGGCGCGAGCGCCCCACGTGCCAGGCACATGGGCGCTCAGACGCTAGCGCTTTATGCGCTAGCGCTAGCGCCCCACGTGCCAGGCATGTGGGCGCTCTGAGCGCTAGCGCTCTGAGAGGCAAAAGGGACTTAGTCCTTGCAATGGGAGTTGTACTCTCAGAAAGAAACACTTATATATATATATATATATATATATATATATATATATATATATATATATGGAGTTAAACTCCTAGGATATTTTGTGGCTGATGAAGGGGCTTCTCCCCTTGAGCCCTGGATATTCCCCAAAGTGGGGTTTCTAGAGATGGGTCTCCTTCTTTTTCCTGTCGTTTGGCCGGATCTTGGAAAAGGGGGGCGAGACTTAAAAATCTCCCCCTTTTGAGATCTAATGGCAGATCCAAGTTTCCCTTTGTGGGTTTTGTGGTGGAAAACTATTAGTTTTGGAAAAGGAAGAATAAAACTCTTGATTTAATTCAAAAGAAAGAAGAAGATTTTAGAACCTTGAGGAAGAAGAAAGAGGCACAGGTCCTAATTTTTGGGGAATGAAAAGTATCATTTATTCATCATCATGTTTCCTTATATAGGCTTACATATTTACATATAGCCCCTTGGGCTTTACAAAATGGTATTTCGCCCATCCATGTCTCATGTGCTATTTCTTTTTGCACATAAGTTACGGGCTTACAAAAAATTGGCTTTATGCTCATTTTGTTTACATTCATGCATAAAAAATTACATAAAAATTATTTATTACATGATTTCATTTTGGCATGGGGGAGGCTGGCCGCGGGCTCGACCTGGGCATGGGCCCGCCTGACCTGGGCTTCGGCCCACCTGGCTTGGGGTTGACCTTGACTTTGACTTGGTCAACCGGGATGCAAATTTTGACCCCAACAGAGTATTGGAGCGACAGCCCAGTCTTCCCTGGGATCGTGGCCTGGAGCCCAGCGAGTCATGGAATCAATCGCCACATGCGGATCATGGTGGCCGGAGTCGGCATGCCGGTGCTCGGTGGCGCTGAGATGAGCATAAGTGGGGTCGAGGGCTTGAGCGTGCCCATCCGTCCTTCTACGGACGTCATTATCCCGGGAAGGGGGAACTACGGTCTGATGGGTAAGGCCTGCCGTTTGAACGCGGACGAGGGCATCCTCCAGCAATGTGAGCCTGTCTATCCGAGCGGATAAGGCGTTGATAACGTTAGGAGGGGGAGACGAGCCGCTCCTGCCTCCGTTGTGGCGGCTCGTATTTGGACCGTCGCGGTTGTCGCTCGCCATCGGGTCAAGGGCGAAAGATCAACTTATGGGTGGAAGCTTCTGAAGCGTTCCCACAGATGGCGTCAACTGATAGAGGCTGTGATCTCCTTCAGATGTTGTCCTCCGTCGATCCCGTGATGGTGGTCTTTAACGGTTGAGATCTGATTTGGGAGTTGTTGAGCGTGTGGATCTCAATGGGTTGGCGTTGATGCCGAGCTATCTGCAAAAGAATTCCCGGGATGGGTGACCACCGTAGTACCCTCCAACGATCAAATTAGTGCTGAGAAATAGGTGCAGAGTAACGACGTATTGGAAATGAGTTCGAATCACCTGAGTCGTCTGAGAGAGAGGTTTATATAGTGGTCGCATGGAGCGAGCAGGCGCGAGATCATCGCCGTCAGTTACGCCCCCGGGTTATCCTCGAATTTAATGGCGGGATACGTCCATTAATGGAGGGATGCGCTAGCGTGGAACGCGGAACGTGGGGTGGCAGATATCTCGCCCTGGCGATATACGTGAAGCCGTTGTGGGGGTGCACGAGCTCCGCGCTCTTGATTGATCGGGGGAAACCGAGGAAGCTCGTTCCGTCAGGAGCTCGGAGACGGGCCAGGAGGCCGAGGAAGCTCGTTCCGTCAGGAGCTCGGAGACAAGCCGGGAGGCCGAGGAAGCTCGGCCTGTCGGATGGCTTGGAGACGGGCAAGAAGACTGAGAAAGCTCGGAGACGAGCTGTTGGTAGTTTGCTAGGTGAAGGTGGAAAGTACTTAGCGAGGTCTCCTGAAGGATCGGATGCTTCCTCGAGACCAGATCCCGAGGAATGCCCCTAATGCAACTCATTTATTCCACCTCCGTAAACTTCGGGACGTGTCATCCGCCACGTATCGTAATCTGAGAAAATACGACTTATGAGCATCAGCACTCGTGCTCATTACAAAGATTCGATAAGCTAATAGAGTGAGCATGAGAATTGTTGGACAAATTTTTACATTTTATGCGGTTTTAAAATTATGACGTGGTGTATAGAATCATAGAAAATTGCCAACTAATTGTTTAAAAGAAAAGAATAGCCGTGTAATAATGTTACTATATTGAAGACAAGCTCTACAATGTTGAGTATTAGATATGTGCTCATTATTATTTATTACTCATTCTTTGATTGCATTTATTTATTGGTTTCAAGTCAAATTACCTTTTTGTGTTCACTAAGAAGGAAACAAAATAGCTAGTCTATGGCAAATCGGCTTAAGAAAGAACAGTTTGAAAAATTGATTTGCTGCGGGACGAGATTAGTTGCACTTGTGATGGAGGTCCTTTTCGGGTCTCCTTCAGATGTTGTCTTCCGTCGATCTCCTGATGGGTCTTGGAGGTGATCTCCTGTTGCGTGCGGATCTCAATGGGTTTTGAGGAGATAGATGATTTAAAGGAGTTTGACGCCGAGTACCTGCAAAGAAGTCCCAGGATGGTTTGGTACCACCGAGGACCCTCTGACGATCAAGTTAGTACTAGATCCGAGCAGCGTAACGGCTAAGTGGAGTAAAAATGGCTTACTTGACCCCTCTGTGATGGGAGTTTATATAGCAGTGGTAGCACGCAGCAGCAGGCGTGAGAATCTCACCGGCAGTTATGCTCCCGACGTCACGCCCACGCGGAGAGCGGATCGCCCATTAATGGAGATCGTGATGGCGTGGAACGCGGGATATTGCTGGCGGAGAATCTGCGCATGGCGAGATTTGCGGAGCGGCGGTTACGCCTGTGAGCGGTGGAGTTGGTCGGAGGACCGAGGAAGACGTCATCGGCTGGGGAGCTCGGGGGCGAGCGAGAAGGCCGAGGAGTCTTAGTCTTGTGGCAGCTCGGGGCGAGCTGAGGGGCCGAAGAGGCCCATTTGCAGGGGGGCCGAGGAGGGCCAGCTCGCGCTTGCAGATCGGATGCAGGGATGGCCTGGTCGGTCCCTGTGGACCCTTTCTTCTGAGTTCTGGGACACGTCATCTGCCATGTGTCCTGATCTTGGGGATCGCCAATGTTGAGCATCATCAACTTGATTGTAAAAAATTTAAGTACATGTAAAGTTTATATACATGAGACGGTCCTCAATTATACTTTGTTATATTAATAAATAAATAAATATTTTCTCAAATTAAGAATAGTATCAATTTTTTGTACTTACTGAAAAATGCATTCCATCGTATATTTGTATATAATCTTTAGTTATTCCTGTTAGTTCTTATATACGAAAGTAATGTGTTGATTGCATTATTCAAAAGCATAGATTTCTTTCTTTTTTAATACAATGAACATTTCCTACATTAATTGTTCAAGTAAGTTGACATCTTCTCTTAGTTTTCCATTGTTTGGCCATAGTTATTTTCCCCTTAATTCTCTGGAGACTATATATTCTTTGTATCTGTTCAAAAGAGTTGCCATCTCCGAATTCAATTTCATTGATTTAATATATAATAACTATTTAAAAAACTACACAATTTTACCTTTTTGCATCAAATGATAATGGATATATAAATTCTCGACGGGCGTGGCATGAACCCATAACTAGTGGTATTTAAATGAAAATGGAGAAAAGTTTTGGCAGTCTCTTTTGCAACATGCACTCCCGCTTTCAATTTTAGTTCTCCAACGGTATTTAAAGCCTATTTGTATATAGAAGAGTCAATTTAATTTGAAAATGGAGTGCTTATAATATGTATGTCCTTTATGTAAATGTATATTTAATTGCACTTAGTTTCTTCAATGCATTAACAAAAAAATATGTTGGAATCCCTATTATGTTTTCACCCTTAATTATTTAGTCTCACTCTTATATATTAACTATATTATTACGGTTGCAATATTCTGCCAATTAAGAACAAGAAATATTACGTACATCATGTTTAAAAAGTATCTATGATGAATAAGAAAATATTAGAGCAAAACATGTCAACTCCATGCTTATCTAAATGGGTAACTTACACTAAAATACTCCCCTCCTTTTTATGTTTAGTAAATGTTGTGTTTAATCCTTGCTATGCATTTAATGGAATATAAAATGATAGTAAGAAAACATTTGTCATCAGATTAATATAAGATAGGCTCATTCCAAATACCATTTATGACATTTTAGGGATCTTGAACTAAGGGGTTAGTCAAAAACAGTAATTTTTAGCAAAAGATATAAAACCCTACTCCATTAAAAACACAATAAATGCACCTTTTATTTATAAATTTCTATTGGTTGGAATTCCATTGCCATAAACAAAAAGGAAGCCTTGAATTAGATGATAATTTGGGAAATAAGTTAATGCACTACTATTTTTAATAATTATCTACAACACCAATGAAATAGATAAAGATTATTGCTATATTCCAAAAAGTGTATAAACATGTTTTTTTTTAAAGTAATTACATGCGGGCGCACATGTATCCACGAGAATGCATTTATATGTATCGACGTGGTTCACCAGTCTAAGCTTGACCCATCTTGGCACCGTCCTTTTGTTTATCAACTCGAGATGCGTGCTCAATAATCATGGTTAGCCTTGATCTTCTAGGTTTTACAAATAAAAATATCTCTTAATTTTATTACAGTAAACATGTAGTAATTAGGCATCATACAATATGAAATGATCAAAATGTATAAATTATCATGTAGATGAATGTACAAAATGTACAACTTATCGATTAATATGAATGATGTTGTGCCTCACGATCGAGATAGCAACACATATATCCAGAATAATATTCATCAAAAAGTACTGATGGAGGTTGTGATCTCCTTCAAATGTTATCTTCCGTTGATCTGTAGCGAGCGTTGATGGATGGCCGAGATTGGATTTGAGGGTAGCCTCTCAGTGCGTGTGGATCTCAATAGGCTTGATTTGAGAGTGAAGCCGAGCTACCTGCAAGGAAGTCCCGGGATGGTTGTACCACCGAGGACCCTCCGACAATCAAGTTAGTCGAAGTATTTGGACAGAGTAACAGCATGTTGGGGTAAAATTCTCTTATCTGAGTCGTCTGAAGAGGGGTTTATATAGTGGCAGCCTATGGGCTGGCGGGCGCGAGATTCATGCCGGCCGTTACACCCCTGGCGTTACGCCCGTGTGAAAGACGGGATCCTTCATTAATGATGAGATATACTCGTTAATGAGGGAATGCGATGGCGTGGAACGCGGGATCGTGGGCGGCGGATATCTCACGTCTGGCGAGATTCGCGGAACCGTGGCGGAGACGCCTGTGATCTGTGCTGTGGGTCAGTCGATGAGACCGAGGAAGCTAACCTCGGCGGGAAGCTCGGGAACGAGCGGGAGGCCGAGCGAGCTTGTTTCAATGATAGCTCGGAGGTGAGCAAGGAGGGCTGAGGGAACTCAGCGTGAGGGAGGGCTCGGAAGCGAGCTAATGGTTTGTTTGTAAGGCGGGCACAGGAGTGGCCTAGGACGCCACCAAAGGTCGGGACCATCCTCGGGTCTTAGGCCCGGGGAATGCTTCCAGTGTACCTTTCTTGCTTCTTTCTCGTGAGCTCTGGGACACGTCATCTGCCACGTGTCATGATCTAGGGAGTCCTAAGTACCGAGCATTATCATTAGCCCTCCACTCTCTGACTGACCTATTCATGGGTCGGGTCGAGAGTGGTCTGATCAGTGCCTAGGCCAAGTTCTTATTGGAATACCTCGTTGGCGCAGATTCCCGGATTAGTCGTATTTTTTCGATGGCATCAGCGGATCATGGGAGAGATATTGCATTAAAGAGGAAGCGTCGATACGGGCGTACGTTTGCCGAAACGCTAGGCCACATGTCCGGCGTAGGTTGGCTGACGTGACGGGCCGCCGGTGTCCTTCATGCTTGACAGGACGCGCCCAATGCGTGCGCGACAGGTGGAACGCTGACAGCCGTTGAATGCGAAGTGTTGGTTTGACGGGAGACGATCGGCACCGTAGGATGTGTTCGCCGACTGCTATAAATAGAGGTGGGATCCCCCAAAGTCCACACTTCGCTACAATTTCCTCCGCCCTTCATGTGTTAGCTCGGTGCTCTTCCCCTTAAGTCGGATTTCTTGCATTCTTTCCTCGGTAGACTCCTTCCTTTGCTCAGGTTAGATGTCTTTCTCTGGGGAGTGTAGAAATAGTTCGGCTAGAGTCTAAGGAGTCTTCTGCAGCTTCCTCTTCTGCTTCTTCCTCTTCCTCGCCCGAGTCGGGACCCCCCCGAAAAGTTAGGGTTAGTCACGCTTCCCGGGGTCGTGCGACGGGGACGGTCCCCGGAGTGGGTGTCAAGAGTGTTCGTGACGCGTCTTCCCTCCTGAGGCATGCAGACGAGCTCGCCACAATCCGGGCTCGCTTCCACATTCCCCCCGGCTACTCGCTTCGCTTGGCCGGGGAAGGAGAGAGGGTAGACCAGATACGGGGCAAGAAGATTGCCTTGTACTTGGAGGCCTTTTGGGACGGCATGCGTCTTCCCTTCTCTCCTGAGGTGAGTGCGGCATTACGTTGCTTTCAATTAGCCCCGGGCCTAGTGCCGAACTCGTAGAGAATTCTCCTCGGGTTCCTGGTTCGGTTGAGGCTGCAGGTGGTCCCTGTTAGCCTGAACATTCTCGTTTCCTCCCTCTGCTACAAAAATCACCCCGGCACTCATAGGGACGAGCCTAGCTATGTATATGTTTCTTTTAGAAAACACAGAGGAGGGGCGGCCGGGTCGGGGGTCGTAGCAGTGCCTTCTTCCATTCATGAATGGAAAGAGAAGTTCTTGTTCGTCGGGCCACCTGAGGGTGAGGATTGGCCTGTGCCCGTCCAGTGGCATAGGGCAACCTACCCTCGGGTGAGGCGGTCAAATGATCCCGGTGCGGTGGCGGTATCGGAGTGGGAGCCCATCCAACGGGCCGATGTCTTGCTGTCCGAGAAGGCCCTCGGTTGGGCCGGGCTCAGCCCCGCTCAGCTTGCGGGTAAGTTGGGAGTCTAGGGGACCCGTTTTAGACTTGTGCATACTTCTATATTTTTTTAGCACTGCTAACTTCTTCTTTGTATTTTCGCTTCCTTTTGCAGAGCCGATGGACCGATCAAAGTTTCGGGCTGCCCTGGCCGAGAAGAAAGGGAGGAAGACCGGAGGCGCCGGCCCATCACGCCCTGCTGCAAGCCTGGGGCCGTCGGCGGCTGCTCCGGCCAGGTGCTCCAGCACGCCCCAGGCCTCGGAGGTCGGCCACGGGCAGGACCGCAAACTCACTCGGAGGCAGGAACCCCGGATCATGGAGGTGGGAGACGAGGAAGATTGTCACGCCCCGCTTCTCAAAAGATTGGTAACGTCACGTGACAAGCCCGCGATGTATTTATTTCGAGAAGGTCATTTCTCAAAATAAATATGTAACACCCGAGCCCAATAATACTATTTCTGTTACTGGTTGAGTGTTAGACATTGCTCATTTCAATTATCTTGCTTGTTTGGTTCTTGTTGCAAAATTTTAACCGGCTAAGTCATTTTTGCCTATAACAAATTTTAACACCTAAAGTGAAATTAAAAATATCCATATTGGCCTACTCGTCACCACTAGTCGCGTGGTAGCGTCCGCGCGTCGAGATTTCATCCCGTTCGGTGAAACGGGCGAGTTTGGACGGCTACGCGCGCGTGCAAGTGTCCGACTTGGGGGCATGCATTTTAATCATAAGACATCTCATTTTAAAATTTGGAACCCGCTTAAAATCCTATTATTTGAATTTCAAATATTTGGGCGCAAGCCGGGCGCGATTTGAAAATGTTTCATTTAGCGCCAAAATCCCAATTTAATAATATATTCTAAAACTATATATATTCATCTGTTACAACTAAATCATTTAATTATTTCATAAATCTTTTATATCCTTTCCTTTCTCGCCTCAGCCAATCGCGAGCTTCCCTCCAATAGGCCCCACTATCTTTATCCCTCTCTCTCTAATTTCTCGTTCTCTCTCTCTATCTAACCCTCTCTCTGTCTCTCTATCTCTCTTTTCAAATTAATCTCTTTCTCTCTCTCCCTATCTTTCTCTCTCTCTTTCTCTAACTGTCTCTCTCTCTCTCCTATATATATATATTTAGTTTCCTCCTTCGTCTTCGCGAGAAACCCCTCATGAACCTACGAGAGCCACGTCGCCTTGCCCTAGCCGCCGCAGCCCAAAGCCAACGACATCCTCGCCGGCCTCGCGGCCGCCTCACCTCACCAGGCCCTCTTCCTCCTCCTCTCCCACGTCCCCAGTGCAGCCCAGCGCCATAGCCACCTGTACCCGCCTCGTCGCCTTCGCTGCCGCCTCTCGTCGCCGACGACGCCAACTTCCCCCTTCGCCCTCTTCCCGACCTCTCCACCTCCTCTCTCCTCCATCCCCGACACCCCTGCAGCAAACTCGAAACCCCCTCTGCACACCCCGACCTCTTCTCACCCCTGCGCCTCACCGCCGCCGCCCATCTTCCCGACCTCGACCCTCTCTGACACCATCTCCATCACCTCCTTCCTCCATTTTCCCGAGCTCTCCTTTTCCTTGCAAGAACCCCATCCTTCCCTGCACACCAACTCAAGAACCTGCACACACCTTGCTTCGCTGGAAAACCTCGTCTGAACCCTCACCTGAGCTCCGACCCCCGTCGTCCTCATCACCACCTTCGACCCCCGACACTACAACCACCACAACAGTAAGCCTCACTTCCCTTTCTTCTTCTTCTTCTTTCTTTTCTTTTCTTTAGTTCTTGATTTTTTGGTATTTCATGGTTCGCCGGAGCCGGGCTCGACGTCGACGATCCCGACGACCCAGCGAGTGTGCCTGACCCGTGCGATCACCTTGTGCGTTGCTTGGACCCGCTCCGTGTGTCGTACGTGCGTCGTGACTTTGCCGACATCGGACACATATCCGTTTCACGTTCCGTCCAGGCAAGTATTACTTGCTACATGCTATGTTATACTAATTAAGTGTGCTTGACTCATAAAACCTGCAAAGATTAACTAGTGTTGTTACTTTTCTCATTTGGACGAAATATGATATATATCACGATACCGTAACCTAAACCATATTTTGCCACTGTAACCCTAATAACAAAACTACCAGTTAATCATTTTGCTATTTAAAGGACGATAATCGTACACATATAGCTTCATTACTTTCTGTTATTGATATTGCACTACCTTGTGATTAGTGCACCCCAAGGGTGCTCGAACCTGTTAATATGATAATACAACTGCACCATATTAATGCACCAGTGTGATTAGATGAACTGTTATTGTTATTTCCTGCTGTGATTCCTTATTCGATTATATACCTATTGTGAGCACACCCTCGATTGCGTCATATGTTGACCTGACCTTGATACACATGACATATATACATACCGATGCACCGGACATGGTACCCTTTACTACCAGCTCAACCTGTTGTACCATGACCTGACTGTTACCTGATCTCATGCCTAATGCCAACAAACCTGACTTGGGGTCCTCATGGACCATTCCTGTTGTCTATCCAGACAAACCTGCTTTTACCTGATCCTGTGTTGGCATTAGTTCTTGATTACTGAATACCTGACCCGACATACATAACTTGGGGGGTATGGGGAAATCAAAGGTGAAACCGACTTGTAACTCAACAGTTCGATACCTGTTCTGATCAGTCTTACGGGCTTGGCCAGCCCCGGAGTGATGATGCTGACATCATTCGCCCATCCTGCTACCTGTTACTGCCTAGCGGCACGTCTCGGATTCAGCCCCGAGGGTCTTGACCGTGGTCCCGGGCATGCACGGGATACTATTGAGTTACATCGATGAGTCATCAATTGATTTCAAAGACTTTAGAATAGAAAACCTGATAGAACAGTTTAGTTACCCACTGCACATTACCCTGCACTGTTGTTTCATGTTACTGCTTATTCATGTTTACTTTCTGCATTGCTTATTACCATGTTCATATTATATTATTGGTTGACATGACGCGCTGACGTCTGGGTTTTGCATGGCCCAGATTCCTTACCACTGCCGCCGACCGAGCAGGAGTACTTCAGCCAGCAGGCTGATTTGTGAGTTTTGTAGTGATTGGTTTATTTATTGCATTTCATTTCCAGATGTGAGCCCGCATTATGGGACGTACTTTTCTATTTATTGTATTGGATCATTTGCTTCCGCACTTATCTTTCATTGACTCTTGCTATTATGGATTTGGACATGTGTTAGATAGTTTATTTATCTTGTTCTTGATATCTCTACAGCCGTAATGTGACTGTGGATGGATACTTCCTACCCACAGGTAGCATGGTTGGCTATGTCACGTGCCCATTCTTGCGTACTCTGGGAAGCGGGGCGTGACATGGTTCTTTTGGTATCAGAGACATAGGTTAGTTGGGTTGATTCTTTTGTAGTTGGGTATTGTACCCGATACACGAATCAGAATACCCGTGCTTAGGAAACATGTCCTGCCACCTTGACCGTTTTGCCATTCTTGAATCACATTCTTCCTGATTATATCTTTTACGATGTGCAAACTTACTTTGCATGTCGACTCGGAAACCTGATTTCTTGTTATCCCTAGGACTTGGGCGACTTGGGTGGAGTTAAGTAATTGTGGCTATGATACCGCGGCATAGCTACAATGCGGTACTCTATTTAAGTATCTTGGAGTTCTAGCCTTGATCCACATTCAGAATCTATCATCATGCTAATGTTAGGTGTTTTGAGTTCAGGATTATGACAGGTAAGAAGTTGAAGACGTACCGGAGGCGTGTGAACGAAGCCGCCATGCTTGGAGTGATAAGAGGAATGCTGGAAATCAAAGAAACAGACCGAGCTGATCCAGCAGCAAGCGGACTCGTTTCAGGAAGGTTTGCAGATCGTTCAGCAGTCTGTGAACGAGGTTGGAACTAGACCAGTCGAACGAGTAGGGACTGTAGCAGATTTCAGACTTTTGGGTCCGTCTACTTTCACTGGTCTGGAGGAGCCGTTGCCAGCCGAGCAGTGGTTAGTGACACGGAGAATTTGCTGATTGCGACACAGATTCCAGAGGACAAAGGAGTTGATATGGTGCGCATTCAGCTAGTGGATTACGCCCGAGAGTGATGGCTTGTGGAGGAGACCCGCTTGCCAAGCCGATCAGTTGGGCGGATTTATCTAAGAGTTTCCTGGAGAAATTCTTCCCGCGGGCTGCGCGGGAGGAAATGGAGGAGAAATTTATTGGGCTGAGGCATAATGGAGCAGCCGTGGACGTGCATGCAGCAGAGTGGACGAGACTCAGTAGTCTCGCTGGACCTTTCGCGGCCAACGATGCAGACAGCAGTTACGGTAAGGAAGCAGTTCTGTCGAGCCAATCGAGTTTAAGGCTAGGCCAACACACAGTGTTCTTGCAGCTATGGAAGTTGATGATTGTGAAGAACCGGTGGTAGTTCGCGATTTCATGGACGTAGTAAAGATATATCGGGTCTACCACCGAGGAGAGACGTGGAGTTCGCGATTGACCTTAGTCCTGGTGCAGTGCCAGTATCTAAAGCTTACCATCCAATGGCACCAGTGGAATTGGAAGAAGTTAAGAAGCAGGTTGGTGAATTACTTGAGAAGGGTTGGATTCGAAGCAGCAACTCGCCTTGGGGAGCTCCAGTTCTTCTAGTAAAGAAGAAGCATGGCACGAGAAGGATGTGCATTGATTATCGAGAATTGAACCGGGTGACTATTAAGAACAAGTACCCGATCCCTCGCATTGGAGAACTTTTTGAGCAGCTTAGTGGCGCGAGAGTATTCTCGAAACTGGATTTGCGATCCGGATATCATCAGGTCCGAGTGAAAGCAGAAGACATTTGCAAGACGGCATTTCGAACTCGATATGGACATTTCGAGTATCTTGTGATGCCCTTCGGAGTAACGAATGCGCCGGCAATATTCATGGATTTGATGAACAGAATCTTTTCACCATTCTTGGACCAGTTTATTGTGGTATTCATTGACGATATTCTGGTGTACTCGAAGAGTCCGGAGGAGCATGCTGAGCATTTGAAGATCGCACTGCAGACGCTGAGACAGGAGAAATTGTATGCGAAGATGAGTAAGTGCGAATTCTGGCTGGAAGAAGTGAAATTTCTGGGGCATGTCATGTCGAGCGATGGAATCGCCGTCGATCCCGAAAAGTTTGCAGCAGTTCGAGATTGGTCTATTCCAAGGAATGTAGCTGAGATAAGAAGTTTCCTTTGATTAGCCGGATACTACAGGAGATTTGTGGAGAACTTCGCTCGTTTGGCAGAACCGTTGACCAAGCTTACGCGCAAGGAAGTACCTTTTATTTGGACGGATGGATGTGCATTGGCCTTCGAGACGTTGAAGCAGAAGTTGATAACCGCCCCTATCCTGACTGTACCAGACCATTCAGGAGGACTGGTGATTCACAGCGACGCATCTGGAAAAGGATTGGGATGTGTTTTGATGCAGAATGGGAAGGTCGTAGCTTACGCATCGAGACAACTGAAGACCCATGAGAAGAATTACCCGACTCATGACTTGGAGCTTGCGGCCGTGATCTTCGCCTTGAAAATTTGGAGACACTACCTTTTGGGCGAGAAAGTCGAAGTTTTTACAGATCACAAGAGTTTGAAGAATGTGTTCACTCAGAAGGAGTTGAACATGAGGCAACGCAGATGGTTGGAGCTGATGGCCAACTACGACCTTGATCTTAAGTACCATCCGGGAAAAGTTAACGTCGTGCCGGATGCGCTTAGTCGGTTACCAGCGATTCAGGTATTGACTACACAGAGGGAGATCATTGCGGATTTTCGAAGATTTGACTTGGAGGTTGTGCTACCACGTGCTACGGGACAGTTGATGCAGTTGCAAGTACAGTCGTCCTTAGTTGAGAAGATTAAAGCGGCACAATCGCAGGATCCTAGACTGCAAAGGTTTCGAGAGCAGGTTGTAGCCGGACTATGAACAGATTTACTGATCCATAGAGATGGTTCGTTGAGGTATGGTAGCCGTGGGTGTATGCCAAAGAGAGATGTGCGTGAAGAGCTTATGAAGGAGGCACACAGTTCAGCTTACTCTGTACATCCGGGAGGTACAAAGATGTACCGAGATATTCGACAGCACTTCTGGTGGGAAGGTATGAAACGGGAGATCGCTCGCTTCGTGGCTAAGTGCTTGGTGTGTCAGCAAGTCAAGGCTGAACACCAAAGGGTTGCTGGTTTGTTGCAACCACTTCCGATTCCTCAGTGGAAGTGGGAACATATAACCATAGATTTCGTGACGACTTTACCGCGGAGTCCAAAGGGCAACAATGCAGTATGGGTGATTGTCGATCGATTGACCAAGGTGGCTCACTTTATTCCTTTTCGGGTTGGTCAATCGACGGAGACCTTGGCAGAGCGGTACATGCAGGAGATTGTAAGATTGCATGGAGTACCGGTGAGCATCGTATCCGATCGGGACACTCGGTTCTTGTCGCACTTCTGGAGGAGTTTACAAGAAAGTTTGGGGACTCGATTGAAGTTTAGCACAGCTTATCATCCTCAAACTGATGGTCAGTCGGAGAGAACGATCCAAACTCTTGAGGATATGTTGAGAGCGTGCATGTTAGACTTCAAGGGTTCTTGGGAGGATCATCTACCCTTGGTGGAGTTTTCGTACAACGATAGTTTCCAAGCGACTATTCAGATGGCTCCGTTTGAAGCTTTTTATGGTCGTAGGTGCCGTTCACCTGTTTGTTGGGATGACGTCGGTGAACGAAGATTATTGGGATCAGATTTGGTAGTACAGATAGTCGAGAAGGTGAATACAATCAGGAAGCATATGAAGGCAGCTCAAGGCAGACAGAAGAGTTGGGCTGACACGTCAAGAAGACCTCTAGAGTTCGCCGTGGGTGATTTGGTATTCTTGAAGATATCACCGACTGGAGGGATGATTCGCTTTGGGAGTCGGGGAAAGCTTAGTCCTCGATTCGTTGGACCCTTCGAGATATTGGAGCGTGTTGGAGAGGTAGCGTACCGTTTGGCGTTACCACGGTCCTTGGCAGGTGTGCACGATGTGTTTCATGTATCTCAACTACGGAGTTATGTTCGAGATGAAACACACATCTTGGATCATTCGGAGTTGACTGTACGGGAGGACCTAACTTTTGAGGAGCGACCGGTTGAAATCAAGGATCGAAGAGAGAAGGTTCATAAAAACAAGGTTATCCCTCTCGTGCTAGTCTCTTGGGGTAATCGATCGCATGGAGAATCCACCTGGGAGCGAGAAGACGAGATCCGGCAGAAGTTTCCTCACCTTTTCCTGTAGTTAGCTATCTTGTATTCTTGGAATTTCGAGGACGAAATTCTTTTTGTAGTTGGGCATGATGTAACACC
The DNA here is from genome assembly GCA_030015575.1 of Agapanthus africanus. Classification (NCBI taxonomy): domain Eukaryota; kingdom Viridiplantae; phylum Streptophyta; class Magnoliopsida; order Asparagales; family Amaryllidaceae; genus Agapanthus; species Agapanthus africanus. Next base: position 426,851,907 of record JASDDO010000019.1, on the reverse strand, counting down.
CGAGCCCAATAATACTATTTCTGTTACTGGTTGAGTGTTAGACATTGCTCATTTCAATTATCTTGCTTGTTTGGTTCTTGTTGCAAAATTTTAACCGGCTAAGTCATTTTTGCCTATAACAAATTTTAACACCTAAAGTGAAATTAAAAATATCCATATTGGCCTACTCGTCACCACTAGTCGCGTGGTAGCGTCCGCGCGTCGAGATTTCATCCCGTTCGGTGAAACGGGCGAGTTTGGACGGCTACGCGCGCGTGCAAGTGTCCGATTTGGGGGCATGCATTTTAATCATAAGACATCTCATTTTAAAATTTGGAACCCGCTTAAAATCCTATTATTTGAATTTCAAATATTTGGGCGCAACCCGGGCGCGATTTGAAAATGTTTCATTTAGCGCCAAAATCCCAATTTAATAATATATTCTAAAACTATATATATTCATCTGTTACAACTAAATCATTTAATTATTTCACAAATCTTTTATATCCTTTCCTTTCTCGCCTCAGCCAATCGCGAGCTTCCCTCCGCTGGGCCCCACTATCTTTATCCCTCTCTCTCTAATTTCTCGTTCTCTCTCTCTATCTAACCCTCTCTCTGTCTCTCTATCTCTCTCTTCAAATTAATCTCTTTCTCTCTCTCCCTATCTTTCTCTCTCTCTTTCTCTAACTGTCTCTCTCTCCTATATATATATATATTTAGTTTCCTCCTTCGTCTTCGCGAGAAACCCCTCATGAACCCACGAGAGCCACGTCGCCTTGCCCTAGCCGCCGCAGCCCAAAGCCAACGACATCCTCGCCGACCTCGCGGCCGCCTCACCTCACCAGGCCCTCTTCCTCCTCCTCTCCCACGTCCCCAGTGCAGCCCAGCGCCATAGCCACATGTACCCGCCTCGTCGCCTTCGCTGCCGCCTCTCGTCGCCGACGACGCCAACTTCCCCCTTCGCCCTCTTCCCGACCTCTCCACCTCCTCTCTCCTCCATCCCCGACACCCCTGCAGCAAACTCGAAACCCCCCCTGCACACCCCGACCTCTTCTCACCCCTGCGCCTCACCGCCGCCGCCCATCTTCCCGACCTCGACCCTCTCTGACACCATCTCCATCACCTCCTTCCTCCATTTTCCCGAGCTCTCCTTTTCCTTGCAAGAACCCCATCCTTCCCTGCACACCAACTCAAGAACCTGCACACACCTTGCTTCGCCGGAAAACCTCGTCTGAACCCTCACCTGAGCTCCGACCCCCGTCGTCCTCATCACCACCTTCGACCCCCGACACTACAACCACCACAACAGTAAGCCTCACTTCCCTTTCTTCTTCTTCTTCTTTCTTTTCTTTTCTTTAGTTCTTGATTTTTTGGTATTTCATGGTTCGCCGGAGCCGGGCTCGACGTCGACGATCCCGATGACCCAGCGAGTGTGCCTGACCCGTGTGATCACCTTGTACGTTGCTTGGACCCGCTCCGTGTGCCGTACATGCGTCGCGACTTTGCCGACATCGGACACATATCCGTTTCACGTTCCGTCCAGGCAAGTATTACTTGCTACATGCTATGTTATACTAATTAAGTGTGCTTGACTCATAAAACCTGCAAAGATTAACTAGTGTTGTTACTTTTCTCATTTGGACGAAATATGATATATATCACGATACCGTAACCTAAACCGTATTTTTCTACTGTAACCCTAATAACAAAACTACCAGTTAATCATTTTGCTATTTAAAGGACGATAATCGTACACATATAGCTTCATTACTTTCTGTTATTGATATTGCACTACCTTGTGATTAGTGCACCCCAAGGGTGCTCGAACCTGTTAATATGATAATACAACTACACCATATTAATGCACCAGTGTGATTAGATGAACTGTTATTGTTATTTCCTGCTGTGATTCCTTATTCGATTATATACCTATTGTGAGCACACCCTCGATTGCGTCATATGTTGACCTGACCTTGATACACATGACATATATACATACCGATGCACCGGACATGGTACCCTTTACTACCAGCTCAACCTGTTGTACCATGACCTGACTGTTACCTGATCTCATGCCTAATGCCAACAAACCTGACTTGGGGTCCTCATGGACCATTCCTGTTGTCTATCCAGACAAACCTGCTTTTACCTGATCCTGTGTTGGCATTAGTTCTTGATTACTGAATACCTGACCCGACATACATAACTTGGGGGTATGGGGAAATCAAAGGTGAAACCGACTTGTAACTCAACAGTTCGATACCTGTTCTGATCAGTCTTACGGGCTTGGCCAGCCCCGGAGTGATGATGCTGACATCACTCGCCCATCCTGCTACCTGTTACTGCCTAGCGGCACGTCTCGGATTCAGCCCCGAGGGTCTTGACCGTGGTCCCGGGCATGCACGGGATACTATTGAGTTACATCGACGAGTCATCAATTGATTTCAAAGATTTTAGAATAGAAAACCTGATAGAACAGTTTAGTTACCCACTGCACATTACCCTGCACTGTTGTTTCATGTTACTGCTTATTCATGTTTACTTTCTGCATTGCTTATTACCATGTTCATATTATATTATTGGTTGACATGACGCGCTGACGTCTGGGTTTTGCATGGCCCAGATTCCTTACCACTGCCGCCGACCGAGCAGGAGTACTTCAGCCAGCAGGCTGATTTGTGAGTTTTGTAGTGATTGGTTTATTTATTGCATTTCATTTCCAGATGTGAGCCCGCATTATGGGACGTACTTTTCTATTTATTGTATTGGATCATTTGCTTCCGCACTTATCTTTCATTGACTCTTGCTATTATGGATTTGGACATGTGTTAGATAGTTTATTTATCTTGTTCTTGATATCTCTACAGCCGTAATGTGACTGTGGATGGATACTTCCTACCCACAGGTAGCATGGTTGGCTATGTCACGTGCCCATTCTTGCGTACTCTGGGAAGCGGGACGTGACAAAATACGCTAAGCGTAATGTAAGCAGTATAATAATGACAAGAAAAGACAAGTGAAAAATAAAATCCAACCATTTTATATAATTACATTCCCAACTTTACAAGGTTTAAACTGATACAAGATATCTGAAATAAGAACATAAACATAAAAGCCTAAACATATGGCTTACTAAAATGAAAGTTGAAAGAAACTAGAGATCGGCATGTGTTGTAAACTGGTTGTACCCCCGTTCCACCTCCTTAGTCTCTAGACCACCTGACGAACATTCCAAGAAAAGAAAAGTGGATGGAATGCCCGTCAGCGAACTAGCGCTCGGTAAGTCCCCAGAAAGGATGAGAAAGATATATGGTGCATAAAAACTACATAATGAAATAGAACATGGCATATATAGCATAACATGTAATAATTGTGTGTGAGTGAACATGAGGTATGTGTCTTAATAGGTCTCAACAAGGTAATCTAACTAACGTAAGTTTAAATGTGAATGTCAACCAATCTCAAGAGTATTCTCGAACCCAAGGCTATCGTCCAGGGACAAGGAATCACGATCCCAAAATAGCGGGACTTCAATTGTTATTGAAGTATTACAAATCCAACAGGCTATCATCCAGGGGTTTGGAAACACAGGCCCTCATTCGTGAATTCGTGATTTGTACCGTTTCAGCCCGGTACCACAACAACATGATTTGTACTGTTTCAGCTCAGTACCACAGCAACATGATTTGTACCGTTTCAGCCCGGTAACACAGCAACATGATTTGTAATAATGGGACTCATAAGATTTCGTTGGATTCATACTTAAACTACCCCAACATCCCGTGTATATTAGTCTATGATTAATATTACGAGTCTTGATCGAATACATGAATACAAAAGGTGATATATGATATCAAGTTTTCAGGATTGAGTTAATGTCCAGAATCATGTAGTCATGTCAAGAAGAAGTCATGCCAATTGTATTCATGATTCAAGTCAAGCAAGATCAAGAATGAAGGTTTGGTACAAGTCATATCCAGTGGTCATATAAACATATCAAGTATTCAAGTGTTCATTGCTAAGTCATATAAGGTATCATGTATATGGGTATATAGGTCATTTATAACTTCATAGCATTTTTATAAAATAAGCCATTTAATTCTCGAGGGGTTTTATGTAAAATATTATATTTTAACTTCTCAAGAATGTTTTAATGAAAATATTATTTAGAAAGTTAAGGGTGTTTTGATAATATATGATTTTGGTAAATTTGGGTATTTTAGTGAAAACATAACTTTAGGGCATTTTAATAAAAACTCCATCATCATGCAGAAGCATGAAGCATTACTATTGAAGAGGTTGTGAACGCTGCAGTACTACAACTTGAGCAAGAGCAAGGGACCTGATGGAGGGCCTTTTCGGTCTCCTTCAGATGTTGTCTTCCGTTGATCTGCCGAAGGCTGCGATTGACGGCTGGGATTTGATCTGGAGCATGATCTCCTGCGATGTGTGGATCTCAATGGGTTTGAGGAGATTTGCGCCGAGTACCTGCAAGGAAGTCCCGGGGTGGTTTGGTACCACTGAGGACCCTCCGACGATCAAATCAGTAACAAGATCCGAGCAGAGTAACGGCTTAAGTGGAGCAGAAAAAATGCTTACTTGATCCCTCTGGGAGAGGGGTTTATATAGCGGCGGCGGCATGCAGGGGCAGGCGCGAGAATCACGCCGGCCATTACGCTCCCGACGTCACGCCCGCGTGATAAGCGGATCATCCTATTAATGGCGGGACAGGCTCGTTAATGGGGATCGTAATGATGTAGAACGTAGGATGTGGCCGGCGGAGATCTCGCGCATGGCGAGATTCGCGGAGCGGCGGTTACGCCTGCGAGTGGTGCCATTGGTCGGTCGATGAGACCGAGGAAAATGTCCTCGGTAGGAGAGCTCGGGGACGAGTGGGAGAGCCGAGGCATCTTGGTCATGTGGTAGCTCAGAGGCGAGCTGGGAGGCCGAGGAAGCCAATTTGTGCATGGGGGTCGGGCACAGGAGTGGCCTGGTCGGCCTTTGTAGGCCCTTTCTTCTGAGCTCTGGGACACGTCATCTGCCACGTATCATGATCTGGGAGATCTCCGATATCGAGCATCATCATTAGCCCCCTACTCTTGTCCTGACCAGCTGACGGGTCGGGTCGAGAGTGGACTGCCGGGCCACCCGGGGTGAGCTCCCATTGATGATATCGTCGGGACGTGTCCCCGGGCAATCTGTTGTCTTTTCTGCCAGCGAATCATAGGCGAGATCTCTGCATTTAAGGAAGGTGTGCCAGTCCATGCGTTCCGTCACTGAAGCGACGGTCCACGTGTCGAGCGTCGGTTGTGCGACGCGACGTGTTTGCAGACCTGCGGCGTCTGATGGGATGCGGCCCAATGCTGGAGCGACAGGTGGAGCAATCGGGGTCGTCGGACGCGAGGGGTCATTTTGGCGGGAGATGAAGGGCACCGTTGGATGAGGCGATGGCAGCAATAGATAGGGATGGAGTCCACTCTAGGGCCTCTATCTCTTCATACTTTCCTCGCTTTAAGTCCTGATAGCTCGGCGCTCTTCTTCTTTCTTCTGCTTTTGCCTCCCGAGGATCTCTCTTCTCCAGGTTAGATGTCTTCCTTTGTAGAGTCTGTAGATATGGTGGGAGTAGGATCTAGGGACCCTCCAGTCGAGCCCGAGTCTTCCCGGAGAGCAAGGGTCAGATCCTCTTCCCGGGATCGTGCGACTGGGGCAGTCCTCAGGGAGGAGGAGGCAGACGCCGCTCCTGGTGTGCCGTCTTTGATGAGGCACGAGAATGAGCTCGCCAACGCTCGGGCTCGCTTCCATATCCCTTCTGGCTATACGCTTCGCTTGGCCAAGGAAGGAGAGAGGGCAGACCAAGTACGGGGTAGAGAGATCGCCCTGTACCTGGAAGCCTTATGGGGCGGAATGTGCCTGCCCTTCTCTCCGGAGATCGTCAAAGCGCTGAACTTCTTCGGGTTAGCTCCAGGCCAGTTAGTGCCGAACTCATGGAGGATCCTCCTCGGGTTCCTAGTCCGCCTGAAGCTACAGGCAGTCCCCTTCAGTCTCTCCATCCTTGATTCCTCTCTCCTTTTCAAAAATCATCCTGGGGGTCGAGCAGGCGACCCGAGGTGGGTCTACTTCTCTTTTAGGAAGCGACAGGGGGGTACCCCCGGGTCAGGAGTTGTAGTCCTGCCTTCTTCCATCCATGACCGGAAGAAGAAGTTCTTCTTTATTGCGCCGTCCGAGGGTGAGGACTGGCCCGTGCCGACCCAATGGTCAAGGGATAAGTGCTTCCCGGGAAATCAGTCCAATAACCCCGCCGCGGTGAGAATGGCTTCGTGGGAGCCCATTCCTCGACCTGACGTGCTGCTATCTGAGCGGGCCATGAGTTGGGTCGAGCTCAGCCCATCGAGTTCGTCGGTGAGTTAGGCTTTCGTTTTGCTTTATTTTTGTATGCGGCGTGACTCCACTGCATCTTGTTTTGTGCAGAACCCATGGATATGAACGAACACCGAGCCTCCATGCGGCAGCCGAAGAAGGGCCCGAAGGCTGGAAGCGCCGGCTCTTCTCGCTCGAAGCCTGTCCCAGTTCCTTCGACCGCTGTCCCGGTGCCTCCGGTGGCCGTACCTTCTCAGCGTTCGGGGGAGGGTCCCGCCCCGGAGTCCAGCAAAGCGCTGAGCCGGAAGTGGGTGCATGAACAGGAGGACCCAGCCTCGAAGGAGGAGGCCGGGTCTCCATCAGCCCCCCTCAAGAGGGTCCCCCGAAGGGTTCCTCGGACCCCGGCCTCCCCGATAATGGTAGAGGAGGAGGGCCTCCGCTTTGCGGTTCCCTCGGGGCTCACCGTCGCCGACAGCCTGCTGTTCGACATCGAGAAGTCGGCAGGGGGTAGGGTCCCTGGGGGGACCCTCAGAGGCCAGATGGCGTCCATTGCCCAGGAAGCCATGCAGGTAAGCGCTCGGCTGTTCATGAGATTTGGTGCCTCCTTTGTCTTTCTGACCTCTATTTGATTATCTCAGGTCCTCCAACATGTCGCCCTCGCCATCTACATGGAGAAAGAGGTGATAACCCCGGCGATGAAGTCCGTGGGCCAGCTTACCTCGCTGTAGGAGAGCTCCAAGCGGGATCTGGAGGAGGCGATGGCGAGGGTCATCGCCCTGGAGGGCGAGGTGGCGGCCGAGAAGCAGGAGGTGGCCGCTGCGACGCGGGTGGCGGCGGCCTCGAAGCAGGAGGCTGCCCGGCACCATGAGGCCACCCCGGCCGCCGAGGCCAAGCTCCAGGATGCTAGGGTGCTCGTCGGCACTATGAAGAAGACGGTGGAGACCTTCCGGAAGGAGTTGGAGGTGGCGGCCGAGGAGGTGAAGCGGGCCAATCTCGGGACGGCTAAGGCGGTGGAGGACTATAAGAAGTCGAAGGACTACTACTCCGACCTAGCCATGGCCACTACCAACATCTGGCACGAGGCCCTCGACGCCGTCAAGGCCCGGATGCCGAAGTTCGCTGATGAAGAGCTCCGGGCCGAATACCCCCTTGCGGGTGCCGACGAGCAGGGGGACGATCTCGGAGAAGAAGAGGTCCCCGACGAGGAAGTGGCCGAGGACCCTGCCCGAGCTGTGGTAGATATTGAGGCTCCCGGGGTCATGCCTGGCCCCGAGGCCTGAAGCCCCTTGTCTTCCTGCTTCTTTTATTTTGTCTTATCGGGAATTTTGTAAGGCTGGGGAGCCCCCAATATCCTTGTAAAGAATTTTGTTTGTGCGAATAAAACTTTTGATGTTTCATTACTTGCATATTATCCTTTGTTTGTGAAGAATACTCGTAGAATATTCGGACTTGCACTGTTGAGCTTCCATGTTAGGTCAGTTCTTCGTCTGGCGATCGCTCGTCGAGTTGATTTCGATCACTTGCCAAGCGTGCAAAAGGCTGTTGGAAAGAAGGCATCTCCATGGCCCTGAAGTCGAGGGGGGATCGCCCGGGCTTATGTAGACCTGGTGTCTCTTGGAGAGTGCTTCAGATCTGCGGCATTTGATGGGCAGTAGGCTATCCGCTGCAGATGTGCCGAGCCGAAGAGAGCTCGGTGTCCTCACTCTGAGGGCTTCAGATGCCTCTTGGCGAGGGCTTTTATCCCTGGTGTCGTGGGTAGGGAGCTACCAGCCGGGGATGACCGACCAGGGTAGCCGCTCAACTGCCTCTTGGCGAGGGCTTGGATCCGTGGCGTTGTGGGTAGGGAGCTACCAGCCGGGGATGACCGAGCAGGGTAGCCGCTCGGTGCCTCTTGGCGAGGGCTTTGATCCCTGGCATCGTGGGTAGGGAGCTACCAGCCTGGGATGACCGAGTATGGTACTCGGTGCCTCTTGGCGAGGGCTTGGATCCCTGGCGTCGTGGGTAGGAAGATACCAGCCGGGGATGACCGAGCAGGGAGCCGCTCGGTGCCTCTTGGCGAGGGCTTGGATCCTTCACGACGGGGGCCGAGCAGGGTTACTTCCCGGTGCCTCTTGACGAGGGCTTTGATCCCTGGCGTCATGGGTAGGGAGCTACCAGCCGGGGATAGCCGAGCAGGGTAGTCGCTCGGCTGCCTCTAGGCGAGGGCTTTGATCCTTAGCATTGAAGGGGCCGTAGGAAGCCTGCTAAGGATAACCGGGCAGTGAAGTTGCGCGGTTGTCTCTTGGCGAGGGCTTTGATCCCTGGCGTTGTGTGTAGGGAAGCTATCGGCCAGGGATAGCCGGGCAGGGTAGCTGTGCGGCTGCCTCTAGACGAGGGCTTGGATCCCTGGCATCGTGGGTAGGGAGCTACCAGCCGGGGATGACCGAGCAGGGTAGCCGCTCGGTGCCTCTTAGCGAGGGCTTGGATCCCTGGCGTCGTGGGTAGGGAGCTACCAGCCAGGGATGACAGAACAAGGGCGGGTCCGGTTGCCTCTTGCGAGGGCTTTGATCCTTCAGGACGGGGGCCGAGCAAGGTTACTACCCGGTGCCTCTTGGTGAGGGCTTTGATCCCTGTCGGTTGTGGTAGGAAGCTACTAGCCGGGGATAGCCGAGCAAGGGTCGGGCTCGGCCTCCTCTAGGGAGGACTTTGATCCTTAGCGTGGGAGGGGCTGTAAGAAGCCTACTAAGGATGGGGGCCGGGCAAGGTTACTGCCCGGTGCCTCTTAGCGAGGGCTTTTGTCCTTTAGGATGGGGCCGAGCAGGGTACTTCCCGGTGCCTTTTGGCGAGGGCTTTGATCCCTGGCGTCATGGGTAGGGAGCTACCAGCCGGGGATAGCCGAGCAAGGTAGCCGCCCGGCTGCCTCTAGGCGAGGGCTTTGATCCTTAGCGTTGAAAGGGCCGTAGGAGGCCTGCTAAGGATAACCGGGCAGTGAAGTTGCGTGGTTGCCTCTTGGCGAGGGCTTTGATGTTAGTGTATATTCCCTAGAGGCCATTGCTGTATCATACTAGTTTGTATATTACTTGATGGAAGCTTGGGATATTCACAGTTGTATAGACAATCTTGCTCAATATAGTAGTATGCTACTTGGTTTGTCTCTGCTTTAATGTGTACATGTGTGTTTCTTTATTGTATCACCTATACGCATTAGTAGAGCCCTTAGGATCTTTGCTTGATTACCGGCGTTGTGATGGCGATCACACTCGTGGGGGCTGGGTAATCCACAAGCACATCCTTATACACGTCCCTAGTCGTGGGATTATCGAGACAGGGCATCGATACTCCGGAGTAGACTAGCGTATGCGCTTCTCATCCCAGTACGGAAGACGGTCTGTCCCACAGCCGTCAGTATGTCGTACTTGAGATAGTATGCGGGTGCTCGTTAGGTTACGAGTACACTGGACAGGACTCGTCAGGAACTGATGGTTGGTATTATACCTATCGTCAGTTATCAGTTCCCAGATGACATGAGTACAGCTTAGTCCGCTGACTTGACACTGTCACTTCGCCTCGAGTGTGTTCCCACTGTTCTTTGATTACTACCCTACCACGGCTCTACTGAGTCGTGCAAACAGGTAGTAGTTGGGTGCAGTCCCGAAGCACTGGGAGGCAGTGACGGTTAGACAGGATTCGTCTCTCCCGGTATTGGGGGTTGACATCGCGCTGTGTCTAGGAGAGCCATTACACGAGTAGTCCCTGGCCAGGGCAAGCGAGATATACTGGTAGGTTTCCAGTGTTATCTCAGGGTGTTCTGGGCTTCACTCCGACACGACTTGTACCGCTATTAGGGGACTGACGTTTACCGCCCCCTAGGCCCGCCATGCGATGTATCAGACGAACAGACCGGACTGTACGGAGATTGTCACATACAGGCTCAGTAGGAGTTCGGATGGGTGTACCTCATCGGCCTTCTTATCGACATCTACCTGGGGACCGTTACGTACAGCTAGTGCCGCTTGCGGTCTGTGGTTAAACCCACTGCCAGCGTAGTGTCGAGTCTTTAGAGTCCCACACAGAGAGTTTCCCTGCACTGAGCGAAACGTGTAGAGGCCGTATGGTTTTACGGCAGGGCTGCGATCACTTACGTACACTTGTGTGCGTGTGGTGTTCGGGCAGGCAATACTAGTGGGCTTTGGTTTAAGCCAGATCCTAGTATTGCACGGATGGATTTGATTTGTCTTCTGTGCATTCGCATTCTACGGAATGCGGATGCGGGTGTGTATGCACAGTTTTGAGGAGCGATGAAGGAGGAGGTGCCCCATTAGGGTTTTGGCAGTTGGTTCGGCCAAAACCGTAATATGGCACACTCATTAGGGTTTTGACAGTTCGTTTGGTCAAGACCGTTATGAGCCGGAGACATTGTTTACTAATCCTTTTAGTGATAGATTTGTGATGGCTAATTGCATTGACCATTTGACCACTTGGATCTCTCTTGACTTTGTTGACCCGTTGACCGTGTTGACCATTGACCTTCAAGAGAGATCCACACTCTTCTTTCATTTTCTTTTAATTTCTTGTGTTATGATAATAGTCAATTCAATGTGCCATCAACTTCTATCATGATAGGATTAGTAATGATGATTTTGTGTATTATTGGAACCATGGTTCATTTCTTTTGTTTTAATCTTTTTCATTATTCTCTTCTCATTCTCTCTCTTGAAGTGAGAAGAAAAAGAAAAGCTCCATGGTTGCTAAGTTTCTCCTTCTTCTTCCTCCTCTTGATCTCATCTTTTGATCTCATGTGTTGAGAGAAAAAGATCCCACAAAGACAAACACATCCATACATCTCCTCTACACAACCTAGGGCTTCTAGATTAGCAATCTCTTTACCCTAGTTACCTCGGCTCGAGGTGGAGCTCGGTGTACATCTCTCGGGTGGATCGTCTTCGACTCAAGGAGGCCGCGGAGGTGACCAAAGTCCGGATCAAGCCTCGGAGCAAGCAAGGAGAAGAACAACAAGAAGAGAAGGAGTATAAGTTGAGGTATAACCCCTAACCGAGTAGATAAATCTCTAGTTAGAATGCTAGTGTATTGTTTAGTAAAGATCCGGCTTTTACGGTCCATGTTACCATGTTCAGAAATTTTTTTGTTTTACCGTTTCCGCAACCCTGAAAGTACCGGGAGAGGTAACGTGGACCTAATAGTGGTATCAGAGCCTAACTAAACACACCCTAGCATGTTAGCAAAGTGTTTAGAATTTCGACCGGACGAAAAACCGCAAAACACCCTGGATATTTCAAGTTTCTGCCGATTTTTTTTCTGTTCAAAAATTAATAAATCATGCACTAAAAATCGGCTCAGGCTTTTGCTAGAAAACTGGAGAAATTTGACCCCCCAACTCGACTAAAGCGCCGCGGTTCCGCGGCATAAGCTTGCTTATGCCGCGGAACCGCGGCCGATTTAACTTAGTTGGGGGATCTGCTTCCTGCAGTTTTCTTAGATGGGTATTTTGGGATTTTTACAATATGAATTTTCTGCCCAGATTTTCCAGAAAGCAAAATTTGTTTTTGGGGCTTAAAAATCCGTATTTTTGGTCGATGTTCTGTAGACTTTGGCTATTGGTTATATCCTATGATGTTGTATGTGTATTGAACGTCTACTAATCGCTATACGTCGATTAGTGGGGGTTATACATATCTGTGATCTGTGTTGTTGATGGTATGTGTATATGAACTCGTTGGATTGTCACGGATGAATAGCCGGGTTGGATGTGAGATGAGAGTTTCTTTTTCTTTCATTCATGTAATAAATTTGTAAATTGATGTAATATTATTTGTATGGCCGCACAACCGGGTCGGGGTTGTAGCCGTCATTGTATAATTCTTTTTACTGTTTTTGCTCCTAGGATAGACCCATGGAGGGGGTGCACAAACTACCGGGTATCTCGAAGTGCCGAGTGGCCTACTCACGGCGTTGAGGGAGGTTGCTTCGCTTCGGGTACTTGGCTGGTAGTTTGCCGCACCCGTAGGGGTCTTGGGTGGGGTATTGGCTATTCATCGCGACCGTGTAATCCGCTTTTCGTTGCAGGCTCGAACGAATCGCGGGTTCCTAGTATATCCAGAGTGTTCATCTGTGATCTGGATTGGCTATCATTGCTATATATCTATATATAATAACTATTTAGGCGTTGCTTATGTTTTTCAGCCGCGCTAGCCCAGCCCCCGCTCTGTCGTTAGTTAAGTAACCTAACGGGTGATGACGGGGCCCCGTGACGAATACGAATGGCATAAGCGTACGTCATATTTTGGTTGTTTCTGCAATGGTAGGATTTAAATGATGGGACGCATTAAAAGAACTAATGCAAGAAAATAAACCTAAAAGACGTTGTTGGAACAATTTTTCAAAAAAGCTGTTATTACAAGGACGTTTACTTTTGTTTTGCATCAAGGTATTCGGTTATGAATGCCCAGCACCTCAGTCGACGAGGCAAGGGCCGAGATCCCTTCATCGGGAGTGACCCCTTGGACAAAAGTTTGCGTCAGGGTAATAACTTCACTATAGTCGATTATTCTTGCTTTGCATCGAGGTATTCAGTTTGGAATATCCTGCACCTCATTCGACGAGGAAAGAGCCGAGATCCCTTCACAGGGAGTGACCTCTTTAGCAAAAGTTTTTGCCACTATATTTTCAAAAACTGTATCACGTTCTTTCAACGATATCAAGTTCATTACGTTAACGGGTTTTCGCCAAAACCCAGTCGTAGCCCTCCGTCGTTTCGGATTGATATTGCTTAGTATTCGTGCTACGTATTTCGTGCTCAGCCGAGGCGTAGTGTACGGTAGCTATGTAATATTTTTCCGTAGGATACAAAGTGATTGGTTAGGACAGTCGTGCGGTCATTTTGGCTCAGTCAAGGACTCGTACGGGTGGGTCTAATGCAGTCAAGATAATGACGGGTTGAACTTGACTAGGATCCTTTGATATGTTGGCTCAGTCAAGGCCACTTGGGTCCTAGGGGCAAAAACCACATCGGGAGTTTCAAAAGTACTGAAACTTGCTGGTGTTGCATACCATTTGGAGTGTGATGATTCTGGTAGGATTCCTTCAGTTTTGTCACGCGATGATATTTGGATCCCGATCCTACTGTGAGTATATGCTACTCCTCGGGAACTTTCTCGCTTAACGATCAATGCTATAAACCAAGTAGGTGTCCAGAAAGGTGTTAGCGGGGCTACGCCCACAGGGAAAAGAGGTTACTTAATTAAGGAACTTCGTGAAAGCATTGGAAAACCTCTCTCGAAGTACCGACACTGGCCTGGCTGAACGGTTAAGCAAGAATTGTACGGTGAGATTGATCCCGACTAATTCTTCCTTTATGGTTTGAGGAGGGATTCGAGAGACAGTGGGAGCCATCCTGTTTAGATAAATTAAAAACCAATCTAAACTTGCAGGAGCGCACGCTGAGTGTTTCTTTTCTCTCTCTCCAGGTAGCAACCATTTCACGCCCTAATCAAGATAATAAAATGTATCGCTTAACCGATCCGAATTCTTATTCGGGGCTGGGGAACGTTGGTTCAGCTCTAACTTGTGACAACAGTCATAAGTATGAGCAAGGGAAAGGGGATTGTATGGATTCCCAGGATACCCAGTTGAAGAAGAAGCATGGTTTTGCATCTACTTCAGGTGTTCTTGTAATTGAGAACTGTTTTACGGTCAGCCCTACCTCCTGGGTACTTGATACCGGATCAGGATCTCATATCTGTAATTTATTGCAGGGACTGAGAAAAAGTAGGAAAGTTGCAGCGGGTGATATGTCGCTCAGAGTAGAGAACGGAGCACAAGTTAATGCGGCAGCCGTCGGTGAATATCACCTAGTTTTGCCAAATGGCAAGACTATGATTTTGAACGATTGCTACTATGTACCTTCCATGGTTTGCAACATCATATCAGTTTCTTTACTCGATAAAGATGGATATAATTTTGTTCTTGATAGAAATATCATGAACATTTACCTTCACAAGGTACTGGTTGCAGAAGGTGCACTATGTGATGGTATCTACGTTCTAAATCAGAATACAGTTCTCAATGTACAAAACACACGCAAGATGAAGAATTCAGATACGAATGATTCCTACTTGTGGCATTGTAGACTTGGTCATATCGGAGAGAAAAGACTGAGTAAGTTGCATAAAGATGGACTCTTGGATGCGTTCGAGTTTTCATCTTATGAAACTTGTCAGTCTTGTCTCAAAGGGAAGATGACCAAATCTCCGTTCACCGAACATGGAGAAAGAGCAGCAGAGCTCTTGGGACTCGTACATAGTGATGTATATGGTCCGATGTCTATACATGCAAAGGGTGGGTTCTCGTACTTCATCACATTCACTGACGATCTTTCTAGGTTCGGATATGTGTATCTGATGAAACACAAATCTGAACCTTTTGAGAAATTCGAGGAATTCAGAAACGAAGTACAGAACCAGACTGGCAAAAGTATCAAGATCCTCCGGTCTGATAGAGGAGGGGAGTACTTAAGCACGGAATTCCTAAATTACTTAAAAGAGAATGGTATTCTCTCTCAGCTTACTCCTCCTTATACACCACAGCACAACAGTGTATCGGAGCGGAGGAATCGTACCCTACTGAATATGGTTCGCTCCATGATGAGTAATGCCGAGTTACCTCTTTCATTTTGGGGACATGCGCTGTTGACAGCAGCATATCTATTGAACGATGTTCCGTCTAAATCTGTGCCTAAAACACCGTTCGAGATATGGAATGGTAAAAAGCCGTATCTTAAACGTATTAAGATATGGGGTTGTCCGGCCTATGTAAAAGTACAAAATCCGGACAAACTGCAGGCACGTTCAGTTCTATGTAAATTTGTGGGATATCCTAAAAACTCCACAGGATATCTGTTCTACCACACCGAGGAACAGAAGGTGTTTGTATCTCGCCACGCCACCTTTTTAGAGTGGCAATTTCTTGCAAAAGAAACAAGTGGGAGTTCGGTAGAACTGGAAGAAATTCAGCGACCACAAAATGAAACTGAAGATTTGACAGAACCTCAGAATTCAATAACCCCAGACGAACCTCAGCCACTCCGCAGATCTGGTAGGATTTCTCATCCGCCCGAGAGATACTACGGTTTTCTCATAGACGGGGATCGAGAGGATTGCATTTTGGAAGAAGATGACACTACCAGTTTCAGGCAGGCCATTATCAGTAGGGACTCTGATAAGTGGCAGGAAGCAATGCAATCCGAAATGGAGTCCATGTACGCCAATAAAGTGTGGACCTTGAATATTGCTCCACCTGGGGTAAAACCCGTTGGATGCAAATGGATCTACAAAAGGAAACTTGGTGTAGATGGGCAGGTGGAAACCTATAAGGCTAGACTCGTTGCAAAAGGTTTTCGTCAAAGACCTGGTTTGGACTATGACGAAACTTTTTCTCCGGTGGCTATGCTCAAATCCATTCGGATCCTACTTGCCATTGCTGCCTTCCATGACTATGAAATCTGGCAGACGGATGTTAAAACGGCTTTCCTAAACGATTGTTTGGAAGAGTGCGTTTACATGGATCAGTCAGAAGGTTTCGTAGATAGTGGGAGCAGAGGGAAGGTGTGCAAGTTGCTTAAATCCATTTATGGATTAAAGCAGGCATCGCGGAGCTGGAACATCTGTTTTGATGAGGCAATCAAGGAATTTGATTTCATCAAGAACGAAGATGAAGCTTGTGTCTATAAGAAGATTGTAGGACGAACTGTCGTGTTCCTAGTCTTGTACGTGGACGACATTCTTTTGATAGGAAATGACATTCCTATGCTACAATAGGTCAAGCTATTTTTGTCACAAAGGTTCTCCATGAAGGACCTGGGTGATGCCTCGTACATTCTGGGGATCAAGATCTATAGAGATAGATC
Source organism: Agapanthus africanus (assembly GCA_030015575.1). Lineage (NCBI taxonomy): Eukaryota > Viridiplantae > Streptophyta > Magnoliopsida > Asparagales > Amaryllidaceae > Agapanthus > Agapanthus africanus. The sequence goes on along the minus strand of JASDDO010000019.1, from coordinate 426,835,670 downwards.
CAAGAGACTACTGGGACTTTCGCAGTCCAGGTACATAGAGACCGTACTAAAGAGATTTAGTATGGAGGATTCCAAGCGCGGTAACATACCCGCATTGCACGGAATTACCCTCTCCAAGAAGATGTCTCCTAAGACTGACGAGGAGAGGGTTCGCATGAGCATTATACCCTACGCTTCGACGGTAGGATCTATAATGTATGCGATGCTATGTACAAGACCAGATGTAGCTTATGCGCTAAGCACGGTAAGCCGGTATCAGTCAGACCCAGGTGAGGACCACTGGACAGCAGTGAAGAACATTCTCAAGTACCTGAGAAGGACTAAGGAGATGTTCCTGGTTTACGGTAATGGAGACCTTAGGGTCGAGTCCTTTACCGATTCAAGCTTCCAGAGTGACAAAGATGACAGCAAGTCTGTCTCGGGTTTTGTGTTTACCCTCAACGGAGGGGCGGTATGTTGGAGGAGTTCCAAACAGGATACCGTCGCAGACTCGACGATGGAGGCTGAATACATTGCTGCAAGCGATGCCGCAAAAGAGGCGGTCTGGATGAAGAAGTTCATTAGTGAACTTCAGGTAGTTCCATCCATTGTTGACCCAATACCTTTGTATTGCGATAACAATGGGGCTATAGCTTTAGCGAAGGAACCAAGGTCCCATCAGAAATCCAGGCACATCTTAAGGCGGTATCACCTGATCAGGGAGATCATTAATCACCAGGAGATCGAGGTGCGGAGAGTGGACACAAAAGACAACACGGCGGATCCATTCACAAAGGCCTTACCCCAGACTCAGTTCGAGCGGCTGATCGATATGATAGGTCTTCGATACGCCAGTACATGGCCTTAGTGCAAGTAGGAGATTGTTAGTGTATATGCCCTAGAGGCCATTACTGTATCATACTAGTTTGTATATTACTTGATAGAAGCTTGGGATATTCACAGTTGTATAGACAATCTTGCTCAATATAGTAATATGCTACTTGGTTTGTCTCTGCTTTAATGTGTACATGTGTGTTTCTTTATTGTATCACCTATACGCATTAGTAGAGCTCTTAGGATCTTTGCTTGATTACCGGCGTTGTGATGGCGATCACACTCTTGGGGGCTGGGTAATCCACAAGCACATCCTTATACACGTCCCTAGTCGTGGGATTATCGAGACAGGGCATCGATACTCCGGAGTAAACTAGCGTATGCGCTTCTCATCCCAGCACGGGAGACGGTCTGTCCCACAGCCGTCAGTATGTCGTACTTGAGATAGTATGCGGGTGCTCGTTAGGTTACGAGTACACTGGACAGGACTCGTCGGGAACTGATGGTTGGTATTATACCTATCGTCAGTTATCAGTTCCCAGGTGACATGAGTACAGCTTAGTCCGCTGACTTGACACTGTCACTTCGCCTCGAGTGTGTTCCCACTGTTCTTTGATTACTACCCTACCACGGCTCTACTGAGTCGTGCAAACAGGTAGTAGTTGGGTGCGGTCCCGAAGCACTTGGAAGCAGTGACGGTTAGATAGGATTCGTCTCTCCCGGTATTGGGGGTTGACATCGCGCTGTGTCTAGGAGAGCCATTACACGAGTAGTCCCTGGCCAGGGCAAGCGAGATATACTGGTAGGTTTCCAGTGTTATCTCAGGGTGTTCTGGGCTTCACTCCGACACGACTTGTACCGCTATTAGGGGACTGACGTTTACCGCCCCCCTAGGCCCGCCATGCGATGTATCAGACGAACAGACCGGACTGTACGGAGATTGTCACATACAGGCTCAGTAGGAGTTCGAATGGGTGTACCTCATCGGCCTTCTTATCGACATCTACCTGGGGACCGTTACGTACAGCTAGTGCCGCTTGCGGTCTGTGGTTAAACCCACTGCCAGCGTAGTGTCGAGTCTTTAGAGTCCCACACAGAGAGTTTCCCTGCACTGAGCGAAACGTGTAGAGGCCGTATGGTTTTACGGCAGGGCTGCGATCACTTACGTACACTTGTGTGCGTGTGGTGTTCGGGCAGGCAATACTAGTGGGCTTTGGTTTAAGCCAGATCCTAGTATTGCACAGATGGATTTGATTTGTCTTCTGTGCATTCGCATTCTACGGAATGCGGATGCGGGTGTGTATGCACAGTTTTGAGGAGCGATGAAGGAGGAGGTGCCCCATTAGGGTTTTGGCAGTTGGTTCGGCCAAAACCGTAATATGGCACACTCATTAGGGTTTTGACAGTTCGTTTGGTCAAGACCGTTATGAGCCGGAGACATTGTTTACTAATCCTTTTAGTGATAGATTTGTGATGGCTAATTGCATTGACCATTTGACCACTTGGATCTCTCTTGACTTTGTTGACCCGTTGACCGTGTTGACCATTGACCTTCAAGAGAGATCCACACTCTTCTTTCATTTTCTTTTAATTTCTTGTGTTATGATAATAGTCAATTCAATGTGTCATCAACTTCTATCATGATAGGATTAGTAATGATGATTTTGTGTATTATTGGAACCATGGTTCATTTCTTTTGTTTTAATCTTTTTCATTATTCTCTTCTCATTCTCTCTCTTGAAGTGAGAAGAATAAGAAAAGCTCCATGGTTGCTAAGTTTCTCCTTCTTCTTCCTCCTCTTGATCTCATCTTTTGATCTCATGTGTTGAGAGAAAAAGATCCCACAAAGACAAACACATCCATACATCTCCTCTACACAACCTAGGGCTTCTAGATTAGCAATCTCTTTGCCCTAGTTACCTCGGCTCGAGGTGGAGCTCGGTGTACATCTCTCGGGTGGATCGTCTTCGACTCAAGAAGGCCGCGGAGGTGACCAAAGTCCGGATCAAGCCTCGGAGCAAGCAAGGAGAAGAACAACAAGAAGAGAAGGAGTACAATTTGAGGTATAACCCCTAACCGAGTAGATAAATCTCTAGTTAGGATGCTAGTGTATTGTTTAGTAAAGATCCGGCTTTTACGGTCCATGTTACCATGTTCAGAAAATTTTTTGTTTTACCGTTTCCGCAACCCCGAAAGTACCGGGAGAGGTAACGTGGACCTAACATTTGATCCCTGGAGTTGTGTGTAGGGATGCTACCGGCCAGGGATAGCTGGGCAGGGGTAGCTGCGCGGCTGCCTCTAGACGAGGGCTTTGATCCTTAGTTCTGGAGGGGTCGCAGGAGACCTTCTAAGGATAACCGGGCAGTGAAGCTGCCTGGTGCCTCTTGGCGAGGGCTTTGATCCCTGGCGTTGTGTGTAGGGAAGATGCCAGCCAGGGATAGCCGGGCAGGGTAGCTGCGCGGCTACCTCTAGACGAGGGATTTGATCCTTAGCGCTGGAGGGGCCGTAGGAGGCCTGCTAAGGATAATCGGGCAGTGAAGCTTCCCGGTGCCTCTTAGCGAGGGCTTTGATCCCTGGCGTTGTGTGTAGGGAAGCTGCCGGTCAGGGATAGCCGGGCAGGGTAGCTACACGGTTGCCTCTAGACGAGGGCTTTAATCCTTAGCGCTGGAGGGGTCGCAGGAGGCCTGCTAAGGATAACCGGCAGTGAAGCTGCCCGGTGCCTCTTGGCGAGGTCTGTGATCCCTGTCGTTGTGTGTAGGGAAGCTGCCGGCTAGGGATAGCCGGGCAGGGTAGCTGCGCGGCTGCCTCTAGACGAGAGCTTTGATCCTTAGCGCTGGAGGGGCCGTAGGAGGCCTGCTAAGGATAACCCGGAAATGAAGCTGCCCGGTGCCTCTTGGAGAGGGATTTGATCCCTGGCATTGTGTGTAGGGAAGCTGCCGGCCAGGGATAGCCGGGCACGGTAGCTGCGCGGCTGCCTCTAGACAAGGACTTTGATCCTTAGCGTTGGAGGGGTCACAGGAGGCCTGCTAAGGATAACCGGGCAGTGAAGCTGCCCGGTGCCTCTTGGCGAGGGCTTTGATTCCTGGCGTTGTGTGTAGGGAAGCTGCCGACCAGGGATAGCCGGGCAGGGTATCTGCGCGGCTGCCTCTAGACGAGAGCTTTGATCCTTAGCGCTGGAGAGGCCGTAGGAGGCCTGCTAAGGATAACCGGGCAGTGAAGCTGCACGGTTGCCTCTTCATGTTCCCTCTGATCCTGCGTGTATGGCTGAGGAGCCCATAGTACCCCTTTTTTTTGAATAAACAAGACTTTTTTCTTCTTTTTCGTAATGTTCTATTGATCTTTTTTATTACATAAGCAGCAGATTCTAGGAAGAGTTTACATTGCCTTTGAAAAAGAAGTACATGCTAGTAGATGACCTTATCTGCACAGTTTGAGCCCCTCAGATGTTTGTTGGGCCCCGTGCTCGGCAGAGGGTACTGTGCTCCGCGGGCGCCAGACGTATCATCTGTTGATACGAGCATGATTTGGCCGATGGTCATCTCGGCGGGAGGGTGACGCTGCTCCTGCTCGCGGTTGGCTTGCCACTTATCCCTCAGGCAGGCGGCGAGGTGCCCTGATTAGATGAGCTCCTCGATGTAATCCTGTAGCTGCTTGCAACTCTCCGTGGAGTGGCCGAGCGACCTGTGGAAACCGCAGTAGGGGCCCCGGGTTCGCTTCGAGGCCTGACGCAGGATCGGAAGGAATTTGAAGAACCCCTCGCCCTTAGCCTCCTCCAGTAGCACTGCTTGGGAGACGTTGAGCGGGGTGTACTCCTGGAACTTCGGATGATAGGGCTGCTGACGCTCTGGTCTCTCTTCCCTTGCCCTCTTCTTCTTGTCGGGTCGGTCTGCCCGGGGAAGGTTCGTATTCACCTTGGACTCGAGCTGGACTTCGCGCTCGGTCCATGCCTTCACTTCAGCCATGGTATTAGGTTGCGCCAGAGCAAAGGAGCGTAGCCACTCCTTGTGCCTAAGACCCCACCTGAGTGCCATGATGACCGTTTCGTCCCGGTGCTCGGGGACCTCAAGAAGGGCGTTGTAGAAGCGGGTGATGTAAGCTTCGAACGTCTTCTTGTCCCCACTCTTGATTGTGAAAAGGTAGTCGACCGTGCGCTTTTGCCGACAGTTCCTGACAAAGTGGCCAAAGAACTGAGTGGCCAGCTCGTCGAAGGTTGAGATCGAGCGAGGCTCGAGTCCTCAGAACCAGTCCCGCCCGGAGCGGATGAGGGTGGCCGGGAAAGCTCGGCACTGGGCGGCGTCGGAGTGGTCTTGGAAGCTCATCCCCGCGGTGAAAGCATCCAAATGGTCCTTCGGATCGGTTTTCCAGTCAAAGAGAGAGACCTTTGGGGGCTTGTTGCGCGAGGAGACATGGACGGCGAGCAGCTCCTCGGTGAATGGCTTGGTGAGCGAGTTAGCGGCGTACTTAGCCCCGTCGCCCGAGAGGTGACCTTCTCGACGTATACCCTCGATCTTCTTCTCGAGGGCGTCGAGTCGGCCATGGTACCCCGAGGATTCAGCACCCCCCTCAATCCCTGGCCTCTGCTGTGGGAGACCTGCGTCTGGGCGCGGCCTCGGTTCCTCTCGATGAGGTTCCTCAGATTCCCGAGCAAGGTAGCCCTCGAGCCGCCGTGGCGAGCCCCGTCCTTGCGACCCCGTCGAGGGAGGGGGTGTTGGTCATGCCTGGGAATAGGCGAGATGACCGACATCTCCTTGGGAGGGTAAGGGTCGCGAGGAGGCTCGAGGCAAGGCGCTCTGGCGGCGGATCTTGGTGTGGAGCTGTGGGGCGCCCAGCGGGCCACAGAGAGTACCAGTACATGAGATCTGTGGCCGTAGGAGGTAGCTTGTCGATGGTCGACCGTGCCGACGCGGGCAAAGTCTTCTCGAGGCGGAGGAGCGACGATCTGGGGTTCAGGCCCTGCCATTGGACGCGGGTGAGTGCCTCTACGATGTACGCTAATCGGTCTATTCGGCCGGCAAGGGCGTTGATGACAATCGCCAGGGGAGGTTCATCCGTGCCTCCGTTGAGGGGGAGACGGCGGCTGGGGCTTGGATCTTCAGGGTGATCACTTGCCATGTGGTTGGAGATCGGAAGACGAACTTTTGTTTTTGTGGAGTTAGTTTCCCACAGACGGCGCCAGCTGATGGAGGGCCTTTTCGGTCTCCTTCAGATGTTATCTTCCGTTGATCTGCCAACGGCTGCGATTGACGGCTGGGATTTGATCTGGAGCGTGATCTTCTACGATGTGTGGATCTCAATGGGTTTGAGGAGATTTGCGCCGAGTACCTGCAAGGAAGTCCCAGGGTGTTTTGGTACCACCGAGGACCCTCCGACGATCAAGTCAGTAACAAGATCCGAGCAGAGTAACGGCTTAAATGGAGCAGAAAAAATGCTTACTTGATCCTTCTGGAAGAGGGGTTTATATAGCGACGGCAGCATGCAGGGGCAGGGGCGAGAATCATGCCGGCCGTTACGCTCTCGACGTCACGCCCGCGTAATAAGCGGATCTTCCCATTAATGGCGGGACAGGCTCGTTAATGGGGATCGTAATGGCTTGGAACGTGGGATGTGGCCGGCGGAGATCTCGCGCATGGCGAGATTCGCGGAGCTGCGGTTACGTCTGCGAGTGGTGCCGTTGGTCGGTCGATGAGACCGAGGAAAATGGCATCGGCGGGAGAGCTCGGGGACGAGCGGGAGAGCTGAGACATCTTGGTCCTGTGGTAGCTCATAGGCGAGCTGGGAGGCCGAGGAAGCCAATTTGTGCATAGGGGTCGGGCACAGGGGTGGCCTGGTCGACCCCCGTAGGCCCTTTCTTCTAAGCTCTGGGACACATCATCTGCCACGTCTCACGATCTGGGAGATCGCAGATATCGAGCATCATCAGGACCTCTTCTATTCCTCAATTTATATCTAGTATTCTCTCAAAAGGTATTTTTCCAAAAATAATATATTGTCTACAAGTTGAAATCAAAGGGACAGAGTAACAATTAAAATCTCCAAATTATAAGCCAAGTAGAAGAAAGAATGAAAAATAAATTATACTTAAAACAGTAAATAAGTACTACTTATAGATCAAATAATTTTACATCGTATGGAATTATTATATAAAGATCATTAGCCTGAAATTACTACCAAATGCTGCTGCATGTTTCATTACAGATAATATAAATCTGCACAAAGTTGAAGACTTCTACAATGCTTATCATAGAAAGCAATAGTAATTAATGTTGTAGGATTTTAAATTAAGATAGAAATGTTAAAGAAAACAGTTTTTTTTTAATCAATATGCAAGGCCTATGTGTATGACACATAGAATTTTGTATAAATCTTAAAGAAAAATTTTCAACCTGATAACAAGTTGAAATTTTTTTTTGAAAGAAATATAATGGTTGAGATATGATTTAGCAAATTGCAGGATCCAAGCAAGGACAACTAGGTTACATATACAAGAACTAAAATAATATGTATACATAAAAAAACAGGAGGCTTATTAAGCTGAAGAGTGATCAGAATAAAATTAGAAGCAATAAATACCAGAAACAGATACAAAGAGAGTAGAGGGATTGGGTAGAGGACTTACGATGCGATGGGACATCAGTTTATTGAAGTCATAACAGAGGCACGGAGGGAAAGAGACGGAGGAAAGAAAGGACTTACCTTAAAGTTAGTAATAGTTTATTCATTATAGATTCGAATTACTAATATATGAAACCATTTATGTAACAGTATTAGAAAGTGATGATTTCCTTCAAACTTCAATTAAATGTCAAAGTATCATAGTTTTACAGGAAAACTTACCGGCCGTTGAGGAAATAAGGTTTAGAATTTCAGGTTGTTGTTAAGTATGTTTTTCTTCATTTCATGGTCTTGAGTCTCGTAAATAGGATATTGAATAGATTATGGTGGTATCATAGGATGGTGCCCCGTACCCCGGCCTCTCCGATCTTCATGGACGAAGGGGATCTACGCTTCAAGGTGCCCTCGGGGGGCTTTCCGTCGCCGACAGCCTGCTCTCGGAAATGGAAAGGTCGGCTGGGGGCAAAATTCCCCGAGGGACCCTCAGGGCCCAAATGCCGGCCATAGCCCAGGATACCGTGCAGGTCAGTGTCCCGCTCGGGTTTTTATTAAGTACTTTTTGTTTCGCAAGATCGGGTGCCCTCCTTTTCTTTCTAACCCCTCCTTTTGTTTTCCTCAGGTCCTCCAGCACTGCGCCCTCGCCGTCAGCATGGACGACGAGGAGATTGCCCCGGCGATGCAGATCACCGGCGAGTACACCTCGCGGGATGAGGGCTTGAGCCGGGAGCTGCATGAGACGAAGGAGAGGATTGCCGCCCTCGAAGACCGGGTGGCAGCTGAGGACCAGGTGAACTCCAACTGCCGGGAGACCATCTGGGTCATGATGGAGTCTAACAAAACCATCATGGCCAAGTTGGAGGATGACAGGGTGCTCTCCGCCACCCTGAAGAAGACCCGAGACACCCTCAAGAGGGAGAGCGAGGCGATGAAGGAGGCGGTGAGGAGCGCCGACCTCCGGGCTGCGAAGGCGGTGGAGACTTACAGAATGTCGGATCAGTTCTACGCCGACCTCACCGAAGCCTCGGCCCTCGTCTGGCATGATTCCCTTGACGCCGTCAAGGCGCTAATGCCGGAGTTTCCTGACGCTAAGCTCCGGCTCGAGTACCCCCTCGAGGGTGAGGAGCAGGGGGATGCCGCCGGAAGCGTTACCGGGGGGAAGGCCCCCGGTGGGGGCGTCGGAGAGAAAATGGTCGCCCCGTCTCCTAGTGCCGAAGTCCCTACGGTGGGTGCCAACCCTCAAGCAGTCGCCCCAGCTCCCGAGGTGGCCACGGAGCAGGTCGACGTCCTTCCCGGCCCTGAGGCCTAAATCTCCCTGCCTCTTCCTTTTTTGTATATTTTTGTTTTGGGATTTTGTAGGCCTTCGGGCGATTTTGTAAGGCTGGGGAGCCCAGAATACCTTTGTAAAGACTTCTGAGTTGTGAATAAAGCCTTTTGCAGAAATTTTGTTTGTAGCAATGTTCCAATTTGTGGTAATGTCTCCTTTTGCTCGCCTGATGAATGTCTCTTCGGCGGCCGGTCCTTTAGTTGGCGATCGCGTGTCAGGTTAAATCCAATCATTTGTCAAGTGTGCAAAGACAGGTGTAAGGTCGGCATCTTTATGGCCCCGAAGTCGAGGTGGCGATCGCTCGTTGAAGATAAGTCGAGTTCGACCGGCGACCACCGCTTTTAAGATTGGTCGGCGACACCGAGGTTGAGTTCTGACCCTCAGCATAGACGGGCCAGGAGTTACCCACTAAGGATGGACCGAGCAGGGATGATGCTCGATGGACCGAGCAGGGAAGCTGCTCGGTGGCCTCTAAACCAGGGCTTCGGTCCCTGGCGTCGGTTGGTAGTGAACTACTAGCCATGGATGGACATAGCAGGGTAGCTGCCCGGTTGCCTCTCGGCGAGGGCTTTGATTCTTAGCGTAGATGGGTAAGAAGTTACCCGCCAAGGACAGACCGAGCAGGGTAGCTGCTCGGTTGCCTCTTGGCGAGGGCTTTAATACTTGGCGTCGGTGGGTAGAGAACTACCACCCATGGATGGACCGAGTAAGGTAGCTGCTCGGTTGCCTCTTGGCGAGGGCTTTAATCCTTGGCGTCGGTGGGTAGCGAACTACCAGCCATGGATGGACCGAGCAGGGTAGCTGCTCGGTTGCCTCTTGGCGAGGACTTTGATCCTTGGCGTCGATAGGTAAGAAGTTACCCGCTAAGGATGGACCGAGCAGGTTGGCTTCTTGGTTGCCTCTTGGCAAGGGCTTTGATCCTTAGCATCGGTGGGTAGAGAACTACCAGTCATGGATGGACCGAGCAGGGTAGCTGCTTGGTTGCCTCTTGGCGAGGGCTTTGATCCTTAGTGTAGATGGGTAAGAAGTTACCCGTTAAGGATGGACCGAGCAGGTTAGCTGCTCGGTTGCCTCTTGGCGAGGGCTTTGATCCTTGGTGTCGGTGGGTAGAGAACTACCAGCCATGGATGGACCGAGCAGGGTAGCTGCTTGGTTGCCTCTTGGCGAGGGCTTTGATCTTTGGCATCGGTGGGTAGCGAACTACCAGCCATGGATGGACCGAGCAGGGTAGCTGCTTGGTTGCCTCTTGGCGGGGGCTTTGATCCTTAGCATAGATAAGTAAGAAGTTACCCGCTAAGGATGGACCGAGCAGGTTAGCTGCTCGTTTGCCTCTTGGAGAGGGCTTTGATCCTTGGCGTCGGTGGGTAGCAAACTACCAGCCATGGATGGACCAAGCAGGGTAGCTGCTCGGTTGCCTCTTGACGAGGGTTTTGATCCTTGGCATCGGTGGTAGCGAACTACCGGCCATGGATGGACCGAGCAGGGTAGTTGCTCGGTTGCCTCTTGGCGAGGGCTTCGATCCTTGGCGTCGGTGGGTAGCGAACTACCAGCCATAGATGGACCAAGCAGGGTAGCTGCTCGGTTGCCTCTTGGAGAGGGCTTCGATCCTTAGAGTAGATGGGTAAGAAGTTACCCACTAAGGATAGATCGAGTAGGGTAGCTGCTCGGTTGCCTCTTGGCGAGGGCTTTGATCCTTGGTGTCGGTAAGTAGCGAACTACCAGCCATGGATGGCCCGAGCAAGGTAGTTGCTCGGTGTCGCGAGGCTCTACCCGACCTTCCGAGATGTGTGAATATTGGGAGAGTGATCGTCGCGTGCGACACGTGGCAGAAACGTATAGGGGAGGCGAAGCGTTCGAAGATCTGCGTCGCTCCGACTTCGATTTACCGAGAAATACGGGATATCCGCCGTGTGGTGGTACAGTATTGGAAGAACCGAGCAAATATTGGACTCTTTGCGGCGCCGTGGGGGATATAAAATAGAGATGGTGTGTTGCTCATTCCTATCTTTGCGCCCCTAAGCACAAGAATGGACGAATTATCTTTCACCATCCCCGATATCATTTCTTTTGAAGATGTATACTTGTACGGCCAGCTAAGCTCCGAGGAGACGCTTCAGACGGTGGTTCGGTGCGTGGAGGACCATTTTGGCTGTCTGCTTCCCGGCGATCAGCCCTGCTTCAGCTGCTGTTGTACTCGACTTGGAGAGCGTCGTCGGGGCTGCACAACCCCTTGTTCGAGCAACTGAAGGACGAGGCGGTTGGCAAGTTGAGATCGCTATGTCGTTTTGGCCTGATCTCGAAGAGTCGGCGCGACCGATCGATGGCCCTCGTCCTCGAGTATTACCAACTGAGGCATCTCGCCGATAGGTGCCCGGCTGGAGAGTCCTCCAGCCCGTCCGTAGCGTCGAGGGTCCGCGGGCAGCACCAGAGGTAGAGGTCCGAGGCGGCAAGGGCTCAGCTGGCGGCAATTTCTATGGAGTACCACGCGCAATACTTCCTGCACCCCCTTCCCCCATTGTTGTAACTTCAACTTTTATGTAAAGCTGAGGAGCCCGCAATACCTCTTGATAAATAAATAAAGTTCACATTTTTGCGAAGTTCTACTATTTCTTCTTGCTTTCTGGGTTCATTTGAGTATTTCAGCGAAACAAAATTCGTGAGCTATGAACTGAGGAAGAGTGAAACATATAGGGGAAGTTCCTTCTTTATATATAAAAAAAACTTAGCGAAATTTACATCGCTTTGAAAAAAGAGAAATATGTATTCATAGATAGGTTTTTAAAGGTATAACTTAAGCTTCTCGGTGTTGTAAGGCCGCGGAAATTTGCGACCCGCTGCATCTTGTAAGCGGTAGGCCCCGTCGGGCAGGACCTCGGAGACGAGGAAAGGGCCATCCCACTTCAGAGAAAACATATGCAGCTTGCCCTGATCAACGAATTCATTCCGCCTTAGGACCAAGTCCCCGGCCCTAAAGGCGCGATACTTTACTCGCGCGTTGTAGTAGCGGGAAGTTTGCTGTTGGTAAGTGGCGGCCCTAATCTGTGCGCGGTCCCGCTTTTCCAACAAGACGTCTGAATTTGTCCGGAGTGCCGAGGTGTTCGTTTCGTCATCGAAATGCTCAACTCTATGACTGGGCAACCCGATCTCTGCTGAGACCATTGCCTCGGTGCCGTAGCAAAGACTGAAGGGGGTCTCTCCGGTGGGGGTCTTCTTCGATGTGCGCAAGGCCCATAAGACCCGAGGTAATTCGTCGACCCAACTGCCCTGCCGTCCTTCAAGGCGAGCTCTAAGTCCTCGAATGATGTCCCTGTTAGAGATCTCGGCTTTCCCGTTGTACTAGGGGTGCGCGACGGCGACGAACTTCATCAGTATATGGTACTCTCTGCAAAATTCTTTAACTCTTTCGTTCTCGAAGTTCATCCCATGGTCGGTGATGATACACCTCGGGATCCCGAACCGGAATATTACGTTGTTCTGCAAGAACTTGATGGTCGTGGTAGCGTCCGGTTTTCTGATGGGGACTGATTGATCCTTCTTCGTGTGTATTTAGAAATGTTTCACAACCAAATAAATTTATACCGCAATCAATTAACGGTGTCTATTGTAGTTTCGTCAATGAGAACGGATCGTCCACTGAGAAAGTGTGATTTGATCGATCTTGTTTTAGTTGAGTTGAAAATTAAAAGAATAAAGGAAAATGATTCAAAAGTTGTGAAGTTTAGTTTCAAAAATCATAAAGAACTAGATCTAAAATCAAGAAATACTAAAGATCACGAGATGTCCAAATCGAATGAATTATCAAGATTTGTAAAAAGGCTTGTAGGAATCGATCCAATCGATAGTGATGATGAATACTTATGATTACAAATTCTTATCTATTGAAGATTTGTTACTAGATCGATGACAATCAACGAGAATTAGGGATCTATTGAAGAAACTAGGTGTCACGATCCGAATATTTCGACTCGTGACCGGCACTTAACCACGCAACGTCTCCAGGCGTAACGCGACTAAGTAAGCCGAACCCAGAAATCAAAACCATTTAAAAGTAGAGAGTGTTGAAAACATTTAATTAAAACATTTAGAAAACCTTAAATAGTTCAATAAAGTTCTTTAAAGGTTAAGTTATCATTTAAATAATTTTGGCAGCACTTCCTTTGTAAAAGTAACCCCGAAATCGGGTATAAAACAGGATATAAGTGAAAATGAGATATAATGAAATAAAGCATCCCCAAACGGGAGCAATCACGCCCAACGACGGAAACCATCACCACAAGAGTAATATACGACGCCGTAGCGAAGAATGAGCAATAAGTAAACATCACAGAATAATAAACTGCATATAAACAGTCGGCTCCCACGAGCTCGACACCAGAGTACAAAAATATACATCACCGTCCTCACACTGTCTCTAAGTCCAGTACATATATGGTAGATGGAGAATACTAGATACAAAAGGGTGTACAATAAAAGTAATCAGATACCACAACCCACCTAATAGCAAAACAGCTCTCGCACCAACTGTAGTGGTGTCTGTAGCCAAAAGATGCAAAAGGCAGCCTGCCGCGACTACTCTGAGGGGTAACCTGCAAATACTGTGGCACAACGGGGGTGAGTTGCCAACTCGTGAATAGAGATAATATATAAAGGTAATCGCGAGCATGCACGTACTGCGCTACTCTATCATATGCCAGCAGGTAAGATCTATATGCGACAAGCAGTAGGTGCAATAATCATGCAAATGCTCTGTCAGGTAAAATAACTACAGGATGAGATACATGATAATCAATGCTGAGCAAGGGATAAATAACATCTACACGGAATATCAACGTGGAAAGATAATCGGTGCCCAAAACTGCACCCAAATCCCAAATAAACTCAGGCGCCGGCACTCTCCTCGGCCCTCAAATCCTGTAAATCTCTGAGAATCACGAATGCCCAACATCGGCACTCAAAATATCATAAAATACTCGTGTCCAGTATCGACACGCAAATCCTCATATATCGGGCTCCGTATGTCCGGATCAGGCCACGGGCTCCGTCTGCAGTATCTGCCCTCGGCCCCGGCAGTACGGATCATCCCGCATCCATCTCTCGACTCTGGTCAGTATCCTCCGGATAACCGCCAAGTCCAACCAATCACCGGTAGGTACTCGCCCACCTCCAGGCTCAATCGGCAAAGTCCATCGATCATCTTGCCGAGGGGAACCATACCGGGTCCACCACGAACCCACAAACGGATCATCCAACACCTCGAATCGGGTTTCAAGTACACGTCTCAGCACCGAGAAAACGCGTGGTGGACGCACCAAAATATCATATCACAAGGAATCGGGTTTTTCAAATAGTGCATCTTTTCTTAAATAATCCCACGGTCCTCAAAACCAGAAATCACATGAAAATCCAACACCAATAAGTAAATCAAATGCGATGTGCTATGTACATCAAGCCATAATATAGGTACAAGGGGAAACCGCTTTTTAAAATAGTTTCAGTTTTTAAAGACATCTTGCGGCTCCCAATTTCTATGAAAATCATTTCGAATCATATGTGAAATGAACTACAGCATAATGATCATGGCAATTCTATAGTGAGTGTGTCATGGAAATTACTAACGGTGTGTGTGTAACATGCAGATTAGTGCTCGTGCAACATGAACCATTAGTAATAGTGCGGTGTTCTATCAATTCTAAGTTTACATACATATAGCAGGGAATGCAGTATGCAACAATAGTATCCATGACAGTCAATGTAGGTAAATGCAATATGTAGCTATAAGGTCCTATCAGCTCTGACGCATAACGCCATGCGGGCGATATCCCCATAGATGTTAAATCTACTCACCGAAGTCTCGCACTAGGTGTAGCCGACGACTTGCTTTCCCTTCTTCGCAGCGTCCATCTCACTCACCTGCAAACCTAGAATTACACAATATATCGCACATAAGCTCAAATCTACAAAAACGCGATATTAAGGTCAAACTAGAAACCCGCGTCGCAAACCAAGCGCGCATGTGCGCGATACGCTAAAACGTGTGATTACGCGCCTGAAACTACCCCGACGAGTCGCGATACACAGAAACCCCAAACCCACACACGTATCACGCGTGTCGCGAAGGTTTAAAAATACGAGAAACGGGTATTTAGCTCCAGATTTTTCTACAGCAACAATTAAATAAAATTGCACATGCCATGAGTCTAAGGATAGCAGCAGACACCTACAGAGCCAAACCCAAACCCATTCCCTCCCCATCTGGCCCAATTTGCGGCCAGAACCAATATTTCGGCGGCCTAAACAAGGAAAATGGGGGTCGTGTACTACACATGGGATCAGCACCTAACAACTATACTGCAGTCATCTCAAATTTATTCTAAACTCATTGGGTCGATAGCAGTTTGCAGAAAGCTAGATTTTGCTCAAAAACGATGAATTTTGCATCAAATAGCAATCTGGTGGTATTTTAGTGCAATTGGGGGCTAAGCTAGGTTAACATGGCCCTAACAACACTCCATCAACTTAGTTTAACCAACACACACTTCACTTGATCAAAGTTCCCCCTAATTACCACATATCGCACTAAAACGCACCATTAATCACTAATCGAAACTAAGCTATACTAACTAAGCAAACTAGGGGGTAAGTTCAAGAAGTATACCCCACACTCGACCCTAGGGAGCTGGAGGAAGGAGTAGAGGGAAGGAGCTGCAGCTGAAGTTGTTGCTGTTGCTGCTGCTCACTGCTGCTGCTGTGCTTGCTTCTGCTGCTGCTGTGCTTGCTTCTGCTGCTGTGGATGTGGGTGTGTGGGTGTGAGAGTGAGAGGTTGAGATAAATGATCACAAGAATGAGAGGAAAATGATAACTCCCAATGTCAACCCCTCCTTTCTCTCTCATCATTAAATGCAAGCATGGGCTTTGCCATGATGCATTCTCTCTCTCTCTCATTCTCTCAAGTCAACACCCCAAAACAAAATTCAAATTAAAACAACCATCAATTAACTAAATAGATTTAATTAAAACCCAAAAGACTTAATCCCCATTATCAAACCCACCATGGTTGCTAATCATGGTATAACCTCATTTTAAACCCTAGTTTACACGCACATGTGTGTGCAAGCCTAGGAAAATTCTAGAAAAATATTTATTAAATTTGGAAAAATATTTGAAACTCAATTTGGTAAACATTTTATTAAAAACCCTTTATTTAAATAATTAGCCACTAAACACATCCTAAGGTGTTACACTAGGGTTTCTCCATCATCATCTCTTGTCCTTTCGTTGATTATAATTCAAATTCTAGCCTCTAGGAAATTCAATCATCGATCGTTGATCTCTAATTTAGAGCGAAAATATTCAAGAAAGCATCTCGCTCAAAACTAGGTCATCGTTGATTCAATTTCCTAAATTTTACAAAACTCATAAGACTTAAGAATCGTTCAAGAATTTAATCATCTTCATCTACCTATTTTCTCGATTCCTCCACAAGCGGAGTTTTCACTCAAACATCATGAAAAAGAAAACAATCAAGAATTGATAACTCTTCTGTTAGTTGTATGTATGCCCTAGAGGCCAGTATTGTACAGATGATGTATATTATATTGGATGCTTGGACATATATAGAGATGACTTTCTTGCTCGATATGATAGTATGCTATCTGGTTACTCTTTATCTTAACATGTACACTTGTCTCTTTAAACTGTCTTATAGTTACATGTTGGTAAAGCCCTTAGGATGTGTACTTGACTACCTGGACTATGATGCAGATCATACTAGTGGGGACATGGTAGTCCATAAGTACATCCTTCAAGGTCCCTAGTCGTGGGTGTATCGAGACAGGGCATCGATATACCAGTGTAGACTAGCGTATACGCTTCTCGACCCATGAGATGGGCGATGGATGATCCCATATCCATTGATGTTTGACATCAGAGATGGTATACGGGTGCTCAGTGGAGACTGGGTACACTGGACGGACTCACCGAGAACTCCCAGATGGTATTATACCTCACGTCAGATGGCAGTTCTCAGGTGACACTTGTACAGGTTAGTCTGTAGACCTGAGATCGTCATAGAGTCTTGTGTGATTCCCACTGTGCTTTGATCTCCACCTTACCACGTCCATGAGGGCGTGCAAAACGGTGGTCTTTGGGTACAGTCCCGAGTCACATGGAGGCAATGAGCGATAGGAGGGGTTTCGTCTCTCCCGGTATTGGGGGTTGATGTTGCGCAGTGCTCGATTGGCCGTAACAGGGAAGTCCCTGGCCAGGGCTGATCAGAGATTTGCTGGTAAGTGTTACCAGTAGTTTCTCGACCCGTTATGAGCCTCACATCGGCACGACTTATCGGTTATTGGGGTCTGACGTTTACCACCCCTAGACTTGATATGCGACATATCAGACGAAGTGACCGGACTGTACGGTAAGTGTTACTGGTCGGATTCGCAGGAGTGTGAGCGGGCTAGCTCGTCGATCTTCTGATCGCTCAATACCCGGGTGGCCGTTACGTTTAGCAGACTGCTTGCGGCTTGTGGGTTCTTGATATGATCATCATCTGCTACCGGCGTATTGACGAGTCTTTAGAGTCCTACACAGAGGTTTCCTGGCTCAAGCGAAACGAAATAGGAGCGCATATGAGATATGTGCGGGACCGAGAATAATGCGTGTATGTGATACCGTATTTGATTCTCGCGATTAATGTTTCGATTGGTTGTATGTGATATAACCTAGTTATCGAATCGAAGATCGATTCGATAAGCCGATACATTGAATACTAGTCGGTCATGTGCGACATGACCGGATCATTGAATCAAGTGTTGATTTAATGATTTAATGTATAATTATATATTTGATATATTACTTTACATTAACTAGTATTGGTTCACTTTAAACGGATTTTTCTCACTTGATGCACATTGTATATGTGATATGCTTTTGTGCACATTTTTGTATCATGTTTGATGATACTTGATCATTTGGTTAAATGTGTAGAATTAAACCATGGTTAATTTGATAATTAGGGTTTTACATATTCATTTATTTATTTATTTATTTGGAAATGATTTAAAGAGAATGGTGGCTTTCTTTTGTCATTAGTTGAAGCTTCATGAAGCCTTGACTTTTGCAACCATTCTTGTCCGCATGCTTAACCCTAACTCTCCAAATGACCATGGTTTATTATCTACACTTAACCCTAGTTAGATTATGATAAGTATGAATTTTCTTTTCATTTTAAAGAACTTATCATAAAACTAGCTTCATCTTCTCCTTCTTCTTCAAGATAGAAACCTTGATGCCATCAATGGCAACTTGAGTTCTAGTGAGAGAAATCCAATTCTAAAGTGAACCCACCTCCTATTTCTTCACCCTCTACCTCTTGCCAAGTTGTTTTGGGTGTTTTCTTCAATGGTTTCACAACTTTGTGAAGTCGGAGCTTGAACTTGTGATGCCTCGACGTAGATCGTCTTTGACACGAAGCCGACGACCTAGCTCGCCCGTTTCTCCGATGAAGCCGACGATTGAGTTCGGGATTCATGATGGACAGCGAGAGGACACCCACGTGGAGCTAAGGAAGTGGAGAACCGGATCTACAAAGGTTGTAGCATCTAACTTTTAGTTAAGTAGTTAACTAGATTATCTTTTCGCCTAGATTTCTAGTCAACGATCCGTATTAGGGTTTCTCGGCACCCATAAAATTTGAAATTGGCATCGTTGATGCCTTGTGAGACCTCTATTGTGTGCCTAGGAACCCTACATCTTCATAATGCTCAAATGTAAAGAAAAGCAAGATCAAGAATTTTCACCTTTTATTATTCGATATTTCGTTACAATACACTCAAAGACTACAAGAATTGAGGAGGAACTAAATCGTCGAACTAGCTTCGCATCGTCTTCTTGAGTCGCGGATCGTCGTGGATCACTTGCTCGGATGAAAATCGGCGTTGCTTCAAAAGGCTTGTTGAATGCTTGCTTGATTTGGTACTCGATGAATCTTGATTTGGCTTTTGAATTGTATTTGCGGCTAGGGTTTTTGGTTTACAAGTTGTGTCACTCAACTTGTGTGTAGAATTGTAGAACAGCCTTTGTAATGAAGCACTAGATCCCTTTTTATAGTGTTCCCTCAAGCTTCCCCTAGAAGCTAGGTTTAGCTTCCCTTGGAAGCTAAGCTAGGTTTAGATTCGTTTGGAAGCTTGGTTGTTATGAAGCTTGTATAGGAAGCTAGGTAGTTGTAGAGAAGCTTCTAGATTAAGGTAGTTAGCTAGCTTGCATGAGAAGCTTGGTAGGTATTAGGCTTGCACAAGAAGCTTGGCTGTTAGAAAGGAAGCTTCTGGAGATCTTTGGGAACTGAAGTGTCTTAAAAAAGTTTTGCCATTGAAAAGAAACCTCGGGAAAAATTACCAACCGCCACTGAGTCAACGCGTCCGCGGATCCGCGGCGGATCGGCCAACTCGGCCATGGATCCGCGGCCGTTTGGTGCACTTGGTGCATGAAAATTCCAGTGTATTCTGTTGTTGGCTTTATAACACTTTCCTGATGTCTGTAATATTTTAATACTTTCTTGTTCACTGCCAGATTTCAAGTCTTGAACTTGGCGTATTTTATCAGCACTTTAAGCAGTTCCGGCTCTTTTACTTGGAGAATTTCCTGCACACAGTCTCGAGACAAGTGTTTATTCACAAAAGATCATGCGTGTAATAATAAACACACAATTTCCCTCATAATACTGGTTATAATGTATAACACATGTTATTTGGTGTTTTGCAGACAAATTGCTAATATGTGCTATATTTATACCAAACACCTTTAAATGATTGCAAAGAGTAGGGAAATTGATGTGTTAAAAATGCAATATTTCTGATCAAATTCTCCCAAACTTAATTTTGGTCGTCTCGAGCAAACTTGTTTTATTTAAGAGAAGGAGAAAATATAAATAAAAAAAAGAAAAACTAACTAGCACACTTTCCCAGACAACACGATTGCACTAAGCACGTGCAACAAGCCTTTAAACCTCTAAGTGTCCCTAGTAGGAGGAGTGTTGTCTCCTGAGGGTTTTCAGCGGATTGCACCCACAAAATCCAATAATAAAAGGAAGACCGTGAAAGTTACATATAAAGATAAGAATTGTAAAAGAAAGACTTTGAAAATTAGAGTTTCCAACTATAATAGCTTCTCGGTTGTCATGAGCCCTATCTTAATAGTCATGAAAAGATGTTAGAAATCACATCATCCCTCAATAAAACATCGTCTTTATTCTTCACTCCTACCTTTCTTCCAAACACCGATCATATAACCCTACGTGTGTGTAAAGAACATCCCTACACTCGGAGAATTCAATTCAAGCTATCATACTCTTGTCCATCTACCTCAGTACTTTTTGATCAATATTTAGATGAGATTGCTCACACATTTTTCATGCGACCGTTAATACTTCTTGAGGTACTAACCGACCGATTACTCATGTGCTTGCTGATTAGGTGTATTAGTATTTTCCTCGTCTTGCACCACCTAAGGCTTAGCAGTGACTCCCAAACCAGTTAGTCTAAGGCACTAGGTGATGAAGCACCCTCACTATATTTTTTTATTGCTACCTTGGTGATAACAAAACCAGTATTCATTTTTTTTTCTTCACAATTTTAATATTTTCTTCATTTATTATTTCTTTCATACTTTGGCTTTTAAACAAGAGCATTTCAAGGTATCCTCTACTATCCCGAGCTTCAAGACGTGTGTACGTGCATATAGTAGGGTATCAACGTTCAAATGTTTGGCTTTCAGAATAGGAACTATTTTTCAGACTTATTTTTATCCTCAGATTAGTGACATCCTTTATTTTACTAACCCTTGGGACAACAGCTCATAACTACTTATTACTAGTTTCGTTTAAGAAAACTTCTAATTTTCTAGGTTTTCTTAAATTTTTCCAATCTCATGGATGTAATTTTTCACTATCTAATCTTTTATTATCTTATTTATGTACAATTTTTTTTAATATGTTTTGTTTTGTGCTTATGCAAAGTCTGATGCAAAGTGATGCGTAAATAAGCACA
Source organism: Agapanthus africanus (assembly GCA_030015575.1). Lineage (NCBI taxonomy): Eukaryota > Viridiplantae > Streptophyta > Magnoliopsida > Asparagales > Amaryllidaceae > Agapanthus > Agapanthus africanus. The sequence goes on along the minus strand of JASDDO010000019.1, from coordinate 426,814,880 downwards.
AACCTCCCCCAAACTTGTTTACAGCAGTGTCCTCATTATTGTCTTCTGCTAAACCTCAAAAAACCTGTAAGCTTGGGAGGACATTTATTAACGGGGGCAAAATATATTAAAGTGAAAATCCTCCCCCAAGCTTATTCTTTGGCTCACCATTTTGAGTAAAAATTCTTATTTTCAAGAGCCAGCTTATACCTCCCCCCCCTAAAAATTCTTATTTTCAAGAGCCAGCTTATACCCCCCCCCCCAAACTTGAGTTAAACAATATTAATCTTTTAAAATCACAAGAGGGGGTCAAAGTTATTAGTCAATGCCAAGCTTTGCAAAGACCGAAAGTCAACACCAACCATTCGAAGATTTTATCCGTGTAGTGCACCGGTTGGTGGAAGAACAAGTTGAAAAGAGACAAGAAGAAGTGGGGGGAAACTAAGTGGTGTGAAAGAATGTGTTTGCGTCTCGTTTTGGAGAGACGACACAGTGGTTGTGATGATGGATTACTCGCATTTTTGTGATTGTCAAGAAGAAGGGGTGGAGGTTCAATTTCTTTTTCTTGGAGTTGATTCATCTCAACACCCATGTTTGCTAAAAATGCGAGCTCATCAGCGAAAATTTCCTCAAAGTTTTTATCGATACCCCGAAGAATAATGTCATCAAAAAGCGCGGGGTGATCTTCAGACTCCAAAAACGGTTCATAATCAGTGTTAGATGTTGACCTGGACAACTCGGTGGAAGAGTCTGTATGTGTATGATACATAGTTGGGTCAGACAACAACATATGAAAAGAGTCTAGATCAGTATCATGATACTCGTCAAATTCGTTGCTGTCGACATCCATTAATTCGACAGAACAAACCTGAGCAGAAGGTTCGGAGGGTACACTTCCCAACTTGTAAATGTTCAGCTCAATTGACATCTTCCCGAAAGATAGGGTCATAGAACCGTTACGACAGTTGATTATAGCATTGGAAGTGGCCAAAAAGGGGCGACCAAGAATCACCGGAATTTGATTCCATGGGTTTGCTACAGGCTGTGTATTAAGTACAATAAAATCCACAGGGAATACAAATTCCCCGATTTTGATCAACACATTCTCTAGTTCACCCCTAGGTTTGGTGATTGATCGGTCGGAGATCTGGAGAGTGCAGTGAGCTGGTTTCAACTCTCCGATCCCTAGCTGCTCATAAACCGAGTAAGAAAGCAGGTTAACACTTGCGCCAAGGTCAAGTAGAGCACGGTTAATGTGTTTATCCCTAATAGAAATAGAAATAGTAGGATAGCCAGGATCCTTGGGTTTCCTAGGTAATTGTTGGGGAAAAACTGTATCTACAGTCTTTGACATGAATACCTTCTTTGGCACTTGAGTCTTCCTCTTCCTAGTGCACAAGTCTTTGAGAATTTTCGCATAAGCCGGGACTTGTTAGATAGCATCTAGGAGAGGGATGTTGATGTTAACCTGTTTAAAGATTTCATTGATCTTCTCCATTTGCGGACTTGGTCTGTTTCCCCTTAACCGATTCGGATAAAGAGCTTTAGCTATAAGAGCGGGGTCCAACATTGGAGAAGATCGTGTGGGTAGAAAAGATCCCAGAATAGGAGTGGGGATCGTCTCTGGTGGACTAGAAGAGGTGTGCTGAGGGTTCGAGCCTTGGGGACCGGAAGAAAATGGTGGGGTAGACGAACTGGGGTCAGAAGTAGAAGTAGAAGTGGAAGGAAAAGTCTCAGCCGGGGTATCATCGATTGATTCTTCATTATTATCAATCTCTTCACCGACATGGTTGTCAAGTACTCTTCCAGATCTCAACGTGGTGATAGCGTTCACATGATGTGAATAGCCAGGATTGGGTAAAGGTTGAGTTGGAAGTTTCCCTTTCTCTCTAGCACTCAATTCGGCATTTATTCGGGCAATTTGTTCTTCCATCGATTTAATACTCTCACTTTGGGAGTCAGAGTTTTTCTGTATTTTATCGACGGAAGACTGAAAATTTGCCGTAACTTGCATGAAATTTGTCAGAACCAAATTCATGGTTTGTTCGAGTGAAGGGGAGTTATCTGAACCGACCGATTGGAAAGAATTATTCCCAGGTACAGAATTTGTGGCCGGATTTTGAAAAGTTTGTGTTTGGTAGGGGTGCTGACTCAGTTGAAGTGATTGCTGTTGTGGTGGAGGACCCCTTTGGAAATTATTTTGATTTGGAACCGTATTTTGATTTTGTTGTTGGTTCCAAGCAAAGTTAGGGTGATTCCTCCAATCCTGATTATAAGTGGAAGAATACGGATCGTTTTTAGGTCTTTGTTGGAAAGCAGCTTTGGTATGCTCTTGATCTTGAAACGGAGAATTCAATGGACATTCTTCCGTAAGATGTGATGGATCAGAACAGCATCCACAGACAATTTTGGAGAGTGACATCTGATTTAGGGAGGCTGCTAAAAATTTATGTTCCATAGTTTCGAGTTTCTTTTGCATTACTGCCATTTCAGCTCTAACTCCTATGGAAACATCAATTTGGTGAATGCCACTCCTAGACGATGACTGGTTTACACTCTCCCACTGCAAAGATTTTTCAGCGAAATCTTCTAAAAATCTCCAGGTTTCACCATCATCTTTAGTCATGAAGGTGCCTTGACACATGGATTCAAGGTTCTGTTTTGTTGTAGGATTAATGCCCTCATATATAATTCTGCACAGATCCCATTTAGGAATTCTATGATGAGGACATTGAACTAACAGATACTTGAAGCGTTCAAAACACTTCGAGAATGGTTCATTTGGAAGCTGGGTAAATTGATTTATTTCGCTACGGACTCGAGCTGTTTTATGATTGGGGTAGAATTTCTTTAGGAAAGCTGCAACGAATTCATCCCAGTTCGAAATAGAATGTACGGCTGTGTTATAAAGCTACTTCTCGGCTATATCGCACAAAGTAAATGGGAGAAGACGTAAACGCATAGTATCCACAGAAAGCTGTGTAGTACCCATCATAGCGCATACATTTTCAAATTTGGTAATAAAGACGTATGCGTCTTCAGACTCGAGACCATGATATTTGGGTAGAAGATTGATGTATTGTGGTTTGATTTCAAAATCGTCCCCATTGGCTGGTGGAATGGTGAGACAGGTCGAAAGAGGACCTCGCATAGGGTAATATCCCTCTTGGAGAGAGATGCGGGGTGGATTCTGCGCACCTGTGGACGGTGGCAGAGTAGTGTTAAAGAAGTTCGATGGAGAATTGTCCATCGAAGTGGGTGTGGTGGTGGGTAAAGAAAAAGTAGACGTAGAATTACCGGCTTCGGAGTCGATAGGAGGAACGCGGACAAGACGGGCACTAAAATCCCGTGTCCAGCCGAGCATGCACTAAATGGTAGCGTTGTGATAATTAAAAAAAAGATGAGTTTGGTGTTTGTTTTGAAAAAGTGCGGATTTTTGAAAAATCAAATCACAAAAATGCACAAGCAACCCTAGATCTAATGGTCACCTAGGTCAAGTCTCTAGACCGCTCCTAGACTTCCAGAAGACAAGTCGCAAGATAGATCCTCTACTGCCTCTTTGCCCCTCCTGTGGCCGGGTAAGTGCCAGGTAAGTGGGAGGTTCTCCACTACGTAAGTGGTGGGCCTAATTAAGTAACCACTTGCCTTAGACACACTTGCCTTAGACACCACAAAAGAAACGCGGATAAGCAATAGATTACCCACGACCTTCGTCCGTCCTAAGTGAGCGCGACGGTCCTTAGAGTCATGTCTAGATATTTTTTAGTTAATGAGGGTGATGCGGATGCAAGTTTGTGATTTTTGGGGCTTAGGAAGGGTAATGAACTCCCCACCTAATCTGAATTTGGTCTTTGCCCTTTAATTTCCGTGTTAAAAATGCAAACAACCAAGATCAAACACGCAACAATTTTCTTTTTGCGGCGCTGTGAATTTTTGCAAAGAATCCTGCAGAAATTGGTTAATAGACAGAGCAGGGAGGAGATAAGAAAGTTAGAAATTCACCAAAAAAATTTGAAGCAGCGAAGCCGCTATCTCGCCGCGGAACCGCCGCGAGAATGCCTATAATGTCGCGGATGCGTGGTCCTTTGAGAAGGTACCTGCACAAAAATTTCTCAAGATGCTTATGTTCACTCACTGAACTCTCTGAGATATCCTGAAAAATTTTCCTCTTGCTCCACAGATTCCAGATCTTCTTGCAACAAATTACAACAAATCGTTTAGCGCTTGTGCGAATTTTGATCTAAAAATTCTGATGGAATAATAAATTTTTCAACCCAAATTAAAAAAAAATGAAGAAATTAGCACACTATCCCCGGCAGCGGCGCTATTTGATTGAATCGTTTCCGTGTCGTGTTTAGAAATGTTACATAACCAAAGAAATTTATACCGCAATTAATTAACGGTGTCTATTGTAGTTTCGTCAATGAGAACGGATCGTCCACTGAGAAAGTGTGATTTGATTGATCTTGTTTTAGTTGAGTTGAAAATTAAAAGAATAAAGGAAAATGATTCAAAAGTTGTGAAGTTTAGTTTCAAGAATCATAAAGAACTAGATCTAAAATCAAGAAATACAAAAGTCAGGAGATGTCCAAATCGAATGAATTACCAAGATTTGTAAAGAGGCTTGTAGGAATCGATCCAATCGATAGTGATGATGAATACTTATGATTACAAATTCTTATCTAATGAAGATTTGTTACTAGATCGATGACAATCAACGAGAACTAGGGATCTATTGAAGAAACTAGGGTTTCTCCATCATCATCCCTTGTCCTTTCGTTAATTATCATTCAAATTCTAGCCTCTAGGAAATTCAATCATCGATCGTTGATCTCTAATTTAGAGCGAAAACATTCAAGAAAGCATCTCGCTCAAAACTAGGTCATCGTTGATTCAATTTTCTAAAGTTTACAAAACTCATAAGACTTAAGAACCGTTCAAGAATTTAATCATCTTCATCTACCTATTTTCTCGATTCCTCCACAAGCGGAGTTTTCACTCAAACATCATGAAAAAGAAAACAATCAAGAATTGATAACTCTTCATAATGCTTAAATGTAAAGAAAAGCAAGCTCAAGAATTTTCACCTTTTATTATTCGATATTTAGTTACTATTTCGCCCAATCAGAGCAAAGCTCTGTTGGAAATTCAAAATTCAAATTTTGAAGCAACGCTTCAAATCCCAGGCGCAACGCGCCACGTGTCAGGCGCTGATACGTCAGCGCAGCGCCCAAGAAGGCGCGCCCAATCAGAGCAAAGCTCTATTAAAAAAAAGGAAGCAACGCTTCATTTGCGTAAGCACTGCGTTGCGCGACACGTGTTAGCGCAGTTGCGCTGCGCGACACGTGTCAGCGCAGATGCGCTAGCGCAGTTGCGCTGCACTGTGCGCTGCTTGACACGTGTCACGCTCTGGGGCATTTGCGCCAAACAGAATTAAGATTTTAAAGAAATCTTTCTGTTCTTGTTAAAACAAGAAGATTTTCTTCTGTAAAACAGAGGCCCTTGGATCAAAGATCCAACGGTGGGGAAAATTCCCCAAATCACTCAGAGAAAGATCTCTTTAACAAATTTAACTAATTTATGGGCACTATAAAAAGGACCCTAGACCTCAATTCAAAGAAGGAACATTTGGTGAGAAATCAAAAATTTCAAATAGAGAGAACTTTGAAGAAATCTCAAGAAGAAAAAAGGTAAAAACCTTTAAAATAGAAGAATTTCTTCTAATAGATCATTGATCTAAGAACAAGATCAATGATCTTTAATAAAAAAAACAAATAAAAATAGTGCTTTGCACTTTTTATGAACCTCGGGTTCTCTGAAATAAGAAAAACAAGAGGAACTTGTTTTCTTTGATCTAAATCAGATCAAGAAAACAAAAAGTGCTTTGCACTTCTTTTATGAACTTTTGGTTCTGGAATCTAAAAGATTCTCAAGTTAATAGTGCCTTGCACTTGTAAATCTGCACTGTTGCGCTCGTGGGTTGGCGCAAGCCACCAGAGAGCGCCACGTGTCAGCATCTGAACCATCTGCGCTATGCGCTTTTGAAATAGAGCCTTGCTCTCTGGAATTGGCGCAACTCACCAGAGCGCGCCACGTGTCAGCAGTGCAAGCGCAGCGCATTGGCGCAGCGCACTGCGCTTGCGTGACACGTGTCAACACCACAAGCGCTTGCACTCTCTGATTGACGCAAAGCGCCTGACAAATGCAATGCATTTCCTAAAGAGCCAGGCCCAAATCGAAAAGACCTAGTAGGCTTAATTAAATTGCAAAGCAATAAAGATGCTCTGCATCTTTTATAAAATGGCAGAGCCCAAGTAAAATTGATGCTCTGCATCATTCATAAATGAGCAGAGCCCAAAATAAATTGATGGGCAGAGCCCAACCAAAAATAGAAAATAATGCAATACATTATTTAAAAATAGGCCAAGCTCTAGTACAGGCCAAAGACAAATAAAAGTGTCGAATATTTTTCAATTGGACTTAGCCCAATCGTGGCCGTAAGTCCTCAAATTAAATGGACTGAGCAAGATTGCTCTCCTAAATCAATTTACTTTCGGTTCGAGGGTACATCTCCGAACTCCTCTGACACCTATCGTTGTAATCCTTCAACGACGTCAAAGAGGTGACGGGTCCCAACAACCACACATCAATACGGACTGCAGGGTCCTTAAACTCGTGGACCGAAATGTCCTTAAACTAATATCGGACCGAAACGTCCTTAAACTAATATTGGACCACCACGTCCTTAAACTGGCGATGGACCACCGCGTCCCTAAACTGGAACATGGACCACCACGTCCCTAAACTGGAACATGGACCGCAACGTCCTTAAACTACCTATGGACCACTACGTCCCTAAACTGGAACAATAGAGCTTCCAAATGCTCTTTTGCCGGATATAAATGATCCCGTTTAAGTTGATCTTAGCCCCAAACACGGCTAACGTATCCTTAAACATTCAAATGGACTATAAAACCCCAAATCAACTTTGGTTCAAGGGTATATCTCTGAACTCCTCTGACACCTATCGTTGTAATCCTTCAACGACATCAGAGAGGTGATGAGTCCTGACGGCCATATATTAAATGGATCACCACGTTAAGTTGATCTTAGTCTCAAACAGGACTAACGTATCCTTAATGAACGTTTAAGTTGATCTTAGCCTCAACACGGCTGACGTATCCTTAAACTAAAACACCAAACCCAAATCTAAGTAAATACGGATTTGGACTAATCCACGTCTCAACGACCTTTTCTTTCCCTTTGTCTCTTTTGTTTGGGGGTCCGAGATTCTTTTCGGGCAACGTGCGATTACGCAGCCTGATATTTTCATAAATCTTCGGCTCTTTTTCTTTTCCCGAAGTGGACTCTTTAAAGAGGGGGGTAAGAGCCAGCTCCTCGTCGGAATCGCTCCCGAATGTGAGCACTTGTGATCCCTCGGTATTAACCATGCGACAATTGCCGGTAGTCCTGTTAAGCCCTCCGGTCGTATCGCTATGCTCTCGGCGAGTCTTGCGCTTTTCCCGCTTAAGATGCTTCCGGTGAGCAACATATCCTTGCCACCATCTATCGAAAACTTTGCACTCTTCAGTGGGGTGCGAAATCTTCCGATGATACAAGCAATAGGAGGTGTCGAGAGACATGATCGCTGCAAGTGAACAGAAATTAGCCGTTAGTGTTGTAATTCCAACGCTTGGCGTTTTGAATTTTTTTTTTCATTAATTAACTAATTAAATTAAAGATTAATTAAATTAAAGATTAATTAAATTAAAATTAATCACACCACACTGCAGTGCAGTGGATAGGGGACCAAATAGGGACCCACAAAATCTGGATGAAAATGCCTCATTTAATAAGACAGCCTCATCATTGGATGAGACTGTCAGTTAAAGAAAAGATCCCCAAGAGAATATTCTCATCAGTGGGGAATTCCTAGAGACAAGGAGAAAATCTCCTCTTTCAGAGCAAAACTCTGTCACAGAATGACACTTGTCAAATTCTGGTCTCAAAGAAATAAAACTCCTTAAAAGAGCATAGCTCTGTGGTAATAATGGAAAGATCCATCAAAAAAAATTTAACACTTAAAAGAATTAAAAATTTTGGAATCTTGAAAAATCTCTGAAAACTTATAATAAGTTCTTCACTTTTCAGATCTAAAAGGTCTACATTTGATCCAAGAGCAGAGCTCTGTTTATGGATGAGAACCCATGAACAAGATCTCTATAGATCTATCAGTTTTTGAGAGCAAAGCTCTGTTTATGAATCCCTAATGGGGATCTCTTTAGATCAAAAGATCTGTGAGAGCAAAGCTCTTTGGTTTAAGATTGGTTTGAATTAATTAAGTTTAATTTAGATTAATTTTACCTAAAGTTTCTAACTTTGGAAATGAGCAAAGCTCTGAAGATCTTAAGCAAGAGCAAAGCTCTGTTGAAATCAAAATCTTAAAAAAGATGGTGAAGATTTTTTTAAGGGCCATGGGTCCTATTTATAAGGCGCTTGCGCCCCTTCAGCTCACCCCTTGATCCAACGGTCAGGAGCTTGCCACCGCTGCACTTACGTGCGCGCCACGTGAGCACAACGGTGGGGGGGCATTTGTTTCCCCCAATCAGAGCAAAGCTCTGTTGGAAATTCAAAATTCAAATTTTGAAGCAACGCTTCAAATCCGGGGCGCAACGCGCCACGTGTCAGGCGCTGATACGTCAGCGCAGCGCCCAATAAGGCGCGCCCAATCAGAGCAAAGCTCTATTAAAAAACAAAAGGAAGCAACGCTTCAGTTGCGTAAGCACTGCGCTGCGCGACACGTGTCAGCGCAGTTGCGCTGCGCTGTGCGCTGCTTGACACGTGTCACGCTCTGGGGCATTTGTGCCAAACAGAATTAAGATTTTAAAGAAATCTTTCTGTTCTTGTTAAAACAAGAAGATTTTCTTCTGTAAAACAGAGGCCCTTGGATCAAAAATCCAACGGTAGGGAAAATTCCCCAAATCACTCAGAGAAAGATCTCTTTAACAAATTTAACTAATTTATGGACACTATAAAAAGGACCCTAGACCTCAATTCAAAGAAGGAACATTTGGTGAGAAATCAAAAATTTCAAATAGAGAGAACTTTGAAGAAATCTCAAGAAGAAAAAAGGTAAAAACCTTTAAAATAGAAGAATTTCTTCTAATAGATCATTGATCTAAGAACAAGATCAATGATCTTTAATAAAAAACAAATAAAAATAGTGCTTTGCACTTTTTATAAACCTCGGGTTCTCTGAAATAAGAAAAACAAGAGGAACTTGTTTTCTTTGATCTAAATCAGATCAAGAAAACAAAAAGTGCTTTGCACTTCTTTTATGAACCTTTGGTTCTGGAATCTAAAAGATTCTCAAGTTAATAGTGCATTGCACTTGTAAATCTGCATTGTTGCGCTCTTGGGTTGGCGCAAGCCACCAGAGAGCGCCACGTGTCAGCATCTGAACCATCTGCGCTATGCGCTTTTGAAATAGAGCCTTGCTCTCTGGAATTGGCGCAACTCACCAGAGCGCGCCACGTGTCAGCAGTGCAAGCGCAGCGCATTGGCGCAGCGCACTGCGCTTGCGTGACACGTGTCAACACCACAAGCGCTTGCGCTCTCTGATTGGCGCAAAGCGCCTGACAAATGCAATGCATTTCCTAAAGGGCCAGGCCCAAATCGAAAAGACCTAGTAGGCCTAATTAAATTGCAAAGCAATAAAGATGCTCTGCATCTTTTATAAAATGGCAGAGCCCAAGTAAAATTGATGCTCTGCATCATTCATAAATGAGCAGAGCCCAAAATAAATTGATGGGCAGAGCCCAACCAAAAATAGAAAATAATGCAATGCATTATTTAAAAATGGGCCAAGCTCTAGTACAGGCCAAAGACAAATAAAAGTGTCGAACATTTTTCAATTGGACTTAGCCCAATCGTGGCCGTAAGTCCTCAAATTAAATGGACTGAGCAAGATTGCTCTCCTAAATCAATTTACTTTCGGTTCGAGGGTACATCTCCGAACTCCTCTGACACTGATTGATCTCAAAAACTATCTATTTACCGCAATCAAGAACGGCGTCGCTTTACAGCTAGCCGGTGAGTACGGGTCGGTCCACAGGGATATTGCGAATTTCCTAATCGCTCTTACGAGTTAATTCCGATGGGAGCCGGATTGATTATTAAATCTAAAAACTAAATTAATCTATATCTAAGTCTTGCTGGGGTTAGGTCTAAGTTAAGTTTGGAAAGTCTATAAATCTCACAGCTTTCTATACCCATATGAAGATCTAATTAGGTGTTATGATAATTATTAATAAAAGGGATTAGAATCATCGGGAAGATGTTTTCTTCCTCTATTTTCTTGTCCTTCCTTTATCAATCCTTACCCTAACCTCCATGGAAAACACCATAACCGGGCCTTTATACTACGGTATCACCGCTACCTCGAGGGATAGGGTGCCGTAGGGAGCGGTATGTGCATGTATGCATAGAGTCCTAAGAAAATATATGATGGGCAAGAAAGGGGCCCTAACAAGCAAGGAGACTACTCACTCATTAGGGAATTAAAATACATTTATCTAGGGCAGAGAATAAAAGATTAACTAGGGCAAGGAATTAAATTTATTTAGGGCAAGAATAGAAAATTAAGCTAGGGCAGAAAATAAAGAACTTACAAAAAATGATGCTCTCCAAAAGAATGCTGAAATTTATTAATGAATGGAGGCATATGGAGGCATAGCCTTTACAATGATTTAGAGTTCCTATTTATAAAGAATAGGAAACCCTAGGGTTACATTTTGATCCGCATGTCTACAATTACAAAAATAGCCCAATAAAGACCAGTCAACGCCGCCAACACATTATGGAAAAAAAATTATTTTCTATTTCCTTAATATGGCCGCGGAACCGCGGTCCGAGGCCCTGTTTGGCCACGGTTCCACGGTCAACAAGAAGCCTTGGATGCTGTAATTTTCTGTGTTGTCTTCTGGTGACTTTGTGTTCCTGTTTCTATGTCTTTTTCCATTTGGGTTTCTAGGTTGGTTCCAGATCTTCAGTGAACAATTTGCAATGGCTTTTTAACCGTTTGCCTTGACATTTTGGGATCTTGCGTTGCCTTGTTAATTGTGAACTGTCTTTCGATGTAGGCTTGACTAAGATCCTCCCATTTGTTGGTCAAAAGTCCATATTTTCATCGTCTTTACATCATTTTCACTGTTTCCTGTCCAAGAACCTGTAACCTGTAACATGTAGCAGACATGCGTCAAAAGCACCTGTTTATTTATAAAAAGAATAAGAATAGGGAGTATAATAATGCAATATTATGGTGTGAACAAATACCCCCAAACTTATCTTTTGCTCGTCCTCGAGCAAACTTATTTTTTTATTCTCTACAAAAACCTAACCGTACTTTCGCAGGGAAACGCGATCGCACTGAGCTCGTGCAACAAGCCGTTAAACCTCTAGGTGTCCCTAGTAGGAGGAGTGTTGTCTCCTGAGGGTTTTCAGCGGATTACACCCACAAAATCCTATCAATTTGGCTTTTTCGACTTTAATTATCCAATTAAGTCTTCTAACAAGGAATTCTATTATTTTCGACTCATAAATCATCCACCCATATTCTTCACACTTCCTCATCATCTAACTTAAGATTATACATGCTCTATAGACTTACTTAGCTTTCGGCATCTCTTAAGTTTTCCTTCTAGGGTTCCATCTCCACTTAGGAATTTCTATCAACTCTACTAAAGATACAAGTTCTATTCTTCACTCATTTCTCTCATCTAAACTCCAATCACATATCCCCACATGTGTGTATAAGTTACCCCTACACTTGGAAATTCAAATCAAGCAATCATACTCTCGTCCGTTGTCCAAAGCACTTCTTAATTGGTGAATTTTTAATTGAATTTTGCTTACACATCCTTCATGCGACCGTTAATACTTCTTGAGGTACCAACGACCGATTACAAGATGTGTTTGCACATTAAAGCATAATTCCTAGTCTTGCAACACCCAAGGCTTTAACAGTGACTCCCAAACCAGTTGGTCTAAGGCACTAGGTGATGAAGCACCCTCGCTAAATATTTTTCTATTTTTGCAGCCTTAAATAATCACAAAAACCGGTGTTCATTTTTTTATTATTTATTCACTTTTTTTTCTTTTATTTTCATTGTACTAAGGACTTTAGACAAGAGCATTTCAAGGTCTCCTCTACTATTCCAAGTTTCAAGGTGCGTGATTGTGCAAATTGTAGGGTATACATTTTCAGAATCTAGACTTAAGCTAGGAATTATTTTTCAAACTTATACTCTAATAAAAATATCAATACTTTTCCTTTGTTTTGACTTAGCCCAAGAAGTGAACTCAAAATTTGCCTATTTCTAAATAACTACAAAGACGTATACTTTCTATCGTTAAACTTTAAGGAAGGTTATTTTTAGGGTTTTTAATTTACTAAATCTAAGATCTAGTTGTTCCTAGCTAGTTAACCTATTTGTCAAACTCAAATCAAATATTGCCAAAATTGAATAATTAGTTTTTTATATTTTTTGAAATTTTTCAATTTTTATGGGTTTTAAATTAAGTATGCAAATGCAAAAATATGTACAAATGAATGCGAAGGAAGAAGACGTACCGAGCATACCCCCAAACTTGAACTTGACAGTGTCCTCACTGTCATGCTACACCAAAAGGGTCAAAATGCCGGCACTCCCCTGTTTATTTATTTATAATTTTTTATTTTTTATTTTTTTTGAATTTTTTTTGAATTTTTTATAGAAAAAGAAAACAAAAAATATATGTACATATATACAATAAGGTTCCCCCCAAACTTAAGCTTGGCCTTACACAAGCCAAAGATTAGCACCAACCATTCAAAAATCTTATCATGGTAAAGGTATAGTCGGTGCAAGAATGGGGTGGAAAGAAAAGAGATAAGAAGCACACGAGACCGTGTGGAAAGAAGAATGATAGAATATGGTCTCGGTGGGGGAGAAGAAGGGCGGAAAGGAGAAAGAAGGGTAGTACGATCTTGAGGGTGTAAATCGAGTGAATAAATTAGCGCAATTTGTGATGACCAATGTGTTAAAAGCGATTGCGCTAATCTATCAACTCGTCGAGAAATGGGGTCAAATCCCTCAAGATTCGCAAGAAAACATGGGTACGCCGAACTTGGTATAGGAGATGAAAGCGTAACGGTCACTTGTACGGTCGGAACAATGGGAAAGACAAAAGGAAGTGAACTAGGGATAGTATCATTCTCACCGTAGTAAACTGTCTCGAACTTGAAAGATTCCATTAATGGTTCGAAACTACTGTAAGCACCCGAGTCTGATGGTTCAACTAACTCATCTGAAAATGTAAAGGACTCAAACTCGGACGGTGAGTCATCAATATCGTCCGAAAAAGTGAAACACTCGTAAGTGTTATCGTCTGTAAGAACTGTGTCAGATTCAAAGGAAAATTTTTCAAGCTCACAGTGTTCAAGCGGGGTCGGAACGATGGAAAAGAGGGAGGGTGATATAACAGTCAAAGGTTCAGGAGGATGAATTGGAAAATCAGACACATCAAACAAAAATGATTCAACCTCAATATTATTCTCAAAACTCTCCTCAATACTATCCTCATAATTCTCCTCAACATTTATCTCATCTATGCCATTATCATCAAAATCAAGACGCATATGAGATTCGGGAGAGACATCCAATAACTCGGGATGATCATTTGAACATAAAATTTCAAGCAAATCGACAGGTTCATCATCCGAAATATTCCCGGCGTCTATATCCTCAATCAAGTGAAAATCAATTTTCTTCGACACCTCATCAAAAGCATGGATATCTATCGATTTAGGTTCTAGATGGGAGGTGTAAAGATCGAAAGGATTAAGTGCGGTTTCACTCGAAAGGGGTTCTTCACAATTTGGCAAATCAAACACTACAAAGTCACACAACTCATCATTTTGGACACATGTTTGAAAATTGGAGTTGTCGAATTCAATTGGGTAGGGGTAGGTTTGATTTGGAAATCCTCTCACATTCACACTCTGTCCAACCGCCTCCTTATACATTGAAAAATTTGAAGCTAGCGGAAAACTAGCTACCGGTTCAGCAGGTTGCATAAGGGCGGCCATGGATGCTTCCACATTCCTAACCATTTTGTTAGTTGCTGCAAAATACGCCTCCAACGACTCTTCCAAACTAGACTTGGGTGGTGAGGGGGTTTCGGTAAAAGATTCAAAATGGTGTGGATATGCAAAACTCCCAACAGGCTGTGTAGAAACAGTGTCTAGTGAAGGTGGGAAGGTCGGGTAGGACTGGTAGGAAGTGGGTGATTGGACAGGGGTAGGGTCATCATATGGATAAAAAGGTGAATAGTCTTGTGGATCCCTAGAACTAGATGTGTGGAGATGGGTGAAAGATCGGCTGCGAGATTTAGCAATATGCTCAGCAATGGACATCGGCTTAGGAGTGACAGAAGGACTCGAAAAAGTGGTGTCAACATATGGAGGTGGTAAAGGTTGACTTGGTTGACACAAAGTGGGGTGAAAAGTCGAACTGTTTCTCCTAGACGCCTCTATTTGATCTTTCAAAGAAATTTTGGGCATGGAGGGATCGTCTTTAAATTGACCGAACAAATTGACGTACGACGCAAAATTAGGTTCGGGATACCAAAGTTCGGTAAGTGATTTATTATGTGGGGTATCCACGTTATAAGAAGAAAGGGGGAAAGAAAGAAAGTTGGGTGGTGGTGCAAGGATTTATTTGCGGCAAAAAATTTGCAAGCTTCCTAATAATTTTTCCTCTTTTTTTTTATTCTTTTTCTCTTTATGTGATTTGTTGCAAAAAGATTTTCGAGACAAGATATGCAACAGAAAAAATATTACTTGCAATCAATTTCTAGTTTAAACGAGGCGCAAAAATCCTGCACAAGATTGTTATTTGGAAAGAGAAAGATTTTTAAAGCGCACAAAATCTTGCAGGAATTTTTTAGAAACTATATGGAAATTTTTGCAGAGGAGGAACAGAGAAACTTACAGAGCTTTTTTTTTCACGTCCTGAACCGACCAGGGCGCGGCGGTTCCGCGGCCAGAAGCTGTGTCGCGCGGCGGTTCTGCGGCCGGAATGGTAGCTTCGGCTTTTTTTTTTTTGGACCAGATCACCGCGATTCTTCTTGTTGACTCGGTCCTCCAAATTTCTTCTATTCCTCGGTTGTTGTGATCTTCTGTTGTTCCGAGCTGTTTTTTTTTCTGTTCAGCTTTCTGTAGATTTCCAGATCCGAATTTGTATATAGATCCTGCAAAATTCAAACAACAAAATACCCTTTCTAAAATAACAGATAATATATTTATATATATTTTTGGATTTTTTCAGATTTTTATGATTTTTTTAATTTAAGATTAACCCGAAATTGCAAAAAGGAAAGTTCTACGCCATCCCCGGCAACGGCGCCATTTGATTTGTCTCAAAAACTATTTCTAAACCGCAATCAAGAACGGCGTCGCTTTGCAGCTAGCCGGTGAGAACGGGTCGGTCCACAGGGATATTGTGAATTTCCTAATCGCTCTTACGAGTTAATTCCGATGGGAGCCGGATTGATTATTAAATCTAAAAACTAAATTAATCTATATCTAAGTCTTGCTAGGGTTAGGTCTAGGTTAAGTTTGGAAAGTCTATAAATCTCACCGCTTTCTATACCCATATGAAGATCTAATTAGGTGTTATGATAATTATTAATAAAAGGGATTAGAATCATCGGGAAGATGTTTTCTTCCTCTAGTTTCTTGTCCTTCCTTTATCAATCTTTACCCTAACCTCCATGGAAAACATCACAACCGGGCCTTTATACTACGGTATCACCGCTACCTCGAGGGATAGGGTGCCGTAGGGAGCGGTATGTGCATGTATGCATAGAGTCCTATAAAAATATATGATGGGCAAGAAAAGGGATGAGAGATCTTCGTCTCTCAAACCTTCCCCAGAACTAACCCTAACAAGCGAGAAGACTACTCACTCATTATGGAATTAAAATACATTTATCTAGGACAGAGAATAAAAGATTAATTAGGGCAAGGAATTAAATTTATCTAGGGCAAGAATAGAAAATTAAGCTAGGGCAGAAAATAAAGAACTTACAAAAAATGATGCTCTCCAAAAGAATGCTGAAATTTATTAATGAAGGAAGGCATATGGAGGCATAGCCTTTACAATGATTTAGAGTTCCTATTTATAAAGAATAGGAAACCCTAGGGTTACATTTTAATCCGCATGTCTACAATTACAAAAATAGCCCAATAAAGACCAGTCAACGCCGCCAACACATTATGGAAAAAAAATTATTTTCTATTTCCTTAATATGGCCGTGGAACCGCGGCCCGAGGCCCTGTTTGGCCGCGGTTCCGCGGTCAACAAGAAGCCTTGGATGCTGTAATTTTATGTGTTGTCTTCTGGTGACTTTGTCTTCCTGTTTCTATATGTCTTTTTCTATTTGGTCTTCTAGGTTGGTTCCAGATCTTCAGTGAACAATTTGCAATGGCTTTTTAACCGTTTGCCTTGACATTTTGGGATCTTGCGTTGCCTTGTTAATTGTGAACTGTCTTTCGATGTAGGCTTGACTAAGATCCTCCCATTTGTTGGTCAAAAGTCCATATTTTCATCGTCTTTACATCGTTTTCACTGTTTCCTGTCCAAGAACCTGTAACCTGTAACATGTAGCAGACATGCGTCAAAAGTACCTGTTTATTTATAAAAAGAATAAAAATAAGAAGTATAATAATGCAATATTATGGTGTGAACAGACACCTATCGTTGTAATCCTTCAACGACGTCAGAGAGGTGACGGGTCCTAATGACCACACATCAATACGAACTGCAGGGTCCTTAAACTCGTGGACCGAAACGTCCTTAAACTAATAGCGGACCGAAACGTCCTTAAACTAATATCGGACCACCACGTCCTTAAACTGGCGATGGACCACCACGTCCCTAAACTGGAACATGGACCACCACGTCCCTAAACTGGAACATGGACCGCAACGTCCTTAAACTACCTATGGACCACTACGTCCCTAAACTGGAACAATAGAGCCTCCAAATGCTCTTTTGCCGGATCTAAATGATCCCGTTTATGTTGATCTTAGCCCCAAACACGGCTAACGTATCCTTAAACATTCAAATGGACTATAAAACTCCAAATCAACTTTGGTTCAAGGGTATATCTCTGAACTCCTCTGACACCTATCGTTGTAATCCTTCAACGACGTCAGAGAGGTGATGAGTCCTGACGGCCATATATTAAATGGATCACCACGTTAAGTTGATCTTAGTCTCAAACAGGACTAACGTATCCTTAACGAACGTTTAAGTTGATCTTAGCCTCAACACGGCTAACGTATCCTTAAACTAAAACACCAAACCCAAATCTAAGTAAATACGGATTTGGACTAATCCACGTCCTACGGGCGACGAAATAAATAGTCTCTGTATACAATCCATGGGCAACCACAAACAAAACAAACACCCACGACACGAAGTGAAATTCTGGAGAAGGAGAAAGTTGTTACCGCTATGCGATAATGTAATTAATTGCAGGGGCTTGCGCCTGCAGGGAAGAGCGTCCTCACAATCAAAAACCCCTCAAGCGAGGAGGAATCTGACGAAGTTTGCTACATCGGCCGCATCCATCCAAACCTCCGATACACGGTGCCATAAATCAACTTGGCATCTTCGGAGAGGTGGACGGATAAAACCAAATAGCATCTGTCCTGAATCTCAAGCAAGACGTCCTCATGTCGTCTCCGCCGCCATTCGGAGGGGAACAGTTATAATACACTCAAAGACTACAAGAATTGAGGAGGAACTAAATCATCGAACTAGACTCGCATCATCTTCTTGAGTCGCGGATCGTCGTGGATCACTTGCTCAGATGAAGAACGACGTTGCTTCAAAAGGCTTGTTGAATGCTTGCTTGATTTGGTACTCGATGAATCTTGATTTGGCTTTTGAATTGTATTTGCGGCTAGGGTTTTTGGTTTACAAGTTGTGTCACTCAACCTGTGTGTACAATTGTAGAACAACCTTTGTAATGAAGCACTAGGTCCCTTTTTATAGTGTTCCCTCAAGCTTCCCTTAGAAGCTAGGTTTATCTTCCCTTGGAAGCTAAGCTAGGTTTAGCTTCGTTTGGAAGCTTGGTTGTTATGAAGCTTGCATAGGAAGCTAGGTAGTTGTAGAGAAGCTTATAGATTAAGATAGTTAGCTAGCTTGCATGAGAAGCTTGGTAGGTATTAGGCTTGCACAAGAAGCTTGGCCATTAGAAAGGAAGCTTCTGGAGATCTCTGGGGACTAAAGTATCTTGAAGAAGTTTTGTCATTGAAAAGAAACCTCGGGAAAAATTACCAACCACCACTGAGTCAACGCGGCCGCGGATCCGCGGCGGATCGGCCAACTCGGCCGCGGATCCGCGGCCGTTTGGTGCGCTTGGTGCATGAAAATTCCAGTGTATTCTGTTGTTGGCTTTATGGCACTTTCCTGATGTCTGTAATATTTTTATACTTTCTTATTCACTGCCAGATTTCAAGTCTTGGACTTGGCGTATTTTATCAGCACTTTAAGCAGTTCCGGCTCTTTTACCTGGAGAATTTCCTGCACACAATCTCGAGACAAGTATTTATTCACAAAAGATCATGCGTGCAATAATAAATACACAATTTCCCTCATAATGCTGGTTATAATGTAAAACACATGTTATTTGGTATTTTGCAGACAAATTGCTAATATGTGCTATATTTATACCAAACACCTTTAGATGATTGCAAAGAGTAGGGAAATTGATGTGTTAAAAATGCAATATTTTCGACTGATCAGGGACGGCCTCGATCCACTTCTTAAAGTAGTCCACCGCGACAAAGATGTACTTATGCCCGCCCGTACCTGTAGGGAGTTGGCCTATCATGTCCATTCCCCACTGGGCAAACGGCCATGGGGAGATCAGGGTAGTAAGCTCGATAGCCAGAAGGCGGGGTATGCTGCCATGAAGTTGGCAACTCCTGCACCTTCTGACGAGCTTCCGAGCATCATGATAAATGGTCGGCCAGTAGTACCCTTGGAGGAGCGTCTTCTGGACTAAGGTGCGGGCCCTTGGTGTGCTCCACCGACCCCTTCATGGACCTCATGGAGGACATAGTCAGCTTCATGGGGGTCGACGCACCGAAGCAGGGGTTGTGTGAAGGATTTCTTGGAGAGGTTCCCATTGCTCCAGACGAAATGGCGGGATTTGGATCGGAGGCAGTGGGCCTCCCCACGATCTCCGGGGAGCGTACCCTCCTTCAGGAATTCGATGATGGGCTTCCTCCATTCTCGGTCCTCTTCCCGGGCTGTGTAAACTTAGAGCGATGTCACTCCGTCTTCTATGCTAGGCCGCGGCAGGACCTCGAAGAGGATATTTCTCTTGTTGTTGGCAGAGTAAGAGGAAGCTAGCTTGCTCAGAGCGGTGGCCTGGGCGTTTAGGTGTCGGGGGATCTGTTCCACTTGAACTTCGTCGAAGTCCTTTCGCGGCCTTCTTACATCGGCTAAGTACTTCACCATCAGGGGCTTTTGTGCTTCGAAACGGCCGGTCACTTGGCCGACGACCAAAGCGGAGTCGCTACGGACTCGGATCGTCTTCAACCCCACTCCGGAGGCGATCCACAGTCCATTGAGCAAGGCCTCGTACTCCGCTGCGTTGTTCGAGGCTTTGAACCTGAGCTTTAAAGAATTCTTCATCTCTGCTTCGTTTGGGCCCCGAATGATGAGGCCGGCACCATAGCCTTCCTCAGTTGATGACCCGTCGACGTAAAGGACCCAATCGGGGACGGAGTCGGGCCTTTCCTCGACCAAAGGTTGTGATCCGAGGGCCGGCACAGGCACTGCCTCCTTGTTAGGAATAGTGCATTCGATGACAAAATCATCCAGGACTTTCCCCTTGATAGCTTACCTCGGGCGGTACTTGATGTCGAATTGGGATAGCTCCCACCTCCACTTCTCCAAACGGACAGAAGAATCGGGGGAGGCGAGAATAGCCTCTAAGGGGCGTTCGGTGAGTATGAGGATGGTGTGCGCCTGGAAATAGTGCCTTAGTTTCCTCGAGGTCACAATGAGTGCCAGGACAATCTTCTCTATGGCCGGATACCTCGTTTCTGCGTCCTTGAAGACGTGGCTTACATAGTAGACTGGCTTTTGGACACCCTCAACTTCTCGGATGAGCACCGAACCAGCAGATTGATCGGAAACCGCCAAATACAGCGATATTTCATCTCCTTCGACTAGCCGGATGAGTAGTGGGGGAGTCGCTAGGTGCGCTTTCAATTGCTCGAAAGCGATCTGACACTCCTCCGACCATTCAAACCTTGGGATCTTCCTTAGAGCTTTGAAGAACGGGAGGCACTTTTCCCCGGATCTTGACATGAAATGACTCAGAGCGGCTACCCTCCCTGTGAGTCGCATGATTTCGACGTTAGTCTTGGGCGCGGCCATGTTGAGGACGGCACTGATTTTCTCTGGGTTAGCCTCGATTCCTCGGTGGGTGACCATGAACCCGAGGAACTTTCCACTAGTGACCCTGAATGCGCATTTGGCAGGGTTCAGTTTCATCTTGTATTTGCGGAGGACGTCGAAGGCCTCGCCTAGATCCTTGGCGTGCTGATCCGACGAGATCGATTTGACGAGCATGTCATCGACGTAAACCTCCATGTTTCTACCGATATGAGGCTTAAACATCCTGTTAACCAAGCGTTGGTACGTAGCTCCGGCGTTTTTGAGGCCGAAGGGCATCACTTTATAGCAGTATACCTCCCGGTTCGTTGTGAATACGGTGAGCTCTTCGTCTGCCGGATTCATACGGATCTGGTTGTAGCCGGAAAAGGCGTCCATGAAGCTGAGTAGTTCATGGCCTGCCGAACTGTCGACGAGCTGATCTATCCGAGGGATGGGATAGTTGTCTTTTGGGCAGGCCTTGTTAAGGTCGGTGAAGTCGACACACATGCGCCACTTCCCGCTGGCCTTTTTAACCATGACCACATTCGCCAACCACTCCGAGTAAGCCACGTTTCGAATGAAGTTGTCCACGAGCAGTCTGTCAACCTCGTTTTCGATCGCTTTTTGCTTGATCGGAGCGAAGCTTCGTTTCTTCTGCCTGACGGGTCGGACCGCTGGGTCGACCCCGAGCTTATGTGATATTATTTTGGGTTCTATCCCGGGCATGTCGGCGGGCGCCCAGGTGAACACGTTCGAGTTTCCTCTGAGAAAGTGGACCAGGTCGTCGCGCCGAGCTCCCGTTAAGAGTGACCCGATTTGGACGGTTCGTTCATTGCCCCCTTCGACGAGGGGCACCTCTGTTAGCGGCTCAACTGAGGCTCCTCGGATCTCTTTATGCTCTTCCCGAGTATCCAAAGATCCCCTAAAATCATCCGTGCTCTCAAGATCATTGCTTATCTCCTCTGGCATGGACGTCGCTGTGAAGCAAATCTTCACGGATTGCTGGTTTCCGTAGGCCCGACCTATCCCGCCTTAGTCGAGGGAAACTTGATCGCCAGGTGGTAGGTCGATATCTCGACCCGAAGGGAATTCAGCGTTGGGTGTCCCAGGAGGATATTGTAGGCCGATAGAATTATGGCGACGATGAACTCCACAGGTACGGTATGCATATGGCCAGTCTCCCCAATGTTAAGCAGGAGGGTGACCACCTCTTCTGCCGGGATGGAGTGATTGGTGAACCCCGACAGGATATGGGCGGTCGGTCTGAGGTCCGACGGGGTGAGTCCCATACGTAGGAAGCAGTCGTAGAAGAGGATGTCTGCCGAGCTTCCTGAGTCGACCAGTATCCTCTGCACCTCGTAATGGTGGACCCGCGCTGTGATTACCAGAGGGTCATTGTGAGGCAGGGATATCCCGTGAAGGTCGTCGTCGGTAAAGATGATGGGCTCGGCCGCTTTTACCCTCTTCCTGGGTTGGCTGCTGGTCCCTTCGACTGGAAAAGGGTGTGCAGTCTCGACGGCCCCAGGCACATCCTCCGCTGTTACGACCATGATTTGATCGATCGTCAATTCACCGGGAAGGGTGGTGCTCTTGTTCTCGGTCGGCTTGTCGCTTGTCCCGCAAGTATCTTGCTAGGTGCCCCGAGCGGATCAACTCCTCGATGTAATCTCGGAGCTGTTTGCAGTTCTAAGTAGGGTGTCCCTGGGACCTGTGGAAAGCGCAATAAGGGCCTCATTTCCGTTTGGCCGCCCTGTGGCTGACCGGGGGAAGTTTGAAGAATCTCTCTCCCTTTGCCTCCTCCAACAGCTCTGTCTGGGAGACGTTGAGCGGAGTGTACTCCTGGAACTTTAGAGAGTAGCGCTTCGGCCACTCAATTTTCTTCTTATCCTGTCTTGCCCTCTTCTTCTGATCGGCCTGGTCGGTCCGGGGTAGGTTCTCATTTACCTCGAACTCTAGCTGGATCTCTCATTCAGTCCAGGCTTTTACCTCGGCCATGGTCTTAGGTTGCGCCAATGCAAAGGAGCGAAACCACTCCTTGTGTCTAAGACCCGACCTAAGTGCAGTGATGATCGTCTCGTCCCGGTGCTCTGGGACCTCGAGGAGGGCGTTGTAGAAGCGGGTGACGTATTCTTTGAAGGATTCCTTGTCCTCGCTCTTTATGGTGAAAAGATGATCGAAGGTCCGCTTCTGCTGTCTGTTCCCGACGAAATGGCCGAGGAACTGGGTGGCCAGCTCATCGTAGGTAGAGATTGAGCGTGGTGTGAGTCCTCGGAACCAGTCTCGTCCAGAACGGATGAGAGTGGCGGGGAAAGCACGGCATTGCGCAGCGTCGGAGTTGTCCTGGAAACTCATCCCTGCTGTGAATGTATCCAAATGGTCTTTTGGGTCGGATTTTCCGTCGAAAAGGGAGACCTTTTGGGGCTTGTTTATAGAGGAGACGTGGACAGCGAGAAGCTCCTCGGTGAATGGCCTCGTAAGCGAGTCGGCGGCGTATCTAGCCCCGTCGCTTGAGGGACGACTCTCCCGATGTATGCCCTCGATCTTCTTTTCGAGGGCATCGAGGTGGTCATGGTATCCCGAGGATTCGGTACACTCGGATATATGGCCCCTACTGCTGCCGACCTACGCCGGGCCGCGGTTCCGGTTCCGTTCTATAAGGTTTCGTAGGTCCCCTAGCGAGGTTGTCTTCGAGCTGCCATGGTGAGTCCCATCTGTGCGAACCTGTCGAGGGAGAGGGCGACGGCCATGCCTGAGAGCAGGCGAGCTGACCGACACCTCCTCGGAAGGGATAGGAGCGCGATAGGCCTCATGGCGGGACGCTCCTTCATAGGACCTCGGCGTCGAGCTGTGAGGTGCCCACCAGGTCATCGAGTTGGTCGCCACGGGGGACCTGTGGCTGCCGGAGATAGCGAGGCGGTGCCCAGATGTGCCGGCGCAGACAGTGTCTTCTCTCCCCACGTGTCGCTCCCGAGGTGGGGGAACGGCGACTTGGGGAGCTTGTCCCGCCGTTTGGACACGGACACGAGCTGATCTATCCAAGCAGATAGGGCATGAATGGCGTTAATGAGAAGGGGGATCCACCCGCGTCTCCGTTGTGGGGAGGACGACGGCTGGAGCTTGGATCGTCGCGATAATCACTCGCCATATGTTCGAGATCGGAAGATTAACTTTCGTTGAGTGGAACTTCGGTTCCCACAGACGGCGCCAACTGATGGAGGCTGTGATCTCTTTCAGATGTTATCTTTCCTTGATCTGTAGCGAGCGTTGATGGATGGCCGAGATTGGATTTGAGGGTAGTCCCTCAGTGCGTGTGGATCTCAATGGGCTTGATTTGAGAGTGAAGCCGAGCTACCTGCAAGGAAGTCCCGGGGTGGTTTTACCACCGAGGACCCTCCGACGATCAAGTTAGTTGAAGTATTTGGACAGAGTAACGGCCTATTGGGGTAAAATTCTCTTACCTGAGTCGTCTGAAGAGGGGTTATATAGTGGCAGCCTATGGGCTGGCAGGCGCGAGATTCACGCCGGCCGTTACGCCCCTGGCGTTGCGCCCGCGTGAAAGACGGGATCCTTCATTAATGACGAGATATGCTCGTTAATGGGGGAACGCGATGGCGTGGAACGCGGGATCGTGGGTGGCGGATATCTCGCGTCTGGCAAGATTCGCGGAGCCGTGGCGGAGACCCCTGTGTTCTGTGCTGTGGGTCGGTCGATTAGACCGGGGAAGCTAAGCTCGGCGGGAGGCTCGAGAACGAGCGGGAGGCTCGAGAACGAGCTTGTTTCAGCGATTGCTCGGAGGTGAGCTAGGAGAGCTGAAGGAACTCAGCGTACGGGAGGGTTCGGAGGTGAGCCAATGGTTTGTTTATAAGACGGGCACAGGAGTAGCCTAAGAGGCCACCGAAGGTCGGGACCATCCTCGGGTCTTAGGCCCGGGGCATACTTCCAATATACCTTTCTTGCTTTTTTCTCGTGAGCTCTAGGACACGTCATCTGTCACGTGTCATGATCTGGAGAGTCCTAAATACCGAGCATTATCAAGTACCAAAGTGACGCATGCCCAGAATAATATGTTTTAAACAATACCGATTAAAACAAAGCAATACATACACGCAGTTAATATTTTAGCCTAATTATAAAATAGTTAAAAAGAAAACAGTTAATATTTTAGACTAATTACAAAACAATAAACACCAACAAAACAAAACAGTATATAAAGCAGAACATTACAACAGTTGCACTCAATTTTCAGGCCCTTGTTCTGTTACATCCCTTGAAGATTTGATACGTTTAAAATATGATTGTCGGTTGATAGAATATCATATAGTTGAAAATTTGATTCTTTTGTTTTTATTTAATTAGATTTGTTTTTTTTTTTAGATACATATCCAAACAGTTGTAAAGAAATTATTTATGTAACCATCTAATTCATATGAATCAATGAAAAATATTTGTTTCTTTACCAAATTTTTCTTTATTATGAGAATCGATCGTCTTTATTATGAGAAAAATTATCTTAATTTATACAACTCCAAATAAACTGATTGATAACCAATAATCATAACAACCTAACTAATAATCTATAATTCCCAACGCATTGAATAGAAACTAAACCTGTCTTTTATAACAATAATATCCAATGGTTACATGAAAGTTATTTCTAATCTAACAGCCTTCATCAAACTCACACTGTCTTCAATCTGAATATACAGCCTGCAAAAAGAAAGATGAAGAAAAACAATTTCTTATGGCACAAGTAAGAGGGACATGACCTCTTGTCTCTTTTGCATAAGCTAGGTAGACCGAATCTCGAAATATGTAGTCTCTTTCGCATAAGCTGGGCAGACTGAATCTCGAAATCTCTTTTGCTAGAAATGCCTCGTGGAGAAGCGTCATAGATAAGGATGGTTGCGCAGATTTTCCTTTCTTCTGCTAGCCCTCTAAAATTATATGCATATTATGCTTTTGATTGGGCTGGCTGTTCAATGACTCGAAAATCAATTACTGAATATTGTATTTTTCTTGGAAATAGTCATATATCTTGGAAACCTAAGAAACAAAATACCATATCAAGCTCGACCGCTGAAGCTAAACATCGCTTATTGGCTTCCACGGTTTGTGAAATCAAATTGCTGAATTTAGCGGTTGATATCTACATATGCATGTGATATGTTTCAGTGCTAAGTTGTTTACCTCGATATTTAGCAGTTAACTTTTACCTTGAGCTACTATACTTACCACTTAACTTTTACCTTAAGCTGCTATACTTACCAGTTAACTTCTATATATATATTTACCAGTTAACTTGGATGCTTACTTGTTAATTAATATATACTTATAGCTTTCAACTTCTAAGTCTCTCCAATTGAGAACTTAACAAATACATATACCAGTCAACATCTACTTGTATTAGTTAACATCCACATATAGAAGTTATTAGAGTCCCGGCGCGCACAAACAAAAAAGTTACAAACAACCCATGCAGTTTAAATAAACAAATTTAGGGATTTTGAAATCTACGAGTGAGGTTCATCGAAGAAGTTAGGCAAGCTTAAATGAGTGGGTTCGTAGAAGAAGTTGAGGGGAAGAAGATGAGAAAGGTTTTCTTTCTTTTACTTTTCACCACGATGTTAACATATGAATCTTTTTGTGTTTTGATTATTTTATAAAACCGTATTTCAAATATACTATATGATTACTAACCAAATCAGATTAGTCAAAATGCTACACAACTGGTATTATTCAAGTATAAGAACACTCAATATCGCAATTGACATCTCAAGACTCAGACGCACTCAATGTGCATTCAAATGCTATAAACGGAGAAGTCGCATATCGACGACATTCAAGATTTTTCTATTTTATTTGAGTTTAGAGTCAAGTCGATCTCAAAATGGTTAGAATCAAAATTTTCTATTTCAATTTCCAAACACCAAAATCCATTTTAAATTTCCTTTTAAAATTCAAAGTTTGTATCTGAATATATCAGACATCCTACAGACATCTATGATGGACGTCCATTGCAGATTTTGAAATTTTTCAAATTTCGATTTTGGTGGAATGTTTGAATTCCTAACGGCTATGTACTACCACTAACCGTCCTATCTTTTTGGACAGTTGTAATAACTATTCCAACCGTGCAGTTTCATAATTCTATATATATGACTCATTTTTCAAGTTTTCGCAACCAATTTTTTTCTTTAACATTTTTATTCTTGAGTTTTTGTGAAAACTTTTCTCTCTTATTCTCAAGTTTATTTACTACTCTTTTTCAGAGAGGAGATCTTTGAAGAACCATTAAACTCTTCTTTTCTTATAAGAAAAAAAAGATCTCTAAAACTTTCAAAGAAGCGATTGTTTTTAAAACTTGTTTAATCTTTAAAACTTCTTCGGTTTTGATTTTAAACTTTTGTTAATCTCCAAAATACAATCTCTCATCTCCTTAAATCAAAATTTGAATTTATCTTTTGAGATCGTTAGGATTGTTAAAGTTGTTTTATTAAAATTGTAAAATCATATCTTGTACGACCTAATAAAAAAATGTCTAAGATCTTCACGTTGTAAAGGTTTGGATTTGAGCATAGAAAAATGTCTACGTGATTCACAGCCTGCAATTGTAAAGGTTCAGGTGTGAGCCTGGTAAAACATCTGGGTTTCTCCACCTATAAAGAGTCACTGGATAGTGTGTTGAATTCTGAGTAGGAGTTCTCAGGCGGGAATTAGCCACAAGGTTGGTGAATCTCGATAATAATCCTCTGTGTCCATTTAATTTTCTGTGATTCTGTATTGTGATAGTATTTGTATTTTAAACTCTGATTTTATATTCCGCTGCATAAATTTTAAATTGTTACAAATCACGCTGAGTTTGCAATAAAACCTTATTCACCTCCACCCCCCTCTAAGGTTGTTTTCAATTGGTATCGGAGCAAGATTACTCGTTTGTAAAATTAACCTCTTGAGTTTCTTATCCTATGGCAAATTAAATGGAAGGTCAAGCCATTAATCATCCTCCTCTTTTTAATAGTACAAACTATCAGTGCTGAAAAACTAAGATTAAAGTTTTCCTTCAATGTATAGATTTATAAGTTCACTTCACTAATCAACTCAAACTAGCCTTGTCAAAATCTCGTAGATTGATGATCGGAATCGCAAGAGATCATTGAAAACCCCTTTGTTGCTCCTACCACAAATCCATTGTCTAATGCTGATAAGAGATTAATGACGTTGAATATCAAGACAATGAATGCACTTCATTGTTCATTAAATTCAAAAGAATTCAATAGGATCTCTATGTGTCAGACCGTTAATGAAATTTAGACTACTCTCTAGATTACCTATGAAGGAACCACTCAAGTCAAAAAGAATAAGATTAACCGTCTCATGCATGAATATGAGATGTTCCAAATGAAATACGATGAATCGATCGACTCCATGTACTCTCGATTCAATAATATCAGTACCGAACTGTATGGTGCTTTCCGTCACCCCCATTGAGATGGAAATATGCATCGCTTGTCAAGCGCATTACAGATTCCCCCTGTCTAGGTTAGGCTGGGGTTTATTGATATTGGGGATCCGAATCTCTGGCAGCCGCGAACTAAGCCGTCGTTAATTACCTCTCGCCTTTAGAGCGAAGGAACCTTCGATTGACGGGTCAAATTGGTCATGCGAACTCAATGTGCAGTGTGCGTGTGTTGTGTTTTGAGGGATTTTGGGTATATCGAGGGTCTCGCAGAGTTTATGAGGGTCCCGCTACTCGGATAGCGGGCTGAAGGTCAAGAGGGCTAGCAGCTCCTTACGGGATGCGGGGCAGCGCCCCGTTAGAAATTTTTTCTAATGAAGGATAGTGTTGTGGAGTGTGTATATAAAAAAGGATGAATAGCGTCTAAAGGATGCGTGGGCGTTGAGCGCTCGCGGAAAAAAAAAAGGACGTAGCCCCTGTACTGGGAATTGTAGTCCCAATTGACTTTTGGAGTTAAACTCCTGAAAGAAGGACAAAAAGGGCTTAGCCCCTACAGCGGGAGTTGTACTCCCACTTGACTTTTGGAGTTGAACTCTTAAAAAGAAAGATTTATTATTATTATTATTATTATTATTATTATATATTGTGGAATTAAACTCCTAAAAGATTTTCGGAGATAATGAAATGGGGGCCCTTTCTTCTCCCTTGACCCCTGGTTTTTCTCTTGAGCCTGAATCTTTTCCGAAGTGGGATTTTTTGGAGATGGGTCACCTTCTTCCTCCTCTCCGTTGGCTGGATCATGGAGGAAAAGAGAAGGTGAGGCTTAAAAATCACCCCTTTTGGGGATTTGATGGGAGATTTGAGTTCTCTTTCAAGGGTTTATGGTGAAAATCTGTTTCTTTTGGAAAAACAAGAGTTAAACTCTTGATTTAATTCAAAAGAAAGAAAGAAAGTTTAGAACCTTGAGGAAGGAGAAAGAAGCACGTAAACCCTAGATTTTGAGGGGAATGAATTATTCATTATCATGTTATCTTATATAAGCTTACAAATTTACACATAACTCATTGGACTTTACAAAATGGTCATTTGCCCATCCCATGCCCCATGTGCTTGTTTCTTTTGCACATGAGCCATGGGCTTTACAAAAATTTGGTTTTATGCCCATTTTTCTTATATTTATTCATAAAAATTACATGAACATTATTTATTACATAATTTTCATATTAGCATGGGGGAGGTTAGTCGCGGGGCTCGACTTGGGCATTAGCGCACTTGACCTGGGCTTGGGCCCGTTTACTTAGGGTTGATTTTGACTTTGACTTGATCAACCGGGGTATAATTTTTGACCCAACACGAACTTTTCAATTTAGAAAAGAAATTTGATGACAAAGAAAAGTATTATAAATTACTAAGATCTCTTACGATATCATGGCAATCTAAGATTATTGCAATTGAAGAGGCTAATGATATGACAACGTTGAAAGTTGACACTCTTATAGAAAAATTAAAAACTTATGAGATATAATTAGGGGATTTTAAACAAAAGCAGGAGAATGACACTCAAAAGAAAAACATCACGTTTAAGGCAATAACTACCAAATCAAACCCTAAAGAATCATCAAGTGATGATGAAAGCGACGATGAAGAAATGGACCACATTGTAAGACACTTCAAGAAGTATCTGAAGTTTGAAAAATTTCATCAAAAGAAAGGTACATATAAGTCTAATAAGAATTTTAATTTTAATAAAACTTTGTGTTGTTTTGAGTGCAATAGGGAAAGCTATTTGAAGTCCGAGTGTCCAACTCTCAACAAAGACAAATGGAAGTCAAAGAAGGAATCGGACAAGCGTTTGTTTCAAACAATTTGGGACGACACGGATTTCAGTGACTCGGAAACCAAAAAAATTGCCAACATGTGTTTCATGGCACTAGACAATGAGCTAACCGATGACGACTTTGATATTGAATCTCTTAATAAAACAGATTTGATTAGTTTTTGTTATTTTCTTAAGGATAATTACGATAAAAACTAAATTAATCATAATGAACAATTCAGAAATAGTAATTAAAAATGATTTAAATGAAATTAAATTAGACAGCGAAAACTTAAATGAAAAACTTAAGTCAGTAAGCTTGACTAAAGAAAATATAATTGAAACAAATAAATTTGAAATTTTTAATCTTAAACGAAAATAGAAATAAAAGATAAAATGATTTTAAATTTTACTAAAAGTAAAAATAATTTAGATATTTTGTTAGGACAATCCATTAAACACCGTGATAAAGTGGGAATAGGTTTTGATAAATATACAGAGTTAGTTCCTAAAACTAAACCATTTAGACCTAAATATTATTATTACAAATATGATAAAAAAAAATATGCTAATTCAATGTGTGATTATTGTTGCATATTAGGACATATATCATAAAATTGCCATATTAAATATAATTCCACTTATAAATACAATTTTATTTCTTATTAACCTAAAATAGTTTGGGTCCCAAAAGTTACACCTTCTTCTTCCTGTATTGTAGGACACCCAAAGATGTAGCATTCAATGGATACTTGGTAGTGGTGGTTCGATGCATATGACAGGAAACATTTAAAGTTTCGAAATACTATCAAAAAAAAAAGTGCCAGTGTCACTTTTGGCGACAACAACAAATACAAGATCATCGGTAAAGATGATATTTACTTTAATAATGCATTTAACTCAACAATTATAAAAAACGTATTATATATAGAAAACTTAAAAAATAACATATTTAGTGTTAGCCGGTTCTGCGTAAAGGGTATCTATAACGTAGTTTTCGAAAAAGACATATGCAATAAAATATATGATAATAAAATAGTCCTGATTGGTAAAACATACCATAATATATATATAATATATACATAAGATTTTAAAAATACAAATATTACATATTTAATAGCAAACAGTGAAATAGACCCTTTACTCTGGCATAGAAGATTCGGTCATTCCTCAATGGATACTTTATTAAAAATTACAAAGAATAACCTAGTCAAAGGCATACATGTTTACCGCCGAAAACAAAGACGAAGTGGGATTGATCGTCTTGCCTGAATTTGGGGGCAGATGCTATTTGGACATATCTATCTACCTCTCCGAAAATACCAAGTTGATTTATGGCACCATATATCGGAGGTTTGGATAGATGTGACTAATATAGCAGTATCAGATTCTCCCTCATTTGTTAGGGGTTATTGATTGTGGGGACGCTCTTCCTTGCAGGCACAAGCCCCTGCAGTTAATTACGTTATCGTGTTGCGATAACCACTTTCTCCTGCTCCGGTAGTTCACTTCGTGTCGTGTGTTTATTCTATTTATTTTGGCTGCCCGTGAATTGTATACAGAGACTAGTTTATGTTGTCGCTCGTAGGGAATGGATTAGTCCAAATCCGTATATTTTAGATTTGGGTTTGAACTTAGGTTGCATGTTCTTTTAGTTCAAAAAATATTTTATTTTTTATTAAGGACCATTAATCTGTGTTTTAGATTAAGATCAACTTAAATATATAAGTATTTGGGCCCAATTTATTTTAACTAAGGATACAATAGTTTCATTTGAAACTAAAATCAATTTAGAGATATTTTTAGGATCATTAAATTTAGTTAAGATCCAACAGCAGAGCATTTGGGCTCATATGCAAGCAACTTCAGTAAGACTTAGCCGATTTGGGCTTGGTCTGCTCGGTCTTGGGCTTTCTCCCTTTTTTTAGAAGTGCTAAGCACTTATTTATTGCTCTGGCGCTCACGTGGGAAGTATGTAAGATGCTCAAACATGGACGCTGCCCCATCGGTGCTAAACACTTAATCATTTTGACTTGGTATATATAGTGCTAAGCACTTTGTATGGCGCTCACGTGAGAAGCACGTGAGGCGTTGAGCCTTCTATTTTGGGCACTCACGTGGGAAACACGTGAGCCATTATAATAGCGCTAAACACTAATTTTTCTCTGGCGTGCACATGTGTTTCACGTGAGGCACCAGGTTATTTTCTTTTTAGAGATTTAATCTCTGTTAATGATGTTTTGGCTATTGATGATCACCAAGATTTCTGTTTTGAAGATCTGGAATCGGTTTTATTGGAGAACTAAGTTCTTCTGCTATTTTTATAAGAACTAAGTTTTTTATGTAGGGTCAAACCCTGATTTCAGAGGAATCAAATTCCTAGAAAACGTGTCTTTTCTTTTTATCTAGTTTTTTTCCCTAGATTTTGAGTCTGAAGAACAGAACCTCCCCGATGAGAATTAAACTCTCAACTTATGCGGAGATTTGCTTTTCAAATCTCAGATCAGAGAAATAACTAAGTTCTTTTTACGAAGGGTTAAACCCTTATTTTCTTTCTTTTTTTATGTTAGACAAAGGAGATATGTTTATCTCCGCTTTTGTTTACCTAGAGTTGGAGAGCCAGGGGAGATCTTCTTCTTTGAAAGGAGAATTAAATTCTCGGTTTTGTATAAAACTTATGGGGTCAATTCTTTTCCTGAGACTTGAAATCTCGGATTCTTTATATAGAGGAGGCAAATTGTTAATTAGTTTGAGAAAATCTCTCATTTCAGAGATACCAATTGGCCTTAAAGATTATTTGGGGGATTTTATCCACCGTTGGATCTTTGATCCAGGACATTTCTGTTTAACAGATATATTTTCCTGTTTTTAACAAGATCGGGAAAATATTTTCCCATATACAGAATTTAATTCTATCATACGGTGATTTTTAATTTAAGGGTTCTTTGTTTAACATAGCACATCTTTTTTTGTTTAGAAAGATATAGGAAAATATTTTCCCATCTGATTAGATTTTTTATCAACAGTTTTCTGTTTAACAGAAAATATTTTTCTCATTTAAAGACCAGGGAGGAGATATTTTCCGCCAATAGAATTTAATTCTATATTTGATGATTTTTAATTACCATTAAATTTTTTATCTGATGGTTCTCTATTTAAATAACATCTTTCTCTTTTTTAGAAAGATTAGGGGAAGTATTTTTCCCAAAAATAGAATTTAATTCTATATAGAATTTAATTCTATGCGAAACTAAAAGTATGTTCTCACGTGTTTAACACGTGACCCTGGTATGGGTTTTAACCTGTTTATATTTAGCGCTCATATACTTTGCATATGAACGCTCACGTGTTTAACATGTGAGGTCAGTTTTGCCTTTAGGTTATTTATTCTCAGCACTTATACACTTTGCATATAAGCGCTCACGCGTTTAACACGTGAGGCAAATTTGGTCTTTAGTTATTTGTTTCCAGTGCTTATATGCTTTGCATATAATCGCTCATGCGTTTAACACGTGAGGCTCAAACTGTAGGAATTCTTTTCTTCTTTCTTTTCTCCCTCCTTTTTTTATAAGGGAGCAATACCTAGTCTAAAGTTTATAAAAGATAGACTATGTGATGCTTGTCAAAGAGGAAAACAAAACAAAATGTCTTTTAAACCTAAAAATTATGTTTCAACTGAAACTCAACTCCAATTGCTTCATATGGATTTATTTGGTCCTAATTGCAATGTGAGTTTAGGAGTCAAATTTTATACATATATCATAGTAGATGATTACTTAATATTTACTTGGGTTTTCTTCATAAAAACCAAAGACGAAACCTTTAACACGCTTAAAATATTTACTAAACAAATTCAAAACGAAATGAACCTAAGAATATCTAAACTAAGAAATGATTATGGTGGAGAGTTTGAAATCCAAATATTCGAAAAATATTGTAATAAAAAAGGTTTCAAATACGAATTCTCCTGTACCAGAACTCCACAACAAAATGGAGTTATTGAAAGAAAAAATCGTTCCTTATAAGAAATAGCACGTACCATGTCCATTGAAAATAATCTACCAAAATGTTTATGGGCAGAAACTATTAACACTTCTTGCTACATAATAAAAAGGGTAATAGTTAACAAATATTTAAATAAAACATCATACGAACTATTTTATGGTAGAACATCAAACGTTAAGTATTTCAAAGTTTTCGGTTTTAAATGTTATATTTTAAATACGTTAGACAATTTAGGAAAGTTCGACTCAAAATGCGACGAAAACATATTTGTTGGTTACTGTATGACCAGCAAAGCATATCGTGATTTTAATAAACGAACTTCGACCATTCAAGAAAGTATGCACGTTCAGTTTGATGAAACCAACTCCTTAAATCCTAATACTAGTTTAGATGATGATTATCCAATCTTAACAAAAGATTTGGATAATCCATCAAAAGATAAAATTGTCGAAACCAATCAAATGGAACAACAAGAACAAGTTGCTGATACTTCTCTTCCAAAAAATTGGCAATTCAACAAAGACCGTTCTAAGAATTTGATTATAGGAGATATAGATAAAGGAGTGGTCATTAGATCATCAAGATTTAACTTATGTATTAACTCGGCATTCATTTCGGTCATAGAACCGAAGAATTTTAAAGAGGCTGAAAATGATGAGTATTGGATAGAAGTAATGTAAGAAAAGTTAAATCAATTTAAAAGAAATAAAGTTTGGAAATTAGTTTCAAAACCTAATAATAAACCAATTGCACTAAATGTGTTTTTAGAAACAAACTAGACGAGTCGGGGAATATCATAAGAAATAAAGCACGATTAGTTGCTCAAGATTATAATCAAGTCAAAAGAATTGATTATGACGAAACTTACACACATGTGGCTCGACATAAGGCTATAAAAATATTATTAGCCTTTACTTGTTTTAAAAACTTTACAGTATTTCAAATGGACATTAAAAATGCTTTTTTAAATGGGACAATAGATGAAGAAGTATATGTAGCGCAACCATCAGGCTTTGCAGATCATAAACATCCTGAGTATGTATACAAATTGGAAAAGGCATTGTACGATCTTAAACAAGCCTCTAGGGCTTGGTATGAAAGACTCGGTACTTTCCTACTCAAGATAGGGTATACGAAAGGGATGGTAGATAAAACATTATTCACTAAATCCTATGGAAAGGATATCGTTGTAGTTCAAATATATATTGACGGTATTATATTTGGTTCTACTAATGAGCAGCTTTGCCAAGAATTCTCTAAATCTATACAGGATGAATTTGAGATGAGTATGATGGGAGAACTGAATTTCTTCCTCGGACTATAAATTAAACAAAGTTCAGAAGGACTATTCATCAATCAATCTAAGTATACAAAGGAACTTATCAAGAAGTTCGGCTTAAAAGATGCAAAGACTTGTAAGATACCCATGGCAACGACAACAAAACTCACCAAGGATGAAACCGGTAAGGCTGTCAATATACAACTCTACCGAGATATGATTGGAAATTTGTTATATTTAACTGCTAGTAGACCTGATATAATGCACATCGTCTGTTTTTATGCACGATTCCAAGCTGATCCTAAAGAATCACACTTTGTAGCGGTCAAGAGAATTTTTAGATATCCCAAAGGCACTATCAATCTAGGGTTATGGTATCTTAAGAATAACGTGTTTCATTTAACAAGTTATTCGGATGCAGATTATGCTGGAAGTCAAACTGACCGTAAAAGTACTAGCGGTACATGTCATTTCCTCGGAAACTGCCATGTGTCTTTGTAACTCCCTAATTCATTTATACCAGTTCTGTTTTGGGTATTTCTTTATTTATGGCTATTCTTGATTTATTGTGTTTTGGGTGCGAATAATGTAATTGTTATCTGTGTTTGCATCCGACCCGACCCGCATGCTGGAAACCCATCTTGATTCCTGTTTATGATTTATCCCGGCTAGTTATGAGAATCCGTGCACTTTCATATTGTATAACTGCATTATATCTAGTATCTGCATTTTTTAATATAACATATAAAGTAAAATAAAATATTTTAAAAATATCTAGCATGACCTGCATCATACCCCTGACCCTATGGTAGCATCCGTGCATCTTGTTCTCGTTCCGTTTGGTGAAACGGACTCGTTTGGATCGCTATGTGCACGCTACATGTATCCGTTCTTGGGGGTATGCATTTTTGTTACCCGGATATCCTAATTTGGTTTTGGTTAACACTTATATTATCCGTATTTTCAAACCATAATTTTAGACACAATCCGGGCATATTTTGGAGTACTTTTGTATTAGTCAGAAAACTCAAATTTACTTAATAAAATATTCTTTTAAAATTAATTGTTTAAATATATATTTATATGTTATATATAAATCTTTTAAACTAAAATATATTTCTCAATATATTTTTTCATTCAAATCCTATCTAGATCTCCCATATCTCTCTCTCTCTCTCTCTCTATATATATATATATATATATATATATATATATATATATATATATATATATATATATATATATATATATATATATATTAAACTTTTTCAAAACCCCATACTTTCCCCACGATTCTTTTCCCAACGTTATTGTTCCTCTCTCTGCTTCTTCTTCTTCGTTTTTTCCGCCTCGCCTCGCCTTTTGCCTTCGCCGCCGCCACCCTCGCCCAACTTCCCGACCATCTCCTCACCCTCGTCAACCCACATTCTCTCTCTTCTCCTTCTCTATTTTCTTCGCCTCCCGAGAACCCAACCCGCGCTCGCCCTCGTCTCACCTTCGTCGTCGTTCCCTCACAGCCGGCGACCCCGACTTCATCCCCTCTATCTTTTCACCTCCCTATCTCTTCCAAACACCACAACCACCACCACCTCCACCTTAAACCTAACCCACGCCCGACGCCCTAGCCTCGCGTGCACCTCGTCGCCATCGCCGACGTTGCTTCGCCATCGTCTTCTCCATCTTCTTTTCTTCCCTCTCTCCTCCTCTACCCCATGATGAGATCCCTACATCCGAGAACCCTCAACGCGCAAGAACCCAACAACCCTGCAGCACCCAAAGAAAACCCAAACCCAGCACCTGACGAACCCGCTCGTCGTCGCTGACCTTGCCTCGCCGTCGTCGACCACCCCTCGTCTCCACCTTCTTCCTTCTCCTCTCACCTCTCTCAAACCCGAGGCTTTCCCTGCACACTCGAGCTTACCCCCGATGTCAAGAATTGACCCATCAACACCTCACCGACCTTGTCACCGTGAAACCTCGCCGGAAACCCCAACCCCATCACCTCATCTAGCCTCTGTCCCAGAACCCTCGAGCCAACCCCATAGTACCAGCCCCTTCTTCTTCCTATTCTTCTTCTTCTTTCTTCTCTTTTCTTCTTCTTGTTTCTTGTTTTCCGGTCATCGCAAGAGCCGTGCCGTCACTGACGATCAGGCCGACCCAGTGGATGTCCCCAGCCAGCATGGTCTTGTTCTTGCTTTGCCTGGTCCTGTTCCGTACGCGCGCGTATGCATTGCGACGTTTACCCGACGTCGGACGCTGCGTACACCCCGTATTGAGATCTGATCAAGCAAGTTTATCTTGCTACATGCTATATTATTATATTTGCATCCATATGAATAAAAATATCACATGTTTACTGCATTGTGCATCCTATATTACAGTTTTACAGTTTTTTGATACCCGTACGTATCCATACCGTTATTTACATATCTAGTCGCATGCAATTTTATCTCGTTACAGGTTATGCAACGTATTTTACATCCATAGGTATAGAATTATTACATGTTCATTGCATTTCACATCCATGTTACAGTTTTACCGTTTCTCCGATATCCGTTCGTATCCATGTTATTGATTATATATATAGTTGTATGTCATGTCATATTATATCATGTTACCGTTATGTCAGCACCCCATGCTTGATAATATGCATCATACTTAGTCATGGAGTTGTAGATGTGATCCCTGATAAACACTTATGCATCCGTGTTTTACCGTGTTTCGATACTAGTTGCATTTTACTGTTGGGCATCCATTGAATGCACTGTATACCACCTGACATGACCTGATACACCACTGCTTGACTTGATACCTGATCCTATTACTAATGCCGACAATCTTGACTTGTTGTCCCGACGGACATATCATATTGTCTATTCAGACAAAACCTGTACCTGCTTGATCCCGTGTTGGCATTAGCTCCAGATTTATCAATACCTGATTTGAACACATAACTTGGGGGTAAGGGGAAATCAATGATGAAATCTGACTTGTAACTCAACAGTTCGACGCTTATACTGATCAGTTTTTGGGGGTAGGCCAGTCCCGGGATGATGATGCTGACATCATTCATCTGTACATGTTTCCTATTTTGTGCTTAGCG
Organism: Agapanthus africanus; assembly: GCA_030015575.1. NCBI lineage: Eukaryota > Viridiplantae > Streptophyta > Magnoliopsida > Asparagales > Amaryllidaceae > Agapanthus > Agapanthus africanus. The sequence continues at coordinate 426,776,738 of JASDDO010000019.1, read as the reverse complement.
GCACGTCTCGGTTTCAGCCCGAGAATCTGGACCGTAGTCCCGGGCATGCACGGGATACCATTGAGTTACATCGACGATTCATTAAATTGATTTCAAAGACTTGAGAGTAATTAACCCAGTAACATAGATTACTCACCGCATGCACATACACTTCACTATTCCATATTCGTGTTACTGTTATACACTTATTAATGTTCATACTCATGCCCGCATTACCTCCTGATTATATTTTATTGTTTGATATTATGATGCACTGACGTCTGGGTTTTGCATGGCTCAGATCCTATGTCTCTTTCGCAGGCTAATCAGGAGTATTTCCGCCGTCAGGCCGAGCAGTGAGGATCCTGTTAGTATCTAGTTTAGTTTTATTTCCGTACTTTCATTTCCTGATGTGAGCCCGTATTTGGGATGTACTTTCCAGATGTTATTGTTTATTGGATTTATTGCTTCCACATATTATTTCTTGACTCATTTATTCTGGCATATGGACATGTACTAAATAGTTTATTTTTATTTTACTGTTCTTGATATCTTATAGACAGCCGTAATGTGACTTTGGAGGGATGTTTCCTAGCCACAGGTAGCATGGTTGGCTCTGTCATGTGCCGATCTTAGCATACTCTGGGAAGCGGGGCGTGACAGGGTTTGTTTGGTATCAGAGCCATAGGTTTTAGGTCAATTGGGTTTGATTCTTTTGTGGTTGGGTATTGGACCCAATACACGAATCAAAAAGCCCGTATTTAAGAACATGTCCTGCCACATTGTTGTCGTGATTCTTGAATCTTATCTTTCTCTTGACCCTTTATCTTGATGAGATGGAATAACTTTGCATCTCGGCTTGAAATCTTTTTGTTCCTTATTGTTTCTCCCTACCTATTCTTTCAATTCTGATAGTAGGATTTGGGCGACTTAAACGGAGTTATGTAATTGTAACTATGAACTGCAGCATGGTTACAACGCGGTACTCTATTTAAGTAACTTGGAGTCCTAGTCTTGATTCACCTCCTTGTTTTTATGGTCATTATATTACCTTGCTTCTCTCGGTTTTATTGCTTACCAGTTCATATTTTATCGCAAGCTTGAATCCTGTTTACCGTGCTTATCTTCTTCAGTATCTTGGCTTCAAATGAATTCGTTTCTGGTATCCTACTTGTTCATGATTTTCCCGCATTAGCATTATTCATTTCTGGTGCATCCCATTGTTTTATGTCGTCCAAGTTTATTGCTGCACATTCGATTTATTGTACGACCATGTCTTGTTGTTGGGACATACACACTGGGAACGGGAAGATCATATCTAGTAGCAAGTGCAAGGATTGTTCGGTTGTTATCTGCGGTCATGAGTTATTTGCGGATTTCTTGGTGATCGATACTGGCAGTTATGATGTTGTTTTGGGAATAGATTTTCTCGGCACTTTCCATACTCATATTGATTGTAAGGCAAAGAAAGTGATTTTTTAGATTCCCGGACATCCAAAGTTTGTTTTTGCTAGAGGTAGCAGTTCTGTCGGGCCAGTCGAGCTTAGGACTAGACTGACAAGTACCGTTCTTGCGTCGATGGAAGTTAATAAGAAGGAAACGCCAGCTGTAGTTCGAGAGTTCATGGACGTGTTCGAGGACATCTCTGGTTTACCGCCAAAACGAGATATTAGGAACCTTAGGGCTTGGGTCACATTGGCCGGTCCAAAGAGACCTTTCATGAGGAGATGATCTACGCACTTAAATTCTTCACTATCCGAACTGCCCTACCTCTCTTAAGCCAAAGGACATCCATCACTTTCGGGGACATCCTTAGCCTCAAGAACAATTGATATTGTTCCTGGTGCAACGCCAATTTTAAATATGTATTATCCGATGGCACCAGTGGAGTTAGAAGAAGTCAAGAAGCAGATTACCGAATTGCTAAAGAAGAGTTGGGCAGATATATCGAGAAGATCTCTAGAGTTCGCTGTTGGTGATCTTGTATTCTTGAAAATATCACCGACTAGAGGAGTGATTCGTTTTGGGAGTCGAGACAAGTTTAGTCCTCAATTCGTGGGGCCTTTCGATATTATTGAGCGTGTTGGAGAAGTGGTGTATCGATTGGCTTTACCACTATCTTTGGCGAGTGTTTATGACGTGTTTCATGTATCTCAACTCCGTAAGTATGATCGAGATGAGACGCACGTTCTGGATCATTTGGAGCTGACTGTAAGGGAGGATTTGACCTATGAAGAACGACCGATGTCGATTGTTGATCGAAGAGAAAAGGTCCTCAAGAACAAGGTTATCCCTCTCGTACTTGTTTCATGGGGAAATCACTCGCACGGAGAATCGACTTGAGAACGAGAAAACGAGATTCGACAGAAGTTTCCACACCTCTTTTCGTAGATTCATGTTTGTTTATCTTTTCTTGTTCCGGGAATTTCGAGGACGAAATTCTTTTTGTAGTTGGGTATAATATAACACCCTAGTTCATTTATACCAGTTCTGTTTTGGGTATTTCTTTATTTATGGCTATGCTTGATTTATTGTGTTTTGGGTGCGAATAGTGTAATTAGTATCTGTGTTTGCACCCGACCCGACCCGCATGCTGGAAACCCGTCTTGATTCCTGTTTATGATTTATCCCGGCTAGTTATGAGAATCCATGCACTTTCATGTTGTATAACTGCATTATATCTAGCATCTGCATTTTTTAATATAACATATAAAATCAAATAAAATATTTTAAAAATATCTATCATGACCTGCATCATACCCCTGACCCTGTGGTAGCATCCGTGCATTTTGTTCTCGTCCCGTTTGGTGAAACGGACTCGTTTGGATCGCTACGTGTACGCTACGTGTATCCGTTCTTGGGGGTATGCATTTTCATTACCCGGATATCCTATTTTGGTTTTGGTTAACACGTGTATTATCCGTATTTTCAAACCATAATTTTAGACCCAACCCGGGCATATTTTGGAGTACTTTTGTATTAGCTAGAAAACTCAAATTTACTTAATAAAATATTCTTTTAAAATTAACTGTTTAAATATATATTTCTACTTTATATATAAATCTTTTAAACTAAAATATATTTCCAAATATATTTTTTCATTCAAATCCTATCTAGATCTCACAGCTCTCTCTCTCTCTCTCTCTCTCTTTATATATATATATATATATATATATATATATATATATATATATATATATATATATATATATATATTTAAACTTTTTCAAAACCGCATCCTTTCCCCACGATTCTTTTCCCCACGTTACTGTTCCTCTCACTGCCTCTTCTTCTTCGTTTTTCCCGCCTCACCTCACCTTTGCCTTCGCCGACGCCGCCCTCGCCCAACTTCCCGACCATCTCCTTACCCTCGTCAACCCACACTCTCTCTCTTCTCTTTCTCTATTTTTTTCGCCTCCCGAGAACCCAACCCACACTCGCCCTCGTCTCGCCTTCGTCGTCGTTCCCTCACGGTCGGCAACCCCGACTTCATCCCCTCCGTCTCCTCACCTCCCTATCTCTTCCAAACACCACAACCACCACCACCTCCACCTCCACCTGCAACCCAACCCGAGTACCTCGAACCTTAAACTCAACCCATGCCCGACGCCCTAGCCTCGCGTGCACCTTATCGCCATCGCCGACGTTGCTTCGTCGTCGTCTTCTCCATCTTCTTTTCTTCCCTCTCTCCTCCTCTACCCCACGACGAGATCCCTACATCCGAGAACCCTCAACGCCCAAGAACCCAACAAATCTGCAACACCCAAAGAAAACCCAAACCCAGCACCTGACGAACCTACTCGTCGTCGCCGACCTTGCCTCACCGTCGTCGACCAGCCCTCGTCTCCACCTTCTTCCTTCTCCTTTCACCTCTCTCAAACCCGAGGCTTTCCCTGCACACCCAATCTCACCCCCGACGTCAAGAACCAACCCATCAACACCTCACCGACCTCGTCGCCGTGAAACCTAGCCGGAAACCCAGACCTCATCACCTCATCTAGCCTCTGTCCCAGAACCCTCGAGCCAACCCCAGAGCACCATCCCCTTCTTCTTCTTCTTTCTTCTCTTTTCTTCTTCTTGTTTCCTATTTTCCGGTCATCGCCGGAGCCGTGACGTCGGTGACGATCAGGCCAACCCAGTGGACATCTCCAGCCAGCGTGGTCTTATTCTTGCTTTGCCTGGTCCTGTTCTGTACGCGCGCGTGTGCATTACGACGTTTACCCGACGTCGGACGCTGCGTACGCACCCCGTATTGAGATCCGATCAGGCAAGTTTATCTTGCTACATGCTATATTATTATATTTGCATCCATATGAATAAAAATATCACATGTTTACTGCATTATGCATCCTATGTTACAGTTTTACAGTTTTTCGATACTCGTACGTATCCATACCGTTATTTACATATCTAGTCGCATGCAATTTTATCTCGTTACAGGTTATGCAACGTATTTTACATCTATAGGTATATAATTATTACATGTTCATTGCATTTCACATCCATGTTACAGTTTTATCGTTTCTCCGATATCCGTTCGTATCCGTGTTATTGATTATATATCTAGTTGCATGCCATGTCATATTATATCATGTTACCGTTATGTTAGCACCCCATACTTGATAATGTGCATCATACTTAGTCATGGAGTTGTAAATGTGATCCCTGATAAACACTTGTGCATCCGTGTTTTACCGTGTTTCGATACTAGTTGCATTTTACTGTTGGGCATCCATTGAATGCACTGTACACCACCTGACATGACCTGATACACCACTGCTTGACTTGATACCTGATCCTGTTACTAATGCCGACAATCCTGACTTGTTGTCCCGACGGACATATCATGTTGTTTATTCAGACAAAACATGTACCTGCTTGATCCAGTGTTGGCATTAGCTCCAGATTTATCAATACCTGATTTGAACACATAACTTGGGGGTAAAGGGAAATCAATGATGAAACCTGACTTGTAACTCAACAGTTCGACGCTTATACTGATCAGTTTTTGGGGTAGGCCAGTCCCGGGATGATGCTGCTGATATCATTCATCTGTACATGCTACATGTTTTGTGCTTAGCGGCACGTCTCGGTTTCAGCTCGAGAATCTGGACCGTGGTCCCGGGTATGCACGGGATACTATTGAGTTACATCGACGATTCATTAAATTGAGTTCAAATACTTGAGAGTAATTAACCCAGTAACATAGATTACTCACCACATGCACATACACTTCACTGTTCCATATTCGTGTTACTGTTATACACTTATTACTGTTGATACTCATGCCCGCATTACTTCCTGATGATATTTTATTGTTTGATATTATGACGCATTGACGTCTGGGTTTTGCATGGCCCAGATTCTCTGTCTCTTTCGCAGGCTGATCAGGAGTATTTCCGCCGCCAGGCCGAGCAGTGAGGATCCTGTTAGTATCTAGTTTAGTTTAGTTTTATTTCCGTACTTTCATTTCCTGATGTGAGCCCGTATTTGGGACGTACTTTCCAGATATTATTGTTTATTGGATTTATTGTTTCCACATATTATTTCTTGACTCGTTTATTCTGGCATATGGACATGTACTAGATAGTTTATTTTTATTTTACTGTTCTTGATATCTTATAGACAGCTGTAATGTGACTGTGGAGGGATGTTTCCTAACCACAGGTAGTATGGTTGGCTCTGTCACGTGTCGATCTTAGCGCACTCTGAGAAGCGGGGCATGACAGTCTTGGAATTCCAAGAAACAAGCATCAGTAGCAGTATCCACTGCTGAAGCAGAGTAGATTGTCGCTGGTGCATATTGCGCACAAAGTCTTTGGATTAAATATACCCTAGAAGACTATAAAGAACTAGTCTATAAAATACTAATATTTTGTGACAACACTAGCATAGTCCAAATGACCAAAAATGCTGCCCAACATAGTCGAACCAAACACATAGATGTCATTTCCTACGAGATCACTATCACAAGAGTGATATTATTCTTGAATATATACCGACCGACTCACAATTGGCCGATATATTCATAAAATCCTTAGATAGAACTTATTTTGCAAATATTAAAGGTGAACTAAACATGTTAGAACTAGAAACCAAATGATATACAAACTTGAATCTCTTACACTTAGAAAAACTTTCATAGAATTTTTTTAACAAAATAAACGTCCATAATGAACGTCCCTCGAACGTCCATCATAGACATCCATTGTTGTATCTATTCATACAAACTGCACAGCGGTTTGATGAATATTTTAGGTTTAAACGTTTGAATTTTTCAAATTTCAAGCTTTAAACATCTTTAAAACTGTTTATTAGTTTTGAAACTATCCTTAATCCCTTATATAAATAGAGTTGCACATATTTTGATTTATATTATCTTGTGTTCACTCTATTTCCTCTCAAAAATCTACACATCATACATTAAATCATGTCTAAGAGAACGATAGCTATTAGGACAACCTCTCTTACAGAGAAGGGATCACCATCTCACCATACATTTTCGTGTTTATATGTATTTGTTATATATCGTTTATGTTAATGAAATAAACATAGTTGTTTTTCGTTAATTTTGCATCTTATCTATATATTAGACATATATACCGTATATATATATATATATATACACTAACCACCAAGTTTAGACACCAACCATTTACTCTAAATTCACCATGCACTATTTTTCATAAAAACATGTACAGGGACGCCTCATTGGACGTCCATGATAACGTCCATTTGGGTATGGACGTCCATATAGGACGTCCATACGTCGAGTTTAGCCGACAGATGCGACCTTTCTTGAAAAATCACACCCCTTGGATCCGTCCCTTTACATCTAGGACGTCTATTCAACCCCTATTTATTCTTCTCAACCCTTCTAAACCTTCGTAACATCATATCTTTTCTTTTTCTTCCTCCTCAAATTCCTACTCAAACCCTAATTTCTCCAATTCTCAAATTCTCCAAAATTTGTTCGAACCAAGAACGTAGAAATTGGTGAATCATCAACAACCAAACGGCATCGCCGTGCTCCTCCACCACAAGAAATTGAAGAATCCGAGAGCGAATCTTCCAATAAAGAAGAAGATGAAACTTACAATCAAGAGACCGAGGATACTACTCAAGTACAAACCGATGAAGAAGATGTCTTATTTGGCTTTATCAACCCAAAAGCCTCTTCGTTCGCTTGAGGAATCGCACATTTCCAACTCACTCCATTACTCCAATTTCAAAATTGGGTTCCTTTTCTTCAAGTTGAATGTGCCACCCATGTCAATTTGTCTATCTCTTTTACTCTAATATAATTAGTAACCAAAACGATGTCACCACTCTTCGTACTGAGCTACAAAGATGCACCATCATTATTTCACCCGTATCCCTCGCTAGAATCTTTTAGTTCCTAATGAAGGTGTGGACATTTATCGTTGCACACTCTCTATTTTTCCTCACTTTCCACCCAATATTACTAAAGAGGATGCCTCTCGACTCCTCCACGGTAATAACTACCCTAATTTGTTCAATGATCCTCTCACTCAAACTCTTACACCATAAGCCCTTGTCTTAGCATTTCTTTTAGGTCACACTGTTTATCTTAAATCTCGTGGTTGAGATAGAATGACACTAATATACAAACTTCTTACATATTGTGTGTTGGTTCGAATCAAAGTTAATCTTCCTTTGTTTATCATCAATTCGATGTGGAATTTTCCAAATTCTAAATCTAATCGCTATTACGACAAAGTGATCACAAAGATCATTAAAAATGCCGGTATAAATCCCACTATTGACTCATCTATTCAATCCGCCGATAAACATTTTGCTTTCTATAATGCACGCCTCATGGGATTAGCGGATTATGACATGCAAGCTCCATCTCCTCCATATCAATCTCCTCCACATCAATCTCCAGCATCCGAACCACAACAACCACTTCCTTACAACTTTCAAGACTTTGAAATCCGTTTCTTCCAACGATTCGATGATTTGAATATCAATCGACAATCTCAACACTCGTCTAAATGAAACACAAGCATATCTCCAATACCACTTCGACTATCAGTACAATCATGCATCATATTCTTCACCGACTCCATTTCAGTATCACCCTCACATGGACGTCGATCAGCCTACACAACCAGACGACGATACGTAGTTCTTTTATTTTTAGATTTTATGTATTAGGATTATGTGTTTGCTTATATTTGCACTTGTCCAGGTTTATGTGTGGTTTGTATTAGAAACTTATTAAGTATTTGAAGCTATGTCATTTGTGTGCATAAGTCTAAGTTGTTATTATGCATATTTAATATCTTTATTATCACATTTTTATAAAAACCCGTTCCTATGATTTTTTATTTTTCATATTTCTTCTCCATGCTTACAACTTTTTGATATTTCCAAAAAGGGGGAGAAATAATGAGCATGTATTAAAGTATATGAATATATTTTCAAATTATTTTAAGTATGTTTTGTAAAATATCAAAAAGGGGGAGATTGTTAATCTCTTTGTTTTTCGATTATTTTACAAAACCATATTTCAAATATACTATATGATTACCAACCATGTCAAATTAGTCAAAATGTTGGACAACTGGTGTTATTCAAGTATAAAGACACTCGATATCACAACTGATATCTCAAGACATTCAAGACTCAGACGTACTCAATGTGCATTCAAAGGCTATAAACGGAGAAGTCGCACATCAAAAACATTCAAGACTTTTCTATTTTATTTGAGTTTAGAGTCAAGTCGATTTCAAAATGGTTAGAATCAAATTTTTGTATTTCAATTCCCAAATATCAAAATCCATTTTAAATGTTCTTTTCAAATTCAAAGTATGTATATGAATATATCAGACATGGATGTCCCTTATGAACGTCCTTTAGACATGTAGCGTCTTGAAAAGTTGTTTTGGAGTTTTCCTGAAAATCGGTGAAAATTCGGTATTTTTCCGAAAACCGTCCTTTTTGTTATTTTGCAATTTAGGACTAGTTATACCTAAAATGGGTAGGTAATTGCTTATTTTTAGTAGCTAATGAGTTACTTATTAAATTTTGGTCATTTAAAAAAATTTCCCTATTTTTTCAATTTTTTAATATTATTTTAAGCCGGTAAGAAAATACATTAAATTAGCGATAAATACAAATTTTTCTGGGCTAATTTTAATCTTTAAAATTATGTTAATTAAAATCTAGTTGTAACATAAATTTTTAGTATTTTATTTTGATTTTTAACTAATTTTTATTATAGAAAACGAAATTTATTGAATTTAAGCTTAAACTTGCAATTTTGGACTTATAGGGGGTCTTTTTGCATAAATTTTTTTTGTGCACTCTCTCTCACTCAGCCCTAGGCCAGCCCCACCACCATCAGGTCCAGAAAAATTCCATGCTCCTTGACTTGTTTTATTGTGTGGAAATGATGGTTGTTTTGAGAAAGGTTTGAATTTGTTTTTGGGTATAGTCTTTTGTGGTTGGTAGGAGTTGACCAAGACCTCTTTCCCACACCCCACACCATCCCCTCTCCCTCATTTCTGGCCGAAATTCCAGCAGCCCCCTTCATCTCTTTGTTCTTTTCATTTTCTTCAAAAAAATTCATTAAGTTTGCTCCAAATTTCAAGCAAAAACTCACAAATTAAACCCCATTCTTCATCCCTTTTTCCTTCACCTCTCTTGCTTGGAATCATGGTGCTAGGAGGCCATCATTGAGGCAAATTTCTTCTTGCTAGATCCATAGGTTTGAGGTATAATTTCTGCTCTTTTAATTTCTTATGGTTAGAATCCTTTAATTAAATTGTTTTAGTGTTAATTTAGTGCTATTTTCATTCTAGTTTTGTTTAAAGTTAATGGTTGAGTTAATTAGGGTTTCTTGAAACCATGTTTTAGTTAATTAAATCTTTTTAATTAACCTAGTTGTTTACTTAACCAACCTATATGGTTACTTTGCTTAAGTGGCTTGATGTATTGCTAATCTAAGTTAACTTGTGTGAAATTTTCTTTGCTTTGCTAATTACCAAAATCAAGAAAAGGTTTGTGTATGGAATGTGGGTTTTGATGCATGGTAAAGGGGTTAATTTAATTGTAGTGGCTTTCTAATGGTTTAATTTGGATATTTGTGTGATAATGTGTGCACTTTGTCGCAAATTTTCGATGTTTGCACTAAATTTGCAAACTTCTAGCTTACTAGGTTTTTATTTTATTATTGTGGCAATTTAGTTGCGATATCTAGATTATATTGTTGGCTTATCCTATGACATTTAGGATGCGTGAGTGCGGATTTTTGAGTAGTCGGGTTTTAGTTTTGCCGGGCGACCAAATCGACGTTTTTTTGCAGTTTTTGCGATTTTCGCATGTGTTCCGCGCACTTTGTGCACGTTGTACCTAGCTTGTGAACGTTGGTATTTTCGTTTGGGATTTGCGTCGTTTCATAGTATGTAACCTTATGTTTGGTATTGATGTAAATTCCAGGTTCGGTCGCGGAGACGTCAGACGCGGCTCGAAAGGGGAAAACGGTGATTGGACGTGACTAGCTAGGGATTCCGGTGAGTAGATGTAACATCTACGGGGGACTATCGTTGGATGGCGCAAGTCGCCCGATAGTTTTAGTAACTTAAAAGATTCTTAGTGATGTTAGTAATTAGGGGTGTAATACTTATATGATTATTTGCTGCATCCATGCCTTATATTGACATACATATGCGAACCCATTTTATAGGACACCTGCACCATTACCAGGGTTTTTATATGCAGCACGAGCACTATTCATGCTTACACACACGCCCTGGTAATTGCCATGCCACCACACTAGATAACCTATAATTTGAAATCTTTTACTAATTGATGCTTAAACCTGTGCTATTGCCTTTAATTCCTTAAAATGAAATCGTAGGATTGCTATTCATGTGCATGTACCTCATCATATTATTTGTTCATGCCTAGTCTATTAATCATACATCGTAGCTTAATTATTGATACCATATGCATTCATCACCATTGACATATGCACTTATGAGGATTTCTTGAGATTTTATGATATTTCTGGATTTCGGGGGAAAGCCGCAAAATTTCTAAACTTATTATGTTTTTAAAATATGTAATTGCGGTTTTCTAGTGATGTAAAGTGTCGTCCACCATGAGTTTGCTGTGGTTTTCGAGATCCGTGTCGAGGAGTGGAGGAACCGTCACGGGTACATGGTGGGCCCGGTATGGTACCCCGGGGCAAGATGAATGTGGTGTTGACGTTGAGCCTGGCAGGGGACGGATTACCTACCGGTGACTGTTTGGCACGGCGGATATCCAGAGGATACCGACCGTGGCTGCGAGATGATGAGATTTTGATATTGAGCTGGGTCAGCCGGATGGCTGAGGCCAGAGATACTATGACATGGATATATGAGATTTGTGATAGTTTTGAGGTGTCGTTGCTGGACACAGGTTCTTGTTGATTCTATTGGTATTGTGCTGGTATTTCAAAAGAGATGCTTAAAGGGAAAAACATGATTTCTTATACTTACACATTCAGATCATGAGTTGATTCGCATTGCATTCATACCTGCTAGTATATTCATATTGCGTACATACTTGCCATTATGTCCTGCCTTACCTGTATTTAGATGCTAGGATGCTTGTGTGCGTGCATACGATAGCCTGTGTAGATGTTATTTATTACTCACGAGTTGGCAACTCACCCCCGTTGTGCCATAGCCTTTTGCAGGTCCGCTCCGTCAGTACAGTAGCGGCGGGCGCTCTTGTTTCTTTTGCCTGGACTCGAGGTTTTGCTCTTAGGTGGGTTATATTATTATTTTTGCACCACCTTGTATATTCTTTGTATCTAGAGTACTCCATCTACTGTATTTACCAGTATTGTTGTATATTGACCTAGAGAGGAGACTGTGAGATTTGTGGACTTTTTATGCTGTATTTTGGGGTCGAGCTCACTTGAGTCGACATACTGTTTTTCTCATGCTTCTTTATGATTATTTTGCATGTTGTTGTTTTATATTGCGTGGGATTTGTGACCGCCTTGTGGCGAAGAGCTAGCTCCCGCTTGGGGATGCCTTATTTGTTGGATTCATATATATTCTTGTTGTACCCATTTTGGGGGCCAGTATTTACAAAGGAGACTCTGTCGAAATTTTCGGAAAAATTGATATTGTTTTTAAAAAGGGTTTTATATGATTTATTTGATAAACTCGCTTTCAATTGATCGGGTTTTCTTCACTCTTCTGCTTATTTGGTTTTGGTTCTTGGCTTTGGCTTACTTATTTTACGGACGCCTTGAGACGCTTCGTAAACTTAAGTGCCAGTCACGTCCGTACCCTGCGGGTCATGACAAAGTTGGTATCAGAGTGATAGGTTTTACCTTTTTGAGTGTAGGATGACCCTTGGTAGATGGAGTAAGTGACTTAAGTAGGGTAACGTAGTGTGTGTATGTCCGCGGCATACTTGCGATACGGTACTCCGCCTAAGTGACTTTAGGATATACTTGCTTGAAATTCCTTCTTCAATTCCGTGTATCCTATGATTCTATTGCATTGTTCTTATTATCCTTTTTTCCTGTACCAGCCACTATGCCGCCGAAGGCTACGAGGGCACAGAAGGCTGCTGCCCGAGACGAGATTCGAGCTGGCTCGTCCGAGACTAGGACTGAGCAGGGTGGTATGCCTACGCCGCAGGGACAGACCGATCCACCTTCCCCAGGCCGTATGGATAGGCTTGAGACTGGTATAGAAGAGTTGCGATAGATGATGGGGAGTATGCAGGAGCTACGTCAGATGGTAGGATCCCTAGTTGCAGCCAGTCGTACACCGAGGCCGGATGACGTACCTACTACATCACAGACGACCATGATACCTGCTCCTACTACTACCACCGTGACCATCCCGGTTTCACTACAGGATTTCATGAGGCTGAGACCTCCAGTATTCACCGGCACCGAGGCAGCGGAGGACCTACAGACGTTCCTTGACAGTTTAGCCAGGATCTGCCGTTCGCTGAGATGTTCGGATGATCGATGGGTAGAGCTTGCGAGTTTCCGACTAGAGGGTCTCGTGCAGACATGGTGGGAGTCAGTCTTGAGAGGTCGAGCTGCAGGTCTACCGCCTATGACTTGGGCTGAGTTTACAGCGGTCTTTCTAGCTCGTTTCCTCCCAGAGAGCGTTCGTGACGCCAGAGCTCGTAGCTTCGAGGCCTTAGTCAAGACACCTGGGATGACGGTGTCTGAGTATGACATCCAGTTTACACAGTTATCCCGATATGCTCAGTATTTGGTGGATACCGAAGAGAAGATGGTGAAGAGGTTCGTACAGGGACTTGATGCCCAGCTATATCTTGCCATTGGCGCCCAGCACTACGACACTTATTCAGCTGCTATGGATACGGCATTGCGGATGGAGGCACGCATATCACAGACTTTGGCCGTTTCTAGGCCGAAGAGGATTCGCATCGATGTACCGTCTCAGAGGCAGCGCGCCAGATTTTTTCCGAGAGATAGGCCTGGCAGAGGATTTGGACGGGGACAGTTATATGGTTCTTATCCCCAGAGACAGCAGCCGTCGCCAGGGTGTTTTGGGTGCGGGAGTCCGCACCATCTTGTCAGAGACTGTCCGGCGAGGCGACAGGGAGCGGCGACCGTTCCGCATGTGACCCTACCACCATCACCACCCCCTCCTCAGAGAGCCCTACTTCCTACCACCGGCGATGCTCCACGCCAGTTAGGTGCACCCAGAGGCCGTGGACGCGGCGGTCCTGTTCAGAGAGGACAAGGAGGCAGAGGCCGAGGTCGAGGTCAGCCCGCTATCGGTGGAGGACAGGCCCGAGTATTTGCTTTGACACCGCAGGATGCGCAGGCATCCAATGCCGTTGTGACAGGTACCTTGCCAGTTTGCTCTTTCGACGCACGGGTATTATTTGACCCAGGTTCCACACATTCGTACGTCTCTACACACTTTGCACCGATGTTGGGCCGTGAGTCGTCATCGTTAGATCATCCGCTTGTTGTTGTTACTCCGGTAGGCGAGTCGTTTGTCGCTCGTTTTGTATTTCGTTTGTGTTCCGTTCGTATCGGGGAGAGGGATTCATCAGTTGATTTGATTCTCCTCGATATGTTGGACTTTGATGTGCTTCTGGGCATGGATTGGCTAGCCACTTGTTATGCTTCGGTGGACTGCCGTGAGAAGGCAGTCATATTTAGCTTTCCGGGAGAGCCAGTCCTTGTTATTCAGGGAGACCGCAGTGTCACCCTTCCCAGCTTGATTTCGTCTCTTCGCGCTGGTCAGCTCTTGCGGAAGGGATGTCAGGGATTCTTAGCGTATATTTGTGATACTCGAGCTGCAGAGGTTCCGTTGGACCGGGTCCCGGTTGTTTGTGAGTTCCCTGATGTTTTCCCTGATGAGCTACCTGGGCTACCGCCTGAGCGTGATGTTGAGTTCTGTATTGATTTGATTCCCGGCTCGGGGCCTATTTCTATACCGCCTTATCGGATGGCCCCGGCAGAGCTTCGAGAGCTGAAGGATCAGTTGCAGGATTTGTTAGATAAGGGGCTTATTCGACCTAGTGTTTCTCCGTGGGGTGCTCCGGTCCTGTTTGTCAAGAAGAAGGATGGAAGTTTGCGCTTATGCATCGACTACCGCCAGCTGAACAAAGTTACCGTTCGGAACAGATATCCGTTGCCACGCATTAATGATTTGTTCGACCAGCTCCAGGGCGCGGGTTATTTTTCGAGGATCGGCTTACGATCAGGATACCACCAGCTGCGAGTCCGACAGGAGGATATACCGAGGACAGCTTTCCGCACGCGCTACGGCCACTACGAGTTTTTGGTGATGTCGTTCGGACTCACCAACGCCCCAGCAGCATTCATGGATTTGATGAACCGTACATTCAGGCCGTATCTTGACTTGTTCATCATCATGTTTATCGACGATATCTTGGTGTACTCCCGGAGCAGAGAGGAGCACGAGCAGCACTTGCGGATTACGTTACAGACTCTGAGGGAGCACCAGCTGTTCGCAAAGTTCTCCAAGTATGCATTCTGCCTGGACAGCGTCGGATTCTTGGGTCACGTGGTTACGAGAGACGGCATATGTGTGGACCCGAAGAAGATTGAGGCTGTTCAGCAGTGGCCCCGACCTACATCGGTTACTGAGATCCGTAGTTTTCTAGGCCTGGCAGGCTACTACAGGCATTTTGTTCAGGACTTCTCCCGTGTAGCTGCACCTTTGACCGGTTTGACCCGGAAGGGAGTTCCTTTCGTTTGGACAGAGGAGTGCGAGCGCAGTTTTCAGCAGCTACGGACTTATTTGACTACGGCGCCGGTATTATCTTTGCCTTCGGGATCAGGCGGATTTGTGGTCTACTGTGATGCTTCACGAGTGGGATTAGGGTGCGTACTGATGCAGCATGGCCGGGTGATCGCTTATGCTTCTCGGCAGTTGAAGAAGCATGAACAGAACTACCCCACTCATGATTTGGAGATGGCTGCAGTGGTCTTTGCATTGAAGATTTGGCGACATTACCTATACGGCGAGTCGTGTCAGATATTCACCGATCACAAGAGCTTAAAGTACATATTCCAGCAGCGAGACCTGAACCTCAAATAGCGTCGTTGGATGGAGTTGGTGAAAGACTACGACTGCGAGATCTTATATCACCCAGGCAAGACGAATGTGGTGGCGGATGCGTTGAGTAGGAGGCCCGGGGGTAGTCTATCCTTTTTGCGCACAGTGCAGAGGCAGTCGTCAGCAGATTGGCAGATGTTATGCGACAGCCGAGTTGAGTTCGAGTTCACTCAGACAGGGGGACAGCTCGCGCATGTTCGTGCACGCCCACAGTTGCTTGACCGTATATATGAGGCACAGCGCAGTGACGACCGTTGCTCGGAGATCATGGCACAGATGGGTCAGGGCAGATTTTCCGAGTTCGTGATTGACGATCAGGGGATTTTACGATATGGATCTAGACTGTGCGTACCAGATGCTGATGGATTGCGGCGCGACATTCTTGAGGAGGCACACCGATCAGTGTATAGTGTCCACCCCGGTTCCACCAAGATATACCATGATATGAGAGAGACCTACTGGTGGGACGGGATGAAGAGGGACATTGCGGAGTTTGTATCGAGATGCCTGACTTGTCAGCAAGTCAAGGCCGAGCATCAGAGGCCCGCAGGAGAGCTACAGCCGTTACCCATTCCAGAGTAGAAATGGGAGCAGATTTCGATGGACTTCGTTGTGGGTCTACCCAGGACCAGTCGAGGGTACGACTCCATCTGGGTGATCGTAGATCGATTGACGAAAGCGGCTCACTTCCTGCCAGTGAAGACGACTTTCAGCTTCACTCAGTATGCTCAGCTCTACATTGACGAGATCGTGCGACTACATGGCGTACCGACTTGTATTGTGTCAGATCGAGGCACCCAATTCACCAGCCGACTATGGCAGAGACTCCAGGAGGCTTTGGGCACTCGTTTGAGCTTCAGCACAGCATTTCATCCGCAGACCGACGGACAGTCAGAGCGGACCATTCAGACTCTCGAGGACATGCTCAGAGCATGCGTTTTAGACTTCGGCGGTAGCTGGGATCGTCATTTACCTCTAGTGGAGTTCTCCTACAACAACAGCTTCCAGGATACTATTCAGATGGCACCTTTCGAGGCATTGTATGGGAGGAGATGCAGATCGCCCGTCTGTTGGACAGAGCTCAGCGAGAGCAGCTTTTTGGGGCCGCAGCCTGTTGAGGAGACGACAGCGAAGATACAGTTGATTCGAGACCGGATGAGGGCAGCTCAGAGCAGGCAGAAATCCTATGCAGACAGGCGCCGTCGCAGGTTAGAGTTCGCAGTTGGCGATCATGTTTTTCTGAGGGTCTCTCCGATGAAGGGCGTGATGCGTTTTGGGCGAAAGGGGAAGCTTAGCCCTAGATTTGTAGGTCCCTTCGAGATCCTCGAGCGTGTCGGCGCTGTTGCATATCGTTTGGCCCTTCTACCCAGCTTTCCCGATGTTCACCCCGTCTTCCATGTTTCGATGCTCCGCAAGTACCTTCACGACCCTTCGCATGCGATTCAGCACCCGACAGTCCAGCTAGAGCGCGACCTTTCTTTTGTAGAGCAGCCGGTGGCCATCCTGGATCGGCAGGTGAATAAGTTGAGATCAAAAGTTATACCAACCGTCAAGGTCCTTTGGCGTAGCCCGAGCAGCGAGGAGGTTACCTGGGAGACCGAGGGCGAGATGAGGAAGAAATATCCCCATCTCTTTGAAGGTACGCGTAGTTATATTTTTAAATTCGGGGACCGAATTTCCTTAAGGGGGGAAGATTGTAGCGTCTTGAAAAGTCGTTTTGGAGTTTTCCTGAAAATCGGTGAAAATTCGGTATTTTTCCGAAAACCGTCCTTTTTGTTATTTTGCAGTTTAGGACTAGTTATACCTAAAATGGGTAGGTAATTGCTTATTTTTAGTAGCTAATGAGTTACTTATTAAATTTTGGTCATTTAAAAAAATTTCCCTATTTTTTCAATTTTTTAATATTATTTTAAGCCGGTAAGAAAATACATTAAATTAGCGATAAATACAAATTTTTCTGGGCTAATTTTAATCTTTAAAATTATGTTAATTAAAATCTAGTTGTAACATAAATTTTTAGTATTTTATTTTGATTTTTAACTAATTTTTATTATAGAAAACGAAATTTATTGAATTTAAGCTTAAACTTGCAATTTTGGACTTATAGGGGGTCTTTTTGCATAAATTTTTTTTGTGCACTCTCTCTCACTCAGCCCTAGGCCAGCCCCACCACCATCAGGTCCAGAAAAATTCCATGCTCCTTGACTTGTTTTATTGTGTGGAAATGATGGTTGTTTTGAGAAAGGTTTGAATTTGTTTTTGGGTATAGTCTTTTGTGGTTGGTAGGAGTTGACCAAGACCTCTTTCCCACACCCCACACCATCCCCTCTCCCTCATTTCTGGCCGAAATTCCAGCAGCCCCCTTCATCTCTTTGTTCTTTTCATTTTCTTCAAAAAAATTCATTAAGTTTGCTCCAAATTTCAAGCAAAAACTCACAAATTAAACCCCATTCTTCATCCCTTTTTCCTTCACCTCTCTTGCTTGGAATCATGGTGCTAGGAGGCCATCATTGAGGCAAATTTCTTCTTGCTAGATCCATAGGTTTGAGGTATAATTTCTGCTCTTTTAATTTCTTATGGTTAGAATCCTTTAATTAAATTGTTTTAGTGTTAATTTAGTGCTATTTTCATTCTAGTTTTGTTTAAAGTTAATGGTTGAGTTAATTAGGGTTTCTTGAAACCATGTTTTAGTTAATTAAATCTTTTTAATTAACCTAGTTGTTTACTTAACCAACCTATATGGTTACTTTGCTTAAGTGGCTTGATGTATTGCTAATCTAAGTTAACTTGTGTGAAATTTTCTTTGCTTTGCTAATTACCAAAATCAAGAAAAGGTTTGTGTATGGAATGTGGGTTTTGATGCATGGTAAAGGGGTTAATTTAATTGTAGTGGCTTTCTAATGGTTTAATTTGGATATTTGTGTGATAATGTGTGCACTTTGTCGCAAATTTTCGATGTTTGCACTAAATTTGCAAACTTCTAGCTTACTAGGTTTTTATTTTATTATTGTGGCAATTTAGTTGCGATATCTAGATTATATTGTTGGCTTATCCTATGACATTTAGGATGCGTGAGTGCGGATTTTTGAGTAGTCGGGTTTTAGTTTTGTCGGGCGACCAAATCGACGTTTTTTTGCAGTTTTTGCGATTTTCGCATGTGTTCCGCGCACTTTGTGCACGTTGTACCTAGCTTGTGAACGTTGGTATTTTCGTTTGGGATTTGCGTCGTTTCATAGTATGTAACCTTATGTTTGGTATTGATGTAAATTCCAGGTTCGGTCGCGGAGACGTCAGACGCGGCTCGAAAGGGGAAAACGGTGATTGGACGTGACTAGCTAGGGATTCCGGTGAGTAGATGTAACATCTACGGGGGACTATCGTTGGATGGCGCAAGTCGCCCGATAGTTTTAGTAACTTAAAAGATTCTTAGTGATGTTAGTAATTAGGGGTGTAATACTTATATGATTATTTGCTGCATCCATGCCTTATATTGACATACATATGCGAACCCATTTTATAGGACACCTGCACCATTGCCAGGGTTTTTATATGCAGCACGAGCACTATTCATGCTTACACACACGCCCTGGTAATTGCCATGCCACCACACTAGATAACCTATAATTTGAAACCTTTTACTAATTGATGCTTAAACCTGTGCTATTGCCTTTAATTCCTTAAAATGAAATCGTAGGATTGCTATTCATGTGCATGTACCTCATCATATTATTTGTTCATGCCTAGTCTATTAATCATACATCGTAGCTTAATTATTGATACCATATGCATTCATCACCATTGACATATGCACTTATGAGGATTTCTTGAGATTTTATGATATTTCTGGATTTCGGGGGAAAGCCGCAAAATTTCTAAACTTATTATGTTTTTAAAATATGTAATTGCGGTTTTCTAGTGATGTAAAGTGTCGTCCACCATGAGTTTGCTGTGGTTTTCGAGATCCGTGTCGAGGAGTGGAGGAACCGTCACGGGTACATGGTAGGCCCGGTATGGTACCCCGGGGCAAGATGAATGTGGTGTTGACGTTGAGCCTGGCAGGGGACGGATTACCTACCGGTGACTGTTTGGCACGGCGGATATCCAGAGGATACCGACCGTGGCCGCGAGATGATGAGATTTTAATATTGAGCTGGGTCAGCCGGATGGCTGAGGCCAGAGATACTATGACATGGATATATGAGATTTGTGATAGTTTTGAGGTGTCGTTGCTGGACACAGGTTCTTGTTGATTCTATTGGTATTGTGCTGGTATTTCAAAAGAGATGCTTAAAGGGAAAAACATGATTTCTTATACTTACACATTCAGATCATGAGTTGATTCGCATTGCATTCATACCTGCTAGTATATTCATATTGCGTACATACTTGCCATTATGTCCTGCCTTACCTGTATTTAGATACTAGGATGCTTGTGTGCGTGCATACGATAGCCTGTGTAGATGTTATTTATTACTCACGAGTTGGCAACTCACCCCCGTTGTGCCATAGCCTTTTGCAGGTCCGCTCCGTCAGTACAGTAGCGGCGGGCGCTCTTGTTTCTTTTGCCTGGACTCGAGGTTTTGCTCTTAGGTGGGTTATATTATTATTTTTGCACCACCTTGTATATTCTTTGTATCTAGAGTACTCCATCTACTGTATCTACCAGTATTGTTGTATATTGACCTAGAGAGGAGACTCTGAGATTTGTGGACTTTTTATGCTGTATTTTGGGGTCGAGCTCACTTGAGTCGACATACTGTTTTTCTCATGCTTCTTTATGATTATTTTGCATGTTGTTGTTTTATATTGCGTGGGATTTGTGACCGCCTTGTGGCGAAGAGCTAGCTCCCGCTTGGGGATGCCGTATTTGTTGGATTCATATATATTCTTGTTGTACCCATTTTGGGGGCCAGTATTTACAAAGGAGACTCTGTCGAAATTTTCGGAAAAATTGATATTGTTTTTAAAAAGGGTTTTATATGACTTATTTGATAAACTCGCTTTCAATTGATCGGGTTTTCTTCACTCTTCTGCTTATTTGGTTTTGGTTCTGGGCTTTGGCTTACTTATTTTACGGACGCCTTGAGACGTTTCGTAAACTTAAGTGCCAGTCACGTCCGTACCCTGCGGGTCGTGACAAGACATCTATGGTGGACGTCCATTGCAGGTTTCGAAATTTTTCAAATTTCGATTTGGGTGGGATTTTTGAATTCTAATGGTTATAAACTGCCACTAACTGTTCTATCTTTTTGGGACAGTTGTAATAACTGTCCCAGCCGTCCATTTCCATAATTCTATATATAGGACTCATTTTTTAAGTTATCACAGCCATTTTTTTCTAACGTTTTTATTCTTGAGTTTTTGTGAAAACTTTTCTCTCTTGTTCTCAAGTTTTTTTACTACTCCTTTTCAGAAAGAAGAGATCTTTTTAGAGTCATTAGATTTTCCTATTCTTATAAAAAAGAAAGATCTCTAAAAGTTTCAAAGAGTCACTGAATAGTGTGTTGAATCCTGAGCATGAGTTCTTAGGCAGGGATTAGCCACATGGTTGGTGAAGCTCGATAACAATTCTCTGTGTCCATTTACTTTTCTGTGATTCTGTGTTGTCTCTGTGATTCTGTGTTGTGATAGTATTTGTATTTTAGACTCTGATTTTATATTCCGCTGCATAAATTTTAAATTGTTACAAATAACGTTGAGTTTGCCATAAAATATTATTCACCCACATATTAAGGTTGTTTTCGCAGGAGATGAAGAGAAAGAAGTAGGGAAAAGAGTTCTGGGAACACCTGAGCACGTAGGCAAAAAGACAGAGAGGAAGGTATTTTGGGCAGTATATTAATTAATTTGTATAAAAAAATGTATAAAAAGTGTACAACAAAATATTAATTATTTGTCGTATCATTATGTTATTTTGTTCAAAAAACCAATCAGCCCAATCTCACTCCTGCATTCTGCTTGATAAATTTTCACTGTAACCTATCGAACTGTCCATTAATGACATGCTAATTCGCCCCTGTAGGTTACTTAAGATCTCATTTCGCAAATTTTTTTTTGTTTTCAAAGCGAAATGAATAATTATGCGATCTATACACGGTGATTTGGTTATTAAAGAGGAATAGAGTTTGGGTTTGAACTCATATCTTGCTTATTTAATTAATTGGCAGCCTCGTAATCAGCTGAGCATAGCTCAGCTAATATAACTTCATCTTCAAAGAAAAAGGTAGCCGGATCAATTCCTGAAGAAGCCGTATCTGAATAGTATGATAGTGAGAAATCTATGCAAGTTTTATTTTCCATTTTTTAAATATTAGAATAGAATGCCTCGCAAAAAACTTCAGAAATCCAATTATATTGCCTACCATTAAACTCACCCGCGAGACACCAGACTCCTCGTCTCCAACAAAAAATGGAAAAACCTCTTTAAACCCCCCAAAAGGATCCGATAAAAAACAATGGCAACGATAAGGGCTTTTGTGAAAAGTTTCAGCCTCCCTCGGCGGCGAGCCTCCGCCGTCCGATCGATCGCGACGAGCTTATCTCCGCCGTCGAAGGCCGTCGTCTACGAGCAGCACGGAGCTCCCGATCAAGTTACGAAGTAAAAATCAACTCTTTACCTAAGTATTTTTTGCATCGCCTCTGTTCGTAATTTAGAGTAATTAAGCGATGTTTTTGCTGGTTATTTTGGGTTTTAGTGCCTCAGATTTCTTTATTTAGGTTGAAAAGTACCAATTTTGTTGCTGGCTCAAAATATTGATCATTCAGGTATTAGATTTTTTTTTTTTGCTTCAATTTCATGGGTACCAAGTGTATCTAATTTCAATGCTGCATTTATTCCCCCTTGATTTGAGTCATTAAGCGAATTTTTTGCTCATTATTGGGGTTTAGAGTCTCATGTTTGGTATCAATATGCTAAATTGCAGAAAAATAGCCCCCAATTAGGTTGCTGGTTGCAGTCTGAATTGAAGGTCCTGTTTTGTTTCATTGGAAACTAGACATTTGCACATGAGTAGCAAATGGAAATTTCTTTGGATGCAAAACGCTTTTTTAAGATCACACAAAGAAGTAACCCTGGCTGTCATAACGGAGCAACTGCAGTAAAGCCCTGAAAAAGTCATTCATCAATCCTGACAACACCATCTAATGCATAAATAACAAATGCAAATTTAGATTACCTAGAAAAGGTTGGGAGGGGGCGGGCAAGAGGACGATGAAAATTTCTCCAACCACTCAATGGTGCACGTTATGAGGTTGCATCAAATACTGAAACGTGCAAATTTTGCTTTAAAAAAAAGATGCAGAAATTGCTTCACTTGAATTGTGTGCATCAAACTATGCTAGTACTCTGCAAATTTAGTTGTCCTTTTGGCCAACTTCTTGTGGTTCAAGTTGCATGTCCTTTTACAAAATCAAGAAGAATGATTTGGTATGTACTCCTATGATTAATTCAAGGCTTAATTCAAAAAAAACAAAAAAAACAAATCTTTTAGCTAAATTACGAGAAACCCCAAAAAACTTTCAAAATTATGAGAGAAAAAAATCAGTCTTTGGCAGTTTTGTGCAATTATTGCTAATGTGATATCTTATTTTTGGTAGTTTTTCGTAGTTTTTGAAAGTTTTGTGGTAGTTTCTTATGTATTTTGAAAGTTTTGTGGGGGTTTCTCGTAGTTTAGCTAAAAGATTTAGGTTTTTTTTGGAATTAGCCTTAATTCGATTTATGTAGAATGGTACGTCTAAGTTCCGGGAGTCGCAGATCCATTTTGCTTCCGGTAGTGGAAGGCGAGATGTAGGCCAAAACTAAGCTTGCACTTTTTGGAACAAGAAATGTCTTTATTCACTCAATATGAGGGGCTATAAAACTCTTACATCTCTATCATTTTCTTTATAAAAATAAGCTACGCATTTTTTAAACAACGTGCAATTGGTGAAAACCAAATGGACAACAAATTGAAGCGAAGGGAGTACTATTCACTTACAATAGATGCTGCGTTTTCTTTTAAAGGAACTAAATAGTTATAAAAACACTTGTGTAATTTAACCCAAAATCTTGCAAGTTGTAAGGTTATTTGGCTAATAATTGTTTTGATGGATGGTTGTATTGTCATTTTATTAGGGGAAAAAGTTGCTGTGAAGCATGCATTATAAAGCCATCTTTCTGTGTTTGAATGTAAACTTTAGCTTGAATAGCTATGTTATATAGAAAATTAATATATTGGCTCCTTAGCCTTTGAGAGGTAACTTTTATTTGACCATGACGAAATATCATTTGTTTTCTTTGCAGGATTATTGAGGTTCCACCAAAAGAACTGAAAGAAAATGATGTATGTGTCAAAATGCTTGCATCGCCAATTAATCCTTCGGATATCAATAGGATAGAAGGTTTGAAGTCTCCACCTTTGAACTTCACAATATATTGAAATTTAGACTTTGATATGCTCATATGCATGTTATTGGTTAACCTTTTTTTAAGGAATGTTGTGTTTTTAGCAATGCATTTTAACCATACAATTGGTTGACATTATCTTATCGTTTTTAGTTCATGGTATTAAAGTTATTAACTACTGTAATGTTTGTATAGCGTAATGTTAGAGCATGCAATATTGCTTTGTTCAAATAAAATTTATGGTCAAGTTGTTGCATCAGTGCAAACTGCACCATGCAGCACTTCTGAAACTTATCATGTACATTTTCTTTATTCTTAGCAAATTACAAGTTCTGCAGAAGCATCCCGTATCTTGATCTAGATAACAATACGTGAGATTTATTCTTATTGCCACTAAAAAGTTATGATGTAAATGCCTATCAACATGCCTTTATCCCAAATCTTTAGGATCGGCTATATAAATCCATTTCTTCAATTTTGCTCTTTTAAGGGTTGTTTCCTCAATTAAATAAAGTAACATATTTTTTAATTGACTTTATACATGTTCATCTAGGTCTACCCCTAGCCTCGGTTGCATCATTATCTACAATTTTGTCACTTTTCCTAACCGGAGCATTTATTGGCCATGGTTTCACATGTACAACCCCATATCAATTGGTTTTCCCTTATTGTAGTGGCCAAATAAATAAATGAAATTATTTGCATCCCATTCTTGTATCTTATAGCATTCTATTTTCCTAGAAAGGTCATTTAAAAGTATAAGCTTTCCAGTTACATTGGCTTTGAACTATTCTCTGTTAGTCTGTTGCCAGCATGTGGTTTGCTTATTGGCCTTCATGTCTCAATTTATTTGTAACTGTAAAATCATAAAAATCACTTATCATAAAATAACAGTATCATCGGGTTTTTTTTGCCTCAGGTGTTTATCCTGTAAGGCCTCCTGTACCTGCAATTGGGGGTTATGAGGGAGTTGGTGAAGTACATTCATTAGGCTCTGCTGTGAGTGGCCTCTCGGTTGGTGACTGGGTTATTCCATCTCCTCCTTCTTCTGGTATTTATGTTATCTTATCTCTACTATTTATGTTTGGCACATACTACTTATGTGTGCCGTTGACTTCAGATAGCGGAAACTAATTTGTTATCCTATTGAATTTTCCTTAATGCCAATTTTCTATTATTAAATGGATTAGTCTGCAAAAAAGAAAAGATCGACGGGAATTGCTTATTTACACACAAAAAAGCCAAGTATTTTCTCTTCCCTTAGATATTCCGCTTGGTATTTGGAGGGAAGGATTGTGAGTAAAATTAATATCCCAAGTCAAACAACCCATTTCATGTGAAGTTTGCATTGTAATATAGTATATTCAGTATATTTGTTTCCGGTTGCCTAACCACCCGTAGAAGAAATTGCTACCATATTCATCATCAATTATTATCCTTATTGTATTATGTCTATCATATTTTCTTTCTCCAATTTCTAGCTTCTTTGCTTCTTAACAGTTGCTTAGGTGTTCAGTACTATTGAAATTGAATACCTTGTCTAATGCCAAAGGTATATTCCACAGGAATTTGGCAGACATATGTAATAAAAGAAGAGAATGTTTGGCACAAAATTAGCAAAAATGCTCCGATGGAATATGCTGCTACAATTACTGTAAATCCTTTGACGGCTTTGCTTATGCTAGAGAATTTTGCGAAACTGAAATCTGGTACATTCAAATTGTGTTTGCTATCCAGCTTATGTGTCTCCTTTCTTTGTTATTTCTTGATATTTGGTTTGGAATAATGTAGGTGATACGATTGTGCAAAATGGTGCTACTAGCATCGTGGGCCAGTGTATTATCCAGCTTGCAAAAGTTCAGGGTGTCAATATCATAAATATTATCAGAGACAGGTACACACTAATTTCTGTTTTAAGTTCTAACCTTTGATCTTTCAGATAATTATGAAGTGAACTGTAAGATGCTAGCCTTGTCCATCATATAGTTTTATTGGATGGTTTATGATTGAGGTTGACACTTTATACAATTATAGGGGAAGAAAAACCTTTGACTTTGAGGGAGAAAATTTGTTCAGACCAATTTGACATCTTGGTGGAAGAAATTGTATTTTTCCAATCAAACTCAACTTAAATACTAAAAATTGCCTGAATAATAGAAGAAAGAACAGCTAAGTTTGCAGAATAATAGAAGAAAGGGACTCAAATAGAGCCTGGGATGCCGTCATCTCTATCTTTCTCAGTTTCTCCTTGATTTTAGAAAAGACGAAAGGCTAAAGCTAACCCGGCCTATGAAAATGTAAAGAGAGGCAGAAAGTGAAAGCTGCATAAATGTCATTTTCTTATGTTTAAAGAAATATTTAACTGCACAATATAAATAAAATAAATTGGAAATTTGTATAATAGCAAAAGTGCTAGCTTTCCTTTATTAAAAAAGTAATACAAGCTACACTTAAAGAAAATATGTTGGTGTTATACAACTAGATCAGTTACATCATAGCATCAAACGTGGGGCTCTGAGACTTTAGTGTTCATAAATCATAAATTAGATGAAGTTGATAAGAAAAATAAATTTGTTATTTTAGTTGAAAATTCATGGCTGTTAATTTTGTCAAGCTACATTACTTCCTTCTCTTAATTCTGCAGGGCTGGGTCAGAAGAAGCTAAAGAAAAACTTAAAACGCTAGGTGCTGATATGGTGTTCACTGAAAGCCAGTTGAATTTGAAGAACATCAAGAGTCTTCTGGTGCCAATCCTTTTGATTACTTGCTATAACTAGTTTCAGTATTGGTAGAATAGGATTTTGGCAAGCTGGTCCTAGTTTCACTGCTTATCCTTTTTTATAATTTTAGTACTAATTTCGGTTGAAATCCTTAGGGTGATCTGCCAGAGCCTGCCCTCGGGTTCAACTGTGTCGGTGGAGATGCTGCTTCTTTGGTCCTCAAATTTCTAAGGTAATTCTGAATGTTATTTAAATCCGAAACAAGCTACAGGGTTTACTTCTCTAAAGAAAGGGTAAACAGCATAAATCGCCATTAAACTTTTCCCTTTTCATTGAACACCGTAAAACTTTAATTACATTAAGCAAGAATGAACTTTTTATTAGTCTATTGGGAATTACATAATACACCATCTAAAAGTTACATTAAATACTATGCCGGTGGCGGTATGTATTTTTCAAAGATCAATAGTGTAAGTTGATGGTGTTTTATGTGGTTTAGCATGATGATATAATTGTTATTGCAGGCAAGGAGGCACCATGGTAACATATGGTGGAATGTCTAAAAGACCTATCACAGTATCCACTTCCTCCTTCATATTTAAGGTAAATACTTTTATGGCATGTTACAATCAGGTGAATTTTCTTATTTTAAGTATCTCTTTTGGCTTGCTCGCTCATTCATTTGTCCTTGGAGTTGATATTGAATTGAAATTCTGCCAAAAATTCAATCATCTTTATCTTTATTATAGATTTCTTTCCGAGTGAGGATAGCAAGTTGGTCTTTTAGTAATTCGGAAGTCTCATGCCGTCTATAATTTTCTCACACAAATTACAAGATTGTTTGATGTCTAATTGATTACCTCCCATATAACTTTGACATTTCGTATATTTTTTTTTAACGGAAAGCCCAATTTTTCTCCTCTCTTTATATTCCTGTAATCATGATTGAAGAGGGATCCATGAGACTGGAACACGTGCTTCTTGAAAACAAATACAATTGCAATATGTAGTTGGCAGAATATCATCAAAATCTAGAAGTTGGAGGATAACCGAAGGAAACTAATAATCATTTAAGCATTTGCTAGGGTTGTTTCATTATTGAGTTGTTGCAGCTTTCTTAATTTGATTGAAGCAGCTTTCTTAGTATTTGGAATTGATATTTGATGTCATTGAACTCTTTGTAGGATCTTTCTTTGCGAGGGTTCTGGCTGCAGAAGTGGATGAGCTCAGAGAGGGCAAAAGATTGCAGATCAATGATAGATTATCTCTTGAGCTTAGTAGAAAGCGGAAAGTTGAAATATGAGTATGTATACATTTTTTAAGCAATATTTTTCTTACCCATCTTCATCCTATCAATCTTTGTATACATTTTTTAAGCAATATTTTTCTTACCCGTCTTCATCCTATCAATCTTTGTATCCATGCTTCGTCAGAAGAATTCAATTTAATTGTCTATTGGAAAGAGACATGCGTAGAATTAAGTTGAAAGAAAAAATAAATTCTATTAAAATTTCATCTATTGAGAACCATCTTTTCCTCATCGGTGCAGGATGGAGCTGGTTCCTTTCGATAATTTCAGTATGGCACTGGATAAAGCTCTTGGGAAATTAGGCAGCCATCCAAAACAGGTCATCAAATTTTGATATACACTTCGACCTCCTGGAGTTGAAAAGGTCGCATGTAACGATTTCAAGGAATATGTAAAACTTTTGGGAGTGACTGCAGAGAAAAATAACTGATGCAGCCAATGCCGAAATTTTGAGACGAATGCTTTCTTGTTGTAACAGCAATGTGGTGGTGATTTTCAATAAATGTTGTTGGGTATTTTGCTTTCTTACATTCAGTAGAGGCAACTCTGTTACGGAAATACAAATTGATTGCTTTTAAATGAAACTTCAAACATACTAAGTAACTGCTTTGTGTTTGTGCTTTTGTAGTTAGACCTTATGCGGCTTATACTTGGACCTAAAACCAAAACTCTTGGATATTCCAGGAGTTGGTCATGACCTATGATAAATTGAAATGCAAAATTGAAGATGAGGATGCAGAAAAACACATGGTTTCAAGTGGCAATAAGCAACATCTTGCTGTGTTGATCAAGATTAAAAAGAAACAAAAGGTATGCTTACATATAAAGCATTTAAGTTTTAGGTATCATTTGCTGTGGAACAAGTTTTTCCAGAACAGATGAATAACAACTTAGGTCAACTCCATTTGTACGAGTCAGCATTTGTTGTCTCAGCACCACGATCAGTCCTATAAACTAAATGTGCTTAGAAAATATAGACTCCACGACGCCTTGAGCAATGGGATGGTAACAATCACGGGCCTCGCTAAAAATTCTCTTGGCTATCATCTTCTCTTCTTCCTTTGTGCCTTGCACGAGAGCGGTATATAGTGGACGGAGATACTTCATTCTTCCGACTTGCTTCAAAGTTCTCTCGACCTCGCCAAAGTATTGCTTGCACCCAGACGTTATGGCAAGCTGAAGAAAGGCGACCTTAACCTCATAGTCATTGCTTTCTGCTAGATGGTATCGTGCATTGAGAGCAGCAAGCTGAATAGAACGGAAAACATAGCAAGTTATTATTCCTCCAACATGTCGACTTCAAACACAAATGGGGGAAAGGTAATTAAGGTTAAATTTCACTAAAATACCGAGCTTGCTGATTTCCATATTAATGCCACGACATTTCAGTATTTTCAATTCAGTAACATACACCGTCTTCGATGAGAGCTCTATTGCATTTGTTCATATGTTCATCAAAAGTTGCATTTGTTCATATGTTCATCAAAAGCAGTGTTACGATAGTAAATTTGAAACACTGTGAGGTCGTGTAAGTTATTTGAAAATAACTATATTCATACTATGGCATCTGTCTGAAAGTACTGAAAGGTCAGGGTATGTAACGTGAAATTCAGCCTGATTAAAAAGCTGCAGTACTTAGGGGGTGCATCTGAAGTGTGTTTAGCTAAAAGCAGGAATCCCACCAACATCTAGAGTTTTTACTACTTCAATAAATGAATTCAAGTAAATGGGTCGAAAATTCTTACAAAGGTTGTGAGTTGACATTTTAAAAGCAATAATTAAAATTGGTGGCTTAACGGTTTTAAAGGCTTAGGGGTTAGGTGAGGTGATCGGTTTACATATAGGTGAAAATGCCATGATACATGCTCATTCCAGATTAATTGGAAAAAGGAAAAAGGGAGAATGAAAGAACGGTGTAAATAGAGATGAAATAATTTTGTACCTGAGAGGGATCAACAGATTTGGGAAGATTCTCCAAGTAAAGTTCCCACTCTTGCCCATGCCAATTTGCTACCTCATCCTCTCTAGGCATGCTGCCAAGCTTAAACTCATTCGCCAAAGACACTATCTTTGTATAAAGAGTTGAAACTGGCTCCATAGCATCTGGTGGAATCCCCGTGCCCTCAACCCAGAGCTTAAGATCTATCTGATTCTCTATTCCAGGAACATTCACCAGCAAGAATTCAAGAAATGTATCGGTGTCTATTGATTGGAACTTAAAAGTTGCAATATACTTCTTCAGAAACTCATCAAAGGCCGGTCGACCGATCTAAGACACAAGTAGAGAGCAGTTAACATAATTTAAAAAATCATAAAAGCTATAAATTTCACTAACATACCATGGATTTGAGAAACTTTTCAGATAAATACTAGCAACTTCATAAACGTGAGTGAAGAATGTTGAATATTTTTCAATTCGATACCATACAGCATTTTCTAATTGCAATTAGTCATATGGTAATAGATTGAAGGCTATATTGATAAACGAAGTATGGTATTAAATTGAAACAAGCTGAAAGTTCTTAAAATTTATTTGTAACAGATCATATTATAAATTTCTAATTGAAAAGTTTTATGGTATTTATATGAAAAGGCTAATAGTCAACGATATTTAGTGAAATTTAGCCTATGACCAGAACAATAAAAAAATTAATAATAATTTCTACCTGGCGTTCAATCCGCCATAGAAATTGAAATCCTTTCTCATATGGCACTTGAGAATAAACATCGTCAGGATCCACTCCCTGCTGATTCGTCTTGAGCTTCGTAAACTCCATATTATCCTTAAACCTCTCCATCTCATCATTCAAACCCCTCCATCCAATCCCAATATTTAAAGCCGCGACCTCCTCTCCTTGCACCACTTCTACAATTCTTCTCTCAGCGTATGTTGTGAAACCCTAGAAATTTAAAAATCTTAAGAATGAACCCATAAAATCTTATGATTATATCTTATGAAGAAAAAAGTGATATTGATATGAATATAATCGCAAGGGTCTAAGTATTTCTCAAGAAGTTTTTTTAATCTCTCAATATATGTGGTGAAAAAATTAACAAAATTTTGGGCACACTAGATACATTAAATTTAGAAAAGGGGAAATCCATATATATAAAATTAAACATTAAAATGAGAAACTTCTTTTTGAAAATGAAAAAGAAAACCATATTACCTCATTGAGCCAGAAATGCTCGTTAGTCTTGTTAGTAATAAGATTCCCTGTCCAGCTATGAGCAAGTTCATGAGCCACCACCTGCATAGCCACAAATTTGGATATAATTTATGGAGATGCTAAAATTAAATCTATAATTATAAAAATAATTAAGTTGGCAAGTGATATTGAGACATTAATGATTAAAAAAGGTTCTAGAAGACAGGCTTGCTAAATAAAGTTCTAAATAAACAAAGCCACTTCAAGATGAAATTAAATTACAGGTGTTTATTTGAATATTAATGTTTAGAAAAGATGAAAAAATTCATGGAATTTTGCATCATTAGAGATCTCTCTCTAATCTCCTTTACATAGATATGATCGCTTTATATATTTACCCCTCTTATTACATTTATCATATTCTAACGGCATACATCAAGCCTGTTGTTCGTTAATCAGATATTGATATTTGTTTTGATAGAACTTACCTAATATTGCCAAGATCTTGACTTAAATCTACATTTAATTAACCTCAACATAACAGTGGTGATTGGAGTACGTTAAAGGCCTATGGCAGTTTGCAGCATAATTTAATAATAAATGTTCATGAATCTTAATTTAGATCTATGATCTCTTCAATAATTTGACTTGTTGAACTCACCGGTCTGAGAATCTGAATGTAGAACTATGTGTACACCTCTCTAGTGCAACAATGATGTGCCAAATATTCAGAGAAAATGAGAAACAAAAGATTTCAAAATGTTTAATTCGCCACACTTATATGTGGAGGAAGCTGAGATAACAAAAGACTACCAACACAAGAACAACTAGAATTATTAACCTCTGAGGTAATAAATCTTACTTGCAACTTATAAGGTCTACCCTTGAATATTGAACCCTACAAATATAAAAGCTTGGGAATGAAATGAATAATAAATGTAAACACTGGCATGATCAATCCAGCAGAATCCTAATAATGAAGTGTACATTAAACAGGCAGAAGCAACAAGACGGTACAAGAGATAAACG
The DNA here is from genome assembly GCA_030015575.1 of Agapanthus africanus. NCBI lineage: Eukaryota > Viridiplantae > Streptophyta > Magnoliopsida > Asparagales > Amaryllidaceae > Agapanthus > Agapanthus africanus. The sequence goes on along the minus strand of JASDDO010000019.1, from coordinate 426,744,552 downwards.
AAATAACAACCCTTGTGACTAGTAACATAGTTTTCATAAAGAATTACTCGGTGCCAGCTGGCGCAAACCCCGTGGGTGCGGGCGGGACCAGCCTGACCTCTTGTGCTTGCGTTCACAGGCACTGGGCCTGGGGAGCACCCCGCGCCCATTTTTGTCTCTCATAAAACACAGTTTCTTTCATGTTAAAATTAAATTGGAGTTTGTCTACACAAAATAAATCAGTTTCCAAGATCAAGGTTTCATGTTAAGCCTACTAATGTTTGGAAATATATATATATATATATATATATATATATATATATATATATACATACATACATACATACACATACATACATATACATAGAGAGAGAGAGAGAGGTGCCATAGGAGGGAATTTCCTCCTATAGCGTCAAAAAAATACACCCTCCATGATTTTTTTCGACGATCGGCATCCATAATCATCATCTTTATCATATAAGATGTGGATACATCAAATTTCATGTGATTCCATCACGTTTTCACCGTTAATTTAGTGGGTGCAAAATTAACGGTTTACCAACAATAGAACTTTTTACATTGCTAAAATGATGGGTGCCGATTGTCAAAAAAAATTGTAGGAGATAGATATTTGACGCCACCTAACGAAAAAGCCTCATGGGGCCTCTTTTCTTCATTAGGGGGGGAGTGATTCATTGCAAACCGGTTCGCGTTTTTTAAAAACAGGAACTCCCGATCTACGTCATATTTTAATGATCCGAACCGTTCAAGTTGATCACCCTACCCTCAAATATACGAATATGAAAGATCAAAGGATTTAAAGACGTCTGGCTTATGATCGGATGAAGTTTATGTTGCATTATCGAAAGATGTTCATTTTTGCACCATCGATCTATAAGCTAGAGGTCTTCAAATCATTTGATTTTCATATACGTATATTTGATGGTATGGTGATCGACTTGAACAGATCGGATCGTTAAAATATGTCATAGATTGGGAGTTTCCGTTTTTAAAAAGCGCGGACCGGTTTGCAATGAAGTATCCCACTATATATATAATTTTTCTGAAACCCTAACTTGCAAAATTCTAATTTGGTTCCCAAACACAAACAACACGTGGAAATTGGGCTCTAAACTTTCTAAACCCATAAAGGTTTTGGTTTTTGGTGACTGATACAGAGTCTGCAAACTACGCCTCTTCTTCACCAACAAACTCACAACATCAACAAGCCACTAACCCAAAATTATTGGTCAGCTACATGTATGATTTGCTTCCATTTAGCAACTTGAAGGACCATATCCTCAATTGAACCGATGGCAAAATAATCTTTTTTCAACGCCTCCAATCTCCACACATTTATTTAGGCCTATATCGAGCCCTCGCTGCTGCGTTAACTACAATATTATCACTCTTCACCAACAAACTTCAGTCAATAACCAATAACCAGGCATATCTAAACAAAATACAAGATACACATTGATCATATCCAAACAATTCGGAAGAACACGTTGAGCTCTCTGGTACATCCCCTCTGACCACTTTTGGTGTCAAGAACACCATCCTAGGGATTCTCTCTCCTCGCCCCCTACACACAAAAAGAAAGAGAGAAGAAAAAAAGGAAAAGCAATACAATCATTTAAAGTTCTTTCATTCATGCCTCAAAAAAATCCCTTCACCAATCCTAATCCTCTCCTTTGTCCCTTAAATCTCCTAGATGTCGTATCCAACACCTCATCCCCACCCTTGGAATAAACCTAGTTCTCGGTCCCCCTCCCTAATCTCAGAAGATGCAAACACATAGAAATATGGTGATTGGTTAGTTCAAAAGAGAGTTGCAGAGTTGTACAATTGATCTACCTAACGTTAATCATCCCTTAATTAAAGCCAAATTTAAGGCATAAGAAACAATGATGAATAGGGACTTTATATAGTCTTAAACAGCCGGCCGTGTCCTCTAATTTTCATGGACTAGGAAAAAGTTCAAAATGAGGGGATTGATGCATTTGTTGTCGCAAATTATTTTCAACTCTAAATAGGTATGCTGGTTAATCCAAACCAGCTCGAATTCAATTTAGGCCCGCAAAGATCTCATTTAAATTTGGTTTGTTTTTTAAACAAAGCAAACTTGAGATTGGATAAATAAGCCCATTTAACTATCACGACAAATTCAAGCCGGCCTTTGTTCGTTTCTTTTATAGCACAGGTTTATCTTGTTTATTTATTGAACAATATTATACATTTTTAAAATACCCAAAATTTTCTCCCATCCTTGCACCTCTTTTATTTTAGATCGGCAATGTTCATCTTAAACTTCATCATCTAAAACATAGATGAACCAAATTTCAAATGAATCTATATAGTTCTTATCTAGTAGTGAAACATAGTCAATTATCGCAAAAGAAATGCCAACCCCGTCTGTTAGACAGATGTGATCTCCTTGCCCCCATATATATATATATATATATATATATATATATATATATAAAGAGAGAGCTGCCATAGGAGGGAATTTCCTCCTATGGCGTCAAAAAAATACACCCTCCATGATTTTTTTCGACGATCGGCATCCATAATCATCATCTTTATCATGTAAGATGTGGATACATCAAATTTCATGTGATTCCATCACTTTTTCACCGTTAATTTAGTGGGTGCAAAATTAACGGTTTACCAACAATAGAACTTTTTATATTGCTAAAATAATGGGTGCCGATTGTTGAAAAAAATTGTAGGAGATAAATATTTGACGCCACCTAACGAAAAAGCTTCATGGGGCCTCTTTTCTTCATTATATATGTGTGTGTGTATGTGTGTGTGTATATATATGTGTGGGAGTGATTCATTGCAAACCGGTTCGCGTTTTTTAAAAACAAGAACTCCCGATCTACGTCGTATTTTAATGATCCGAACCGTTCAAGTTGATCACCCTACCCTCAAATATACGTATATGAAAAATCAAAGGATTTAAAGACGTCTGGCCTATGCATCGGATGAAGTTTATGTTGCATTATCGAAAGATGTTCATTTTTGCACTATTGATCTATAAGCTAGAGGTCTTCAAATCATTTGATTTTCATATACGTATATTTGATGGTATGGTGATCGACTTGAACAGATCGGATCATTAAAATATGTCGTAGATCGGGAGTTTCCGTTTTTAAAAAGCGCGGACCGGTTTGCAATGAAGCATCCCACTATATATATATATATATATAATTTTTCTGAAACCCCAACTTGGGAAATTCTAATTTGGTTCCCAAACACAAACAGCATGTGGAAATTGGGCTCTAAACTTTCTAAACTCATAAAGGTTTTTGGTGACTGATACAGAGTCTGCAAACTAGGCCTCTTCTTCGCCAACAAACTCACAACATCAACAAGCCACTAACCCAAAATTATTGGTCAGCTACATGTATGATTTTCTTCCATTTAGCAACATGAAGGACCATATCCTCAATTGAACCGATGGCAAAATAATCTTTTTTCAACGCCTCCAATCTCCACACATTTATTTAGGCCTATATCGAGCCCTCGCTGCTGCGTTAACTACAATATTATCACTCTTCAACAAACTTCAGTCAATAACCAATAACTAGGCATATCTAAACAAAATACAAGATACACATTGGCCTTATTCAAACAATTCAGAAGTACATGTTGAGCTCTCTGGTAGCATCCCCTCTGACCACTTTTGGTGTCAAGAACACCATCCTAAAGATTCTCTCTCCTCGCCCCCTACACACACACACAAAAAGAAAGAAAGAAGAAAAAAAGGAAAAGCAATATAATCATTTAAAGTTCTTTCATTCATGCCTCAAAAAAATCCCTTCCCCAATCCTAATCCTCTCCTTTGTCCCTTAAATCTCCTAGATGTCGTATCCAACATCTCATCCCCACCCTTGGAATAAACCTAGTTCTCGATCCCTCTCCCTAATCTCAGAAGTTGCAAGCACATAGAAATATGGTGATTGGTTAGTTCAAAAGAGAGTTGCAAAGTTGTACAATTGATCTACCTAACGTTAATCATCCCTTAATTAAAAGCCAAATTTAAGGCATAAGAAACAATGGTGAATAAGGACTTTATATAGTCCTAAACAGCCGGTCGTGTCCTCTAAATTTCATGGACTAGGAAAAAGAAGTTCAAAATGAGGGGATTGATGCATTTGTTGTCGCAAATTATTTTCAACTCTAAATAGGTATGCTGGTTAAATCAAACCAGCTCGAATTCAATTTAGGCCCACAAAGATCTCATTTAAATTTGGTTTGTTTTTTAAACAAAACAAACTTGAGATTGGATAAATAGGCCCATTTAACTATCACGACAAACTTAAGCCGGCCTTTGTTCGTTTCTCTTATAGCACAGGTTTGTCTTGTTTATTTATTGAACAATATTATACATTTTTAAAATACCCAAAATTTCCTCCCATCCTTGCACCTCTTTTATTTTAGATCGGCAATGTTCATCTTAAAGTATATTGTTCGATAGAAGATGCGGGAAAACCGGCTTAGATGGTTTGGTCATGTGCGACGCAGACCTATGGAAGCACCGGTTCGACGAATAGATACTCTCGATATGGGTAATGGCAAAAGGGCAAAAGGGAGACCGAAGAAAACATGGATGGAGGTGATACGAAACGATATGGTTGCCAAAGGACTCAATGAAAGTATATTGTTCGATAGAAGTGAGTGGAGACAGAGGATTCATGTGCTGGACCCGGCGTGATTCTCATGTTGGTTCATGTAGCCTACCCCATATGCTTGGGATAAAAGGCTCAGTTGTTGTTGTTGTTGTTGAATGTTCATCTTAAACTTCATCATCTAAAACATAGATGAACCAAATTTCAAATGAATCTATATAGTTCTTATCTAGTAGTGAAAAATGGTCAATTATCGCAAAAGAAGAGTCATTTTTGCACTCACTCGATGAAAATGCTAGAAATATGAAAATAATATGTTTGCATATATGATATATGTACATATATCGGAATAAAAATGAATAGAGGCGATCATCCAAAAGTGTAGGGCATATTCTTACCCATTAATACTTCTTATGGAATCTATTCCAATTAATCTTCATTATCCAATAAAATCATATTCATATGGAGGTTCAAAATCTCGGAATTGGTATCGGTTTCAGGTGCTTACTTTTTGGATCAGAATCGTTTATCCAGTGTATCGGCCATCTCGGATCGGTAATATTGGCTTTTATATCATTTGATAAAACAAAAACATAAAATTAGAATATTCTTTAAATAAATAGTAAAAATAACTATAAACAATTTGCCAAATTCTTTACCATTAATGATGTCTATAATGGTTGTTATAATATTTGATAAAAATAACTATAATATTTTTTTATATGCTTCTTAGTAATTAATGATATCCAATAGAAGGTAATTCAATAACCAATTATTTAACTTACTAACAAACTTAATACTAAAACCTTACTAATAAAATGAAATGGTAAACCCGCTATAACTCGATATCAGAACTTGGGCGGTTATTTTTTGGCATGGAATCGGACACATCTCGAATCGAGATTGGCGGAGATTTCAAACCATGAATCATACCTTGTACTTTTACTTTGCATTGACCGTCGTATTATGAATTAACAAGGCGACTTCACAACTCGCTCAAACCATTTTGGTTTGTACTTAACTGAGTCGGCTCGTTTTATATTCAAGTCATTAACGAACCCAACTCAAGTTGAAGAAAATAAGACGAATCGAACTTTACACTAGCCAGGTCTGGTTTGATCCAAATAAAAAATAAATGAGCCGTACTCAAGTTGATCCGGCTTGTTTAAGTTTGGCTCTAAAGTACAAATAAAAGCCAAGGGTAAAGCGCATTCTTAACTACTAATTAATACCAAAGTACATACAAACAAAATGTGTAATGCAGACAGATCTTAATATGAAACTCGGTATGATATTATACCTGAGCTCCCGTAGCATCCCCTTTAATCACAGTCGGCGTCAAGAACACCATCCTCGGGTTCTCCATCCCCCCATACGGAAAACTCGGCGGCAAAACAAGCAAATCAAACCTCTCCCACTCGTACCTCCCAAACAACCCCTCCCCAACCCTAATCATCTCCTCCGTCCCCTTGAACTCCCTCTCCGCCGCATCCAGCACCTCGGGCCCACCCTCCGCATAAACCCTCGTCCTGGGCCCCACCTCCCTCTCCCCGATCTCCCCCGCCGCAAACGCAAACAGGTACGGCGGTATCGGCTGCTCCATCGCGAACTCTTCCACCACCCGCCCCGGCCCGCACCAGACCGAGTCGGGGACCGCGTTCCGGGCCTCGCCGGCGAGGGGGTCGTGCCGCCGGAGCTTGGCGGCGGACATGACGGCGGAAAGGGCGGAGGGGAGGTTGAGGGCGGCGGAGTAGCGAATCCTCGCCGCCGGCGTGTCCTGGCAGGGGAAGATGGACCTCGCGTGGATCGCCTGGCACTGGGTGTAGACGAAAGGCTGCGCCTTTGAGTGGGTCTGCGAGGGGGAGAGCCACTGGAGAGCCGAGGAGGCCGACGAGGCCGTGAAGGTGAGGAGGAAGGAGGAATGGGAGCTTAGGGTTAGGGTTAGGGTTTGAGGGGTGGAGGAGGAGGGGATGGGGGCTAGGGTTTGGGGGTCGAGGGCGGAGGATAGGGTTAGGGAAGGGGAGGAGTCGAGGAGGAGGTCGCCGGAGAAGGGGGAGGAGAGGGTGTAGAGGGCGGAGGAGTGGAGGGTGGAGGTGGGGAAGGAGAAGAAGATGGAGAGGGCGATGTGGGTCGTGAAGGGGTGGGTCGAGTCCGCGCATGAGTGGGGATCGAAAGGCGCCATTTTTGTTGTTTTGAGAGCTTTCTTGTTTTCGGATGCAGAGGTTTTGGGAGAGGAGGAAGAAGAGGTTAAAAGAGTTTGCTTCTTTTTTATTTGTTACTTCCGTGTCTATCGAGGCATTTTAGTGCGTTGTCCCTACACTCACACATACCAAAGTAGTGGAGCCCACAATTGATCTAGCGTTTATATATATTAAAAAAAGTAGTGGAGTCTTAGCATCGTCATTCTTGCTGTTGTGACTTCTATTACTTGGTCTTCTTAATCGGCATTCCACTATTCCTTTTAGGGCTGTTTGGTTGCAGGATTATGGAATTTGGATTCCAAAAATAGTACGGTTGAAATTTCTGAATTTGGTAATTTGTTGTTTGGTTGGTTTTGGATTCCTAGTATTGGATTTGTAGATCCTTGTAATCTTTGTTTGGTTCGTGGAAAAAAATGGGATTTGGATTTGAGGATTTTAGATAGAGATAGAGAGAGAGAATTGTTAAATAAATAAAGTGCATGGGCCCCATCTAAAAGTATAATGAATAGTGCAAAATCCTTGAGAATCCTTGAAAATTTTTAGGATTCATGAATCCTTCTTTTGTGGTGGGCCCCCCATACAAAACAAAGGAATCCTAGAAATCCTAATCTTGCAACCAAACACAGAATTGTGGAATCTTAGGATTCCACAGTCCAAAATCCAAATCCAAACCCATAATCCTGCAACCAAACAGGCCCTAAGTATGGTCGCCCTAAAATGTACTTGCAAGAACATTTCTTATGGGATGTGCTTTGTTTCTGCATCCCTTGACTGGTAAAGCTATGCGCACAAATACTGTCTTGTCTTTTTGATGGGATCGTTTATGGCTCACTTTCATGGGGAGTTTCTATGGTCTGGTCTTCTCTCGTATGTCTTGAATTCTGTTAAAAAATGCTGGAAAGCTAATCTATTGTCGGTATTGATGTGATATAGCAAAATGCCAATTTTAGCGAGGACCTTGCATGGCATACTATAAGCAAAATGGTTGTAGCGATTTTATAAGTTTCTAAAGCAAAACAATTTGTTGTTCGACATATTGCCTCATGCAACAAATTTTGCAATTTAAGCATCAAAGGTTTTGGTTTAAGGGCTTGCAGCATCGTTAATTTAAGATAAAATTGTGTATAATTTTTAATGACGGTTGTTTCCTTGGAGAAATGTCTTTTTAAACCCACGAAATTTCTAAATCGTGAAATAACCTAAAAATATATTTTGGCATCGTTTTAAACTCAAATCTTGATTTGTATACATATTTAAGTTTGCATTGTCTATAATGCCCATTTAATATCATTAAGATATTAGAGCATGAGATATTTTTTGGATTTCCCAAGAAATCTAAAACATGGGATTTTTTTCATCATATACCCATGGGTTTCTGTGGTTTTCCTTATTAATGTCTCTTTATCATTATTTGTCCTAATTTCTTTTCTAAAAACAGCTTCTTCCTGACCCATCTTTTTTTATTGTTGTTTTCTCTCTTTATCATTGCTCGTCCTAATTTACGACTTATTTATTATTCCTTTTTAAATATTGATTGCCCTTGGTTTTAACGGTCATAGGAATGGAGATGCAGAACGGAAGAGAAGATTGAAGGATTGGGAGCCGACGTAGGGGATTCAGAGGCATTGGATTGTAAATTAAAGATTTGAAAGGGAAGATGCAAAAATTGAAAACAGGGATTGGATGGTTGGAGGAATTGGATTGGATGGTCGGAGGATTTGAAAATGATGATGCAGATTTTAGGAGTTTGGGAAGAAAAATTGGAGAATTGGGAAAGAAACACCAAGAAAAATGGAGGAGCCATAGTATTTGGGACAAGAAATCATAGGACTAATGTTTTTAGAGAATGATCATTTGTATTTGATAAAAAAGAATGTCGGTGCATTTTTTTGGCAAAAATATCCCAAGTATAATACATATAATCTATATTAGATTTGGAACATTTGTATTTTGTAAGTATTGGATTTTTCACAATTTAAAAAATACATGGGTTTAAAAATAAACCATCTCTTCCAATTGGGTCCGGAAACAATTTTCCCTCGTTTTAAACTTCCAACCTCCCTCTTCGTTATTTGTTACATTTCGAATTTCAAATAACATGTCATGTGGTTTGCTTGGCCTTTGATTTTTCTACCACCGTATTCAGAGGGATTCAAAACAAAGACGGTGATTGAACAAGTTGGTTATGGGAGGATGTAGGGTCATGATCTTTGAGTTAAATGTTTTGTATCTTTATATCTTCTTTTCTTTTCGGAAGGAAGAAAAAATTAGACTCACAGTAAAACCATCGCATACGTTGTTATGAAATGAAATACGGCATTAGAAAGTAACAACAAAGTTATACAGACGAGACAACGACACAGCTAATGCATTTTAAAAGCATCTGAACCAGAGAAAGAAGCAAGAAAGTCATGTCATTCAAGCTCGATCGTATGGTAATTTTTTCTTTGGTTGCAAATTAGGCTTCTTCTTTGACAGGACAGAGTTATTGTTTGCATATCAAAGCAATAAGACCACCTCGTTTCATGCAGAGAGGTAACCGTTAAGGCTAACAATTTTTGGCACGTGACATCATGTTGTATAAAATGTATATATTTCCTTTTTGGATGAAAATTCTCACCCTAAATACATCCGAGGATGGAATAAGACAATGGGTTTGTGAGGATGCATCTAGTTTGCGAGGATGTTGAAAATTGTTTGCGAGTTTTCAAGCTTTTCTAATCTTTGATAAAGAATACGCTAATGCCGACTATTTGCTAAAGCATTGAATGATGTTGTCATGTTTAATGAGACGATACTTTCAGGGTCTGTAATGACAACCAATTTTTTTCTTTGTCGGAGCATGATGAAATATATTACATTAAGGGCCTGTTTGGATTGGATCATTCTTGGTCAAAAGTGATTAAAAATCACATCAATGTGGGGCTCAAGTAGATGGTGTGTTTGGATCTCTCTGTTTTACTATTCAATAAGTGATTATTTTACTTGGGTCCCACCATGTCCAGTTTAAAAACGACATCTTTTCCCACTTAAAAATAAACTAGGAATTTCTAGTTTATTCCATAAGTGATTATGGAATAGTAGAGTTGACCAAGTAATATACCATAACACCTCTCATATCTTCATCCAATTTTTAAGATGGCATTAATGATGCGTTCTTTCGGTCATTTTACACTCAATAATCACTTATCTATATTTTCATCCAAACACACTATCTACTTATAAACACTTTTCATATAAAATCGTTCAAACACTAAATAACTTAAGTATCGTTAGCATTTATAAATAATTTTTTTTATTTTTTCCTGAATTAATCATTTATAACCGATTATTTCAAATAATCGCTTAAAAATAAGCGCAAGCTCATGCAACCAAGCTCTCAAAGGGAAGGGGGACCCTAAAAATTGAAACACAAGAAAGTGAAGGCTAAGGAAATACAAAAAGCAAAAAAATCTCTTCCCTCCTTGCTCTATTTTTACATGTAAAAAAACCCCCAAAAGATCCCTCTTTTGTCTCACCAAAGAGGCAGCAGCAGCAGCAGCAGCAGAGCGCAGAGCTCTCTAAATAGCAGCGGCTAGGGCTGCAGAAATCCTCGATCGAAGTCCCAAAATGGACGATTACGCGAGAGAGATGATGGACCTGAAGACTCTCGTCACTCGCACCCTCGAGAAGAAGGGCGTCCTGGCTAAAATCAGGGTAAAGGCCCCTTCTTTTCTTCTAATTGCGCGCAAATTAGGGTTTTTGGTGGCATGATTAGGGCATCAAGCATCAATGCCACGCGGATCGTGCTGTTCTAGGGTTTTTAGAGGGATCTCTTTCTTTTGGTGGTTGGTTGGATTTGGGGAAATTTGGTTAAAACTCTAGGTGATAGTTCTTAAAGATGGTATCTTTATGCCGTGAAAAATGAAGGGTTGTTAATTTCTTTTCATTCGATCTGACAATTGAATGTAAAGGGTGTTTACTGCAGTTTGTTGAATTTCAATGAAATGGCTCCTGATAGATCTATTCTCTACAAAACCTTAAAAGAACACTTTTTTGTTTGTTTCCATCAAACACTTTGTTCACGTACTTGATTAGGCGTGGCAAAGGAAACCAAGCGGCACTATCGAATATTGTATCATGAGTCAAGCTAGGCGACTGCCACTGGTTATTAGTTACCCGCAATGTTGTGGACGGAGCTGAAGCTTTGATTTGTTAATCTTGTGCAGCTCGAGGTCTTAAGCTAAGCTCGGTCGATTTTTATTTTTAATTTTATTTTATAATGTTTACCAAGCTGAGATCAAGCTTGATTAGCTTGTATAAGCCTGTTTATGCAAACAAGCTTAGGCCAAGCTTGAACTCAGTAATTAATTTTGTATTGGGTTTCAGATTGAATTCAAGTTTACTTGATTTCTGAAATATTATAATATACAGAAAAACATGATGCATAAGTTCCCATTGAGCTTATTCATGCTTTAGTGTCCCACTTTGTTAGATTATTTAGCTTAATTATAAAAGTGGCTCGACTCGGATGCATCGTGAGAGGAGCTTGGTTATACTGTTATCATGTCAAGGTGATATGTTGAGAACTTGAATTTATGTAAGACAAAGTGAATAAGTTATTTTACAGTTTGAATCGATTTAGGATTTTATCTCAGTTCATGCTGTGATTGTTTTACTTGCTAATTTAAGCTTGGTTAGGAGTCAAGAGTTTTATATTAAGCGGGATTCCTTTTTAAAAAAAAAATTATTATTATGTTTTGTATCTAGGGCTGCAATTGCATTGTTCCTGGCACTGGATTCATCATGTTTCGACGAATAAACTTCCAAAGTCAATTTCTAGTGGTTCCAGGTTTTTGTGGTTGATTTTGCTTCTGCATCCACTTTGACTTAAATTTTTGCTTAATTTTGTATACAATTGTTTTCCTTTGCTTCTCGCTATGGAGTTATCGATGACTTGCTTATAACTACATCTCTAGGTAACCAGGATCAACATTTTTTAGATTTCTGTATTAGTTGCTTGCCATGATTTGTTTGTTTTTTATTAAAATGTTTCAGTCACCATTTTATAATGGGTAGTTCATTCTCTTTTAAATATCTAAGCAACCGAGTATAATGTTAATGATAGCCTTCTCTTGCAACCTCAAGTATAGTTGTATCGAAATTAATTCTTTACATCTTACAACAGTTAATATCATGTTTGATTTTGTTTTAGGCTGAACTCAGAGCAAGTGTTTTTGAGGCAATTGAAGAGGAGGATCGGGTCATCGAAAATGAAGATGGAGTACCTCCAGCACTGCTTGGTAGCTGCAATGAGCGTGCTAAGCAATTACATGCCTCACCGTCAGGTTTGTGCCATGCCTGCAAATAGGACTAATCAATTTGCATATTTTTCACTACTCTGATAAGTCTTGCATGAAATTTTTTCTTTGTTATTACCATTCTGGAATCTGATTGCAATATATGCTAATTGATGGTTATTTCTTTGCCGATATTTAATAGTTTTCTATCACATTGAGGGAATGAAAAGATCTCTATAATCTTGTCAATGGTTCCAACTTGCAAATGTCGAATGCATAAAACTTACTGCAGATGGAATCCCTAATTAGGAGCGAGCCTTGTAATGAAACCTGAAAGGTTGGTTGATGCGAAGGAGGCATTTCTTTTTGATTCTATACTTGCTCATGCAACCAAGACGCGACCTCCAAAATTTTCGTGCTATTTAAGAGTCTAGACAGCAGGAACTTGAAAAGGTTCAAGTTTAAAAGATCCATAGTTATGACTTTGTGTTGTAATTGTTAGTGTTCACCGTATCTTTGGGTTGCATTTCTTAAGTTAGTACTAGCACAAATGTTGTAGCTCTCTATATGGAGAAATTATTTGGTGTGCCGGGTGTAATACAGCTGGGCAGAGGGCGAGAGAGGGAGAGTTTCGGATAGCCTGTGGGGCCCACACTTCTATTTCTTTTCTCACTTGGTGTAGACGGCCGGCACATGGAATAATTTTTCCTTTATATGGCTTTATGTGATACACTGATATGTGCATGAGTCCATGATTCTAATCCATTCCCCACTAACCCATGTTCTCAACTAGTCATGTTTACATTTTCTTTTATGCTTCCTTTATTTTAGGAGACTATCCATCACTACTTTTATTTATTTTCTATATAATGCAGTGGTAATGAATGTAAGAAAGAAATGAATGAAAACCCCCCAAAATGCTATTTTAGCATGTTCTAAAGGAGATTCGCCATCTCGAATTGGTTAGAGGACGTTAAGAAACAAGTATTAGAGGAGCGGAAAATAACGGGGAGACTACACTGTGGAAAATAGAAGAGAAACAATTGTTTATTGATAAAAAAGAAAACTACAATGATATTATTATAAGAGGAGGGCAACTCTATCTCTCTATTTATAATAAACTCTTAGGATTTAATAATTGACCACCAAGTAAGCGTAACTTGACTCCTAAGTAAAACATAATTTAATCAAATCTAAATCTTACCAATCTCTCAAATATATCAAATCATATCATTCACAAATTATATCTTTTATTCTTAATACCCCTTCAAGCTGAAGGTCATATATAATGTGCTCTCAGCTTGCTACAAAGCTAATTTCTCACTCTAAAAATAAAATGTGATTTGAGCTGAGATAATCTTCTATGAAGAGTTTTGAATGAGAACTTGTGTTTTCGTGAAACGCCGTTAATAGTTTCTTCAAACACTTTCATAAATGTGCCATATCACACATTTTCATGAACTGTTAACAACTTCTTCGAACAACTAGTTCAATGACTTTGAGGTCAATTCCGCAAGTTTAATGACTTTGAGACCAATCAACAAGTTTAACGACTTTGAGGTCAATAAACAAGGAGCTTCAACCGACAAGTTCTATGAACAATTTCAACAACTTCAAATAAACTATTTCAATAAAAAGTTTCGATGAGCAAAATTCAACGAACAAACCAATTTCCAACAAACTTGCTTTGTCAACTTCAAATCTCAACTTTATTTTCAATCTTAACTTCATCTTCAATGGGTACTTTACCCATATACTCTATATTTCAAAGCATCGGCAACAAAATCAACAGAAGTATACTGCTGAGGTGGTCTGAAGTTCATTTTCTCTCTCTTGGTTGCAATATTGCATTGTTGCTCCAAAGGTGTATAATTGAACCTTATACAATATTAACCGGTTCAACATGAGTGCGTTCATGCACTCGCTTTCTGCATTCTTTCATTTTCAATCTTAACTTCATCTTCAATGGGTACTTTACCCATATACTCTATATTTCCTTCGCACGTGGATCTTTGAAAGAAAATCCGCGTGGAAAAAATCTTATTCTTTACAGATTATCACAACGAACAATCAGCACGAAAGAACATGCATAATTTCCAACAACTTCAAACTTTTTTTTAAACTTCCCCAACGAATTTTTTTTCAACTTCACCATTTTTTTGAGAAAAGGGTTTTACCTCAAGGTGGCACGAAATCTAGGGTTTCGAGAAAATATCTCGTTATCTTCCTAATCTAAATGTGAGCCAGCACACAGATAACAGATGCATATTTCTTCATCTTCTCTAGAAGGGTCTAAATCTATTTCTGCCGCCTTTTTTTTGAAATAAGGAAGGATGGCAAGGTGTTAGGGTTAAGGTTAGGCTTTGATACCGTGTTAAGAAACATAAGTATCAGAGGACGAGCGGAAAATAACGGAGAGACTACATTGTAGAAAATAGAAGATAAACAATTATTTATTGATAAAAAAAATTACAATGATATTATTATAAGAGGAGTACAACTCTACCTCTCTGTTTATAATAAACTCTTAGGGTTTAATACTTGACCACCAAGTAACCCTAGCTTGACTGTTAAGTAAATTATAATTTAATCAAATCTAAATCTTACCAATCTCTCAAACATATCAAATATTATCTCTTACAAATATATATCTTTATTCTTAACAGAGGAGATTTGCTATCTCGAATCGGTTTTATCTATCGTGTACGTATCATTTGGTATTAGAGCTTTTCGATCCTTTAGGATGGCCGAAAAACCATACGCCTAAAGCCGAGGCTCCGAGCTGTCGTTGAATGATGTATCAACAACGAGAACGTTCCGACCCTCCATGATGACCGATAACAATCCGCCTAAACCCAAGGCTCCGAGATGTCATTGAATGGTGCATCAAAAAACAGGAACGCTCCGACCCTCCACGACGGCCGATAACAATCCGCCGAAACTCGAAGGTTTGAGATACCGTTGAAATGGTGCATCACATCATGAATACTCACGATCGCTATCGTGTGTTTCAACCTTGAGAACAAGGTTGTTGAAGAGGGATGGTTTGATATGTGCATGAGCTCATGATTCCAATCCATTCCTCACTAACCCATGTTCTCAACTATCTATGTCATGTTTACATTTTCTTTTATGTTTCCTTTATTTCAGGAGACTATCGCTCCACTACTTTTATTTATTTTCTATATAATGTAGTGATAATGAATGTAAGAAAGGAATGAATGAAAACCCCCAAAAATGCTATTTTAGCATGTTCTAAAGGAGATCCACCATCTCGAATCGGATTTATCTATCATGTACGTATCCATACACTTGTTTGAACCATGTGCCATAAGATATAAGAAGGATCTATGAGATCACAAGTTACCATTATTGTACCTAGTTTAACGTTGGGTTCATATATGCTCGTCTCTCCTTGACGGGTAGTGCAACACCACCTGCTATACTGGTGCTAATTTTGCTGATAGTCTCTGTTCTCTTTGCTATTGTTTCCGGTCCTCATGCTGTCTGTTAAGGTCTTCTTTTTAAAATTTGCTCTTGCCTTCTCTCTATTTGTCTGCGGCTGATATGCTTTCCAGCCTGTCCTTGAAAATTGGATGGGTGATGAATTAAAGAAATCATTTACTGTTTTTCTGGTATTTGAGGATTTTTTCTCAAAATTGAGCAAGTATTAACATTCTCCACACGTATTTTAATATGTTCCATCTGAATGTATTTTAGCCATAAAAAATCACATTCTTTTCTTTGATTATGTTGAACAAAACTTATTGCTTGCACTTATAGGTAGGCTATTGACCGCACTTATATGTGAGTACTTGGACTGGGCCCAGCTTGGACACACGCTCAAAGTTTACTTGCCAGAGTGTAATTTGGTAAATTTTTATTATTCCTTTTCTTGATATATGTAATGCTGTTATATTGAACTTGGCATTATCAAACAATAAGGTTGACCTTATTTTGGTATTTATTTTCAGCAAAAGGACTTCTGGAAAGCTGAGTTGAGGGATTTCAGTAGTAAAAATGGGTATGAGATTAGCAGGAATAATGAAAGTGGGCCCATGCTATTGGATGTTCTTGAAGGATATTTAAAATATGAGGTTTTGTAGCAAATTCTTCTCTCCTTCATTTTAATTATTTTATAAAGTTAAAGCTTGATTGTGCTGCCAAGTACTTCCGTGATCCTAGCATTTGACATAATTATGAAGTATCTGTAGAAAATTTATATTTATCTTATTAAACTTGAATGTCTACCCTAGGATCTGGTGGCTTAGATTTTAGACGACTCGAAATCTTAGTTAATAGGCGAAAGTGTCCTAAAACATTGGGGCATGGAATTTGTTGTTTGAAATTGTGGGCTCAGGCAACATAGATTATATTTGATTTCTATAAGTGCCGACCTTAGATTAAGTAGTTATAAGTCTCTCCGTCCTGATTTATACTAATGGAAGTTGCGCAACATTTTGAACCTAATGATTTCAGGATTATAGAAAATCTGAAGTTACTGCCAACCTAATATTATCCTCTTAAATTGATATCAAACTACCGGGAAAGAAAAATATGGACAGTAGGGTGGCTTTGAATAAAAAGCTGGCAGATAAAGTATTATCTTATGGCTAGAGAGAAAGAAGCTGCGAAAATGGGTTTTTATTAATATTCTTTCATTAATCTTCATGGAGCATGGGAGCTGAATTTGGATTTGTGTGTGAAGAGATAAGAGATGAGGAAGAAGATGATAGGATCAATGTCATTTTATGAATTCCGTCAACACTGTTTAGGTTCCAAACTGGAACTTGGAAAGTTTTTAGTAGCATCCTGTTATTTTAGAAATTAATGGTAGTTTTGAGGGAAAGTGAGTATAGTTCATGGTTGCATATTGAAATTTGGCCAAAAATTAATTTTCACTGGCAAGGATCCTGGTAAGGATTATGATTAAGAACTACCTTGCTGCGGGTGACTAACTACTTTACTGAAGCTTACAAGCTATCATGCATTGGGTAGCATGGACTAATGCTCCAATTGTATGGTGGAACTTATCAGGCGAGAGGCATAGAATTAGTTAAATGACTGTCCTAAACTTTTTGCTGGGGAAACATGGCTGTTTAGAAAAGCCTCTTAAGTAGAAATTACTCGGTGTTTCTGTAGTTTCATTGAGGGATTTGTATACTTCTAACAGAATTTGTCGCAAGCAAGACTACCAGGAAGGAAAATTAGCGCTTCAGAAACTGACTCGGTATCAAGTTCAGATTCAAGGAATACTCGAAGGCCATCATCATCATCTGCAGCTGGAGGCTTGCCTCCATTGGGAAGGTAAATAATAGAATAATAATAACGAGTTAAGAAAATTGTGTTTTCATAAGTATCTGAATTATTCTGTTGAAATGTTATTTTCATGGATTTTTCAGGCCGATGCCATCTTCTCAATCATCAGGTAACTACCAGGCTGTTAATAAACATGCTTCTAGATTTTTTCACTCGTATTTTACATTTTTCATTTGATATTATGGCTTCAGACCGGAGAATGAGCTCATCCATTTCTAATTTTCGGAAAGATGAGTATAATTGGAGATACGATGATCAACTTTCCGAAGATATGATTCGAACTTCAAGTGCCTTAGAAAACATTCATTTGGACCGCAAAGCACGGAATCTGACATCATCCTGGAGGTATATTTGACTTTTGCACACTCATGGGTACAACTTATAGTGTTCTCTTGACTTAGGCCATGCACACGCATGCAGGCACGAGCGTTAGAATGCACTGGTTTTCTGGCATGTATGCAAGTGCAACAAAAACATTAAAATCAGTTATTTATTGGAAAATTACAATTTAATCTGATAATTATACTTGTATAGTTTTAAAGGTTTGTAGCAAAACACTAACAGATTAAATATTTGCTACAATTCTTATTGCAATTTAAAATTTTGTTGAAGAATTTATACGAAAGGAGAAAATAACTATAATTTTGTTGTCCATGGACTTTATCTTTTGTGGAATACCCCCCTCTCTCCGCGGGCATCTAGATAACAGCCATAACATTTCAAAGTGGTGAATGTGAAGACAAATTAGAATCTCAAAATTGGCAATCCCTTAAGTTTGCATTACGGCCTTTTGGTTAAGTGAGAAGAAAATATGAGAATTAAAAGGTGGAGGAGAGCATCTGCTTTTTCTTTATCTGGAGTTGAGAGATTTGATTTGAATAAAAAAGTGGAGAGAAAGTGAAATAAAGCTCTCCGGTTACCATTAAGAGATTTGATTTGAATAAAAAAGTGGAGAGAAAGTGAAATAAAGCTCTCCGGTTACCAAGTTTCTAATGCATTTACCATCTGTTCTATGTATATAGCCAAGAAGTTATTCTCCCTTTTTTTTATTCTCTTTACATTTTCCTTTATCAAACAATTTTTTTTTAAATTTTAAGAAAAGAAGTCCCTTTCGTCCTATTTTGTCCTCTTTCTTTTCTTTCTATAGCTTATGTTTGTAGAGATTTTCTTCTTGATATAGAGAATTCTCCATGAAACTGACTCCTGCCACTATTTCAGGCATGCAAGTGACGGTACCATGGAGGATGAAGGCAAGGCAGATCGTCGTTAGTGTTGTTTGTGTCTTGTGTCTGTAATTTCTATCCTAATTTGTTGTGTGAAACTACACTGAAATGTAAAACTCCCTGGCATATTGCCGTGCTTTAGTTGTCCTCTTTTTGGGTTGTTACCGTTTATTTATTTACCAAATATTTATCTGGGAACTAAATACTGATCAAGTGTGAGTTCCATGATGAGCATGAATTAGGGTTTGTACTGTTAAATGTTTGATGCATATACATATCGTTGTGTTGTGATGTTGTGTTGTGATGCTTACGATCTTCGTTTTTCGTATTAATTTGAGAATTCTCCAAGTTGCAATGTACCCAATATTCTGCTTGATTATCGTGTTTATGGTATTTCTATTTTTCTTTTGTTTTCTTGTAGAGTCATCAGCCTCTTTGTTGTGCACATTCACAATTATATTTCATGATATTCTACAGATTGAATATAGCTTAAAGTTAGCTCTGATTTCTTCAGCCAACTAAGAATCCAATGCTGGTCACCCTGAACCATATTTTATTCCAAATTCTCCAACTTTATATATTTATTTTTGACCTTTTTCATCCAAAAATAATTAGATCTTTACCTTTTGGCCTTTTTCTCTTGCTCTCATCCAAGTCTGCAATTATTTTTATTTTTTATTTAGTCCTACCAAGCATTGAAATTACAGTTCAAAACTTCAAATGATGTTGATTGCATGCAAGCCATTTGGAGCTCAGTTCGAAAGGAGCCAATACCTTTAATAGATAGAATATATTTAGAAATGTCCAAATTTGATTATAAGAAAATAAAACTTATGAGACAGATCCAAGGGGAAATTTACCAGAAAGTATTTTGATGTTGAGTTTGATTTTTAACAGATTATTTTTATAAAATTATTGTCGAGTTTGGTGAAGACACAGTCGCTATTCATGTGGTAGCCACATGTCAATCACAATAAATACCAAAATAAATTTGCTGAAGTGGTATTAGAATAGGTTAAATTGCATTAAAATACCCTCAACTATCATTTCTTTTCACTAAAACACGGCAAACAATTTTTATTACACTAAAATAGCTTAAGTTTATTACATTACACTAAAATACCTTGACGGTGTTAATGTTAATGCTGATATGTGTTTTGTCCTTTTGTCTCTCGCCATTCAAACATCTTTTTCATGAGGTAGAAGAGCTAAAAAGAGAGGTGGAGGCATCGGGAGAGACTTTAAAGGAATAATAGTAAGGGGGTGGGCGAGGAGGCAGTGAAGAAGAGACGAAAGCGGTCGTGGAGAAGGACATGGTAAGAGGAAAGTAAGGGGGTAGAGGAGAAGAGGAAGGTGGCGGCGGGGTAGAGAATTGAGGGAAGGAAGATGTGAGGAAAAGAAAAGAAATTTGTCAATTCACCGCTTCATCTGCATAATTTTGCCTTTAAAATAGCCACGTCACCCAAAAACTAACCGACACGACCGAGTGCAAACAAAGGGTATTTAGTGAAAAGTCGTAATTTGAGATATTTTAGTGAAATTAAAATTGTTTACGGAAGTTTAGTGAAAAAACCAATGATGGTTGAGGGTATTGTAGCGTGACTAGTCCATTAAGAAACAACAACTGATTTATTCGTTAAGGTATCTTAATAGGCTTATTTCACAGAAAACATCCCGTGATTTACTCTAGTTTTTCAAAACCACCATGTTGTTTGAACTCATCATGAGAATTCAATGTACAAAAACTCCATATGGTTTGATTTGTAAAGTTTTTTTTGGGTGATTTACGGGTCATTTGATTCCATATTTGTCTGATTCTTATAGTTTTATTCTGAATTATCCATCCTAATCTCATTATACCAGCTCTTGTTTATCTAAATTTCGATTTATTATCAAACTGAGGTTGCTTCTCTAAATCCTTAAACCTAAAGCCTCTTGTTCTCCAAATTATAGAAAATTGCCCACTAAACGGCACTATGAGTATTGTTTACCTTCAATACATCTAGAGGATCCGTATTTTTATTAAAATAAGAGCTTAATTTACTCAATTTTTGTAATAACCACGGCGATTTCTGTGTAACGAAATGAAAGTTTAGAGGGTTTTCATGAAGAGTTTAAAATACAAGTGGTGGTTTTTGAAAAACTGGAGTAAACCATGGAATGATTTCTGTGAAATAAGCCATTTTAATATGATATATGCAATAGTCGATTCAACAGATTCAACAATAGCAGTTGCTGGTGGTTGTATTTTTTTGTTGTTGTTGTAGTTTGCAAATTCATTTACTATTTTAAATTGCAATTTCATTTGCAAACACCATAGTTATTTAAAAAGTATAAAGAGTTGCGGAATCCTTTTCAAACACTCTTTGTGGAGTTAGTTCTGGTTTTGGTTAAAAAAGAGACATAAAATAGTTTGTTGTTACATTAGATGGTTGACAATGTGTCCAAATACCTCTAGGTGGCTACAAAAAGATTGGGATTTGTTACACAACAAAACGATTTTTTTCCACGATCCGCATCCATCATTATTATCTTTATCATGTAAGATATGGATACATCAAATTTCATACGATTCCATCACTTTTTCATCGTTAGATTAGCAATGTAAAAAGTTCTATTGTCGGTAAACCGTTAATTTTACATTTGGTGGGTGCAAAATTAACGGTTTACCGACAATAGAACTTTTTACATTGCTAATAGTGAAAAAGTGGTGGAATCACATGAAATTTGGTTTATCCACGTCTTACGTGTTAAAGATAATAATGGATGCTGATCGTCGAAAAAAATCATGGAGGATAAATATATATGACGCCGCCTAACGAAAAATCCTCTTAGGCCTCTTTTCTGCATTAATATATCTCTCACTCTCTCTCTCTCTCTTTTTTTTTCCTACATTAATCTCTCTCTCTCTCTCTCTTTCTTCATTTATAGACAAAAGCAAGGTCAATGTTGTCATTTTGGTATAAAATATAGAGCACAGAACAACTCAAAAGATATTTTATCTTTAATGTTTCTCTCTTTAAAAATACAAATGAAATAAACCCAAATCGTCTTGTTTCCCCATTTCAGAAAATTTTTCGATCCTTTTCAGATTAGGAAAGAAATGGAAAATTTAGATTATTGAACAATCAAATAGAAAAATAGTGGTTCTCAGAGTCCAAGAAGTACTTTATTGATTATATGGAAGGTGCTTGATGCACTTTAATTTTCAATAGCTCTTACCTCTTGCAAGGAGGAGACCCGTGCAAGGAGGAGATGTTGAGACACGGTTCTTCATATCAAGAGAAATATTAAAGTGATGGAGGTCTGGATCTTTTTCAGATGTTGTTTTCTGACGATCCCCAACAGCGTTGGCGAACGGCTGAGATTGGGTTTGAGGACTGTCTTCTCAGGCATGTGGATCTCAATGGGTTTGGTTTGGTGTGAAGTCGAGCTATCTGCAAAGAAGTCCCGGGATGGTTGTACCACCGTGGACCCTCCGACGATCAAGTTAGTCGAGATATTTGGGCAGAGTAGCGGCCTATTGGATAAGAATTGCCTTCCCCGAGTCGTCTGAGAGAGAGGTTTATATAGCGGTAGCCATGGGCTAGCGGCCGCGAGATTCTCGCCGGCCGTTACGCCCCTGGCGTTGCGCCTGCCAGAAAGGCGGGATCCCCCATTAATGACGAGATATGCTCGTTAATGGCGGGATGTGACGGCGTGGAATGCGGGATCGTGGGGCGGCGGATATCTCGCGTCTGGTGAGATTCGCAGAGCCGTGGCGGAGACGCTTGTGTTCTGTGTTCTGGGTCGCTCAATAGGACCGGGGAAGCTTAGCTCGGCGGGAGGCTCGGAGGCGAGCGGGAGGCCGAGGAAGCTCGGTTCTGTGATAGCTCGGAGGCGAGCTGGAAGGGCTGAGGAAGCTCAGCGTGTAGGAGGGATCGGAGGTGAGCCAATGGTTCTATACCCACCGACCACA
The DNA here is from genome assembly GCA_030015575.1 of Agapanthus africanus. Classification (NCBI taxonomy): domain Eukaryota; kingdom Viridiplantae; phylum Streptophyta; class Magnoliopsida; order Asparagales; family Amaryllidaceae; genus Agapanthus; species Agapanthus africanus. Next base: position 426,721,956 of record JASDDO010000019.1, on the reverse strand, counting down.
GGACTGTTCAGGGAATTCTCGAAGGTCGGGTCCAGGCAGCGGGACGATAGCCCGGAGGACGCTTCCAATATGTAGTCCTTACCCTGTTTCCATGTGCATCGGGACATGTCTTCTGCCACGTGTCATGATCTGGGGAGTTCCCACTTATGAGCATCATCATTAGCCCTCCACTCTCGTCCCGACCTATTTATGGGTCGGGTCGAGAGTGGTCCGATCGGTCATCCGGGCACAGTTCGTAGTTGAAGACCTCGTCGGCACGGATTCCTGAGGCAGTTAGGCGTATCTTTTGATGACGTTAGCGGATCAGAGAGGAGACCGTGCATTAAAGTGGGAGCGCCGATTCGATCGTACGTTCGTTGAGGCGCCAGGCCACGTGTCCGACGCCGGTTGGTTGACGTGACGGGTCGCCGCTGTCCTCTGCGCTTGAAGGGACGCGTTCAATGGTCGTGCGACACGTGGAACGTCGACGGCCGTCGAGCGTGAAGCGTTGTTTTGGTGGGAAACGATCTGCGCTGTTGGATGCGTTTGCCAAAATGCTATAAATAGGGGTGAGATCCCCCCAGGGTCCACACTTCGCTATCATTTCTCCATCGCTGCGAGAGTTAGCTTGGCGCTCTTTCCTTTAGGTCGGATCTCTCGCGCTCTTTCCTCGGAGGACTCCTTCTTTGACTCAGGTTAGATGTCTTCTTCTGAGGAGTCTGTTGAGATAGTTAGGGTAGAGTCTAGGGAGTCTCCCGCCGGTTCTTCTTCTGCCCCATCCGAGTCGGATTTCCCCCGTAGAGTTAGGGTTACTCGGGCTTCCCGTGGTCATGCGACGGGGAGGGTCCCCAAAGCACGCATCAGGAATGCTCGTGATGCGCCCTCCCTCCCGAGGAATGTGGACGAGCTCACCACAATCCGGGCTCGCTTCCACATTCCCCCTAGCTATTCGATTTGCTTGGCTAGGGAGGGAGAGAGGGCAGACCAGGTGCAGGGCAAGAAGATCACCTTGTACCTGGTTGCCTTTTGGGCTGGAATGCGTCTGCCCTTCTCCCCCAAGGTATGCGGGGCGCTGCGTTGTTTTCAACTAGCTCCGGGCCAGCTAGTGCCGAACTCGTGGAGGATTCTCCTTCGGTTCCTGGTCCGGTTGAGACTCGAAGAAATCCCCTTCAGCTTGACCCTTCTCCTTTCCTCCCTTTTCCATAAAAATCATCCCGGCACCCGTAAGGCCGAGCCGAGCTGGGTGTATGTTTCCTTTCGAAAATATAGGGGAGGGGCGGCCGGGTCGGGGGTCGTTGCAGTTCTTTCTTCCATCCATGAATGGAAGGAGAAGTTCATATTTGTCGAGCCACCCGAGGGTGAGGATTGGCCTATGCCTGTACAGTGGCACAGGGTCGACTGCCCGCGGGTGAAGCAGTCGTCCTCTCCCGAAGCGAGGGCGGTGTCGGCGTGAGAGCCTATCCAACGGGCCGATGTTTTGCTTTTCGAGCAGGCCCTCAGTTGGGTCGGGCTCAACCCCGCTCAATTCATGGGTAAGTTAGGAGCCTAGGAGACCTGTCTAGACTTGCATATTCTTCTTCTGTTCTTTCTGGCGTCACTAACCCCCTTTGTATATTTTCCTTTTTTGCAGAATTGATGGACCGATCCAAATTCCTGGTTGCTATGGCCGAGAAGAAGGGAAGGAAGGCCGGGGGCGCCGTCCCGTCCCGTCCCACTATGAGCCCGGACCCACAGGCGGTCGCCTTGGCTAGGCGTTCCACCACGCCCCGGGCTTCGTAGACCAGCCGCGGGGAGAGCCGTAAGCATGTTCGGGAGCCGAAGCCCCGGGTTTTGGAGGTGGAGGACGAGGCTGACCTCCTCGAGGTCCCCCTCAAGAAGTACAAGAGGACGGTACCTCGATCAACGTCCTCCCCGATCTTTGTGCAGGAGGGGGATGTTTGTTTCAAAGTGCCCTCGGGGATTTCTGACGTCGACAGCTTGCTCTTGGATATGGAACGATCGGCCGGGGGCAAGATTCCCCGGGGGACCCTCAAGGCCCAAATCGCCGCCATTGCTTAGGAGGCTGTTCAGGTCGGTATTCGCTTTCCGTTTAGGTTCTTTCTTTGGATATTTTTTCTAACCTCCTCTTTCATCTTCCCCAGGGCCTCCAGCACTGCGTCCTCATCGCCAACATGGAGCACGGGGAAATTGCCCCGGCGATGCAGATGGCAGGCGAGTCTTCTTCGCGGGAGGAGGGCCTGTGCCGGGAAATGCATCAGGCGAAGGAGAAGATCGCCGCCCTCGAAAACCGGGTGGCCACCGAGGAGGTGGTGAACTCTAAATGCAAGGAGTCCATCCGAATTTTAAAGGAGTCTAACAAGGCCGTCGAGACTAAGTTAGAGGAGGCCAGGGTGCTCAACGCTACGATGAAGAAGACGCGAGACGCCCTTAAGAGGGAAAACGAGGCGGCGAAGGAAGGGATGAAGCTCGCTGACCTCCGGGCCGCAAAGGTGGTGGAGAGGTACAAGACGTCGGATCAATTCTACACCGACCTTGCTGACGCCTCGGCCCTCGTCTGGCATCAGGCTCTCGATGCCGTCAAGGCGTTGATGCTGGAGTTTGCCGACGGTGGGATCCGGCTCGAGTACCCCCTCGAGGATGAGACGCAGGGGGATGCCGCCGGAAGTGCCGCCGGGGGAGAGGCTCCCGGCGGGAGTGTTGGGGATAAGGCGATCACCCCGGCTCCCTGTGCCGAAGCTCCTGGTGGGGGCGCCGACCCTAAAGCCACCACCCCGACTACCGATGCTGGCACGGAGCAAATCGAGGTCCTCCCCGGTCCCGAGGTCTGAGCCTTTCTGCCTTCTTCTTTTTTGTTTTGGAATCTTGTAAGCCTTCGGGCAATTTTGTAAGGCTGAGGAGCCTATAATACCTTTGTAAAGACTCCCAAGTTGTGAATAAAGACATTTTGTAAATTTTTGTGTGGAAATGTTTTCTTGTTTGTGTGAGTTTGTTAGCGTTTTCCTCGCCTGACGAGTCAGACCGCAGGTCGGTAATCGGCCCTTTAGATGCCGATCCCGCGTCGAGTGAAACCCAATTATTTTTCAAGTATCCCAAGGCTGGTGTCCTTATGGCCCCGAAGTCGAGGTGGCGATCGCTCACTTAAGGTACGTCGGTTGGCTCCTTCGAGTAGAAAGGTATAGATTTGCCCATTCCTTTGAGTTGGACAGGAGACCACTTCTCTTAGAATGAGTTATACAAGAGCCTAGTTTAGATTGGTCGGCGTTTGCCGAGGTTGAGGGCTTCTGATCCTTAGTACAGATGGGTAGGAAGCCGCCCGCTAAGGATTGGCCGTGTAGGGAAGCTGCTTGGTGGCCTTTTGGTGAGGGCTTGATCTTTGGCGTCGGTGGGTAGTAAACTACCAGCCGGAGATGGACCGAACGGGGAAGCTGCTCGGTGGCCTCTTGAGGAGGGCTTCGATCCTTAGCGTAGACGGGTAAGAAGTTACCCACTAAGGATGGACCGAGCAGGGAAGCTGCTCGGTGGCCTCTTGATGAGGGCTTTCGATCCTTGGCGTCGGTGGGTAGTAAACTACCGGTCATGGATGGACCGAGCAGGGAAGCTGCTCGATGGCCTCTTGAGGAGGGCTTTGATCCTTAGAGCAGATGGGTAAAGAAGTTACCCACTAAGGATGGATCGAGCAGGGAAGCTGCTCTATGGCCTCTTGAGGAGGGCTTTCGATCCTTAGCGTCGGTGGGTAGTAAACTACCAGCCATGGATGGACCGAGCAGGGAAGCTGCTCGGTGGCCTCTTGATGAGGGCTTTGATCCTTAGCGTCGGTGGGTAGTAAACTACCAGCCATGGATTGACCGAGCAGGAAAGCTGCTCGGTGGTCTCTTGAGGAGGGCTTAGATCCTTAGAGTAGATGGGTAAGAAGTTACCCACTAAGGATGGACCAAGCAGGGAAGCTGCTCGGTGGCCTCTTGAGGAGGGCTTTCTATCCTTGGCGTTGGTGGGTAGTAAACTACCAGCAATGGATGGACCGAATAGGGAAGCTGCTCGGTGGCCTCTTGATGAGGGCTTTGATCCTTAGAGTAGATGTGTAAGAAGTTACCCACTAAGGATGGACCGAACATGGAAGCTGCTTGATGGCCTTTTGAGTAGGGCTTTCGATCCTTGGCGTCGACGGATAGTAAACTATCAGCCATGGATGGACCGAGCAGGGAAGCTGCTCGGTGGCCTCTTGATGAGGGATTTGATCCTTAGAGTAGATGGGTAAGAAGTTACTCACTGAGGATAGACCGAGCAAGGAAGCTGCTTGGTTTTGCGAGGCGTCACCCGACCTCCCCCGACGTGTGAAAATCTGGAAGAGTGACCATCGCAGGCGGCACGTGGCTGAAACGTATAGGCGAGGCGTTCCAAGATCCGAGTCGTTCCGACTTCGGTCGGTCGTGAGGCACGGGATGCCCGCCACGTGGCAGTCCCGTGTTGGAAAAATTGAAAATATCCCAGGATTCGCGCCCATGCATGTGCAAATTTCGGCGCTTGGAGGATTCTGTTGAGGCTATAAATAGATATGGAGATGGGTTTCTTTCAGCATTGCTTTTCTGAGATGGCCGGACGCATCTACACGATTGAAGAGATCGTCACTTCCGATGACGTCTACTTGTACAACCAGTCCCTCTCCGAGGAAACGTACCTGGGTGTGGTCCAGCGCATCGAAGACCATTTCGGCCGTCTACTTCCTCGTTGGTCATCCCTCCTCCAATCACTGATGTATGCAATTTAGAGGAGGTCCCCGGGGCTGTACAACCCCCTCTCCGAGGAACTGCAGGATGAAGCGCTCGATAAGCTGCACACGCTCTATGTCCTCGGCCTTATCTCGAAGAACATGCATGATCGGTCGGCGGCCTTTCTTTTGGAGTGTTTCCAAAATAGGAAGATCGCGGACTCTTGCTCGGCGGATGGAAGTTCTGGTGCTTCCGTGGCGTCCCGGGTACATGGGCAGCATCAGAGGGAGCGGGCTGAAGGGGCCAGGGCTCGGCTGGCGGAGATCTCCGCGGAGTACCACCAATAGTGCTTTCTCGACCCCGTACCCCTTCTGTTGTAATTTTAATTTTCATGTAAGGCTGAGGAGCCCAAAATACCTTTGATAAATAAAATACTCTTTTTGCGACGTACTATTATTTCCTTTTTGTCTTCTTGGTGCGTTTGAGTATTTTCACGAAACGGAACCAGTGACCTTTGGACCGAGGAAGAGAGAAACACATAGGAGGAGTTTCTTCTAATTCAAAAGACTTAGAAAAATTTACATCGCTTTGGCAAAGAAGAAACATATATTCATAGATACAATTTTCAAATTCACTTGTACAATCTGAGCTTCTCGGCGTTGTAAGGCCGTGGAAATTTGCTACCTGTCGCGTCTGGCAAGCGATAGGCCCCGCCGGGCAATACTTCGGAGACGAGGAATGGGCCGTCCCACTTTGGGAAAAACTTGTACAACTTACTTTAGTCTACGAACTCGTTTTGCCTTAAGACTAGATCCCTAGTCTTAAAGGTGCGATGCTTGACTCGGGCGTTATAGTAGCGAGCAGTTTGCTGTTGGTAAGCGGCGGCTTTGATCTGCGCCCGGTCCCACTTCTTGATTGGAACGCTTTTCGCGTGTCGTTTTATAAAGAATTTAAAGTTAACCGCAATCAAGACGGCGTCGCGTGTAGCTAGCTGTGATGAGTACGGGTCGTCCGCAGGGAGATGGTGCGTTTTGCGTTCTTGTTATCACGAGTTAATGTAAGGTTCGGAATGGTTCGATTCTAACTTATGTGTTTGTATACGCAAAGTATAAGTTGTTAGGAATAGAGATATGTTAGTGTAAGTTAGGGAAGTCCGTACTCAATCTTTTGTGCCGAGCTTGACTATTGAAGCTAGAGTAATCGGCAACAACGTGGATTAGGGTGCTTAAGCACGGTATTTGTGAAATCCGGCTTATTGACCCTTGTCCGTCCGTTCTTGTCTCTTGAATTTCGCCTCCAGCCAAATCGAATGCAACCGGTCATGGTTAGGGATCACCGATACCTTGGTAGGGTAGGGTGCCTAACGAAGCGCTTGCGTAAGGTTTGGACGGAGTTCAATTAGTAAATTTCGGGAAAAAAATGAGCAAATGGAATTCCTAACTTACATAATCATTCTCTTTCCTAACAACACCATTATTGACAAACCATCAAAACAACAAAAAGAAAGAGCAAATGAAATGATAACAAAGGAATAATACAACATTGCAAGTAAGTAAATGGAAAGAAATAAAATTGCAAGTAAAAGAGATAGAAGATGAATACTAAGAACCAAAGTGCAAAATGAAAGATTTATTAACTTCAAGTGATGATACAAACCATGAGTTCAATAACCAAAACTTAAACTTGCAAGCTCAATGAAGAGGTTGCAAGATCAAGAGAATGCAAAGAACTCAAGGTGAACTAGCTATGTACAAGACTTCAAAATGAAAAGAGAAACTAAGAGTAAACTTATAGCTCAAAGTATATACAAGTCCAAGTATTTAGTCCCCCTTCCCTTGCTCACTGATCTGGCATTTATAGGCACAAAATAAGATTAAACAAACAATATAATAAGGATGATGTGACAACAAGGGAAGGCCAGAAGAAAAATGGGGAGCTTTGGGCAAACTAAGACCGGCGGCGCCGGACTTTTGAAGACTTTCGCCGGCCAAATGTTGGACTTTGGGGCTCGTGTTTGTTTTGTGATGTTATCTGCTCTCCATAATCACTCTGGTGCTGTTTGATTTGTCTATATAAACCTGGTTTGCATTCAGGAATTTGGAGGAAAACTTGTAGCTTTATATCACATCATAACTTTTTGCATTTATCATTCATGTCCCCCATATGTGCTTACCACTTACGCAAGTCATCATTTGTGTGTGTCAACTTGTGTAAGGCAGCCCCCTAGGTTCATACATCACAAAAGGTGTTCACACTTGTATGTATTGGACCATTTTAGATAAAAAGTGTATACACATGCATGTTGCAAAGAGAAACTCTTTGGATATCGATCGGTTTGCAGTTCTGGTTGCAGTGTCGGCTCACAAATGTTATATCCATGAATTTGAGTGTGTTTACCGCCGAAAACAGAGACGAAACCGCGTAGGTTGTCTTTCCTGAATTTGGGGGCAGATGCTATTTGGTTTTATCCGTCCACCTCTCCGAAGATTCCAAGTTGATTTATGGCACCGTGTATCGAAGGTTTAGATGGATGCGGCCGATGTAGCAAACTTCGTCAGATTCCCCCTCATTGTGAGGGGTTTTTGATTGTGGGGACGCTCTTCCCTGTAGGCGCAAGCCCCTGTAGTTAATTACGTTACCGCGTAGCGATAACTACTTTCTCCTGCTCCAGATGTTCACTTCATGTCGTGTGTGTTTATTTTATTTTTGGTTGCCCGTGGATTGTATACGGAGACTAATTTATATTGTCGCCCGTAGGACGGGGATTAGTCCAAATCCGTATTTTCTTAGATTTGGGTTTGTTTGATTTAAGGATCGTTAATCTCATTTGAGATTAAGATCAACTTAAATATTTGTTAAGGATTCGTTAGTCTAATTTTAGACTAAGATCTACTTAACGAGGCTTTAGGATCATTTAGATCTAAAGAAAGAGCATTTGGGCTCTATCGTTTTAGTTTAGGGACATTACGGTCCATTGGGTTTAAGGACATCATAGTCCATGTTTAAGGACATCATAGTCTATAGAATTTAGTTTAGGGACGTTACGGTCCATTGGGTTTAAGGACATCATAGTCCGTGTTTAAAGACATCATAGTCTGTAGGGTTTAAAGACATCAGTCTGTGTTTAAAGACATCATAGTCTATAGGGTTTAAAGACATCATAGTCTGTAGGGTTTAAAGACATCATAGTCTGTGTTTAGAGACATCATAGTCTATAGGGTTTAAAGACATCATTGTCTGTGTTTAAAGACATCATAGTCTATAAGGTTTTGGTTTAACAGTTTGGGGATGCGCCAAAATTTATTGGTCATTGAGACCCTTCACCTCTCTGAAGACGTTGAAGAATTACAACGACATGTATCAGAAGTGTGAAGAGATGTACCCTTGAACCAAAGTCCCAACTGAGGGGGGATAGGCTAAACATCATTTTAGATGCCATCTGTTAGGAGCTCATTAGCTATCTTTGGGACTGAGGTCGGTTTGGGGGACCCTGAGTGTGAGGGGCTCAATTGATTGGCCTCGGGAGATTTGGTCCAAGGTTGCCTAATGTTGGCTTTTCATAGTGTTAAACACTAGTATATGCTCAGCGCTCACGTGCGGCTTTACAGTAGTATTAAACACTGGAATTTGGGGCGCTCACGTGTGGCACGTGAGGCGCCTGAAAATTGGAGCTGTTCATTGGGTTCTATTCCCCTTTTATATATGTAAGTGTTAAACACTTAGCTCCTTGTGGCGCTCATGTGCGAACATATGAGGCGCCTTCAAAATGTGAGCGTTGCTTTTGGATATATTTCTTTTCCATGTGAATGCTGAGCAATTGGTTCATTAAATGGTCACGTGTGGACACGTGAGGTATTCTCAAAATGTAAGCGCTGTATTTAAGTGCTGAGCGCTTAGTTTATTAACGCTCACGTGCGAACACGTGAGGTGCTCTCAAAATGTGAGCGCTGCCTTTGGGCTCATTCCCTTTTCTGTATAAGTGCTTTTTCGGGGGTTACGTGGGAACACGCGATCTATTTAAATTTTTTTTTGAGTTCATCACAGGTGGTCACGTGTGAACACGTGATCATCAATATGCTTGGAATTCTTTCTTTGAGTCTTTTAAAAAAAAAACTCAAATCCCTTATTATATATATATATATATATATTATGAAGGTTTAATTCCTTGGACTTAGTTCTTCCCTTAGGTTTTAGATCTGCATGGCAGAGTCTCTCCGATGAGAATTAAATTCTCAACTTGTGGGGAGATCTGCTTCTGCAGATCTTTCATCAGAAGGGAGAACTAAGTTCTTCTTTGAAGGGTTAAACCCTAGTTTTATCAGATGAATTAAATTCCTATATGCCTTTTGGGAGAATTAAATTCTCTGAACTTAGATTTTCCCCTAGGTTTTGGATCTGCATGACAGAATCTCCCCGATGAGAATTAAATTCTCAACTTATGGGGAGACCTGCTTCTTCAGATCTTTTACCAGAAGAAAGAACTAAGTATTTTGGAAGAGTTAAACTCTTGTGGAGACGAAGAAGAAGTAAGATATTCTCTGTGTTTTGTTCCTTCTTATCTAGGGTTTCTTCTTTTCTTTTGAACTTGCAGTTTATTGGGGGGGGGTTTCTTCTGTGCAAGACTGGAAGTCTTGGGGCCTTTATATAGTAGAGGCTGATTTGTTGAATCAGTTAAGAAAATCTCTCATTGAGAGATCTCTAATTGATTTGGGGAATTTATCCACCGTTGGATCTTTGATCCAAGAACTTCTATTTTACAGAAAACATCTTTCTTGTTTTTAACAAGATTGAGAAAATATTTTCCCATACAGAACTTATTCTGTACCTTAGTGATTTTTAATCACCATTGGATCTTTGATCCAACGGTGCTCTGATTTATAGAGCACAAATTTCTTGTTTAGAAAGATTCGAGGAATATTTCCTCAGCAGAATTTGATTCAGTAATTTGATGATTCATCATATTCGTTGGATCTTTGATCCAATGGTGGAGAACTTTTAGTTCTGGTGCTGGCGCTCTCGTGCTTTGCACGTGAGGCGCTGCCTCATAGATTTTTAAATCTTGGTGCTGGCGCTCTTGGCGCTCTCGTGCTTTGCACGTGAGGTGCTGCCTCAGAGTATTTAACTCTTGGCGCTGGTGCTTTTGGCGCTCTCGTGCTTTGCAGGTGAGGCGCTGCCTCAAAGTTTTTAACTCTTGGCGCTGGCGCTCTCGTGCCTTACACGTGAGGCGCCGCCTCAGTTCAAATTTTGAACAGAACCTTGCTCTCTTATTGGGGGGAAACAAATGCTCCCCCACCATTGCGCTCACGTGGCTCACACGTGAGTGCAGCGGTGGCACCCTTTCCACCGTTGGATTGTCTTGGAAGTTGGATCGACTTCCAGCGCCTATAAATAGGGCCTTTGGCCTTTGAGATGATTTCTGTTCATCTTCATCCCTTCTTGTTTTTGAGAATTTAATTCTCCCTTCAGAGCTTAGATCTCTGCCTAAGGAAAATTTCTTTTGAGTTAGAAGTTTTGTTCAAAAATTTGGTAAGAATCATGTTCGACCCCATTAAACAGAGCTTTGCTCTTCTTAGATCATAGATCTAAAGAAATCTTTTTTAGGTTTTTTTTAAACTGTTAATTAGAACAGAGCTTGCTCTTCTTAGATCATAGATCTAAAGAAATCTTTGTTAGGGTTTCTTAATGCGTTGATGAAGAACTCTTAGGGTTTCTAAGATTTTTACTTCAGATCTTTAAAGATCTTGTGATTTTTCAGAGCATTGCACTTTTTTTAAAAAATTTTTGGGGAATTTTATTCCCTTGTGAATTGACAGATGTAAACTCTGTCTGCAGAGCACTGCTATCGAGGGAGTTCAACTCCTTGGCCCAATGAGTCTGTCATCAAATGAGAATCCTTTTAAGATTTCCTCCTTAATGAGTGACTTTCTCATCAATGATGAGCTGTCTCCTTAAAGTACCAAGTGTCAGAATAGCGTTGGCAACTAACCCTCGCCTTTTTTCGTGTAGGTACCATGTCTTTTGACTCTTCTTTCCTGTTTGTTCGCCCAGAGAGTGCATACGATGACGCGCCCGTAGATAGGGAAGTCTTCGCGCTCATTAAAGATCATGACCCGGAGCAGAAATCTCTTCATCTATGGGGGTCGTGGTACAATCAGATTATCCAAGGTTGGCGTAGTTTTTCTTGTGCAGTACCCTCAGAGCCCATTTCAGCAATTTACTACGCCGACCTGTCTCAAGTGAATTGCGCTGTAGAGGAGGTTAACTGGACCTCGGAGGGTCGTCTTCAGCCTTCTATGGCTTCAATACCCATACAACCTCCGATGGCTTTGGATATCTTTGGGCGACACATATGTCAAGGAGAGTCACGCCTTTGGGGACAAGTATATATGATTGGTTTGACTCCTCGCCATTCAGCCGGCTACCTGCAGTGGGCTCGATACATCCTGTCGGCTAAGAAGTCACTGTTGCTGAAGCTCGGGTTGTACCCTGCAATTTATACGTCTCTTTTCTAGTATTCCGCGCCCCCTGTATGGTGGGTCAAAGCTTTCTTGGAACAATGGAACATCCCGACTCACACCTTTCTTCTATCAGATCGGGAAGTTTCAATTTTCTTGGAGGAGTTCGCGGAGATCTCCGGCCTACCCGTCAGAGGGGAACATTACGAGGAAATACTTCCCCCTGACGAATACATTTTCGCCACCAAATCAGTGGTGATGGGTCTCACTCCGGAGAATGCTATTCAACATCAATTCCCGAGTCTAATCAAGGTGTTGAACATTTACGAGAGTCTGTTTCTCGATTCCGGAGGGCACGGAGTCAGCTTTGCGGATTTCATTTCCCAGAAGTCTTATCGAAACAAGCTACGAAGTTCGCCAAGCTTGACGATCCTTTTGGTTTTGGCTTGGACAACCAGCCGACAGCGGAGGTAGATCAAGGGAACTTCTTCCTCCCAGATACTCCAGTCATCCCCTTTGCAGAGGTCGCAGCTTCAGATATCGACGAAGAGGCGTTCTTTTAGGGGTTCCTCGGCCTATGGTTAAGCTGGTTCGTGCTCCCAATACACCCTCGCTATATGAGGCCATCCGTCTTCTATCCGGCTCACCGAATGGTTGCCGGGACGCGAGTGGCCGTCGGGATCGCTGGGCTGGCTCACCTGTATCATGGCCTCAGCTTGGCGGCAGACACCACTTAGTCGGGGGTACAGCCCGTAACTCTCCCTCTGCACTATTTCACATCGTAGATCGAGCTGCATATGCTCGGCGCTTTTGGAGTCCACAAACGGCCCTATTTCTACGGCAGTTATAACTTCCCTCGGGTTATGTCCTTAGTTGATGCCTCTGTTTTAGATCCGTCACAACGAGAGGCTCGGGGTCTGGTCTTTCGCCCGTGTATGGTTGGGGATAGCATGACCTTCGTCGATAATGTCTTAACTATCAGCAAGGAATCCATTAAAACGGTGCAGTCGCCGCGCGATACTTTCAAAGACGGGGCTCCTACATTGAAGGCTTGGGAGATTCTGCATTTGTATTCAATCAGGCCGGGCTTCTTAGTGTTTAGGAAAAACGACTCGGCGCTGTTCATAAGGTACAACCCGCACCGTTTTGCTCAACAGTCGAGTTATGATCATGGTGTCCCACTTGAGGCCTTTTTAGCTGAGCCAGTTGCTACGGAAGAGGGTATCCGCAGTGCGCTGCACCATTTCTTGCGGTTAAACACCGGGTCCAACTTTTTTATCAGTGAGCTGAGCTGCATTCCGAAAGCCTCGAACGCATACGTGACGTGGTACCAGCATGCGACGGGTGTTCTTATTAGGGAAGAAAAGCGGTTACTACTCGATCGCAAGGGTGCAGCCCCTGCTGGTAATCCAGCTGTCCCCTTAAAGCGACGGATCATTGTTCGTCCTTCCTTAAAAGAAGCTGCTGTGGTTGCGGTCCCGCGCGCTTTGCCTGAGAAGCCTCTACCCCGTGTTCTTATAGAAACGGCAGCTGCAGCGTCCCCGGAGTCTGGAGTGGATACAGAAATCGGGACTCGTCGCCCAAAAATGCCTGTTAAGCATAAGCTTTTGCCATCGGCTGCCGGCGCTCGCTCGCAAAAGAAGAAGTCGATGTTTTCTGCCGACGTCGTACTCGGCCAGGAGCCTCATGCTCCCTACAGCGAGGGTTTGTGCGAGTATGGGACCAATGAGGGTTTATTCATCGCGCTTGTGGATGATATCGATCTCCAGTCTGCCCTTGTGGCTTCCGAGCGACTGGCTCACGATGAAGCGGCACTGATCACTATCGCAAAGTCAGGTATACTTCGGTTACATTCTTCCGTAGCTATATTCCTTTATTATGCTTCTACTGACACTTCGTTCTTCAATAGGTATTTCTGCCGAAGAGGCTCTCACGGCTTCCCTCAAGACATTCGAAGAGGAAGAGAGGCTCCATGCTTCTTTAGGCCTTGGTAAAATTCCGTTCATTATGCCTTCATTCCTTTCTTTATTCGTGCTCTGACCCTTTCTTTCATCTTGTTGCAGGGACTACCTTGACTCGGGTTATTCCAAGTGTACTGTCGATCCCGAGCAGCGATGCGGCAAAACTTCCGGAGCCAGCTGTTGTGGCCCCAGCTCTCCCAACATCCTAGCAGGAGGCTTTACTGAAGCAGCTGATGAAGGATGCCGTAACGGCTCCAGAGGCAGAGCTTGGTTCGGACGATGACGTCCCCTTGTCAGAGGTCTTGAGGAGATCGCTTCTCACTGCTCAGACCGAAAGGAAGCGTGCGGTGAGGGAACACGATGCTAGTTTGGCCGTGGGCGTAGGCTCAAGCAGCATCCCCCTTGCTGATACCCCTTCGGCGGATGTTCCCCCTGCGTTGTCTACTGCCCGTAGACAGGTTGCGCGTGCAGCTCGGGAAGAGACTGAAAAGCTGATCTAAGGTAGAGTAACGCTGAGTCTTTTACTAGAACTCGATCTTCGAATTTTGACATATGCATTTTCTGCAGGTCCAAGTCTCGGTGATAGGATGACGGGTGAAACCCTGGCGGTTACCGTGCCCGAAGTTACTACCCTCTCTCTGGAATCTGGGATTGTCCAGACCGCTGCCCTTTCTCTCTGTGGTTCCTTGGTATCGGCGGGTGTTGCAAGCGTCTCGACGGCCCTCTTCGAGTCAGGGGATGAAGCTATGGGTGCGGAATCTACTCCTCTGAGAGAGAGCGAAGAAGCCGTTACACCCGGTGATGCCTCTGCCATGGTTTCGGTTCCTGATTTATCAGGTAATTGCTGAGTTGCTATTTTCAAGCTTTTCAATCTTGTTCAGCCCTTCTAATGATCTGTTGTTTGTCTTGAGTGCAGGCGTGGTGAATCTCGAGGTTGTGCCATCTGAAGAAGCGTCTCCAGTCGCTGCTCTGACGGTAGTCGTCCCTTTGTCTTCTCCCGTGTCCCTTCAAATGGTTGAAGGTATGGGTTTGCGACTTATTTAGTTTAACTATTGATACCATCTTTCTTGTATTGACAGTATATTGTCGCAATTCTGCAGGAGTCCTTTTCGACCATCTATACCAGGTGTTGAACCCGCATTTCTCCTTCCAGTCGGAAGTCATTCCACCTCCTGGTACTGGTTAGTATATCCTTCAGCTTTGTTTCTTTCTTTCTTTTATGAATAGCCGTATTGTTGCTAAGTCTTTTTTATATTGATCGCAGCGTCACGGATCGGAGGAGGAGACGAGGGGATAGCCGCACCTCCGGTACTCCCAGTTTTGCCACCCGTCACCGCCAGTATAGTAGACTCCATTGCTCGTGTATCTTCTTTTACCTCCCGGGTCGACATTTGACTATAATTTGTTTTGCAGCAATCGCACCGGCTCTAGCTCCCTTTGAGTCTCGCATCCCAATGTTGGCAGGGCCCTTTGCTAAACGCCCATCTTCCAGGGGCGCTGCGACTAGCCTGCGAATGTTGAGCGAATTCGTCGAGGATCTTGACGCCGAGGCCCTCGCATTCGCTGTAGATTTTGCTGCTGAGGTTAATCCTATGCTGGCGACGCTCGTGAATTTCCATGACGAAGGTGTCGTCGAGTCTTGGGTTAATTATTGCAGAAAGATCGAGGCTTGCCTGCATGAGATTGAGCTCAAGCGTCCTGCTCCTGAAGTATCAGCTTTGAACTCCCAGCGGGCTGCATGGGTTGAGTAGAGTGTTCCTTTCCTTCGCCATTTTGAACAAGAGACGATCCGGAGATGGAAGGAACATGAGGCGGCTTCCATCGAGTCTATCCAATTGCGTGCCTAGGTCGAAGCGAATGCTGCGCAGCTGAAAGCTATTTTTGAAGGCCTCCACCGATGTATTTCTGATGGGCTGGTACTGAGGCAGAAGCTCGACTTCACTGAGCGGGTTACGCAGAGTCGCGAAGCTGCTCAGCAGAAAATCGATGAGAAACTTTCATCCTGTTTGCAGCAACGGGCTCGACTTGAAGCGGAGTTGGCCGCGGTGGCTGGCCATGAAAAAAAGTTAAGAGGAGTGCGCGAGCGGCTTGATGACTTACTGAAGATGCCTCCTTCTCAGTAGCCGCCTTTGTATCGACTGAAAATTTGTAATTTATGAATAACATGCATTTATTCATCATTTTTTTATTCTTTTATATGATCTATCTTGTACTCAATTGAATTCATGAATAAAATACACATTTTTTTTATCTTGTACTATCGCTTTCTTTTCTTTGCTGTGTTATTGGCATGTTACTTTAGCAAATGCGGCCTGTAGATAGTAGATAGCACTCCATCTTAACCTCCTTATAGGGTAGCGATGGCTTAGGAAACAGGTTCAGGTCTGTTGCCTAAGACTTTTCAACTTTATGAGCCGTGAGGGTCTCATAAAGACTTTTCTCCTTACGAGTCGAGAGGATCTCGTAGGTGTAATTTCTCCTTAGGGGTCGTTGTTTCCCCCAATCAGAGCAAACTCTGTTTAAGATTCAAATTTTGAAATAAAGCAAATGCTTCTTAGCAGCGCCAAGTGCGCTGCGTCCTAAGTAGCGCACCACATGCAAAGCACGTGTGCGCTAGCGCTAAGTGCGCTGCGCTCTAAGCAGCGCACCACGTGCAAAACACGGGTGCGCGTGCGCTAGCGCTAAGTGCACTGCACTCTAAGCAGCGCACCACGGGCAAAGTACGGGTGCGCTAGCACTGGAACTAAAAGCTCCTCAGCGTCAGATCAGAGATCTAATAAAGATGATAAATCATTAATTAATTAGAATTAAATTCTGTTAAGGAAAGATTCCTCAAAATCTTTCCAAACAACAAGATTGTGCTATGTAAATCAGAGCACCGTTGGATCAATGATCCAATGGTGATTAAAAATCACCAAACTACATAATAAATTCTATATGGAAAGATTTCCCAATCTTGTTAAAAACAAGAAGATTGCCTTCTGTAAATCAGAAGCTCTTGGATCAAAGATCCAAAGACGGGGAAATCCACAAATCAATTGGAGAAAAGATCTCCTTAACTGATTGAACAAATCAACTTGCCCTATATAAAGGCCCCAAGACTCCAAGTCTCGGGGGATATAAAAAAAAACAAATAGAGGAACCCCCTTATAAGCTTTGAGAAAATCTCAAAAAGAAGAGTCAAGCTCTCGATAGAAGAACAACTTTTCTTCAAGGTAAAAGAACAGAGAGATGAAATCATCTCATATTAAAAAGAAGAATTCACTTCTTTAAGATCATAGATCTATAAGACCAAAAGTCTTTCACAAAGAGATCAAAAGATCTCATCATAAAACAAGAAGAAGAACACAATTCTTCTTATAGATCATAGATCTATAAGACTAAGGTCTTTTATACAAAGAGATCATAGTATCTCATTATAAAAGGGGGGAGAATACTTCAATTCTCTGAAGATCATATATCCATAAAGGCAAAGCCTTTCACCAAAATAAGAGATTGAAATATCTCCTACAAAATAAGAACTTTGTTCTTGGAACCTTGAGACAAAGTCTCTTATAAACGAGAATTTATTTCTCAGATCATAAAGTTAATCAGATAGCGCTTTGCGCTCATAAATTAGCGCTCTGCGCTCTTGCAATGGTGCTTAGCGCCAAGCGCACCACGTGCTCCTTACGTGTGCGCCACTTAACAGTTAGCGCTCTGCACTCTTGGACTAGCGCTTTGCGCTCATGGAATAGCACTCAGCTCCAAGCGCACCACGTGCTCCTCACGTGTGCGCCACTTAACAGTTAACGCTCTGCGCTCTTGGACTAGCGCTTTGCGCTCATGGAATGGCGTTCAGCGCGAAGCGCACCACGTGCTCCTCACGTGTGCGCCACTGAACTAATAGCGCTTTGCGCTCATAAATCAGCGCAATGCGCTCATAAACTGGCGCTCAGCGCCAAGCGCACCATGTGTCCCTCATGTGTGCGCTACTCGGCAGAAGCGCACTGCGCTCATAGATTGACGCAAAGCGCCAATCGCACCACGTGCCCCTTACGTGTGCGCTGATAGAACATAAATTGTTCTTTAATAAGCCACAGAGCTATGATGAATGCTCAGCATTCAACAAAAGACAGAAATACTATCAGAATCCAAACTAATGCTCAGCATTGTTAAAAGGGCTAAGCCTAAATAAATACTCAACGGCCCAAAATAAATGTTAAACATTTTAACTTGAATGGACTTAGTCCAAGATTGGCCATAAGTCCTTAATTCAGATTAACTGAGCCCATATGCTTACAAATCTTTTGATCTTAGTCTCAAATTGGACTACAGATCTCTCAACTAAAATTGGTTCATGGGTACATCTCTTTACTCCTCTGATATTTGTCGTTGTAATCCTTCAACGTCTTCAGAGAGCTGACGGGTCCCGACAACCATACATTTCATAGACTATGACGTCTTTAAACTGGACTGTGGGGTCCTTAAACCCATGGACTATGATATCCTTAACCTTGGACCGTAATGTCCTTAAACTAATTATGGACCGTAATGTCCCTAAACTAAACAATAGGGCCCAAATGCTCTTTTGTTGGATCTAAATGGTCCTGTTAAGTTGATCTTAGTCTAAAATTAGACTAACGTATCCTTATCCTTAGCAAAACATTTAAGTCGATCTTAGTCTCAAACGAGACTAACGTATCCTTAAACCCAACCCCAAACCCAAATCTAAAAAGATACGGATTTGGACTAATCCACGCCCTACGGGCGACAACATAAATTAGTCTCCGTATACAATCCACGGGCAACCAAAAACAAAACAAACACCTACGACACGAAGTGACCATCTGGAGAAGGAAAAAGTTGTTACCACGATGCGGTAGCGTAATTAACTGCAGGGGCTTGCGCCTGCAGGAATGAGCGTCCCCATAATCAAAAACCCCTCAAATGAGGGGGAATCTGACGAAGTCTGCTACATCGGCCGCATCCGTTTAAACCTTCGATACACGGTGCTATAAATCAACTTGGCATCTTCGGAAAGGTGGACGGATAGCACCAATTAGCATCTGCCCTCGAAATTCAGGCAAGACGGACCTACGCGGTCTCATCTCTGTGTTCGGTGGAGAACAATCGTGAGGTCTCCTAAGTACGTTTTCTCTCGAGAATCGTAAGGATTCCACAAGAGAATTTTCTTTATGCGCAGGGACACTGATTTCCCTGCAAGTCGAGACGAATCGAGAGATTCTCGCAAAGACACTGATTTCCTTACGGGCCGAAACGAATCGAGAGGTTCTCGCCAAGGATGCTGATTTCCATGAATCGAGAGGTTTTTCCAAGGACAATGATTTCCCTAGGGTCGAGAGGTTCGTGAGTTGACTTGATTCCGAGACGGAGCATTGATCCTGCGGGGAGGTCATTGGTTGACTTGTTTCCGGGTCGAAGCATCATTCCTACAAGGAGGTCATTGGCTGACTTGTTTCCGGGTCGAAGCATTGTTCCGACGAGGAGGTCATTGGCTGACTTATTTCCGAGACGAAGCGTTGTTCCGGCGAGGAGGTCATTGGCTGACTTGTTTCCAGGTCGGAGCGGGAGGTCATTGGTTGACTTGCTCCACTTTCTGCGGTGTCGGGGTTGAGTTGCTCCGCTTTCTGCGGTGTCCGGGTTGACTTGCTCCACTTTCTGCGGTGTCGGGGTTGACTTGCTCCGCTTTCTGCGGTGTCGGAGTTGACTTGCTCCGCTTTCTGCGGTGTCTGGGTTGACTCTAGGTTGTCTGTGAATCGTGGAGTCTTAGAACTAGGTACTTTGTCGTGGCTCCGATTGGTGGTGTCGCGTCCGTATCCTGCTGTAATGAGGAGGAACGCTGTTGCTGATCTCTAGGCTGTAGATGTTGCCGTTGATATCTGGAACTAGGGACTTTGCCATGGCTCCATTTTGTTGTGACCCCGAGGTCGGTTGTTGAAGTTACGTCTGCATTCGATTGGAGTGAGAAGAAACATCGTGGTGATCTTTAGGCTGTAGATATTGTCGTTGAGATCTGGCTTCCTTTTGACAGAGTCTGGCGGGGAAATGTGGTTCCCTTTCGTTTATGCCCATGGATTGTATACAGGGTCAGTATGGACTCACCTGTAGGGCAAAAATTTCATTCTTTCATCATTTTTTCATTTTTTTATTTCCTTCCGCGATGCTCTATCATTTCAGCTTTTTATATCGTGAAAAATCGCGATTGCCCAATCATTTCGGCTATTTTTCGTGGTGCCCAATCATTTTGGCTATTTTTCTTTTTACTTGCTGTTTTTTATTGCGAGTTGCCCAATCATTTTGGCTATTTTTATTTTTACTCGATGTTTTTTATTGCGAGTTGCCCAATCATTTTGGCTATTTTATATATTTTTGGCTCACTGATTTTGTCGCGAGTATGGACTTGAGATCTGATACCAATCTTAGCATTAGCATCGCTGCGACTGGAATATTGGCAGGAGCGAATCATCATTTGCCGTGAAAGGATTTGGAATTTGTTACCGATTTAGGCATCAACATCGCTACAACTGGGATATTGCCAGGAGCGAATCATCATTTACCTTTGTCGATTCGAACAAAGGTGGCTTAGCAAACAGGGTTAGGATCCTGTCGACTAAGGCTTTTGACTTCATAAGCCGTAAGGGTCTCATAAAGGTATTTCTCCCTACGAGTCGTGGGGATCTCGTAAGTGTATTTTCTCCTTAGGAATCGTGAGGATTCTTAAGTGCGTGTTCTCTTATAAGTCGTAAGAATCTTACAAGAGTGTTTTCTCCTTATAAGTCGAGAGGACTTACAAGTGTTGTTCACCAGATAGGGGAATTTCACGCCATTGGTGGAACTTGGTGGGGGAGACGTTTATTTGTGCCCGTGGATTGTATACAAGGGTCGATATTGAGCCGTTTGTAGGGTAATCTGGGAAATGTGATGGCTTAAAAATAGGTTCAGATCTTTGTAACTTAAGACTTTTGAATCCTATGAGCCGTGAGGGTCTCATAAGAGGATTTTCCTTACGAGTCATGAGGATCTCGTAAGTGTAATTTCTCCTTAGGAATCGTGGGGATCCCTAAGTGTGTTTCTCCCTTATGAGTCGTAAGGATCTCACGCAGGTATTTTCTATTTACAAGGTCGAGAGGACTTTGCAAGTGTGCATGAATTTTTTTACGAGTCTGCGCCCTTTCGGGATTTCACAAACTCGCCGGTAGCCCTGCTGTTTTTACTCACGGAGCCCTTTCGGGTTTTCATCCATTCCCATTTCGCTTATGGATGCACCGTTTTTTTATTTCATCATTTTTTTTATTATTTTATTATTTTTATTTTTTTTGCCGCGTCAGCCTAAGGATGCTGCGGCTCGTAGTAGTTTAAAGACGTTTCGGTCCATAGATAGTTTCAGGACATTTCGGGCCATTGTTAGTTTAGGGACGTTTCGGTCCTTTGTTAGTTTAAGGACATCTCGGTCCGTTGTTAGTTTAAGAACGTTTCGGTCTGCTGTTAGTTTAGGGACGTTTCGGTCCACTGTTAGTTTAAGGACATCTCGGTCCGTTGCAGCTTCGAGGCGAAGTTTTGCCGGATATAGAGTTTAGACTCAGGAAGACAGCGAGCGGACACAAGCGTCGTCATCTATCATTAACCTAGGCCGTGACTCGTCAGGCGCAGTATTTCTTAAGGAATCGGCCGTTTATTGGTCGGAAGGATCTTTCGCCATGCATATCCATGAGCAAGTAAGCCCCACCTTGGTAGACTTTGTCTATGATGTACGGGCCCTCATAGTTTGGCTCAAATTTCTCCCGTTTGGCATGATTAGGGATCATAGGTCTTTTGACAATTAGCACGAGTTTGCCTTGGCGGAATGTTCTTGGCCTAGTCAACCTTTCGTATGAGCGTGTTATCCTTGCTTTGTAAGTTTTTAGGTTTTGCTATGCTATGAGACGAGTTTCATCGAGGGCATCGAGCTCCTCGAGTCGAAGATGGGAATTCTCTTCGTCCGTCAGCTTGTATCGAACTGCTACTCGTAGGGAGGGTAGCTCTATCTCCAAGGGGAGTACTGCTTCCGTGACGAATATCAATGCATACGGCGTTGTATTCATAGCCGTTTTGAACGTAATTCGATACGCCCAGAGAGCTTCTTGCAGTCTCTCGTGCAGTCCTTTTTATTTTTGGACACCGTCTTCTTTATGATCTTCGTCAAGGTTTTGTTGAAAGCCTCAGCTAGATCGTTAGCTTGGAGATTACAGACCGAAGAGTATCTCCAGTCTATATTATGCTGCTGTGCGAAGCGGCTGATCCTATGACTTCTGTAGGCTGGCCCGTTATCGGAGATAATCCGTCACGGAGTGCCGAACCGATAGATGATGTGTGTCCTGAAGAAATGGAGGATGTTCTCCGTCTTCACTTCTCTTAGCGGTATGGCTTCTGCCCACTCAGGGAAGTAATCAGTTGTCGCCAATATGAACCGATGTCCTTTGGACGATGCTGGTTCGATGGGTCCAATTATGTCGGTTCCCCACATTTCGAACGGCCAGCTAGCCACTATTGGGTTTAGCGGGTTTGGATGCTGGTGGATGAAGTCTCCATGAATTTGGAACGAATGGCATTGCTTCGCGTATTCGAGGCAATCCTGAATCATCGTGGGCCAACAGTAGCCCATTCTTTTGATCTTCATCTTCATCTTTGGCCCGGCTTGATGGGAACCGCAGAGTCCGTCGTAAGATTCATCAACAAGGTGCTATAGAATGGGGAGTTTATTGGACGACTCTCCTTGCTTCTTCCGGTCCCAGGAATCAAAGCCACAGAGAGTCGAACGATCTCTTATATAGAGTATGATTGACGAATGCGAAAGACAGATTTCGTTTCATGAGCTGATGTCTTGAGGATGCATCTTCAGGTGTTCGACGGGATTTGAAGTAGTCTATGAAGACTTCTCTCCAATCCTTTGCCTTTTCTTGGTCTTCTATTTGTAGGGTTGTTTGCTCGGCTGCTTCCTTTTCTTCAGACGACTCCGTAGATATTTCTGCTGGTGCAAGGACCCGGCGGCTTTGTACAATGATCCTTACGTCATCGAGGTTTTCGTCAGCCAGTTCTTTAGCGAGTTTGGCTAATGCATCTGCTTTGCTATTTTTCATACGCGGTATGCTTTCTAGGGCATAGGAGGGAATTTGAGTTAGTAGCTGTTGCACTCTTTTGCCATATTTTACCAACTCTGGCCTGCACGTCTGATAGTCACCGTTTACTTGGCTAACGACCAGCTGGGAGTCTCCATATATGAGGAGGTTTTCGATTCCCATGTCGACAGCGATCTCAAGACCTACTATCAAAGCCTCATATTCTGCTTCATTGTTTGTCCTCGGCTCTGTTAACGAAAAGGCAAAGCGCATTATCCCTCTTTGTAGAGTCACGAAGATGAGACCTACCCCAGATTTGATTATGGGGGAGCTGTGCTTTCGCTTCTTCATGAAAGATGCCCTATCGAAGTAGAGTTCCCATCGGGTATCACTCTCTCCTCTCTCCCCGTAGATCGTTTCAAACGTGTGCTCGTTTGGCAACTCGCAATTTAGGGGTGAATCGGCAGGTATCGGATGCTCAGCGAGGAAGTCGGCGATGGCCTGGCCTTTCACTGCCTTGAGAGGTCGGTATGTTATCGAGAATTCTATTAAGAGTAGGGCCATTTAGCGAGTCGTCCCATTAGTATGGCTCTTGACATCAAATATTTAAGAGGATCCACTTTTGATATGAGATGGACCTTATTCGCCAAAGCATAATGCCGAAGCTTCGTTATCGCAAAGATTAACTCCAGGTAGTGTTTTTCGATAGGGGAGTAGTTGTTTTCTGCTCCCAGGAGAACTCGACTCAAATAGTAGAGGGCTCTCTCTTTCCCTTGGTCGTTCTCTTGTACCCATAGCACGCCTAAAGAACCTTCAAGGGCTGTTGTGTACAAGATTAGGGGCTTTCACTTGACCGGAGCGGTCAGTACCGGCGGATTCTGCAGGTATTGCTTAATTTCGTCCAGTGCACTCTGGCATTTACGATCCCAAACGAACGGGGTCTCCTTCTTCATTAGATGACTGTAGGGACGGCACTTGCCAGAGAGGTTGATTTGGAGTTTGATACCTGTTTAGGCATCAATATCGCTACAACTGGGATAGTTCCAGGAGTGAATCATCATTTGCCCCTGTCGATTTGGACAAAGGTAGCTTAGTAGATAGGGTTAAGATCCTGTCGACTAAGACTTTTGATGTAAGGCTGAGGAGCCCAAAATGCCTTTGATAAATAAAATTCTCTTTTTGCGACGTACTATTATTTCCTTTTTGTCTTCTTGGTGCATGTGAGTATTTTCACGAAACGGAACCAGTGACCTTTGGACCGAGGAAGAGGGAAACACATAGGAGGAGTTTCTTCTAATTCAAAAGACTTAGAAAAATTTATATCGCTTTGGCAAAGAAGAAACATATATTCATAGATACAATTTTCAAATTCACTTGTACAACTTGAGCTTCTCGGCGTTGTAAGGCCGTGGAAATTTGCTACCTGCTGCGTCATGCAAGCGATAGGCCCCGCCGTGCAATACTTCGGAGACGAGGAATGGGCCGTCCTACTTTGGGGAAAACTTATGCAACTTGCTTTAGTCTACGAACTCGTTTCGCCTTAAGACCAAATCCCCAGTCTTAAAGGTGTGATGCTTGACTCGGGCGTTATAGTAGCGAGCAGTTTGCTGTTGGTAAGCGGCGGCTTTGATCTGCGCTCGGTCCCGCTTCTTGATTGGCACGCTTTTCGCGTGTCGTTTTATAAAGAATTTAAAGTTAACCGCAATCAAGACGGTGTCGCGTGTAGCTAGCCGCGATGAGTACGGGTCGTCCGCAAGGAGATAGTGCGTTTTGCGTTCTTATTATCACGAGTTAATGCAAGGTTCGGAATGGTTCGATTCTAACTTATGTGTTTGTATATGCAAAGTATAAGTTGTTAGAAATAGAGATATGTTAGTGTAAGTTAGGGAAGTCCGTACTGAATCTTTTATACTGAGCTTGACTATTGAAGCTAGAGTAATCGGCAACAACGTGGATTATGGTGCTTAAGTACGATATTTGTGAAATCCGGCTTATTGACCCTTGTCCGTCCGTTCTTGTCTCTTGAATTTCGCCTCCAGCCAAATCGAACGCAACCGGTCACGGTTAGGGATCACCGATACCTTGGTAGTATAGGGTGCCTAATGGAGCGCTTGTGTAAGGTTTAGACGGAGTTCAATTAGTAAATTTCGGGCAAAAGAAATGAGCAAATGGAATTCCTAAGTTACATAACCATTCTCTTTCTTAACAACACCATTATTGACAAACAATAAAAAAAAACAAAAAGAAAGAGCAAATGAAATGATAAAAAAGGAATAATACAACATTGCAAGCAAGTAAATGGCAAGAAATAAAATTATAAGTAAGTAAAAGAGATAGAAGATGAATACTAAGAACCAAAGTGCAAAATGAAAGCTTTATTAACTTCAAGTGATGATACAAACCATGAGTTCAATAACCAAAACTTAAACTTGCAAGCTCAATGAAGAGCTTGCAAGATTAAGAGAAGGCAAAGAACTCAAGGTGAACAAGCTATGTACAAGACCTCAAAATGAAAAGAGAAACAAAGAGTAAACTTATAGTTCAAAGTATATACAAGTCCAAGTATTTAGTCCCCCTTCCCTTGCTCACTTATTTGGCATTTATAGGCACAAAATAAGATTAAACAAACAATATAATAAGGATGATGTGACAACAAGAGAAGGCCAGAAGAAAAATGGGGAGCTTTAGGCAAGCTAAGACCGGCGGCGCCGGACTTTTGAAGACTTTCGCAGGCCAAATGTTGGACTTTGGGGCTCGTGTTTGTTCTGTGATCTTGTCTGCTCTCCATAATCACTCTGGTGTTGTTTGATTTGTCTATATAAACTGGTTTGCATTCAGGGATTTGGAGGAAAACTTGTAACTTTATATCACATCATAGCTTTTGCATTTATCATTCATGTCCCCCATATGTGCCTACCACTTGCACAAGTCATCATTTGTGTGTGCCAACTTGTGTAAGGCAGCCACCCTAGGTTCATGCATCATAAAAGGTGTTCACACTTGTATGTGTTGGACCATTTTAGATAAAAAGTGTGTACACATGCATGTTGCAAAGAGAAACTCTTTGGATATCGATCGGTTTGCAGTTCTGGTTGCAGTGTCGGCTCACAAATGTTATATCCGTAAATTTGAGTGTGTTTACCACCGAAAACAGAGACGAAACCGCGTAGGTCGTCTTGCCTGAATTTGGGGGCAGATGCTATTTGGTTTTATCCGTCCACCTCTCCGAAGATGCCAAGTTGATTTATGGCACCGTGTATCGAAGGTTTAGACGGATGCAGCCAATATAGCAAACTTTGTCAGATTCCCCCTCATTGTGAGGGGTTTTTGATTGTGGGGACGCTCTTCCCTACAGGCGCAAGCCCCTGCAGTTAATTACGTTACCGTGTAGCGATAACCACTTTCTCCTACTCCAGATATTCACTTCATGTCGTGTGTGTTTATTTTATTTTTGGTTGCCCGTGGATTGTATACGGAGACTAATTTATGTTGTCGCCCGTAGGGCGGGGATTAGTCCAAATCTGTATTTTCTTAGATTTGGGTTTGTTTGATTTAAGGATCGTTAATCTCATTTGAGATTAAGATCAACTTAAATGTTTGTTAAGGATACGTTAGTCTAATTTTAGACTAAGATCTACTTAACGAGATTTTAGGATCATTTAGATCCAAAGAAAGAGAATTTGGGCTCTATCGTTTTAGTTTAGAGACATTACGGTCCATTGGGTTAAAGGACATCATAGTCCATATTTAAGGACATCATCGTCCATAGAATTTAGTTTAGGGACGTTGCGATCCATTGGGTTTAAGGACATCATAGTCCGTGTTTAAAGCATCATAGTCTTTAGGGTTTAAAGACATCATAGTCTGTGTTTAAAGACATCATAGTCTATAGGATTTAAAGATATCATAGTATGTGTTTAAAGACATCATAGTCTATAGGGTTTAAAGACATCATAGTCTATAGGGTTTAAAGACATCATAGTCTGTGTTTAAAGACATCATAGTCTATAGGGTTTAAAGACTTTATTGTCTGTGTTTAAAGACATCATAGTCTATAGCGTTTAAAGACATCATAGTCTGTGTTTTAAGACATCATAGTCTATAGGGTTTAAAGACATCATAGTCTGTAGGGTTTAAAGACATCATAGTCTGTGTTTAAAGACATCATAGTCTGTAGGGTTTAAAGACATCATAGTCTGTGTTTAAAGACATCATAGTCTATAGGGTTTAAAGACATCATAGTCTGTAGGGTTTAAAGACATCATAGTCTATGTTTAGAGACATCATAGTCTATAGGGTTTAAAGACATCATAGTCTGTGTTTAAAGACATCATAGTCTATAGGGTTTTGGTTTAACAGTTTGGGGATACGCCAAAAGTTATTAGTCATTGGGACCCTTCACCTCTCTGAAGACGTTGAAGAATTACAACGACATGTATCATAGGTGTGAAGAGATATACACTTGAACCAAAGTCCCAACTGAGGGGGGGGGATAGGCTAAACATCATTTTAGATGCCATCTGTTAGGAGCTCATTAGCTATCTTTGGGACAGAGGTCGGTTTGGGGGACCCTGAGTGTGAGGGGATCAATTGATTGGCCTCGGGAGATTTGGTCCAAGGTTGCCTAATGTTGGCCTTTCATAGTGTTAAACACTAGTATATGCTCAGCGCTCACGTGCTCCTATGTGCGGCATTACAGCAGTGTTAAACACAGGAATTTGCGGCGCTCACGTGTGGCACGTGAGGCGCCTGAAAATTGGCGCTGTTCATTGGGTTCTATTCCCCTTATATATATATATAAGTGTTAAACACTTGGCTCCTTGTGGTGCTCACGTGCGAACACATGAGGCGCCTTCAAAATGTGAGCGTTGCTTTTGGATATATTTCTTTTCTTTATGAATGCTGAGCAATTGGTTCATTAATTGGTCACGTGCAGACACGTGAGGTATTCTCAAAATGTAAGCGCTGTATTTAAGTGTTGAGCGCTTAGTTCATTAACGCTCACGTGCGAACACGTGAGGTGCTCTCAAAATGTGAGCGCTGCCTTTGGACTCATTCCCTTTTCTGTATAAGTGCTTGTTCGGGGGTCACATGGGAACACGTGATCTATTTCAAATTTTCTTTTGAGTTACATTACAGGTGGTCACGTGTGAACACGTGATCATCAATATGCATGGAATTCTTTCTCTGAGTCTTTTAAAAAAACTCAAATCCCTTATTATATATATATATATTTTATGAGGGTTTAATTCCTTGGACTTAGTTCTTCCCTTAGGTTTTAGATCTGCATGGCAGAGTCTTCCCGATGAGAATTAAATTCTCAACTTGTGGGAAGATCTGATTCTGCAGATCTTTCATCAGAAGGGAGAGCTAAGTTCTTATATGAAGGGTTAAACCCTAGTTTTATCAGAGGAATTAAATTCCTATATGCCTTTTGGGAGAATTAAATTCTCTAAACTTAGATCTTCCCCTAGGTTTTGGATCTGCATGGCAGAATCTTCCCGATGAGAAT
Organism: Agapanthus africanus; assembly: GCA_030015575.1. Taxonomy (NCBI): domain Eukaryota; kingdom Viridiplantae; phylum Streptophyta; class Magnoliopsida; order Asparagales; family Amaryllidaceae; genus Agapanthus; species Agapanthus africanus. The sequence goes on along the minus strand of JASDDO010000019.1, from coordinate 426,694,245 downwards.
TAAATTCTCAACTTGTGGGGAGACTTGCTTCTGCAGATCTTTTACCAGAAGAAAGAACTAAGTTCTTTGGAAGAGTTAAACTTTTGTGGAGACGAAGAAGAAGTAAGATGTTCTCTGTATTTTGTTCTTCTTTTCTTTTGAACTTGCAGTTTATGGCGGGCTCTTCTGTGCAAGACTGGAAGTCTTGGGGCCTTTATATAGTGGAGGCTGATTTGTTGAATCAGTTAAGCAAATCTCTCATTGAGAGATCTCTAATTGATTTGGGGAATTTATCCACCGTTGGATCTTTGATCAAAGAACTTCTGTTTTACAGAAAACATCTTTCTTGTTTTTAACAAGATTGGGAAAATATTTTCCCATACAGAACTTATTCTGTACCTTGGTGATTTTTAATAACCATTGGATTTTTGATCCAACGGTGCTTTGATTTAGAGAGCACAATTTTTCTTGTTTAGAAAAATTCGAGGAATATTTCCTCAGCAGAATTTGATTCTGTAATTTCATGATTCATCATATTCGTTGGATCTTTGATCCAATGGTGGAGAACTTTTAGTTCTGGCGCTGGCGCTCTCGTGCTTTGCACGTGAGGCGCTGCCTCAGAGATTTTTAACTCTTGGCACTGGCGCTCTTGGCGCTCTCGTGCTTTGCACGTGAGGAGCTGCCTCAGAGTGTTTAACTCTTGGCGCTGGCGCTCTTGGTGCTCTCGTGCTTTGCACGTGAGGCGCTGCCTCAGAGTTTTTAACTCTTGACGCTGGTGCTCTCGTGCCTTGCACGTGAGGCGCTGCCTCAGAGTTTTTAACTTTAGGCGCTGGCGCTCTCGTGCTTTGCACGTGAGGCGCTGCCTTAGTTCAAATTTTGAACAGAGCCTTGCTCTCTTATTGGGGGGAAACAGAGTGTGTTTCTAGTATTTTGTCACTAATACCTGTAATCTGTATTTACTGAGCAGATACTGGTTAATAGTACAGATATATAACAAAACAGATAATAAATGAGTGGTATTAAAATGCAGTTTTCTGTGATGAACAAATACCCCCAAACTTATCTTTTGCTCGTCCCGAGCAAAACAAAATCCTAGCCTCACTTTCGCAGGGAACGCGATTGCACTAAGCTCGTGCAACAAGCCGTTAAATCTCTAGGTGTCCCTAGTAGGAGGAGTGTTGTCTCCTGAGGGTTTTCAGCGGATACTACTCATAAAATCCCGTCAAGCTTATTTCACAAGTTAACGTCGATTCTACTCCTTCAGTTTAGCATTTAGGTTAGAAATTCTATCATTCTAAGTTAGAAATATTCAACCCTTATGTTTCACGCTTCCTATTTATTCAACCTCAGATCCTATACGTTTTAACAGTTTAGAAAGATCTCGGTTTCTCTTGATTTTTCCTTCTAAAGTGCAGTCTCCAATCAGGGATTTTTATTATCTTTACGGAATACATAAGTCTTATTCTTTATTCCTATTTTTCCTCCAAATATCGATTGTATACCCTTACGTGTGTGTAAAATTTCACCCTTACACTTAAGAATTCAATTCAAGCTATAGTACCTTTGCCCTAATACTTAATACTACTTCTTTTCGTTAATGATGGACGGTTTTGCTCACACACCTTTCATACGACTATTAATGCTTCTTGAGGCACTAACAGCCGATTACTGAATGTGTGAGTTTAAAGCGTAAATAGCAGTTTGCAGGTCTTGACTTTATTTATTTTTTCTTTTTTTTTCTTTATTTCTCTTTTTCATGACCGGATATATTTTTCAATGATGCTCTTTTGGTGGTTAGCTTTAAATACTGTTTTTTCTTTCATACTAGGTTTTTAGGCAAGAGTATTTCTTGGTATCCTCTACTATCCCAATTTTCAAGGTGCGTGTATGTGCAGTTTGTAGGGTATATACTTTCTAAATTTAGAATCAAGAATAAAAACTATTTTTCAGACTTATTTTTCAGTAAAACATTAATACTTTCCCTTCATCTTGACTTAACTTAAGAACTGAACTCAAGATTATCTACTTCTATAAAAAAAAACTGTAAGGACGTATAATTACCAAGGTTAAACAGAATGAGGGTTATTTTTAGGGTTTTCAATTCCTAAGTCTAGGATTTAGTTATTTCTAACGTATCAACTAAACTTTCGGAATAAAAATCTAAGCTACCCTATTAGCTAACTTAACGACAAAGTTTTTATATTTTTGTAAATTTTTTTCGATTTTTATAGGTTTTTTTAAAATAAGTATGCAAATGCAAAATATACACATGAATGGGAAGGTAGAAAGCTTACCGAGTACACCCCCAAACTTAAATTTGACAGTGCCCTCACTGTCAGGTTACACCAAGAGGGTCAAAATTGTCGGCGCTCCCCTGTTTGTTTATATATATATTTTTTATTATACAAAACAAAAAGCAAACCAAAAATATATACACATAAAGATCCCCCAAACTTAAGTGAAATAGTGTTACCACTGTTTAAGCGTTAATGTTTAGAGTTAGAGGGAAAGAACAGTATTAATCTATACAAGGCCTTACACAGGCCAAAAGTTAGCACCAACCATTCAAAAATTCTATCATGATACGACCACGGTTGGTGGAAGAATGCGGAGAGGAAAGAAATGGAGAATACGCGAGACCGTATGAGGATGGAAGCGGGATACGGTCTCGGTGGAGAAGAAGAATGGTGGAAGGGAAAAAGAAATGGAATACGAACTTGAGGGTGAAAATGGAGTGAATAAAATAGTACAATTTGTAATGACCGATGTGTAAAAAGTGATTGTACTAATCTATTAACCCATCGAGAAATGGGGTCAAACCTCTCAAGATTCGTGAGAAAACATGGATAGACCGAACTTGGTAAACCAGACACAGGAAATGAAAGTGATACGGTGTCTTGCGAAGTAGGAACGATGGAGGGAGGTGATTGAGGAATGGGATCGGTTAAAAATTCAGGAGGGTGTACACAGTCAATGAAAGGGATAGGATAAATTGGAAAATCCGACTCATCTAATAAAATTGGAAAATCCTCAATTTTATCATTAAGATTCTCCTCAAAATTCAGCTTATCCATGCATTTATCATCAATATCTAGATGCATATGAAGTTCGGGAAAAACAGTTAATGACTCACGATGATGTTCACATGGAAGTGAAAGTACATGATGAATTGGAGAGAAAAACTCATCCAAAGTTGTGGGTTCATCATAAAAAATATTCCCAGCGTCGATATCCTCAATCAAGTGAAAATCAAATTTCTCAGACACCTCATCAAAAGCATGGATTTCAATCAATTATGGTTCTAGGATGGAGGTGTAGAGGTCAAAGGGTTTGGGTGTGGTTTCACTTGACAAGGTCCCTTCACAATCCGGTAAATCAAACACTACAAAGTCGCACAACTCATTAAACATTCTATCTTCAATTGGTGAATCATTTGGGACACTCGATAGAATTTCAAAACCGGAGTTGTGGAATTCAATTTGCAATGGGTAGGTTTGATTTGGAAGGGCGTACCGCTCACTCTCACGACTCAAATCCGCAAACTTTCCAATCGTCTCATCATACATTGGAAAATTTGGAGCTAGTTGGAAACTATCTGCCGGTTCGTTAGGTTGTATGAGGGCGGCCATGGACGCATTCAAATTCATCATCTGTTGGCATGACGCTACCTGAAATTCTTCCAATGACTGTTCCAGACTAGTCATGGGTTGTGAAGGGGTTTCAGTAAAAGATTCAAACTCATTTAGATACTTGAAACTCCCAAAAGGCTGTTCAGAAGCAATGTCTGGGGAAGGTGTAAAAGTCGGGCAGGATTGATAGGAATCGAATGGTTGGACAGGATTAGGATCAACATTCTGATATGAAGATGATTGGAATTGTTGTCCTACTGAATTTGGAGTGGTGAAAGGAGTGAAAGATCGGCTACGAGATTGTTCAATTCGGTCAGCGATGGACATGGTTTTCGGAGTTGCAACATGACTCTCAAAAGGGGTATCAATGTAAGAAGGTGGGGGAGGTTGAAATGGTTGATACGAAGTGGATTGCGGATCCAATTGTTTGTCCTAGACTTGTCTATCCGATCTCTCAAAGAAAGTTTGGGCATGGAGGGATCGTTCGAAGTTCGACCAAAGCAAGAACTGTATGAAGTAATGTCTGGTTGAGGGTACCAAAGTTCGGCAAGAGTTGGTCTATATGGGGTATCCATGATATTAAGAGAAGAAAAAGAAGAAAAGGAATGCGAGTTTTTTTTAAATTTTATTTTAGTTATTAACAAAAGTATGAAATATACACACAAAGGATAAAGAAGAAAAATAATCACGACACAATACCACACACCTAATCGGTCCAGGGTTCACCTAGGTCAACTAGACCTATTCAAGAACTTGATTGTTGAAGTAACACTGTGTCGAGAAATGGGCTCAAGATATACTGATCATGAGGCCAGGTAAGTGCAGAGATAAGGAGAGGTTTTCCAACGCTTTCGCGAAGTTCCTTTATTAGAATAACCCTTTCTCTTTTGGCGGTTTCGTCGTGAACACTTTCCTAGACACCACGCGAACGATATACCGTTAAGGGTGTTCTAACACAGTTAACTTCTCCTAATGAGCGCGAAGTCCTTAAAGGTTTAAAGTCTAGTTTCTTTTAAAATTTGTGCGGGTAAACGTTATGCTCAATTTCGTGATTTGTGGGCTACGGAAAAGGTGATGAAATTCTTTACCGTATGTTGTGGGGTTCGCTTGCCCTTAAGTCCGTATTAATAGATGCAATGCGTAATTTAGTGAAAAAGTTATTCAAAGTATCAAACAACCGTTTTTTATGTTTAGGCATGACACTGCAACAAATACGGGTTAGTTACTTTTAGCGTTTGACAGCGAGCTTGCAAAGAATCCTGCTACGATAATATATTGAATACGTCGGATTTGAGAAGAAGGTGTTAGAAAATACGTACCGATAAGTTTTTGGGTTAAGAAACCCTCTTTGAATTGAAACCGGCTAGCTTGAAAAGTTCGCTTGCGCGGGTCAAACTACCCGGATCTTTGGCACCGTACTTCGCAATCACCTTAGCTTAGAATGTACACTTTTCTCCATACGATCGCGGTTCGCAAATCTGTCAAAATCTGCAAATGTCGGAAAAATGGAATTTTAGTATGAAAAAGCGATATGAATGCCCAAACTCCCCAGCAACGGCGCCATTTGATTGGCACGCTTTTCGCGTGTCGTTTTATAAAGAATTTAAAGTTAACCGCAATCAAGACGGCGTCGCGTGTAGTTAGCCGCGATGAGTACGGGTCGTCCGCAGGGAGATGGTGCGTTTTGCGTTCTTGTTATCACGAGTTAATGCAAGGTTCGAAACGGTTCGATTCTAACCTATGTGTTTGTATATGCAAAGTATAAGTTGTTAGGAATAGAGAAAGGTTGGTGTAAGTTAGGGAAGTCCGTACTTAATCCTTTGTACCGAGCTTGACTATTGAAGCTAGAGTAATCGGCAACAACGTGGATTAGGGTGCTTAAGCACGGTATTTGTGAAATCCAGCTTATTGACCCTTGTCCGTCCCTTCTTGTCTCTTGACTTTCGTCTCCGGCCAAATTAAACGCAACCGGTCACGATTCGGGATCACCGATACCTTGGTAGGTAGGGTGCCTAACGGAACGCTTGCGTAAGGTTTGGGTGGAGTTCAATTAGTAAATATCGGGCAAAGGAAATGAGCAAATGGAATTCCTAACTTACATAACCATTCTCTTTCCTAACAATACCATTATTCACAAACCATCAAAACAATAAAAAGAAAGAGCAAATGAAAGGCAAGAAATAAAATTGCAAGTACGTAAAAGAGATAGAAGATGAATACTAAGAACCAAAGTGCAAAATGAAATCTTTATTAACTTCAATTGATGATACAAACCATGAGTTCAATAACCAAAACTTAAACTTGTAAGCTCAATGAAGAGGTTGCAAGATCAAGATAAGGCAAAGAACTCAAGGTGAACTAGCTATGTACAAGACTTCAAAATGAAAAGAGAAACAAAGAGTAAACTTATAGCTCAAAGTATATACAAGTCCAAGTATTTAGTCCCCCTTCCCTTGCTCACTGATCTGGCATTTATAGGCACAAAATAAGATTAAACAAACAATATAATAAGGATGATGTGACAACAAGGGAAGGCCAGAAGAAAAATGGGGAGCATTGGGCAAGCTAAGACCGGCGGCGCCGGACTTTTGAAGACTTTCGCCGGCCAAATGTTGGACTTTGGGGCTCGTGTTTGTTCTGTGTGTTGTCTGCTCTCCATAATCACTCTGGTGCTGTTTGATTTGTCTATATGAACCTGGTTTTCATTCAGGAATTTGGAGGAAAACTTGTAACTTTATATCACATCATAGCTTTTTGTATTTATCATTCATGTCCCCCATATATGCCTACTGTTAGTTATATGTATGCCCTAGAGGCCTTTACTGTACATGCGATGTATATTATAGTGGATGCTTGGACATATATAGTGAGGACTTTCTTGCTCGATATGATAGTATACTATCTGATTGCACTTTATCTTAACATGTACACTTATTGTCTCTCTATTACTTATTGATAAAGCTCTTAGGATGAGTACTTGACTACCAGGATTATGATGCAGATCATACTAGTGGGGCAGAGGTATTCGGTAAGTACATCCTTAGATTGTTCCTAGTTGTAGGAGTATCGAGACAGGGCATCGATACTCCAGAGCAGACTAGCGTATACGCTTCTCGACCCATATGATGGGCGATGGATGATCCCATATCTATTGGTGTTTGAAATCAGAGAAGGTATACGGGTGCTCAGTGGAGACTGGGTACACTGGACGGACTCGCCGAGAATTCCTAGATGGTATTATACCTATCGTCGGATAGCAGTTCTCTGGTGACACTGGTACAAATTAGTCTGTAGACCCGAGATCATCATAGAGTCTTGTGTGATTCCCACTGTGCTTTGATTTCCACCATATCACGGTCAAGAGATCGTGCAAAAAGGTGGATTTTGGGTACAGTCCCGAGTCACATGGTGGCAATGAGCGATAGGAGGGGTTTCGTCTCTCCCGGTATTGGGAGTTGATGTTGCGCTATACTCGATTGGCCATAACAGGAAATCCCTGGCCAGGGTTGCTGAGATTTACTGGTAAGCATTACCAGTAGTTTCTCGAACTGTTATGGACCTTGTATCGGCATGACTTATCAGGCTATTGGGGTCTGAAGTTATACCACCCCCAGGCTGTGATATGCGACATATCAGACGAAGAGACCGGACTGTACGGTAGTGTTACTGATCGGATTCGCAAGAGTATGAGCAGGCTTGCTTGTTGATCTTCTGATCGCTCAATACCCGGGTGGCCGTTACGTTTAGCAGACCGTTTGTGGCTTGTGGGTGTTTGATATGATCATCACCTACTGCCGGCGTATTAACGAGTCTTTAGAGTCATACACAGAGGTTTCCTGGTTCATGCGAAACGGAGTAGGAGCACATATGTGATATGCGTGGGACCGAGATTAATGCGAGTATGTGATACCGCATTCTATTCTCATGACTTGTGATATTGGTCGGTTATATGTGATATAGTCGGGTTATCGGATCAAGTGTTGATTCGATAAGTTGTTGCATTTGATATTAGTTGGTTATATGTGATATAGCCCGATTATTAAATCAAGAGTTGATTTAATAATTTAATGTATAATTATATATTTGATATGTTATATTACATTAACTAATATTAGCTCACTTAAGTAATTCTTTTTCTCACATTTGATATACTTTACATTTATGTGATATATGTATTGTTTTCTTTTTGGCACAAAATATATATGTGATATATATTGTTGTGTAATGCTAGGTTACACATGCAACATGTATGTATGAGACTTATACCATGTTAGGGTTTATGTTAGGGTTTTATTTATCATTAAGTAAATTCAAAATTAGTGAAGATTTTGTCATGGCTCAAAGCTTGTAGAAGCTTGTAGGTTTCATTGACTTAGTCCACTCCTTTGTCTTGCTTAAGATATTTACTAACCTAACCATTAACCTTAGACCATGGTTAACTCTTTACAAGGGTTAGTGTATGACACTAACTCACCATGGTTGCAATTCTAACCTCACTCTCATTGATCTCTTCATCACATCTTCTTCTTCCTCTTGAAAAAAGTTTTCTAGGGTTTTGAGAGGTGATGAAATATTGTGAGAAAAATAAATCTAAAGTAAGCCCACTTCCTACTTCATCATCCTCTACTATTATCTATTCAGTTTAGGGTGTTTGCTTCACTAATCTCACCATTAATGAAGAGGTAGCATGGGCTTGAGTCTCCTCGACGTAGATCATCTTCGGCTTCGAAGGCATTGAGCAAGCCCGTTCATTTCTTCATGTGAACCTTCACTAGAGTCCGGGAGTTCGATGATCACAGCGAAGGGACTACTACACGGAGCTTTAGAAGTGAAGGACAGGTCTACAAAGGTTGTATTCCTTGTTCACTTCTTATGCAAAGTTGTTTGCATTTCGTTTCGTCGGATTTTCTATTTTCGATTCTAGGGTTAGGGTTAGCTAGAACGGCAAAAATTTAAAAATGGCATGGTCGATGCCTCTCGAAACCTTGTTGCCGTGCTAGAGAACCCTGCACCTACCACTTGCACAAGTCATCATTTGAGTGTGCCAACTTGTGTAAGGCATCCCTCTAGGTTCATGCATCACAAAAGGTGTTCACACATGTATGCGTTGGACTATTTTAGATAAAAAGTGTGTACGCATGCATGTTGCAAAGAGAAACTCTTTGAATATCGATCGTTTTGCAGTTCTGGTTGCAGTGTTGGCTCACAAATGTTATATCCGTGAATTTGAGTGTGTTTCCAGTATTTTGTCACGAATACCTGTAATATGTATTTACTGAGCAGACACTGGTTAATAGTACTGATATATAACAAAATAGATAATAAATGAGTGGTATTAAAATACAGTTTTCTGTGATGAACACTTCTCCAACAAGATGTCCAAATTAGTTCAGAGCGCCAAGGTATTATCATCGTCGTCGAAGTGCTCGACTCTGTAATTGGACAGTCCGATCTTTGTTGGGACCATCCCCTCGGTGCCGTAGCAGAGGCTGAAGGGGGTCTCTCCAGTGGGGGTCTTCTTCGATGTGCGTAGGGCCCATAGGACCCGAGACAGTTCGTTGACCCAACTGTCTTGTCTTCCTTCCAGACGAGTTCGAAGACCTCGAATGACATCCCGGTTAACGACCTCGGCCTGCTCGTTGCATTGAGGATGCGCGACCGCGACAAACTTCATCAGTATATGATATTCGCTGCAGAATCCTTTGACTTTATCATTTTCGAAGTTCGCCCCGTGGTCGGTAACGATACACCTCGGGATCCCAAACCGGGATATTATATTGTTCTGCAGGAACTTGATGGTCATGGTGGCATCCGGTTTTCTGATGGGGACGGCCTCGATCCACTTTGTAAAGTAGTCCACCGCGACGAGGATGTATATGTGCCCGCCCGTACCAGTAAGAAGTTGGCCTACCATGTCCATTCCCCACTAGGCAAACGGCCATGGGGAGGTTAGGGCCGTTAGCTCGGTAGTCGGAAGACGGGGTATGCTGCCATGGAGTTGGCAGATCCTGCACCTTCTGACTAGCTTCTGAGCATCCTGATGGATGGTCGGCCAATAGTATCCTTGGAGTAGCGTCTTCTGGACTAAGGTGCGAACCTCTTGATGTGCTCCGCCGACCCCTTCGTGAACCTCACGGAGGACGTAGTTGGCCTTGTGGGGGTCGACGCACCGAAACAGAGGTTGAGTGAAGGATTTCTTATAGAGGTTTCCACTGCTCCAAACGAAATAGCGGGCTTTGGCTCGGAGGCGGCGTGCTTCCCCTCGATCTTCTGGGAGCGTACCCTCCTTCAGGAATTCTATGAGGGGCTTCCTCTAATCTCGGTCTTCTTCCCGGGCGGCGTAAACTTGAAGTGCTGTCACTCTGTCTTCCATGCTGGGCTGTGGCAAGACCTCGAAGAGGATATTTCTCTTGTTGTTGGCTGTATAGGAGGAAGCTAGCTTGCTCAGAGCTTCGGCCTGGACTTAGAAAAATTTACATCGCTTTGGAAAAGAAGAAACATATATTCATAGATACAATTTTCAAATTCACTTGTACAACTTGAGCTTCTCGGCGTTGTAAGGCCGTGGAAATTTGCGACCCGCTGCGTCTTGCAAGCGATAGGCCCTGCCGGGCAATACTTCAGAGACGAGGAATGGGCCATCCCACTTCAGCAAAAACTTGTGCAACTTGCTTTGGTCTACGAACTTGTTTTGCCTTAAGACCAGATCCCCAGTCTTAAAGGTGCGATGCTTGACTCTGGTGTTATAGTAGTGAGCAATTTGCTGTTGGTAAGCGGCGGCTTTGATCTGCGCCCGGTCCCGCTTCTCCAGCAAGATGTCCAAATTAATTCGGACGCCAAGGTATTAGCCTCGTCGTCGAAGTGCTTGACTCTGTAACTGGGCAGTCCGATCTCTGTTGGGACCATCGCCTCGGTGCCGTAGCAGAGGCTGAAGGGGGTCTCTCCAGTGGGGGTCTTCTTTTATGTGCGTAGGGCCTATAGGACCCAAGGCAGTTCGTTGACCCAACTGCCCTGTCTTCCTTCCAGACGAGTTCGAAGACCTCGGATGACATCCCGGTCAACGACCTCGGCCTGCCCGTTGCATTGAGGATGCGTGACCGCGACAAACTTCATCAGTATATGGTATTCGCTGCAGAATCCCTTGACTTTGTCATTTTCGAAGTTCGTCCCGTGGTTGGTAAAGATACACCTCGGGATCCCAAACCGGGATATTATATTGTTCTGCAGGAACTTGATGGTCGTGGTGGCGTCTGGTTTTCTGATGGGGACGGCCTCGATCAACTTCGTAAAGTAGTCCACCGCGACGATGATGTATTTATGCCCGTCCATACCAGTAGAGAGTTGGCCTACCATGTCCATTCCCTATTGGGCAAACGGCCATGGGGAGGTCAGGGCCGTTAGCTCGGTAGCCGGAAGACGGGGTATGCTGCCATGGAGTTGGCAGCTCCTGCACCTTCTGACGAGCTTCTGAGCATCCTGATGGATGGTCAGCCAATAGTATCCTTGGAGTAGCGTCTTCTGGATTAAGGTGTGTGCCCCTTGATGTGCTCTGCCGACCCCTTCGTGAACCTCACGGAGTACGTAGTCGGCCTCATGGGGGTCGACGCACCGAAGCAGAGGTTGAGTGAAGGATTTCTTATAGAGGTTTCCACTGCTCCAAACGAAATGGCGGGCTTTGGCTCGGAGGCGGCGTGCTTCTCCTCGATCTTCTGGGAGTGTACCCTCCTTCAGTAATTCTACGAGGGGCTTCCTCCAATCCCAGTCTTCTTCCCGGGCGGCGTAAACTTGAAGTGCTGTCGCTCTGTCTTCCACGCTGGGCCATGGCAAGACCTCGAAGAGGATATTTCTCTTGTTGTTGGCCGTATAGGAGGAAGCTAGCTTGCTCAGAGCGTTGGCCTGGGCATCTAGGTGCCGGTGGATCTGCTCCACATAAACTTCGTTGAAGTCTTTTCGTAGTCTTCTTACCTTGTCTAAATATTTCACCATCAGAGGCTCCCGTGCCTCGAAATGGCCAGTCACTTGGCCTACGACCAAGGTGGAGTCACTGCGGATTCGGACCATCTTCAGCCCCACTCCGGAGGCGATTCATAGTCCAGCCAGCAAGGCCTCATACTCCGCGGCGTTGTTTGAGGCTTTGAATCCGAGCTTCAAAGAATACTCCATCTCTGCCTCGTTCGGTCCTCAAATGATGAGGCCGGCACCGCTCCCATCCTCGGTAGATGATCCATCGACGTAAAGGACCCAATCAGGGACGGAGTCGGGCCTCTCCTCGATCGAGGGTTGAGGCCCCGAGGCCGGCGCCGACACTGCCCCTTTGTTGGGGATAGTGCATTCGACAATAAAGTCAGCCAGGACTTGTGCCTTGATAGCCTGCCTTGGGCGATACTTGATGTCGAATTGAGATAACTCCCACCTCCATTTTTCCAAGCGACCATATGACTCGGCGGAGGCGAGAATAGCCCCTAAGGGACGCTCGGTGAGGACAAGCATGGTGTGTGCCTGGAAGTAGTGCTGTAGTTTTCTTGAGGCCATGATAAGTGCCAAGACAATCTTTTCTATGGCCGGGTACTTTGTTTCTGTGTCCTTAAAATACGTGGCTTACGTAGTAGACCGGCTTCTGGACTCATTCGACTTCTCGGACGAGCACCGAGCTTGTAGCCTGATCGAACACCGTTAGATACAGTGATAGCTCGTCTCCTTCAATCGGCCGGGTGAGCAGTGAGGGAGTCGCCAAGTGCATTTTCAATTGCTCGAAAGCGATCTGACACTCCTCCGACCATTCGAACCTTAGGATCTTTCTCAGGGTTTTGAAGAATGGGAGGCACTTTTCTCCGGACCTTGACATGAAGCGACTCAGAGCGGCTACTCTCCCAGTGAGCCTCATGATTTCAACATTGGTTTTCGGCGCGGCCATGTTGAGGATGGCGCTGATTTTCTCTGGGTTGGCCTCGATTCCTCGGTGGGTAACCATGAATTCGAGGTATTTTCCACTAGTGACCCCGAACGCGCACTTGGCGGGATTCAGCTTCATTTTGTATTTGCGGAGGATGTCGAAAGTCTCACCAAGATCTTTGGCATGCTCATCTGACGAGGTCGACTTAACGAGCATATCGTCAACGTAAACTTCCATGTTCCTCCCGATCTGTGGTTTGAACATCCTGTTGACCAAGCGTTGGTATGTAGCCCCGGTGTTTTTGAGGCCGAAGGGAATCACTTTATAGCAGTATACCCCCTGGTCTGTTGTGAATGCGGTGAGCTCTTCGTCTGCCGGGTTCATACGGATCTGGTTGTAACCGGAGAAAGCGTCCATGAAGCTGAGTAATTCGTGGCCTGCTGAGCTGTCGATGAGCTGATCTATCCGAGAGAGGGGATAGTTGTCTTTCGGGCAGGCCTTGTTGAGATCTGTGAAGTCGACGCACATGCGTCACTTCCCGCTTGATTTTTTAACCATTACCACATTCGCCAGCCATTCTGAGTATATCACGTTTCGAATGAAGTTGGCTGCAAGCAATCTGTCAACTTCGTCCTCGATCACCTTTTGTTTGATCGGCACGAAACTTCGTTTCTTCTGCCTGACGGATCGGACCGTCGGGTCGACTCCGAGCTTATGTGAAATACTTTAGGGTCGATCCTGGGCATGTCGGTGGGCGCCCAAGCGAACACGTCCGAGTTTTTTCTGAGGAAATAGATCAAGTCGTCGCGCCGGGCCTCCGTTAAGTGTGACCCAATTTAGACGGTCCGTTCACTGTCCCCTTCGACGAGGGGGACCTCTGTTAGCGGCTCCACCGGGGTCCCTCGGATTTCTTTTTTTCGTCCCTAGTATCCAAGGACCCTTGGAAATCACCCGCGCTTTCAAGGTCGCCGCTTCGTTCCTCGGGCATAGTTGTCGCTGTAAAGCAAATCTTTGCGGTTTGCTGGTTCCCGTAGGCCCGGCCTATTCCCCCTTGGTCAAATGGAAACTTGATCGCACGGTGGTAGGTCGAGATCTGGGCCCGAAAGGAATTTAGCGTCGGGCGTCCCAGGAGGATATTGTAGGTCGATGGAGTTCTAGCGACGATGAACTCCACTGGTACGGTTCATGTGCGGCCTGCTTCCCCGATGTTAAGTAGGAGGGTGACCACTCCCTCCGCCGGGATGGAGTGGTTAGTAAACCCCGACAGGATGTGGGCGGTCGGCCTCAGGTCCGTCGTGCCGAGGCCCATACGTAAAAAGCAGTCGTGGAAAAGGATGTCTTCCGAGTTTCCCGAGTCGACCAGTATCCTTTGAACCTCGTAGCGGTGGACCCGTGCTGTAATCACCAGGGGGTCGTTGTGAGGCAAGGATATCCCGTGGAGGTCCTCGTCGGTGAAGGTGATGGGCTCGGCTGCTTTGCTCTTCTTCCGGGGCTAGCTGCTAGTCCCCTCGACCGGTAGGAGGCGTCAAATCTCGCCGGTTGCAGGCGCACTCCCCATTGATATGACCATGATTTGGCCGATTGTCAACTCGCCAGGATGGGGATGGTTCTCTTGCTCCCTGTTTTCTTGTCTCTTTTCCCGCAAGTACTTTGCCAGGTGCCCCAAGCGAATCAACTCCTCGATGTAGTTGTGGAGCTGTTTGTAGTTCTCGGTTGGGTGTCCCTGTGACCTGTGGAAGGCGCATTAAGGGCCTCGTGTCCGTTTTTCCGCTCTACTGGTGACCGGAGGGAGCTTGAAAAATCGCTCGCCCTTTACCTCCTCCAACAGCTCAGTCTGGGAGATGTTGAGCGGAGTATACTCCTGGAATTTCGGAGAGTATGGCTTTGGCCGGTCAACTTTCTTCTTCTCATATCTACTCCTCTTCTTTTGATAGGCCTATTCGCTCCGGGGCATGTTCGCATTTACCTCGGACTCGAGCTGGACCTCTCGCTCGATCCAGGCTTTGACCTCGGTCATGGTCTTAGGTTGCACTAATGCAAAGGAGCGGAGCTACTCCTTATGCCTAAGATCCGACCTAAGGGCCATGATGAAAGTTTCATCCCGATGCTCTGGGACCTCAAGAAGAGCGTTGTAGAAGCGGGTGACGTATCCTTTGAAGGATTCCTTGTCCCCGCTCTTTATACTGAAAAGGTAATCGACGGTCCGCTTCTGTCGTCTATTCCCGACGAAATGCCCGAGGAACTGGGCGGCCAGCTCATCGAAGGTAGAGATGGAGTGTGGCGTGAGTCCGGAACCAATCTTGTCCGGCGCGGATGAAAGTGGCGGGGTACGCTCGGCATTGGGCAACGTCAGAGTTGTACTGGAAGCTCATCCCCGCGGTGAACGCGTCTAGGTGGTCTTTCGGGTCAAACTTTCCGTCGAAAAGGGCTACCTTTGGAGGCTTGTTTCTGGAGGAGACGCGGACAGCAAGCAGTTCTTCAGTGAAGGGCTTCGTAAGAGAGTCAGCGGCATGCTTGGCCCCCTCGCTCGAAGGATGACCCTCCCGATGTATACCCTCGATTTTCTTTTCGAGGGCATCGAGACGGTCATGGTACTTCAAGGATTCGGCGTACTCGGAGTTATGGCATATCCCGCTGGTGGCCTGCGCCTGGCCGCGGTTTCGGTTCCGTTCTATGAGGTTCCTTAGGTCCCCCGGCGAGGTCATCCTCGAGCCACCTTGGTGAGTGCCGTCCGCGTGACCCTGTCGAGGGAGAGGGTGTCGGCCATGCCTACAAGCAGGCGAGATGACCGACACCTTCTCGGGAGGGACAGGAGCGCGACGGGCTTCGGGGTGGGGTGCTATTTCATGAGACCTCGGCGTGGAGCTGTGAGGTGCCCAGCGGGTCATTGAATTGGTCGCCACGGGGGATTGGTGGCCGCCAGAAATAGCGAGACGCTGTTCAGTCATGCCAGCGTGGGCAGTGTCATCTCCCCCTCTGCGGAGGTCATGGCCCTAGGGTGGGGGATTGTCTAGCTGTCTGGACATGGACAAGGGCATCCACGATGGACGCGTGCCTGTCGATCCATGCAGACAGGGCTTGAATGGCGTTAGGGGGAGGAGAGGATCCGTCCGCGCCCCCATTGGGAGGAGGACGGCGGCTAGTGCTGGGATCGTCGCGATGATCACTCGCCATCAGCTCGAGATCGGAAGATCAACTTTCGATGAGTGGAATTTTTTAGAATTCCCACAGACGGCGCCAACTGATGGAGCTCTGGATCTCCTTCAGATGTTGTCTTCCGACGATCTGCCGACAGCGTTGGCAAACGACTGAGATTGGGTTTAAGGACTGTCTCCTGAGGCGTGTGGATCTTAATGGGTTTGGTTTGGTGTGAAGCCGAGCTACCTGCAAAGAAGTCCCGGGGTGGTTGTACTAACGTGGACCCTCCGACGATCAAGTTAGTCGAGGTATTTGGGCAGAGTAGCAGCCTATTGGATAAGAATTGCCTTCCCTAAGTCGTCTGAGAGAGGGGTTTATATAGCGGCAGCCACGGGCTAGCGGTCGCGAGATTCTCGCCGGCCGTTACGCCCCTGGCGTTGCGCCTGCGAGAATGGCGGGATCTCTCCATTAATGACGAGATACGCTCGTCAATGGGGGATGCGACGGCGTGGAACGCGGGATTGTGGGGTAGCGGATATCTCGTGTTTGGTGAGATTCGTGGAGCCGTGGCGGAGACGCCTGTGATCTGCGCTCTGGGTCGCTTAATAGGACCGAGGAAGCTTAGCTCGGCGGGAGGCTCGGAGGCGAGCGAGAGGCCGAGGAAGCTCGGTTCTGTGATAGCTCGGAGGCGAGCTGGGAGGGCTGAGGAAGCTCAGCGTGTAGGAAGGATCGGAGGTGATCCAATGGTTGTATACCCACCAACCACAGGACTGTTCAGGGAATCCTCGAAGGTCGGGTCTAGACAGCGGGACGATAGCCCGGGGGACGCTTCCAATGTGTAGTCCTTGCCCTGTTTCCGTGTGCATCGGGACACGTATTCTGCCACGTGTCATGATTTGGGGAGCTCCCACTTATGAGCATCATCATTAGCCCCCCACTCTCGTCCTGACCTATTTATGGGTTGGGTCGAGAGTGGTCCGATCGGTCACCCGGGCTCAGTTCATAGTTGAAGACTTCGTCGGCACGGATTTCCAAGGCAGTTAATCATATCTTTTGATGACATCAGCGGATTAGAGAGGAGATCGTGCATTAAAGTGGGAGCACCGATTCGATCGTACGTTCGTTGAGGCGCCAGGCCGCGTGTCCTACGCCAGTTGGCTGACGTGACGGGTCGCCGCTGTCTTCTGCGCTCGAAGGGACGCGTTCAATGGTCGTGCGACACATGGAACGTCGACGGCCGTCGAGCGCAAAGTGTTGTTTTGGCGGGAAACGATCTACACTGTTGGATGCGTTTGCTAAAACGCTATAAATAGGGGTGGGATCCCCCTAGGGTCCACACTTCGCTATCATTTTTCCATCGCTGTGAGGGTTAGCTCGGCGCTCTTTCCTTTAGGTCGGATCTCTCGCGTTCTTTTCTTGGAGGACTCCTTCTTTGACTCAGGTTAGATGTCTTCCTCTGAGAAGTCTGTTGAGATAGTTAGGGTAGAGTCTAAGGAGTCACATGAAATTTTGTGTACCCACATCTTAGATGATAACGATGAAGCTGGTGTTCCCTTCCGAACGGCGGCCAAGACATGGGCGTCTTGCCTGAGATTCGGGGCAGATGCTATTTGGTTTTATTCGTCCACCTCTCCGAAGATGCCAAGTTGATTTATGGCACCATGCATCGGAGGTTTAAACGGATGCGGCCGATGTAGCAGACTTTGTTAGATTCCCCCTCGCTTGAGGGGTTTTTGATTGTGGGGACGCTCTTCCCTGCAGGCGCAAGCCCCTGCAGTTAATTACGCTACCGCATAGCGGTAACAACTTTCTCCTTCTCCAGAATTTCACTTCGTGTCGTGGGTGTTTGTTTTGTTTATGGTTGCCCGTGGATTGTATACGGAGACTAATTTGTGTCGTCGCCCATAGGACGTGGATTAGTCCAAATCCGTATTCTCTTAGATTTGGGTTTGGGGTTTTGGTTTGAGAATACGTTAGCCATATTTGAGGCTAAGATCAACTCAAACGTTCGTTAAGGATACGTTAGTACAATTTCCAGGCTAAGATCAACTTAACAGGATCATTTAGATCCATTTCCAGTTTATGGACATGGTGGTCCATTGAATGTATGGCCGTCGGGACCCGTCACCTCTCTGACGATGTTGAAGGATTACAACGACAGATATCAGAGGAGTTCAGAAATATATCCTTGAACCGAAGTTGATTGGGGGGTCTATAGTCCAATTTGGGACTAAAGTCTGTTTGAAAGTTTAAGAATACGTTAGCCATATTTGAGGCTAAGATCAACTTAAACGGGATCATTTAGATCCGACAAAAGAGCATTTGGGGGCTCTATTATTCCAGTTTAGGGATATAGTGGTCCATGTTCCAGTTTAGGGACATGGGGGTCTATGTTATGTATAGCCGTCGGGACCCATCACCTCTCTGACGACGTTGAAGGATTACAACGACAGGTGTCAGAGGAGTTCAGAGATGTACCCTTGAACTAAAGTTGGTTGGGAGACCTATAGTCCAATTTGGGACTAAAGTCTGTTTGAGGGTTTAAAGATACGTTAGCCCTATTTGAGGCTAAGATCAACTTAAACGTTTGTTAAGGATACGTTAGTCTAATTTGAGACTAAGATCAACTTAACGGGATCGTTTAGATCCGACAAAAGAGCATTTGGGCTCTATTGTTCCAGTTTAGGGACATAGTGGTCCATTATTTAAGGACGCTTGAGTCCGGGAGTTTAAGGACGCTTGAGTCCGGGAGTTTAAGGACGCTTGAGTCCATGAGTTGGTTTAAGGACGCTTAAGTCCATATTGATGTGTGGTTGTCGGGACCCGTCACCTCTCTGACGACGTTGAAGGATTACAACGACAAATGTCAGAGGAGTTCGGAGATGTACCCTCGAACCGGGTGTAAATTGATTTAGGAGAGCATTCGTGCTCAGTCAATTTAATTTGAGTACTTACGGCCATGATTGGGCTAAGTCCAGTTGAGAATATTCAACGTTTTTATTTTTGGCCTATTAGGCCTGTGCTAGGGCTTTGCCTCTGTTTAATAATGCACTGCATTTTCTTTTGGCCTGCTAAGCCTTTTTGATTTGGGCTCTGTCCCTTTTAAACAATGCACATCATCTGTTTTTGTTTGGGCTCTGCCCTTTAAAATAATGCATTGCATTTTTTTTTAATTGGGCTTGACCCTTCTGTAAATAATGCAGTGCATTAATCAAACTGACAGTGGCCATGTGGCCTGTCAGGCGCTTTGCACCAATTATTGAGCGCAAGCGCATGTGGAGGTGACACGTGTCACGCTCTGGTGAGCGCAAGCGCAGTGCGCTGCGCTATTGCGTTGCTGACACATGGCGCGCTCTGGTGAGTTGCGCCAATTCAGAGAGCAATACTCTATTTTAAAAGCGCATAGTGCAAGTTATTCTGGTGCTGACACGTGGCGCTCTCTGGTGGCTTGCGCCAACCCAGGAGCGCAACAGTGCAGATTTACAAGTGCAAGGCACTGTTTTAATATCTTGATCCAATCTTGGATTCAAGAAAAGAATCTTTAGGATTCCAGAACCAATGGTTCATAAAAAAAGGCAATGCCTTTGTTGTTTATTATATTTTTATTGGAGACCTTTGATCTTGTTCTTAGATCAATAATCTTTTCAGAAGAAATTCTTCTTTTTTCTCAAAGGTTTTTACTTTTTTATCTCTCTGAGTTTCTTCTCAAAATTTTAGAGGAGTTCTCAATCTTTTTTTTTTTTCTGTGTTTCTCTCTCCTTTTTTTATATGTTTTAGAGTTGGAGTCTAGGGGCCTTTTTATAGTGCCATTTGGTTTGTTAAATTAGTTAAAAAGATCTTTCTCTGAGTGATTTGGGGATTTTTCCCCACCGTTGGATCTTTGATCCAAGGGCTTCTGTTTTACAGAAGGCAATCTTCTTGTTTTTAACAAGATTGAGAAAGATCTTTCCAGAATTTTTCTGTTTGGCGCAAGCGCACCTACGCTTGACACGTGTCGCGCAGCGCAGAGCGCTGACACGTGTCGCGCAGCGCAACTGCGCTGACACTTGTCAGCACAGTTGCGCTCGCGCAGCTCTGCGCTGCGTGACACGTGTCAGCGCAGTTGCGCTAGCGGAGTTGCGCTGCGCTCTGCGCTGCGCGACACGTGTCAAGCGTAGGTGCGCTTGCGCCAAACAGAAAAATTCTGGAAAGATCTTTCTCAATCTTGTTAAAAACAAGAAGATTGCCTTCTGTAAAACAGAAGCCCTTGGATCAAAAATCCAACGGTGGGGAAAAATCCCCAAATCACTCAGAGAAAGATTTCTTTAACTATTTTAACAAACCAAATGGTATTATAAAAAGGCCCCTAGACTCCAAGTATAAAACACATAAAAAAAGGAGAGAGAAACACAGAAAAAAAAGATAGAGAACTCCTCTAAAATTTTGAGAAGAAACTCAGAGAGATAAAAAGGTAAAAACCTTTTAGAAAAAAGAAGAATTTCTTCTGAAAAGATCATTGATCTAAGAACAAGATCAAAGGTCTCCAATAAAAATATAATAAACAACAAAAGCATTGCCTTTTTTTATGAACCATTGGTTCTGGAATCCTAAAGATTCTTTTCTTGAATCCAAGATTGGATCAAGATATTAAAACAGTGCCTAGCACTTGTAAATCTGCACTGTTGCGCTCCTGGGTTGGCGCAAGCCACCAGAGAGCGCCACGTGTCAGCACCGGAATAACTTGCGCTATGCGCTTTTAAAATAGAGCATTGCTCTCTGAATTGGCGCAACTCACCAGAGCGCGCCACGTGTCAGCAGCGCAATAGCGCAGCGCACTGCGCTTGCGCTCACCAGAGCGTGACACGTGTCACCTCCACATGCGCTTGCGCTCAATAATTGGCGCAAAGCGCCTGACAGGCCACATGACCACTGTCAGTTTGATTAATGGACTGCATTATTTACAGAAGGGTCAAGCCCAATTAAAAAGGGCCTAACAGGCCTAATAAAATGCAATGCATTATTTTAAAGGGCAGAGCCCAAACAAAAACAGATGATGTGCATCATTTAAAAGGGACAGAGCCCAAATCAAAAAGGCTTACCAGGCCAAAAGAAAATGCAGTGCATTATTAAACAGGGGCAAAGCCCTAGCACAGGCCTAATAGGCCAAAGATAAAAACGTTGAATATTCTCAACTGGACTTAGCCCAATCATGGCCGTAAGTCCTCAAATTAAATTGACTGAGCACGAATGCTCTCCTAAATCAATTTACACCCGGTTCGAGGGTACATCTCCGAACTCCTCTGACATTTGTCGTTGTAATCCTTCAACGTCGTCAGAGAGGTGACGGGTCCCGACAACCACACATCAATATGGACTTAAGCGTCCTTCAACCAACTCATGGACTCAAGCGTCCTTAAACTCCCGGACTCAAGCGTCCTTAAACTCCCGGACTCAAGCGTCCTTAAACACCCCGACTCAAGCGTCCTTAAATAATAGACCACTATGTCCCTAAACTGGAACAATAGAGCCCAAATGCTCTTTTGTCGGATCTAAACGATCCCGTTAAGTTGATCTTAGTCTCAAATTAGACTAACGTATCCTTAACAAATGTTTAAGTTGATCTTAGCCTCAAATAGGGCTAACGTATCTTTAAACCCTCAAACAGACTTTAGTCCCAAATTGGACTATAGGTCTCCCAACCAACTTTAGTTCAAGAGTACATCTCTGAACTCCTCTGACACCTGTCGTTGTAATCCTTCAACGTCGTCAGAGAGGTGATGGGTCCCGACGGCCATACATAACATAGACCCCCATGTCCCTAAACTGGAATATGGACCACTATGTCCCTAAACTGGAACAATAGAGCCCCTAAATGCTCTTTTGTCGGATCTAAATGATCCCGTTTAAGTTGATCTTAGGCTCAAATATGGCTAACGTATCCTTAAACCTTCAAACAGACTTTAGTCCCAAATTCGACTATAGACCCCCCCAATCAACTTCGGTTCAAGGGTACATCTCTGAACTCCTCTGATATTTGTCGTTGTAATCCTTCAACGTCGTCAGAGAGGTGACGGGTCCCAACGGCCATACATTCAATGGACCACCATGTCCCTAAACTGGAAATGGATCTAAATGATCCTGTTAAGTTGATCTTAGCCTGGAAATTGGACTAACGTATCCTTAACGAACGTTTGAGTTGATCTTAGCCTCAAATATGGCTAACGTATTCTCAAACCAAACCCCAAACCCAAATTTAAGAGAATACAGATTTGGACTAATCCGCGTCCTACGGGCGACGACACAAATTAGTCTCCGTATACAATCCACGGGCAACCACAAACAAAACAAACACCCACGACACGAAGTGAAATTCTGGAGAAGGAGAAAGTTGTTACCGCTATGCGGTAGCGTAATTAACTGCAGGGGCTTGCGCCTGCAGGGAAGAGCGTCCCCACAATCAAAAACCCCTCAAGCGAGGGGGAATCTGACGAAGTCTGCTACATCGGCCGCATCCGTTTAAACCTCCGATGCATGGTGCCATAAATCAACTTGGCATCTTCGGAGAGGTGGATGGATAAAACCAAATAGCATCTGCCCCGAATCTCAGGCAAGACGCCCATGTCTTGGCCGTCGTTCGGAGGGGAACAGATTCTGGCACGCCCGGTGGGACCTTTTTCTCTTTCCACTCCACATTTCGTGTGTCGTGTTCGCGAACGAATCGCGATTTGCTGTGGTTGCCTGTGGATTTAAGGTACTTAGATTTGGTGTCTTGCTCCATGCAGAAAGCAGAAGATCAATGGCTTCAAACTGCACTACCTGCAACTGCAACTCTCGCTCCGTCCTTGCTGGAGGAGTGACTTATGGGCCCCAAGCGGCCTCCCTTTTCAAGATGCCAGTGGAGCAGGTAGCTCAAGCCACCGCTGGACTATTCTTCAGGACCATGCTCCTACTGATGAGCTTCAATGCCCCAATGACATCGCAAGAAGCTCCAAAGAAGCCGGTTTTTGATCGACTTACCACTGCCGCGACCCCTCTCAACGGGTCGCCCAACTTCAATACCTCAGTTTTCAACAGACTGGGCCAGAATGTCTACAATCCTGCGATACCCGAAGCTGCCATCCCAAAGCGGATATCCATCCCGGCTCAAGCGGACGAAATCATTGGAAAGGCTCCTCCTTCCAAGAAGTCAGTTTCTACAAGGCTGGCCATTCTGGTTGCTGCTCCAGGCGAGGTCCTCAAAGCTGCTTCCCCTGCCCAGAGGTCTGTCTTTAACAGATTAGACATTGCTTCTTGACGGGTGTCAGTCTTCGACAGGCTAGCACCAATAACAGTCTCTCCTCAAAGCAGGGGGCACGACGAAGTCACCCTTATAGCTAAAACAACTCCATCCGCAAGACACTCGACGTCGCCACTGGCGCCAAGTGAGGAAGGTTGGGGGCAACTCCCCCTCTGGGATAACTCTGCCAGCTCCAACGGTGGGGATCGATGCTGCTGTTCCAACCGGGAACAGCTTTGAATTGCTGAACACGGTGCGCAGAAACTCTCCTACTGCGGTGCTGAAGCGAACTCCTTCACCTGTGGAGAATACTCCAGAGAAGAAGTTAGAGCAGCCCCTCAACGGTTGTCCTTTAAAATTTACAATGTCTGGCGACAGGTCCAAGAGTCGGTGATTGATGAAAACTATCTCCGCCGACAGAAAAAGATGAAGGTTCAGCAGGAGAAGGACTACTCTGTCAAGCCAGAAAAAGCAACAGCTGGCTGGGTGCCCACTGCAACGGCTCCCTCAACGTCAATCACTCAAAAGAAAAGGAGGCCACAAAAATCCCCTGTGAATATGGCGAACCGTAAAAGTACTGAATCTAAACGCCCCAAGTCTGGGGGCATGGTAGTGCATACTGTTTATATGGCATCCGGGAAAGAGGATAGTCGCGCTTCGATGGGTCACCGACCGCTCACCCGATCCGTGACAAAAGCCCAGGAGCAGCAATAGAAGCTTCAGGAGATGATAACTGCAATGGCCGTACTCACCGGGCCAAAAGAAAGCTCGGAGGTATCATCAGAACAGCGTCATGAACAAGAAACCGACGCTGATTTCTTACGCAGGGTCCTCGAAAAGAAAGACAAAGAATCCGCAGAGCAAGCGGCTAACATAAAACAAATGGCGCTCCTCTTCCAAGACATGGTCGGGATGATGTTACAACTGGATTCTCCAGCTGAAGACCCTCCAATCATTGTTGAAAACGATAAATAGGAGACATCTAATCCTCCGCCGGCTCTTTCAGCAGCCAAGGAGGAAGCCATTTCCAAGGCCGCACTGGATGACTATATAACTCAGCAAATACGAGCTCATCAGGCGAGTGAAGCGGCTGGGCAAATTGTTAGAACCGGACGACCCTATCCGGGCTGGTACAACCAAATCAGTTACCCGCCGGGATATACGATCCCTAGATTCCACGTGTACAAGGGGACAGGGAATCCACACCAGCATGTCGCTCAATTCAGGGCCTTATGCGACAACACTGGAGGTGACGACAGACTGCTGCTTCGCCAATTCGTCGGCAGCTTAGCAGAAACAGCCTTTGAATGGTATTCAGAGCTACCTAATGACCCTATCAAAACATTTGCGGAGATGGAGCTACTGTTTACACAAAGATTCGCGAGTGCTAGCGGACGCACCTCGATAACAGCACTGATTAATGCCAGGATAAGGCCAGGCGCGTGGGTCCAATACGCAACACGATGGCGGAACCTATGGTCGAAATGCGAATAACGCATCGAAGAAGCACCTGCAGTAGGAAAGTTTGTGGGCACTCTTGATCCTCAAGCGACCATCTCGCAGTTCATGATGTTCTTCAGGCCAATTACTTTCCAGGCCTTGATCGACAAGTTGGCCCAAATGGACCAGATGGGCCATGGACCGTCTCCTCCAAAACCGGACTCTCAAACTGAGAAGGGGAAAGGAAAAGCGATCGTCGTCGCCAATGCTCAACAACAGCCAAGCAACTTGAAGCCGGTTGTCCGTCAAAACAATATGCGTCCAAGCGTATCCCTCCAGGAGAAGCTAGGACGTCCTTACTCGTTTCCTCAAAATAAAACGAGAAGACTGTTCGAGCTGGCACTGCGCAACAGGCTCATCAATCTGCCGGATCCAAGACGCCCGTTGCAGCCAAACGACGTCAATGATCCCAATTACTGTCCCTACCACCGAGTGTTGGGTCATCCGATTGAGGATTGCTACGTCTTCAAAAACTGGATTGAAGACCAATACCTACAAGGCAAGTTTGCGCTGTCTGAAAAGTGGAAGGTAAACCCACCACAGCCGCACACTCCAAAGAAGACAGACACACCGGGGGCAACTTGTCACGTGATCTCTCACACATTGATAGACGATAAAGAGGCTCCTTGCACCGAGAAAACGAGGGCGGATTCTAAACCGGAACTTCTGTGGCCATCAGACGAGATGATCGATACCTTCCTGAATGAGATTCGTCTGAAAGTTAAAGCCAATCAAGAGCGTGAAATGGCCATACTGGAAGGACCTAAACGCCGGCGATTAGATGAAAGAGCCCAGGCGCTCCCGTCAAATCAAAAGACATACGCTGCCGATAAAAACAAATTCAAGACGAGGAAAAGGTTCGCTAAAGCCATATCAATGGGGATGAAGCTACCACCCTCTGAAGAAAACACTCTCGGTGGAGTAGAGATGCATCCTAACTTCTGCTTATATCATCAGAAGATCATACATCCTACCGAAGACTGCAACTCCTTTAAGTGTTGGTGGCAAGGGTATGTCGCCCACAGGAAATACGTCAACAGGACAAAGCGTGAAGCTCGTAGACAGCGGAAGAATGCGACAGATGAGCACAAAAGTGCCGCCGCCGACTGTTACATAGCCGACACCAAGGGATCGCAAGTTCTCACCTTCAGGAGCGGTTCCGACGAAAAAGTAGCCCTTGGCCCTCTCTTTAAGGAGTCCATCTCTGAAGGATTGAGGAGTTGCGAGAACGTTCATCCGCACAATTGCACGATATCCGGAGAGGATCTCGGACTCACAAACAACGGAGCAAACAAAAAAGGTAAAGGAAAAGGAAAAATGGCCTCTGTCGCCAACACTCAACAACAATCGAGTGGTCTTAGACCGATTATTCGCCAAAACAACAAGCGGCAACCCCTCTATGAGAGGTTGAAACGTCCTTACTCATTTTCCCAGGATGAAACAAGGAGGCTGTTCGAAGTGGCGGTGCGCAACAGGCTTATCATTCTACCGGAGCCGAAACAACAGCTACAACTGAATGATGTCAACAATCATAATTACTGCCCTTACCACCAAGTATTGGGCCATCCGATCAAAAACTGCTACGTTTTCAAAAACTGGGTTGAAGACCAATACCAACAGGGCAAGTTCGTCATCTCCGAAAACTGGAAGGTGAGCCCGCCACAACCGTACGCTTCGAGAAAGATGGATACGCCGGGGGCATCATACTCATTCATAGGGAAAGCCCCATAGACCGAAAAGTTAGTAAACTAGAGATTCGCCTCAAATATGGCGACGGTGGACCGAAACGTCCCTAAACTAACAGCGGACCGAAATGTCCTTAAACTAACGATGGACCACAATGTCCTAAAACTTGCAAACGACCGAAATGTCATTAAACTACTACCGCAGCATCCTTAGGCTGACGAGATAAAAGAAAGAAGAATAAAGAATAAAAAAAATAATAAAAAAACAAAACGGTATGTCCATAAGCAAAATGGGCACGGATGAAAACCCGAAAGGGCTCCGTGAGTAAAAACAGCAGGGCTACCGGCGAGTGTTCGTGAAAACCCGAAAGGGCGCGACCTCATTAAAAAAAAAGGAATAAAAAAAAAGAATAAAAAAAAACGGTATGTCCATAAGCAAAATGGGCACGGATGAAAACTCGAAAGGGCTCCGTGAGTAAAAACAGCAGGGCTACCGGCGAGTGTTTGTGAAAACCCGAAAGGGCGCAACCTCGTTAGGAGACACTTGCAGGGTCCTCTCGACCTTGTAAAGAGAAACCACCCGCGTGAGATCCTTACGACTCACAGGGGAGCAACACACTTAGGGATCCTCACGATTCCTAAGGAGAAATTACACTTGCGAGATCCTCACGACTCGTAAGGAGAACTCTCTTATGAGACCCCTACGGCTCATAAGATTTGAAAGTCTTAAGTTACAGAGTCCTAAACCTGTGCTTAAGCAAACACCCCACAACCTTCGATATTGCCCTACAAGTGGCTCAATACTGACCCTTGTATACAATCCACGGGCGCGAATAAACATTTCCCTAACCAAGTCCCATCCGTGACTAGGGATATGTTCGCACGGTGAACAAACACTTATAGGTCCTCTCGACTTGCAAGGAGAAAACTCTATTGTAAGATCCTTACGACTTACAAGAAGCCATACACTTAGGAGTCCCCACGATTCCTAAGGAGAAAACACACCTACGAGATCCTCACGACTTGTAGGGAGAAACACCTTTATGAGACCCTTACGGCTCATGAAGTAAAAAGCCTTAGTCGACGGGATCCTAACCCTGTTTGCTAAGCCATCTTTGTTCGACATCGATAGAGGCAAATGATGATTCTCTCCTGGTAATATCCCAGTGGTAGCGATGCTGATGCCTAAAACGGTATCAAATTCCAAGTCCTTTTACGGCAAATGATGATTCGCTCTTGGCAATATTCCAGACGTAGCGATGCTGATGCTAAGATTGGCATCAGATTCCAAGTTCCACACTCGCGATAAAAAAAAATCAGCGAGCCAAAAATGCATATGAAATAGCCGAAATGATGGGGCAAATTGCAACGAAATCAGCAAGTAAAAATGTAAGCATACAAAAATAGCCGAAATGATGGGGCAACTTGCAACAAAATCAACAAGTAAAAATATATGCATACAAAAACAGCCGAAATGATTGGGCAACTAACAATAAAAAGCAGCGAGTAAAAATAAAATAAATAGCCGAAATGATTGGGCACCGTGAAAAATACCCAGGACGAAGAGACGGATATGATTTTGTATATCAGGTTCGGTATCTAATAACATTCGTTCAGAATCAATGTATCGGTAATACAGGGTGACAGTGACCGACAGACTTGGCTGCAACTCTTGCCCCGTTTTCTGCCTCATGAAACTTATCACCCGTTCTCAGTTCTCTACCTATCTGTAGCCCTATGTAACAGATTACATATCTGGGATCCTTATCTGGTATCACATACCCAGGACGTAAAGGATACTGAGAAACAGTTCTCTGTAATGAACACACCCGAAGATGATGCATCATCATGCACTCTCCTCGTTTGGGCGGCACGGGAATTCTGGTATTCCCCAATTTCCTGCTCTGTCTTATAACAATTATAAGTTGGAGCGGGACCAACGTTCCCCAGCTCAGTACAACAAGCGGGTTCGGTCAATATTCCGTTTTATTATCTTGATTAAGGCGTGATATGGTCGCTACCTGGAGAGAGAGAGAAGAAAACACTCAGCGTGCGCTCTTGCAAGAATAGATTGGTTTTTATTTTATCTAATCAGGATGGCTCCCACTGCTTTTTATCAAATCTTCCTTCAAACCCTAAAAGGAAAGACTAGCCGGGATTAATTACACACTACAAGTTCGCCAATCTTTCAGCCAGGCCAGTGTCGGTACTTTGAGGGAGGTCCCCCGTGTTTTCGCACGAACCTAATTACTGTAAACCTCGTTTTCCCAGAGGCGTAACCCCGTTGACACCTTTCTAGACACCTACTTGATCGGCTAATTGTAATGTATAAAACTCTCCCAGGAGTAACACTTACTCGCAGCGGGTATCGGGATCCAACTATCTCATAGAAGGTATGCAATCTCATTGCAAATTTCAACACTTGAAATTCCCGATAATATTTTGCCCCTAGCACCCTATGACCTTGACGGAGGTCAACAAACCATAGGCTACTAGTCAAGTTCAACCCGTCATTTCTTGATCGAATTGAACCCACCCGCACGACCCTTGACGGAGGTCAACAAGGCCGCACGACTACCCTAACTCAATCTGCATCATATGCATAAGCAGATAAATACTGGTTAGCTACCGCACACTGCGCCTTGACGGAGGTCAACAAACGCAGCACGAATACTAAACAGCACTTATCTGAAATGACGGAGGGCTACGACAGGTTTTTATGAAAACCTATTGCGTAATGAACTTGATATCGTTGTAGAATCAAATGATTTTAAAATGGAGTGCTTTTGAGGCTTTTCTAGTTTTGCTAAAGGAGTCACTCCCGGTGAAGGGATCGTCGGTCCTTTCCTCGTCGAATGAGGTGCGGGATATATCATATATATCACTGTGCAAAGCAAAAACACTTAAAAGCAATCAAAAGACAAACCGAGTGTGTAGCATCTGCCAGTTATTGCTAAAGGAGTCACTCCCGGTGAAGGGATCTCGGTCCTTTCCTCATCGAATAAGGTGCAGGATATATCACATATACCGCTGTGCAAAGCAAGAACTGTAGCTACCTGTTTTATTTTGAAATTCAATTCTACAACATCTAAGGTTTCTTTTATTTCATTAATCACATTAATGAAGTCCCATCATTTAAGTACCTAAACATCACACATAGATATGACGTACACTTATGCCATCCGCATTCGCCTCGATGTCCCCTCATGCACCGTTAGGTTAGGTAACTAACGGCAGAGCAGGGCAGGGCTAGCGCGGGTGTAAAACATAAGTAACGACTATATAATATATCATATATCATATATACTGTATCTATCACAGAACATCACATGATCACATCACAGATATCGCAGCAGAAGAATCATATGAAATATTGGATATACTAGGACGTCCGTGTTTTCAATACGAGCCAGTATAAAACACGGATTCCACGGTCGTGATGAATAGCCAAACCCACACCCCTAGACCCCTACGAGAGCGGCAAGCAACCCTACCAATTCTAGAGTTAGGAGACCCGGACTCGACTCCTCGAGTTGGTCTCCCACTGGACTCCAGAACCCGGTTACTTGTGCCCTCCTCCTTGGGTCTATCCTAGTGCGGAAAAGTAAATAATATACAACAGGTGACAACTTCCGCAACCTGGAAGCGCCCCAATAAAAGAATATTACATACAAGTTTTTACATGAATGAAAATGAAAAACACTCATCTCACATAAAAACCCCCGGCTATTCAAACACGACGATCCAATATAACATATCCAGCAACACATAACATCACATGTCATCAACGTAAGTAAATATGTCCATCCCAATTGTCGTTGACATATAGCAACGAAACCGGCGATATCACATATTACACTTACGGTCACAGAAAAGAAAGTGTAAAACTACAACAGTTGGAATCCTCAACCACCTCAGACATCGCATGCCTGACCAAATGAATTCCTTAGACATCACATGCCTAACAATTATAAACCCCGCATTTTAGTCTCATTATCGAAAACACTTTTCAATACTTAGTCGGGCAATTCAACAAGATTCCCGAAAAACTGATCGAATGCTCGTCGCAAACTTCAGTAGGCGGCCGCACCCCCGATACCGTCGACGAAGTGCACCAAGGCGGAACACCGCTGCCGCGAGCACCCGAACGGATGCTTTCGGCGACGGGGTTCTCCTACAGTCACTTGGTCGGGGCTATGGAGTGAAGCTGTCTATTAAGTTTACCCGGCGAGTATCCGCGTACGCTACGTGATTGCGACGGACTTTTGATCACATCAAAATTCCGTGGCAACCGATCAAGTGAGACTAAACTGCTATGTTTATATCATTCATTCAGTTATCTCATAACTACTTGTGAATTCCAATTATTGTATCCCATTCCAGATAAATAGAAAATGTTAAATTTTCCGATCGAACATTCTAACACCCAAGTTTTCCCGATACAGATCAACACATGAAACTAGTCTAACAACATTCAGTTCGTACCTCAGTACCAACGGTCCAGCCGTAGAAGGGTCAAGCCAACGCCTCACATGTGGCACGCCGTACTGCCCCAAACCCGAAGGTTCAAAGGGCAGTTCAAGACGGTCACATAATCGAGTTAAGGTTTGTTGTCTTCTAGAGGAACCATCGCGTTACTTGCACTACTTAGAACGTCGTTAAACTACGGAAAAATCCAACACTTGGAAATTTCCCGACAGGGGAAAAATTGGGTATTTATATCCGGTCGAACTTTTTAA
Source organism: Agapanthus africanus (assembly GCA_030015575.1). NCBI lineage: Eukaryota > Viridiplantae > Streptophyta > Magnoliopsida > Asparagales > Amaryllidaceae > Agapanthus > Agapanthus africanus. Next base: position 426,663,427 of record JASDDO010000019.1, on the reverse strand, counting down.
CATATTCTGAAAATTATCCGGAAAAACACAAAGACGAAATTTGATACCCCGATCGAAACACCGAATCCCCAAAACAACTCCAGAAAAATTCAACACTTGAAAAAATATTAAAAATACCCAGGAAAACCAGCACTAAAAATTAAGAATTACTGTGCAAATTTCGAAGCACAAAACGACAACAGGGCCGCGGATCCGCCGCATTACCCTTTTGTAAGGCCGCGGATCCGCGCCCTCTTTAACGAATCACTTGCTCGAATTTTGCTGTAAACCTTATATCTTCCTGCTTATTTTTCTGAATATTTTTAATCTGGAAAAATCCACGTTTTTGAAAAAAGGACAGAGAGCATGGAAATTTTGCGGTTTCGGTTCGTTCGGACTTCAAATCGCGTCTAGACTTCGCCTAAGGCTCTAGCTAGGCTCTGATACCACTGTAGGGTTCCTAGGCATCCTAATGAGGCTCACAAGGCATCAACCATGCCAATTTCAAAAATTCTAGGTGCCAAGAAACCCGACTACGGATCGTTTGCTAGAAAACTAGGCGAAAATATAATCTAGTTAACACTTAACTAAGGGATACGGATATACAACCTTTGTAGATCCGTTTCTCCACCTCCATAGCTCCGCAACGAAGTCCTCTCCGCTGTCCAAAAAGAATCCGGGCTCTAGCGTCGACTTCATCGGAGAATAAGCGAGCTAGGTCGTCGATGTCCATGCCGAAGATGATCTACGTCGAGGCATCGCTAAATCAAGCTCCGACTTCACCAAGTCAAGAAACTTGTGAAGAAAACACACTCTACTACTTGGCAAGAGGTAGAGGATGAAGAAATAGGAAGTGGGTAGACTTTAGAATTGGATTTCTCACTTGTTTTCATCAATCACCATTGATGAAGCAAGCTTCTTCAATGAAGAAGAAGATGAAGAAGATGAATATTGTTATGATAAGAATAATATAAAATAGAAAATAAAATCCATTCTTATCATAATATTAACCTTAGTTTAGTGTAGAGAATGGACCATGGTTAGATATGATGGTTAGGGTTAAGGAAGAGATAAGAATGGTTGACTTGATCAAAGTTTCAAGAAACTTCAACATAAAACAAAATAAGCCTCCATCCTTAAATAATTTCCAAAATGAATATATATAAATAAATGAATAAGATAATCAAAACCCTAATCATTAAGTAAACCATGGTTTAATCTTTACACTTAACCAAGTTAATATGCATCATCAAACATGATACAAACATGTGCATAAAAGTATATCACATATACAACTTGCACAATCCAAGTGAGAAAATCCATTTAAAGTGAACCATTACTAGTTAATGCAAAGTAATATATCAAATATATAATTATACATTAAATCATTAAATCAACACTTGATTCAATGATCCGGTCATGTCGCACACAACCGACTAGTATACAATGTATCGGCTTATCGAATCAACGCTTGAATCGATAACTAGGTTATATCGCATACAACCATTCGATACATTCATCGCGAGAATGGAATACGGTATCACATACACGCATTATTCTCGGTCCCGCACATATCTCATATGCGCTCCTATTTCGTTTCGCTTGAGCCAGGAAACCTCTGTGTAGGACTCTAAAGACTCGTCAATACGCCGGCAGCAGGCGATGATCATATCAAACACCCACAAGCCGCAAGCGGTCTGCTAAACGTAACGGCCACCCGGGTATTGAGCGATCAGAAGATCGACGAGCAAGCCCGCTCACACTCCTGCGAATCCGACCAGTAACACTACCGTACAGTCCGGTCTGATCGTCTGATATGTCGCATATCTCGCCTAGGGGTGGTAAACGTCAGACCCCAATAGCTCGATAAGTCGTGTCGATATGAGGCTCATAACGGGTCGAGAAACTACTGGTAACACTTACCAGCAATTCTCTGAGCAGCCTTGGCCAGGGACTTCCTGTTATAGCCAATCGAACACAGCGCAACATCAACCCCCTATACCGGAAGAGACGAATCCCCTCCTATCGCTCATTGCCTCCATGTGACTCGGGACTGTACCCAAAAACCACCGTTTTGCACGCCCTCTTGGACGTGGTAATATGGAAATCAAAGCACAGTGGGAACCACACAAGACTCTATGACGATCTCGGGTCAACAGACTACTCTGTACCAGTGTCACCAGAGAACTGCCATCTGACGTGAGGTATAATACCATCTGGGAGTTCTCGGCGAGTCCGTCCAGTGTACCCAGTCTCTACTGAGCACCCGTATATCATCTCTGATGTCAAACACCGATGGATATGGGATCATCCATCGCCCATCTGTATGGGTCGAGAAGGTATACGCTAGTCTACTCTGGTATATCGATGCCCCGTCTCGATACACCCACGACTAGGGACTTTGAAGGATGTACTTATGGACTACCATGTCCCCACTAGTATGATCCGCATCATAGTCCAGGTAGTCAAGCACACATCCTAAGGGCTTTACCAACATGTAACAGAGAGACAATCAGTATACACGTTAAGGTAAAGTTCAACCAGATAGCATACTATCATGTCGAGCAAGAAAGTCCTCCCTATATATGTCCCAGCATCCACTACAATATACATCCTATGTACAGTAATGGCCTCTAGGGCATACATATAACTAACAATCTCCCACTTGCACTAGGGCCATCTGATAGCAGTGGTTGCAGTATCTCATACTCAACCATCCCATAAAAGTCTCTCTCTGGGAACAGGCCTTTGTGAGTGGATCCGCTGTGTTGTCCTCTGAGTCTACTCTCCAAACCTCGATCACCCTGGAGATCAACTATCTCCATGATAAGGTGATACTGCCTTAGAATATGTCTGGATCACTGATGGGACGGACGTTCCTTGGCATAAGCCACAACTCCATTGTCACACAATGGTAGGAACATAGTTCATCTCATGAACCTATATACACCCAAACAGCCTCTTTGGTAGCATCTTAAGTAGCGATGTATCCTGCCTTTATCGTCTAGTATGTCATAGTATCCAGCTTGGAACTCTTCCAACATACCGTCCCTTTACTGAGGGTAAAGACAATGCCTGTGACTGACATTCAGTCGTCTTTATCACCCTGGAACACTTCCAGTGATTCTCCCTAGGATCGATTGATACCATCTCACTACAACTAGTGAGAATCCTAACATCCAATTAAATCTATCTCATAGATCCAAAACTCAGGATTTAGGAGGTATCATATTGATCCTATATGGAGAATCATAGTGATAAGCGGAGATTGATCGAGCGTAGCATAAGAAACTCCTTTCTTATCAAAAGTATGTCATCCACGTACTCTACGAGGATCACCACCATACTCCCTACTACCTTTTTGTTTATACAAGGTTCATCTACCATTTTGATGATGTCAACTTCTTTGACTAATCCATCAAAATAGATGTTCCAACTCCGCGATGCCTGCTTTATCTTATAAAACATCTTGCACACGTTTCCGCTGCTCCCACTGTCTACGAGGCCCTCTGGCTGTGTACTTATAGACGCACTCTTCTAAAACATCATTTAGAAAAGCAGTCATGGCACCCAACCGCCAGATATCGTAGTTATGGTATGTAGCCGTGGCAAGTAGGATCTGGATGGACTTAAGCATAGTCACTTGAAAAGGTTTCATCATGATCTACGCCTGGTCGATGACGAAAAGCTTTAACAAGTCTAGCTTTGAAAGTCTCAACTTTTCCATCTACACCAAGTAATCTTCTCAAGATATACTTGCTCCTGATGGGGATTTAACCCTTCAGATATTGCAACCAAAGTCCATACTTTGTTGGTGTACATGGATTCCATCTAAGATCGCTAAGCATCCAGCCATTCTTACAGAGTCACACTCCTGATGGCCAGCTCGAAACTAGTTGGGTCATCATCTCATGATGTAATCCTCGCTCCCACTGTCATAGAGAAACCGAAGTATCTCTCAGGTGGGTGAGGAACCCTACTAGATCGGCGGAGAGGCTGAGGTTCGTCGGTAACTATTGAATCCTTTGGTTTTATCAAATCATCTGCTGTAATTTGTATAGCTAGAACCATTCCAGTTCTACATTACAGTATTTGCCTCGAGCTTGTCCGGATTTTGCTTTTAGACATAGGCCGGACAACCCCAAATCCTAACCAACTTAAGATATGGGCTCTTCCCTTTCCATATCACATATGAAGTGGTAGGCATTGATTTGATTCGAACCCTATTCAATAGGTATGCAACTTCGTAAGTGCATAACTCCCAAATGGAAAAAGGTAACTCAGTAGTACTCATCATAGAGCACACCATATCAAATAGGGTGTATCTGCTCCGCCCCGATATACCATCGTGCTATGGTGTATATAGAGGAGTAATGCTGAGAGAGAATCTCATTCTCCTTTAGAATAGTCCAGGATTTTCGTGCTCAAGTATTCTCCTCCTTGATCTCATCAAAGGACATAATACTTTTACCCGTATTCTGGTTCTCTACTTCTAACTTATATTTTGTGAATATCTTAAAAGGTTCGGACTTGTGTTTCAACAGGAACATATGTCTGAATCTCGAGAGATTATCAGAGAATGTAATGAAGTACAAAGAACCGGTCTTGGCATATGTAGACTGGGGATCTACATACATCAACATGTATCATCCCAAGAGTTCACTAACTCTTTCTCTGTTTCCAGTAAACGGAGCTGTGGTCATCTTATCTTTGTGACATGACTGGCGAGTTTCACAAGATGTAAATTCAAACTGATTTAAATATGCATCTATATGTAACTCTAGCTAGTCGGGTCACATTGATCTGACCTAGTCTACAATGCCTCAAGAAGAATTCGTTCATTTCTGAACTCTTCCTCTTGTGTGTGTTCCATATAATAAGAACTGTAGTTTGATTTAGAACATCAATGCTTTTAGATAACGTGCCTGAACCGATCAACTTTTGATATAGGAAATGTTCAAAACATTATCCAACAATACAAAATTTTATCGTTTCTTTACTAATAAAGAGACTGATATGATTTTGTATATCAGGTTCGGTATCTAATAACATTCGTTCAGAATCAATGTATCGGTAATACAGGGTGACAGTGACCGACAGACTTGGCTGCAACTCTTGCCCCGTTTTCTGCCTCATGAAACTTATCACCCGTTCTCAGTTCTCTACCTATCTGTAGCCCTATGTAACAGATTACATATCTGGGATCCTTATCTGGTATCACATACCCAGGACGTAAAGGATACTGAGAAATAGTTCTCTGTAATGAACACACCCGAAGATGATGCATCATCATGCACTCTCCTCGTTTGGGCGGCATGGGAATTCTGGTATTCCCCAATTTCCTGCTCTGTCTTATAACAATTATAAGTTGGAGCGGGACCAACGTTCCCCAGCTCAGTACAACAAGCGGGTTCGGTCAATATTCCGTTTTATTATCTTGATTAAGGCGTGATATGGTCGCTACCTGGAGAGAGAGAGAAGAAAACACTCAGCGTGCGCTCTTGCAAGAATAGATTGGTTTTTATTTTATCTAATCAGGATGGCTCCCACTGCTTTTTATCAAATCTTCCTTCAAACCCTAAAAGGAAAGACTAGCCGGGATTAATTACACACTACAAGTTCGCCAATCTTTCAGCCAGGCCAGTGTCGGTACTTTGAGGGAGGTCCCCCGTGCTTTCGCACGAACCTAATTACTGTAAACCTCGTTTTCCCAGAGGCGTAACCCCGTTGACACCTTTCTAGACACCTACTTGATCGGCTAATTGTAATGTATAAAACTCTCCCAGGAGTAACACTTACTCGCAGCGGGTATCGGGATCCAACTATCTCATAGAAGGTATGCAATCTCATTGCAAATTTCAACACTTGAAATTCCCGATAATATTTTGCCCCTAGCACCCTATGACCTTGACGGAGGTCAACAAACCATAGGCTACTAGTCAAGTTCAACCCGTCATTTCTTGATCGAATTGAACCCACCCGCACGACCCTTGACGGAGGTCAACAAGGCCGCACGACTACCCTAACTCAATCTGCATCATATGCATAAGCAGATAAATACTGGTTAGCTACCGCACACTGCGCCTTGACGGAGGTCAACAAACGCAGCACGAATACTAAACAGCACTTATCTGAAATGACGGAGGGCTACGACAGGTTTTTATGAAAACCTATTGCGTAATGAACTTGATATCGTTGTAGAATCAAATGATTTTAAAATGGAGTGCTTTTGAGGCTTTTCTAGTTTTGCTAAAGGAGTCACTCCCGGTGAAGGGATCGTCGGTCCTTTCCTCGTCGAATGAGGTGCGGGATATATCATATATATCACTGTGCAAAGCAAAAACACTTAAAAGCAATCAAAAGACAAACCGAGTGTGTAGCATCTGCCAGTTATTGCTAAAGGAGTCACTCCCGGTGAAGGGATCTCGGTCCTTTCCTCATCGAATAAGGTGCAGGATATATCACATATACCGCTGTGCAAAGCAAGAACTGTAGCTACCTGTTTTATTTTGAAATTCAATTCTACAACATCTAAGGTTTCTTTTATTTCATTAATCACATTAATGAAGTCCCATCATTTAAGTACCTAAACATCACACATAGATATGACGTACACTTATGCCATCCGCATTCGCCTCGATGTCCCCTCATGCACCGTTAGGTTAGGTAACTAACGGCAGAGCAGGGCAGGGCTAGCGCGGGTGTAAAACATAAGTAACGACTATATAATATATCATATATCATATATACTGTATCTATCACAGAACATCACATGATCACATCACAGATATCGCAGCAGAAGAATCATATGAAATATTGGATATACTAGGACGTCCGTGTTTTCAATACGAGCCAGTATAAAACACGGATTCCACGGTCGTGATGAATAGCCAAACCCACACCCCTAGACCCCTACGAGAGCGGCAAGCAACCCTACCAATTCTAGAGTTAGGAGACCCGGACTCGACTCCTCGAGTTGGTCTCCCACTGGACTCCAGAACCCGGTTACTTGTGCCCTCCTCCTTGGGTCTATCCTAGTGCGGAAAAGTAAATAATATACAACAGGTGACAACTTCCGCAACCTGGAAGCGCCCCAATAAAAGAATATTACATACAAGTTTTTACATGAATGAAAATGAAAAACACTCATCTCACATAAAAACCCCCGGCTATTCAAACACGACGATCCAATATAACATATCCAGCAACACATAACATCACATGTCATCAACGTAAGTAAATATGTCCATCCCAATTATCGTTGACATATAGCAACGAAACCGGCGATATCACATATTACACTTACGGTCACAGAAAAGAAAGTGTAAAACTACAACAGTTGGAATCCTCAACCACCTCAGACATCGCATGCCTGACCAAATGAATTCCTTAGACATCACATGCCTAACAATTATAAACCCCGCATTTTAGTCTCATTATCGAAAACACTTTTCAATACTTAGTCGGGCAATTCAACAAGATTCCCGAAAAACTGATCGAATGCTCGTCGCAAACTTCAGTAGGCGGCCGCACCCCCGATACCGTCGACGAAGTGCACCAAGGCGGAACACCGCTGCCGCGAGCACCCGAACGGATGCTTTCGGCGACGGGGTTCTCCTACAGTCACTTGGTCGGGGCTATGGAGTGAAGCTGTCTATTAAGTTTACCCGGCGAGTATCCGCGTACGCTACGTGATTGCGACGGACTTTTGATCACATCAAAATTCCGTGGCAACCGATCAAGTGAGACTAAACTGCTATGTTTATATCATTCATTCAGTTATCTCATAACTACTTGTGAATTCCAATTATTGTATCCCATTCCAGATAAATAGAAAATGTTAAATTTTCCGATCGAACATTCTAACACCCAAGTTTTCCCGATACAGATCAACACATGAAACTAGTCTAACAACATTCAGTTCGTACCTCAGTACCAACGGTCCAGCCGTAGAAGGGTCAAGCCAACGCCTCACATGTGGCACGCCGTACTGCCCCAAACCCGAAGGTTCAAAGGGCAGTTCAAGACGGTCACATAATCGAGTTAAGGTTTGTTGTCTTCTAGAGGGACCATCGCGTTACTTGCACTACTTAGAACGTCGTTAAACTACGGAAAAATCCAACACTTGGAAATTTCCCGACAGGGGAAAAATTGGGTATTTATATCCGGTCGAACTTTTTAACATATTCTGAAAATTATCCGGAAAAACACAAAGACGAAATTTGATACCCCGATCGAAACACCGAATCCCCAAAACAACTCCAGAAAAATTCAACACTTGAAAAAATATTAAAAATACCCAGGAAAACCAGCACTAAAAATTAAGAATTACTGTGCAAATTTCGAAGCACAAAACGACAACAGGGCCGCGGATCCGCCGCATTACCCTTCTGTAAGGCCGCGGATCCACGCCCTCTTTAACGAATCACTTGCTCGAATTTTGCAGTAAACCTTATATCTTCCTGCTTATTTTTCTGAATATTTTTAATCTGGAAAAATCCACGTTTTTGAAAAAAGGACAGAGAGCATGGAAATTTTCCGGTTTCGGTTCGTTCGGACTTCAAATCGCGTCTAGACTTCGCCTAAGGCTCTAGCTAGGCTCTGATACCACTGTAGGGTTCCTAGGCATCCTAATGAGGTCTCATAAGGCATCAACCATGCCAATTTCAAAAATTCTAGGTGCCAAGAAACCCGACTACGGATCGTTTGCTAGAAAACTAGGCGAAAATATAATCTAGTTAACACTTAACTAAGGGATACGGATATACAACCTTTGTAGATCCGTTTCTCCACCTCCATAGCTCCGCAACGAAGTCCTCTCCGCTGTCCAAAAAGAATCCGGGCTCTAGCGTCGACTTCATCGGAGAATAAGCGAGCTAGGTCGTCGATGTCCATGCCGAAGATGATCTACGTCGAGGCATCGCTAAATCAAGCTCCGACTTCACCAAGTCAAGAAACTTGTGAAGAAAACACACTCTACTACTTGGCAAGAGGTAGAGGATGAAGAAATAGGAAGTGGGTAGACTTTAGAATTGGATTTCTCACTTGTTTTCATCAATCACCATTGATGAAGCAAGCTTCTTCAATGAAGAAGAAGATGAAGAAGATGAATATTGTTATGATAAGAATAATATAAAATAGAAAATAAAATCCATTCTTATCATAATATTAACCTTAGTTTAGTGTAGAGAATGGACCATGGTTAGATATGATGGTTAGGGTTAAGGAAGAGATAAGAATGGTTGACTTGATCAAAGTTTCAAGAAACTTCAACATAAAACAAAATAAGCCTCCATCCTTAAATAATTTCCAAAATGAATATATATAAATAAATGAATAAGATAATCAAAACCCTAATCATTAAGTAAACCATGGTTTAATCTTTACACTTAACCAAGTTAATATGCATCATCAAACATGATACAAACATGTGCATAAAAGTATATCACATATACAACTTGCACAATCCAAGTGAGAAAATCCATTTAAAGTGAACCATTACTAGTTAATGCAAAGTAATATATCAAATATATAATTATACATTAAATCATTAAATCAACACTTGATTCAATGATCCGGTCATGTCGCACACAACCGACTAGTATACAATGTATCGGCTTATCGAATCAACGCTTGAATCGATAACTAGGTTATATCGCATACAACCATTCGATACATTCATCGCGAGAATGGAATACGGTATCACATACACGCATTATTCTCGGTCCCGCACATATCTCATATGCGCTCCTATTTCGTTTCGCTTGAGCCAGGAAACCTCTGTGTAGGACTCTAAAGACTCGTCAATACGCCGGCAGCAGGCGATGATCATATCAAACACCCACAAGCCGCAAGCGGTCTGCTAAACGTAACGGCCACCCGGGTATTGAGCGATCAGAAGATCGACGAGCAAGCCCGCTCACACTCCTGCGAATCCGACCAGTAACACTACCGTACAGTCCGGTCTGATCGTCTGATATGTCGCATATCTCGCCTAGGGGTGGTAAACGTCAGACCCCAATAGCTCGATAAGTCGTGTCGATATGAGGCTCATAACGGGTCGAGAAACTACTGGTAACACTTACCAGCAATTCTCTGAGCAGCCCTGGCCAGGGACTTCCTGTTATAGCCAATCGAACACAGCGCAACATCAACCCCCTAACCGGGAGAGACGAATCCCCTCCTATCCCTCATTGCCTCCATGTGACTCGGGACTGTACCCAAAAACCACCGTTTTGCACGCCCTCTTGGACGTGGTAAGATGGAAATCAAAGCACAGTGGGAACCACACAAGACTCTATGACGATCTCGGGTCAACAGACTACTCTGTACCAGTGTCACCAGAGAACTGCCATCTGACGTGAGGTATAATACCATCTGGGAGTTCTCGGCGAGTCCGTCCAGTGTACCCAGTCTCTACTGAGCACCCGTATATCATCTCTGATGTCAAACACCGATGGATATAGGATCATCCATCGCCCATCTGTATGGGTCGAGAAGGTATACGCTAGTCTACTCTGGTATATCGATGCCCCGTCTCGATACACCCACGACTAGGGACTTTGAAGGATGTACTTATGGACTACCATGTCCCCACTAGTATGATCCGCATCATAGTCCAGGTAGTCAAGCACACATCCTAAGGGCTTTACCAACATGTAACAGAGAGACAATCAGTATACACGTTAAGGTAAAGTTCAACCAGATAGCATACTATCATGTCGAGCAAGAAAGTCCTCCCTATATATGTCCCAGCATCCACTACAATATACATCCTATGTACAGTAATGGCCTCTAGGGCATACATATAACTAACAACGTCAACATCGACAACTTAGAGATCACCAACGGCGTTTCTCCTCAGTCCAGCAAGGATGCAGATTGCAACGTCAACGAAAGACCCCATGGTCCAAACAATACGGAGTGATGGCAAAATCCTAGCTCCACCTCAACAGTCGTCTCGATACAGCAAACGCAATGTCGACAACAGCATTCCTTCGCAAAGTCCACCGGGATGCAGATGTAACGTCAACGAAAGACCTCACGGTCAAAACAAAGGGAGTGACGGCAAAATCCCAGCTCCACCGCGACATTCGTTTCGATACAGCGGACGCAATGCAAGCAAACGAAGCGAAGGCCAAATTCCTAGCTTCAGGGTCTTGACGGCAAGTCATATAAAGCCTGAAAGACAATCGGAGATCATCTCGCACCAGCGCGGGAGTGGTCACCACCTCGACGATCGTCTCGATACAGCAGATGAAATGTCACCCCAGCGTTCTTCTCCCAGCAGGATTCGGATGCGCCAAAGCAAATGAAGCAAAAGGCCAAATTCTTAGCTTCAGGGTTTTGACGGCAAGTCATATAAAGCCTGAAAGACATTCGGAGATCATCTTGCACCAGTGCGGAGTGGTCACCATCTTGACGTTCGTCTCGATATAGCAGACGTGATATCACCCCAGCGTTCTTCTTCCAACAGGATTCGGACGTGACAAAGCAAACGAAGCAAATGCCAAATTCCTAGCTTCAGGGTCTTAACGGCAAGTCATTATAAAGCCTGAAAGACGATCGGAGATCATCTTGCACCTGTGCGGAATGGTCACCACCTCGACGTTCATCTCGATACAGCAGACGAGATGTCACCCCAGCGTTCTTCCTCCAACAGGATTTAGACGCGACAATCAAACAGTGGAGCCACGGCAAAGTCCCTAGTTCCAAACCTCGACGGTTCACCAACAACCTAGAGACAACAGCGACATTCGTCTCGATATAGAGGACGCAATGCCAGCAAACGAAGTAAAGGCCAAATTCCTAGCTTTAGGGTCTTAACGCCAAGTCATATAAAGCCTGAAAGACGATCGTGAGATCATCTCACACCAGTACGGAATGGTCACCATCCCGACGTTCGTCTCGACATAGCAGACGCAACATCATCAAACAGCGGAGCCATGGCAAAGTCCCTAGTTCCAAACCTCGACGGTTCACCAACAACCTAGAGACAACCGCGACATTCGTCTCGATATAGAGGACGCAATGCCAGCAAACGAAGCAAAGGCCAAATTCCTAGCTTCAGGGTCTTGACAGCAAGTCATATAAAGCCTGAAAGACTATCGGAGATCATCCCACACCAGCGCGGAGTGGTTATGACTCATCGGGGATCTCCAAAATGAGCCTAACCTTAAGTAAAAAGTGACATGGAATATCCCTACGCTTGCTCTTTCGACGGTAATACTACCTGGAAGATTACTTGAAGACGTCTTGTCCAGCCCCCGAAGGGATCAGAGACATGACAATCGCAAGGCTACTCGAACAGCAAGATTGCATATCGAGGAATATATCAGCCAACGCGACGGTACGATGGCCAAAATCCTAAATACCATAGACCCTAACGGACCTCTGTCGTAAAGAGCAAGGGTTAACTGTGACGTTAGGACATCCTTGCGAGAAATGCTCGATTCATTTCGACTCGTGAGGCAGAGCCTTAGGCGGCGGGGATAAAAAAAAAACCTGCTTCCTAAGCACTGGAATCCTGCAAGTCGGCCCAAAACGGCCTCTTGCATACTATCCACGGGTCTCACTCTCCGAAGTCGAATCTCGACAAGGAGGGAAACAACCGCTTATGGGTCCTCTCGACTCATAAGAGGGAAAATTCTCTTATAAGATCCTTACGACTTATAAGAGGAAACGCACTTAGGAACCCTCACGATTCCTAAGAAGAAAATACACCTACGAGATCCTCTCGACTCGTAGGGAGAAAAATCTTTATGAGACCTGTTGGATATAGTGCCCTCAGAGTCAATTATTGGATCACAGGCACGTGATTGTAATGATTGAGGGAGGACCTATGCCGGTAGGACAGTCTTACTCAAGATGATTGTATGCTATCTGGTTTATCTTTATCATTGTGTACTGTTTCAGGTGACCTTATAGGTCACTATTGCGCGTTGATAGAGCCCTTAGGATTGTTGCTTGACGGCCAGCAGTATGATGGCGATCATATACGTGGGAGCTGGGGTCTATAAGCACATCCTTAAAAGGTCCCTAGTCGTGGGAGTTTCGAGACAGGGCATCGATACTCCAGAGTAGACTAGTGTATACAGTCGAGACCCCGACGAGAGGCAGTGACCGGTCTCACAAACCACTGGTGTCAGTTGGTTCACCTAAGATGTATACAGGTGCTCATTGGGTTATGAGTACACCGGACATGACTCCCCGGGAACATACTAGTTGGTCTTATACCTGACGTCAGATAGCAGTTCCCTGGTGACATGTGTACATGTTAGTTCATCGACCTGAGATCGTCATTTGTCTAGTGTGAGTTCCCACTGTACTTTGATTACTACCCTACCATGGCTTAAAGGAGTCATGCAAACAGGTTTTAGTTGGGTACAGTCGTAAGCCACATGGAGGCAGTAAGCGGATCTGCAGGGGTTCGTCTCTCCCGGTATTGGGGGTGAGGCCGCGCTGTGTCTAGGAGAGCCATTACATAAAGCCCTCGGCAGAGGCAGGGGATTTACTGGTAGGTATTCCAGTAGAATCTCAGGGTGTTCTGGGCTACACTCCGACACCACTTGTACCGATTTTGGGGGTCTGACTTTTACCAACCCCCTAGGCCCGCCATGCGATACTCATAGACGAACGGACCGGACTGTACGGATATTGTCACTGACAGGCTCAGTAGGGTGTCGGGATGAGTTCACTCATCGACGTCCCTTTTGGCCAATACCTGGTAGCCCGTTACGTATGGCTAATTTCTCTGACGTGCTAGTGGTTAAATCCACAGCCAAAGTATTGATGAGTTTTTAGAGTCCCCCACAGATAGTTTCTCAAGTTTCGGGCGAAACGCTGTAGAGGCCGTATGGAGATATGGCAGGGTTCGATCTTATACGTGCGGTATTGCACGGATCAAGATCGGACAGATAATACTAGCGGGCTTTGGTTTAAGCCGGATCCTAGTATTGTACAGTATAGATTTTGTCTTATTGCATTTGTATTCGGTCGGAATACAAATGCGGGTATGTATATACAGTCGCGGAGTTTCCCTGTAATTTATTACGGGATCAGTTTTTTGAAGTTGCCAGTTTGTATTCCGGTTCGGCCAGTTTTCCTTTCTTCCATCATGGCCGGATTTTTTTGATGGAGGGGCTAATTTGCAAATATGCAAATTAGCAATTGTGGAGGGTTTATTTGTAAATGAGGGATTATGATGATAATAGCATCTTTACTTTGTTTCTTTCATCATAGCTTGCATTAAATGTGATGGGCTTTATGATAGGATTGGATTTGAAATGGTGTGACATTAATACCTCATTATCAACACATTTGTTATGATCACCTCTTGCTTTTACTACACTCACCTCCCTTCATGGTTTTTTTTCTCCTCATTTCTTGATAAGGGCCGGCCACACATTTGAGGGTGGGGAAATTCATTTTTGGTGTGAGAAAAATCATTCATTCTCATATATGCTTGTATCAAAAGTTCATTTCCATTGTTCATTCTTCACCTCCATCCATTATGGCAACTTCACAACCCTCTAGAGACAAATGGATTCTACATTTTGCCTACAGCATCCTTGGGCACGTCGACTCGCCAACTTTGTGCTCGAGTTGCCTCGGTCCAGAGGTGGGAGCCCGTAAAAGAACCCGGCGATGTGGTGCCCTTTCCGACGAGGAGATGAAGATCGGAGATTCCGCGAGGAGATCGGGGTGGAGGCCAAAGATCGAAGGACACGGATCGCTCGGTATAGCATTCTATCCCATCTCTAGTTAGTTAGCATTAGGTTAATGGTTACGATCCGGGTTTTTAGGATGCGGTAGTGCCGGTTTTCTAGTTGTGAAAAATTTTCGTTTCCGCATTTTGGCCTCGGATAGACTGCCGGGGCGCTACCGTAGTCCTACAAGACCCTCACGGCTCATGAAGTTGAGAAGTCTTAGGCAGCAGACCTTAACCTACTTCCTGAACCATCACTACTCCCCAAGATGTTCAAGACAGAATGTTTTATATCGCTTACAGGCTATGCTTATTTAAAGAATGTGCCAGTAACAAAGCAGAAAATAAAAGGAAGGAGGCAAAAGGGTTGTCATTCATACTTGGAAAGTTTTTACATCAATAAAGAAATAAACAACAACATTATTGAAATGTTTACAACGGTATAACCTCGGACCCAGGACATGGGTTGAGGAATTCGAAAGTAACCTTATCTAAAACTTTCCAAGCCTGGCGAACCATCCTGGTGTGCTTTCTTTCGCGAGCACGAGCGTCGGGGTCCCCACTGATGTCCTCCTCCCTCCGATAAGCAGCGAGTATGGCAGACTGTTGGAAGGCATGGTGTAGGAGATCGACAAGATTGTCTCGCCGTCTCTTCGAGATTAAGTTCATCAGGTACACCGAGTGCACCTTATTCTCGGCGGCATCCAATACCCCAAGTGGCACACCAGTACAGAATAGGGGAAGCGCTTCCCAGATCGCTCCCACGATAAGCTTCAGGAGAGAGGAACGCCGAGGAAGCAGTTGGCCATTGTATGCGTCGAAGCGACTCATGACTTCAGCACACTCGGCGTTGGTAAACTCTCGATTCTGAGAATGGCCGAGTCGGCGGATGTCCCCGTAAGAGATAATTTCGTCGAGATCGTACATATGGGCGTCCATTGTTTCTGTAAAAGAGAATCAACAAAATTATCAGAAAGACTGATTAAGCAAAACGATATAATTCATCGAAGAATAAAAGGCCATCTTTAAACTCCAAGATCCATGAAAAACTCCTAAGAATTCTTCTGTATGATTTGGAAGGAGCAAAGCTCCATTGATGAATTAAGAAAATGCAAGAAAAATCTTTTAGAGAGTAGAGCTCTATTAATGGAACCCTAATAGGGTTCTCCTTAGTTCTCTTTAGACTCCTTTAGAGCAAAACTCTGCTAAGTGAAACCCTAAATGGGTTTTCTTTAGATCAGGGATCTATTGAGAGCAAGGCTCTGTCAATGAAAATTAATTTAATTTAATTTAATTTAAATTAAAATTTTTACCTAAAAGTTTTAAGAGTTTAACTCTAGGAGTTCTTGAAAATAAAGAGCAGGGCTCTAAGATTCTGAAAGTAAATTTTTTTTTGAAGATGATAATCATCTGCTGAGGGACCCAAGGTCCTATTTATAGGTATTGAGAGCCGTTTCAACTTCCAAGGGATGGCGCGATGGTTGGAATTCTGCCACCGCTGCGCTCATGTTTGGAGGCCACGTAAGCGCAACGGTGGGGGGGCATTTGTTTACCCCGATCAGAGCAAAACTCTGTTCAAATTCCAAGGCGGGAAACGAAGCAACGCTTCTGTTTCTCCCAATCAGAGCAAGGCTCTATTTTGAAAATTAAAGTGAAGATTAAAATTAAAATAAATGAAGCAACGCTTCAGATCCCCTGCGCTGCGCGCAGAGCGCCACGTGTCAAAATCAGACACGCCAGCTCAGGGAGCGCAGCGCCGAAGGCAGCGCACTCAATCAGAGCAAGGCTCTATAAAAGAAGAAACGCTTCAGCTGATTTGCGCTCTGCGTTGCACGACACGTGTCAGCGCAGTTGCGCTGCCCTCCGCGCTGCATGACACGTGTCAGCGCAGTTGCGCTCGCGCAGTTGCGCTCGCGACACGTGGCAGTGCAGTTGCCCTAGCACAGTTGCGATGCGCTATGCGCTGCGCGACACGTGTCAAGCGCAGGTGCGCTTGCGCCAAACAGAAAAATTCTGAAAGATCTTTCTCAATCTTGTTAAAAACAAGAAGATTGTCTTCTGTAAAACAGAAGCCCTGGGATCAAAGATCCAACGGTGGGGAAAATTTCCCAAATCACTCAGAGAATGATCCCTTTAACAAATTTAACAAATTAATGGGCACTATATAAAGGCCCCTAGACCCCAATTTCAACACACAACACAGAGAGACAAAAACACAGAAAAAAAGAGAGAACTCTAAAGAATTTTGAGAAGAACTCAAAAGAGAAAAAAGGTAAACCCTTTGAATAAAAAAGAAGAATTTCTTCTGAAAAGATCATTGATCTAAAAACAAGATCAAAGGTCTCCAATAAAAATATAATAAATAATAAAGGCATTGCCTTTTTTTTATGAACTATTAGTTCTGGAATCTTAAAGATTCTTTCCTTGAATCCAAAATTGGATCAAGGTATTAAAACAGTGCCTTGCACTTGTAAATCTGCACTGTTGCGCTCCTGAGTTGGCGCAAGCCACCATAGAGCGCCACGTGTCAGCACCAGAATAACTTGCGCTATGCGCTTTTAAGATAGAGTATTGCTCTCTGAAATTGGCGCAACTCACCAGAGCGCGCCACGTGTCAGCAGCGCAACAGCGCAGTGCACTGCGCTTGCGCTCACCAGAGCGTGACACGTGTCACCTCCACATGCGCTTGCGCTCAATAATTGGCGCAAAGCGCCTGACAGGCCATATGGTCACCGTCAGTTTGATTAATGCACTGCATTATTTACAGAAGGGCCAAGCCCAATTAAAAAGGGCCTAACAGGCCTAATAAAATGCAATCCATTATTTTAAAAAGGGCAGAGCCCAAACAAAAACAGATGCTGTGCATCATTTAAAAGGGACAGAGCCCAAATCAAAAAGGCTTAGCAGGCCAAAAGAAAATGCAGTGCATTATTAAACAGGGGCAAAGCCCTAGCACATGCCTAATAGGCCAAAAATAAAAACGTTGAATATTCTCAACTGGACTTAGCCCAATCATGGCCGTAAGTCCTCAAATTAAATTGACTGAGCAAGACTGCTCTCTTAAATCAATTTACACCCGGTTCGAGGGTACATCTCCGAACTCCTCTGACATTTGTCGTTGTAATCCTTCAAAGACGTCAGAGAGGTGACGGGTCCCGACAACCACACATCAATATGGACTTAAGCGCCCTTAAACCAACTCATGAACTCAAGCGTCCTTAAACTCCCGGACTCAAGCGTCCTTAAACTCTCGGACTCAAGTGTCCTTAAACTCCCGGACTCAAGCGTCCTTAAAACATGGACCCCCATGTCCCTAAACTGGCAATGGACCCCCATATCCCTAAACTGGAATATGGATCACTACGTCCCTAAACTGGAACAATAGAGCCCCCAAATACTCTTTTGTCGGATCTAAATGATCCCGTTTAAGTTGATCTTAGCCTCAAATATGGCTAATGTATTCTTAAATCTTCAAACAGACTTTAGTCCCAAATTGGACTATAGACCCCCCCAATCAAGTTCGGTTCAAGGGTATATCTCTGAACTCCTCTGATATCTGTCGTTGTAATCCTTCAACGTCGTCAGAGAGGTGACGGGTCCCGACGGCTATACATTCAATGGACCACCATGTCCCTAAACTGGAAATGGATCTAAATGATCCTGTTAAGTTGATCTTAGCCTGGAAATTGGACTAACGTATCCTTAACGAACGTTTGAGTTGATCTTAGTCTCAAATATGGCTAACGTATCCTCAAACCAAAACCCCAAACCCAAATCTAAGAGAATACGGATTTGGACTAATCCACGTCCTACGGGCGACGACACAAATTAGTCTCCGTATACAATCCACGGGCAACCACAAACAAAACAAACACCCACGACACGAAATGAAATTTTGGAGAAGGAGAAAGTTGTTACCGCTATGCGGTAGCGTAATTAACTGCAGGGGCTTGCTCCTGCAGGGAAGAGCGTCCCCACAATCGAAAAACCCTCAAGCGAGAGGGAATCTGACGAAGTCTGCTATATCGGCCGCATCCGTTTAAATCTCGGATGCATGGTGCCATAAATCAACTTGGCATCTTCGGAGAGGTAGACGGATAAAACCAAATAGCATCTGCCCCGAATCTCAGGCAAGACGCCCATGTCTTGGCCGCCGTTCGGAGGGGAACAGCTGGTGGGTATCGATTGTCGGAAAAAATGAGGGAGGGTGTATTTTTTCGACGCCATAGTAGGAAATTCCCTCCTATGGCCTCTTTCCTCCATTAACATATATATATATATATATATATATATATATATATATATATATATATATAGAGAGAGAGAGAGAGAGAGGGAGAGGGGGGGGGGGATCAGGAGGCTTTTTCGTTAGGCGGCGTCAAAAATTTATATCCTCCATGAATTTTTCGACGATTGACATCTATCATGATCATCTTTATCATGTAAGATGTGATACACCAAATTTCATATGATTCCACCACTTTTTCACCGTTGAATTAGCAATGTAAAAAGTTATTGTTGGTAAATTGTTAATTTTGCACTCAATTTTGCACTCACTAAATTAGCGGTGAAAAAATAATGGAATCATATAAAATTTGGTGTATCCATATCTTACATGATAAAGATGATGATGATGGGTGCCGATCGTAAGGAAAAACCGTGGAGGATATATTTTTTCGACACCATATGTTGAAATTTCCTCCTATAGCTTCTTTCCTCCATTAAATGCTGTAAATATCAGTTTCTATGAATTTTTTCAGGGGAGAAGCCAAAATTGGATCAAACATTGTTTGTTAAGCAACAAGAGTTATCAAATCATAGGAAGGAGGTATTAGATAATGGATCCCAACAGAGTGCTCCTCAAACATTTACCTTTTGGGAATTGGCTTCTGCAACCAAGAATTTTAGAGCTGATTTTCTTTTAGGAGAGGGAGGATTTGGTCGGGTTTATAAAGGATGGCTGGACAGTATCAACCAGGTCTGTTTATTTTATATTACGTGTCTTACTATAACTTGGCTATGTTGCATGGTTCCTTGTCAAGCGTACTTGTACGTACCGGGTTGTATCCATATTGGATTCTTTGAGATTCGTCGTTAATGATTGTGGAGATCTCTTTGGCACATTTTCAAATTTATATTGTATTCTAAATGTATCGAACATGTATCAATGACTAAGACATCAATAATTTTCACATCAACATCAACAAATTATCTATGTTCTTAGCGTAGATTAGTGTAGATTAGCTAAAACAATAATTGTTTGTTATTGCGTTCATATATTTAAACACCAAAAAATGGCATATCCCATCGGTTTGTATTCCAGAGTTTGAAAAATTGAGAATCTGCAAATCCGATTCATATCGCGTTCTGTATCCTTATTTGCATCCCTGCTACTTTGTTGTTTAGTAGGTTTCTATCTATGATGAATATGGAGTTCAAAAAAATATTCTCACCTATTTTATTTCTTACTTGATTTTTTTTGGACGCGGTCCCTTTGGGATCGAACCAGCGACCTCTCACTTCAGAAAGAAAATTCCTACCGCATAAGTTATTCCCCATTTGGTTTTGTTTTACATGATTGATCACTATTTTCATGTTCATGCTACTTATCCAATCACTAACATAATTCTATCCCGTAGTGTTCAATTATCCATTATAAACATTGAAACACACACACACATGCACACACGCATTCATGCACGCACGTTGGCATGTCCCCGCGTGCGTGCACACATAATTCCCGTTACTTCTCAGTTTGATGAAGTTCTTATATTTGGTTCTAGCTATACAATTGCCAGTACTTTCATTACGGTTTGATCGTTTAATCAAGTTTGGATTTCGTAATAGTGGTTCGAGGCATTAATAATTTCATGGTTTAAAATCTCTAAACTACCCTTAACTATGAGTGTTCGACGGAGTTCGCTGTAGTAAAATTCTTAAGGCCGGTAACTGAAAACACTCATATTAGGGGCGGTTTAGTGAATTTTTCCTCATTTATTGTTTTCTTTATATCTCTCATGTTCGGTGATAGCTCAAAATAGATTTCTTTTCCAAAAAGAATTTTGAAACAAATGCGTTCATCTTGTGTCACAACAATTATGTAATTTGCATGAGACCGATATTTGAGAGTATGAAGGTGTTGACCAATGTTGAAAAAACCCCGTTACAGAACTCGTTATTTTGCATTACGTAGCATAACCCAACCTATTTGCTAAGTATCTCAACCAAATAACTTAGATACAAAGTAATTTAAGCTATTTTACGCTGTCTCTACAAAAAGCTTACGTTGCGCTACGAATTGATAGCAATAGCATAGTCTATATTTGTAAATAAGATTTTACATATTTATTTTTGTTATTAAACTAGATTTGAACTTCAATAAATCAAGGAAATCTAGTAATTATGTATTAAAATTAATTTCACTTGATTCTTTTGAATACCTAACTATATGAGTGTAAACTTGTTAAATTGAAAATTAGGAATTTGTTATGTTAATTCTAGTAAGATTTGCATTATTTTCTTAACTCTTTAAAGATAATTAATATATTTTTTTAATTTTAAAACTAATTTACTTAAATTTATGATTTAAAATGAATAAATATAATTATTAAAATTAATTGATAATATCCATGTAACTTGCGTTTTGCGTAATGCTATTTGCGCTTTTCGCTTTTAGAAACGGAATGCTACGCTTTACGCTATCATTATTTCCAACATTGATGTTGACTTGTTAAATATCTATTAAATCTCTCGGTCTATAGGTTGTGGCCATAAACAGCTTGATATTAATGGTTTCCAAGGAAACCGAGATTCCAAGGAAACCGAGAATTCCTTGTTGAAGTACTGATGTTAAGTCTACTTCACCACCCAAACCTTGTCAGCCTAATTGGATATTGTGCTGATGGAGATCAAGGCTTTTGTATATGAGTACATGCTGCTAGGCTCGTTGGAGGATCACTTCATGGTATGTGATGCACGTTGCCGTATAACATTTTCAATGTATCTGAACATATTCTAGGACATATTCATCTATGTTGCTATTGGGTTTCATCCAGCCCAGTACCCGTCCTTTCTAGTGACCCCTATATATATGTGTGTGTTTGTGTGATATATGGCTCTAGGGTTTAATCTAATCTAATTAATAATAAGAGATAGATGGATTTAAGAGATTGTTAGGGTTTGAGCCGTTGTCTTTGCTTCTCCAAGTTCTATCGAGCGATAGCTTGCGAGGTGATCACACGGGAGATTCTTGCTCATCAAGGATGTGGTTTCTTTCCGGTCGTTGTAAGGAGGCGAAGGTCAAAGTTCATAGTGGTAACGTGGGCGAGGATAACGATCCCATCACTTTCGGGTTAAGATAATTCTTATAGAACCTTGTGTGTGGATCTATCTATTCTGCTACCATGATTTGATCAAATGCTACATTGGTATCAGAGCCTAGATGCCTACGTTCGTAATTCGTAGTTAGATCTATATTTTAAAAATTGTTGCAACTCAAAATTGCGTTTTTTATCCAAAACTTAGATCAAAATTTTTATCAATTTTTATACATCTGCAATTATCAGGGGGTTGATAGAAATAGATTTTTAGATTTATTTAATTTTTTCATGCATCATATGTCGTCTAAATTAGATCGTTTTTCTCGACGTTGTGATGATTAAACAATTTGTTTCTTGATGTGAGAATTGGCCATAGATCAAAATTGTTAGAATATTTTTTTGCTAAAATTTGGATCTTGTTTATAAATTTTTGGTGAAATTTTATGATGGTTAGGCCATAATTTTTCTGGAAAAGCAAAATCCCTGACCCAAATTTTTTTTTGCTAGATATGTGGAGTTTGAGATAAGATATTTGGTTAACCCAAATATTTTATTATTTGAAAAATAAATCTAAAATTTCTTTTGAGATTTTTTCTGGATTTAAAAAAAAGATTTTAAAATAATTTTTTTTGGATTTTTTATTTTAAAAATAAATCCAGAAAATTTAAACTTTTATTTTAAATAAAGAAAGATATTTTTCGGGACGGGAACAATTCAGAACCACTGGGCGCCTGCACGTGCTGGGCATGTGTAGGCCAGGCCCAATTGGGCTTGGGTTGACCTAGCAAGCTGGGCTTGCTGGGTCAGATTTTTTTAAGGAAAAAACAATTTTATTTTAAAACTTTTCTAATTTCCTTTTTAAAATTCAGAAAATATATTTTTCTCTTAAATAATTTTAAAATTTTAGGAATTTTTTAGAGAAGGTCCACATATGCTATCTAAATAATTTATTTTGGGGTTTAAGGGACATAAAATCCGTTTAAAACTATGGAAAAAATTTTCCACTTAAAGTTTTCCATAGGATTATGAGGTTGCGCTATTTTAACTTTGAGAGTTATATTTTTTTCGGAGTTTTTTCCTTCACCAAAAGTTTCAAAATTTATTCCCACATAAAATCTTGGAGATTATATGTGTAGTTTGGTCCAGCGGGAGCGTCCTGCGCGTGCGAATTTCACGAGAAACGAAAAATCCTAATAAAATGAATAAGATTAAATAGGGTAGTGTAATAAAAAGTGAAATTTATTAGATTGTTTTGTTGTATATTGTGATGTCCATGTCATACTAAATGAATAAAGACGCATGCTACATTTATTAATAAAATCTGACAAGTTTCAAGTGGGAGATTTCATGGTAGAAGCATGAATTAAGATTCAACTACACTATCTATTCCACTTTTAGAAATCTTTAAATCGATTTTCAATTATTTTAACAAAATCTTAAATTTAATATTTTTGAAGGATGTGGTTGGGGCCGTAGGCTTTCTTCTTTTCTTCAGGGTATAAGTTTATTATTTTTGTTAAGATAAATTGAAGATGAAGTGTTCTTTAGGAAAGAATGATATTCCATTAAAAGCTAATAGTCATAATGCATTTAAAATGAATTTTTTGTCTTAAAAAGATTGACTTCCAAAACGATTATTGCTGATCTCATTGTTTCCCGCCGAAACACGGAGACGTGACCGCGTAGGTCCGTCTAGTCTGAATTCGGGGCAGATACTAATTGGTGCTATCCGTCCACCCTTCCGAAGATACCAAGTTGATTTATGACACCGTATATCGAAGGTTTAAACGGATGCGGCCGATATAGCAGATTTCGTTAGATTCCCCCTCGTTGAGGGGGTTTTGATTGTGGGGACGCTCTTCCCTGCAGGAGCAAGCCCCTGCAGTTAATTACGCTACCGCATCGCGGTAACCACTTTCTCCTTCTCCAGAAGGTCACTTCGTGTCGTGTGTGTTTGTTTTGTTTTTGGTTGCCCATGGATTGTATACGGAGAATAATTTATGTTGTCGCCCATAGGGCGTGGATTAGTCCAAATTCGTATCTTCTTAGATTTGGGTTTGGGGGTTGGGTTTAAGGAAACGTTAGTCTCATTTGAGACTAAGATCAACTTAAACGTATGTTAAGGATACATTAGTCTAATTTCAGACTAAGATCAACTTAACGGGATCGTTTAGATCCAACAAAAGAGCATTCGAGCTCTATTGTTTAGTTTAAGGACATTGCGGTCGATTACCAGTTTAAGGACATTACGGTGCATGGGCTTAGTTTAAGGACATTGCGGTCCAATGTTAGTTTAAGGACATTACGGTCCATGGGCTTAAGGACCCCACAGTCCGAGGTTAAGGACATCATAGTCCGTGGGTTTAAAGGGACCCCACAGTCCGAGGATAAGGACATCATAGTCCGTGGGTTTAAAGGGACCCCACAGTTCATGGAATGATTGGTTATCGGGACCCGTCACCTCTCTGAAGACGTTGAAGGATTACAATGATAAATATCAAAGGAGTGAAGAGATGTACCCTTAAACCAAAGTTGATTGGGAAATCTATAGTCCAATTTGGAACTAAGATCAATTAATTAGATTATGAGCACATTAGCTCAGTTAAAATCTGAATTGAGGACTTATGGCCAACTTGGGCTAAGTCCAAGTAGATTTGAAATGTTGGCCATTTCTTGGACTATTGAACATTTGTCTGGGTTCAGCCCCCCATTATTTAGCACTGCTTAAACAGGGGTTTGGGGCTCTAGCAACATTTTGTGTTTGGCTGAGCACTAACCATTCATTATAGCTCTGGACTTTACTTTGCATATCATAAGAACTGACCAATTTTGAGGTTCAGTTGAAGGGGAGATTTTCCTCAGAAAGACTTAGCCAATTTGGGCTAAGACTGGTTCGAAATGAGTGTTAAACGCTAGCACATATCGGGCAGTCACGTGTTCCCACGTGATGCATTTAAAACAGTGTTAAACACTAGACACAAAACGCTCAGAATAGCGTTAAACACTAAAAATGAGGTGGTTACGTGGGGTCACGTGAGGCGCCTGAGTATTGGGCAAAACCTCCTTTGTTTTACTCTCAAATTTGCAAATAAGTGTTGAACACTTAGCCTTTGTAATCATCACGTGTGAGCACGTGATAGTGCCCATGTATTGGATATCAATTCCTCTGTCTTCCCCTATTTTATTCTTTTGAAAAATGGGTATTTGTCAGGGGTCACGTGGGGCGCCCTAGATCAGTACTGCCTTTGGCTTTGTTCTCTTTAGTTTTGGGGGTCATGTGTGAGCACGTGGGGCATTGCCTCCAAGCTTTTTTTTCTCATTTTGAGGAGTCTGTTTAAGGGTCACGTGGGGGTACGTGACCTAGTCTTGATCATTCTTTTCTACTCATTGAGGATGAGGGTCACGTGTTACCACGTGATCAGGTTTACGTGCATAGGGAGTTTAAGTCCTTTGTTTGAGAATTAAATTCTTTTGTAGGGTTAAACCCTAGTTTCATTTAGAGGAATTAAATTTCTATGTATTTGGAAGAATTATATTCTTATGTAGGGTTAAACCCTAGTTTTATTTGGAGGAATTAAATTCCTATGAATTTGGGGGAATTAAATTCCCTAAACTCAACTCTCCCTCTAAGTTTGGGATCTGCATGGCAGAATCTCCCCGATGAGAATTAAATTCTCAACTTGTGGGGAGATCTGCTTCTGCAGATCTTCAACCATAGGAAGAACTAAGTTCTTTTTCAGTAGAGTTAAACTCTTAAATTGAGAATTAAATTCTATTTTTTGTTTTATGGAGCTTAGATCTCTTTCCCTTTCTCACCTAGGGTTTCTTTTTCTGAAGAGATCTTTTTTCTCTCTTTTGAGAATTAAATTCTCCTATCTTTTTCTCTCTGTTGTTGTATATCTCCAAAAAAAAAAGAAGTCGATCCTTTTTCTTCTCTTCTTGGCTCCTATTTATAGGAGAAAGAAAAGAATCAATCTGTTTAGTCAATCTTTCATCGAAAGATTTTAGTTATTTTTGTAACCAACATGATCTTTTAGATCATCCCGTGAATTTTATTCACCATTGGATTTTTAACACAAAAGATATTTTATCTGTTATTCCCGGCAAATTTCAGGGAAATCTTTCCTTGTATAAAATCTTTCCATAAATTGGTGATTTCTAATCACCATTGGATTTTTAATCCAACTGTGCTTCATTTTACAGAGCACCATCTTTTTTTGTTTGGAAATATTTAGGGAAATATTTTTCCAGTAAGGGTTCTCGATTCCCTCTTACTTAGAATTTAATTCTATTATTTCAGGGATCTTAGGATCCCATCACGTGTTGACACGTGACCCGCTCGATTAAGCATTTGACCAGAATTTAATTCTGTTGTTTTAAAGAACTCATGAATTATCAAGTGTCAGCACGTGACCCTTGGTCACGTGTGAAAACGTGATGCCCCATTAGGGTTTTTCCTTGCTGTTTTATTATATCTTTTAATCCCTTTTAGTGGGTTTAAAGGCCCATCACGTGTGGGCAACTCCTGTTGATTAGAATTCAATTCTATTATAATAGAGTTCCCAGGAAACCATCACGTGTCAGCACGTAACCCTTTGTCACGTATGAGCACGTGATGCCCCCATTGGGGTTTCTTTCCCGAAATTTTATGAGGGAACAAAATGCCCCCACAGCGTTGTTCTCACATGTTTGCACGTGAGTGCAACGCTATCATCTTGTGTGGCCGTTGGATCCGCCTAGGGAAGAGGGTAGATGAATCGTTTCCCATCACATCCTATATATGCAGGGGCCCCTTCTGAAGCGCCTCCACTTTTTCCATCTTCTTCCTTGCTCATTTTCTTCTGAGAATTTAATTCTCTCTCTCAGAGCTTAGTTCTCTGTTGCAAAAATTTCCAGAGTTTAACTCTGTCAACAAAAGTTTTCCTTTTTCTGGTAAGGATCTTGAACGGCTGAAGAACTTCTTGTAGAAATTTTCTTTGGATTTTAAATCCACACCAAGGGTTTTTCCCTTTAACAAGAACCCATCTTTCCAAGTTAAAATAATGTCCAATCTTTAGATAATAAACTCCTTTTGTTAGGGCTTCTCTGATCTCAGAGATCGATGGTGATACATGTCTTCTCTCTGGAATTTAATTCCATTCCTAAGAGCTTTAGCTCTGAAAAATATTTTCTGGGAATTTAATTCCTCTATTAAAAAGGAATTTAATTTCTCTAAAGAATTCAGTTCTTCACAGAGAACTTCTTGGGATTTTCTTGCCCTGAGTTATTCTTCGCAAAAATACTTCCATAGAGACCCTTCATGATTTGCATAGAGTTCTTGCAGTGGGTTTTCTCGTTGGGGAATGTGTAGAGTTGTTTGAAATCCACTGTTCATTTATTGAGAATCTTCCTTTTGTTCTCATAATGATTACCCTGCCTCATCATTAGTGAGCCGCCATTTTGATTTTGTGGGACCCTTGTGTTTTGTAACCAATGGTCCCATAAAATAAGCTGTTTATCGTTTTCTTCCACTGTCTTTATATATATATATATATATATGTTTACAAATATATATACACGTGTGGGCTTCATTAACAGTGTCCTTTCATCTGTTTCAGGAACAATAGTTTCTCTTCCGTACTTCCCTTTCATTCGCTCGGAGGCTGTCTTTCCCCAGTCACCGTCTGATGAAGAGGTGATGACGATGATTAGAGCCCACGACCCTAATCGCACCAACTTGCTTTTATGGGGGACCTGGTATGGGCACATCATTCGGGGCTGTCACGCCCCGCTTCCCAGAGTACGCTAAGATAGGCACGTGACATAGCCAACCATGCTACCTGTGGATAGGAAAAATCCTTCCACAGTCACATTACGGCTGTAGAGATATCAAGAATATGAAAGTAAACTAAACTATCTAGTACATGTCCATAAGCCAGAATAAATGAATCAAGAAATGATATAATATCCGGAAGCAAAAGGTCCAATAAATAAAACACCTGGAAAGTAAAACTGAATACCAACAGGATCCTTACCGCTCGGTCTAACAGCGGCAATACTCTTGATCAATCTGCAACAAAGGTAGAGGATCTGGGCCATGCAAAACCCAGACGTCAATGCGTCAAAATATCAAGCAATAAATTAAACAGGGATAGCAAGACATGCAGGTATGTGTATGAACAGTAAAACAGGTAAAACAACAATATAAATAAGGACAGTGAAGGGTAGTGTGCAGTGAGTAATCTAAACTGGTCGACTGTGTTAACTACTCTCAAGTCATTGAAATCAATTTGATGAATCATCGATATAACTCAATAGTATCCCGTGCGTGCCCGGGATCACGGTCTATGACTCTCGGGCTGAATCCGAGACGTGCCGCAAGACAGTAAAGGGTGCTAGGTAATGACGAGTGATGTCAGCATCATCACCCCGGGGTTGGCCTAGCCCGTAAGATTGATCAGAAAAGGTATAGAACTGTCGAGTTACAAGTCAGGTTTCATCATTGATTTCCCCATACCCCCAAGTTATATGTGTTCAAGTCAGGTGTTAAATAATCTGGAGCTAATGCCAACACAGGATCAGGCAGGTACAGCTTTGTCTGGATAGACAATAGGAAATGTCCGTAGGGACAACAGGTCAGATTTGTTGGCATTAGTAACAAGATCATGTAACAGGTAAAGCCATGGTACATCAGGTCAAGTCAGGTAGTATATAGGTATCATGTCATGTCAAGAGGTGCACGGTACCATGTCGTGTCAAGTAGTAGGTGTAACAAGTCATGTCAGGGATGCACAAAATGTCATGTGGGTGCTCATAATCAAACTAAAAATAAGTAGGGGTATACAAAACAAGTATAGGGCATTAATAGAACAATAAAATGGAACATTGTAATGTGGTATGCAAATAGGTACAGATTAAAATAGATGGATGCACGGTTAACGATTTGGGTTAAGGGGATAGTTCCAACATTAATTAAATACAGTTTATTGAATATGGAATGTTAAAATCACATTAATCTGTATTAAATGATCTAGGGATGCAATTGAATATATATTAGGCTAGATGCATGCAAATGGGTGTCCGATATGGTATAAACTATTAAAAGAGTACTATGGGCTATACAACTAAGCAATATGTGATTTAAATATGGATGTGGGTCCTATGTATAGTAAACTAAAATGCAACAGGGCATGTCTCAATTTCTGAATAAAAAATGATATAAAGGAACATCGAATGTTAAAATGTAACATGAGACATTAGATTAAATCTATAGGTTTCCCATGTAATCAAATAGGTATAAAATATTATGAATAGCATGTAGTAAGTTTCACTTGCCTTGGATCGCGATACGGATACGCACGGCAATGTCCAAAATCGGTAAAAGTCTCGATGCACGCTCGCGCGTACGGAACAGGACCAGGCAATGCACGAATGTGACCACGTTGGTAGGGGACGTCCACTGAATCGTCTGGAAAGGCAGCGGTGGTCACGGCTCCGGCGATCACCGGAAACAAGAAATCAAGAAAAGAGGAAAGTATAAGAAGAAGAAGAAGGAAGAAGAAGGAAGAAGGAGAGAGGGTTATTCTATGGCCTGGGGTCCTCTGGTGTCAGAGGTGAGGCGAGGGAGTCATCGACGATGATGAGCCGTCGACGGCGAGGTGCAGGCGATGGTTTTCCGGCGATGGCAGTGGGTGTTAGGGTTTGCAGGGATGAGAGTTGCAAGCACGGGCTCGTCCAGAGAAGAAGGAAAAGGAAGTTGATGGAAGAGGAGGAGAAGAGGAGAGGTCGGTGAGAAGGTGAGGATGGCAACGACGAGGGATCGCCGGTGATGGCGGTGCAGGTGAGGCCGGGCTAGAGGCTCAAGGGCTCGGTTCTTGCAGGGTTCTTAGGGTGTGCAAGGAGGAGGCTATGGTGTTGGGGAGAGAGACGACGACGAGGTGGAGGCGAGGACGTCGACGGCGAGGATCGGAGGTGATGGGTGCCGTCGCGGTGATGGGTGCAGGGTTGCGTCGGGCTTAGTTGTCGGGGATGGGTGGAGGAAGACGTGGAGGAGATGGAGGCGAGAGAGGTGAGGTGAGTGAAGTCGTCGTCGGTGGTGGCGACGGCGAGGCGCGGCGAGAGCTAGGGTTAGGGTTCGTGAGGCGAAGGCGGGAAAGAGAAAAGAGGTGAGGGAGAAGAAATAACGTGGCCCTGGGTTTTTTTTTATAAAAAAAATAGGAAAAAAATAGAGGAGAGAGAAACGAGCTCAGGTGTTAGGATTTAGAGGTAGGAAAAATATTTAGGTGTTTGTGTATAGTTAGGCAGGTAAGATTAGATTGTGATAAGGATTTGGTGGGTTAAAAATATAAACGAAATAATATATAGAGAAAGGTCTGAACTGTTATGATTAAAAATAAAATATTTTAGTTTAATAAACGATTGACAGCATATATATATATAATTATAGTTTAGAAATATATTAATATAATATTAGTACGTTTTGAGATTTTTGGTAAATACAAACTTACTCCAAAACACGTCCGGGTCGGGTCTAAAAATTCAGATTTAAAATATGAAAAATATATGCGACTTCCAAATTTCAAAATGAATACTCAGTTAAAGAAAATGCATACCCCCAAGAACGGATGCACGTACGTGCGCGTAGCCATCCAAACACATCCGTTTCACTGAACGGGACGAGAACAAGATGCGCGGACGCTACCACGCGGTTAGGGGTATCATGCAGGCTATGAAATGCAATTTTAAATTATTTTACAATACCTAAAATGTTATATGGTAAAAGATGCAATACCAGGTAAAATGCCAGTATGTACTAATCATGAGATGCATGTGTCCATGCAACAAGTCAAGGTAATCTATAAATAAGAATCAAACAGGTTCAAGCAAGCGGGTCGGGTCGAATGCAATGTAAAGTGTAAAATACCATTCGCACCCACAATACGTTAAATCAAGAATATCACGATAAAGAAATACGAGAACTGGAATTGGTATAAATGAACTCGGGTATTACAGGGGCCACCGCAGCTTTCTTTGCGAGATACTAACAGAGCCTACCTACCCATTTTTGCCAATGAAGCATCCACGGACCACCTTTGCTGTGGAGATGTTGAACTGGACTCCTGCGGGACGGCTCGAGCCGTCGACAACTGGGATTCCAAACCACCCTGTGCCGGCTATAGTCATCTTAGGGCGTTGTATTTGCCAAGGTAAAGCCCAGCCCTGGGGACAGGTTTACAAAATAGGGCTTACTCCTCGACAACCCACCGGTTACCTTCTCTGGGCTAAATATATCTTGTCTGCCCATCGTGCACGACTGCAGAGGGTTGGGCTCTATCAGGCGGTGTACGCGTCTCTCTTCCACTATCAGTCCCCCCATGTCTGGTGGGTTAGGGCTCTCCTAAATTAATGGAATCTTTCCACCAACACCTTCTTGCTAGAGGACCGCGAAGTTTCAATTTCTCTGGAAGAATTTCGCGAGATCTCGGGGTTGCCAATCATAGGGACACTTTATGAAGAACTTCTGACCCCTGATGAGTATGTTTTTGAAACCGGGCCGGCTATGCTTGACGGTCTGTCAACTGAAAATGCCGTCCGCCACAAACACCCAAGTCTAATCAAGACTCTGAGCATTTTTGAAAAGCTATTTACAGAGTCAGAGGAGCAGGGCGTCACTTTCAAAAGCTTTATCGCCTGCTTCCTTAACGGAGACGTTCTATCAAAGACGGTTCCGAAGTTTGCGAGTATCAACGACCCTTCGGGTTCGGTTTAAATAAGCTACCGGCTAAAGAAGAGGATTTGCCGCAGTTCTACATTCCAATCCTGTCGGCTGTACCTTTTGAGTCGATCGCAGCTCCTGGCATAGATGAAGAGACTTTTTTCGTGGGTTTTATCAGCGTCTGGCTCAGCTGGTTCGTCATTCCAACGCACCGTCGATTCATGAGAGCTTCGGTCATTTACCCTGCTCATCGCATCGCTGGAGGGACACGACTAGCTGTGGGCATTGCGGGGCTAGCGCATCTATATCATGGGCTAAGCGCTGCAGCCAATACCTCAATACCAGGCGTGAACGTAGTGAGTTTCTCTCTTCATTACTTTACGTCATGGATTGAGATGCATGTGCTAGGGGCATTTGCCGCGCATCAGAGACCCAGCTTTTATGATGCATACACTTTTCCACGGCTTATGAGGTTGGTGGACGCCTCTGCTCTTGATCCGAATCAGTCCGGAGCTATTCGCGTGCTGCTTAATCCCTATGCCAATGCGGGCAGGATGGTATTTAACGATCGAGTCCTTTCTTCTCCTTCAGGACCGATTCAACAACTTTGTGACTCGTCGAAAGAGGGAGCACCTTCCCTGAAGCCCAAGGAAACCATGCACTTATATTCGATCAGACCGGGTAATCTGGTGTTTTGTCAAAACGGTGCGGCCCTTTCTATGCGGTACAACCCACACCGCTTTGCTCAGCAACTGGGATACGACCAGGGTGTCCCCTTTGAGGCGTTTACAGTGGAGCCTAGCCCGTCGTCGGAAGTTGTTCGTGATACCGCCCATCACTTCATGCGGCTGAACACCGGCTCACGCTTCGTAATTCCTGAGGCAGACTACATTCCTTGATGTGTGGGGGCTTTCACGGGCTGGTACCTCCATCGAGTCAGTCCTATTATTGTTGAGGAGAGGAGGATGCTCCTTGGATATAGGGTTCCCACTCCGATCCAGGCAACGGGAGTCCCGCCGTGACCGCGGGCAGTGGTTCGCCCTCCCCTAAGAGATGCTGGTGTTGTGCTTATTCCTAAGACGGCGGAAGTAGATCTAATTCCCACAGCTGGTATGCCGCCGAGCACTAGAGCTCAAGCAAGGGCCAATAAGGTTCCAGTAGCAGTATCATCAGCTGCGGCGTCAGCAATGGCCGTGTCGTTATCGGTAGCACCGCCGAGTGAGGATATTGAAGGCGAAGTGGGTCAACGTCGCACTAAAGCATCGAGGGGAAAGAGGCGATCGTCTTCTACAGTTAGTTCTGGATCCAAGAGGCGAAAGAAGACGGTCACCAATCTGTTCGACTTTTTTGTGGAATTAGAGCCCATCCTTCAAGGTGAACCACTAGCCATGCAAGAATCGGATGTTGGTATACTTTTCCCGGGTTCATCTGCCGAGGAAGCCACGCAATTGGCTGAGGCTATAAGACGCTCACAGGATGAATCTGAGAATGTAAGGATTCTGAAGAGGCCTTATCCTGCTGTCATCTTCTACGAAGATCCTCCATCGATAAGGCGAATATTTATAGGTCCTTTGGAAGAGGGAGGAGAGAGAGCCCTTAAGCAGCCTATCTCGGCTGATGTCGAAGATGCGCTGTCGCTGTGGACCGATGGCCACGAGTCTACCCTTGAACCCTGGCAAGCATACTTCTTCAGAAAGGAACATCGGCTTGAAAAAGCCATATTAGAAGCTCCTTTGCACATTGGTACATTTATATTTCCCCCCTTTTTGTAGTATTTTGCACTGCTTTATATGTATACATCCTTATCCCCGTGAAAACTTTGCAGGGACTTCGGCAATGGCAGAGGCTCTGAGTTCGAGTCGCGCCTTGACTATGGACTCCGCAAATATCCCCGATGAGACACTAATAAGTGTTGAGGGGGTCGATACAACCGTTGTTCCTGCCGCGGAGCTCCCCTCGGTGACTCCCGCTCCCCAGGTGCTTGCTCCTCCGGAAAAGGCATCTTCATTGGCTGTGGATTCCATGGATCTTTCTGGGGACGGCCCGGAGACTATGGGACAGGTGGCCAAGGTCACCGTCCTTTCGTTGGAGCCTGCAGCGATGGACACTGCTCCCCAATCGAAAGTAATTATATCGGCCCATGTCCCCGATGAGGTGCCTGGGGGCGTGGAGGAGGCTGCCGAAGCTGCCATCCCTCCAGTCCAGAGTGGGAGAAGCATCGAAGGTAGCCTTCTATATTTTATATTAATAATATCTCCATTATCTGAACCTTTCTGTCTTTTTAGAATTGCGCGGGTTGGCGGCGTCTATCGCTGATCTGTCTCCCAGGAAATCTTTTCAACGTCTACTAGAGATGGCCGCTCTGCAGGCAATATCCCCTCAACGCCCTATCTTCCGGGCAAGGTTAGTGTTGTTCGCCTTCTTCACGGCATTATCATTATTCCATATAACGATACTGATGTCTTCTCCAGTTTCGGAGGCCGATGATGAAGTTGAGATTCTTGACGGGCCTGGGAAGCCTTCAGACCCTTCTTGCATGACCGTGGATAAGTAAAGTTTCAACGTTGTTCCATCTGTTCTTTGCTTACAAGTCTCGCTGATTGTTTATAAATCTTAATAGCTTTTCCGGTTCTTACCACGCTGGAATCTTGCATCGTCATGCCACCCGGCCCCTATGCTCTACGTGCCTCTGAACGGATAGCAAAGCTAAGCCTTCACTCCTTGTCAGCCCAGATTGAAGACCTTCGAGCTGGCAGTCTGATCACAGCCGAAGCATTTTCTGTTGAAGACAACGGTTTTCTTCCCTTTCTTGCTACTTACCATAGTGAAACATTGGTGCAAGTCTGGGTTGAGTTCTGTCGTCAGGTGGAGGCTTGCTTGCATTCTCTTGAATGCACACGCCTTCCTTCAGAGGTTGTGGCTGCAAAAGCCAGCTTACGGGGGCTGATTGAGCGGTGCGCTGCGAACATGCTATCATGCGAGAAGAGGCTCAGCCGAAATTTTTCGGAGAGGGAGTTGGCTTCCAAAGCGCTGAGGGAACTTCAAGCCAATCTTACGGCCAAGACCACTCGGGCATATGATCTTTGGCAAGGGCTTCAAGAGGCTATCAAGGAGGTGGTAGCCATTGATAAGGCCGTCATTTTCACTCGCGAAATGGTCGAGGCTTATAAGGTTACCGAAAAAGAGCTTGAAAGTCGACTTGCCTCATACCAGGCTCAGCAGTCTCGGGCGGAGGCCCGTTTCTTAGCGATAATGAATCATGAGGCCGAGTCATAGCGGAAAAAGGATGAATTGGCCAATCTACTGAATCGTCCGCCGGCTTGAAGAATCGTATATTTTTTTTATTCTTCTTTTGTACATACTCTTGAATGAGAGTTTTTTTTTTATTCTTTCATAAATTGTACTTTGTATTCATTTTGATTCATGAATAAAAGACATATTTCGTTTCATGATGGTGTGTCCTTTTTAGTAAAGGCAATTTGTGGATAATCTATTTTGATCTCCTTGTAGGACAGCGATGGCTTAGGAGTCAGGGCTAGGATCTGCCTCCTAAGACTTTTTCAACTTTATGAGCCGTGAGGGTCTCATAAAGAATTTTCTCCCTACAGGTCGAGGGGATCCCGTAGGCGTAATTTCTCCTTAAGAATCGTGAGGATTCCTAAGTGCGTTTTCTTTTGAGAGTCGTAAGGATCTCACAAAAGAGTTTTCTCCCTTACGAGTCGTGAGGACCCGTAAGTGATGGATGAGGTTGACATTATCCGCATTTCACGGAGTCAGGGGTTGACCTTATCCGCATTTCACGGAGTCAGGGGTTGACCTTATCCGCATTTCACGGAGTCAGGAGTTATTCTGGTCATTTCCCACGGGGTCAAGATTGACTTTAACCGTGTTCTTTAGGACCAGGAGGTGCTCTGGATGCTTCCCACGGGGTCAGAATTGACATTAACCGTGTTCCGCAAGAACCAGGATTCGCTCTGGACGCTTCCCACGGGGTCAGAATTGACATAAGCCGTGTTTCGCAAGGACCAGGATCTGCTCTGGACGCTTCCCACAGGGTCAGGATTGACATAGGCCGTATTCCGGAAGGACCGGGTTCTACTCTGGACACTTCCCACGGGGTCAGGATTGACATAGGCCGTGTTCCACGTGACCAGGATTTGCTCTGGATGCTTTCCACGGGTCAGGATTGACATAAGCCGTGTTCCGCAAAGACCGGGTTCCGATCTGGATGCCTTCCACAGGGTCAGGATTGACATAAGCCGTGTTCTGCAAGGACCAGGATCCGCTCTGGACGCTTCCCATGGGTTCAGGATTGACATAGGCCGTGTTCCACTAGACCAGGATTTGCTCTGGATGCTTCCCACGGGGTCAGGATTGACATAAGCCGTGTTCCGTAAGGACCAGGTTCTGCTCTGGACACTTCCCACGGGGTCAGGATTGACATAGGCCATGTTCCACTAGACCAGGATTTGCTCTGGATGCTTCCCACGGGGTCAGGATTGACATAAGCCGTGTTTCGCAAGGACCAGGATCTGCTCTGGACGCTTCCCACGGGGTCAGGATTGACATAGGCCGTATTCCGCAAGGACCAGGTTCTACTTTGGACACTTCCTACGGGCTTAGGATTGACATAGGCCATGTTCCACGTGACCAGGATTTGCTCTGGATGCTTCCCACGGGTCAGGATTGACATAAGCCGTGTTCTGCAAGGACCGGGTTCCGATCTGGATGCCTCCCACGGGGTCAGGATTGACATAAGCCGTATTCCGCAAGGACCAGGATTCCCTCTGGACGCTTCCCACGGGGTCAGGATTGACATAGGCTGTGTTCCATGTTCATATCAGATTTTTGCATTATTATATTCCCCATTCTTAATCATATTGCAAATAAATAGGTACTTTTGATCCATGTTTGCTAAATAGTTGCAGGTTACAGGTTCTCGGAACAATACAGTGAAAATGGTGAAAAAAGGCTACAAATGTGAGACTGCGACCAATAAATAGATGAATCTGCAAGATACCGCCTACCAGTTTGAGGAACAAATGAAGATCAGCAAACAGTTCAATATACAAAGTACAAGGGCAGCACAAGATTCAAGACTTCAACGCGAAGCTAACGGTAAAAGTCCACAAATTCTGTACTGTTGGAAATCTGGAAGAAAGTAGAAAAGATTCTAAGGAACCAAGTGAAGAAAACAGATAGAAAAATCAACTTGAAGTATCACAGAAGAAATAAGCCCAAGAGCCCATCAAACGGCCGCGGATCCGCGGCCAAACAAGGCATTCCGCCGCGGATCCGCGGCCGTGCAGAGCACGTGTCGGTGCGTGTCGATGGGAGTCGGTGCATTGACCCAGTTTTCTTAGGGTAGTCTTGTAATTTCATATGTGGATCAGATGTAAACCCTAAGGTTTCTGCTATCTATAAATAGGAAAGCCTACAGGCTCTTTTGGGGCATGCCTCTTTTTAATTCTAGATTAATTTCAATTCCTTGTAATCGTCAAGAGTGCATCAATAAAGTAAGTTAATTTTTTTTTATCTTGTGTTCTTAATTGCAATTTTATTTCTCTGCATTTTTATCCGTCTTTTATTATCCGCACGTTAATTAGGTAATTAAATGAAAATTATAAAATTGATTTCATCATAATATCCCTAATGAGTGAGTAGTTCCTCACTTGTTAGGGTTAGGTTTGGGGAAGGATTGAGAGAAGAAAATCTCTCACTCATTTCTTGCCTGTATAATACTATAAATTAGGGCTCTATGTTAATCAAACGCACACCGCTCACTACGGCACCCTATCCCGCGAGATAGCGGTGATTCCCCAGTTAGACCGGTCGTGATTGATTTACATAGAGGTTAGGGCTAATAATTAAGAAAGGACGGATAAGGACCAAATGGAAGAAACTATGTTTCTTCCTGATCGTGCTAATCCCCTTTGTTAATTATTACCCTAACACCTATGTTCTTAATTAGGGCAAAGGAAGCAGTGAGAGAATTAACTTTCCAAACTAACCTAATCCTAACCCTAGCAAGGTTTTAATCCAAATCAAATTCAATTTCAGTTTTTATAAAAATCAAAACCTACCACAAATAGGAATTGACTCGTTAGAACAACTAGAAAAGAACACGTTTTCCCTGTAGACCGACCCGTACTCAATCGGCTAGCTACCAAGCGATACCGTTATTGATTGC
The DNA here is from genome assembly GCA_030015575.1 of Agapanthus africanus. Taxonomy (NCBI): domain Eukaryota; kingdom Viridiplantae; phylum Streptophyta; class Magnoliopsida; order Asparagales; family Amaryllidaceae; genus Agapanthus; species Agapanthus africanus. Next base: position 426,625,538 of record JASDDO010000019.1, on the reverse strand, counting down.
GGTATTCTATTCTTTGATTTCAAAACGCGCATACTCAAAAGTACTCTCAATCAAATGGCGCCGTTGCCGGGGATAACGGTAGTTATTTTCTTTTGTAATTTCGGGTTAGTTAAAATTGAAAAGACATAAAAATGAAAATATAAAAACATAAAAAAATATCATCTTGTTATTTTTTGAAGGGTTTTGTGTGAATTGCGCCGGAAAGGAAGACGGACAAATTCAGATCTGGAAAAAGCACAGTGAACAAATCAAGAAAAAGAAGATCTGAACAAATAGAGGAGAACCACAACAACGCACAGCAAAATTTTGGAGAGCCAAACCCACCAAGACACCGCGGAACCGTAGCTGATTGAAGCTTTTAACCGCGCAACCATGGTCAAACCGTGACGTCAGCTCTTCAAAAAGTCTCTGTAAGTATTTTTATCTTCTCTGTAACCCCCTGATCTCCACTGAAAAATTTTCCTGCAGGGTTCTTTGCGCAAAAACTTCTTCCCCCTTTCCAATAAATCAATCTTGTGCAGGATTCTTTGTGCCGCAAATAAAAGAAAAAAGTTTTGGCAAGTGTTTTGGATTTTTGTGTGTTTACTGCTTTGCATTTTTAAAACGGACTTTTAAAGGGCTATAACACCAATCCAGATTGGGTGGGGATTTCATTACCCTTCCTAGGACCCCAAAAATCACAAAAAGCATATGCATCAACCCTCGAGTTAATTAAAAAATATTAGACTCAGCCAATAAGGATTGTCGTGCTCATTAGGGAAAAAAAAAGGTTGTGGGTATCGGTCGTTTATCTAAACCTGATTTTGTGGTGCTTAGGCTAGACAAGTGGGAAAGGTAATTTTAAAATACCCGTCTCACGGTGATTCGTGAGCGGATCCCTCCTTTCTTTACTTGTGCTTACCTGGCCATAATTGACGGTGAAGAGGCGATTCGAGGATATTTCACAACTTGCCCTTTGGAACAGTTAGGAGCAGTCTAGTTGACTTAGGAGTCCCTAGCTCTAGGCTTGATTGTGCATATTGTAATTGCTTGAAAGTGTGTCTAGCTCCTTATAAAAATCTTTTGCAAAACTCCTTATAAAAAAAACCACAAAACAAAATTTTTACAAAAACTTGCCATTTTGTCGCTAAGAAATCCATTGCACCCTACTTGCACCCACATTCTCTCATTGACGTTTTCTTACCCCCACCTTCTATTTTTACTTTTTGACTACACAACACCTCGTTAGTGTATGTCCGGTTGGACTAGGGACACTAGTGCCCGTTTAGTCCGTGTCTCGTTAGTGCCTACTGACGACGCTTTTGACTCCGAAGTCGAAATTCCATCCACTTCTTCACCTTCATCTTCAAATTCATCATCTTCTAAGGAGATGTCGGGATTCAATCCTAACAACCCCTTACCTACTACGGTACTGATTCCACCTCAACTGGGTGCGAATAACCCACCACACCCTCTTGTCGAAGCGCCCCAATGAATCGCGCTCCACGATTTTTTCTATCCAACCCGCACCGCACTTCCTACTTGTCTTTCACTTCCACCGGCTAATGAGGATAACTTCGAAATTAAACCTCACTTCATCAATATGTTGCCCAAATTTTATGGGCTGGAATCCGAAGATGTCTACATCTTCATTAACAAATTCCAGAATGTTTGCGCAATGATGAAGACCACCTAACTTTCCGATGATGCTATAAGGCTACATGTCACTCCATTCACTTTATGTGACCTAGCTGAAAAGTGGTTATATAGCACAACATCGCATTCCATAAAAAATTGGGAAGAGTTTGTTAAGGCTTTTCTTAAAAAGTTTTACCCACACTACAAGACCGCGAGAATTCGCAATGAAATTAATCAATTTTCCCAGCTTCCTTCCGAACCTTTTTGGAAGTGTTTCGAAAGATTTAAGGACCTTCTTGTTCAGTGCCTCTACCACGGTATCGAGAAATGGCAACTTCGCCAAATTTTATACGAAGGACTGAACCCAGCAACTAAACAGTTGTTGGAAACCATTTGTCAAGGTCACTTTCTTAGAAAATCGAGCGAGGGAGCTTGGCAATTTCTCGACGATCTTGCTGAACAAACACTTCAGCGGGAAAGCACTAAGACCACTTCATCTACTTCATCAGGTCAGTCTAGGGCAACATACATCAGCTTGATATGTCGATTGCAATGAAGGCCGAAATGGCTGCACTCAGGAAAAAACTAGAAGCAATTGAGAGCAAATTCTCATCGCCTTCTCCTGCCCCAGCTTTACCCCCACGCACTATTTGTGCTTGTTGTTCGGATCCGTCCCATCTAACCGAAGAGTGTCCTTACAACCCACCTGTTCAAAGACAAGATCAAGTCAATGCTGCGTTTCAGTAAAGACAAAGCAATGATCCATACTCTTCAACTTATAATCTTGGTTGGAGGAGCCACCCAAATTTCGTTTGGAATCAAAATCAACAACAATTCCAAGGCAATAACAATTTTCAGAGGCCTTCTCCACAACAACAAGCCCCTCAACAAACTCAATATCAGCAACCTTTCCAACCCCAACCTTACCAAAACCAAATGAACAATTTTGTACCAAACAACTCTTATCCTCAAAACAATTTTGTTCAGCCAAATAACGATAAGGTTTCCTCGCTAGAACGAAGTTTGGATGCATTTTTAAAACAATCTACGCAATCCTCAGCCAGCATCCAATCTTCCATTCAGTCTTTGGTGCAACACACTGCTTCACATGATCAGAGTATCAAAACAATTGAAGCCCAAATTGCACAACTGAATGCTGCGTTAAGCGAGCGAGAAAAGGAAAAACTTCCATCTCAACCACTACCAAATCCCGGTCACACACAAAATACATATGTTGCTCATGAACAACAAAATCATAATGTGAGTACCGTGACTACATTAAGATCTGGAAAGGTATTGCACAACAACGTTGGCAATAATGATGACACCCCGACCGCCGCTTCTTCTTCTTCATCATCTTCTTCGTCTTCTTCAGAGCCTGTTTTTCATTCTTCACAAGACTCTACTTCTTCTAATTCGAACGGACCCACATCTCACTCCACGATAACACCAACACTGGGATCCGTTCCAACTCCGCAATCTACTCCACAAACATTGGACTCAACAAATTTTCAAAATATTTCATTTCCAAACAGGTTGAGTTCCAATAAACCTACTCCCAGTGGGTTTGCCCCATTCACGTTGTCCCAAAGAAATCGGGCATAACGGTCATAACTAATGAGGAGAATGAGTTAATACCTACTCACACCCAAACTGGGTGGCGAGTATGCATCGATTATAGAAAACTCAACGCCGCGACACGGAAAGACCACTTTCCATTACCTTTCATTGACCAAATGCTAGAACGATTGGCTGGGCATGATTTTTACTGCTTTTTGGATGGCTACTCTGGCTATAATCAAGTTCCCATCGTCGAAAAGGACAAAGACAAAACCACATTTACTTGTCCCTTCGGTACATTCACTTACCGTCGCATGCCCTTTGGGTTATGCAATGCACCCGCTACTTTCCAGCGGTATATGATGGGCATTTTTTCAGACATGGTGGAAAAATGCTTGGAGATTTTTATGGATGATTTCTCCATTTTCGGCGACTCCTTTGATGAGTGTTTGCTACATTTAGGCGCAGTTCTTACCCGGTGTAGGGATAAGAACCTCACTTTAAATTGGGAGAAATGCCACTTTATGGTACGAGAAGGTATTGTTTTAGGATATATCATCTCGTAAAATGGTATTGAGGTTGATAAAGCTAAGATTGAAGTTATTTCCAATCTTCCTCCTCCCAAGTGCGTCAAAAACATCCAAGCCTTTCTTGGCCATGCCAGTTTCTATAGACGGTTTATCAAGGATTTTAGCAAGATAGCTAGACCCTTGACTCTTTTGTTGGCCAAGGACACCACTTTTGATTTCGACTCAACCTGCATGAAGGCGTTCGAGTCGTTGAAAAACTCATTTATTTCCGCTCCCATTCTTTCATCTCTTGACTGGACGCATCCATTTGAAATTATGTGCGATGCATTTGATTTCGCCATTGGTGCTATCTTTGGACAGCACATAAATAAGATGCCGCATGTAATTTATTACACTAGCTGAATCTTAAATGAGGCCCAATTAAATTACACAACAACTGAAAAAGAGTTCTTAGCTGTTTTGTTTGCACTAGAAAAGTTCAGGCCCTATTTAATCGGCTCTCCAGTCATCGTTTACACGGACCACTCAGCTCTTCGCCATCTTTTCGCAAAGAAGGATGCTAAATCTCGGCTGATACGTTGGATCCTTTTACTATAAGAGTTTGACCTTGTCATCAGAGACAAGAGAGGATGCGAAAACGTAGTCGCCGACTATCTTTCACGCCTTCCTTCTTCGCTTACACTTCAAATTCCTATTAAAGACGTTTTTCCAGATGAGCAACTCTTAACTGTGTCATGCGAACCATGGTTCGCAGATATCGTAAATTATTTGGCCACCGGATTGATACCAAACGAATGGTCGAATCAGGACAGACTCAGATTTCTATCTCAAGTAAAACATTTTACTGGGATGAACCGTATCTCTTCAAATACTGTTCCGACCAAATCATTCGTCGGTGTGTCCCCGACAACGAGTTTAAGAGCGTGCTGTCATTCTGCCACGATCAAGCGTGTGGCGGGCATTTTGGCCCCAAAAAGACAGCAGAAAAAATCTTGCAGTGTGGCTTCTACTGTCCACGACTTTTTAAAGACGCATACGAATACTGCAAGACATGCTCCCGGTGCCAACACTTGGGCCGGATATCTCGGAGAAATGAAATGCCGCTCCAACCAATTTTGGTTGTTGAAATTTTTGATGTTTGGAGGATAGACTTTATGGGACCATTTCCCAATTCTTTTGGGAACATGTATATTCTACTCGCTATTGACTATGTTTCAAAATGGGTCGAGTCTGTGCCCAGCCGAACTAATGACAACAAGGTTGTCGTTAGATTTCTCAAAGAAAATATTTTTTCTCGGTTTGGGCATCCTCGTGCGATTATCAGTGATAATGGATCTCACTTTTGTAATAGGACTTTCGAGTCCTTAATGCAGAAATACTCCATTACTCACAAACTGTCAACGCCCTGTCATCCCCAAACTTGTGGGCAAGCTGAGATTTTGAATCGGCAGATTAAACAGATATTGAAGAAAACGGTTTCCAAAAACCGTAAAGATTGGTCATCAAGACTGCTTGATGCCCTTTGGGCATTCCGTACTGCCTATAAGACCGATCTTGGCATGTCTCCATATAGGCTTGTTTATGGAAAGGCTTGCCACCTTCCAGTTGAAATAGAGCATAATGCATTTTGGGCAATAAAAGAGTTGATCTATCTTTGGGAGATGCGGGCAGCAATAGAAAGCTACAGTTGAACGCATTAGACGAGCTGCGGGATGAAGCCTATGAGAACGCAGTAGTTGTTAAAAACCGAACGAAGGTGTTCCACGATAAACAGCTTATGCGCAAAACTTTCAAACCTGGTCAACAGGTTTTACTTTACGACACTTGGTTACATTTCCATCCCGGGAAGCTCAGATCTCGATGGAAAGGGCCATTTTTGATACGTACCGTATATCCGCACGGTGCGGTCGATCTAGAAAACCCGGAGGACGGTTCACTATTTAAAGTGAACGGACATAGACTTAAACCGTTCCTCACTGCGGACCCTTCGGAGGAGCTCCTGTTTTTGCATGAGCCGATCTACATTGACTGATCTTCCTCCATCTACCCCTAAATTTCGATTATCTAGCCAAAACACTGTTTCAAACAAGTTTGGGGGTATGTATCATTTGTAATTATATAAAAAAATTGAAAATAAATTTTTTTTGGGTATTTTTTGTAAATTTCCAGTTTTAATAAAAAAATAAAAAAAAATTATTTACAAATAATTTCCTCTTTTCAGGAGGAGTTTTTTGCAAATAACTAACACATTCCCCCTATAAATAAAACTAGACCCCTCTCTGTTTTCTTAACCCTAAATTTTCACCTCTCTGAAAACCCTAGCCGCCGCTCAAACTACTGCAGAGAGATCCCTCCTAGCCGCCGCTGATCCACCCCAAGTACCCACCTTAGGCCGCGCTTCCGCCGCGCCTCTGCGTCGTCATCCTCTGAGTTTTTCAGAGGAGGTTTGCATTTCTTAGATCCTTTCTGTTAATTTTTTTTAGATCTGTGAACTTTCTGAATGGCACCGAACATGCAGTTAGAACGTGATTTTTCACAAATCTTTTCACACATGATATACGGGAGCTATTTTGCTGATGAAATCACATGGAGGGGGTGGAACTTTTTAATTTATAATCATCCCAATGCTTACGCTCTTCCAGATCTAGTCACTCATTTTTACGAGTGCATGGAGGAAGGCTGCCTTACACAATACGGTTTTATCAAATTACTTTGGGGTGATAAGGAGATAATCATTGACAGGGACTTCATCCATGAAGTCACTTTAATTCCCAGATTACCTGTTCACGACCAACCTCTTCAATTTGAAGACTATATGCCCTTAATGGGTAACGATTGTTCGAGGGAACCTAGGAAGGGAATACAGACTAGAACCCTCTTCGCCAATATTTTAACCGTGTGCCGGTGGGCACAAAACAATATTTTTGGGAGTTCACATAATACCACATTTTTTACCCCGTCTCTTCATATCGTGCACACCCTAATGACTAGGAACCCTAGATTTGACATGTACACGGTTTTGCTTTATTCAATTGGTGCTGGAAAAAGGGCCGCAAATTACCCATGCCCTATGTTAGTGACACAACTGTGTCGCTATTTTCTTCCTGTGGAGAAATTTTAATTCTACATGCATGGAGGTATACCTATTAGGCCTCTCATTGAGGGCGTATCCATGTCCTATACCCGCTTAACTGATGTATGGTCGCGAACAGAACCGGCCGAACATGTACCAGCCAGAACACCCAGCTCCAGCTCGACCGCGAGTGAGGAAGAGCTCACCCCCATAGAACATGCACGTCTTCTTAGAAGAGTCATTAGGGGGATTGATAATTTGGTAGGGATGGTGACCAACTTGGATCACCGGGTAACTGAGATTGAACATGGCGTATCTACGCTGCTAGCGCGAGAGGAGCGTTCCCATTCACGCTCAAGGGGACGGCGAGGGCCTGAGCAGTGAGGGCACTGCTTTTGGTAAGTTTGGGGGAGGAAGTGGTTTGTAAATAGTTATTATTGCATTGCATATTTTTAATTTTTGTACATATTTTTTCTTTTCTTTCTTTGCATGTTTAATTCTGCATTGCATTAAAAAAAATTATAAAAATAAAAATATGAAAATAAAAAAAATATATAAAAGAAAAAATCAAATAAAAATTGAAAAACTAAAAAGATAATTTTTTTTTCAACTTGGTCATAATTGACTTAAGTTTGACAAGACGGTTAACTAGCTAGAAAAACTAGATCCTAAACTTAGTAAATTAAAAACCCTAAAAATAACCTTTCTTAAAATTTAACGGTAGAAAATATATTTCCTTATAGTTTACTTAGAAATAGGCAAATTTTGAGTTCAGTTCTTGGGCTAAGTCAAAATAAAGGAAGAGTATTGAAATTTTTATTGAAGTGTAAGTCTGAAAAATAATTCCGAACCTTTAATCTAAATTCTGAAAATATGTACCCTACAACTCGCACACACGCACCTTAAAACTTGGGATAGTAGAGGATACCTTGAAATGCTCTTGTCTAAAATCTTTAGTATATGAAAAAAAACAGTGAAATAAGAGATAAAAAAATGAACACTGGTTTTATATTTACTTAAGGCTGCTTAAAATAAAAAAATATATAGCGAGGGTGCTTTATCACCTAGTGCCTTAGACCAACTGGTTTGGGAGTTATTGCTAAAGCCTTACGTATTACAAGATGAGGAATTACGCCTTAAAACACAAACACATTTTGTAATCGGTCGTTAGTACCTTAAGAAATATTAACGGTCGCATGAAGGATGTGTGAGCAATTCCATCTAAAATTCACCAACTAAAAAGTACTTTGGACAATGGACAAGAGTATGATAGCTTGAATTGAATTTCCAAGTGTAGGGGTGATACATATATGTAGGGCTATATGATTGGGGTTTGGATGAGAGATAGGAATGAAAAATATGGCTTATACCTTCAGTAGAGATGATAAAAATTCCTAAGTTGAGATGAAACCTTAGAAGGAAAATTCAAAAGATGCTGGAAGCTAAATAAATTTACAGAACATATACAATCTTAAGTTAAATGATAAGTGAGCGTGAAAAATACGGGTTGATAATTTCTAAGTTGAAGATAATAGAATTTCTTGCTAGAACACCGAATTGAAGAATGAAAGTCAATAGGCCAAATTGATCGGATTTTGTGGGTAGTATCCGCTGAAAACCCTCAGGAGACAACACTCCTCCTACTAGGGACACCTAGAGGTTTAACGGCTTGTTGCACGAGCTCAGTGTAATCGCAATTACCTGCGAAAGTGAGATTAGGTTTTTTTGAGAATAAATTGGTTTTGCTCGGGATGAGCAAAAGATAAGTTTGGGGGTATTTGTTCATATCAGATTTTTGTATTATTATATTCCCCATTCTTAATCATATTGCAAATAAATAGGCACTTTTGATCCATGTCTGCTAAATAGTTGCAGGTTACAGGTTCTCGGAACAATACAGTGAAAATGGTGAAAAAACGCTACAAATGTGAGACTACGACCAATAAATAGATGAATCTGCAAGATTCCTCCTACCAGTTTGAGGAACAAACGAAGATCAGTAAACAATTCAATATACAAAGTATAAGGGCAGCACAAGATTCAAGATTTCAACGCGAAGCTAACGGTAAAAGTCCACAAATTCTGCACTGTTGGAAATCTGGAAGAAAGTAGAAAAAATTCTGAGGAACCAAGTGAAGAAAACAGATAGAAAAAGCAACTTGAAGTAACACAGAAGAAATAAGCCCAAGAGCCCATCAAACGGCCGCGGATTCGCGGCCAAACAAGGCATTCCGCAGCGGATCCGCGGCCGTGCAGAGCACGTGTCGGTGCGTGTCGGTGGGAGTCGGTGCATTGACCCGGTTTTCTTAGAGTAGTCTTATAATTTCAGATGTGGATCAGATGTAAACCCTAGGGTTTCTCCTATCTATAAATAGGAAACCCTACAGCCTCTTTTGGGGCATGCCTCTTTTTAATTCTAGATTAATTTCAATTCCTTGTAATCGTCAAGAGTGCATCAATAAAGTAAGTTAATTTTTTTTATCTTGCGTTCTTAATTGCAATTTTATTTCTCTGCATTTTTATCTATCTTTTATTATCCGTACGTTAATTAGGTAATTAAATGAAAATTATAAAAATGAACTTCATCATAATATCCCTAATGAGTGAGTAGTTCCTCACTTGTTAGGGTTAGGTTTGGGGAAGGATTGAGAGTCGAAAATCTCTCACTCCTTTCTTGCCCGTATAATACTATAAATTAGGGCTCTATCTTAATCAAACACACACCGCTCACTACGGCATCCTATCCCACGAGATAGCGGTGATTCCCTAGTTAGACCGGTCGTGGTTGATTTACATAGAAATTAGGGCTAATAATTAAGAAAGGACGGATACGGACCAAAGGGAAGAAACTATGTTTTTTCCTAGTCGTGCTAATCCCCTTTTTTAATTATTACCCTAACACCTATGTTTTTAATTAGGGCAAAGGAAGCAGTGAGAGAATTAACTTTCCAAACTAACCTAATCCTAACCCTAGCAAGGTTTTAATCCAAATCAAATTCAATTTCAGTTTTTATAAAAATCAAAACCTACCACGAATAGGAATTGACTCATTAGAACAACTAGAAAAGAACACGTTTTCCCTGTAGACCGACCCGTACTCAATCGGCTAACTACCAAACGACACCGTTATTGATTGCGGTATTCTATTCTTTGATTTCAAAACGCGCATACGCAAAAGAACTCTCAATCATTTCACGTGACTAGGATTTACTCTGGATGCTTCCCACGGGGTCAGGATTGACATAAGCCGTGTTCCGCAAGAACCAGGTTCCGCTCTGGATGCTTCCCACGGGGTCAGAATTGATATAAGCCGTGTTCCGCAAGGACCAGGATCCGCTCTGGATGCTTCCCACTGGGTCAGGATTGACATAGGTCGTGTTCCACTAGACCAGGACTGTCTCTGGATGCTTCCTACGGGGTCAGGATTGACATAAGCCGTGTTCCGCAAGGACCAGGTTCCGCTCTGGATGCTTCCCACGGGTCAGGATTGACATAAGTCGTGTTCCACTAGACCAGGATTTGCTCTGGATGCTTCCCACGGGGTTAAGATTGACATAAGCCGTGTTCCGCAAGGACCGGGTTCCGCTCTGGATGCCTCCCACGGGGTCAGGATTGACATAAGCCGTGTTCCGCAAGAACCAGGATCCGCTCTGAACGCTTCCCACGGGGTCAGAATTGACATAGGCCGTGTTCCACTAGAGCAGGATTTGCTCTGGATGCTTCCCACGGGGTCAAGATTGACATAAGCCGTGTTCCGCAAGGACCAGGTTCCGCTCTGGATACTTCCCACGGGTCAGGATTGACATAAGCCGTGTTCCGCAAGGACCAGGTTCCGCTCTGGATGGTTCCCACGGGGTCAGGATTGACATAAGCTGTGTTCCGCAAGGACCAGGATCCGCTCTGGACTCTTCCTACGTGGTCAGGATTGACATAGGCCATGTTCCACATGACTAGGATTTACTCTGGATGCTTCCCACGGGGTCAGGATTGACATAAGCCGTGTTCCGCAAGGACCAGATTCCGCTCTGGATGCTTCCCACGGGATTAGGATTGACATAAGCTGTGTTCCGCAAGGACCAGGATCCGCTCTGGACGCTTCCCACGGGGTCAGGATTGACATAGGCCGTGTTCCACTAGACCAGGATTTGCTCTGGATGCTTCCCACGGGGTCAGGATTGACATAAGCCGTGTTCCGCAAGGACCGGGTTCCGCTCTGGATGCTTCCCACGGGGTCAGGATTGACATAAGCCGTGTTCCACTAGACCAGGATTTGCTCTGGATGCTTCCCACGGGGTCAGGATTGACATAAGCAGTGTTCCGCAAGGACCAGGAGGGGTTGACTCTCGGTTGTCTGTGCATCGTCCAGTCATGGAACTGGGAATAACCGCGGTTCCGCTTTGCTGATGCTGCGTCTGATGTAATGAGACGAATGTTGAGATGATCTCCAGGCTGTTTGTGAACCGTCAAGACTTGGCTCTCTTTCGGATGGAGCCCGGGGGGAGGCATGGTTCCCTCTTAATTTGTGCCCCTGGATTGTATACAGGGATCGATGTGATCTCACCTGTAGGGCAAAAAGTTTCATTTTATATATTTTTCTTTCCGCGATACTCTATCATTTCAGCTTTTATATAGCGAAAGTTGCGATTTCCCAATCATTTCGGCTATTTTTCGCGGTGCCCAATCATTTCGGCTATTTGTTTTATTTACTCGCTGTTTTTTATTGCGAGTTGCCCAATCATTTCAGCTATTTTCATGCATATATTTTTACTTGCTGATTTTGTTGCAAGTTGTCCCATCATTTCGGCTATTTCATATGCAATTGTGGCTCGCTGACTTTTCGCTGTGAGTTTGGGATTTGATACCGATTTAGGTATCAGCATCACTACAACTGGGATATTGCCAGGAGCGAATCATCATTTGCCTCTGTCGATATTGAACAAAGGTGGCTTAGTAAACAGGGTTAGGTTCCTGTCGACTAAAACTTTTAACTTCATGGGCCGTAAGGGTCTCATGAAGGTATTTCTCCCTATGAGTCGTGAGGATCTCGTAGGTGCGTTTTCTCTTTAGGAATCATGAGGATTCCTAAGTGTATGGTTTCTTGTAAGTCGTAAGGATCTTATAAGAGTGTTTTCTTCTTATAAGTCGAGAGGACTTACAAGTGTCTTTTGCCATATGAATCGTGGGGATCCCTAAGTGTGTTGCTCCCTTGTGAGTCGTAAGGATCTCACGCGGGTGGTTTCTCCTTACAGGGTCGAGAGGACCTTGCAAGTGTCTTTTAACGAGCTTGCGCCCTTTCGGGTTTTCACAAAACTCGCCGGTAGTCCCGCTGTTTTTACTCATGGAGCCCTTTTGGGTTTTCATCCGTGCCCATTTTGCTTACGGACATACCGTTTTCTTCCTTTTTTTATCATTATATTTTTTTTTGTGTCAGCCTTGGGATGTTGCGCTCTATAGTAGTTTATCGACGTCTCGGTCAATAGCCAGTTTTAGGACATAGTGGTCCATCGTTAGTTTAAGGATGTTTCGGTCCGTTGTTAGTTTTAGGACATAGTGGTCCATCGTTAGTTTAAGGACGTTCCGGTTCGTAGCCGGCTACTACTTATAGAGTTTGGGCTTAGGAAGATAGCGAGCGGACATAGGCATCGTCATGTATCGTTGACCTAGGCTGTGACTCGTCAGGCATAGTATTTTTTTAGGAAGCGACCATTTATTGGTCTGAAAGGTCTTTCACCATGCATGTCTATGAGTAGGTAGGCTCCACCCTGGTAAATTTTGTCTATGATATACGGGCCTTCATAATTCGGCTCGAATTTCCCCCGCTTGGAACGATTGGGGATCATAGGTATTTTAACCACTAGCACGAGTTCACTTTGGCGGAATGTTCTCGGCCTAGTCAGTCTCTCATATGAGCGCGTCAGCTTTGCTTTATAAGCTTCCAGATTTTGCTGCGCCATGAGCCGGGTTTCGTCGAGGGCATCAAGTTCCTCAAGTCGAAGACGAGCATTTTCTTCGTCCGTTAGCTCGTAGTGAATGGCCACTCGTAAAGAGGGTAACTCTATCTCGAGGGGGAGTACCGCTTCTGTGCCGAATACTAATGCATACGGCGTTGTGTTTGTGGCCGTTTTGAACGTAGTTCGATACGCCCAGAGAACTTCATGCAGTCTCTCGTGCCAGTCCTTTTTATTTCGAGACACCGTCTTTTTCACGATTTTCGTCAAGGTCTTGTTGAAATCCTCAGCTAGACCGTTAGCTCGGGGATTATAGACTGAAGAGTATCTCCAGTCTATGTTATGCTGTTGCGTAAAGCGGCTGATTTTATGGCTTCTATGGGCTGGCCCGTAATCGGAAATAATCCGTCGCGGAGTGCTGAACCGATAAATGACGTGTGTCTTGAAAAAATGGAAGATATTCTCCGTCTTCACTTCTCTTAGTGGTACTGCTTCTGCCCACTTGGAGAAGTAATCAGTTGTCGCCAAAATGAATCGATGTCCTCTGGACGATGCTGGTTCAATTGGCCCGATTATGTCAGTTCCCCACATTTCGAACGGCCAGATAGTCACTGTCGGATGTAGTGGATTTGGATGCTGGTGGATAAAGTCCCCGTGAATTTGGCACGAGTGGCACTGCTTCGCGTATTCGAGACAGTCTTGGATCATCGTAGGCCAATAGTAGCCCATCATTTTGATCTTCAATTTCATCTTCGGCCCGGTTTGGTGAGAACCGCAGAGTCCGTCGTGAGTCTCTTGGATGACCCTCCTTGCCTCTTCAGGTCCCAGGCATCTTAACCACAGAGAATCAAATGATCTCTTATACAGAGTATCATTGACGAAGGCAAAAGATAGAGCTCGTTTCATGAGCTGATGCCTTGAGGACGCATCTTCAGGTGTTCGACGGGATTTAAAGTAGTCTATAAAGACTTCTCTCCAATCTATAGCATTTTCCTGGTCTTTTATTTGCAGAGCCATCTGCTCGGTAGCTCCCTTTTCTTTGGAAGACTCCGGAGATATTTCTGCAGGTGCAAGAACCTGACGGCTTTGCACAACGATCCTCACGTCATCGAGATTCTCGTCGGTCAGTTCTTTAGCGAGTTTGGCTAGTGCATCCGCTTTGCTGTTTTCCGCACGCGGTATACTTTCCAACATGTAGGAGGGAATTTGAGTCAGCAGTTGCTGTACTCTCTCGCCATACTTCACCAGCTCTGGCTTGCACATTTGATAGTCGCCGTTTACTTGACTAACGACCAGCTGGGAGTCTCCGTATATGAGGAGGTTCTCAATTCCCATGTCGACAGGGATCTCAAGACCTGCTATCAAAGCTTCATATTCGGATTCATTGTTTGTCCTCGGCTCTGTCAAGAAAAAGGAAAAGCGCATTATCCCTCCTTGTGGAGTCACGAAGATGAGGCCTATGTAAGTGCACGGCGGCGCCCCGGCCGTCAATCCGACGCCGGAAAGCGGAAAGGAAAATTTTACGGAACTTGTAAACCGGCACCACCGCGCACTAAAAACCCAGATCGGGCCATTAACCTAACTCTAGCAAACTAGAAAATGAGTAGAGAGCTATACCGAGCGATCCGTGTCCTACGGTCTTCGGCCTCCACTCCGATCTCCTCGCGGAATCTCCTGTCTTCATCTTCCCGTCGGAACGGGCACCACATCGCTGGGTTCTTTTATGGGCTCCCACCTCTGGACCGAGGCAACTCGGGCACGAAGTTGGCGAGTCGACGTGTCCAAGAATACTGTAGATGAAGTGTAGAAAGCTTTGTCTCATTGGGGTTGTGAAGTTGCCTTTGGATTGAGGAGATGAAATGAGCAATGAAATGGAGCTATTCTTTTTGCATGAATAAAACATGAGATACAAAATTTCTCCCACTCATAAAAATGAATCCTCTCTCTCTTTCTCTGTGTGTGGCCGGCCTCTAAAATGGGAGGAAGGAGGTGAGCATATCAAGGGGTGGTGAGCACAAGGAAAATGTTTAATGATCAAGAGAAGAAAATGTCACACCACAAATCCTATCCAAATCCTTTCACATTTAATGCAAAGCCAATTGATGCAAAAAGAATCTAATGATGCTTTAACCATCATGATGCCTCCATTTCACAAATAACACCCTCCACGAATCAAATTTGCACACTTGCAAATAACCCTCTCCATCGGAAAAATCCGGCCGTGAAAGAACAAAGGAAAACTGACCGAAACGGAATGCAAACTGGCAACTTCAGAAAACTGATCCCGTAATAAATTACAGGAAAACCCCGCGACTGTATATACATACCCGCATTTGTATTCCGACCGAATACAAATGCAACGAGACAAAATCTACACTGTACAATACTAGGATCCGGCTTAAACCAAAGCCCGCTAGTATTGTCCGTCCGATCATGATCCGTGCAATACCGCACGTATCTGATCGAACCCTGCCATATCTCCATACGGCCTCTACAGCGTTTCGCCCGAAACTTGAGAAACTGGTCTGTGGGGGACTCTAAAGACTCGTCAATACTTTAGTTGTGGATTTAACCACTAGCACGTCAGAGGTATTAGCCATACGTAACGGGCTACCAGGTATTGACCAAAAGGGACGTCGATGAGCGAACTCATCCTGACACCCTACTGAGCCTGTCAGTGACAATATCCGTACAGTCCGGTCCGTTCGTCTATGAGCATCGCATGGCGGGCCTAGGGGGTTGGTAAAAGTCAGACCCCCAAAAGCGGTACAAGTCGTGTCGGAGTGTAGTCCAGAACACCCTGAGATACTACTGGAATACCTACCAGTAAATCTCCTGCCTTGGCCAAGGACTTCGTGTAATGGCTCTCTTAGACACAGTGCGACCTCACCCCCAATACCGGGAGAGACGAACCCCTGCAGATCCGCTCACTGCCTCCATGTGGCTCGGGACTGTACCCAACTAAAACCTGTTTGCACGTCTCCTTTGAGCATGGTAGGGTAGTAATCAAAGTACAGTGGGAACTCACACGAGACAAATGACGATCTCAGGTCGATGAACTAACCTGTACACATGTCACCAGGGAACTGCTATCTGATGTCAGGTATAAGACCAACTAGCATGTTCCCGGCGAGTCCTGTCCGGTGTACTCATAACCCAATGGGCACCTGTATACATCTTAAGTGAACTAACTGACACCAGTGGCTTGTGAGACTGGCCACCGCCCCTCGTCGGGGTCTCGACTGTATACACTAGTCTACTCTGGAGAATCGATGCCCTGTCTCGAAACTCCCACGACTAGGGACCTTTTAAGGATGTGCTTATAGACCCCAGCTCCCACGTATATGATCGCCCTCATACTGCTGGCAGTCAAGCAAGAATCCTAGGGGCTCTATCAACGTGCAATAGTGACCTGTAAGGTCACCTAAAGCAGTACACGATGATAAAGATAAACCAAATAGCATATAGTAAGACTGTCCTATCGGCATAGGTCCTCTCTCAATCATTGCAATCACGTGCCTGTGATCCAATAATTGACTCTGAGGGCACTAACTCCAACAATCTCCCACTTGCACTCAAGGCTAATTATTGCGATGTCGCATACTCACAGCCCGTGTGATACCGAACACCTAACTCCTCTACTAGTCAGTCTCACAAAGCTCGTTTACGAAACTATTGCGTTCGAGGAATAGACTCAATGAGTGGATCCGCTGTGATGTTTCTTTCTATGTCTCTCTTTATCTCAAGTTCGCGGAGAAACCCATCTCCCGAAATGAGCAATACCTGTCTTAGAATATGTTTGAATGTCTGATGGGACCTAGTTCATAAGTGAACTCCAAATCCAAACTTCTTAGACTGTATCATCAACCGAACTTAATCAGTATCCTGCGCCATGCCTCCCTTAGTATCCGCCTGGACCACCTGTCCAAAATACTGCCCCTCTTCAGAGGGAGAACTATAACTCTGACAGTCACTCTGTCATCCAGGTCATCTTGGAAGCCTGGAATGATAACCGTCTCCTAAAGGAGGCTGCCGTTATCAAATCCCTAGAACACGCACTTATGTTCAAAAGCTGCTTCCTAATGTTTCTCCAGGATTGGATTAATATCAACTTATTGCATCTACTGCAAAAACAACATCTAGTGTGGTACTTGACATCTCATGATTGACTCATTTGCCTAAGCAAGTGATCTGCCAATCATGCGCATCTCTCTCTACTTTAGTCTATAAGACACCTTTAGAGAGGGTGACTCCATTATCTGCAGGTACACTATCGTGCCAGGAGTCGTCCATTCTAAAACACCTTTAGAATGCTGTCTAAGTACCCAGATTGGGAAACTACCCAAATCTAGATCTAAAACTATAGATCTAGTAACCAGAATGTCTGATATAATATCCAAGCCTTATGTGGAGAAACTACTGTGTGACAACCAAAGTATAACCGATCGTAGTATAGGAATATCACTTCCTACTCTGTGTATGTCATCCAAATACCAGGACATCACACCCTACTACCTTCTTAACTGATCCATCCTCTATTCGGATGAAGTCAAATTTATGACTGTCACATCAGAAATAGATGATCTATCTCCGCTATATCTGCTTTAGTCTACAAATAGACATAAGCCACTTGTCCACCAATGCTTCCGCTGCTCCCACTGACTACGACAACCCTCTGGCAGAGTCATATAGACGTATACTTCTAAAGCTAGTTTAGAATGACGCTATACTCATCCTCCTGCCGGGTCTCACAGTCTGGAACAACAGCAATGGCAAGTCTGAGTAAACAAGAACCTCCATGTCACCGTCCTTGAGGCTACCGAAGTACCTCTGAGGTTACCCATCATATCTGCGGAGTGGCCAATGGAATGTCAAGCCAGATTGAATCTTTAGGTTCTTATCAAATCTTCAGTAATCGTTTGCGGTTCTGGAATTACTTCCAGTTCTACCATACTCCCACTACTGTTTTCTGAAAAAATCCATTTTTATTAAAACTGTGGCGAGTCAAGAACAATATCACTATTGATCTTCCAGATGGTAGAAAGTCAACTCTTGTCATAGCCTGGGTCAACCCACAAACAGCCATTACAGAAACGTGCCTTGAGTTATCCAGAGTCTGGTTTTAAGCATAAGCCAGACAACTCCCCGTACCTTAACAATGTCAAGATATGAACTGTTCTATATCCAATACAGAAACAGAGGCACAGATTCAATTGAACCAGATTCAAATCATGCAGCTGTCTCCAGTGCATGTCAACTAAATGGAGAGAGGCCGATCAGTATTACTCAACTTAGGAGTGCTTCCAATTATGAGTAATCTGAAAGAGAAGCAAGTTCTCTTAATCCTTACTATCAACTGAATACCATACACAAGTATCCACATCTTCGATCACCTTGAAGAATCCCGATACTTGCAATACCTGGTTCTCTACTTTATTCATATACCCATAACTTCTCAAAACTTGGACCTTGTGTTTCTACGAAACACTTGTCTAAGAGCTAGAGAAGTCACAAGTAAACCGAATATAGTACGAGGACCAACCCCTCTGTCCTAATGGACACTGGACAATATACAATACTCTGTATAAGTCCCCTGAGTCTAATAACTCATTTCCTGTGTGTCGTAGGTTGAAAACTGTACTTATGGTTAAGAAGAATTACACCGCTGTTTAATGCTCCTTACCTAACCATCCACTGATATAGGTAAATGCCATAGACATAATTTCAAAATGTTATATCTCACTCTATGGAAATAGACGTACAGGTATATCAATTTGAAATTGGTGCATAACAATGGATATTCAAAACCAAACATTTGCCGTCCGGCAAACAACCCAGGTGATTTCCTCAAATATCACCAATTACAACGAATTCCGATATAATGAGGATGATCACCTAATTCCCAATAACTTACTCCCACTCATCATCTGTAAAACCATACAGATGTGAGAATCATACCTGGTAAATACATACCCTGGAGCAAGGGCTCATTGGGAAATCAGTTTTCTTTTAACAGTACACAGTGAAACTGAAACATTGAAATATTTCGATGGGGTATGCGGGTATTCCTAGTAATGCCTCTTCCATTATTCATATTCACAACTGTAACCGTATATTTCTTTGCCATCTCTCCAAATCCCTTTATATGTCTTTAGTCATTTCCTTTTGTACACCCCTTTAGGACAAATGGTTTTCTTCCTTCCCTACCGTTCGGCACCAGCCTATGGTTTGGAAAGAAGACTATCCAATAAGTATAATGGGTGTACTGTCCTAATCCTAAGAGCACTCGCAATGCGAGAGAAGGTGAAGATAAAAGACAACCGAATAAAACTTATTCCTATTTCTCCTGAACCAGAATCCATCCCCGAACTGGAACAAGTTCCTTTCGAGTTCGTATATAACCATACGATGGAGTATCCAATAAACTGTGGATCTTCGTAGTGATACGGAGTGTTATGGAGAAATACAAAGGTGAAGTAGGAGTGGTAATGGAATACTTGGTTTGGTCATGAATATCAGTCGCAATTTATTTTGCCCTCCTTCTAATCCCTTTATTTGTCTTTACTTAATACCTTCTGTATACCTTTAAGGATAAATGGTTTTCTTCATTCCCTACCGGTCGGCACCTGCCTATGGTTTGGAAGAAGACTATCCAATTTGCGTAATAGGTGTACTATCCCCTAATCTAAGGAGCACTCGCAACCTGAGTGAAGGTAAACGGAAAAGACAACTGAATAGTCCTAATCGTTTTCTCCAGAACCAGAAACCATTCTCGAATAAATTCCTTCGAGTTCGTATATAACCATACGATGGTTTTGTCCAATGGAAGTGGACGTTCGTAGTAATACGGGGTGTCTTGGAGAAAAGGGTAAAAGTAGGAGTGGTAATGAGGTATGCAACTCTGACAATCCAAAAGCCAGTGTTTAAGAAGGTTCGGTTAATTTTAGTCACTGAGTCATAGTCAAGGGTCGGGCCATGGTCGCTGCCAAAGAGAGAAAGAAAAGAAACACTCAGCGTGCACTCTAACCTAGATCAGAATAGTTATCACTTTATCTAATTAGGAAACCTCCCACTGTAACGTCAAATTCTTCTCCAAACCTGAAAGAAGAATTAGTCGGGATGTCTCGAGGAGTAAACCAACTCATCAGTGGGAATCGGGATCCAACCATCATCGCATGATAACGTGACGGAATCTGCTCACGTTATCATACTCCAGAAGGTATGCGCATATCTGGCAAGTTTCAGTTTCTTTAGAAACCCCCGATATGATTTTTGCCCCATGCTCTTATGACCTTGACTAAAGCCAACAAATCATAAGTCACATGTCAAGTTCTACCCGTCATTGTCCAGGTTAATTTGAACCCACCCGTACAAGCCCTTGACTAGGGCTAACAAGGCTATACGGCTGTCCCAAACCAACGCATCTATCTATGCAGCAGAAAGGTAACAAGCAGTTACCATACACTATGCCTTGACTAAGGCCAACAAACATAGCATGAATACTACGTGCTACCCGTCTGAAATGACGGAGGGCTACGAATGGATTTTGGCGAAAAACCTTTAACGTAATGAACTTGATATCGTTGAAGGAACCGGATAGCTTTTTATAAAAATATAGTGACGAAAACCTTTGCTAAAGAGGTTACTCCCGGTGAAGGGATCTTGGCTCTTTCCCCGTAGAATGAGGTGCAGGATATTCCAACTGAATACCACGATGCAAAGCAAAAGTAATCGGCTATAGTGAGGTTATTGCCCTGACGCAAACTTCTGTCCAAGGGGTCACTCCCGGTAAAGGGATCTCGGCCCTTGCCTCGTCGACTGAGGTGCTGGATATTCATAACCGAATACCACTGTGCAAAACAAAAGAGAACGCCCTTGCAATAACAGCTTTTTGAAAAATATTCCAACAACATTAGAATAGGTTTGTTTAGCTTGCATTGATCCAAATCAACGCAGTCCCATCAATTGATCACATCAATAAAGAACGAAAATAATGATGTACGTATATGCCTTCCGCATTCGCCACTGGGTCCCGTCATCACCCGTTAGGTTACTTAACTAACGACAGAGCGGGGACTGGACTAGCGCGGATGCAAAACATATACAACATATACTAGTATATATATCAATATATAATATTCGCTCAAGGCGTGATAAAAATGCAACATCACAGAAATGTAACCAGCATCACAGAACAATACAGATATCTGGGATCCCCGGGTTTCATAGAGTCGCTACTGAAACCCGACGTTCCCCTGGTCGTGTGGATAGCCTGTGCAATGAAATCCTAGACCCCTACGGGCGTGGCAAGTTACCCGCCAAAACCTGAAGCGAGGCAGCCCCCTTCAGCAACGTGAATGGACCACCCAGCACTTCACGGAATCCGGTAACTTGGGCACCCCTCCTGGGTCAACCTGTACCCCCTACGAGTGCGGCGAATAGCCTGCCAATTCTAGAGTAAAGCCCCCTCCATCTCAACGCCATGAGATGCGGGCCCGTTGCCCTCTAGAACCCGGCTATCCGTGCACCCCTCCTTGGGGTAATCCTAGTACAGAAAGTAAAATATATATACAACGGGTACATTGACCTCAGCCCGGTCATGCACCAAAAGAATAATATACAAACAGGCAGTGACGACAGTCCACATGTCGGACGCTCGCCCCGCAATATCAAATGTACATATAAAATCAAAACTGTACTACCACTGCAACCAGGCTATCCCCCACGACCAATCCGCAACATCACAGCACAATACAGAACATCAACGTGAATGTCACTGTTCCCCTCCGAAAGGCGGCGCGCAGGACCGCGATGTCCTGACATTGAGATTCGGGGCAGATGCTATTTGGTTTTATCCGTCTACCTCTCCGAAGATGCCAAGTTGATTTATGGCACCGTGTATCGGAGGTTTAGACGGATGCGGCCGATGTAGCAGACTTCGTCAGATTCCCCCTCGCTTGAGGGGTTTTTGATTGTGGGGACGCTCTTCCCTACAGGCGCAAGCCCCTGCAGTTAATTACGCTACCGCATCGCGGTAACAACTTTCTCCTTCTCCAGAATTTCACTTCGTGTCGTGTGTGTTTGTTTTGTTTGTGGTTGCCCGTGGATTGTATACGGAGACTGAGTAATGCCGTCGCCCGTAGGACGTGGATTAGTCCAAATCCGTATTTACTTAGATTTGGGTTTGGTGTTTTTAGTTTAAGGATACGTTAGTCGCGTTGCGGCTAAGATCAACTTAAACGTTCATTAAGGATACGTTAGTCCTGTTTGAGACTAAGATCAACTTAACGTGATCGTTAAGATCCGACAAAAGAGCGTTTGAGCTCTATTGTTCCAGTTTGGGAGATTCATAGTCCAATTTAGGACTAAAGTCTGTTTGGAGGATACGTTAGCCATTTTTGAGGCTAAGATCGACTCAAACGTTTGTTAAGGATACGTTAGTCCAGTTTGAGACTAAGATCAACTTAATGGGACCGTTTAGATCCGATAAAAGAGCATTTGGGCTCTATTGTGCCAGTTTAGGGACGTGATGGTCCATGTTCCAGTTTAGGGACGTGGTGGTCCGTCGCCAGTTTAGGGACGTTTCGGTTCGATATTAGTTTACGGACGTTTCGGTCCAATATTAGTTTAAGGACGTTTCGGTCCACGAGTTTAAGGACCCCGCAGTCCGTATCGATGTGTGGTCGTTGGGACCCGTCACCTCTTTGACGTCGTTGAGGAATTACAACGACGGATGTCAAAGGAGTTCGGAGATGTACCCTCGAACCGGATGTAAATTGATTTAGAAGAGCAATTTTGCTCAGTCAATTTAATTTAAGGACTTATGGCCAAAATTGGGCTAAGTCCAGTTGAAATGTTCAACATTTTATTTGCTTTTGCATTGCATTTCTTTTTTTATTTTTATTTGGGCTTTGCCCAGAAAGGATGCAGAGCATCAATTTGTTTTGGGCTCTGCCCTTTTAGGAATGATGCAAGGCATCAATTTTATTTGGGCTCTGCCCTTGTATAAAGGATGCAAAGCATCAATTTATTTGGGCTCTGCCCATTTATTGGCTTGCAATTTATTTTGGCCTGTCAGGTCATTTTGATTTGGGCCTGGCCCTTTTAGTAATGCATTGCATTTGTGCAAAGCACTGTTAATTTGAGAATCTTTTAGATTCAAGAACCGATGGTTCAAAAAAAAGAAGTGCAAAGCACTATTTAATTTAGATCTAAGAAAAAACAAGTTTTTTCTTGTTTTTCTTATCTCAGAGAACCAGAAGTTCATAAAAGTGCAAAGCACTATTAATTTAAGAACCTTTTAGGTTCAAGAACCGATGGTTCATAAAACAAGTGCAAGGCACTATTTGATTTAGATATAAGAAAAATCAAGTTTTTCTTGTTTTTCTTATCTCAGAGAACCAATCATGAAAGTGCAAAGCACTATTAATTTAAGAATCTTTTAGGTTCAAGAACCGATGGTTCATAAAACAAGTGCAATGCACTATTTGATTTAGATCTAAGAAAAAACAAGTTTTTCTTGTTTTTCTCATCTCAGGGAACCAATCATGAAAGTGCAAAGCACTATTAATTTAAGAACCTTTTAGGTTCAAGAACCGATGGTTCATAAAACAAGTGCAAGGCACTATTTTTAATTTTATTTTATTTTATTTTATTTATTTATTTATTGAAGATCCATGATCTTGTTCACCAGAGAAATCTCTCTTCTCTCAAAGGTTTTTTTACCTTTTTTTTATTCTTCAAGAGTTCTCCAGAGTTCTCTTCTCTCTTTTTTTTAGCAAGATCTTCCTCTTCTTTGAAATGAGGTCTAGGGTCCTTTTTATAGTGCCCATAAATTAGTTAAAGTTTGTTAAATAGATCATTCTCTGAGTGATTTGGGGAATTTTCCCCACCGTTGGATCTTTAATCCGAAGGGCTCTGTTTTACAGAAGAAATCTTCTTGTTTTAACAAAAACAGAAAAGATTTCCTCAAATCTTTATTCTGTTTTTTGCATAACTCCTCAGCGCGTGACACGTGTCGTGCAGCGTTTGCGCAACTGCGCAGACACGTGTCGCGCAATATAAAAAAAATTTATTTTTTAAATTTTTTTAATTAATTAATTTTTTATTTATTTACTGCGCAGTTGCGCGCACTACGTTGCGATTTTTTTTTTTTTTGGCCATTATCAAGAGCTTTGCTCTTATGGAGTACGTTACTTCATTTATTTTCTTTTTAATTTTCAAGACAGAGCTTTGCTCTGATTGGAGAAAAACAGAAGTATTGCTTCTTTTCCCACCTTGGAATTTAAACAGAGCTTTGCTCTGATTGAGGTAAACAAATGCCCCCCCACCGTTGCGCTTACGTGGCCTCCTAACGTGAGCGCAGCGGTGGCAGACTCCGAACCGTCGCGCCATCCCTTGGTAGCTGAATGGGCACTTGATGCCTATAAATAGGACCTTTGGTCTCTTAGATGATTCTCATTTCTAAAATTTTATTTTCAGAACTCAGAGCCCTGCTCTTTATTTTCAAGAACTTTAAGAGTTAAATTCTTAAAACTTTTAGGTGAAAATTTTAATTTGGATTAAATTAAATTAAATTAATTTTCATTGATAGAGCCTCGCTCTCAATACATCCCTGATCTAAAGGAAACCTATTTAGGGTTTCACTTAGCAGAGCTTTGCTCTACAGGTCTTAAAGGGATCTAAAGAGAACTAAAGGAGACCCTACTAGGGTTCCATAGAGCTCTGCTCTCTGAAAGATTTTCCTTGGATTTTCTTAATTTATTAATGGAGCTTTGCTCCTCCTAAATCATATAGAAGAACTCTTAAGAATTCTTCATGGATCTTGGAACTTAAAGATGGCATTTTATTTCTCAGTGCATTATATCGTTTTGCTTAATCAGTCTTTCTGATAATTCTGTCGATCCTCTTTCACAGGAACAATGAACGCCCACATGTATGCTCTTAACGAGATCATCTCTCATGAGGGTATCCGCCGACTTGGCCATTCTTAAAATCGGGAATTCACAAACGAGGAGTGTGCTGAAATAATGAGTCGCTTCGACGCATACAACGGTCCACTGCTTCCCCGACGTTCCTTTCTTCTTAAACTTATCGTGGGAGCTATCTGGGAAGAGCTTCCCCTATTCTGTTCCGGCGTGCCGCTTAGGGCGTTGGATGCCGCTGAGGACTGGGTGCACTCTGTGTACCTATTGAACTTTATCTCGAAGAGACGGCGAGACAGTCTTATTGACCTCTTGCACGAGGTCTTTCAACAGTCTGCCATACTCGCTGCTTATCGGGGGATGGAAGACATCGAGAGGGACCCTGACGCTTGTGCTCGCGAAAGGAAGCACACTAGGATGGTCCGCGAGGCTTGGAAAGTCATAGATAGGATCGCTTTTGAATTCCCCAATCCATGCCCTGGATCTGAGATTATTCCATTGTAACTTTCGTTTATTGTTTTTATGACTGTAAGAACTTCGGGCAATATTAATGGAAATTTTTTTATCCCAGCTTGTCTGTATTATATATCTTTGTCCTGAGTCTTTTTGCCCATGCATGAATGAATACGTCCTGAACGCTTGATCAAACGTAAATCGGGTGCTCTTTCTGTTGCTTTTCCTCTTTCTCAGCATGTCGTCACAATTAGCAGGTAATAGAGTAAGCTTCTTGATTTCTTCATGAGATAGCGAGGGCTTAGGCCGCAGGTTCAGATCTGCTGCCTAAGACTTTTCAACTCTATGAGCCGTGAGGGTCTCATAGAGACTTTTCTCCCTACGGATCGAGAGGATCTCGTAGGTGGGTTTTTCTCCTTAGGAATCGTGAGGATTCCTAAGTGTGGTTTTCTATTGTAAGTCGTAAGGATCCTACAGGAGAATTTTTCCCTCTTACGAGTCGAGAGGACTTGTAAGCGGTTGTTTCCCTCCTTGTCGAAGTTCGATGTTGGAGAGAGAGAGACCCGTGGATGGTATGCAAGAGACCGTTTTGGGCCAACTCGCAGGGTCCCAATGCTTAGGAAACAGGCTTCTTTTATGCCCACTGCCTAAGGCTTCATCCCACGAGTCGAGCCGCCTCGACAATTTTTCATAAGTCGAGACGAATCGAACGTTTCTCGCAAGAACATCTTAACGTCGCATTTAACCTCTGTTCTTTACGACAGAAGCCCGTTAAGGTTGGTGGTACTTAGGGTTTTGGCCATCGTACCGTCGCATAAGCTGATATAGTCCTCGATAGGCAATCGTGCTATTCGAGTAGCCCTGCGACTGCCGTGTCTCTGATCCCTTCGGGGGCTGGACAAGACGTCTTCAAGCAATCCTCCTTGGCAGTTTGACCGTCGGAAGAGCAAGCGCTAGGAATTTGCCATGCCGCTTTTTACTTGAGGTTAGGCTCATTTTGGAGAGCCCCGATGAGTCATAACCACTCCGCGCTGGTGTGGGATGATCTCCGATAGTCTTTCAGGCTTTATATGACTTGCCGTTAAGACCCTGAAGCTAGGAATTTGGCCTTTGCTTCGTTTGCTGGCATTGCGTCCTCTGTATCGAGACGAATGTCATGGTGGGAACTAAGGATTTTGCCGTGGCTCCGTTTGTTTGATGACGTTGCGTCTGCTGTGTCGAGACGAACGTTGGGGTGACATCTCGTCTGCTGTATCGAGACGGATGTCGAGGTGGTGACCATTCTGTGCTGGTGCGAGATGATCTCCGATTGTCTTTCCGGTTTTATGTGAGTTACCGTAAAGACGTTGAAGCTAGGAATGTGACCTTCGCTTCATTTGCTTTGTCATGTCTGAATCCCTGCTGGAGGAAGAACGCTGAGGTTGACATTTCGTCTACTGTATCGAGACGAACGTCATGGAGGTGACCACTTCATGTGAGATGGTATCCGATTGTCTTTCCGGTTTTATGTGAGTTACCGTCAAGGCGTCGAAGTTAGGAATGTGGCCTTCGCTTCGTTTGCTTTGGTGTGTCCAAATCCTGTTGGAGGAAGAACGCTGGGGTTGACATTTTGTCTGCTGTATCGAGACGAACGTCAAGGTGGTGACCACTCTGTGCTGATGCGAGATGATCTCCGATTGTCTTTCCGGTTTTATGTGAGTTACCGTAAAGACGTTGAAGCTAGGAATGTGGCCTTCGCTTCATTTGCTTTGTCATGTCTGAATCCCTGCTGGAGGAAGAACGCTGAGGTTGACATTTCGTCTACTGTATCGAGACGAACGTCAAGGAGGTGACCACTTTATGTGAGATGGTCTCCGATTGTCTTTCCGGTTTTATGTGAGTTACCGTAAAGACGTTGAAGCTAGGAATGTGGCCTTCGCTTCGTTTGCTTACACTGCGTCTGGTGTATTGAGACGAATACTGAGGTGGAGCTGGGATTTTGTCATCACTCCGCTTTGTTTCGACCATGGGGTCTTTTGTTAACTTTGCATGTACACCCCGCTGGGCTGTGAAGGAACGCCGTTGTTGACATTGCGTCTGTTGTAACGAGACGAATGCTAAGGTGGAGTTGGGATTTTGCCGTTACTCCGCTTTGTTTTGACCGTGAGGTCTTTTGTTGACGTTGCATCTGCCTCCAGCTGGACTGCGTAGGAACGCTGTTGTTGACATTGCGTCTACTGTATCGAGACGAATGCTGAGGTGAAGCTGGGATTTTGCCATCGCTCCGCTTGATGGTGTAACATCTGTGTCCTGTTGGAATGAGGAGGCACACCGTTGTTGGTCTCCAGGCTGTAGACGTGGCCATTGAGATTTGAAACTAGGGACTTTGTCATGGTTCCGTTTCGTTGCGATTCTGAGGTCAGTTGTTGACGTCATGTCTGCATCTAGTTGGAGTGAGGAGAAATGCCGTTGGTGATCTTTAAGTTGTCGATATTGACGTCGAGACCCTGAAGTTAGGGACCTTCCTTTGCTTCATTTGTTGACATCGTGTCTGTAATATTGCGACAAATGTCGAGATGGTCTCTAGGTTATCTATGAACCGTCGAGATTTGGCTTCGCTTTCTGGTGGAGCCTGTTGGGAAGGTATTGTTCCCTTTTTATCTGTGCCCCTGGATTGTATACAGGGATCGATGTGATTTCACCTGTAGGGCAAAAAGTTTCATTTTTTCATTTTTTTTTATTCTTTCCGCGATGCTCTATAATTTCAGCTTTTTATATCGCGAAAATCGCGATTGCCCAATCACTTCGGCTATTTTTCGCGGTGCCCAATCATTTCGGCTATTTTTCTTTTTACTCGCTGCTTTTTATTGCGAGTTGCCCAACCATTTCGGCTATTTTGCATGCATACATTTTTACTTGCTGATTTTGTTTGCAAGCTGCCCCATCATTTCGGCTATTTCGTATGCATATATATATATATATATATATATATATATATTTTTGGTTCGCTGATTTTTTTTTTTTTTGCGAGTAGGGGATTGGGATCTGATACCAATCTTGGCATCAGCATCGCTGCGACTGGGATATTGCCAGGAGCGAATCATCATCTGCCGTAAAAGGACTTGGAATTTGATACCGGTCTAGGCATCAGCATCGCTGCAACTGGGATATTGCCAGGAGCGAATCATCATCTGCCGTAAAAGGACTTGGAATTTGATACCGGTCTAGGCATCAGCATCGCTGCAACTGGGATATTGCCAGGAGCGAATCATCATCTGCCATGAAAGGACTTGGAATTTGATACCGATCTAGGCATCAGCATCGCTACAACTGGAATATTGCCAGGAGCGAATCATCATTTGCCTCTGTCGATCCCGAACAAAGGTGGCTTAGTAAACATGGTTAGGATTCTGTTGACTAAGGCTTTTGATGAGCCGTAAGGGTCTCACAAAGGTATTTCTCCCTACGAGTCGTGAGGATCTCGCAGGTGCGTTTTCTCCTTAGGAATCGTGAGGATTCCTAAGTGTATGTTCTCTTATAAGTCGTAAGGATCTTACAAGAGTGTTATCTCCTTATGAGTCGAGAGGACTCATAAGGGTTGTTCACCGTGTGGACATATCCCCAGTCACGGATGGGACTTGGTTAGGGAAATGTTTATTCGCGCCCGTGGATTGTATACAAGGGCCAATATAGGACCACTTGTAGGGCAATGTCGAAAGTTGTGGGGGTTGCTTAAGCACAGGTTTAGGTCTCTGTAACTTAAGACTTTCAAATCTTACGGGCCGTGAGGGTCCCATAAGAGCCTTCTCCTCACGAGTCGTGAGGATCTCGCAAGTGTATTTTCTCCTTAGGAATCGTGGGGATTCCTAAGTGTGTTGTTCCCTTGTGAGTCGTAAGGATCTCACGCGGGTGGTTTCTCCTTATAGGGCCGAGAGGCCTCTATAAGTGTTTCTTAACGAGGTTGCGCCCTTTCGGGTTTTCACAAACACTCGCCGGTAGTCCTGCTGTTTTTACTCACGGAGCCCTTTCGGGTTTTCATCCGTGCCCGTTTTGCTTATGGACATATCGTTTATTTTCTTTTCATTTCTTTTATTTTTTTCTCTTTCTCTCTTTTTTTTTTACGAGGTCGCGCCCTTTCGGGTTTTCACGAACACTCGCCGGTAGCCCTGCTGTTTTTACTCACGGAGCCCTTTCGGGTTTTCATCCGTGCCCGTTTTGCTTATGGACATACCGTTTATTTTTTTGTTTTTTTTTTTGTTTTTTTTTATTAACGAGGTCGCGCCCTTTCGGGTTTTCACGAACACTCGCCGGTAGTCCTGCTGTTTTTACTCACGGAGCCCTTTCGGGTTTTCATCCGTGCCCATTTTGCTTATGGACATACCGTTTTTTTTTGTTTTTTTTTTATATTCTCGTCAGCCTGAGAATGCTGCGGTAGTAGTTTAAAAACATTTCGGTCATTTGCAAGTTTTAGGACATTGCGGTCCATCATTAGTTTAAGGACATCTCGGTCCGTTGTTAGTTTAAGGACGTTTCGGTCCGTTGTCGCCGTATTTGAGGCGAACATCTGGTTTATTGATTTTTCGGTCTATGAGTCCTTCTCCATGAATGAACATGATGCCCCCGGCGTATCCATCTTCTTCGGAGCGTGCGGTTGTGGCGGACTCACCTTCCAGTTCTCAAACAGCGCAAACATGCCCTGTTGGTATTGGTCTTCAACCCAGTCTTTGAAGACGTAGCAGTCCTCGATCAGGTGACCTACTGTTTGGTGGTAAGGGCAATAATTAGGATTATTAACGTCGCCTGGCCGCAACGGACGTTTTGGACCCGGCAGATTAATGAGTCTGTCGCACACTGCCAGCTCGAACAGTCCCCTTGTTTTATCTTGCGGAAACGAGTAAGGACGTTTCAACTTTTCCTGGAGGGATTGCCGCTTGTTGCTTTGGCAAGCAACCGGTCTAGGGTCACCTGATTGTTGTTGAGCGCTGGCGACGAGGGCCTTTTTTCCTTTTCCTTTATTCTTTTTGCTCGGTCCTTTGTTTAAGGGGCCGAGATTTTTTTCGAATAACGTGTGATTACATGGCTGAACGTTCTCGCAGTTTCTCAATTCCTTTATTTTCGACATAGATTCCCCGAGGGAAAAGTTGGGGATAGCTTCTTCGTCAGAGTCGCTTCCAAAGGTGACAATTTGTGATCCCTTGAAGTCGGCTATATGACAGTTTGCGGCGGCTCCTTTGCGCTCATATATCGCATTTTTCCGATGTCCACAAGCTTCACACTTTGTCCTGTCGAAGTGTTGCTTTTGAGCGACATACCCTTGCCACCAACAGTTAAAGGACTCGCAGTCTTCGGTAGGATGTATGATCTTCTGATGATATAAACAGAAGTTTGGGTGCATCTCTACCTCAGAGAAAGAATTTTCTTCAGAGGGCGGTAGCTTCATTCCTACTGATAGAGCTTTGGCGAACCGTTTCCTCGTCTTGAATTTGTTTTTACCCGCAGTGTATGGCTTTTGATTTGACGGGAATACCTTGGTTCTTTCTAGTATGGCCATTTCACGTTCTTGATTGGCTTTTGCTTTCAGACGAATTTCATTTAGGAAGGCATCGATCAACTTGTCTGACGGCCGCGGAATTTCTGTTTCAGGGTCCGCCCTCGTTTTCTCGGCGCAAGGAGCCTCTTTATCATCCGTCAGTGAATGAGAAATCTCATGACAAGTCGTTACGTAGTCTTCGGATTCATCCGATAAGTTTTTTCCATCGTTTTCATCCTCGACGAAAGAACAAGTTGCCCCTGGCGTGTCCGTCTTCTTTGGAGAGTGCGGCTGTGGTGGGTTTACCTTCCAGCTTTCAGACAGCGCGAACTTGCCTTGCAGGTATTGATCCTCGATCCATCCCTTAAAGACGAAACAATCCTCAATCGGGTGACTTACCGTTTGGTGATAAGGGCAATAATTGGGATTATTAAGATCGCCTGGCTGCGACAGACGCTTTGGACTCGGCAGATTGATGAGTCTGTTACGCACTGCCAGCTCAAACAGTCTTCTCGTTTTATTCTGAGGAAACGAGTAAGGACGTCCTAGCCTCTCTTCGAGGGATGGGCGTGGACGCACGTTGTTTTGGCGAACGACCGGCTTTGAGTTGCTCGACTGTCGTTGAGCATTGGCGACGACGATCGCTTTCCCTTTTCCTTTCTCATCTCGGGAATCTGATTTTGGAGGAGACGGTCTATGGCCCATCTGGTCCATTTGGGCTAATTTGTCAATCAAGGCCTGGAAGGTGGTCGGCCTAAAGAACATCATGAATTGCGAGATGGTCGCCTGCGGATCGAGAGTGCCCACAAACACGCCTACCGCAGGTGCCTCTTCTATGCGTTGTTCGCATTTCGACCATAGGTTCCGCCATCGTATTGCGTATTGAACCCATGTTTCGCTTGGCCTTATCCTGGCATTTATTAGTGCTGTTATTGGGGTGCGTTCATTAGCACTCGCGAATCTTTGTGTAAACAGCAGTTCCATCTCTGCAAATGTTTTGACAGAGTCGTTAGGTAGCTCCGAATACCATTCAAAGGCTGTTTCTGCTAAGCTGCCGACGAATTGACGTAGCAACAATTTGTCATCGCCTCCAGTATTGCCGCACAAGGCCCTGAATTGAGCGACATGCTGATGCGGATTCCCTGTCCCTTTATATACGTGGAATTTAGGGATCGTATATCCTGGCGGGTAACTGATTTGGTCATACCAGCCCGGATACGGTCGTCCGGTTCTAACAATTTGCCCAGCCGCTTCATTCGCCTGATGAACCCGGATCTGCTGAGCTATATATTCGTCTAGGTCAACTTTGGAGATTGCCTCCTCCTTGGCTGTTGACAGAGCCGGCGGATGATTTGACGTTTCTCCCCTGTCGTCTTCAAGGACGATCGGAGGATCTTCAGCAGGAGGGTCCGGCTGTAACATCATCCCTACCATATCTTGGAAGAGGAGCGCCATCTGTTTTATGTTAGCCGCTTGCCCTGCAGCTTCTTTGTCCCTCTTTTTGAGGACTCTGCGTAAAAAGTCAGCGTCGGTTTCTTGTTCTTGACGCTCATCCGAAGACATTTCAGAGCTTTCTTTTGGCTCAGTGAGTGCAGCCATTGTAGTCATCATTTCCTGAAGCTTTTGTTGTTGCTCCTGGGCTTTCGTCACGGATCGGGTGAGCGGTCGGTGGCCCGTAGAAGTGCGGCTTTCCTCCTTTCCAGAAGTCATATAAACAGTGTGCACCACCATGCCCCCAGACTTGGGGCGTTTGTGTTCAGCGCTTTTATGCTTCGCCATGTTCACAGGGGCTTTTTGTGGCCTCCTTTTTTGAGTGATTGGAGTTAAGGGAGCCGTTGTAGTGGGCACCCAAGTAGCTTTTGCTTTTTGTGGTTTGACAGAGTAATCCTTCCCCTGCCGAACCTTCATCTTTTTCTGTCGATGAAGATAGTTTTCATTAATCACTGACTCCTGGACCTGTCGCCAGACCTTGTAAATTTTAGAGGATAGCCGTTGAGGGGGCTGCTCTAACTTCTTCTCTGGAGTATTCTCCACAGGTGAAGGAGTTCGTTTCAACATCGCAGTAGGAGAGTTTCTGCGCACCTTGTTGAGCAGTTCAAAGCTGTTCTTGGTTGGAACAGCAGCGTCGATCCTCACCATCGGAGCTGGAGGAGTAAGTCCAGAGGGGGAGTTGCCCCCAGCCTTCCTCACTCGGCGCCAGTAGCGACGTCGGGCATGTCGTGCTGATGGAGTTGTTTCAGCTATATGGGTGACCCCCTCGTGCCCCCTGTGTTGGTCAGAATATACTGGTACCAGCTTTTTAAAGATCGACGTCCGTTGAACGGGGACGGCCAACTTGTCAGAAGCGGACTTCTGAACATAGGAAGCAACCTTGGTGATTTTGCCAGGAACGGGAGTTGGAATGGCTATCCGCTTCGGGATAACGCCTTCTGGTATGGCAGGCTTCTTCATGAGCCTGTTAGAGCTCTGGCCAAGTCCGTTAAAAACTGAAGCAGTGGAATTGGACGACCCGTAGAGAAGGGTCGCGGCAGTGGTAAGTCGATCGATGACCGACTTCTTTGGAGCTTCTTGCAATGTCATTAGGGCGTTGAAGCTCATTGGTGGGAGCATGGTCCCAAAAAATAGTCCAGTGGTGGCTTGAGCCATCTGCTCCACCGGCATTTTGAAAAGGGAGGCCGCTTGGGGCCCATAAGTCACTCCTCCAGCAATGACGGAGCGAGAGTTATCGCTGCGGGCGGTGCAGTTCGAAGCCATTGATCTTCTGTTTTCTGCACGGAGCAAGACACCAAATCTTAGTACCTTGAATCCACAGGCAATCACAGCAAACCGCGATTTGTTTGCGAACACGACACACGAAGTGTGGAGTGGAAAGAGGAAAAGGTCCCACCGGGCGTGCCAGAATCTGTTCCCCTCCGAAAGGCGGCGCGCAGGACCGCGATGTCCTGACGCTGAGATTCGGGGCAGATGCTATTTGGTTTTATCTGTCTACCTCTCCGAAGATGCCAAGTTGATTTATGGCACCGTGTATCGGAGGTTTGGACGGATGCGGCCGATGTAGCAGACTTCGTCAGATTCCCCCTCGCTTGAGGGGTTTTTGATTGTGGGGACGCTCTTCCCTACAGGCGCAAGCCCCTGCAGTTAATTACGCTACCGCATCGCGGTAACAACTTTCTCCTTCTCCAGAATTTCACTTCGTGTCGTGTGTGTTTGTTTTGTTTGTGGTTGCCCGTGGATTGTATACGGAGACTGAGTAATGCCGTCGCCCGTAGGACGTGGATTAGTCCAAATCCGTATTTACTTAGATTTGGGTTTGGTGTTTTTAGTTTAAGGATACGTTAGTCGCGTTGCGGCTAAGATCAACTTAAACGTTCATTAAGGATACGTTAGTCCCGTTTGAGACTAAGATCAACTTAACGTGATCGTTTAGATCCGACAAAAGAGCGTTTGGGCTCTATTGTTCCAGTTTGGGAGATTCATAGTCCAATTTGGGACTAAAGTCTGTTTGGAGGATACGTTAGCCATTTTTGAGGCTAAGATCGACTCAAACGTTTGTTAAGGATACGTTAGTCCAGTTTGAGACTAAGATCAACTTAATGGGACCGTTTAGATCCAACAAAAGAGCATTTGGGCTCTATTGTGCCAGTTTAGGGACGTGATGGTCCATGTTCCAGTTTAGGGACGTGGTGGTCCGTCGCCAGTTTAGGGACGTTTCGGTCCGATATTAGTTTACGGACGTTTCGGTCCGATATTAGTTTAAGGACGTTTCGGTCCGATATTTGTTTAAGGACGTTTCGGTCCAATATTAGTTTAAGGACGTTTCGGTCCACGAGTTTAAGGACCCCGCAGTCCGTATCGATGTGTGGTCGTTGGGACCCGTCACCTCTTTGACGTCGTTGAGGAATTACAACGACGGATGTCAAAGGAGTTCGGAGATGTACCCTCGAACCGGATGTAAATTGATTTAGAAGAGCAATTTTGCTCAGTCAATTTAATTTAAGGACTTATGGCCAAAATTGGGCTAAGTCCAGTTGAAATGTTCAACATTTTATTTGCTTTTGCATTGCATTTCTTTTTTTATTTTTATTTGGGCTTTGCCCAGAAAGGATGCAGAGCATCAATTTGTTTTGGGCTCTGCCCTTTTAGGAATGATGCAAGGCATCAATTTTATTTGGGCTCTGCCCTTGTATAAAGGATGCAAAGCATCAATTTATTTGGGCTCTGCCCATTTATTGGCTTGCAATTTATTTTGGCCTGTCAGGTCATTTTGATTTGGGCCTGGCCCTTTTAGTAATGCATTGCATTTGTGCAAAGCACTGTTAATTTGAGAATCTTTTAGATTCAAGAACCGATGGTTCAAAAAAAAGAAGTGCAAAGCACTATTTAATTTAGATCTAAGAAAAAACAAGTTTTTTCTTGTTTTTCTTATCTCAGAGAACCAGAAGTTCATAAAAGTGCAAAGCACTATTAATTTAAGAACCTTTTAGGTTCAAGAACCGATGGTTCATAAAACAAGTGCAAGGCACTATTTGATTTAGATATAAGAAAAAGCAAGTTTTTCTTGTTTTTCTTATCTCAGAGAACCAATCATGAAAGTGCAAAGCACTATTAATTTAAGAACCTTTTAGGTTCAAGAACCGATGGTTCATAAAACAAGTGCAATGCACTATTTGATTTAGATCTAAGAAAAAACAAGTTTTTTCTTGTTTTTCTCATCTCAGGGAACCAATCATGAAAGTGCAAAGCACTATTAATTTAAGAACCTTTTAGGTTCAAGAACCGATGGTTCATAAAACAAGTGCAAGGCACTATTTTTATTTTTATTTTATTTTATTTATTTATTTATTTATTGAAGATCCATGATCTTGTTCACCAGAGAAATCTCTCTTCTTTCAAAAGTTTTTTTACCTTTTTTTTTTATTCTTCAAGAGTTCTCCAGAGTTCTCTTCTCTTTTTTTTTCCATCAAGATCTTCCTCTTCTTTGAAATGAGGTCTAGGGTCCTTTTTATAGTGCCCATAAATTAGTTAAACTTTGTTAAATAGATCATTCTCTGAGTGATTTGGGGAATTTTCCCCACCGTTGGATCTTTAATCCGAAGGGCTCTGTTTTACAGAAGAAATCTTCTTGTTTTAACAAAAACAGAAAAGATTTCCTCAAATCTTTATTCTGTTTTTTGCATAACTCCTCAGCGCGTGACACGTGTCGTGCAGCGTTTGCGCAACTGGGCAGACACGTGTCGCGCAATAAAATTTTTTTTATTTTTTTTATTTTTTTTATTTTTTTAATTAATTATTTTTTTATTTATTTACTGCGCAGCGCACTGCGCAGTTGCGCGCACTGCGCAGTTGCGCGCACTGCGCACTGCGCAGTTCAGCGCACTGCGTTGCGATTTTTTTTTTTTTTTTTGGCCATTATCAAGAGCTTTGCTCTTATGGAGTACGTTACTTCATTTATTTTAACTTTAATTTTCTTTTTAATTTTCAAGACAGAGCTTTGCTCTGATTGGAGAAAAACAGAAGTATTGCTTCTTTTCCCACCTTGGAATTTAAACAGAGCTTTGCTCTGATTGAGGTAAACAGTCACGTTCGCAAATCCGTCTAAAATGGCTATAGCAGTTAGACAGGATTTACCGATCAAATGACATTCACGGTCACAGATATAATGTAAATACTGTGAACTAACATGTTAAAAATTTTCGATCGATTAAATTTACCGAAGTGGGCCCCAAGCACTACTGTAGCACTCACAGAAAATCTGGGCCCAAACAGAATAAATAAAAAACCCCATTTCCAAGTTTAAAGAGCTCTGTGTAAAAATGGTACAGTGAAGATACTGTACTGCGGCGGAACCGCGGCCAGAAGGGGGGTTTGGCCGCGGTTCCGCGGTCCTTCTACGGTATCACGCTACCATTTTTTCACAGAATTCTTAAATTTCCCTGCACAAATTTCTGCAACACTTAAAATAATTTTTCGAGCAGAAATAAAATCGACAGAAACTGATGCAAATGGAAACGCGGTTTTTTGAAAATCCGTTCGATCGAACTTTAAACACGTTAGAGCAAGCTAGACTAGGTTAATGGCGTGGCTCTGATACCACTGTAAGTGCACGGCGGCGCCCCGGCCGTCAATCCGACGCCGGAAAGCGGAAACGAAAATTTTACGGAACTTGTAAACCGGCACCACCGCGCACTAAAAACCCGGATCGGGCCATTAACCTAACTCTAGCAAACTAGAAAATGAGTAGAGAGCTATACCGAGCGATCCGTGTCTTTCGGTCTTCGGCCTCCACTCCGATCTCCTCGCGGAATCTCCGGTCTTCATCTTCCCGTCGGAACGGGCACCACATCGCCGGGTTCTTTTACGGGCTCCCACCTCTGGACCGAGGCAACTCGGGCACGAAGTTGGTGAGTCGACGTGTCCAAGAATACTGTAGATGAAGTGTAGAAAGGTTTGTCTCATTGGGGTTGTGAAGTTGCCTTTGGATTGAGGAGATGAAATGAGCAATGAAATGGAGCTAGTCTTTTTGCATGAATAAAAAATGAGATACAAAATTTCTCCCACTCATAAAAATGAATCCTCTCTCTCTTTCTCTGTGTGTGGCCGGCTTCTAAAATGGGAGGAGGGAGGTGAGCATATCAAGGGGTGGTGAGCACAAGGAAAAGGTTTAATGATCAAGAGAAGAAAATGTCACACCACAAATCCTATCCAAATCCTTTCACATTTAATGCAAAGCCAATTGATGCAAAAAGAATCTAATGATGCTTTAACCATCATGATGCCTCCATTTCACAAATAACACCCTCCACGAATCAAATTTGCACACTTGCAAATAACCCTCTCCATCGGAAAAATCTGGCCGTGAAGGAACAGAGGAAAACTGGCCGAAACGGAATGCAAACTGGCAACTTCAGAAAAACTGATCCCGTAATAAATTACAGGAAAACCCCGCGACTGTATATACATACCCGCATTTGTATTCCGACCGAATACAAATGCAACGAGAAAAAATCTACACTGTACAATATTAGGATCCGGCTTAAACCAAAGCCCGCTAGTATTGTCCGCCCGATCATGATCCGTGCAATACCGCACGTATCTGATCGAACCCTGCCATATCTCCATACGGCCTCTACAGCGTTTCGCCCGAAACTTGAGAAACTGGTCTGTGGGGGACTCTAAAGACTCGTCAATACTTTAGTTGTGGATTTAACCACTAGCACGTCAGAGGTATTAGCCATACGTAACGGGCTACCAGGTATTGACCAAAAGGGACGTCGATGAGCGAACTCATCCTGACACCCTACTGAGCTTGTCAGTGACAATATCCGTACAGTCCGGTCCGTTCGTCTATGAGCATCGCATGGCGGGCCTAGGGGGTTGGTAAAAGTCAGACCCCCAAAAGCGGTACAAGTCGTGTCGGAGTGTAGTCCAGAACACCCTGAGATACTACTGGAATACCTACCAGTAAATCTCCTGCCTTGGCCAAGGACTTCGTGTAATGGCTCTCCTAGACACAGCGCGACCTCACCCCCAATACCGGGAGAGACGAATCCCTGCAGATCCGCTCACTGCCTCCATGTGGCTCGGGACTGTACCCAACTAAAACCTGTTTGCACGTCTTCTTTGAGCGTAGTAGGGTAGTAATCACAGTACAGTGGGAACTCACACGAGACAAATGACGATCTCAGGTCGATGAACTAACCTGTACACATGTCACCAGGGAACTGCTATCTAACGTCGGGTATAAGACCAACTAGCATGTTCCCGACGAGTCCTGTCCGGTGTACTCATAACCCAATGAGCTCCTGTATACATCTTAGGTGAACCAACTGACAACAGTGGCTTGTGAGACCGGCCATCGCCCCTCGTCGGGGTCTCAACTGTATACACTAGTCTACTCTGGAGAATCGATGCCCTGTCTCGAAACTCCCATGACTAGGGACCTTTTAAGGATGTGCTTATAGACCCCAGCTCCCACGTATATGATCGCCCTCATACTGCTGGCAGTCAAGCAAGAATCCTAGGGCCTCTATCAACGTGCAATAGTGACCTGTAAGGTCACCTAAAGCAGTACACGATGATAAAGATAAACCAGATAGTATACTATCATCTTGAGTAAGACTGTCCCATCAGCATAGGTCCTCTCTCAATCATTGCAATCACGTGCCTGTGATCCAATAATTGACTCTGAGGCACTAACTCCAACAGCCTACCCCTGATTTGATTATGGGGGTGCTTTGTTTGCGCTTCTTCATGGAAGATGCTCCATCGAAATAGAGTTCCCCCTGGGTATTATTCTCTTTTCTTTCCCCATCGATTGTGTCAAACGCGTGTTCGTCTGGCAAGTCGCAGTTCAAGGGAGAATCGGCAGGTATCGGGTGCTCAGCGAGGAAGCGGCGATGGCCTGGCCTTTCACCGCCTTGAGAGGATGATTAGTTATCGAGAATTCCATCAAGAGCAGGGCCCATTTAGCGAGTCGTCCTGTTAGTATGGCTTTTGACATCAAATATTTGAGAGGATCCACCTTCGATATGAGATGGACCTCATGTGCCAATGCATAGTGCCGGAGCTTCGTTATCGCAAAGATTAACGCCAGGCAGTGTTTTTCAATGGGGGAGTAATTGTTTTCTGCCCCCAGGAGAACTCGACTCAAATAGTAGACGGCTCTTTCCTTCCCTTGGTCGTTATCTTGTGCCTATAATGCGCCTAAGGAACCTTCAAGGGCAGTTGTATACAGAACAAGAGGTTTTCCTTTAACGAGAGCGGCCAGTACTGGCGAATTCTGCAGGTATTGCTTGATTTCGTCCAGTGCGCTTTGGCATTTGCGATCCCAAACGAACGGGGTTCCCTTCTTCATCAAGCGACTATAGGGACGACACTTGCCGGAGAGATTGGCTATAAATCGCCGGATATACGCGAGCTTCCCTTGGAGAGATCGCAGTTGCTTGAGAGTTCTTGGCGGAGGCATTTCCATGATCGCCTTGATCTTTGACGGGTCGATTTCGATGCCTCGATGTCGTACGACGAATCTTAGAAACTTGCCTGAGGAAACTCCGAACGCGCATTTGATAGGGTTCATCTTCAAGTTGTATTTCCGAAGGCGCTGAAACACGATATTCAAATGCTCTAAATGTTCCTCGTATGATTTGCTTTTAATTACGAGGTCGTCAATACAGCATTCGACGATTTCATGTATGAGGTCATCGAAAATCTTCGCCATGGCCCTCTAATAGGTGGCATCAGCGTTCTTTAGACCAAGAGGCATCACCTTGTAGCAGAATATGCCCAAAGGGGTCCGGAAAGCGGTATGCTTCTGATCCTCGGGATGCATCTTTATCTGATTGTATCCTAATGAGCCGTCCATGAAGGAGAAAACTTCGTGAGTGGACGTATTATCTATCATCTGCTTAGTGACCGGTACTGAAAAGTCGTCCTTCGGGCAAGCTTTGTTAAGATCCCGAAAGTCCACGCATATGCGCACCGTCCCATTTTTCTTCATCACTGGGACGATGTTGGCAATCCAGTCAGGGTATTGAACCTCTTGGATGAAGCCGGACTCGATTAGCTTCTTGACCTAGGCATTAATGCTCATCTCAAGCTCGAGCCGCATTCTTCTCGGTGCTTGTTTGATCGGCTTGACGTCCGGAGCTATCGCCAATTTGTGCACAGCAATCTCTGGATCTAGTCCCGACATTTCGGAATAGTTCCATGCGAAGCAATCTTTATACTGTATGAGCACGTCTTTTAGCGTAGCCACCCTTTCTTCAGATAAAAGCTCACTGACGAACGTCAGCCGCGGGTCGTTTGCCGTCCCCAAGTCAATTTTTCTGAGGTCATCTGCAGTAGTATGTATCCCATCTTCCAGCTCTTTTGGCGCCGGTGGAAATTCTGAGATCAACTCATCTTCATTGTTTTCGAATCACCAAGAAAGGTCATCCATATTCTCGGGTTCTTCTTCTGACAGTGTTATCACGTGGCAGGTACGAGATCGCTTCTAAGACCGGTATTGGTCTGGTTCTACTCTCATCGCATAAGTGGCTTTTGATTCATGCTTCCGTGGTGGACTTACCCTCTAACTGTCGGATAGAGCGAACCTGCCTTGTTGATATTGGTTTTCGACCCAGTTCTTGAAGGTGAAGCAGTTTTCGAGAGGATGTCCTGTTGCTCGGTGA
Source organism: Agapanthus africanus (assembly GCA_030015575.1). NCBI lineage: Eukaryota > Viridiplantae > Streptophyta > Magnoliopsida > Asparagales > Amaryllidaceae > Agapanthus > Agapanthus africanus. The sequence continues at coordinate 426,584,755 of JASDDO010000019.1, read as the reverse complement.
TAGGAGCAATAGTCTGGGTGAGATACCTTGTCTACTTGCTCGGGGTGCTTGGACTCCGGTAGTGTCATCATCTGATATTTTATGACAAGATAAAATATCTTCTTTGTCTTGTCTTGGGGAAAAGAATATGCTCGACCCATATTCTTTATAAGAGACGGATCCCGGCTGCTCGATTCTTGATCGCGTGGCTTCTTAGACCCGCTTGGCCGCTGTCGAACTTTTTTTTCGTTCTTTGGTTTATTTTTACCTCTGCGCCGGGTCTTTTGTATGACAGGTTGGCGACAAAGAGCATTGTCATGCTCCGCGGCCTGCTGAAGGAGGCGCTGCGTCTTGGCTTTCTCATAAATGGCCATTTTGCGGCTATGGTCATCCCGGACCTTTTGACTCGCTTCCCTTATCTGCTTGTCCATCTGTTCTTCAAATGAAGGACTTGGCATTTTCATGGCGGGACCTCGTTTTGGTTCAGGGTTAGCGTCTTTTAACAGAACATCTCCTTCTTCATCAAAGTCATGTATAACGCAGCAGTCATGGAATCGTTCTTGTTTTTTGGATCGGATATATCCAAGCCCGATCGCTTCCATTCTCCCGTTGGGCAATTTTTGCTGAGTTCCGGGAACGTTCCAGATCCTATCATAGAACTTAGCTTATTGAGTGGTCTGCTTAAGGGGTACACCTTGGCGCCTCAATAGCCTTTTCAAGCCTTCTGTGTAGTATCTGGGCAGACGGATGGGTTGGAGCCCGTCAAGTGTAGAATCGGCGCTGTGCCAAATTTCTTTCTCCACTTTGGTTTCCGTTGATCGATAAAAGAGGATTTCTTTTTCATCTCTTCGCCTGGGAGGGACGTAGAATGTCTGCAGTTCTTGCACACTATAGGTATCAAGCGCGTCAAGCTCTTTGTAATGCTCCTGCGGGACCATGGAAATTTGCAAACTCTGATCATCGCCAGTGAAGGCTTGTATTGATGGCCGAACAGAAAATACGACATTAACCTCATCTTCCGAGTCACTGCCAAAGATCAACATAGGGGTGGACGGTCCCGGCTTGTTGCATTGGGGTGGCCCTGAATAAACTATTTCTTCTTCCTCCTCGGTATCACTCCCGAAGACCGGAATAGTGGTGATAGCTTTTTGTTTGCTCTCCGGTTTGCGACATCTTTCCGTGTCTTCAGAGTCTGACAGAAAGTACTCTGCGTCCTCGTACTTGCGGACTTCGTTCACGGAAAATAGGTTCAGTTCCCCTGTCACAGTATACTCGAGACCATCCTTGAAATACTTCATACACCGATATTGTGTAGAAGGGATGATGTTGTACTCGTGTAACCAAGGACTGCCGAGCAAAGCATTGTAACATGCTTGGCGTCAATGACGTGAAATTTAATGTCCGTGACGAGCAGCCCAAAGCGTAACGTCAGTATCACAGACCCGAGCGTCCTTGATGACTGGGAGTCAAACCCGGAGATAGTGATCTTATCCCGAGCGAGGTGTTGAACGCTCATGCAGATTTCCTTCAACACTCTTACATTGAGGAGGTTGACAGAGGACCCATTTTCAATTAGGATCTTCCCTATCTTAATGTCATGGCAATATCCGAAGACATAAAGGGGACGGTTATGTTCGCACATCCCGAGGAGGAGATCTTCATCGCCGAAGGTGATATTGGCTGTGTGCACTTCTTCCAGCTCGTCCTTCATCTTTTCTTAGGTGAGGAAAGCTTGGAACTGCTCGGGCTCTTATAGTTCCTTGATCAGAGAATCTCTTGCTTCTTTTGATAACAAGAGGGCATCGAGAATGCTTAGCTGCGAAGGTAACTTTCTCAAGTGTGCCAGAACGTTGTAGTCTACCATATTTTTCTTTGGCGGGTTCTTGGCTGTCAGTTCTTTGACGACTTGATCATCTAGGGTGATATTCTTAGGGATTTTTTCTTTCCCCTTATCTTTTCTATTCGACCCACTGTTCGCGGGCCCGGGATTCTTTTCGGGCAGCGTACGATTGCACAGTTGAATGTTTTCGCAGCTTTTCAGTTCTTCTTTTCCCGAGGTAGATTCTTTGAAGAGAGGGCCAAGAGCTATTTCTTCATCAGAATCGCTCCTAAAGGTGAGAACTTGCGATCCCCCAGTGTCGACCATGTGACAGTTGCCGGTCGTTCTTTTGCGCTCCTCGGTCGTATTTCTTTGTTCCCGACGAGTTTTGCGTTTCATCCGCTTGAAATGTTGTCGGTGAGAAACATATCCCTGCCACCAGTTTTTAAAAGCATTGCACTCTTCGGTGGGGTACGCAATCTTTCGATGATATAAGCAGTAGCTAGGATGTATATCCGCTTCATCAGGAGTGTTTCCGTCGGAGGGTGGCAGCTTCATTCCCATCGATATGGCTTTGGCGAACCTTTTTCTCGTCTTGAATCTGCTTTTATTTGTGACGGATGTACTTTGATCTAGCGGGAATGTCTCGACCCTTTCGTCCAGTCGCCGACGTTTGACCTTTTCAAATATGGCCATCTCGCGCTCCTGGTTAGCTTTACTTTTCAAAAGAGTTTCGTTTAGGAATGCATCGATCATTTTGTCCGATGGTCCTAAAAGTTCTGGCTCAGGATCTGCCCCCGGTTTCTCTGCATCCAGAGCTTCTCCATCGTTTACCAACGAGTGAGAGATCACATGGCAGCTTGCCACATAATCCTCAGATTCATCCGACGAGTCTTCTCCATTGTCGTCATCTCCGTCCTCAAGGACGTAGCTGAGAAACTCTTGGAGTGTGTCCGGGGTTCGCGCTTTCTTATTAGACTCTTCTAGCGCGTCGATATATTTTTGCAGGTCCGTGCGCTTGTCACCAAGCTTCACGGGCTTTCGGGTCTTCTTCTTTCTTTTTGATGACTTTGACGGCTGGGTGTGGGCGCTTTGACTATCACCAGTAATTTTTGGAGTTGGGCACGGTTTCAGCATTCCTTTGATGATCTCTGGCTCCAATAGATTTTTCCACCTGATTGCCGGGCATGTTTGGAGATCCTTCAGCATCTTTTTCGTTTTGGCTGAAAGAGCGACCTCCCATGGAGCTTCTTCGACAAAAGAGCACGATGCCCCCGGTATGTCCCCCCTTTTAAGAGTGGGTGGCTGAGGTGGGTTTACTTTCCAATTCTCGGCCAGTGCGAATTTGCCCTGTTGGTACTGGTCCTCAATCCAGCCCTTGAAGACGCAGCAATTCTCAATTGGATGGCCTATCGCCTGATGATAGGGACAATAGTTGGAATTATTAGCCTCCCCAGGTTGTAGTGGGCATTTTGGATCTGGCAAGGTGATGAGCCTGTTGCACACTGCCAGCTCAAATAGTCTTTTCGTTTTATCCCGGAGAAACGAATAAGGGCGCTTCAGCTTCTCGTTAAAGAATCGCTGCCTATCCTCCTGGCGAGCAATTAACCTTGAACCACCGGGTTGCTGCTGAGCATTGGCGATGAAGGTTGCTTTCGCTTTTCCTTTTTCATTTCGAGGTTCCGCCTTTAAAGAAGATGGTCTGTGACCCATCTGGTCCATTTGGGCCAGTTTATCAATCAAGGCTTGGAAGGTGGTGGGCTTGAAAAACATCATAAATTTGGAGATGGTCGCCTGAGGGTCGAGATTACCCACAAACATGCCCACTGCAGGTGCTTTTTCGATGCGCTGCTCGCATTTTGACCATAAATTCCGCCATCGTATCGTGTACTGGACCCAAGATTCTCCAGGCTTCATCCTGGCATTGATCAATGCCGTGATCGGGGTACGCTCGCTAGCGCTTGCGAATCTCTGTGTAAACAGCAGCTCAATCTTGGCAAATGTCTTGATAGATCATTTGGAAGTTCAGAATACCATTCGAACGTTGTCTCCGACAAGCTGCCAACAAATTGGCGGAGCAGAAGTTTATCATCACCTCCAGTGTTGTCGCACAAGGCTCTAAATTGAGCGACGTGCTGATGCAGATTTCCCGTCCCCTTATATACTTGGAATTTGGGGATCGTATATCCCGGCAGGTACCTTATTTGGTCATACCAGCCTGGATAGTGTCGTCCAGTCTTAACGATCTGCCCGGCCGTTTCGCTCGCATGTTGAGCTCGTATTTGCTGAGCGATGTAATCATCCAGAGCAGCCTTGGAGATGGTCTCCTCCTTGGCTGCTGAAAGAGGCGGAGGATGGTTCGATGTCTCCTCTCTGTCGTCTTCGATGATAATCGGGGGGTCTTCAGCTGGAGGTTCCGGCTGTAACATCATCTCAGCCATGTCTTGAAACAAAAGAGCCATTCGTTTTATGTTGGCCGCATGTTCCGCGGCCTCTTTTTCTTTCCTCTCGAGCATTCTTCGGAGGAATTAAGCATCAGTTTCTTGTTCCTGACGCTGCTCTAAGGTCCCTGGATTTTCTTTCGGCACAGTGAATGCAGCCATTGCAGTCAGCATCTCCTGAAGTTTTTGCTGCTGTTGCTCCTGAGCCTTTGTTATTGATCGAGTAAGCGGTCGATGACCCATAGAAGAATGGCTTTCCTATTTTCCGGAAGCCATATAAACGGTATGTGTTACCATGCCCCCAAACTTGGGGCGTTTAGATTCAGCGTCCTTACGGTTCGATGCGGTCACATGGGCTTTCTCCGGCCTCTTTCTCTTGTGAGCGGTTGAAGTTGAGGGAGCCGTTGCAGCGGGCACCCAGACGGATGACATCTTCTGTGGTACCACGGGATGGCTCTCTTCTTGTCGAGCTTTAATCTTCTTTTGTTGGCGAGAGTAGTCCTGGTCAATCACCGATTCCTGGACCTGTCGCCAGACTTTGTAAATTTTGGAGGACAGCCGCTGAGGGGGCTGCTCCGGCTTCTTTTCTGTAGCATTATCCATAGGTAGGGGAGATCTTTTCAGCACGGCAGTCGAAGCGTTCTTGCGAACCCTCCTAAACGGTTCAAAACTGTTCCCAGTTGGAACAACAACATTTATTTCCACCATGGGAGCTGGCGGAGTCAGTCCAGAAGGGGAATTGCCCCCAGCCTTCCTTACTTGGTGCCAGTGGTAACGTCGATCATGTCGAGCCGTTGGGATTGTTTCAGCTGTAGGGGAGACTTCCTCATGCCCCCTGTGTTGGCGAAGGGTTGTCGCCGGCGTCAGCCTCTTAAAGGCTGATGTCCGTTGAGAAGCAATATCCAATCTATCAAAGACAGACCTCTGGGTAGGGGAAGCAGCTTCGAGGACCTCGCTTGGAGCAGGAGCCGGAACGGCTAACCTTGTGAAGACTGACTTCTTGGCAGAAAAAACCTCTCTGATAATTTCGTCCGCTTGAGCCGGGATGGCTATCCGCTTAGGGATGGCTGCTTCAGGTATCGCGGGCTTATTGGCGTTCTGGCCCAGTCTGTTGAAAACTGAGGCAGTGGAGTTGGGCGACCCGTTGAGAGGGGCCGCAGCAGTGGTAAGTCGATCAAAGACCGACTTCTTTGGGGCTTCTTGCGGCAACAGCGGGGCATTGAAGCTCATCGGTGGGATCATGGTCCCAAAGAACAGCCCAGTGGTGGCCTGAGTTACTTGCTCCACTGGCATCTTGAACTGGGAGGCCGCTTGGGGCCCGTAGGTTACACCTCCAGATGAGGCGGAACGGGAGTTGCAGTTGCAGCTGGAGCAGTTGAAAGCCATTTGATCTTCCGTTTTTTCTGCACGGAGCAAGACACCAAATCTTAGTACCTCGAATCCAGGAGCAACCATGTCTAACCGAGTTTCGTTCGCGAAAACACGACACACAAAATGTGGAGTGGAAAGAGGAAAAGGTCCCACCGGGCGTGCCAGAATCTGTTCCCCGCTGAAACACGGAGACGTGACCGCGTAGGTCTGTCTAGCCTGAATTCGGGGCAGATGCTAATTGGTTCTATTCGTCCACCTCTCCGAAGATACCAAGTTGATTTATGACACCGTATATCGAAGGTTTAAACGGATGCGGCCGATGTAGCAGACTTCGTCAGATTCGCCCTCATTGAGGGGTTTTTGATTGTGGGGATGCTCTTCTCTGCAGGAGCAAGCTCCTGCAGTTAATTACGCTACCGCATCGCGGTAACCACATTCTCCTTCTCCAGATGGTCACTTCGTGTCGTGTGTGTTTGTTTTGTTTATTGTTGCCCATGGATTGTATACGGAGACTAATTTGTGTTATCGCCCGTAGGGCGTGGATTAGTCCAAATCCGTATCTTCTTAGATTTGGGTTTGGGGGTTGGGTTTAAGGATACATTAGTCTCATTTGAGACTAAGATCAACTTAAACGTATGTTAAGGATATGTTTGTCTAATTTCAGACTAAGATCAACTTAACGGGATCGTTTAGATCCAACAAAAGAGTATTAAGGCTCTATTGTTTAGTTTAAGGACATTGCGGTCGATTACCAGTTTAAAGACATGGTGGTCCAATGTTAGTTTAAGGACATTACGGTCCATAGGCTTAAGGACCCCACAGTCCGAGGTTAAGAACATCATAGTCTGTGGGTTTAAAGGGACCCCACAGTCCAAGATTAAGGACATCATAATCCGTGGGTTTAAAGGGACCCCACAGTCCATGGAATGATTGGTTATCGGGACCCGTCACCTCTCTGAAGACGTTGAAGGATTACAACGACAAATATCAAAGGAGTGAAGAGATGTACTCTTGAACCAAAGTTGATTGGGAAATCTATAGTCCAATTTGGAACTAAGATCAATTAATTAGATTATGAGCACATTAGCTCAGTTAAATCTGAATTGAGGACTTATGGCCAACTTGGGCTAAGTCCAAGTAGATTTGAAATGTTGGCCCTTTGTTGGACTGTCGAACATTTGTCTGGGTTCAGCCTCCCACTATTTAGCAATGCTTAAACAGGGGTTTGGGGCTCTAGCAACATTTTGACTTTGGCTGAGCACTAACCATTCATTATAGCTCTGGACTTTACTTTGCATATCATATGAACTGACCAATTTTGAGGTTCAGTTGAAGGGGATATTTGCCTCAGAAAGACTAGCCAATTTGGGCTAAGACTGGTTCGAAAAGAGTGTTAAACACTAGCACATATCGGGCAGTAATGTGTTCTCACGTGATGCATTTAAAACAGTGTTAAACACTAGGGACAAAATGCTCAGAAAAGTGTTAAACACTAAAAATGAGGTGGTCACGTGGGGACACGTGAGGCGTCTGAGTATTGGGCAAAACCTCCTTTGTTTTACTCTTAAATTTGCAAATAAGTGTTGAACACTTAGCCTTTGTAATCATCACGTGTGGGCACGTGATAGTGCCCATGTATTGGATATCAATTCCTCTGTCTTCCCCTATTTTATTCTTTTGAAAAAATGGTATTTGTCAGGGGTCACGTGGGGACACGTGAGGCGCCCTAGATCAGTACTGCCTTTGGCTTTGTTCTCTTTAGTTTAGGGGGTCACGTGTGAGCACGTGAGGCATTGCCTCCAAGCTTATTTTTTCTCATTTTGAGGAGTCTGTTTAAGGGTCACGTGGGGGCACGTGACCTATTCTTGATCGTTCTTTTCTACCACGTGATCAGGTTTACGTGCTACCATGTGATCAGGTTTACGTGCATGGAGAGTTTAAGTCCTTTGTTTGAGAATTAAATTCTTTTGTATGGTTAAACCCTAGTTTCATTTAGAGGAATTAAATTCCTATGTATTTGGAAGAATTAAATTCTTATGTAGGGTTAAACCCTAGTTTTATTTGGAGGAACTAAATTCCTATGAATTTGGGGGAATTAAATTCCCTAAACTCAATTCTCCCTCTAAGTTTGAGATCTGCATGGCAGAATCTCCCCGATGAAAATTAAATTCTCAACTTGTGGGGAGATCTGCTTCTGCAGATTTTCAACCAAAGGAAGAACTAAGTTCTTTTTCAGAAGAGTTAAACTCTTAAATTGAGAATTAAATTCTCTTTTATCTTTTATGGAGCTTAGATCTCTTTCCCTTTCTCACCTAGGGTTTCTTTTTCTGAAGAGATCTTTTTTTTCCTCTCTTGAGAATTAAATTCTCCTTTCTTTTTCTCTCTGTTGTTGTATATCTCCAAAAAAAAAGAAGTCGATTCTTTTTCTTCTCTTCTTGGCTCTTATTTATAGGAGAAAGAAAAGAATCAATCTGTTTAGTCAATCTTTCATTGAAAGATTTTGGTTATTTTTGTAACCAACATGATCTTTTAGATCATCCCGTGAATTTTATTCACCATTGGATTTTTAACCCAATAGATATTTTATCTGTTATTCCTGGCAAATTTTAGGGAAATCTTTCCTTGTATAAAATCTTTCCATAAATTAGTGATTTCTAATCACCATTGGATTTTTAATCCAACGGTGCTCCATTTTACAGAGCACCATCTTTTTTTGTTTGGAAAGATCTAGGGAAATATTTTTCCAGTTAGGGTTCTCGATTCCCTCTTACTTAGAATTTAATTCTATTATTTCAGGGATCTTAAGATCCCATCACGTGTTGACACGTGACCCCCTCGATTAAGCATTTGACCAGAATTTAATTTTGTTGTTTTAAAGAACTCATGAATTATCACGTGTCAGCACGTGACTCTTGGTCACGTGTGAGCACGTGATGCCCCATTGGGGTTTTTCCTTGCTGTTTTATTTATCTTTTAATCCCTTTCAGTGGGTTTAAAAGCCCATCACGTATGGGCACGTGACTCCTATTGATTAGAATTCAATTCTATTATAACAGAGTTCTCAGGAGACCATCACGTGTCAGCACGTGACCCTTGGTCACGTATGAGCACGTGATGCCCCTATTGGGGTTTCTTTCCCGAAAATTTATGAGGGAACACTCATCAAGGGTGACAAGCTAAACAGTGATAATTTCTTCGACTGGCGTCGAAAGATCCTATTCGTATTGAATAAGCAAGAAATGCAAGACTGTACAAAGGTAGAAATGCCTGAACCAGAGCAGGGCTCCGCTCAGCAGCATAGGAAGGCTGCGGAGGAGTACAATAGCTGGGTCCAGCATGATTGTTCGGCATGACATATCATGTTAGTCGCGATGAGGAACGATCTCATCGGTGAGTTTGAGGACTATCTGACAGCGAAGATACTCTGGGAGGCTCTTGAAGCTCGCTTTGGACATGTCTCACCGATGCGGAATCGGACGCTGACTATCAAGCTGGATTCGTACAAGATGACTGCATGGCAGAACATCAAGTTTCATCTTCATGCGATGGCATCGATGATAGGGATCTCAGAATTGCTGGAGATGCACTCAGCAACGAGCAGTAAATTCAGGCAGTCAACCGGGCTCTGTCTGATTCCGGGGATGATCTCAAACTCTTTTTAAGCCATGCCGAGAACGTGAATACGTTCGAGGACGTAAGGACTAAAGTTGAGTTTGAAGCGAAGCATAGGAACGCCTTCAAGGCTAAGAAGCGATCATCCTCAGCTATGGCAGCTGAAGGCTCCAAGTTGAAGGCAAAAAGGCTTAGACGCAAGAGGTCCTACAAAGAATCGAACAAAGAAGCGAATGATGAAAATGCAAAGCTCAAGATGCCCGCGAAGCGTGGGAAAAGATCAGTTAAGAGGAATGCATGCTTCAACTGTGGGCAGCCAGGTCACTTTGCTTATAATTGCAAAGGACTTAGAAATGTAAGCTCTCGCTCTTCTCACTATACAGCATTAGTTGCTAGTACAGTGATGATGGCTGACTCTATAAATTTATGAATTGTAGATTCGGGAGCCATAGACCATATCTTTCGAGATAGGGAAGGGTTCATAGAGCACAGGAGAGTACTCGCCAGGATCCGGAAGATTTACATGGGGAACGAGTCGTATGTCGAGGTGCAGGGCATCAGGACCTATCGACTACCTACGAGTTCAGGGAACGAGTGACTTCCCCATGACGTTTATATGCTCCAAGGATGCGGCAGAACCTTTTATCAGTGGTTAGGCTAGTTAGCGTAGGATTTAACGTTTCATTTGAGAATAATTCTGCAAAACTTATTTTAAATAATTCTCTGTTTTGTGTTGGACGTCTCATAAACGGCCTTATTATTTTGGATTGTGACTCTTTTAGCAATAAAGATGTTTTATTTGCTTATTTGTATCCTGTGAATAGTTGTAGATGAATCTATATTATGATATAGAAGGTTAGGTCACATTGGGCAGGATAGGATGACAAGGCTTGCCAGGAGCGGCCTACTCTGCACACTTGTCTAGGTCGACCTGTCCACATTCGAGTATTGTCTTGACCGAGCATACATCCCATGGACGTCTCTGCTGGTAGGGCCTCCAGGAAGCCATTCGGAATGGTAAAGAGAGCGACTGCTCCATTGCAACTCATTCACTCTGACATATGTGGACCAGTCAACGTGAAGGCACGTGGTGGTGGGCCTTATTTCATCATCTTCATTGATGATTACTCCCGTTACGGATACGTGTTTTTGATTTCCCACAGGTCTAAAGCCTTAGATTGTTTCAAGTGCTATATCAGCGAAGTGGAAAATCAATTGAGCAAAAGTATTAAGGCTTTGCACATGGTCTATGGTAGAGAACATTTGTCAGATCAGTTCAGAGAACCGTGTGAAGAGAAAGGGATTGTCAAACAGCTGACGATGCCCACCACTCTGCAACAAAGTGGTGTTGCAAAGAGATAAAATAAGACATTGTTGGACATGGTTAGGAGCATGATGGCGAATGCTAATCTTCCTATATCGTTTTGGGGAGATGCACCGATGACATCAGCTTATGTTCTTACCTGAGTGCTTTCTAAATCAGTTTAGTCCACACCCTATGAGTTATGGGCGGGTGATATGCCGGTGTTGGATCACTTACATCCATGGGGATATGTTGTCTATGTGCACAACACTTCACATCTGTGTGGGAAGTTAGGCCCTAGAGAGAAGTGTAATTTATTGTTAGATATAGTGCCCTCAAGGCAATTATTGTAATTGCAGGCATGCGATTATGATAATTGAGAGAGGACCTATACGGGTAGAACACTCTTACTCGAGATGATAGTATGCTATCTGGTTTGACTTTATCATTCATGTGTATACGCTTTACTTGTTATTACGTGTCGCTAATACATAATAATAAAACCCGTAGGATCTTTGCTTGACTACCATTATTATGATGGAGATCATACTTATGGAAACTTAGTCCATAAGCACATCCTTAAAAGTCCATAGTCGTGAGAGTATCGAGACCGGGTATCGTTATTTCAGAGTAGATTAGTATATATGTTTCTTGACCCCGACGGGAGGCGATGGCAGGTTTTACAGCTATTGGTGTCAGCCACCAAAGATTATATACATGTGCTCATTAGGTTATGAGTTATACTGGATGGACTCGCCGAGAACTTTTAGATAGTATTATACCTATCGTCAGATAGTAGCTCTCTGATGACATGAGTACATGGTAGTCTGGTGACATGAGATCGTTATTTGTCTTGTGTGAGTTCCTACTGTACTTTGATTACTATCCTACCACGGCTTTACTGAGTCGTATAAATAGTTTTAGTTGGATACAATCCTGAGCCACATGGAAGCAGTGAGCGGATTGAGGGGAGTCGTCTCTCCCAGTATAGGGAGTCGATGCTGCGCTGTGTTCGGTTGGCTATCACCATAAGTCTATGTCCATAGCGGATGAGATTTACTGATAGGAGATCAGTAGTTTCTCGATAGGTGATGAGCTTGACACCGACACGACTTATTGAGTTATTAGGGGTCTAACGTTTATCACCCGCTAGACCCGGTATGTAACACTCTTTGATGAACATACCAGACTGTATGGTGACTGTCATTTATAGGCTCAACAGACGTACGGATGAGCTTGCTTGTTGATATTCCTTTCATTCAATACCTGGGTAGCCGTTACGTACAGCTAGTACCACTAATGTGCTTGTGGTTATGGATTGGTTTTAGTAACTCACTGCCAGCTTATTGTCGAGTCTTTAGAGTCCCACACAGATGTTTTTCCGGCTTTAGCGATATGATGTAGATGTGCGTATTGGATGCGTATCGGAGTTCGATTAAAACATGTGTATTGGATACACTAACGGTAATCGGACGTTTGATAATACTAGCCGTCTTTTGGAAAGATGGTACATTAAATCAATTGTTGATTTAATATATTAATATATGTATTAAATATGTATATTACTAGTATTATGTATTTCTATTATTTCTTTTCTTTTAGTTAGCATTTATTTAATGTTAAAAGAAAACAATTTAATGACATTATTTTGGTTCTCTTTTAGTTATATTGTGCCATTGGATGAGCACATGCATACCCACTCTCATTTAGGTGACATGTGGAGGTGAGATAAGAGACTTGACACATGGAAATTGGATGGATGAGATTATATTCTCACTTTGTTAAAGATATGAACCATTTTGAGAAATGGTTCATTACTTTTATCTCCACTCCCTCTCCTAGGTTTTAAGTTCTCATCTCCATTTTTAAAAGAGAAGAAAAAGTGAGGAAAGTTAGAAATAACTATACTACATCTCTAACACTCCATTTCCAGCAAGCTTGGATGGTTAGTTACTTCACAAATGGCTTGGAGCTTGAGGTGAAGTTGGAGCTAGAGTTGGGTTTGCTCAAATGGATTCATCTGACATAGGAAGGCCTTAACCAAGCTTGTTCCTACAACCTAGGAGTCTAGCTAGAGTTCAAATTCATCTATGGAGTATATGAAAATACTACAAAGGTTGTATATTCTAACCTTGTATAGAAAACTTGTTGCAAGTTCAATTCTTTAGTTAAGATTCTATGTTTTGTAGTTCATGCTCTCTTGAGTTTTTTAGAACCCATTTCCCCTATGTTTTAAATTGCTAGTTAGGGTGCATGAACTTCATCAAATGGTTTCAGAACCAAACTAGAGACTTGAACTTGTTTTTTGTGGCAAATTGCTTGACAAAACCCAATTTGAAAACATATAGCTTGCTGTTTTCAAAATCAGCCCCAAATTTCACGTGTCATTGTGTTCTCCCGAGCTCCGGGAGGGTCCACGGTTTGAACCGAGGCTCCGTGCAGCTCGGAGGTGACCCTGAGGAAGCCCCCGGGGGCTAGGATGAGCCTACCCACCCATGGCCACAACGTGGTGGCTATGAGATGGTGGCTGGCCGAGATCAGCCTCAAGGCTGATCTCGGCCAAGCCACCCCAACCGGAGGCCACCATGTTGTGGCCTTGGGTTGGGGCCCACCCAAGCCCCTCGTGACTTCGCCGGTCAATCACGGGGTCCTCGATGTCGTCTTGGGCGATTTTCGTGCCAATCTGGATTCGAAATTTCGTGAAACAAGTGAACTTTTGGACTGCTGGAAGAAATTAAAATTCGGTTTTGGAATTCAAGTTCATGATGATTTGGGTTATGAAATAGTTTGCCGCCGCTTCAAGTTAGCTCGATGCTGTGCTCGATCGAGTTAATTTGAAAGCTTGTGAGTATCATTGCGTGGTAAAACGTCATCTAATTGCTATAGGTATCAATTAGAAGAGGTTATGCTTTTGATACTCGCATTTGTGATTGCATGTTCTGTGATTAGTGTTATGGTTAAGTTGGATTGTCGTGATGGATAGCCCGGTGTATGGTATTAGATGTTTTGTGATGATGTTATGTATATTCATTATTGTCATGATGTTATCAAGAGACTTACATTAGAAAAGTCTTGGAACAGTTCGACATGAATGGGTGCAAACCCATTGGGACTTCAATTGCAAAGAATCATGCTCTAAGTCTAGAGCAGTGTCCCAAGAACGAAACGAAGAAAAGGCAGATGCAGAATGTTACTTATAGGAGCGCTATTGGGAGTCTCATGTATGCTATGGTGTGTACGAGACCCGATATATCTTATGCAGTGGGACTTATGAACATATATCAGTCCAACCCTGGTGTTGCTCATTTGAAGGGGATGAAGTGGATCTTGTGGTACCTAAGTGGGACAGCTCACTATATTTTATGCTATGGCGGATCAGACGCTTGCCTGCAGGGCTATACAGATGCCGACTGGGCCGACGATATGAATAAACGAACGTCCACGTTGGGATATACCTTTTTACTAAATGGCGGGGCCATTTCTTCGTGTAGTAAGAAGAAGGATCACATTTCCCTTTCCACCATGGAGGCGGAATACATGGCGTCCTGTGCTGCGTCACAAGAGGCAGTTTGGTTATGTAAATTCTTAGAGAATCTGGCTATAGTGCCACATGCAAAGGATAAAGTGATCCTTAATTACGATAGCATGTCGGCCATTGAGTACTCGAAGGATCCGAAGTATCATGGCAAGTCAAAGCACATTCAGATTCGGTACCATTTTATTAGGAGGCAGGAGAAAGAGAAAGTCAAGCTGCAGTACATTCCTACGGATCAGATGGTGGCGGACCCACTGACGAAAGGAATTGTCGAGGAGCGTTTTCTACACCATACTAGTGGATCGGGGCTATGTCCTTGTTGACTTCCTATTATGTTTGACATTATTCATTTGTGGGTGGCAACTTTATAGACGTATATTTTATGATTGATGGTGTATAGCCTTCTTTCTATCTTTATTATCAGAGATGGATATGTCTATTTTATTTGACTATTTCTAGTATGGAGTACAAATTTAAGTATATAAAGTATACGAAGTGTACGGGATACACGATGTGTGCGGGGCACACATTTAACAAAAATATGTCAGTAGGTAGGAACTCTCTCTCACACGAGAGATCCCCTTAGTGGTAGGGAAGCATACGAATGTGAGACTAAATGTAAGACGTCATAGCAGTGACCGTATCGTTGCATATAGGGTATGGCGATAGTGGGAGCGCTTAATAGAATCGTCCTGACTAGGTCAAAATGAGGTTGCGATGTGCTATATGCTAAGCGACCGAAGTGGCTATCCTATGGTCACTTGTTTTACATATGCCGGAATAGGGGTCCGACTCTTCGCACGGGATACGAGCTTGTCGGGAGATCTCAGACATATCGCAGGACGATATGGCTGGGTAAGTCAATCACAGGGTGATTGGACTTGGGTCCGTAAGGTATAACTTTAATGGCGTATGCTCTCAGGAAGAATTTTATACCGTAGCATGTTACCATGCGACGTGCGTTGAGACCGTGCACATAAGGAGGTTGAGGGATGTATCCTATCTCTCTCACTGTGTGAGCCATTATGACAACCTCCTTCATGGAAGGACGGACAGTCAATAAACCCTTAGAGACACTGGGCTGTCTGGGTAGGCATGTTATGAGCGTCTGCTACTTTGGCTGTTTTTTGTTGCGATGACTATATATCGCACATTCGAGGCAGTTTCAGGAAAGCGACTAAATATCATACCTAGCTATTCAGAGCCGGAGGAAGATCCATTGAGATGTCTCCTGATTGTATCACATGACCAACTCTTATTGACGCCATGATGGCGAAGTTTAAGAGTGCGATGAATTGGGTAACTACCGCAGTGTTCGGGTACGCTTCCGAAAGGGATCGAAGGTAGTTAGGCAGAATGCTTGATCAGATCTAGAGTACGAGATTTCGCGAGCCTAACATATATTTGGTTTATGTTGTTTTTCTTTAAGGAAGATCTTTCTGTCGGTTTTAACGGATCTGGTTGCAAGGCTATCCGTTTGCAGGTTCTCAACAGTTCATTTCGCACCAACATGTATGAGTATGAACATGAATGGAAAAAAAGATACTTAAGAAGTCAATTGACTCAGGGAGTCAACGGTTCAGAGAACCAGTTCAAGGAGCTATGGATGGCGTCCATTCGAAGGTGCGAGTGGGAGTATGTTCGTTGTTGTGTTTCACCCGGCCCAATACCCGCCCCTTCTAATAGCCCCTATATATATATTTGATATATGGTGCTAGGGTTTAATCTAATCTAATTAATAATAAAATATAGAGGGATCTAAGAGATTGCTAAGGTTTGAGTCGTTGTCTTCTCTTCTTCAAGTTCTATCGAGGGTTAGCTTGCAAGGTGATCATGTGGGAGATTCTCGCTTATCAAGGGTGTGGTTTTTTTCCGGTCGTTGCAAGGAAGCGAAGATCAAAGTTCGTAGTGGTAACGTGGGCGATGATAACGATCCCACCACTTTCGAATTAAGGTAATTCTTGTAGAAGCTTGTGCATAGATCCATCTATTCCGCTGCCATGATTTGATGTTAAGATCTATGCACATAAATGCTACGATCTAAAGCTAGCTTATTTTCAATATACAGGGGAACTATCCCAGGATTATTTCCTTGTATCTCATGTATATACTATTTTGTTAAAACTTAAATTTACAAAAGAAAATCCATGTATATACTATTTGGGTAAAAATCAAATTTACAAAAGAAATAGAGACTCTTTCAAACCTTTCTCTAATGAGAAATATATATCTCTTAAGGATGTATGACTCAACTCACCTCATAACTTCGGAGTTTTGGTGCAACGGCGGGGACTTTAAGATGGTATCAGGGCAACAAGAGTTCATATCCTAAATTGTGCGGGTATTTAAATTGTGGATTTATAGAAATGCTGTTGCGCAAAAGCCAGGTCTCAGCCATAAAAGGGCACAAATTTAGAAAATCTATCATTTTGTTTCATTTCTTCCAGACTTCTTATCACAATTTAGGAGAATTTTGAGTATGCTAATTGGCCATTTAGGATTATAGTTGGCCCCTCTTATCCATAGTTTCCTCATCGATTAAGAGCGTTTACATCGACCGATTGCAAAATTTACTAGATATTGAGCTTTATGATGCTTTTCTTCATGGCCACCCATTTTGATTGGAAAAGACTTTGACGATATATTTCTCTTCTTGTGCATGTATGCTTGCAGCACGTCCTACGCCCAATAATCGTCTCGATTGGAGTACAAGAATGAAAATAGCTGCTAGCGCCTCAAAGAGATTGGAGTATTTGCACGATAAAGCCAATCCTCCAGTTAGATACCGCGATTTAAAGTGCTCTTAACATTTTACTTGGAGAAGGATATCATGCAAAGTTATCGGATTTTGGATTGGCGAAGCTTGGGCCTGTCGGTGATAACACTCATTTGTCGACAAGAGTGATGGGTACCTACGGATATTGCGCACCTGAGAATGCAATGACCGGGCAATTGACGATTAAATCGGATATTCACAGCTTTGGTGTTGTGATTTTAGAGATTATTACAGGGAGGAGAGCGATTGATATGTCTCGAGGTGCAGGAATGCAGAATCTCGTCGCATGGGTGAGTTTTCTCTTTTTTGCATCTTCTTTTTTAAATCAAGGCTAAATTACACGAAAGACCCCTCACATTTGTCTGAGTAGCAGGATTTCGCTTAAACATATTAAAGCTGCACGTTTCCTCCGGACTTCAATAAATGTTAAAACTCAAAAGAGACGTGTGTGCTGTGTGCATAGGTTAGGGTTTACGGGCTGGTGCAAAAAAAAAATTTACTTCTTTTCATGGTCTATGGTGGACATCTTTCCTGTCTTTGGTTTCTCTTTCTAATTAGATATGTCGATAATGCTATATATCACACTTATTCTTGAGAATAATTGATTTCATGGTTCAATTTCCAAAGAATATCTAATATATATTTGTAAATGATCAATAGAGTTGTAGTGGAAATAAGGTCCATAAGCAGCCTTGTAAAGATGATGAATGCGAATTGACTAATATGGACCTTCATTTCGAGTAAAGATCTAAGGAGGACTTCGTAAAATAGTGTTATGACAAATGCAACACGAAGATGATAAAGAAGAAGAAAATAGACCGCATAGATTTATGAGGTTCGGCCAAATCGAGTTATGTCCTCAGGCAAAGGAGGAGCTATCTACTATAACAAAAAATTGCGAGGTTACAAGGACGGAGCAACTCTCAAACCCTAATTCCAATAACTTCACAAATATCACCAAAAGGCGGGTTGCCTTATCTCTCATCAAAATTTCATACCGATGTTGGTCATTAAAGTGCTGATGTCGACGATGGGTATTTATCTGCTACTTGAAAAACTTAGATATTTATGTGTCAATTGGCTGAAACAGGAATTTATGTGCCATTAAGCCTAGCAGCTATGACATCAGTCTAAATAAGACTAGAAGAAAATTTTGCCCTGATTATTGCCTAACTCAAGAGTATCATGGGCTACTTGTGGATGGTAACATGGCAAGTGTTAGATGAGGATGTTATATGTCACGTCTTTCCATCACGCACGTGTGTAGCACGTGCCAAAACACTAGATTACACAGTATGATTTCCTCCGTGTTAAGTTCCACATCATATTTTTCTTTCAGGCTCGGCCATTATTCAAAGACCGAAAGAAATTCCTGCACATGGCGGATCCGATGCTCCAAGGCCGCTTTCCGATAAGGGCACTATATCAGGTACTCGCCGTCGCAGCAATGTGTGTTCAAGAACTACCCATGATGAGACCTCGAATCGTTGATGTTGTCACGGCTCTCACTTATCTCTCGTCTCATAAGTACAGCTTCAACCCACAGAGATCGAGAAACGATTGGAACAAAAACTAAAATTCTTTTTCCGCATTTATCAAATTTTTGATCCGTTTCAGACAACAGGTGTATGTGAAGAATGGTATTGTTGCTGTTTGTTATTGCATGTGAGGTTTAATTTGTGGGTTCATGTATAGATAGGTAATTTGCTGCACAGTGTTTCATTTATATCATATTGGTTTATAATATGTGAGATTTGAAAAAGAACTCATGTTGATATGACTTGTAGTTTTCTGTTGCAAATGCTGCATCCAATTCCACACCAGTATTTGCTGTGGGTGGGGTTCTTCAGTCAATTTGCAGTTCAATTTACATCAACTTTTGGCTCTTTTCAGGCATATACCATAAACTTCATATATATTATAAATAGAGAATAATGGTTATTAGCTTGGTAACATGTGAAGGTTTTTTTTAATATTAAAATGATGTAAAATGTTTTCCGTATTTTTTGAAATAAAATATGGCAGCAGGCGCACACAGCTAACTTTGCTGTTGGGGGGAGTGGGTCCCACATAAATAGTTCCCCACTTGTGTTGCACTCGTGTGTCCGCAACCTCATAAACCTCTTATCGAAAAATCACTCAAATTCATGTTTCGAACCTTGTTTATAGATCCTTGATCTTTTTGCATGTGCGATGTGTGTCGAGCTTTTCTGGAATTTTTTTTGTTGGGTGCTTTTCTCAAGGTTGTGGGTTTTTTTAAGGTTACACTTTGTCTTTTAATTTCCGAATTTGAAGGGACCTATACTAATTTCTTAAACTAACTTTGATGGTGTGAACAATGTTAAAATCAATTAATTTTGTTTTATCATTTTAGTTTCTTTCTCTGAGTTAGAATGGGCTTGCCACGTGTCACCTTAAAGATCAATCTTGCTTTCTTTATAATAATATAATACTAGTAGTATTCAATTGTATATTTTAAGCAAAAATTTGAGAATTAATTAAAATGATATTGATTTTAAAAGTTTTTAGCTAGACTTTTACTTTTTAAAAATTTAATAAGTTACATATCTTAATTATTAAAAATAGTTATTATCTTCACTAAAATTATTTAAGATATTTCTCAAACATAAATTAAAGTGATTTAAACTAAAAAAACTAACAAATCTCTTTTTTCTATATCTTATTAATTTAATTACGTGCATTGCATATAACATTATAAGTTGATACATCATCACTGTTTAGATTGCGACAAAGTAGATGGGTTTCTTTTGCACACGCTCCGTGCAACCCTCCTTTAGCATTAATACAATAGAGATAATAGAAAGTTCTGTGAAAGGGTAATGAAATTTTGGTTTGGGCAGATTTTCAATCTATTTACAAGTTTGCCATCATTCAAAATACCTCTTATTATGTCTTTAATATTGATATTGGTATGCTTTGAAATAATGACGAAGTGGTGGGGCTAATCATGGTCAAACCATGGCTAAAATCTGGGCAGCACCCGGGGTTTTTGAGGAGTTCTTCAAAATATTTACGGTTTTTCCATCGGTTCAAATACATACTTAGTTTTCACTAAAATATCATGAACTTTGAGAGTTTTTCAAATAAATACAATGGATTTTATTTGTTAGCTAAATGGCGGTCTTTCGTCATCTTCTTACATGCATACCATAGTCTTTGTTACAAATAAGTACTATGAACTTTTGACGTTATTAAAAAAAAATTAGAATGGACTTTGTTTGTTGCGCATAAATACTATAACATTCATCTTTTCAGATAAATACCATTGACATTCTTTCTTCCAAAAAAAATATCATAAACTTTTACCAACTTTGCATTAAACATTTTTTAACTTTTAATATTTTTCAAATAAATACTATTGACTTTGTTCATTACAAATAACAACCGTGAACTTTCGATGTTTTTACAGATTAATTAATGCCATAATTTAACAAGATTTAATATGCATTTTCAAGATGACCTGCACTTTTTATTATAAATAAATACCATGAATTTTAATTTTTCATATAAGTACTATGTACTTTCTTTATTTCAAATAAATTTCATGAGCTTTCCATAATCCAACAAAATTTAGTATCCATTTTGTACTTTGTTCATTATAAATACCATGGACTTTGCTCATTACTAATGAATACCATGAATTTTCAACATTTTTCAGATAAATACAATGGACGTTATTCCTTATTGTCACGACCCGAATTTGACACGTGACTGGCACTTAGATTGTGTGACGTTTAAAGGTGTCGACGCAATCCAAGTAAGCCAGAAACCAAAATCTAAACCCTTTGTAAACCAGAAACCAAAATCTAAACCCTTTCTAAAGAGATAAGAAGGTAAAGTTTTAAAAGAAGAAATTGATATGAAATCTCAATTTTTAATTTGCAATGATAGTTTAATTTGAAGCACATGTCGAGTGGTTTTGAAATGGAGTAAAAATTGTTTTCGTACTTCAAATTTCGACAGTATCTCCTTTGTAAATTTTGAAAAAAATAAGTACATAATAAATATTATAACGGTGTCCCATACTTGGAAGCAACATCAACGCCAATCGGCAGAAACAACCCACGTAAAATATATACGACGCTCAAAAGCAAAGAATCACAAGCATACTAAGTAAAAGAATGCACAAACAATATAACTTGTCGATTCTACTCAAGTCGACCCAAAAATACATAAGCCTTCACTCGTTCTAAGTCAAATAATACAAATGGTATGATGGAGTGATACTAGATACAAAATATACAATATACAAAAGAGACGGTCACTAAATATGTAACCCATCTAGCAAAATATGCGACGAAATCCAAGATATGTGCTCGTAACGCCGCTATGCGTCCACGTGATCTCTCATGTAAGGAATTAAGGCAAAACGGGGATAAGTTACCAACTCAGTGAATAAAACTAACATCAAATAGTGGAAATCATATGCATAACAGAAATAGCGACTAAACTTATGCACCAGGTAGTCATGAAATGTAATAGCATGTGTATAATAGATGTGAAACATGAATATGTCATAATAGTGCCTGTATAGAAGAAAACAGAAATCTCATCAAGTATTCCAAAATCTTGATCATATTTATAAACTATCATTAAATCCAGTGTCAAATATCGACACAAATCTTCAATTCTTGCAGGGATCGTTCTCCGAACGATCTTGACATCCCACAACATCGGCGGTATCCTCTAAATATCCGCCGTATTTCTAAAACTATCTCCGGTATGGAGTGTCCTCGCTAGGCTCCCCGCCTCAAATGCGGCTTTTCTGGCCCTCGGTCTCGACCGGGTCCACCATATATCCGACTGTATACTCTTCCACTCAGTTTGGATAATGTAAATATCTGCAACCGTATATCTCTCTCACTCGGTTCGGAATAAAAATCAAATCAGAAAAATATCAACCCATGGTGGACGTATTATTATATATCACAAGAAACTGTAACATTATAAACACTTTTAAATCTTATCAACTATATCATGCATTGAATTAAAACCCATAGCAATAGAAGTCTCATAAAGCAGTATTGCAAAAAAAAAAAAGTAATATCAATGACAATGAGATACGATATATATCAACAGTACATAACGATGAGTGACAACAGTCATTTATGATGCTGGCAATGTGCAATAGAATATAGATAACATGTCAAGTTTTATGTGTGTACGTGGTATGTTAATCACCGATAGAGTGTAGTATAGCATGTAGGTATGTGAAAGTACAATATAAACGCATTGGTAATAGTGCAAGTGTCCTAAAAAGTGTTAAGCAATAGTGTTTAAAATGTATGAATGCATGCAATGCAAATCTAGATTTAGTTATGCAAACAAAATGAATAGAAAGCAATTATCATAAGTTTTAGGTTTCGGGCGCTATATGCCATCCATACAATATCTCCGATAGATATTTAGTCTACCCACTTGAAAAAATAGCGATCTACTCGGATCCAATCACTTTCTTTCTCTTCCTCGCCGCTTCCGAAGTTCCCGCGGTCAATCCTAATATCGAAATACAACTTTCGTATATAAGCGGCTAATTTTCGATACAACGAATACATAAATACAAAGCGAACTAACTTATGTAACGCATAACATGTGATTATCGTGTGTTATACAAATATTAAGCTACTTAGAGCTATCTCAAATCGTCATATTTTGAGAAAACACTAAAACGTGATACGCAATATCCGTATCATACGCTAAAAAGCATCCGGATTTTTATATAGACAATATGAAAATAATCTAAGTATACCAGAGACCTTATAACTTACATAAAGAGCTACCAACAAAAATTCAATACCCAACTCCACTGAAAAACCGCTGGTAGCGGGGAAAACCAATATTTCGACGATCGAACCATGGTGAAATGGGTCCGGGTTTCAAGGGTGCATTCTAGGTTCTAACATAATCCTACTGTATTATTAGATTTATTTTGTGAGTATTATAATTATAGCAGTTTCAATTTTTAGCCAAAAACTCTATACTAAACAAAATTCAGATATTATATATACTCTATTTGACACTAAAAATTCTTAAGAAAACATGAAAAGCTTGGTTTTTTTACCTATATTGAGGAATTCCATAGAACTCTAGGCATCAAGATGTGCACACATGAAGTTGAGTAGGCCTAGCTTTGGTGTTTTGAACCATCATCCATGAAAACTCTAATTTTTCTCTTTGTGAGGGTGGAAAGCCATATGATTTCTTTTGGTGTTAAAGTGTTGGGAATAATATTGTTCAGTTTGACAAATTAAAACAAAAGAAATGAGTGTTGTGTTGAAAAGAAAGGAGGAGGTGTCTTAAGGGAAGGGTGACGGGTGTGTGTGCAAGGAGGTGTAGCTCTGTGGTTCACCTTATGGTATAGTGTGTGTGAGGAATATGCTAATCTTAACACCTACTTACACTCATCTTCACACTTAAAACCTCATACAATCTAAACCCCTCTTGCAAATAAAACTTTTCATTATAAAAGAAACTCTTACAAATTAAATGCCACTATAACTAATTACTATAATATTTAAATACCATATTTTTTATAAAGGTCTTTTATCATCATTTAAAAATTAAAATAACACTTAACAATTAAATAATTATTTAAAAATTTTCTAAAATGTTACATTACCCCACTAAAGAAAATTCGGTCTCCGAATTTAAAATCTAAATACACATATCTTTACAGAGATGTGGAAATTTCTTCTGTATCTCATCCCCGGTTTCCCAGGTGACCTCTTCGCTACATGGTCCACGCTATAGAACCTTTACAGAAGGAAGTATCCTTGATCGTAGCTTCTTTACCTACATGGTCCACGCTAACTTTGCTGTAGTTGGGGGGGGGGGTCCCACATAAATAGTTCCCCAATTGTGTTGCACTCGTGTGTCCGCAACCTCATAAACCTCTTATCGAAAAATCACTCAAATTCAAGTTTCTAACCTTGTTTGTAGTCATTGATCTTTTTGCATGTGCGATGTGTGTCGAGCTTTTCTGGAATTTTTTTTGTTGGGTGCTTTGCTCAAGGTTGTGGGTTTTTTTAAGGTTACACTTTGTCTTTTAATTTCCGAATTTGAAAGGGACCTATACTAATTTCTTAAACTAACTTTGATGGTGTGAACAATGTTAAAATCAATTAATTTTGTTTTATCATTTTAGTTTCTTTCTCTGAGTTAGAATGGGCTTGCCACGT
This sequence comes from Agapanthus africanus, assembly GCA_030015575.1. Classification (NCBI taxonomy): domain Eukaryota; kingdom Viridiplantae; phylum Streptophyta; class Magnoliopsida; order Asparagales; family Amaryllidaceae; genus Agapanthus; species Agapanthus africanus. The sequence continues at coordinate 426,560,720 of JASDDO010000019.1, read as the reverse complement.
GTCACCTTAAAGATCAATCTTGCTTTCTTTATAATAATATAATACTAGTAGTATTCAATTGTATATTTTAACGGCAAAAATTTGAGAATTAATTAAAATGATATTGATTTTAAAAGTTTTTAGCTAGACTTTTACTTTTTAAAAATTTAATAAGTTACATATCTTAATTATTAAAAATAGTTATTATCTTCACTAAAAATATTTAAGATATTTCTCAAACAAAAATTAAAGTGATTTAAACTAAAAAAACTAACAAATCTCTTTTTTCTATATCTTATTAATTTAATTACGTGCATTGCACATAACATTATAAGTTGATACATCATCACTGTTTAGATTGCGACAAAGTAGATGGGTTTCTTTTGCACACGCTCCGTGCAACCCTCCTTTAGCATTAATACAATAGAGATAATAGAAAGTTCTGTGAAAGGGTAATGAAATTTTGGTTTCGGCAGATTTTCAATCTATTTACAAGTTTGCCATCATTCAAAATACCTCTTATTATGTCTTTAATATCGATATTGGTATGCTTTGAAATAATGACGAAGTGGTGGGGCTAATCATGGTCAAACCAGGGCTAAAATCTGGGCAGCACCGGGGGTTTTGAGGAGTTCTTCAAAATATTTACGGTTTTGCCATCAGTTCAAATACATACTTAATTTTCACTAAAATATCATGAACTTTGAGAGTTTTTCAAATAAATACAATGGATTTTGTTTGTTAGCTAAATGCCAGTCTTTCGTCATCTTCTCACATGCATACCATAGTCTTTGTTACAAATAAGTACTATAAACTTTTGACGTTATTCAAAAAAAATTAGAATGGACTTTGTTTGTTACGCATAAATACCATAACATTCATCTTTTCAGATAAATACCATTGACATTCTTTCTTCCAAAAAAAATATCATAAACTTTTACCAACTTTGCATTAAACATTTTTTAACTTTCAATATTTTTCAAATAAATACTATTGACTTTGTTCATTACAAATAACAACCGTGAACTTTCGATGTTTTTACAGATTAATTAATGCCATAATTTAACAAGATTTAATATGCACTTTCCAGATAATCTGCACTTTTTATTATAAATAAATACCATGAACTTTAATTTTTCAGATAAGTACTATGGACTTTCTTTATTTCAAATAAATGTCATGAGCTTTCCATAATTCAACAAAATTTAGTATCCATTTTGTACTTTGTTCATTATAAATACCATGGACTTTGCTCATTACTAATGAATACCATAAATTTTCAACATTTTTCAGATAAATACCATGGACGTTATTCCTTATTGTCACGACCCGAATTTGGTACGTGACTAGCACTTAGATTGTGTGATGTTTAAAGGTGTCGACGCAATCCAAGTAAGCCAGAAACCAAAATCTAAACCCTTTGTAAACCAAAAACCAAAATCTAAACCCTTTGTAAAGAGATAAGAACGTAAAGTTTTAAAAGAAGAAATTGATATGAAATCTCAATTTTTAATTTGCAATGATAGTTTAATTTGAAGCCCATGTTGAGTGGTTTTGAAATGGAGTAAAAATTGTTTTCGTACTTAAAATTTCGACAGCACCTCCTTTGTAAATTTTGAAAAAAATAAGTACATAATAAATATTATAACGGTGTCCCCTATTTGGGAGCAGCATCAACGCCAATCGGCAGAAATGACCCACGTAAAATATATACGACGCTCAAAAGCAAAGAATCACAAGCATACCAAGTAAAAGAATGCACAAACAATATAACTCGTCGATTCTACTCAAGTCGACCCAAAAATACATAAGCCTTCACTCGTTCTAAGTCAAATAATACAAATGGTCTGATGGAGTGATAGTAAATACAAAATATAGAATATACAAAAGAGGCGGTCACTAAATATGTAACCCACCTAGCAAAATATGCGATGAGATCCAAGATATGTGCCTGTAACGCCGCTATGCGTCCACGTGATCTCTCCTGTAAGGAATTAAGGCACAACGAGGATGAGTTACCAACTCAGTGAATAAAACTAATATCAAATAGTGGAAATCGTATGCACAACCGAAATAGCGACTAAACTTATGCACCAGGTAGTCATGATATGTAATAGCATGTGTATAATAGATGTGAAACATGAATATGTCATAATAGTGCCTGTATAGAAGAAAACAAAAAGCACATCAAGTATTCCAAAATCTTGATCATATTCATAAACTATCATCAAATCCAGTATCAAATATCGATACAAATCTTCAATTCTTGCAGGGATCGTTTTCCGAACGATCTTGACATCCCACAAAATCGGCGGTATCCTCTAGATATTCGCTGTATTTCTCAAACTATCTTCGGTATCGAGTGTCCTCGCTAGGCTCCCCGCCTCAAATGCGGCTTTTCCGGCCCTCGGTCTCGATCGGGTCCACTATATATCCGACTGTATACTCTTCCACTCAGTTTGGATAACGTAATCATCTGCAACCGTATATCTTCCCCACTCGGTTCGGAATAAAAATCAAATAAGAAAAATATCAACCCATGGTGGACGTATTATTATATATCACAAAAAACCGTAAAATTATAAACACTTTTAAATCTTATCAACTATATCATGCATTGAATTAAAACCCATAGCAACAGAAGTCTCATAAAGCTGTATCGCAAAAAAAAAAAGTAATATCAATGACAATGAGATACGATATATATCAACAGTACATAACGATGAGTGACAACAGTCATTTATGATGCTGGCAATGTGCAATAGAATATAGATAACATGTCAAGTTTTATGTGTGTACGTGGCATGTTAATCACCGATAGAGTGTAGTATAGTATGTAGGTATGTGCAAGTGCAATATAAACTCAATGGTAATAGTGCAAGCGTCCTAAAAAGTGTTAAACAATAGTGTTTAAAATGTATGAATCCATGCAGTTTAGTTATGCAAAAAAAAATGCATACAAAACAATTATCATAAGTTTTAGGTTTCGGGTGCTATATGCCATCCATACAATGTCCCCGGTAGATATTTAGTCTACTCATTTGAACAAATCGCGATCTACTCGGATCCAATTACTTTCTTTCCCTTTCTCGCCACTTCCGAAGTTCCCGCGGTCAATCCTAATATCGAAATACAACTTTCGTCTATAAGCGGCTAATTTTCGATACAAAGAATACATAAATACAAAGCGAACTAACTTATGTAAGACATAACGTGTGATTATCGTGTATTATACAGATATAAAGCTACCTAGAGCTATCCCGAATCGTCATATTTTGAGAAAACACTAAAACGTGATACGCAATGTCCGTATCATACGCTAAGAAACTTCAAGATTTTTATATAGACAATCTGGAAATAATCTAAGTATACCAGAGACCTTATAACATACATAGAGAGCTACCAACAAAAATTCAATACCCAACTCCACTGAAAAACTGCTGGTAGCGGGGAAAACCAATATTTTGGCGGTTGAACCATGGTGAAATGGATCCGGGTTTCAAGGGTGCATTATAGGTTCTAACATAATTCTACTGTATTGTTAGATTTATTTTGTGAGTAATATAATAATAGCAGCTTCAATTTTTAGCCAAAAACTCTATACTAAACAAAATTCACATATTGTATATATTCTATTGACACTAAAAATTCTCATGAAAACATGAAAAGCTTGGTTTCTTTACCTATATTGAGGAATTCCACAGAACTCTAGGCATCAAGATGTGCACACATGAAGTTGAGTAGGCCTAGCTTTGGTGCTTTGAACCATCATCCATGAAAACTCTAATTTTTCTCTTTGTGAGGGTGGAGAGCCATATGATTTTTTTTGGTGTTAAAGTGTTGGGGATAATATTGTTTAGTTTGACAAATTAAAACAAAAGAAATGAGTGTTGTGTAGAAAAGAAAGGAGGAGGTGTCTTAAGGGAAGGGTGAGGGGTGTGTGTAAGGAGGTGTAGCTCTGTGGTTCACCTCATGGTATACTGTGTGTGAGGAATATGCTAACCTTAACACCTACTTACACTCATCTTCACACTTAAACCCTCATACAATCTAAAACCCTTTTTGCAAATAAAACTTTTCATTATAAAAGAAACTCTTACAAATTAAATGCCACTATAACTAATTACTATAATACTTAAATACCATATTTTTTATAAAAGGCTTTTATCATCATTTAAAAATTAAAATAACACTTAACAATTAAATAATTATTTAAAAATTTTCCAAAACGTTACATTGCCCCACTTAAGAAAATTCGGTCTCCGAATTTAAAATATGAATACATATATTTTTAAAGTGATGGGGAAATTTCTTCTGTATCTCATCCCCGGTTTCCCAGGTGATCTCTTCGCTACATGGTCCACGCCATAGAACCTTTACAGAAGGAAGTATCCTTGATCGTAGCTTCTTTTCCTGCTGGTCGAGAATAGCTACCGGCTGCTCAGTGTAAGATAAATCACGCTCTAACTGTAAAGTCCGATGCTGAATAGCGTGAGAAGGATCATGAAGATACTTGCAGAGTATGGACACATGGAACATAGGATGCACATTGGGAAAATTGGGCAGAAATGCTAAACGATACGCTACAGTACCCACCCTCTCAAGAATCTCATAGGGTCCAATATATCTGGGACCGAGCTTCCCCTTTTTCCCAAATCGCATCACACCCTTCATCGGAGAAACACGGAATAAAACATGGTCCCCCACAGCGAACTCAAGTCTACGGCGACGGTGATCGGCATAAAACTTTTGCCTACTCTGGGCTGCTCTCATCCTATCTTAGATCATCCGGATTTTCTCAGTAGTCTTCTGAACCAACTGAGGCACTACGAGGCTGATCTCGCTAAGCTCAATCCAACAAATTGGCGACCGACACTTCCACCCATATAACGCTTCAAATGGTGCCATCCGAATCGTCTCCTGAAAGCTATTATTATAGGAGAACCCAATCAAAGGCAAGTGACGATCCCAACTGCCACCCAAATTTAGCGTCCAAGCTCGGAGCATATATTCAAGAGTCTGAACCGTACGCTCTGACTGACCATCGGTCTGTGGGTGGAAGACAGTATTGAAACTCAAGCGGGTGCCCAAAGCATCCTGAAGCTTCCGTCAGAGACGACTGGTAAATTGCGTGCCTTTATCAGAAACAATACAGGTCGGAACGCCGTGGAACTGCACAATCTCATCAATGTAGATCTGGGCATACTGAACATATCCGAAAGTAGTCTGCATCGGAAGAAAGTGAGCTGCCTTCGTCAATCGATCTAATCACCCAAATGGAGTTATACCCTCTGCCGGACCTAGGTAGACCCATAATAAAATCCATGGAGATCTGCTCCTATTTCCACTCCAGAACGGGTAAAGGCTGCAACTCACTTGTCGGCCTCTGATATTCGGCTTTGACTTGCTGACAAGTCAGGCATTTTGAAATGAAGTCAAACATACCACATTTCATCCTTTCCCACCAGTACACGTCTCGCAAATCGTGATATATCTTGGTAGACCCTGGATGAATATTGTAGGAAGACTGATGTGCCTCCTCTAATATCTCACGCCTCAGCCCATCAATGTAGGGTACACACAACCAAGCCCCAAACCATACCACTCCCTCGGTGTCAATCATAAACTCATAATCTCAATCCTGTCGAACCTTCACCAAAATCTTTGATAATCGTGCATCCTCGGATTGTGCCTCCCTGATACGATCAAGCAAAAGTGGACGAGCACGAACACGAGCAAACTGTCCATCTACAAATGTAAATTCAAACTGTATACCACTGTCGCACAAAATCTACTAATCAACATTCGACTATTTTTGAGTTGTACCAAAATAAGACAAGCTACCCCAGGTCTCCTATTCAATGCATCAGCCACAATATTTGCCTTGTTCGGGTGATAAAGAATCTCACAATCATAACATTTCACTATCTCCATCCAGGGACGCTGCTTTAAATTCAAATCCCGCTGTTGGAATATATACTTCAGACTCTTATGGTCTGTAAAGATTTGGCATGACTCTCCATACAAGTAGTGTCTCCAAATCTTCAGTGCAAAGACTACCGCGGCCATCTCTAGGTCGTGGGCAGGATAGTTCTGCTCATGTTTCTTCAGTTGCCGAGAAGCTGTCACGACCCGAAATTGGCACGTGACGGCCCTTAAACTACGCAACGTCTACAAGCGTAACGCAATTTAAGAAGGCCAAAAACCGAGAAATCTAAACCATCAAAAAGCAGTAAAAGATAAGAAACATTGTTTAAACTTTTGAAAATCTCAAGTATAAATTCTTTAAGTCCAATTTACTTTCTTAAAAATTTTGGCAGCATCTCCTTTGTAAAAACTAGCCCAAAAAATGGGTACATACAAAGATAAAAGTAAAGCATCCCCAATAGGAGCAAATCCACGCAAAACGGCGGAAAACAACCACCACAAGCAAATATACGACGCCGTAGCAAAGAAAAAGACGATATAAATTAAAGCTGTATATAAAACACCGACAGAGTCACAAAATATATACAATATCGTCCTCACATCTCGTCTCTAAGTCAATACATGATAATGGTAGATGGAGAGTACAAGGTACAAGATAACAATAACAACAATAGATAGCCGCAAAAACCCACCTATAGCAAAACCGTGCACAGTCAGCCGAAGCGGTATCTGCAGCAAAAGATGATACGAAAGATGGAAAGCCTGCCGCGACTGCCCTGGGGAAACACCTGCAAACACTGTGGCACAACGGGGGTGAGTTGCCAACTCGTGAATAGTAAATAACATATGCAGGTAATCGCAAGTATGCACGTACAGTGCGAATCTAAAACATGCAAGCTGATAGCAATAAGATGGCAGTATGTATATGCAATAGTCATGAAAAGTACTCTAGCAGGTACTACAATACATGAAGCAATGCATATAAAGTAAATGAGGAGTATGGAATAAAACATGTCATAAATCACGGAATCCTGACCTCGTGACAGGACCAGCGTCAATCAAGACAATCTAAATCCTAAAGTTCCTCAAATCAGCCCCCAAATTGGCTCTCATATCAAGTAAATCTCATATATGCTGTATGTACAACATCAGTATATCCCACATATCCCGTATGTACAATATCAGTATATCTCACATATCCCGAATGTACAACATCAGTATCAAATAAGTTTCATATAAGGTGGGTGTCTAACATCGACACCCAAAAATATCATGAAACAAGTGTCTAGCATCAACATAGAAATACCGACCTCTGAGGCGCCATCACCTGGGACTGGCCCTCCCATGTTATGTACGTACATCCTAATAACCTGGGTAAGCACCACCCGCAATCTGCAAGGCATGTACATACATAACCTCGATCGATATCCCCCAGATATACGTCGAGTCCAAATACTATCACCGGATGGCAAACGCCCCTAGCCGGGCTCAACGGTATGGACCTTCGATCTTCTTGCCCCAGGGAACCAACCGAGCTTTACCATGTACCCGCACACGGCCCACGACACCTTCTCGCATGGGGTATATATAAGCTCAGAACCGAGAAATCTCATGGTGGAAGCTGAAATATCATATCACGAGAAACCCGGGTTTTTCAAATAATGCATAATTTCATGAAACAACCACGGTCCTCAAATCCAGAAAACATCAAGTAATGAATAAGTATAACTGCGTGAATCAATACATATATATTAGCGTCCCACTACACTAATATATATATATATATATATATATATATATATATATATATATATATATATATATATATATAACAGCATCCCACTCCACTGTTATATATACTTAGGAGTAACAAATATCAGAGAACATCATATGAAATCCAAGAATGTAACATATGCAGCATGAAACAGTAATATGAGCATATAAAGGAAAACCGCTATTTAACTGCAACAAGTTATTAAATATATCATGCGGTTCCTGATTTCTCCGAAATTAGATGCAGCATCATATACAGGTGAACATATAGCTATAACAAGGTATGCGTAACCATGTCGGTATAGCAAGATATGTGTGTTCATATGTAAGTATGTATGATGTAAAAGTATCTGTAGCAAGGTATGTCTATATGCTTATCCATAATACCCTCCAGGTATATGTATGTATGTATGCCAGATGTACATGTAGCTATGTCTCATATGTGTATATACCTATCACTAATGGTACACTACCCTATAGGTATATGGGTAACTAGTATATAAGAATGTCAGGGCATATGTGTAAGCATGTAGGTATACAGGTATGCTATATGTCATATGCACAATGAAAATACGGATCATGTCTCAATGTCCCTAAGCAATCCAATATCACATATGTATAGGTGTTGTGCGTGTCATGGCAATTATTGACGGTGTGAGTGGCATACAATTAGTGCTCGTGCAACATGAACCGTCAATAATAGTGTTGTGGCTCATTAATACTATGTCCAAATACAATAGGTAAATGAGATATGCAACGAAATACACATGCACAAACGAGTCCATATACTAAACACTAAAGGTCATATCATTTGATCTAGCCCAGACGCATAACGCCATGCGGGCGATCCCCCTGTAGATGTTAAGTCTACTCACTAACGATCCTGGCTAAATAAAGCCAACCACCTGCTTTCCCCTCTTCGCAGCGTCTGAAGTCCCCGCCTGCGATCCTGAACACATATAATAATAAAGGAAGTGTATATAAGCAATTGACCAAAATACGCACAACTACGTTTAACCGACACACCAACTCCAAATATACTCCCAAGTGTTCGTTTTAGTGGCTAACGCGCGTAGCGACATTACGAAGTGAACTCAAGAGCAAAAGCTACACAAAGACACGAACGACATCGGTACGACCCTAGCTAGGAACGCAAACCGACACAACTACCAAGTTTAGACCCTGATCGTACCGATCGCACATTCACAACACAAGATATAGCGTAGAATCAATATACATAACGTCGCAATGTCAAAAGAAACCCACGTCTAAAATATCCGTAAATTTAGTAAGCAGTATATAGCATTTTAGCACAAAACTATAAGTTTTACCAAAACTAGAACTTATAAATATCTTCAAATAGCAAGGTTATACCACTTATACCTTTACTAAGATTTTAGATTTCACTAATTAGGATTAGCAAAAGTTTAGTTTGTTAATTAGCTTAATTAGCCGATTAGGAAAATATCATTTAACAAATTAGCAACTTGATTAAGTTTTCTTCAAGCTTAACATATTAATTAACCATTTCACTAATCAAAACTCTAATTTGATTAACAAAACCCTTACTAGAATTTTCCAGATATGAATTTAAAAGCTTGATTTAAATATCTAATTAAGCTAATTAAAGTAATAATACCACAAAAGAGATTAGAGTTAGGGTTTTATACCTTCAAAGAATAGCATTTGAAACAAGAAAAAATCAAACTTTTGCCTCCAAAATCCTCACTAGAATGAAGATCTAAGCAAGTTTTGTGAAGAAGAATGAAGGTTTTGGATTATATTTGATTTTCTATGAATTTATTTGGATTTTTCATGATTATTTTGAAGCAAAATGAGATGAAATGAAGAAAAGAAGAAAGAGGGCAGAAATGGGGAAGGGAGGCTCGTCCAAGTGTGATGGGGGGTGTTTTGTGTAAAAAGAAGAAATATCTAGCAAAAGAAACAACATTAAATGCTAATTAATACATTTTGCCACCTTTTCTTTGCTTTTCTTTTTAATTTTTCATTTTAATTCATAAAATATCTAGATATTTGGAATGAATGGTTTAACAAAATATCTAGTGATTAGATTAGTATAAAACCATATTAGTAGTAATTAACCCAAGTCAAAAATTAATTACCACTAATAAAGTGCGCAAATAAAGTATTAAAATAATATTTTATTAGGAAAAAAAAATCTATGTGAACCAAAACTTCTCATTGACCCCCAAAGTTCGCGCACTAGTTTTATTCTAGCTAAACTAGGTGCCGGCAAGTCTATATTGAAGTTTGATCACAATCGGGTTAAAACGGAAAACACCGAAAATTTTATCCTAAAAACGGAAAATTCGAAAAACGATTTCTAAAACGTTACAATCTTCCCCCCTTAAAGAAATTCGGTCCCCGAATTTAAAATTTATCTACGCGTACCTTCAAAGAGATGAGTACAAAACTCCTAAATCTCGCTCGCAGCCTCCCAAGCGATCACCTCACTATACGGCTACGCCAAAGAACCCTCACAGATGGCAAGACCCTTGACCGAAATTCCTCCACCTGCCGATCCACTATAACTATCGGCTGCTGGTGAACGAAAGATCACGTCCAAGCTAAATGGCCTGATGCTAAATCATGTGAGAAAGGTCATGAAGGTAATTGCGAAGTATCGACACAAGGAATACGGGGTGAATACTCAAAAATCTGGGCGGAAGTGCCATATTATAGGCAACGGTACTAACTCACTTCAAGGATCTCAAAAGGACCTACAATTTTGGGACTAAGCTTCCCAAAACTCAACACGCCATTTCATCGGAAAAATCTATAGGAATACATGATCTCCCACTGCGAACTCAAGTCTGCGACCACCACGGTCGACATAAGACTTCTGTCTGCACAGGGCTACTCTCATCCTGACCTGAATCAACTGGATATTCTCCGACATCTCTGGAATAGCTGGGGTCCAAAAAAAATCCTAAACTCGCAGAGTTAGTGAAACAGACTGGCGATCGACACATCCTACCACACAAGGCCAGAAAGGTTGCCAACTGGAAAGTCTCCTGATAACAGCTATCGAAGGAGAACCCTAACAATGGCCAGTGATGATCCCACAGCCAACAACCAATTAGCACGTAAGCACAAGTATAACCTCCTGAGTTTGTATAGTCAACCATGTCCAACCATCGGCCTACAGATGGAAAAGCGGAGTTAAAGCTCAACCAGTACCCAAGGCTTCCTGAAGCTTCAGCCAAAGATGGCTAGCGAACGGGTGCCTCTATTGGATACAACGCAAGAAGGAACTCCGTGCAAACGTACAACTCACCGAAGAACACAGAGCAAACTGAGTATAACCGGACAACAACACCCAATTGGAGTCACACCCTGCCCACCGTAACTAACTCTCAAGTTACGTTACATCTTGGTGGCACTTGGATGGACACAGAAAGCTGACTGATGTGCCTGCTCTGGGACCTCGCGTCTCTACCTATCAGTATCAGGTACACACCGACGAGTCCGGAACATAGCACACCCTGGTCACAAATCAGAACTCCGAAACTTTACCCAGCTGAGTATGCTCAAGAATCCCTGACGAACGAGCATCGGCGAGCTGTGCCTCACGAAAGTGATTAAGGAAAAGTGGTCGGGCGCGGACATGAGCAAGCTGTCCCCTCAGTAGAGGCGAACATAAGCTGTACTCAACGATCGCACAAGAACTGTAAATCTGCAGAAGACTGTCTCTGAACTGCACACAACTGGAACAAGCTACCCCCTGGCCTACGACTAAAAGCAATAGCTACCACAATCGCCTTGCCACGGGAAAAATAAAGGATCTCACAAACACAGTCCTTTACAAGCTACATCCAACGGCGCTGTTTCAACAATCAAAACCCGCTGCAGGAAGATGTACATTAAGCTCTGGTGGTCCGTGAAAAATCCGACATGACTTTCCATACAAGTAGTGTCTCCAATCTTCAACGCAAAACCACCGCGGCCATCTCCAGATCATGAGTGAGATATCCTACTCTTACTCCCTCCAACTGTCGGGAAGCATGAGCGATAACTCAGTAGTGCCACATCAGTACACAATTGAGCCCCACTCGCGAAACATCACAGTAAACAACAAAGTCGCCCGATCCAGACGCAAAGTTTGATCTGATGCAGTCATCACCTGAGTCTTCAACCGCTGAAAACTCCGCACGCATGCCTCAGTATAAGAAAAGGAACTCCCTTCGTTGTCAATACGGTCAACGGTGCAGCGCTACACAAGCAATCCTGCACGAAACGGCACCAAAAACCTGCTAAGCCCAAAAATCTGTGGACCTCTATCCTGGATATAAGTATGGGCCAAATCTGTACGGCCTCGATCTCCCTCGGGACCATACAAAACCGTCTCCCGTAACTACAAGACCTAGGAGTCAACACAAACAAACCTGAAGGAACACTCTGAGAATTTAGCAAACAGCTGGGGCTCTCCCAATGTCTGCAAAGCAAATCCTTAAGTGCTGCTCCTGTTCCTCACGACACATTGGAATAGACCAGAATGTCATCAATGACACAACAATAAACTGGTCGAGGAACGGCCTGAAGAAATCTGTTTCATCACATCCACGAATGCTGCTAGGGCATTGGTGAGTCCAACGACAACACCAAAACACATAAAACCCGTAGCACGCACAAAGCAGTCTTCGGAATGTCATCACTCCGAACCCGCAACAATGCTGACCTGATCCCAAACAAACTTTGAAAAAGTCTCGCGCTCTGGAGCTGATCGAAGAAATCGTCAATGCGAGGTAAAGGATACCTATCCGCACCGTAAGCCGGTTCAACTGACGATCCATCAATACACAACCTCAAACTGCTGCCCTTCTCCTGACGAACAGAATAGGAGCTCCCTAAAGCGAAACACTTGGACGAACAAGTCCCCCAACAAAACAACTCTGCAGCTGATCCTCAAGCTCCCTAAACTCCGCCGGCTCATCTAGAACAACGTCGGAAAACTCTCGCACGAAAGGAACCCGGTCTAACAACTCACTGTGGTTCCGGTATCATGAATGAAAACCAAGAATCCTCAACATCTCCTCCTCAAAATCCGACTAGCGAAAAAGGCTGAATTCAAGCTGTGAGAGACGGCACCACTGTCCCCCTGCACAACGAGAACTGACTTGCCGGGAAAACAAAACCTGACTGTTTTCTCGCGGCAGTCCACAGACGCCTAGCACGTAGCTAACTAGTCCGTGCCCAGGAGAACATCAAATCCAACATCTCAAGAAGGATCAAAATGACAGACGAATCTCTATCTCCTATCCGATTGGAACACGACCGAAATACGCGTCGCGCAACAAAAAAAATTGCTGACAGAAATTATCACAACAACGGTTGATCTAGCATCCACAACTCTTGGTCCAACACGGCACAAAGTGTGTAAAACAAACGAATGCATAGATCCCAACAAAAAAAACCTACGAATCAAAAGAACATGCGGATTTAGAATACCTGAAAACTCAGCATTGGACGCCCGCGCGTCCCGATGAGTAGAAGCAAACTTTCGAGTCTGCCCTCTACTCGCAACTGGCTGAACTCCTCCTCTCTGCGGTATAGCTGCCCCGCGACTACGTGGCTCAGTACAAACTTGAACCCGATGATCCAAACTCCTGCACCGATAACATCCGGAAGAAAACTGCTGACCATCCTGGGGATAAGAGCTAGACGACTGTTCTCGCCTCAAACCTCTTGTACTATCACGACGTGCACGAAACCTATCTCGACGACTGAACCTCTGTCTATGGGCTGGCACACCTGCATGAGCCCTCCTCTGATCCGAAACTCCCAAAGTCTCTGGATGACGTGCCTTGTCAACTAAGGCTGTATCCTCAGGTACTGTGTACGTAACACAAAGCTATGTGCTGATCGCAAGGAATAACTGGGTAACAGGGGTGGCAACCTCCTGTCGTTGCGCTCGACTGGCCTCAACCCACGACTTCATCCTCTGGCGCATAACCTGCATCTCAACCTCAAGTCCAGCAATACGATCTATCAAAAGCGGATCAAACTGCTCCTGTGCAACGGGCGTACCATTCTGGTCAGTCCTCGTCCCAAACGAGTCCACTCTAACCTCGGCACTCGCTGCACCTCTCTGAGCCTCCAAAGTCATCGGCGGCATAAGGCTATAAATGAAAATAGGATTCGATCAGAACACAGAAGTCGAATCATAAGGATGTATCATCAAGGAAGGAATTTCAAGCAATTAGTACTTAGGTCAATTTAGACAGAGTACCGGGTCGTAAGTATGCCACGGAACATACACACGCTACGTTACTCTTCTTAAGCTACCTACTCCATCATACCAAGGTCATCCTACACTCCGAAAGGTAAAATCTAGCGCTCTGATACCAACTTTGTCACGACCCGAAATTGGCACGTGACGACCTTTAAACTACGCAACGTCTCCAGGCCTAACGCAATTTAAGAAGGCCAAAAACCCAGAAATCTAAACCATCAAAAAGCAGTAAAAGATAAGAAACATTGTTTAAACTTTTGAAAATCTCAAGTATAAATTCTTTAAGTCCAATTTACTTTCTTAAAATTTTTTGCAGCACTTCCTTTGTAAAAACTAGCCCAAAAAATGGGTACATACAAAGATATAAGTAAAGCATCCCCAACGGGAGCAAATCCACCCCAAACGGCGGAAAACAGCTATCACAAGCAAATATACGACACCGTAGCGAAGAAAAAGACGATATAAATTAAAGCTGTATATAAAACACCGACAGAGTCACAAAATATATACAATATCGTCCTCACATCTCGTCTCTAAGTCAATACATGATAATGGTAGATGGAGAGTACAAGGTACAAGATAACAATAACAACAATAGATAGCCGCAAAAACCCACCTATAGCAAAACCGTGTACAGTCAGCCGAAGCGGTATCTGCAGCAAAAAATGATACGAAAAATGGAAAGCGTGCCGCGACTGCCCTGGGGAAACACCTGCAAACATTGTGGCACAACGGGGGTGAGTTGCCAACTCGTGAATAGTAAATAACATATGCAGGTAATCGCAAGTATGCACGTACAGCGCGAATCTAAAACATGCAAGCTGATAGCAATAAGATGGCAGTATGTATATGCAATAGTCATGAAAAGTACTCTAGCAGGTACTACAATACATGAAGCAATGGATATAAAGTAAATGAGGAGTATGGAATAAAACATGTCATAAATCACGGAATCCTGACCTCGTGACAGAACCAATGTCAATCAAGACAATCTAAATCCCAAAGTTCCTCAAATCAGCCCCCAAATTGGCTCTCATATCAAGTAAATCTCATATATCCTGTATGTATAACATCTGTATATCCCACATATCCTGTATGTACAACATCAGTATATCTCACATATCCCGTATGTATAACATCAGTATCAAATAAGTTTCATATAAGATGGGTGTCTAACATCGACACTTAAAAACATCATGAAACAAGTGTCTAGCATCGACACAGAAATACTGACTTCTGAGACGCCATCACCTGGGACTGGCCCTTCCATGTCATGTATGTACATCCTAATAACATGGGTAAGAACCACTCACAATCTGCAAGGCATGTACATACATAACCTCGATCGATATCCCCCAGATATACATCGAGTCCAAATACTATCACCGGATGGCAAACGCCCCCAGCCGGGCTCAACGGCATGGACCTTCGATCTTCTTGCCCTGGGGAACCAACCAGACTCCACCATGTACCCGCACACGGCCCACGACACCTCCTCGCATGGGGTATATATAAGCTCAGAACCGAGAAATCTCATGGTGAAAGCTGAAATATCATATCACGAGAAACCGGGTTTTTCAAATAATCCATAATTTCTCAAATCCAGAAAACAACAAGTAATGAATAAGTATAATTGCATGAATCAATCCATATATATTAGCGTCCCACTCCACTAATATATATATATATATATATAAATATATATATTTATATATATATATATACTTAGGAGTAATAATATCAGAGAACATCATATGAAATCCAAGAATGTAACATATGCAGCATGAAACAGTAATATGGGCATATATAGGAAAACCGCTATTTTACTGCAACAAGTTATTAAATATATCATGCGGTTCCTGATTTCTCCGAATCAGATGCAACATCATATATAGGTGAACATGTAGCTATAACAAGGTATGCGTAACCATGTCGGTATAGCAAGCTATGTGTGTCCATATGTAAGTATGTATGATGTAAAAGTATCTGTAGGAAGGTATATCTCTATGCTTATCCATAATACCCTCCAGGTATATGTATGTATGTATGCCAGATGTACATGTAGCTATAACTTATATGTGTATATACCTATCACTAATGGTACACTACTCTGTAGGTATATTTGTAACTAGCATGTAAGCATGTCATGGCATATGTGTGAGCATGTAGGTATACATGTATGCTATATGTCATATGCACAATGAAAATAAGGATCATGTCTTAATGTCCCTAAGAAATCCAATATCACATATGTATAGGTGTTGTGCGTGTCATGGCAATTATTGACGGTGTGAGTGGCATACAATCAGTGCCCGTGCAACATGAACCGTCAATAATAGTGTTGTGGCTCATTAATACTATGTCCAAATACAATAGGTAAATGAGATATGCAACGAAATACACATGCACAAATGAGTCCATATACTAAACACTAAAGGTCATATCATTTGATCTAGCCCAGACGCATAACGCCATGCGGGCGATCCCCCTATAGATGTTAAGTCTACTCACTAACGATCCTGGCTAAGTAAAACCAACCACCTGCTTTCCCCTCTTCGCAGCGTCCGAAGTCTCCGCCTGCGATCCTGAACACATATAACAATAAAGCAAGTGTATATAAGCAACCGACCAAAATACGTACAACTACGTTTAACCGACACACCAACTCCAAACATACTCCCAAGTATTCGTTTTAGTGGCTAACGCACGTAGCGACACTACGAAACGAACTCAAGAGCAAAAGCTACACAAAAACACGAACGACATCGGCACGACCCTAACTAGGAACGCAAAGCGACGCAACTACCAAGTCTAGACCCTAATCGTACCGATCGCACATTCACAATACAAGATATAGCGTAGAATCAATATACATAACGTCGCAACGTCAAAAGAAACTCACGCCTAAAATATCCGTAAATCTAGTAAGCAGTATATAGCATTTTAGCACAAAACTACAAGTTTTACCATAACTAGAACTTACAAACATCTTCAAATAGCAAGGTTAAACCATTTATACCTTTACTAAGATTTTAGATCTCACTAATTAGGATTAGCAAAAATTTAGTTTGTTAATTAGCTTAATTAGCCGATTAGGAAAATATCATTTAACAAATTAGCAACTTGATTAAGTTTTCTTCAAGCTTAACATATTAATTAACCATTTCACTAATCAAAACCCTAATTTGATTAACAAAACCCTTACTAGAATTTTCCAAATATGGATTTAAAAGCTTAATTTAAACATCTAATTAAGCTAATTAAAGTAATAATACCACAAAAGAGATTAGAGTTAGGGTTTTATACATTCAAGAATGCCACTTGAAGCAAGAAAAAATCAAACTTTTGCCTCTAAAATCCTCACTAGAATGAAGATCTAAGCAAGTTTTGTGAAGAAGAATGAAGGTTTTGGATTATATTTGATTTTATATGCATTTATTTGGATTTTTCATGATTATTTTGAAGCAAAATGAGATGAAATGAAGAAAAGAAGAAAGAGGGCAGAAATGGGGAAGGGAGGCTCGGCCAAGTTTGAGGAGGGGGGGCTGTTTTGTGTAAAAAGAAGAAATATCTAGCAAAAGAAACAATATTAAATGCTAATTAATGCATTTTGCCACCTTTTCTTTGCTTTCCTTTTTAATTTTTCATTTTAATTCATAAAATATCTAGATATTTGGAATGAATGGTTTAACAAAATATCTAGTGATTAGATTAGAATAAAACCACATTACTTGTAATTAACCCAAACCAAAAAGTAATTACCACTAATAAAGTGCTCAAATAAAGTATTAAAATAATATTTTATTAGGGGAAAAAACTATGTGAACCAAAACTTCCCATTGACCCCCAAAGTTCGCGCACTAGCTTTATTCTAGCTAAACTAGGTGCCGGCAAGTCTATATTGAAGTTTGATCACAGTCGGGTTAAAACGGAAAACACCGAAAAGTTTACCCTAAAAACGGAAAATTCGAAAAACGATTTCTAAAACGTTATAGAAGCATAAGCAATAACTCTGCCATGCTGCATCAATACGCAACCCAAGCCCATACGAGACGCATCACAATAAACCACAAATCCGTCCGAGTCTGAAGGTAAGGATAGAACTGGCACAGTCGTCAGAAGAGTCTTCAACTGGTGGAAATTTTGCTCACATTCCTCAGTCCATAGAAACAAAACTCTCTTTCGGGTTAAACTGGTCATAGGTGCCGCAATACGAGAAATGTTCTGTACAAAGTGACAGTAATAACCCGCTAAGCCCAAAAAGCTACGAATCTCAGTCACTGAAACGGGTCTGGGCCAATGCTGTACCGCCTCAATCTTCTTTGGATCAACTTGCATCTCGTCTCTCGTAACAATATGACCCAAGAATTCCATATTGTCAAATCAGAAAGCACACTTCGAGAATTTGGCGAACAGCTGATACTCTCTCAAAATCTGCAATGCAATCTCAACTGCTGCTCGGACTCCTCTTGACTCCTAGAGTAGATCAAAATATCATCTATGAAAACAATAATAATTTGGTCGAGGAACAGCTTGAATATCCGTTTCATCAAATCCATGAACACGGCTGGGGCATTGGTGAGCCCGAACGACATTACTAGGAATTCATATTGCCCGTAGCGCGTCCCAAAGGCAGTCTTCGGGATGTCATCATTCCGGACTCACAACTGATGATATCCTGACCGCAAATCAATCTTTGAGAAATAACTTGCTCCCTGCAGCTGATCGAACAAGTCGTCAATATGAGCTAATGGATACCTATTCTGCACCGTAACTCGATTCAGTTGACGATAATCGATACACAATCGCATACTGCCGTCCTTCTTCTTAACAAACAGGACAAGATCTCCCTATGGCGATACACTTGGACGAACAAGTCCTCTATCGAGCAAATCCTACAACTGACCCTTGAGCTCCGTCAGGGCCATTCGATAAGGCGGTATAGAAATAGGCCCCGCGCTGGAAATCAAGTTAATACAGAACTCAATATCTCGCTCTGGCGGCAACCCTGGCAACTCAGCAGGAAATATATCGGAAAACTCTCGCACAATCGGAAGCTGGTCCAATGGGACCTCTGCGGCTCTAATATCCTCAATAAACACCAAGAACCCATGACACCCTTTCCTTAAAAGCCGACTAGCACTAAGTGCAGAAATCAGATTAACAGGAGTGGCACTGCAATACCCATGCACAACAAAAATCGGCTCACCAGGAAAACAGAATCTGACCGCTTTCCCATGGCAATCAACGTAAGCATGACAAGCCGCCAGCCAATCCATACCGCTGAGTATGTCGAAATCTAATATATCAAGAAGAATCAAATCAACTAATGAATCTCTATCACCAATACGTATGGAACATGATCTGAATACGCGTTCGGCTACGAAAGAATCTCCCACCGGAGTAACCATAACTAACAGTAAATCTAACAACGATGAATCCCTTCCTAGTGAAGATGAGAAGTGTGCAGATACATATAAGTGTGTAGAACCAGGATCGAACAAAATATGCACATCTAGGGAATATACGGGGAGTGTACCTGTAACTACTGCATTGGATACCTGGGCATCCCGGGGAGTCAAAGTGAAAACCCTAGCCTGACCCTACCTGCATCTTGATGTCCTCTCCCTCGGTTTCCTCATCCCCTCTGAGTACGTCCAGTAAAACCACGGCCTCTCGGTGCAACTGCCTGGCGTAGGGTAGCGCGGCTGGTGGAGGAAGCAATGCCATCGAAGAAGAAGGTGGAGGGAGTAAAGCAGCCTGCGGAACTAAAGTCCCTCCCTGGCGTCTACAATCTCTAGCGAAATGTCCTGGACGCCCGCAAATGAAACATGTCGATGGCGGCCTCTGCCCCTCGGGGTATGAGCCATACATCCGGCCCTGAATCCAATCTCGACCACTACCGTGTCTTGGAACGATCCGCCTCGGCCTCTGCCAAGCTGCCCGGAAGCTGATCCAATAGGTCTGGCTCGCTTTGATTCTGGAACATCTGTCATCTCGTTCAGACGCTCCTCCACTCGAATCACCGCGTCCATAGCCTATGCATATGTATCGAAGTGTTAGGAGCCCATGGCAAGAAACAACTGCATATCAAGGGTCCTCACAAAGCTCTTCACCTTGAGCTCCTCCATCAGAACTAAATATGTAGCATAATGTGACAACTGGGTAAACCGCAAGTCATAATCTACCACAGACATATCGAAAGGTTTCTGTAATGCTTAAAAACTACTAGCCTTGGCGTCTCTCACGCTCTGCGGAAGGAATCTGGCAAGGAAGACCTCGGAAAACTCTGCCCATGTCATCGGAGGAAGATCTGCTACTCGACCTCTTTTCATCGACTCACACCATGTCTGGGCAAGTCCTTCTAACCAAAAACTGGTCAGCTCTACCGATCTCATATCTGAGCATCTCAAAGACTTATTGATCCTAGCCATCCTGTTGAGAAACGACTGAGGATTCTCTGCTGTGCCTGTCCATGTGAACACCGGAGGTCTCACCTTATGAACTCTGGGAGTGATACCTCCATAACCTTCGTGAACACTGGTGCTACTATTTGAACGGGCTGTATTACGGGCTCTAAAATAGGTGATGCCTGATCTGGCCTTTGAATATGGGTTGCCTCGGCCAACTGCCCCATCATCTGCTGTAAGTCCAACATGTCCTCTTCCAGTCTAGTCATCCGATCGGGAAGAGGAGGATCAACATGTTCTTGTGCTATCGGGATGTCTTGCGGGTCAATCCCCATTACTGGTGGATTTGCCTTAGCTGCATCCCGGGCCGTGGCTCGCTTAGTCCGCGTAGCCATGGCAACTGGGACAGAAGAACGAGAGTTGTTAAGGTGTAATAACAGGAACAAACGAATACAGAGAGTCAAAGGAAGAATTAATCAAGATATACATTCTAATTTCACTTAGGCAGGGTATCGTATCGTAAGTATGCCGCGGAACATATGTGCTGTATGTTACTCTACTTGAGTTACCTACTCCATCAACCTAAGGTCAATCTAAATAATCGAAAGTTCGGGTCTAACACCCCCAAAGTCAAATTTAGGTTCCGTAAGGTTAAGCCTAGATTCCAGAAATATATACCCTAAACTCCGCATAGTTAAACCTAAAACTCGATAGAGGTTAAATCTAACGCTCTGGTAACAACTTTGTCACGACCCGAATTTAGCACGTAACCGGCATTTAGATTGTGTGACGTCTAAAGATATCGACGCAATCCAAATAAGCCGGAAATCAAGATCTAAACTCTTTGTAAATAGATAAGAAGGTAAAGTTTTAAAAGAAGTAATTGATATTAAATCTCAATTTTTAATTTGCAATGATAGTTTAATTTGAAGCACATGTCGAGTGGTTTGAAATGGAGTAAAAATTGTTTTCATACTTAAAATTTCGACAACACCTCCTTTGTAAATTTTGAGAAAAACAAGTACATAATAAATATTATAACGGCATTCCCTACTTGGAAGCAACATCAACGCCAATCGGCGGAAACAACCCACGCAAAATATATATGACGCTCAAAAGTGAAGAATCACAAGCATACTAAGTAAAAAAATACACAAACAACATAACTCGCCGATTCTACTCAAGTCAACCCAAAAATACATAAGTCTTTACTCGTTCTAAGTCAAATAATACAAATGGTCTGATAGAGTGACACTAGATACAAAATATAGAATATACAAAAGATGCGGTCACCAAACATGTAACCCACCTAGCAAAATATGCGACGAAATCTAAGATATGTGTCTGTAACGCTGCTATACATCCACGCGTTCTCTCCTGTAAGGAACTAAGGCACAACGGGGATGAGTTGCCAACTCAGTGAATAAAACTAACATCAGATAGTGGAAATCGTATGCATAACCGAAATAGAGACTAAACCTATGCACCATGTAGTCATGATATGTAATAGCATGTGTATAATAGATGTGAAACATGAATATGTCATAATAGTGCCTGTATAGAAGAAAACGAAAATCTCATCAAGTATTCCAAAATTTTGATCATATTCATAAGCTATCATCAAATCCAGTGTCAAATATCGACATAAATCTTCAATTCTTGCAGGCATTGTTCCCCGAACGATCCTGACATCCCACAACATCGGTCTGTATCCTCTATATATCAGCCGTGTTTCTCAAACTATCTCCGGTATCGAGTGTCCTCGCTAAAATCTCCATCTCAAATGTGGTTTTCCTGCCCCTCGGTCTCGACCGGGTCCACCATGTATCCGACTGTATATTTTCCCACTCAGTCCGGATAACGTAAAAATCCGCAACCGTATATCTCTCCCACTCGGTTCGGAATAAAAATCAAATCAGAAAAACATTAACCCATGGTGGACGTATCATCATATATCATAAGAAACCGTAAAATTATAAACACCTTTAAATCTTATTAACTATATCATGCATTGAATTAAAACCTATAGCAATAGAAGTCTCATAAAGCAGTATCACAAAAAAAAAAGTAATATCAATGACAATGAGATACGATATATATCAACAGTACATAACGATGAGTGACAACAGTCATTTATGATACTAGCAGTGTGCAATAGAATATAGATGACATGGCAAGTTCTATATGTGTACGTGGCATGTTAATTACCGATGGGGTGTAGTGTACCATGTAGGTATGTGCAAGTGCAAGATAAACTCATCGGTAATAGTGCAAGCATCTTAGAAAGTGTTAAGCAATAATGTTTAAAATGTATGAATGCATGTAATGCAAATCTAGGTTTAGTTATGCAAACAAAATGAATAGAAAGCAATTATCACATGTTTTAGGTTTCGGGCGCTATATGCCATCCATACAATATCCCCGGTAGATATTTAGTCTACTCACCGGAACAAGTCGCGATCTACTCGGACCCAATCACTTTCTTTCCCTTTCTTGCTGCTTCCGAAATCCCCACGGTCGATCCTAATATCGAAATACATCTTTCGTATATAAGCGCCTAATTTCCGATACAACGAATACATAAATATAAATCGAACTAACTTATGTAACTCATAACGCGTGATTATCGTGTGTTATACAGACATAAAGCTACCTAGAGCTACCCCAATCGTCATATTTTGAGAAAACACCAAAACGTGATGCGCAATATCCGTATCACACGCTAAAATATCACAAAAAGTATAGTAAAATCCTTCCAGATTTTTAAATAGACAATCTGAAAATAATCTAAGTATATCAGAGACCTTATAACATACACAGAGAGCTACCGACAAAAATTCAACACCCAACTCCACTGAAAAACTGTCGGTAGCGGGGAAAACCAATATTTCGACGGTCGAACTATGGTGAAATGGGTCTGGATTTAAGGGTGCATTCTAGATTCTAACATAATTCTACTGTATTGTTAGATTTATTTTGTGAGTACTATAATTATAGCAGTTTCAATTTTTAGCCAAAAACTCTATACTAAACAAAATTCAGATATTGTATATACTCTATTTGACACTAAAAATTCTTCAGAAAACATGAAAAGCTTGGTTTTTTTACCTATATTGAGGACTTTCACAGAACTCTAGGCATCAAGATGTGCACACATGAAGTTGAGTAGGCCTAACTTTAGTGCTTTGAACCATCATCCATGAAAGCTCTAATTTTTCTCTTTCCGAGGGTGGGAGCTATATGATTTTTTTTGGTGTTAAAGTATTGGGGATAATATTGTTTAGTTTGATAAATTAAAACAAAAGAAATGAGTGTTGTGTTGAAAAGAAAGGAGGAGGTGTCTTAGGGGAAGGGTGAGGCGTGTGTGTAAGGAGGAGGTATAGCTCTATGGTTCACCTTATGGTATAGTGTGTGTGAGGAATTTGCTAAGCTTAACACCTACTTACACTTATCTTTACACTTAAACCCTCATACAACCTAAAACCCCTCTTGCAAATAAAACTTTTCATTATAAAAGAAACTCTTACAAATTAAATGCCATTATAACTAACTACTATAATACTTAAATACCATATTTTTTTATAAAGGTCTTTTTATCATAATTTAAAAGTTAAAATAACATTTAAAAAATTAAATAATTATTTAAATTTTTTCTAAAATGTTACACTTATAAATAATATGACCTTTCACCGTTTTTCATATAAATATCATGCACTTTGTTTATTATAAATAAATACTATGACCTTTTCATGTCTTTCACATAAATGTGGTGGAATTTGTTTTCTTACAAAAAATAAATACCATATTCCACATATTATTATAAAAAGACTATTTATAATTTCAAACTCAGCATTATATTAAAATGTAGTTCTTATTTATTTGGAAAAGAATTTTTCATGTTTGATAATAAGTTTTAGTATTTATAATTTTTAAATGGGTATATTGATGAAAACCCCCCAGCCCAACCCAAAAAAGTATTAAACTCTCTGGTATTTTCGAAATATGGAGATGAGCCTACCATTCCAAATCTTTGTCAAAACAATCCTTGGCCTATTATATTACTTGGAAGGCCTGTGTTGATTTCATTTATGGAATGACCAAAATAACCCTCTTCAAAAATGTCCCCGTTCAAATTTCTCGTCCTTTCTCTCTTTCTTCGCTCTTAGCTACTGTCGTCGGTGCCATTGCCATCATCGTCGACTATCCTCACCTTGTCGATCACCCCAACTTGACACTCCAAGTGACACAAGACGGGAATGTTAGGGTTGTATGTAGATGTAAAAATTATTAAACAAACAAGTGATGGAGTGCAAATCCCAGCAACACATATGAGATCCGACTTTGATAATCGCGAATGATAAATAATATAAAAATTACATGCTAAATTTCACAATTGAACTTTCAATTTAATGATTTGAATTGGATTGATATTGGATTATCCGCGGAATGTAAGTAATTAAACAATCATGGATCCAAATATTATATTTCTTAGAAAAATTGGGAAAAATTCAACAAATCACCGCTCGTAACCATGAAATATTATCTTTCAATTAATTTAGTTTGGAAAAAAATTCAATGGAGAATCAACCATTCGACAAGTTATTGCTCGTAAATCAAAATGAGTATAAATCTTTCAGTATATTACACAGGGAGGAAAGATTCGAAACTTATTAAATTTGTTTCAAATATTGGCACATATCTTTTAATTCAAATAGTTGAAAATAATATGAGTAAATCTTAGAGGGTGGAGATAATTTTACAGTCGTCAATCATAGTTTTGACAAATGAAAAGTTATTGATTATCGTACTATCGAGCTGATTCGAAGAGCCGGTTTTTATGAAGCTTCATTACTGCGTCATATCCAACTTAACCACAGTCTCGTTACCTCTCTTGTTGAGCGTTGGAGAAGAGAGACTCACACTTTTCATCTTAGACGGGGTGAGCCCACTATCACACTTCAGGATATTAGCCTTTTGCTTAGTTTACGGGCGAATAGACTTGGATTGGTTGGAGGTACAATTGTGGGTCCAGAAACCGAGCATCCATATTGGGATACATATATTGAGTCTGCTCTCGGACAGGTATAATTCAAAATTTTTTTAAATAAAAAGTTGAAGTATATTACAGTGATAATAATTAACGATTAATTGTAAAATTTAGGTACCGGGAAGGTATATGAAGGGGTATAAGATCGGTTTAAGCTGGCCCAAAGATACATTTACTAATATCCCTGATGAAGTTACTGATGATATCTTGGATAGACATGCACCTACATTCTGTACATGATCGGTTCTTGGTTGATACCGGACGAATCGGCAACGCATGTCCATCCTTTATACCTTGGGTTTCTTATGGATTTCGATGTGTGTAGCCAGTATGCTTAGGGAGCAGAAGTCGTGGCATATCTTTATAAGGAACCAGATAAGGCATGTGCTCCTACGAAGAATAAAATTTGTGGCCGCATTACATTACTTCAGGTACATAATAATCTTGAACTAAATATTTGTAAAATTATAATATTAGTTCTTTTTAATATTATGACATTTTATATATAGTTTTGGTTATGGGAGCACATGTATATGGAAGACCAGATCATATTCGTATTTCTGCCGAGAATATCCTTGGAAAGCCTCTCGGCTGTTGGTGGAGTGGTAAGAAATCTTATAAGGCTCCTCATCAAGTACTTAAGTATTATAGAGACGAGTTGGATCGAATGGAGACGACTCAGGTAACCATACATTAGGTAATTAACTTTGTTTAAAATTTTTAATTTAGCTTCATTACAATTTTTGTACAATGTTATTTGCGTAGTTCACGTGGACACCTTATACAATAGATCGTCTGTAAGGATTACCCGGCATCTGTATCGAAGGAGAGTCAGTTTGGCGGGCTCGATACCCACTACTGTGCATTAATATCGTGGTCATACACTTACCGGACCGGGTGTTGCGACAGTTTGGTAGATTGCAACATATTCCTGGTCCGCCGCCTGTGCCTATGACAATAGAGGGAGACATGCGAGGAGGAAAGACGGAGCATAATTGAAGGGAGCATAATCATCAATATTTGCTTAGATGGGAAGATAGGCTGCGTAATATTTCCTTACAGCAAATAGTTGACCAAACCTCCACCGGCGCTACAGAAACATACTTACAATGGTATAAGCGTGTCACTGTAAGATATCTTTCTACTCCCCCTACTGACTTTCTAAACGTCCAGCAGTACGGGCATAGAGGCCACGTGGAACGAGGAATAGTAAGTTGAATTTTTTAAATTAAATTAGCTTTTAACATCCGGCGGTATGAGTCTATAATTATATCTTAGTTTTTATGTAACGACATGCTCATGGGTTGCATCATATACAATCATTGATACAAGATAAATATCTCACTGATGCTGGTCCAGATAGTCAGGTTTTATTTTCTACCATAGACTCATATATTGGTGGTATATTCAGTTCATATCATATGCTTCCACATTTATCGCTATCACTAGAGCCGCAGAATGAGCCGGAACCAGAGCCGCGACATCAGTGGTTCGGAGCATCATATGGTTAGCAGCAACCATGGCATAGTTAATGGTATCGACAACCGTCGGGACATAATGAACAAGCCCAACAACCGGATAAACGACAATCTTGGGGGACAGGTGTAAATGCACGGCGGCGCCTCGGCAGTCAATCCGAGGCCAAAATGCGGAAACGAAACTTTTCTTTAAACTTGTAAACCGGCACCACCGCGCACTTTAAAACCCGGATCGGGCCATTAACCTACTCCTAGCTAACTAGAGAAGGGGTAGAGAGATATACCGAGCGATCCGTGTCCTTCGGTCTTCTCGTCGTCATCCCGATCTCCCCGCGGAATCTCTGGTCTTCACCTCCTCGTCGGAAGGGCACCACATCGCCGGGTTCTTTTACGAGCTCCCACCTCTGGACCGAGGCAACTCGGGTACGAAGTTGGCGAGTCGACATATCCAAGAATACTGTAGATGAAGTGTAGAAAGCTTTGTCTCATTGGGGTTAAAGTTGCCATGGTTTTTGATGGAGGAATGAGATATCCTTTGGAGATGAACCAAGGGGATTTTATGCAAGCAAATGAGAGTATTTCCCACCCCAAAAAATTGGGACAGCCCCTCCCATAGTGGCCGGCCATTTTCTCATGAAGAAAATGAGAGAGAGGAGAGAAAATATACAAGGGAGGTGAGCACAAGAAAATGCAAGGTTGAGTGTAAGGGAAAAAGCAAGTCTCACATCCATCATCATAACCCTTCATCATCATCAAGTCAAAAGTCAAGCAATGATGATCAAAAGAAAGTCAAGGGATGGTGGAACCATCATGAAACCATCATGATGCAACAACTTGCAAAAACAATCCTCCAAATTACTAATTTGCACATTTGCAAACAAGCCCCTCCACACCAATTTTCAGCCAAAGAAAGAAACAAAGGAAAATGGTCGAAACGGAAATACAAACTGGCAACTTCAAAAAACCGATCCCGTAATAAATTACAGGAAAAACCCGCGACTGTATATACATACCTGCATTTGTATTGCGACCGAATACAAATGCAATGAGACAAAATCTACACTGTACAATACTAGGATCCGGCTTAAACCAAAGCCCGCTAGTATTATCCGTCCGATCAAGATCCGTGCAATACCGCACGTACATGATCGAACCCTGCCATATTTCCATACGGCCTCTACAGCGTTTCGCCCGAAACTTGAGAAACTGTCTGTGGGGGACTCTAAAGACTCGTCAATACTTTGGCTGTGGATTTAACCACTAGCACGTCAGAGGTATTAGCTATACGTAACGGGCTACCAGGTATTGACCAAAAGGGACGTCGATGAGCGAACTCATCCTGACACCCTACTGAGCCTGTCAGTGACAATATCCGTACAGTCCGGTCCGTTCGTCTATGAGCATCGCATGGCGGGCCTAGGGGGTTGGTAAAAGTCAGACCCCCAAAAGCGGTACAAGTCGTGTCGGAGTGTAACCCAGAACACCCTGAGATACTACTGGAATACCTACCAGTAAATCTCCTGCCTTGGCCAAGGACTTCGTGTAATGGCTCTCCTAGACACAGCGCGACCTCACCCCCAATACCGGGAGAGACGAACCCCTGCAGATCCGCTTACTGCCTCCATGTGGCTCGGGACTGTACCCAACTAAAACCTGTTTGCACGACTCCTTTGAGCCGTGGTAGGGTAGTAATCAAAGTACAGTAGGAACTCACACGAGACAAATGACGATCTCACGTCGATGAACATGTCACCAGGGAACTGCTATCTGACGTCAGGTATAAGACCAACTAGCATGTTCCCGGCGAGTCCTGTCCGGTGTACTCATAACCCAATGAGCACCTGTATATATCTTTGGTGAACCAACTGACACCAGTGGCTTGTGAGACCGGCCACCGCCCCTCGTCGGGGTCTCGACTGTATACACTAGTCTACTCTGGAGTATCGATGCCCTGTCTCGAAACTCCCTCGACTAGGGACCTTTTAAGGAAGTGCTTATAGACCCCAGCTCCCACGTATATGATCGCCCTCATATTGCTGGCAGTCAAGCAAGAATCCTAAGGGCTCTATCAACGTGCAATAGCGACCTGTAAGGTCACCTAAAGCAGTACACGATGATAAAGATAAACCAGATAGCATATTATCATCTTGAGTAAGACTGTCCTACCGGGATAGGTCCTCCCTCAATCATTGCAATCACGTTCCTGTGATCCAATAATTGACTCTGAGAGCACTATCTCCAACAATCTCCCACTTGCACTCAAGACTAATTATTGCGATATCGCATACTCACAGCCCGTATGATACCGAACACCCAACTCCTCTACTAGTCAGTCTCACAAAACCCGTTTGCGAAACTATTGCGTTCGAGGAATAGCCTCAGTGAGTGGATCCGCTTTGATGTTTCTTTCTATGTCTCTCTTAATCTCAAGTTCGTGGAGAAACCCATCTCTCGAAATGAGCAACACATGTCTTAGAATGTGTCTGGATATCTGATGGGACCTAGCTCATAAATGAACTCCAAATCCAAACTTCTTAGACTGTATTATCAACTGAACTTAATCAGTATCCTGCGCCATGCCTCCCTCAGTATCCGCCTGGACCACCTGTCCAAAATACTACCCCTCGTCAGAGGGAAAACTATAACTCTGACAGCCACTCTGTCATCCAGGTCACCTTGGAAGCCTGGAATGATAACTGTCTCCTGAGAGAGGCTGTTGTTATCATATCCCTAGAACATCCATTTATGTTCTAAAACTGCTTCCGACCGTTTCTCCGGGATTGGATTAATATCAACTTATTGCATCTATTGCAAAAACAACATCTGATGTGGTACTTGAGATCTCATAATTGACTCAATTGCCTTAGTAAGTGATCTGCCAATCATGCACATCCCTCTCCCCTTTAGTCTGCAAGACACCTTTAGAGAGGGTGACTCCATCACCTGCAGGTACACTACCATGCCAGGAGTCGTCCATTCTAAATAGAATGCTGTCTAAGTACCCAGATTGGGAAACTACCCAAATCTAGATCTAAAACCATAGATCTAGTAACCAGAATGTCTGATATAATATCCATATCCTTTGTGGAGAAACTACTGTGTGACAACCAAAGTATAACCGACCGTAGTATAGGAATTTCACTTCCTACTCTGTGTATGTCATCCAAATACCAGGACATCACACCCTACTACCTTTTTAACAGATCCATCCCCTATTCTGATGAAGTCAAACCTATGACTGTCACATCAGAAATAGATGATCTATCTCCGCTATATCTGCTTTAGTCTATAAATAGACATAAGCCTCTTGTCCACCAATGCTTCCGCTGCTCCCACTGACTACGACAACCCTCTGGCAGAGTCATATACACGTGCACTTCTAAAGCCAGTTCAGAACGACGCTATACTCATCCTCCTGCCGGGTCTCATAGTCTGGAACAACAGCAATGGCAAGTCTAGGTAAACAAGAACCTCCCTGTCACCGTCTTTGAGCATACCGAAGTACCTCTCGAGTGCCTGAGGTTACCCACCATATCTGCGGAGTGGCCAATAGAATGTCAAACCAGATTGAATCTTTAGGTTCTTATCAAATTTTCAGTAATCGTTTGCGGTTCTGGAATCACTTCCAGTTCTATCATACTCCCACTACTGTTTTCTGAAAAAATTCATTTTTATTAAAACTGTGGCGAGTCAAGAACAATATCACTATTGATCTTCCAGATGGTAGAAAGTCAACCCTCGTCATAGCCTGGGTCAACCCACAAACAGTCATTACAGAAATGTGCCTTGAGTTATCCAGTGTCTGGTTTTAAGCATAAGCCGGACAACTCCCCGTACCTTAACAATGTCAAGATATAAACTGTTCTATATCCAATACAGAAACAGATGCACTGATTTAATTGGATCGAGATTCAAATCATGCAGCTGTCTCCAGTGCATGTCAACTAAATGGAAGGAGGCCGATCAGTGTTACTCAACTTAGAAATGCTTCCAATTATGAGTAACCTGAAAGAGAAGCAAGTTCTCTTAAAGATTACTAACAACTGAATACCATACACATGTACCTACATCTTCGATCATCTTGAAGAATCCCGATACTTGCAATACTTGGTTCTCTACTTTACTCTTATACCTATAACTTCTCAAAACTTGGACCCTGTGTTTCTACGAAACACCTGTCTAAAAACTAGAGAAGTCATAAGTAAACCGAATATAGTACGAGAACCAACCCCTCGGTCCTCATGGACACTGGACAACATACAATACTCTGTATAAGTCTCCTGAGTCTAATAACTCATTCCCCGTGTGTCGTAGGTTGAAAACTGTACTTATGGTTAAGAAGAATTACACCGCTGTTTAATGCTCCTTACCTAACCATCCACTGATATAGGTAAATATCATGGACACAATTTCAAAAAGGTATATCTCACTCTATAAAAATAGACGTACAGATATATCAATTTGAAATTGGTGCATAACAGCGGATATTCAAAACCAAATATTTGCCGTCCGGCAAACAACCCCGGCGATTTCCTCAAATATCACCAATTACAACGAATTCCGATATAATGAGGACGATTACCTAATTCCCAATAACTTACTCCCACTCACCATCTGTAAAACCATACAGATGTGAGAATCATACCTGGTAAATATATACCCTGGAGCAAGTGTCTAATTGGGAAATCAGTTTTCTGTTAACAATACACAGTGAAACTGAAACATGAAATGTTTCGTAGGGGTATCCTGGTATTCCTAGTAATGCCTCTTCCATTATCCAGTTTCACAACTATAACCGTATATTTCTTTGCCATCTCTCCAAATCCCTTTATATGTCTTTAGTCATTACCTTCTGTACATCCTCTTAGGCCAAATGGTTTTCTTCCTTCCCTACCGTTCGGCACCAGCCTATGGTTTGGAAGAAGACTATCCAATAAGTATAATGGGTGTACTATCCTAATCCTAGGAACACTCGCAATGCGAGAGAAGGTGAAGATAAAAGACAACCGAATAAATCTTATTCCTATTTCTCCTGAACTAGAATCCATCCCCGAACTGGAACAAGTTCCTTTCGAGTTCGTATATAACCATACGATGGAGTATCCAAATAACTGTGGATCTTCATAGTGATACGGAGTGTCCTGGAGAAATACAAAAGTGAAGCAGGAGTGGCGATGAAATACTTGGTTCGGTCGTGAATAGCAGTCACAATTTACTTTGCCCTCTTTCTAATCCCTTTATTTGTCTTAACTTAATACCTTCTATACACCACACTTAGGCTAATCGATTTTCTTCATTTCATACCGTTCGGCACCAGCCTAAGGTTTGGAAGAAGACTATCCAATAGGCGTAACGGGTGTACTATCCCCTAATCCAAGGAGCACTCGCAACCTGAAAGAAGGTAAAAGGAAAAGACAACTGAATAGTCCTATTCGTTTTCTCCAGAACCAGAAACCATCCTCGAATAAATTCCTTCGAGTTCGTATATAACCATACGATGGTTTTATCCAATGGAAGTGGACGTTCGTAGTAATACGGGGTATTCTGGAGAAAGGGTAAAAGTAGGAGTGGCAATGAGGTATGCAACTCTGACAATCCAAAAGCCAGTGTTTAAGAAGGTTCGGTTAATTTTGGTCACTTAGTCATAGTCTTAGGGTCGGGTCATGGTCGCTGCCAAAGAGAGAGAGAAAAGAAACACTCAGCGTGCACTCTAACTTAGATCAGAATGGTTACCAATTTATCTAATCAGGAAACCTCCCACTGTAACCTCAAATTCTCCTCCAAACCTGAAAGAAGAATTAGTCGGGATCACCCGAGGAGTAAACCAACTCATCAGTGGGAATCGGGATCCAACTATCATCGCATGATAACGTGATGGAATCCACTCACGTTATCACACTCCAGAAGGTATGCGCATATCTGGCAAGTTTCAGTTTCTTTAGAAACTCCCGATGTGATTTTTACCCCATGCTCTTATGACCTTGACGAAGGCCAACATATCATAAGTCACATGTCAAGTTCTACCCGTCATTATCCAGGTTAATTTGAACCCACCCATACATACCCTTGACGAAGGCCAAAATAGTAGTACGATTGTCCCAAACCAACATATCTATCTATGCTGCAGAAAAGTAACAAATAGCTACCATACACTATGCCTTTGACGAAGGCCAACATATATAGCATGAATACTAAGTGCTACCTCTCTGAAATGACGGAGGGCTACGAATGGTTTTTGGCGAAAAACCTTTAACGTAATGAACTTGATATCGTTGAAGGAACCTGATAGCTTTATAAAAATATAGTGATGAAAACTTTTACTAAAGAGGTCACTCCCGGTGAAGGGATCTCGGCTCTTTCCCCGTAGAATGAGGTGCAGGATATTCCAATTGAATACCACGATGCAAAGCAAAAGGCAATCGGCTATAGTGAAGTTATTACCCTGACGCAAACTTCTGTCCAAGGGGTCACTCCCGGTGAAGGGATCTCGGCCCTTGCCTCGTCGACTGAGGTGCTGGATATTCATAATCGAATACCACTGTGCAAAACAAAAGAGAACGTTCTTGCAATAACAGCTTTTTAAAAAATGTTCCAACAACATCAGAATAGGTTTGTTTAGCTTGCATTGATCCGAATCAATCCAGTCCCATCAATTGATCACACCAATAAAGAACGAAAATAATGATGTACGTATATGCATCCGCATTCGCCACTGGGTCTCGTCATCACCCGTTAGGTTACTTAACTAACGACAGAGCGGGGACTGGACTAGCGCGGATGCAAAACATATTCAACATCTACTAGTATATATATATATATATATATATATATATATATATATATCAATATATAATATTCGCTCAAGGCGTGATAAAATGCAACATCACAGAAATGTAATAAGTATCACAGAACAATACAGATATCTGGGATCCCCGGGTTTCATAGAGCCGCTACTGAAACCCGACGTTCCCCTGGTCGTGTGGATAGCCTGTGCAATGAAATCCTAGACCCCTACGGGCGCAGCAAGTTACCCGCCAAAACCTGAAGCGAGGCAGCCCCCTTCAGCAACGTGAATGGACCACCCAGCACTTCACGGAATCCGGTAACTTGGGCACCCCTCCTTGGGTCAACCTATACCCCCTACGAGTGCGGCGAATAGCCCGCCAATTCTAGAGTGAAGCCCCCTCCGTCTCAAAGCCATGAGATGCGGGCCCGTTGCCCTCTAGAACCCGGCTATCCGTGCACCCCTCCGCGGGGTAATCCTAGTACAGAAAGTAAAATATACATACAATGGGTACATCGACCTCAGCCCGGTCGTGCCCCAAAAGAATAATATACAAACAGGCAGTGACGGCAGTCCACATGTCGGACGCTCGTCCTGCAATATCAAATGTACATAATACACCAAACTGTACTAACATTGCATCCAGGCTATCCACCACGACAAATCTGCAACATCACAGCACAACACAGAACATCAATGTGAATGTCACGTTCGCAAATCCGTCTAAAAGGGCTATAGCAGTTAGACAGGATTTACCGATCAAGTGACATTCACGGTCGCAGATATAATGTAAATACTGTGAACTAACATGTTTAAAATTTTCGATCGACTAAATTTCCCGAAGTGGGCCCCAAGCACAATTGTAGCACTCAAAAACATCTGGGCCCAAAAAGAATATACCATAAACCCTATTTCCATGTCAGAGAGCCACTGTAAAAATTTGATGCAGTGAAGCCAAAATTCGGCGGCGGATCCGCGGCCAAAACGTGGTTTTGGCCGCTGATACGCCGCTCTCTAGTAACTTCAGCCTACCAAATTTTCACAGAATGCATAAAAAACCCTGCACGTATTTTTACAATGTACCAAATAATTTTTAAAGCACTGGAAAAATTTGACAGAAACTTGACATGGAAACTCGGTTTTTTGAAAATCCGTTCGATCGAACTTGTAAACACGTTAGAGCAAGCTAGACTAGATTAATGGCGTGGCTCTGATACCAGTGTAAGTGCACGGCGGCGTCCCGGCCGTCAATCCGAGGCCAAAATGTGGAAACGAAACTTTTCCTTAAACTTGTAAACCGGCACCACTGCGCTCTTTAAAACCCGGATCGGGTCATTAACCTACTCCTAGCTAACTAGAGAAGGGGTAGAGAGATATACCGAGCGATCCGTATCCTTCAGTCTTCTCGTCATCATCCCGATCTCCCCGCGGAATCTCCGGTCTTCACCTCCTCGTCGGAAGGGCACCACATCGCCGGGTTCTTTTACGGGCTCCCACCTCTGGACCGAGGCAACTCGGGCACAAAGTTGGCGAGTCGACGTGTCCAAGAATACTGTAGATGAAATGTAGAAAGCTTTGTCTCATTGGGGTTGAAGTTGCCATGGTTTTTGGTGGAGGAATGGGATATCCTTTGGAGATGAACCAAGGGGATTTTATGCAAGCAAATGAGAGTATTTCCCACCCCAAAAAATTGGGACAGCCCCTCCTATAGTGGCCGGCCATTTTCTCATGAAGAAAATGAGAGAGAAGAGAGAAAATATGCAAGGGAGGTGAGCATAAGAAAAGGCAAGGTTGAGTGTAAGGGAAAAAGCAAGTCTCACATCCATCATCATAACCCTTCATCATCATCAAGTCAAAAGTCAAGCAATGATGATCAAAAGAAAGTCAAGGGATGGTGGAACCATCATGAAACTATCATGATGCAACAACTTGCAAAATCAACCTTCCAAATTGCTAATTTGCACATTTGCAAATAAGCCCCTCCACACCAATTTTCAGCCAAAGAAAGAAACAAGGTAAATGGCCGAAACGGAAATACAAACCGGTAACTTCAAAAAACCGATCCCGTAATAAATTACAGGAAAACCCCACGACTGTATATACATACTGCATTTGTATTGCGACCGAATACAAATGCAATAAGACAAAATCTACACTGTACAATACTAGGATCCGGCTTAAATCAAAGCCCGCTAGTATTATCCGTTCGATCATGATCCGTGCAATACTGCACGTACATGATCGAACCCTGCCATATTTCCATACGACCTCTACAGCGTTTCGCCCGAAACTTGAGAAACTGTCTGTGGGGGACTCTAAAGATTCGTCAATACTTTGGCTGTGGATTTAACCACTAGCACGTCAGAGGTATTAGCCATACGTAACGGGATACCAGGTATTGACCAAAAGGGACGTCGATGAACGAACTCATCCTGACACCCTACTGAGCCTGTCAGTGACAATATCCGTACAGTCCGGTTCGTTCGTCTATGAGCATCGCATGGCGGGCCTAAGGGGTTGGTAAAAGTCAGACCCCCAAAAGCGGTACAAGTCATGTCGGAGTGTAGCCTAGAACACCCTGAGATACTACTGGAATACCTACCAGTAAATCTCCTGCCTTGGCCAAGGACTTCGTGTAATGGCTCTCCTAGACACAGCGCGACCACACCCCCAATACCGGGAGAGACGAACCCCTGCAGATCCGCTCACTGCCTCCATGTGGCTCGGGACTGTACCCAACTAAAACCTGTTTGCACGACTCCTTTGAGCCATGGTAGGGTAGTAATCAAAGTACAGTGGGAACTCACACGAGACAAATGACGATCTCAGGTCGATGAACATGTCACCAGGGAACTGCTATCTGACGTCAGGTATAAGACCAACTAGCATGTTCCCGGCGAGTCCTGTCCGGTGTACTCATAACCCAATGAGCACCTGTGTACATCTTAGGTGAACCAACTGACACCAGTGGCTTGTGAGACCGGCCACCACCCCTCGTCGGGGTCTCGACTGTATACACTGGTCTACTCTGGAGTATCGATGCCCTGTCTCGAAACTCCCTCGACTAGGGACCTTTTAAGGAAGTGCTTATAGACCCCAGCTCCCATGTATATGATCGCCCTCATATTGCTGGTAGTCAAGCAAGAATCCTAAGGGCTCTATCAACGTGCAATAGCGACCTGTAAGGTCACCTAAAGCAGTACACGATGATAAAGATACACCAGATAGCATACTATCATCTTGAGTAAGACTGTCCTACCGGTATAGTTCCTCCCTCAATCATTGCAATCACGTGCCTGTGATCCAATAATTGACTCTGAGGGCACTATCTCCAACAACAGGTTTTGCGCAACAACAGCAGTCTTGGAGGTCAGGTTTTGCACAACAACAGTCGTCTTGAGGGACATGTTTTGCGCAGCCTTCGAGGCTAGGTTTTGTGCAACAGCACAGCATGAAACCGGGACAGGTTCTTTGCAACAACAGTCTAGTTGGGACATGGATTTTGCGTCCTACATACAGTTGTTGGGAGGCAGCACATATCCGGCACCTGTCCTACATTCAGGATTTGTGGAACAACAGCCTGTCCAAGATGATACTGAAAATGAAGCAGAAGGGTAAGCGGAAGAGCAGACGCTACCACCACATACACAGGACACGGGAAGGGGGGAGGGGGAGGGAGGGGTCGTCCAGTCACCCCAAAAGGTATAGGCTTATGTCAAGCTTTCTCGGGTTCAGAAAGAGAAAGGAAAAGGGAAAGGGAAAGCGTTAATTATATACTTTTAATTTGGGTGTGAAAGATGTCCAATTCTCTTAATGGATTCATTTTGTAGTATGATTTAACCATTGAATTCCTTCCATATAAACAGTAATAACAATTATCCTCACCTCAGTAATAATAACAACAATCTTATCCAATATTTGTGCGAGGGCGGGTTTTTGGAACCCGCTCTATCTGGCATGGACGGTTTTTTAACCCAATTTACTTAATTATTTTTTAATTTAATAATATTTTATTTTAAATTTTATTTTTTTTATTTTTAAATTTTAATATTTTTAGGACGGGTTTTGGGAATCCACCCCCTCCTTTTTAAAGGAGAGGGCGGGTTCCCAGAACCCGCCCCTTCCCCCCTCCAAAAAACCCATCTCCTCGTTTTTAAAGGAGAGGGCAGGTTCCCAGAACCCGTCCTCTTTTTAGAGGGGTGGGTTTCTAGAACCCGCCCTCCATGGCGGGTTGGGTGGGGTGGGTTAGGGGTGGGGTTGGATGGGTGCGAGGGGTGGGTTGGGGGTGGGGTTGGATGGGGGTGTAAGCAGGGTGGGTTCGCGTCCTTCACTTTTTAAATAACAACGGCGGGTTTAATGAACCCGCCTTCTAACTGTACTCTCTATAAACTGTCCTATTCACATAATTATAATTTAAATTATCCTATTTTACTAATTTTAATACTCAACCCCTGTTTTGTAGAAAACCCTTTATATTAAAGGAGGTGTTCAATATTAGATACTTCACCAATAAATAAACTCCAGCAGTCAACCAATGAAAATTTTATTCTTGTACCTGCGGTGGAGCTCAGGTGTTCATGCGCTTGGTGACTTGCAAAATCAAATAGATCAATAAAATAAATAAAGTTGAAAGCCTGCAGATCTGGACTTGACGAATGGATTCAAAATTTTACTCCAGTTCTAGAATCGTTGCTTGTAGAAATGGTTGGCGTGGTTGATGACGATGCAATGCAAAGAAGAAGATTTGATTGATTTCGTTGAAGTTGATGATGTGTTAGGACGGCAGAATCGACGACGACGGTAACCACAGGTCTCACACCCAAAGGACTCACTCCCTAAAGAAATCACTCCTTGCACCGAATTGCACCGAATTCACAAAGAACTCTTAGAAAATTCTCAAATCTCACATATTTTCAATGGAAAATTTTAACCATTCATCCATCCATAAAAAAGTTCCGGGTTTCCGTATAAAAGAAACCCTATAAAAGAAACCCTAATACAATTAACAAAACAATACATAAAATTTCAAATTTTGCAAAATAACATAAATTAAAAGAATAACAAAAAGATAATAAACCATAACAAATAAGATATCTACTTGTTATCCCCTCATCACGAAGTCGCCAGTCCAACTCGCCACCCCAACTCACCTCTCGTTCTCGAAAACTCTTTAGCATCGTCGACGGTCCTTCCCTCCTCCTCCATCGTCGGCGATCCTCGCCGTTTCTCTCTCACATCGATCGACGCTGACCCATCGATTCGCCCCATCGAGCTGCCCTATAGTTGCCCCATCCTCAAAAAAGAGTGGAAATTTTTGGTTAAATCGCCGCCGCCTCCTCTTTCATTTTGATCGCCGCCGTCCTATCGCTGTCCAAAAAAAGTGAGCAAAAACTTACTCTAAATTGCCCCATCGTCATCGCCCCATGGCGCCTTCTCCTCCTTTCATTTGCTTTGGATTCGAGAAACTAAAGCATCAAGAAGATAAAGTGTTGTACATTTAAATATTTGAGTTTTCTTTTTCTTTCATTTTCTCTCTCCCTTGATAATCTGCACCTACAATTGTTTCTTCATCGTTTCAAAAATGGTTGAAGTCTAAGATAACAATTCTCAACCCACCAAGTGTTTATTTTTTTTGTCTCAATCAGACTATTTTGATCATTTTATTTTAAATGGGTCTTCTCTCAATCAGACTCTTTTAAGTTTAAATATTTTGTTACTTTATTTGGAGATGTATTGATATACTTTGATTTCGCCAATGTTAGTCGATAGTGTGGATTGTGTTACTTATGATTATTATTGTAGATCTTTGCCTATAACATTTAATAACTTACTTGTAACATCTAACCAATTGCCTGTAATATCTACAAAGTTGCCTGTAATATCTAATTACTTGCCTGTAATATCTAGCCATTTGCATGTAATATCTACAGAATTGCTCGTAACATCTAAACAGTTTCCTGTAATATCTAAACAATTGTATATAATATTTAACTACTTAGCTGTAACATCTAAGAAAATTGCATGTAACATCTAACCACTTGCCTGTAATATACATCTAAGCAGTTGTTTGCAATATCTAAACAGTTACCTATAATATCTAACCACTTACATGTAACATCTAAAAAAATTGCATATAACATCTAACCATTCGCCTGTAATATCTACAAAATTGCCTGTAGCATTTAAGCAGTTGCTTGAAATATCTAAACAGTTGCTTGTAACATTTAATCACTTGCCTGTAATATCTAAAAAAATTTGCATGTAATATTTAACCACGTATCTATAGTAGCTACAAAGTTGCCTGTAATATCTACATCTAACCACTTGCCTGTAAACAGTTGCCTGCAACGTTTAAATGCATCTAAATAGTTGCCATCTAACCACTTGCATGTAATATCTAACTACTTTCCTGTAACATCTTAAAAAAGCTGCATGTAACATCTAACCACTTACCTGTAATATCTATAAAGTTGCATGTAATATTTAAGCAGTTGTTCATCACGATTTATTGCATTTAATACCGTCCATTTTATATCATTTTGTTAATAAACAAGTGCTATTAATTCATGACTGCTACAGTAGTACATGTTTCAGGTACTTCGGGCAATTAAAGTGAAACCACAGCACATTGTGCACAATCAATGCAACAAATTTGGGCCAAAAATGCAACCTGACAGATAATTGATCAAGATATAAGTGTTGCAACCAAAAAATAATCAATTTTGCAACATGGATCAACATGGATCAAGTAGACACACATAGGACACACATGGGACAACCTACGGGCCAAGTGGGCAAGTGGATGCACAATGATATAATGGGATAAAAAGTTGATGTGATATGAAGCAAGTGGCAAAAGAAAGAAACCATCTTAGATTTTAAAACTCTAGAGTGTAACCATTGTGATTCAGAAGAAAAGATATATCTCATAAATCAAATGAAGAGCTCAGAAGATTACTACATAAAGATGGATCCTTGGACCCACTAATTAGCCGACCAAAAACCTCTTCTGGCTGCCTGGGTCAGCCCCACCATCACCAAGTTCCTCCGTGTTTTCACCCTGTCTCCATCATGCTCCATTTAGTCTTCTGGGATATTTCTTTTTGCCTGTATAAACTTCTGTAAGTAGCAGATCATTGGATGGTGCAGGGTTGGTTTTTGAGTTGGAATTTTGATTGTATACTTCATGATTGCTTCTTCTTCTTCTTCTTCTCTCTTGAAGCTCTCATTTGAGAGCTCCATTAAGAAGATTGAAGTTGTAATCTAACTGTTGGGGTAAAAAATTACATCCCTTCGCCAAAATCAAAAATCAAATCAAAGTTCAAAATCAAAGGCAAAAAGCCAAGTGGGCCCGAGCCTATGTCAATCCCAAGCATGAAGAGGGGCTGATTGATCGTTAAAAAAGTGTTTTGTAAAGTAACCGCAATCAAGACGGTGTCGCTATTAGCTAGCCACGATGAGTACGGGTCGTCCGCAGGGAAACATGAACTCTTTTCTTACTTTAGACGAGTTGATAAATGAAGGGTGATTGTTATTTGTCGTTACGGATATAGAATTTATAAAGAAAATGTTTGTAGGGTTTGTAGGGTTCATAGGACTTAGTAGTAATGGATGAATAATTAAAAATGACTCATTTATCTTTTAATAGTTTAAAACTAGTTCAATAGTGATGAATGTAGATTAGGGTTTTTGAAAGAAACTAGGGTTTCCCCACTACTAACCCTTGTCCTTGCATTGATCTCTATTCATGTCTAGTCCTTAACAAAACAAGTGTTAAACCAATCTCAAACCGTGGTTGTGACTATCAATAAATTGGTAACGCGCCCGATAAGAATGTTAACATTTATTTTGCTAAAATTTAAAAACTTTAAAATGTATAAAAGAAATTAAAAGATTTTCTCATCCATTGTTTTACCCTATCCTACAAACCCTAGCAAGTTAGGAATTACTTGCTCATGGTTAAAGATTTAGAAGAAAGGTCGAAGAAGAATGAAAACAAGATTAAGATGCAGAAATGTAAGTCCAGAAAATAAGTGTAGAAATTAAATACAAAAAAGAATAATAAAAAACACTACCTTTATTAATCAACTATTGCATTTGCAATTTTGCTCCTTAGAAAGTAGATTACAAGGACCCTAGTTTACTTTAGATCTCCCTCTTCTTGGAGGTAGATAAATAGATGATGATCACTCGAATACGTGGATCTCTTGGATCTCTTGATCTCTTCGGTGATGATTTTTAATGTACAGCTCTCGGTCCCTTCTATAGTCCCTTAAACCAGAAACCCTAGATTCCATATAAGAATATATGTTGTTACGATCCAAACCACCAAATCTCATATCCTAGGGCCCTTATTGCGCTGCGGAACCGCCGCATCATGTTTGGCCGCGGTTCCAACGTTGGTGGCATCTGTGTTTGGGATTTTATCTGGTATTTTGGGTTGATATTTGGAGATCCTCTTGATGTCTAGATTATGAAAATAATGCTCTAATTCTCTGCCGTTGGTAGATCTCTCGATTTGCTTCTAAATTTTAGCAGATTCGGTTTTGATATCCCGATTTGACTCGGATCTCTTACTTGGATTTCAGACCTGAGCTAATATCTGCACAATATCTCAAGTCATAGTGTTAGTAGCATTTGGTATTTTTTGAGATATTATCCTAACTATTTAAATGATATAATATTTTAAAAATATTGATTAGAAATATTTGATATGATATGCATATTTTAATTAACAAGATTTCATTTAAATATTATATGCATATATTTTCCCTCATTATGTTAAATATAATGTAGAAACATACGATAATAAACTTTTTA
This sequence comes from Agapanthus africanus, assembly GCA_030015575.1. NCBI lineage: Eukaryota > Viridiplantae > Streptophyta > Magnoliopsida > Asparagales > Amaryllidaceae > Agapanthus > Agapanthus africanus. Next base: position 426,518,248 of record JASDDO010000019.1, on the reverse strand, counting down.
CAAATAAACCTTCATATGTTTTATATTTACAATAAACACCTTTTAGTACTTAACAATAGTAGGAAAAATATTCATTCAAATGTGCAATATTTTAGACTAATCAAATACCCCCAAATTTAACTTTGATCATCCCGAGCGAACTAGTTATAAAAGAGAAAAAAGAAAAAAAAAACTAACTAGCACAATTTTCTTAGGCAACACGATTGCACTGAGCATGTGCAATAAGCTTTTAAACCTCTAGGTGTCCATGGTAGAAAGAGTGTTGTCTCTTGAGGATTTTCAGCGGATTACACCCATGAAATCTCATAATAAAAAGAAAGAAGTTGAAACTTATATACAAAGATAAGAAATATATAAAAGAAAGAACTTGAAAATAAGAGTTTCAAACTACACTAGCTTTTTAGTTGCCATGAGCTCTTGTTGGCTATAGTGCCCTCAAGTCAATTATTGGATCACAGGCACGTGATTGCAATGATTGAGGGGAGACCTATACCTGTAGAACAGTCTTACTCAAGATGATAGTATGCTATCTAATTTGTCTCTATCATCGTGTACATGCTTCAGGTGACATTACAGATCACTATTACATGTTGATAGAGCCCATAGGATTCTTGCTTAACTACCAGAAGTATGATAGCGATCATATACGTGAAAGTTGGGTAGTCTATAAGCACATCCTTAAAGTGTCCCTAGTCATGGGAGTTTCGAGACTGGGCATCAATACTCCATGTATAGACTAGTGTATACGGATCGAGACCCCGACGAGGGGCGGTGGCTGGTCTCACAAGCCATTGGTGTCAGTTGGTTCACCTAAGATAGTATACAGGTGCTCATTGGGTTATGAGTACACCGGACGGACTCGCAGGGGCACAGCTGATTGGTACTATACCTATCGTCAGGAGCAGTTTCCAGGTGACATGAGTACAGCTTAGTCCGTTGACTTGACACTGCTACAGTGCCTCAAGTTTGTTCCCACTGTTTTTTGATTGCTACCCTACCATGGCTCAAAAGATTCGTGCAAACAGGTAGTAGTTGGGTGCAGTCCCGAAGCACTTGGAGGCAGTGGCGGTTAGATAGGATTCGTCTCTCCCGGTATTGGGGGTTGATATCACACTGTGTTCAGGAGAGCCATTACGCAAAGTCTTTGGCCAAGGTAAGTGAAATTTACTGGTAGGTATTCCAGTAGTATCTTAAGGTGTTCTGAGCTATACTCCGACATGACTTATACCGCAATTGGTGGTCTGACGTTTACCATCCCCCTAGGCCCGATATGCGATACTCATAGACGAACAGACCGGACTGTACGGAGATTGTCACAGATATGCTCAGTAGGGTTTCAGGATGAGTTCGCTTGTCGGCCTCCTTTTTGCTCAATACCTGGGTAGCCGTTACGTACAGCTAGTGCCACTGACGTGCTTGTGGTTAAACCCACTGCCAGCGTATTGACGAGTATTTAGAGTCCCCCAAAGAAAGTTTCCCAAGTTCGGGCGAAACGTTTGTTCATACCATAATTTTGCATTATTTTATTCCCCATTCTTATTCAGTTTACAAATAAACAGATGCTTTTGACCCATGTCTGCTACATAGTTGCAGGTTACAGGTTCTCGGAACAAAAACAGTGAAGAAGATGAAAAGACGATACAAAAGTGAGACTACGACCAACAAATGGAAAGATCTTGATCAAGCCTACAGTTTGAAGACTAAACGAAGATCAATGGATGATTTCACAAAGAACAAAGGCAGTGCAAGGTTCAAGACTTCGTCATGAAGCAAGCGGTAAAAGTCCACGACTATATTCACTGTGGAAATCTGGAAGAAATATAGAAGCCAATCCGAGAAAACAACTGAAGAAAATAGAAGTAAAAATGCAACAGAAGAATACCTAGAAAATTGAGTCCATAATCCCTCTTTTCGGCCGTGGATCCGCGACCAAACATGGGTTTTGGCCGTGGATCCGCGGCCATGTGAAGCCCGTGTCGGTGCAGAAATTTTGAGGCGGTTAGCGTGCGTTGAATAGTTCTTTTTTTAAGGGGTAAACTTGTAATTGCAGACATGAATCGATTGTAATCCTAGGGTTTCTATGTTCTATAAATAGAAACCTTAAAACCATTTTTAGGTTATGCCTCTTCTTGTGCCTCATTGTAAATCTCAAAATTCAGAATTCAATTCTTGAAAAGTATGAAGAGTGCATCAATTTAGAGTAAGTTTTCTATTCTTGCCCTAGTTAATTTTATTATCTGCCCTAGTATAATTTTCCTTTCTGCCCTAATTAATTTTATTCTCTGCCATAGTTAGATAGTTAGAACTTGTTATTCAATTCCCTAATGAGCGAGTAGTCTCCTCGCTTGTTAGGGTTAGATTTGGGGAAGGCTTGAGAGATGAAGATCTCTCACCCCTTTCTTACCCATCACACGTTTTAATAGGACTCCATGCATACATGCACACATCGCTCCCTACGGCACCCTATCCCACGAGGTAGTGGTGATACCGTAGTATAAAGGACCGGTTGAGCGTGTTTTCCATGGAGGTTAGGGTAAGGATTAAGAAAGGAAGGACAAAAACCTAGAGGAAGAATCATCGTTTCTTCCCGATGGTCCTAATCCCCTTTATTAATAATTACCATAACACCTAAAGAGATCTAATTTAGGGCATTGAAAGCGGTGAGGAATATTGACTTTCCAAACCTAACCTAAACCTAACCCTAGCAAGATTTTAATCCTAGTTTAGATCGACTTTAGTTTTTAGATTTAATCAATCCGACACCAATCGGAATTAACTCGTTAGAACAATTAGGAAATACACAAAATCCCTGTGGACCGACCCGTACTCACCGGCTAGCTACCAAGCGACGCCGTTCTTGATTACGATTATAAATTCTCTGATAAATCAAATGGCGCCGTTGCTGGGGATGGCGTGTTATTTTATTTTTGTAATTTCGGGTTAATATAAAATTGAAAAATCATAAAAACTGAAAAAATAAAAAATATATATAAAAAAATTTTATTTTGTTATTTTGTGAAGGGTATTTCTTTGAATTTTGCAGGACCGACGAACGAATTCAGATCTGGAAAAATCCAGAGAGCGAAACAGAAAAACCTAGATCTGAAAAACAGAGAAGTACCTAAACAGAGCAGAAGAAGAATTTTGGAGGTCAGAGGCAACACACCGACCGCGGAACCGCCACGTTGACCCAGCTCTGACCGCGCTTCCGCCGCGGGTTGCTGACGTCAGCAACCCGAAATCCCACCGTAAGTCTCCTCTCTCCTCCTCTAAACCCCCTGATATCTCCTCTGTAAATTTGCCTGCAGGATTCTTTCCGCTAAAAAATCTCTCCCCTTTCCAATAATTGATCTTGTGCAGGATTCTTTGCGCCGCGCTATAAAAAAAATTGTTTGCAAGTGATTATGTTTACTGTTTTGCATATTTAAAACTGACTTTAAGGGGCTTGAACACCAATCCAGATTGGGTGGGGATTTCATTACCCTTCCCAGGACCCCAAAAATCACATAAGGCATATTGCATTGACCATAAATTAATTAAAAAAGATTAGACTCAGCCCTAAGGACTTCGCGCTCAATAGGACAAAGGAATAGTTGTAGGCATCGACCGTTGATCCTAACCTGACTTTGTGGTGTCTAGGCTAGACAGGTAGTGAAAGGTAACTTTAAAAGGCCCGTCTCACGGTGATTCATGAGCGGATCCCTCCTTTCTCTACTTGTGCTTACCTTGCCACAATTGGCGGTGAAGAGGCGGTTTGAGGTCCTACTTCTTGCTCTTTGGAACAATTAGGAGCTGTCTAGCTGACCTAGGTGACCCTAGATCTAGGCCTGATTGTGCATATGTGATTGATTGAACATGTGTCTAAGCCTTTTATCGAAAATCTTTTTGCAAAAAGCTCCATAAAAAAAACACAAAAAGGAAAAAAATTTACAACAAAGAAAAAGACTTGCAAATTTTGTCGCTAAGAAATCCGTGCACCCCACTTACACCACCTTCTTTTTCTTCTCTTTTTTACATCATGGGTATCCCACCTCACAAAACCCTTGCCGAACTTTGGTACCCTGAACCAAATTTTGCTTCATACGCGAATTGTTTCGGTCGAATTACGGGCGACCCCTCCATGCCCAAAATTTCTTTGAAAGATCGAATAGAAGCGTCTAGGAGAAAAAGTTGGACTCCGCAATCCACTTTGTATCAACCGTGTCAACCTTCACCACCTTCTTACGTTGATACTACTTTTTCGAGTCCTGTTGTAACTCCTAAACCCATGTCTATAGCTGAGCATATTGAACAATCTCGTAGCCGATCTTTCACTCCTTTCAACACATCCAGTTCTTGGGATCAACAAGTCCATTCACCTTTTTATCCAAATGTTGATCCTACTCCTGTCCAACCATTCAATTCCTACCAGTCCTACCCGACTTCCGCACCTTCACTAGACATTGCTTCTACACAGCCATTTGGGAGTTTCACGTATCTAAACAATTTTGAATCTTTTACCGAAACCCCTTCACAACCCATGTCTAGTTTGGAACAGTCGTTGGAAGCTTATATTGAAGCGACAAACAAACAGATGAGGAATTTGGATGCGTCCATTGCCGCCCTTATGCAACCTAGTGAACTGGTAGCTAGTTTCCAACTAGCTCCAAAAATTCCAATGTATGATGGGGCGGTTGGACAGAGTGAGAATTTGAGTGGTGAGAATGAGCTGTACACACTTCCAAATCAAACCTACCCATACTCAATTGAATCCCACAACTCCGGTTTTCAAACAAGTGTCCCAAATGATTCACCAGTTGAAAATAAAACGTTTAATGAGTTGTGTGACTTTGTAGTGCTTGATTTGCCAGATTGTGAAGAATCCCTTTCGAGTGAAACCACACCTAATCCTTTTGAACTCTATACCTCCACTCTAGAACCTAAATTGATAAATATCCATGCTTTTGATGAGGTGTCTGAAAAAATAGATTTTCACTTGATTGAGGATATTGACGCAGGGAGTATTTTGGATGATGAACCCGTAGATTTGATTGAAATTTTCTCTCCAATTCATCATCCCGAGTCATTAAATGTTTCTCCCGAACTTCATATGCGTCTTGATTTTGATGATACTTGCATGGACGAGATAATTTTTGAGGAGAATTATGAGGATAGTATTGAGGAGAGTATTGAGGATAGTATTGAGGATGAACCATTTTTGTTTGATCTGTCGGATTTTCCAATTCATCCTCCTGAACCTTTAACTGTTATACTTCCTAAATCACCCTCCATCCTATCCATCGTTCCGACCACGCATAAGTTCATGTAGGAGGACTGTGAGTTTGAAAAATTTCTGTTCAATCACAGCACATTTGACACCACTAGTGCGTTCCTCCTTGAATTTGACACTCTTCTCACAGCCGATAACGATTACGAGTGTTTCACTTTTTCGTACGATGTTGAAGACTCACCGTCCGAGTTTGAGTCCTTTGAATTTTCAGATGAGTTAGTTGAACCATCAGACTCGGTTGCTTACAGTCATTTCGAACCATTCATGGAATCCTTTGAGTTCGAGACAGACTATTTAGGTGAGATTAAGACTATCCCTAAATCACTCCCTTTCGTCCTTCCTATCGTTTCGACCGAGCAAGAATTCGTCACGCTTCCATTTTCAATGTTTGGTTTACCAAGATCAACGTACCTATGTTTTCTTGCGAATGTTGAGGGATTTGACCCCATTTCTCGACGGGTTGATAGATTAGCACAATCGCTTTTAACACATCGGTCATTATAAATTGTGCTAATTTATTCACTCAATTTACTCCCTCAAGTTCGTGCTACACTTCTTTCTCTCTTCCGCCATTCTTCTCTAAATATACCGAGACCATATTCCACCCTTCTTCCCATACGGTCTCGTGTTCTTCTCATTTCTTTTCTCTACACTCCATTCTTCCGCCAACCCTACCATTATCATGATAGAATTTTTGAATGGTTGGTGCTAACCTTTGGCCTGTGTAAGGCCTTATATAGTTTGATTTTTCTCCTCCCTAACTCTGAACTTTAACGCTTAAAAACAGTGGAAACACTGTTTTACTCAAGTTTGGGGGGAACCTTGTTGTATATATATATATTTTTTCTTTTAACAATAAAAAATAAAATTTTTTTATTATAAATAAATAAACGGGGGATTGCCGATATTTTGACCCTCTTGGTATGGCATGACAGTGAGGACACTGTCAAGTTTAAGTTTGGGGGTATGCTCGGTAAGCCTTCTTCCTTCGCATTCATGTGTATATTTTTGCATTTGCATACTTATTTTAAAACCCATAAAAATTGAAAATTATAAAAATTATAAAAATTAAAGTATTCAATTTTGGCCATAATCGACTTGAGTTTGACAAATAGGTTAACTAGCTAGGAACAACTAGACCTTAGACCTAGTAAATTAAAAACCCTAAAAATAACTTTTCTTAAAATTTAATGGTAGAAAGTATATGTCTTGTAGTTTATTTAGAAATAGGCAAATTTCGAGTTGACTTCTTGGGCTAAGTTAAAACAAGGGAAAAGTATTGATATCTTTATTAAAGTATAAGTTTGAAAAATAATTCCTAAACTTAAGTCTAAATTCTGAAAGTATATACCCTACAAATTGCACAAACACGAACCTTGAAACTTGGAATAGTAGGAGAGACCTTGAAATGCTCTTGTCTAAAGTCCTTAGTACGAAGAAAAAAATAAAATAAAAATACAAGTGTGAATAAAGAAATAAAAAAAAATGAACACTGGTTTTTGTGATTACTTAAGGCTGCATTAATAGAAAAATATTTAGCGAGGGTGCTTCATCACCTAGTACCTTAAACCAACTGGTTTGGGAGTCACTGCTAAAAGCCTTAGAGATTACATGACTAGGAATTACGCCTTAATGTGCAAACACATTTTGTAATCGGTTGTTAGTATCTCAAGAAATATTAACGGTCGCATGAAGGATGTGTGAGCAAAAATTTAATCTAAAAATTCACCAATTAAGAAGTGCTTTGGACAACGGACAAGAGTATGATAGCTTGATTTGAATTTCCAAGTGTAGGGGTTATATATACACACACGTAGGGGTATGTGATTGGGGTTTAGATAAGAGATAGGAATGAAGAATATGACTTATATCTTTAATAGAGATGATACAAATTCCTAAGTTGAGATAGAACCCTAAAAGGAAAACTTAAAAGATGCCGAAAGCTAAGTAAGTCTACAGAACATATATAATCTTAAGTTAAATGATAAGGAAACGTGACGAATACGGGTGGATGATTTATGAGTCGAAAATAATAGAATTCCTTGTTGGAAAACCTAATTGGAGAATAAAAGTTAATAGGCCGAATTGATAGAATTTTGTGGGTAGTATCCGCTGAAAACCCTCAGGAGACAACACTCCTCCTACTAGGGACACCTAGAGGTTTAACGGCTTGTTGCACGAGCTCAGTGGAATCGCGTTTCCCTGCGAAAGTGAGGTTAGGATTTTGTTGAGAATAAAACTAGGTTTGCTCGAGGACGAGCAAAAGATAACTTTGGGGGTATTTGTTCATACCATAATTTTGCATTATTTTATTCCCCATTCTTATTCAGTTTACAAATAAACAGGTGCTTTTGACTCATGTCTGCTACATAGTTGCAGGTTACAGGTTCTCGGAACAAAAACAGTGAAGAAGATGAAAAGACGATACAAAAGTGAGACTACAACCAACAAATGGAAAGATCTTGATCAAGCCTACAGTTTGAAGACTAAACGAAGATCAATGGATGATTTCACAAAGAATAAAGGCAGTGCAAGGTTCAAGACTTCGTCACGAAGCAAGCGGTAAAAGTCCACGACTATATTCACTGTGGAAATCTGGAAGAAATCTAGAAGCCAATCCGAGAAAACAACTGAAGAAAATAGAAGTAAAAATTCAACAGAAGAATACCTAGAAAATTGAGCCCATAATCCCTCTTTTTGGCCGCGGATCCGTGGCCAAACATGGGTTTTGGCCGCGGATCCGCGGCCATGTGAAGCCCGTGTCGGTGCAAAAATTTTGAGGCGGTTGGCGTGCGTTGAATAGTTCTTTTCTTAGGGGGTAAACTTGTAATTGCAGACATGAATCGATTGTAACCCTAGGGTTTCTATGTTCTATAAATAGAAACCCTAAAACCATTTTTAGGTCATGCCTCTTCTTGTGCCTCATTGTAAATCTCAAAATTCAGAATTCAATTCTTGAAAAGTATGAAGAGTGCATCAATTTAGAGTAAGTTTTCTATTCTTGCCCTAGTTAATTTTATTATCTGCCCTAGTATAATTTTCCTTTCTGCCCTAGTTAATTTTATTCTCTGCCATAGTTAGATAGTTAGAACTTGTTATTCAATTCCCTAATGAGCGAGTAGTATCCTCGCTTGTTAGGGTTAGATTTGGGGAAGGCTTGAGAGATGAAGATCTCTCACCCCTTTGTTACCCATCACACATTTTTATAGGACTCCATGCATACATGCACACACCGCTCCCTACGGCACCCTATCCCACGAGGTAGCGGTGATACCGTAGTATAAAGGACCGATTGAGCGTGTTTTACATGGATGTTAGGGTAAGGATTAAGAAAGGAAGGACAAGAACCTAGAGGAAGAAATATCGTTTCTTCCCGATGGTCCTAATCCCCTTTATTAATAATTACCATAACACCTAAAGAGATCTAATTGAGGGTATTGAAAGCGGTGAGGAATATTGACTTTCCAAACCTAACCTAAACCTAACCCTAGCAAGATTTTAATCCTAGTTTAGACCGACTTTAGTTTTTAGATTTAATCAATCCGACATCAATCGGAATTAACTCGTTAGAACAATTAGGAAATACACAAAATCCCTGTGGACCGACCCGTACTCACCGGCTAGCTACCAAGCGACGCCGTTCTTGATTGCGGTTATAAATTCTTTGATAAATCAACGTTGTAGAGGCCGTATGGTTTTATGGCTTCGATCATATACGTGCACTCGTGCACGGATCATGATCGGACGGATCATACTAGTAGGATCTGGTTTAAGCCGGATCCTAGTATTAGATTGTTGGATTATTTTCGTCTCGTTGTATTCGTATTCAGTCGGAATGCAGATGCAGGCATGTATATATAGGTGAGGGGTATTCTTGTGATCCGTCATGAGTTTACTTTAGAAGATGCCATTTTATTTATTGTTTTAAACATTTGGATTAATGTTTATTAAGTGGAAATTGTGAGTGCAAGTCTTGATCAAGAGCTTTAAATGTGGCATGTGCTAGTTTGGTGAGTCATGGTGCTATTTTTTGTGCCATGTCTATTCTCTTAATTGATTATTGTGTGGGATTGATATGTGGAGAGAGAGAGGGAAGCCATATGAGGCTTGGGTTTAGTCTTGAGATTTAAAAAAAAAGAGCTCTTACAGTTTTATCTCACACAATAAGGAAGCTCATTTTCTTCACTAGCTTTTTCCTTGAGCTCACAACTTCCATCAATGGTTTCTTCTTCAACCTCCATTCTATCCCTCTCTTGTGTTGAGAATCCTAGAGTGTTATGAGACAAAGTAACCACACATTATCTCTACTTCACCTTAGATATGTCGGCTAGCAAAGTTCATGTCCAAGTTGCTTCGGTTTGAAGCGGGAGCCCGTATAAAGAATCCTTGACGTGGAGCCACTTCGACGAGCGAGATCGGAGAGAAAACTTCGTCGGGGTTGCCGCGAGGAGTTTGGCGCTGAGATTGACGACCGAAGAATATGGATCGATCGGTATAATCTTTCTGAACACTTTACAGTTAGCTAGTAAATGGTTAATGGCACAATCCGGGTAAATGGTTATGGTAGCACCAAGTTTTACAAATTTTTGTTCCGCATTTATCCTCGGATTGACGGCCGGGGCGCTGCCGTAGCCTAACAGCTCTATCTTAATAGTCATGAAAAAATGTTAGAAATCACATCATCCCTTAATAAAACATCGCCTTTAGTCTTCCTCATTACCTTTCTTCCAAATATCGTTCATATACCAAAAAATATCCCTACACTTAGAGAATTCAATTCAAGTTACCATACTCTTGTCCATCTTCCTCAGTACTTTTTAGTCGGTGAATGTTTTAGATGGAATTGCTCACACATTCTTCATGTGACCGTTAATAATTCTTGAGGTACTAACCAACCGATTACCAAATGTGCTCACTCTTTTAGGCGTAATTAGCAATATCATAGTCTTGCAACACCTAAGGCTTAGCAGTGGCTCCCAAACCAGTTGGTCTAAGGCACAAGGTAATAAGGCACCCTCGCTATATATATTTTTTATGCTGTCTTAAGTAATTACAAAACCAGTGTTCGTTTTTCTTCACCATTTATTTTTTTATATGTCATTTATATTTTGTTGATTTATATTTTTTTCTTTATACTAAGGCTTTTAGACAAGAGCATTTCAAGGTATCCTCTACTATCCCAAGTTTCAAGATGCGTGCAAGTGCATATAGTAGGGTATCAACGTTCAGATGTTCGGACTCAATAACAGGGACAATTTTTCAGACTTATTTCTATTCTCAGATTAGTGATTCCCTTCATCTTACTAACCCTTGGGACAACAGCTCATGACTATCTATTACTAGTTTCATTTTAAAACATCTAATTTTTCTTGCTTTTCTTGAATCTCTTCCTATCTTTCATATGTATTTTTCACTTTCTGACTTTTATTATCAAAATATTTTTGTGCTATTATTTAGTATAATGCAAAATGATGTGTGAATAAGCACAAATCTCCCCCAAACCTATTTGCAGCAATGTCCTCACTGATGTCATCTTTTAAGCTTAAAACCTGTAGACTTGGGAGGAGAAGTTCTTAATGATTAGTAAAAGGGGACAAAAAATCAACGACAGTGAAATTCTCTCCCAAACTTATTTTTGGCTCACAATTGTGTAAAATTTTTTTTTTCTTTCAAGAGCCAAAATATTTTTCTCCCCCCAAACTTGAGTGAAACGGTATTAAGCATTTAAAATTATAAGAGGAGGGTAAAGTTATTGGTCTATGCAAAGCTTTACAAAGACCAAAAGTTAACACCAACCATTCGAATATTTTATCGATATAACAATATAGTTGGTAGAAGATCATAGATGTGAAGAAGTGGAGAGATAAGAGGCGTAATCGATTGGATTTACGTCTCGGTTGGTAGAGACGAAATGGTGATGGTGGATGAAAACGAGAATGTGAATGATTAGGAATGAGTGGAATATTCGCATTCTCGTACTTGATAAGAAGAAAAGGTGGCGGTTCAACTTCTTCGGATGGAGGTTGATTCATCACAACATCCATGTCTTTTAGGAATGCGAGTTCTTCAGCGAAAATGTCTTCAAAACTTTCATCAATGGTCTGAGTAATAATGTCATCGATATCTATATCAATGGAATATGCAAATTCACTAGGACGGTTGAAAGTTCCAAGGCCAGTCTTTTGCGCACCAAGATTCAAAACACTCGATTCGTCATAAATTATGGAGGTACGAGATTCAAAATGATCGTCTCCCTCCTTCTCAACAGAGTCTAAATCGAGTGGTCTTTCAAGAATCATAGAACTCAAAATATCGAAGTGTGATTCATCAAAACTCGGTAGAGTTGAAAGAAAATTAGAAGAACCAAAGAAAGTGGATGATGACATAGGTAAACAAACTTGTGTGTCGAGCGTTGTTGAACCAGATCTGGGAAATGAAGGCCGATATCGTTTTGCATATCGGATATGTCAGTGGTAAGAATATGATCGGTTAAATGTACATGAAGATATTCACTTTCAATAGAAGGGACATGATGGGTAGGAGAATCCAACTCATCCAACATAACGGATTCATCTTCAACGATATTCTCATCACTGCTCTCACTAACACCTTCGGTCAAATCAAACGAATAGGTATTTAAGAATTCATCAATTATACTATCTTCAATCGATAAATCACTTGGTTCACTTTATGGAGTTGGAAGGTTTGAAATATCAAGTGTAGTCGAATAAGGATCGGTTTGATTTGAAATGGTGTAATGCTCTCTTTCACGCTCACTATTAGACAAGTCAAATATGTTATTCTCGGGCACCTCAACACTTAGATTATGAAGCGGTTGAACATCGAATATATTCGGTTGGGGTACAGGATGGAAGGTGTCGAGATCAAAAGAACCGGTTTTGGTTTGACTTTGATGGATCTATTGTTCTTTTTCACTGCTCAATTCCAACTCTACTTCAGGACTAGACATGGTTTGTGAAGAAGTTTCAATGAAGGATTCTCTTTGAACTGTGGAACTTCCTAATTGATTTTCAGAATCACTATCTAGATAAGGTGAGGAGGTTGAGTATGGTTGGAATGTGTCTAATTGTTGGCTATGGGCGAGTTCAATGTGTTTCGCAACCGACATGCATTTATGATTTGCTGAATTATCGTGAAGAGAAATGTTAAGAAGAGACGCCTTTAATTGTTGGCTACGGGCGAGTTCAATGTGTTCCGCAATTAACATGCGTTTCTGATTTGTCCCATTAGCCTCAAGATAAGTGTCAACATGAGAGCGTGCGGAAGTTTGGTACTATGGATAAGAATTAGAAGGATGTATCCAAGTTTCATAAACAGGATTATGATCAACACTGTGATATGAAGAATATTGAGATTGGTTGGTTAGTTGACGACTGGATATTGCTATTTATTCAGCAATGGTCATGGGTGTAAAAGATGTCATATTCGCCTCAAAACGAGTATCAATATTTTCATATGGAAATGATGGTGTTTGTTGTCCTAACGGTTTTAGATTAGTAAAAGGATTAAAATTTTGGCTTTCAGCCTTTGCAATATGCTCAGCGATGGACATACGTTTCGAATTTCCCTCACTCACCTTAAACGGATTATCAAAATAAGAAGATGTTGAATTTTGATGTGGTTGATAGGACCTTGAGTGAGGTATCCAACTGTTCTTTTCTGTGTGCTCTATCCTATCTTGTAAAGATATAGTAGAGTCCGATTTTGTACCGAAGAAATTATGAAAACAAGAAATATCTGGTTTTGGATAGCAAAACTCGGCAAGAGTTCGTTTGTTTGGGTTACCTATTATAAGAGAGTGAAACGAAAAGAGGGTGAAATGGTAATGATTTAAGCTCTTTTTGGATTTTGAAAATTGTTTTTCTTTGAAAGAGCGACTTGAGGCAAATCACAAAATGCACAATCAATCCCTAGAACTAGGGTCTCCTAGGTCAAGTCACTAGACTACTCCTAGACTTCCAAAGGACAAGTCGCAGAATCAATCCTATACTATCTCCTTATCAATCTTGTGGCTATGTAAGTGCCTGGTAAGTGGAAGGTATCCGCTATACGAATCACCGAAATAGCGGGCCTAATTAAGTAACCACTTTCCTTAGTCACACTTTTCTTAGACACCATAAGAAAAATGCGGATAAGTAATAGATTACCCACGGCCTTCCTTTGTCCTAATTGAGCGCGACAGTCCTTAGGGCTTGGTCTAGATATTTTTTTTATTAATGTAGGGTTATGCATATGCACGTTTGTGATTTGTGGCGCTTAGGAAGGGTGATGAAATACCCACCTAATCTGAATTTGGGTTTATTGCCCCTTAATGTCCGTTTTAGATATGCAAAACAAACCAAAATCTGAACACGCAAAAAGATTTTTAGCGGCGATATTTGCAAAGAATCCTGCAGGTAAAATCAGTCTATTGGAGCTTTATAGGAGAGAGGAAGATAATAGGGGAGTACCTGAGAAGATTGGTGGCCCAATTATCCCAAACCGCCATGGTTCCGCCGCAAACCTCACCAAATGCAGCGGTTCTGCCACCTATTTGAGTGATCTTCTGCTGAAATTTCTTCAGTTCCTTCCTATACTCCTATGGTCCAAGTTGAAATTCTCTGGTTCTCTGTTGGCTTGCTCCAGTTACTCCAGATTCCCTTACAAAACTCGCACAATAATCGTTAAAAGCGTAAGATGCGGTTAGTTAAGTCAAAAGGGTCTGTGATTCTTTAAATATCCATGATTACCCCCGGTAACAATTCTTCGTTGTATATCATGTTTTTTAAATTTTATTTTATGGTTGCCGGATTTTATAAGAAATCAATCCGAATAACAAGAAAAAAAATTACGATCGTCTCCCCGGCAACGACGCCATTTGATTGATCGTTAAAAAAATGTTTTGTAAAGTAACCCCAATCAAAACGGTGTCGTTAGTATCTAGCCGCGATGAGTACGGGTCGTCCACAGGGAAACGCGAACTCTTTTCTTGTTTTAGACGAGTTGATAAAAGAAGGGTGATTGTTGTTTGTCGTTATGGATATAAAATTTATAAAGAAAAGGTCTGTAGGGTTTGTAGGGTTCATAGGACTTAGTAGTAATGGATGAATAATTAAAAATGACTCCTTTATCTTTTAATAGTTTAAAACTAGATCGATAGTGATGAATGTAGATTAGGGTTCTTGGAAGAAACTAAGGTTTCCCCACTACTAACCCTTGTCCTTGCATTGATCTCTATTCATGTCTAGCCCTTAATAAAACAAGTGTTAAATCAATCTCAAATTATAGTCGTGATTATCAATAAATTGGTAGCGCCCCCAATAAAGATGTTAACATTTACTTTGCTAAACTTTATAAACTTTAAAATGTATAAAAAAAGTTAAGATTTTCTCATCCATCGTTCTACCCTATCCTACAAACCCTAGCATGCTAGGAATTGCTTGCTCAAGGTTAAAATTTAGAAGAAAGGTTGAAGAAGAAAGAAAACATGATTAAGATGCAGAAATGTAAGTGCAGAAATTAAATACAAAAAGAATAATAAAAAACACTACATTTATTAATCAACTATTGCATTTACAATTTTTCTCCTTAGAAAGTAGATTATACGAACCCTAGTTTGCTCTAAATCTCTCTCTTGTTGGAGGTAGATGAATAGATGACGATCATTTGGATACGTGGATCTCTTGGATCTCTTCGGTGATGATTTTCAATGTATAGCTCTCAATCCCTTCTATAGTCTCTCAAATCAGAAACCCTAGATTCCATATAAGAATATATGCTGTTACGATCCAAACCACCAAATCTCATATTATTGCGCCGCGGAACCTTCGCATATAGCCATGTTAGGCTGCGGTTCTGCCGCAACTTTGTGGCATCAGGATTTGGGATTTTATCTGGTATTTTGTGTTGATATTTGGAGATCCTCTTGATGTCTAGATTATGAAAATAATATTCTGAGTCTCTGCCGTTGCTAGATCTCTCGATTTGCTTCTAAATTTTGGCAGATTAGGTTTCGATATCCCGATTTGATTCAGATCTTTTACTTGGATTCTAAACCTGAGCTAATATCTGCACAATATCTCAAGTCATAGTGTTAGTAGCATTTGGTATTTTTTTGAGATATTATTCTAACCATTTAAATGATATAATATTTTAAGAATATTGATTAGAAATATTTGATATGATATGCATATTTTAATTACTAAGATTTCATTTAAATATTATATGCATATATTTTCCCTCATTATGTTAAATATAATGTAGAAACATGTGATAATAAACTTTTTACAAATAAACTCTCATATGTTCTATATTTACAATAAACACCTTTTAGTACTTAACAATAGTAGGGAAAATATTCATTCAAATGTGCAATATTTTAGACTAATCAGGGGCCGGCCAAAAGAGAAGAAGAAGAAAGGAAAAAATAAGTGTAATTTATGTTCTGTAAAATTAAATAGGCAATAAGAAAATTTTATAAAAGCCATGGGGCTATATGTAAATATGTAGGCTAATAAAAGGCCCCCCATGGCAACTCAATAACAACTTTTGATTCCCTAAATAAATCTAGGGTTTTGTGCCACTCTCTCCCTCTCTCAAGGTCTCTTTCTTCTTCCTCCTCTCCTTTTCGATTAAATCCAAGACAAATCTTCTCATTTTTTAAAAGAAAATTGATTTTGGCCATTAGTCCATTGAGAGGAATACCGATCTCCCGTTAAAATCATCAAAGGAGTAATTTTTACAATTCTCCATCTCTTTCCTCATGATCCAACAAAGGAGAGGAAGAAGAAGAAGAAGAGAAAACCAACGTCAAGACTCATCTGCGCACATCCCGAAACCTCGTAGAAGGGGAAAAGAGCCCCCTTTGATTTTTTGGCATCATAATTTTTGTGTTTTTGGCTGTAGCTCCATTGGGTTTTGACCTTTTCTTGCACCGTGCTAGGTGTGCACCTCGCTAGGTGCCCATTTGGCTAGATGCACACCCTGTTGGGTGCATATCGTGCCAGGTGCGCACTTCGCTAGGTCCACACCTCCCTAGGTCCGCATCTTACTAGACCTTTTGGCCTATTCGGGACCCTTTGGTCCCCCACTCTCGCACCTCGCTAGGTGCGCACCACTCTAGGTGCGCACCTTACTGGACTTTTTGGCCCATTCGGGACCCTTTGGCCCATTCGGGACCCTTTGGCCCTCTACTCTCGCACCTCGCTAGGTGCGCACTTTACTGGACCTTTTGGCCAATTCATGACCCTTTGGCCCCTTCACTCTCTAGCACCTCGCCAAGTGCTCACCAAGCTAGATGCACACCTTGCCAGGCGCGCATCTCGACAGGCGTGCATCTTGCCACGTGCTCACCTTAACACGTGCTCACTTTGCTATGTGCGCATGTGGCACACATGCATCCTTCACTTCTGTCTTTCTTATAAACATTCTTCAAAATAAAAAGATGAATAAAATAAACATGCCCCACACTCAAAAGCTTTTTCCCTTTAGAGATTTTTTTGACGAGGCGCCGCCTTATATCTCGCAAGGGAGCTGCAAGCCCCCGTAACCCCTATCCCACTATCCGGGTAGCAGGACCCCCATAAACTCCGTGAGGCTACCGATATGCCTAAAACACCCTCAAGACACACACATATGCATACTACACACTGAGTTTGCATGACCCGTTTGACCTGTTAATCGGAGGTTCCCTCGCTCCAAAAGAGAGGGGTAATTAACGGCTGCTTAGTCTATGGTCATTAAATCCCTGCTTACCCAAGGCAGGAGGAATCTGTAATACGCCTGATAAGCGACGTGTATTCTTATCTCAATAGGGTGACGGAAAACACCCTATAGAATCTGGCACGCCAGGTAGGACCATTTTCTCTCCTCCCATATTTCGTGTCAAGCGTTTATGCGAACCCAATCAACATATATATATCGATTCCCTACATTGAAATCATATTTCTTTGTGCAAGATAACAGCTTTCTAATCGCAATCTTCAAACTCAATGAGAATGTCTCCAAGGACCAGTTCGATCTCTGAGGCAAACCTAGCCCCATACGTTGTCAAGATTAATGCTCACATGGTTTTCCCCGCAAGTCTCAGTCATCAATGGAAGGAATCACCCCATCAATTTGGTTCCGTCCTCATTTACCATTACGGAAGCGCTCATCTGGTGGAGACCTCGGCAAACCAAGTGGCCAAACTGACCTCAAGGGGCAGGAGGCCGAATGTCGTGATCGCTAAGACACCACAACCCAAACGTAAGTCGGTGTTCGAACTACTCTCTGTCGCTCCAGCTGGGGGAAAGACCGCCGAAACAAAGGAAATCAGCAAACGTCGTGGGCAAGCTTAGGCGTACCTCTGACCAGTGCACGATTAGCTGAATTTTCAAGGCTCTCCATTATTCGGCCTATGGTGGCTTCCCGAACAGCAGAAGCCCGCCAATTGCTCAAAACGGAAAAGCTAAGGCAGAAGCGGCTCAGATATAGAGCTAACAAAAGGGCCAAGGCACCGGTCAAGTTAAATTTTGTGAAGTTCGAAGGTCTGGACTGCCCTGCAACTACAGCCGTGTCAGCAGTGAAGATCCGCAACTCCTTCGAACCCTTAAAGTGGGTTCAGAAGAATGCGATGTCTGCCAATATCAAGAAGACCGCAATCAAACTGTTCTATAAAGGGATGTGTCCAAGCTCCAGCACAAAAGGCGTAATAGCCTCTCTTCAGAAGTCTACCAAGCACTTCATGCCGCGCGAAAGTAGCGGGGCATAGTCAGAAAAGTTGTACCAGCGCCATCCGAGAACCCAGTCAGGCCAACCGTCTTCAGTCGATTGTCCTTTACCGAAGCAGAAGGGCCACGACAACGGTCTGCAAAATCAACTGCCAGTGGTGAAAAGATGGCCGAATATGTTATCTACATGGTCTACATGGCTGGCATGTGTCCCAGTGACATCTTTCGCAGCAAAAGCAAGGATGGGGCCACCACATCCCAAGTCCAATTTAGCTTGAATGTGGCTGCCCCTTCCCAAAACCAGCCTCCTCCAAAGGATAATGAAAACCCTCTCGATGAGGCCGATAGGTAGAACGACCCCTCAGTCCATGTGGAATAAAGGTCAGAAAGTGAAGAAGAGTCGACTTTCCGTCCCAGGACCGCAGAGCAGGAGCTGTTTCAAGAGCTCCGAAAACAGCTCAGAAGTAAAGGCAAGGAGATGGCCAAACTTTACTCTAAGATTGAAGACTTGACGAATGTCGTGATGCAGCTCACGGCTCAAGTTGTTTGGGCACCCTCCAATCAAGCAAAAGTCTCTACTCATGAGCTGGGTGATAACGACCCGAAACAGCCAATGCCTATCCATTTAAGTCCAAATATGGCCGAGCTACATGAAAGCCGACTCCATTCCATTTCTGGGGATGCCTTGGCCCCGGTAGGCATTATTCTGCTAACATATGATCAGATAATGGATTTGGTCACCAGCAAGGTTAAAATATTGGTGACCAAAACCGAGTCTCAGAAAGACGTTAGCAGTAGTGGGCGGCTGTATCCCACTCAGTATGATCTGATCGAGTTTCTTAGTGGTTATGTCATTCCTAAATTCGGAAGATTCGACAGGACGGGAAACGCGAATCAACACATTGCTCACTTTAAAGCGTCGTGCAGAAATACAGAGGGCAATGATGCGATTCTTCTCCGTCAGTTTGTCAACAGCCTAACATGTGTTGTTTTCGACTGGTACGCGAGCATACCAGACGGTTCTGTCACTACTTTCACCCAGATGGAGTCTCTGTTTCGGCAAAGATTCATGAGTGTCAGCGACAAAATCTCCATCGCTGACATTGTGAGAACCAAACCGGAGAAAAGTGAAAGCAACACGGACTTTATTGCCCGATGGCGCAATCTCACTGTCAAGTGTAAATCGCCGCTAGAACAGGACCAATCCGGTAGTCTTTTCATTAGGAACCTCAGCAATTGGATGGTCCTATTCTTATATACCACGGGCCTCAAAACATTTCAAGAGCTGACCAAGAGAGTTCAAATGTTGGAACGCTCAAAGTAAGAGTCTATTCCGGATTATCAAAATAACAAGCCTTAGAAGAGCCAAAATGATGATGGCCGTAAAAGCGGGAGTTCCAACAATACTAACGCCTTCAATGCATCTGACAATGACGACATGCAAAAGGCGGGCGGATCAAAAGCAGACCGGTCTCGAAAGCCAGTGTTAGGGGGAGAAGGGCCTTCCCTAGAGGAGAAAAAGAACAAGGTCTACTCTTTCAGGAGGGACAAACTCCACAAGATATTCAAAGATGCCCTGAACAACGGTCTACAATTGCCGGAGTCGATGAGGCCCCACGAAGCAAAATGATCAACAATCCTCTGTATTGCCCATACCACAGAGTAGTGAGCCATGCGATCTTTCAAGGACTGGGTCGAGGAACAATACAAGACCAGGGAGATTGAACTGTCTAAAAGCGTGTTGGTAAACAATCAAGCTATGACAACCAACTTTATACAGACAGAAGTTGAAGCTTTCTGGGACCAGACAGCTGAATCCGCTGCCCCGAGAAATGAATCCGACTCGCCGCAGCCTCCGTTGAGTATGCATATATCTAAGAAGACGAAGAAGATGTTAAAGCTACTCCAGAAAGAGCCCGAGGTAGAATGGGAGGGGTAGAAGGAGCCCACCGTTCCAGCTTCCAATTCGGCTTGATCGGGCTCAAAGTCCAAGAAGCTTAAGAAGAAGAAGAAGAAGAAGAAAAGCACGGCTCGATGCGAAAAAGAGTCTGCGGGAAAATCGACCATTCAAAAATATATCGATTCCCTCGAAAACTATAAACCAAAGAAAAGAACTCTAATTCATTTGAAAGAGTTCTTCTCCATAGAAGCAGCTGAGATTCTTTAAGAGTTGGAAGAAGACTCTGATGATGAGGTCCTTATTGTGACTTGCTACGCCATCCATTTTGGCAGCGACTCTGAAGAGGAGTTCTGTTTTTCCAAAGAGGATAACGAGCTCGCCACAAAGGCCAACCAAATCCAACTCAGAAGCGGCAAGGCTCGACCACTGAAACAATGCAATGCCTCAAAAGAGAAGGAAAAACAAGTCGCTAATGAAGAAAACGGCGGAGAATTGGCTCATGAAGACTCGTGTTTTTCTCCGGTTGATTACAATATCTTGGCTCATCTCTGGAAGCTTCCATCTCTCTTAAGCATCTATGATGCTCTGGTTCTATCTAAGGAGCTCGGAGATGTTCTCATTCATGCTCTATGAAACCTTGAGCGGTATCAGGCTCGTTTTGCGGAAATTAATATGAAAGAGGCCCAGTACACTATACATACAGCTGCGGTCACATTTAACGATGAAGACTTGCTACTGGGAACATCTGAGCACAACCGGCCGCTTTATGTAATAGGGTAACGACGAAGACCGGATAATCACATATTGATTGATTCGGGGTCCTCGGTGAACATCATGAACTTGCGGACTCTGAAGAGTTTGTCAATGGACGTTCGACACCCGTTAAGGGAAATGATTGTCATCCAAGACTCCAATCAAAACTTCCAGTAAGTTCTGGGGTCCATAGCTCTGCCAATCAAATTTGAGGATCTACAAACTGAAACTAAGATATACATGATCGACGCCGACGTGTCCTATAAGATTCTCCTGGGAAGGCCTTGGATTCACGATTACGACATCGTTCCATCAACACTCCATCAATGCATGAAGTATACCAAAAATGGCAAAGAATAATGCATTGACGGAGTCATCCAGCCGTTTTGTGTGCATAAAGTCCGATATGAAAATTCTCGGTACTTTGTGAACCCCCAAAATGCTAAGCCATAACTAACCAAAGACAAGATAGCCCCGAAACTCAAAAGCAAATCCATGCCGGCTGTAACTTTCAAAAGTAAAACCCCCCAAGTGTGTCCATGTTTCAGAAGTGACACTGATGAGTCCGATGCTGGAAGTCCGTCCTTTTGTAAAACTCGCCCTCATTTCTGTAGCGATACGGACGAGTCTGATATCGAAGGCCCCTCCGGCAGCAAAACTTGCCCTCATTTCGGCAGTGATACTGAAGAATCAGAGGAAGAGGACTCGATATGGTCATTATGAATATCTTGTAATGCCATTTGGAGTGACCAATACACCTGCCACCTTCATGAACCTGATGAACTAAGTTTTCCGAGAGTACTTAGACATGTTCGTTGTCATCTTCATCGACGACATCTGGAGTATTAAAAGAACCGGAAAGAACACGCCGATCACTTACGGATTGTCCTGAAGACATTGCAACATCATCAGCTCTACGCTATGTACATCAATTGTGAATTTGTGTTGATCAAGTTGGATTTCTCGGACATATTGTTTCAGGCAAAGGAATCTCAGTAGATCCAGCTAAGGTGTCAGCTGTCAGCGAGTGGCCGACACCAAAGACGGTGAAAGATATACGAAGTTTCTTGGGATTTTCAGGATACTACCGACGATTCATTGAAGGCTTCTCAAAGATTGCAGCACCCCCGACCAAGCTCACCCAGAAAGATGAAGCATTCATGTAGTCAGAAGCATGTGAAATGCTTTTATAGAACTCAAGTTAAGATTAACCTCTGCTCCTATCCTTATAATACCGGATCAATCTGGAGGATTCGTTGTGCATTATGATGCGTCCGGTAAAGAATTATGATGTGTTCTACACCAGTATGGAAAAGTTGTGGCTTTTGCATCAAGATAACTGAAGGTTCATGGGCGCAACTATCCAACACATGATCTGGAGTTGGCAGCTGTCATCTTCCAACTTAAGATTTGGCGCCACTATCTCTTGGGAGAACGAGTGGATATATACACCGACCATAAGAGTCTGAAGTTTGTATTTACACAGAAGGAACTAAACATGCGGCAGAGAAGATGGCTAGAACTCATGGCAGGCTTCGACATCAACCTACAGTATCATCCTGGAAAGGTGAACGTAGTTTTTGATGCACTTAATCGCCAGCCATTATCAATGAACCTCACCGCTCAGTGGAAGCTATTGCAAGAATTGCACGGATTGGAGATCGAAGTAGTTGTTCCAGGTAACACTTTATATTTGATGAACTTACAAGTCCAGTCCACTCTTGTCAATCAGATCAAGGCAGCTCAAGCAAATGATGCCAAGCTACAAAAGATCCGAGAACAAGTAGAAAGTGGACTTCCAACTGACTTCATCATCCACGAAAATAGATCATTGCGATATGGAAGTCGATTATGTGTGCAAATCAGCCCAGTTCGAGAAGAGTTGATGAAAGAAGCTCACAGCTCTCTGTATTCTATACACCTGGTGGCACGAAAATGTACAAGGATCTACGGCAACACAACTGGTGGCATGGAATGAAGCGCGAAGTAGCAAGGAGCGTAACCAAGGGTTTAGTGTGTCAGCAAGTGAAGGTTGAACATCACAGAACTGCTGGTCTGCTTCAGCCGTTACCAATCCCAGAAAGAAAATGGCAGCACATTACCATGGACTTCATGACCGTCCTTCCTCACAGCACGAAGGGTAATGACGCAATATGGGTTATTGTAGATCGACTCAACAATTCATCTCACTTTATTCCTTTCGAATTGTCCAGTCAACCGAGACGTTAGCAAAGAAGTACATGGAGGTAAGTATAAATCTAAAGTAAGATTTAAACCATCAAAATGTATCATATTTGATACCCATGAACTCATGCAGGAGATCGTGAGATTACATAGAGTACCTGTTTGCATCGTTTCCGATCGTAATACAAGATTCCGATCACAATTTTGGCAGAGTCTGCAAGTTAGCGTGGGAACGAGTTTGAATTTCAGCACGACTTTGTAAGTCCACGTTACCCGTCCCCGGTTCTTTGGGGTTGCGGAAATGGTGAAAAACGATTTTTTCTTTAGGAGGTAACATGGACTCAAAATACGGATCTTTGTTAAACAACTATCTAACAACCTAACTAGGAGTTTTACCTACTCGGTTAGGGGGTTATACCTTAACTTGAACTCCTTCGTCTTCAACTCCTTGCGGTGGTCGGATCGGCCTCACCTCGTCGTCTCTTCGCGCCGAAGATGGATCCATCCGAAAGCTTCTACCTTTTGGCTTCTACTTGAAACTAGAAGAAACTAGAACACTTGGCTTGCTAAACCTTGTGTACTAGGATGAGTAGAGAAGTGTAATGGGTTTTGATTTCTATGGTTCTTGCTTCTTGATTGTTAAGGATTCTTGATGTGTAGTATGAAAATAGAATAGAAATCACAACCAAAAATATTTGACCGCAATCAACTACGGTGTCGGATTGTAGTTAGTATGTGAGTGCGGATCGTCCTCAGGGAAAGTGTAATCGTTCGTCGTTCGAATTAGATGAATTGAAACTTTAATGAAAAGAAAACAAACAATTCAAGATTTAAAGTTGAAGTTCAAGAAATGAGAAAAATCTAGATCTAAGAAAGCATTTAAAAGATAGAATCAAGAATTGATCGTTTGATGATTTTTCCAAACCAAATCTCAAGAATCGAAATGAGGCTCGTAGGAATCGATCAGATCATAGATGTGATGTAATCTTACAATTACGTATTCTTATCCTTCGATGAATTGATACTAGATCGATGATGATCGATGAGAATTAGAGACTTCTTGTGAAACTAGGGTTTCATCTTATCTCTTGTTCTTTCATTGATATCATTCATATTCTAGCCTCTAGTAAATTCAAGAAACGATCGTAGATCCCTAATTTCGAGCGATCACAATCAAGAAAGCATCGCTACGAAACTAGGTCATCGATTCTTGAACTTGCTAGGGTTTACAAAACTCGTAGGACTTAAAAATCGTGTTTAGATTTGTTACATCATCATTCTACAATCGTCTCAACTCCTTTACGAGCGGAGTTTTACTCACACATCACAACAAGAACAACAATTACAAATTGAGATCTAATCATGATGCAAGAATTAAAAGAAAGCAAGATAAAAGAATTTCACCTTTTATTTATATCGACAATTTTATTACATCGCTCAAGAACTACAAGAGGAGGAACTCGATTGTCGACTTGGCTTCGCTCGTCTCCGTGGAACGCGGATCGGCTTGGATCACTTGTCCGATTGAAGATCGGCTCGGCTCCTAAAAGGTTGAAGGCTTCTCGCTTGATTTGGTACTCAAGATCTTGGATTTGGAGTGGAATTAGGGTTAGGGTTTCGCACAAGCTTTGTCACGAAACTTGTGGAAGAAGATGATGTAGAATTATTCACTAAAGAGTGATTAGCCTTTAACCCTAGGTCTAGGTTCCTATTTATAGACAACTAACCCTAGATCTAGGATTTCAAATTCTAAGTTTCCCTCCAAAAGTTTGTTGAGAGAATTCAAATTTCCCTCCAAAAGTTTGTTGAAGAAATTCAAATTTCCCTCCAAAAGTTAGTTAGGGGAGAAGGTTCTAGATGTGATTAGTTAGGAGGAGCTTCTAGAAGAGGATTAATTAGGAGCTTAATTGGGATTAGCCTTCCTTAATTTGCTTTTGCTGATCTGTAGTAGCTTCTGGATAATTCTGGTATTTAAAGTATCACAATTGACTGTGGGCCCAGAGATTGGAATTCTGCTCTGAAAATGAGACGATGACGTCACCTATTAGCCGCTCTTCCGCGGCACAATCCAGCATTTAGCCGCGCTTCCGCGGCTCATTGAGGAGCTTGGGCTCTGTAATTTCTTCAGTAGTCTTGGGCTGAGTTGTTGGCCTTCATTTGATATATAGAATTATCTAATTCCTTCTTCACTGCTACCAGATCTGAAAGTATGGAGTTGGTGTAATGTTGATCAGCTCTTTGGTTTTTCTTCCGTATTTTCCTGCATAGACTCAGGACAAGTGTTGCGCAAATACAAATTTGATGCGATGCCATGAAATGCGGTTAATTTCCTTTAAAGTGTCGGTTTAAAAGTCTAATACATGCAATCTCATATTTTGTGACCGATTTGCTAATATGTAGAATATGAATGCCGAACACTTCTAAATGTATGCAAATGTTAAGGAAATTGCCGGCTAAAATATACAATATTTTCGACTGATCACTTCTCAACACATGAGACAATAGAACCATGAACTAGAGAGAGAGCAAGAGGAAGAGGGAGAGCTTGAGCAAGAGAGAGAAAGGAAATGAAAGAATGAGCAAGACTTTTGCACCCTTGCTCTCATAATCAAAAATAATCATAACACATAATAATAATTGAGTATTATGTGATGGTTGTTATCATATCAAATGGCAATATCATTTCTTGCATTAAATGCAATTTGTGAACAAAACAAGCAAGCTAAAGTCAATGCCAAGAAATGATAGCCATTGTTATGATGGTGGTCAACAAGTCCAACCTAGTCAACCGGTCAACAAAGTCAACAAGTCAACAAGGTCAACCCTTCAACCGAACCATGTCACAATAATACTTAATTAATATTATTGTTAATCATATTTCTAATTCTCATCAGGGTTTAGCAAAAGTCAACAGTTAACAACCCTAATGAGAATCCTCTGCTTCTGTCTCTGTCAACCGTGCATACACACCCGCATCCGCGTTCCGAGGAATACGAATATAAACGAGATAAAACCAATCCCAAAACGTATACTAGGATCTGGCTTAAACTAAAGCCCGCTAGTAATTACTGCCCGGACACTAAACGTGCAAAGTGCACGGATGTGACCGAACCCTGTCGCAAAACCATGCGACCTCTACTCTTTTGCCTAAAGGCGAATAGCTTTCTGTGTGGGACTCTAAAGACTCGACACTACGCTGGCAGCGGGTTTAACCACAGACCGCAAGCGGTACTAGCTGTGCGTAACGGCCCCCCAGGTAGATGCCGATAAGAAGACTGACGAGGTGAAACCCATCTGAACTCCTACTGAGCCTGAATGTCACAATCTTCGTACAGTCCGGTCTGTTTGTCTGAGAATATCGTATAGCAGGCCTAGGGGGCGGTAAACGTCAGTCCCCTAATAGCGGTACAAGTCGTGTCGGAGTGTAGCCCAGAACACCCTGAGATATCACTGGAAACCTACCAGTGCATCTCGCTTGCCCTGGCCAGGGACGACTGTGTGTAATGGCTCTCCGTGACACAGCGCGATATCAACTCCCAATACCGGGAGAGACGAATCCTGTCTAACCGTCACTGCCTCCAAGTGCTTCAGGACTGCACCCAACTACTACCTGTTTGCACGACTCCTTTGAGCCATGGTAGGGTAGTAATCAAAGTACAGTGGGAACACACTCGAGGCGAAGTGACAGTGTCAAGTCAGCGGACTAAGCTGTACTCATGTCACGTGGGAACTGATAACTGACGATAGGTATAGTACCGACCAATCAGTTCCCGACGAGTCCTGTCCAGTGTACTCGTAACATAACGAGCACCCGCATATTATCTCATGTACGACGTACTGACGGCTGTGGGACAGACCGTCTCCCCTGCTGGGATGAGAAGCGCATACGCTAGTCTACTCCGGAGTATCGATGCCCTGTCTCGATAGTCCTACGACTAGGGACCTGTATAAGGATGTGCTTGTGGATTACCCAGCCCCCACGAGTGTGACTGCCATCACAATGCTGGTAATCAAGCAAAGATCCTAAGGGCTCCACTAATGTGTATATGTGATATACTAAAATAAACACATGTACACATTAAAGTAGAAACAAACCAAGTAGCATACTACCATTTTGAGCAAGATTGTCTATACAACTGTGAATATCCCAAGCTTCCATTAAGTAATATACAAACTAGTATGATACAGTAATGGCGTCTAGGGCATATACACTAACAATCTCCCACTTGCACTAAGGCCATGTACTGGCGTATCGAAGACCTATCATCTCGATCAGCCGCTCGAACTGAGTCTGGGGTAAGGCCTTCGTGAGTGGATCAGCAGTGTTATCTTCCGTAGCAACCCTCCGAACCTCGATCTCCTGGCGATCCACGATCTCCCTGATCAGGTGATACCGCCTCAAGATGTGTCTGGACTTCTGATAGGACCTGGGTTCCTTCGCTAAACCTATAGCCCCGTTGTTGTCGCAATACAGAGGTATTGGATCAACAATGGACGGAACCACATGAAGTTCTGTCAAGAACTTCCTCATCCAGACAGCTTCTTTTGCGGCATCAGCAGCAGCGATGTATTCCGCTTCCATCGTCGAGTCTGCAACGGTTTCCTGTTTGGAACTCTTTCAACACACCGCCCCTCCATTGAGGGTAAAGACAAAACCTGACATGGACTTGGAATCATCCTTGTCACTCTGGAAGCTGGAGTCAGCAAAGGCCTCGATCTGGAGGTCTTTTTCGCCATACACCAAGAACATCTCCTTAGTCCTTCTTAGGTACTTGAGAATGTTCTTTATCGCTATCCAGTGTTTCTCCCCAGGGTTTGACTGATACCGGCTTACCACACTCAGTGCATAAGCTATATCTGGTCTGGTACACAACATCGCATACATTATAGAGCCTACCGCAGAAGCGTAGGGTATAATAGACATACGATACCTTTCCAAATCAGTCTTGGGAGACATCTCTTTGGAGAGGGTGATCCCGTGACAAGCCGGTAGATTACCGCACTTGGAATCTTCCATACTGAATCTTTTCAGTATGGTGTCGATGTACCTGGACTGCGAGAGTCCTAACATCCTTTTGGATCTATCACGATGGATCCGGATCCCTAGAATGTAAGTGGCATCACCCAGGTCTTTCATGGAGAACCTGTGTGATAAGAATCCCTTAACAGATTGTAGCATAGGAATGTCATTTCCTATCAAAAGAATGTCATCCACGTATAATACGAGGAATACGACAGTTCTTGCTACAAATCTACTATAGATGCATGGTTCATCTGGATTTTTGATAAAGCCAAATTCTTTGACTGTCTCATCAAAGCAGATGTTCCAACTCCGCGATGCTTGTTTTAGTCCATAGATGGAATTAAGCAACTTGCACACCTTTCCGATGCTCCCACTCTGAATGAAACCCTCTGGCTGGTCCATATAGACACACTCCTCTAAATTTCCATTTAGAAAAGCGGTCTTTACGTCCATCTGCCAAATCTCATAATCGTGGAAGGCAGCAATGGCAAGAAGGATCCGAATGGATTTCAGCATAGCCACTGGAGAAAAGGTTTCGTCATAGTCCAAACCAGGTCTTTGACGAAAACCCTTTGCAACAAGTCTAGCCTTATAGGTCTCAACCTGTCCATCTACACCAATCTTCTTCTTGAAGATCCACTTGCATCCTACGGGTTTTACCCCATCTGGAGCAACGTCCAAAGTTCATACTTTGTTGGTGTACATGGACTCCATTTTGGTCCGCATTGCATCCAGCCATTTTACCGAGTCAACGCTCTGAATGGCCTGCTGGAAGCTAGTAAGCTCATCACTATCAATGATGCAATCCTCTCTATCCCCGTCTATGAGAAAACTGTAGTATCTCTCGGGCGGATGAGACTGCCTACTACTCCTGCGGAGCGGCGTAGGAATGTCCTGTTCTTTTGAACCCTCTGGTTCTACTAAGCTTTCAGTAATAGCTCGTGGTTCTGGAATTTCTTCCAATTCTATTGCGCTCCCACTTATCTGATTTTCCAAAAACTCAGTTTCCAAGAAGCAGGCATGACGAGAAACAAAAACCTTTTATTCCTCTTCGCAATAGAAGAAATATCCCTTATAGTTCTTTAGATATCCCATAAACTTGCACTGTACTGAGCGTGCCTCGAGTTTGTTCGCATGCTGCTTTTTAACAAAAGCTGGACATCCCCATGTCTTAATGTGCTTAAGATAGGGTTCTTCCCACACCACATCTGATATGGTGTGGTAGACACAGTCTTAGTTGGAACTCGGTTCAAAAGATATGCAGCTGATTCTAGTGCATATCCCCAGAATGATCGCGGTAACTCAGCGTTACTCATCATGGAACGTACCATATCCAATAGGGTCCGGTTCCGTCTCTCCGATACACCGTTATGTTGCGGAGTGTATGGAGGAGTAAGCTGAGAGAGAATACCATTCTCTTTTAGGTAATCCAGGAACTCGGCACTCAAGTATTCACCACCTCGATCAGATCTCAGTGTCTTGATACTTTTGCGGGTTTGTTTTTCTACTTCATTCTTATATTCCTGGAATTTTCCAAAGGCTTTGGATTTATGTTTCATTAAGAAGACATATCCGTACCTTGAAAAGTCATCCGTAAAAGTAATGAAGTAAGAATAACCGCTTCGCGCATGTGTAGACATTGGACCACACACGTCGCTGTGTACGAGTCCTAAGAGCTCACTCGCTCTTACTCCGTGTCCAGTGAACGGAGTCTTTGTCATTTTTCCTTTGAGACAGGATTGAAAAGTTGCATATGATTGATATTGGAACGGATCCAAATATCCTTCTGTATGTAACTTCGTCAACCTTCTCTCATTGATGTGACCCGGTCTACAATGCCATAAGAAAGCCTGATTAGTTTCCGGAGACTTTTTTTTGTGTGTATTCTGGACATTGAAAATCTGTGGTTGGTTTAATACGTATATACCATTGCTTAATGTACCTGACCCAATTAGAACTTGATTAAGGTGAATGTTCACAACATTATTTACAAATGCAAATTCATAACCTTCTTTAGATAATAAAGATACAGAAATGATATTACAAGTTGCATTGGGTACAAAATAGCAATTACGCAAAACCAAAACGTGTCCATCTGACAATCCCAGGTGATAGTCCCCCACGGACTCAGCATCCATGCCAGCTCCATTTGCAACTCTGAGGGTCATATCACCTGCCTTCAAAACCCTACGCTTTCTAAGTGCCTGCAAAGAATTACAGATATGAGATCCTGACCCGGTATCCAATACCCAGGAATTAGAGTTTATTGAAAGACAATTTTCAATAACATACACACTTGAAGCCGAAGCCGCAACTTGCTTCGGATCCTGGTTTCTGGCCTTCCAAGCCCTGCAATCTTTCTTCCAGTGTCCCTTCTTATGACAATAGAAGCATTCTTCCTTTCCCACAAGCTGCCCCGCTATTTTTGTTGCCTTTGCTTTTCCCTTCGTTTCCACTTTACTAACACCGCCCCTTGGTTTGGCGGGGGCTTTCTTCTTCTTTCCCTTGGCTTTCGCCTTGGACTTAGAAGAGGAAGATCCTCCTACAAACAAAGTGGATGTTTCCCTACCTTTCTGTAGGGTGCCCTCTGCACTCCTCAGCATGTTGAGGAGCTCCGGAAGTTCAACTTCTTTTCCTTGCAAGTTGAAGTTCAGGATAAACTGGGCGTAAGTGGAAGGAAGGGACTGGAGAATCAAGTCCGTATAGAGCTTTTTCTCTAACGTGGTCCCAAGGTCCGCGAGCTCCTCAATGAAGCCAATCATCTTAAGCACGTGTTCCGCTACCGATGATCCGACGGCCAACCTTACCGAAAATAGCTTTTTTGACACTTCGTATATGGCGATACGAGATTGCTCTCCATACAGTTCTTTTGTATGGAGAAATATGGATTCGAGGTCCATATTCTCGTGCCTCCTCTGATGTTCATTGTCCATAGAGGCAAGCACGAGACACTTGGCCTTCGCGCAATCGATCTCCCAGGTCTTACGGATTTTTTTATCCGCGACGCTGGAGGTGGGACCTGGGACAGGTGGAGCTTTGGTGGTAAGGAGATACCCCAGCTTGTCGTAAGTGATTGCCATTTTGACATTCCTGAGCCAATCTTTATAGTTTGGCCCTGTCAGTATGTTTTTATCTAGAAGTAACTTAAGTCCGGTCATGACGATTGGTCACTGCAATTAGGAGAGAGAGAAGAAACACTCAGCATGATGCTCTTGCAACTTTAGAGTGGCTTTTAATTTGTCTAAACAGGATGGCTCCCACTGTTTCTCGAATTCCTCCTCAAACCAAAAAGGAAGAATTAGTCGGGATCAATCTCACTGTACAATACTTAACCGTTCAGCCAGGCCAGTGTTGGTACTTCGAGGGAGGTTTTCCAACGCTTTCGCGAAGTTCCTTAATTAAATAACCACTTTTCCCTGGGGGCGTAGCCCCGCTAACACCTTTCTAGACACCTACTTGGTTTATAGCATTGATCGTTAAGTGAGAAATTTCCCGAGGAGTAGCATATACTCACAGTAGGATCGGGATCCAAATATCATCGCGTGACAAAACTGAAGGAATCCTACCAGAATCATCACACTCCAAATGGTATGCAGCGCTAGCAAGTTTCTGGTTCTTTAGAAACTCCCGATGTGGATTTTTTCCCCATGCTCTTATGACCTTGACTTTGGCCAACAAATCATAAGTCACATGTCAAGTTCTACCCGTCATTCTCCAGGTTAATTTGAACCCACCCGTACCTACCCTTGACTTTGGCCAACAAGGCAGTACGGCTGTCCCAAACCAACGCATCTATCTATGCTGCACATGAATACCCAATAGCTACCAATCACTATGCCTTGACTTTGGCCAACAAACATAGCTTGAATACTATTGACTATCCATATGAAACGAAGGAGGGCTACGAATGGTTTTGGCTAAACCGTGAACGTAGTGAACTTGATATAATCGATGGAACGAGATAGTTTTTAAAAAGAGTGGCTCAAGCTCCGCATTTAAAAGTTGGTTTTTGAAAAGAACCGTGTGGTTTTGAAAGTGTTCCAACGACTTTACTTCGGTTTATTTTCTTGCATTAATTTTTAATGTGTCCCATCATTTAATCCTACCATTGCAGAAAACAACAAAAATATGACGTACGCTTATGCCATCCACATTCGCCACAGCGCCCCATCATTACCCGTTATGTTACTTAACTAACGACAGAGCGGGGGCTGGACTAGCGCGGATGCAAAACATAAGTAACGCCTAAATAGATATCATATATAGATATATAGCAATGATAGCCATTCCAGATCACAGATGAACACATTGAATATACTAGGAATCCGCATTCCGTACGAGCCTGTAACGAAAAGTGGATTACACGGTCGCGATGAATAGCCAATACCCCACCCTAGACCCCTACGGGTGCGGCAAACTACCCGCCAAATACCCGAAGTGAAGCAACCTCCCTCAACAACGTGAGTAGGCCACTCGGCACTTCGAAGTACCCGGTAGTTTGTGCACCCCCTCCATGGGTCTATCCTAGGAGCAAAAACAGTAAAAGAAATTATACAATGACGGCTACAACCTCATCCCGGTTGTGCGGCCAAATAAATAATATTACATCAATTACAAATTTAGAAGAATGGAAAGATAAAGAAAACTCTCATCTCACAACCCCCCGGCTATTCATCCGCGACAATCCAATGAATTCATATACACATACTATCAACATTACAGATCACAGATATGTATAACCCCCACTAATCGACGTATAGCGATTAGCAGACGTTCAATTCATATATCACATCACAGATATATACCCGTTAACTTAAGTCTTTAGAAGTTCGATCAAAATACAGATTTTTAAGCCCCAAAAACAAATTTTGCTTTCTGGAAAATCTGGGCAGAAAAATCATATTGTAAAAATCCCAAAACAACCCCAGGAAAACACTGCAGGAAAATTGTGCCACGGCCGAGTCAACTCGGCCGCGGATCCGCGGCGGGAGCATGCTCCTGCCGCGTTTCCGCGGCGCTTTGACCGAGTCGGTGGACCAATTTTCTTGGGTGTCTTAGAAAAATCCTGAGCCGATTTTTAGTGTAAGATTAATTATTTTTTGAACAGAAAACAGAATCGGCAGAAACTTGATTTTTTGGGCGTGTTTCGTGACTTTTTCTCCGATCAAATTTCTAGTTACTTTGCTAACAGGTTAGATAGTGTTTAACTAGGCTCTGATACCACTGTAAGTCTACGTTACCCGTCCCCGGTTCTTTGGGGTTGCGGAAATGGTGAAAAACGATTTTTTCTTTAGGGGGTAACATGGACTCAAAATACGGATCTTTGTTAAACAACTATCTAACAACCTAACTAGGAGTTTTACCTACTCGGTTAGGGGGTTATACCTTAATTTGAACTCCTTCATCTTCAACTCCTTGCGGTGGTCGGATCGGCCTCACCTCGTCGTCTCCTCGCGCCGAAGATGGATCCACCCGAAAGCTTCTACCTTTTGGTTTCTACTTCAAACTAGAAGAAACTAGAACACTTGGCTTGCTAGACCTTGTGTACTAGGATGAGTAGAGAAGTGTAATGGGTTTTGATCTCTATGGTTCTTGCTTCTCAACACATGAGACAATAGAACCATGAACTAGAGAGAGAGCAAGAGGAAGAGGGAGAGCTTGAGCAAGAGAGAGAAAGGAAATGAAAGAATGAGCAAGACTTTTGCACCCTTGCTCTCATAATCAAAAATAATCATAACACATAATAATAATTGAGTATTATGTGATGGTTGTTATCATATCAAATGGCAATATCATTTCTTGCATTAAATGCAATTTGTGAACAAAACAAGCAAGCTAAAGTCAATGCCAAGAAATGATAGCCATTGTCATGATGGTGGTCAACAAGTCCAACCTAGTCAACCGGTCAACCCAGTCAACAAGTCAACAAGGTCAACCCTTCAACCCAACCATGTCACAATAATACTTAATTAATATTATTGTTAATCATATTTCTAATTCTCATTAGGGTTTAGCAAAAGTCAACAGTCAACAACCCTAATGAGAATCCTCTGCTTCTGTCTCTGTCAACCGTGCATACACACCCGCATCCGCGTTCCGAGGAACACGAATACAAACGAGATAAAACCAATCCCAAAACGTATACTAGGATCTGGCTTAAACTAAAGCCTGCTAGTAATAACTGCCTGGACACTAAACGTGCACAATTGCACGTATGTGACCGAACCCTGTCGCAAAACGATGCGACCTCTACTCTTTTGCCTAAAGGCGAATAGCTCTCTGTGTGGGACTCTAAAGACTCGACACTACGCTGGCAGTGGGTTTAACCACAGACCGCAAGCGGTACTAGCTGTGCGTAACGGCCCCCCAGGTAGATGCCGATAAGAAGACTGACGGGGTGAAACCCATCTGAACTCCTACTGAGCCTGAATGTCACAATCTCCGTACAGTCCGGTCTGTTCGTCTGAGAATATCGCATGGCGGGCCTAGGGGGGCGGTAAACGTCAGTCCCCTAATAGCGGTACAAGTCGTGTCGGAGTGTAGCCCAGAACACCCTGAGATATCACTGGAAACTTACTAGTGCATCTCGCTTGCCCTGGCCAGGGACGACTTTGTGTAATGGCTCTCCGTGACACAGCGTGATATCAACTCCCAATACCGGGAGAGATGAATCCTGTCTAACCGTCACTGCCTCCAAGTGCTTCGGGACTGCACCCAACTACTACCTGTTTGGACGACTCCTTTGAGCCATGGTAGGGTAGTAATCAAAGTACAGTGGGAACACACTTGAGGCGAAGTGACAGTGTCAAGTCAGCGGACTAAGCTGTACTCATGTCACATGGGAACTGATAACCGACGATAGGTATAGTACCGACCAATCAGTTCCCGACGAGTCCTGTCCAGTGTACTCGTAACATAACGAGCACCCGCATACTATCTCATGTACGACGTACTGACGGCTGTGGGACAGACCGTCTCCCCTGCTGGGATGAGAAGCGCATACGCTAGTCTACTCCGGAGTATCGATGCCCTGTCTCGATAGTCCTACGACTAGGGACCTGTATAAGGATGTGCTTGTGGATTACCCAGCCCCCACGAGTGTGACTGCCATCACAACGCTGGTAATCAAGCAAAGATCCTAAGGGCTCCACTAATGTGTATAGGTGATATACTAAAATAAACACATGTACACATTAAAGTAGAAACAAACCAAGTAGCATACTACCATTTTGAGCAAGATTGTCTATACAACTGTGAATATCCCAAGCTTCCATTAAGTAATATACAAACTAGTATGATACAGTAATGGCCTCTAGGGCATATACACTAACAGACTTATCATCCACAAATGGACGGACAGTTCGAATGAACAATTCAGATTCTGGAAGACATGCTAAGAGCCTGTATGTTAGACTTAGGAGGTTCGTGGGAAGATCATCTACATCTTATGAAGTTTTCATACAACAACAGATATCAGGCAAGTATTGGAATGTCACCATTCCCAGCACTCTACGGACGGAAGTGACATTCACCGCTAAGTTGGGGGGACATTGGAGATCATGAACTCCTTGGACCAGAGACAATCGTGGCAACTGTGGGCGTAGTTCGCACGATCAGGGAAAGAATGCGCATATCCCAAGACAGACAGAAGCATTGGGCAGATGAAAAGCGTCGACATCTAGAGTGTTTTCCACCGAAAGACCGGGAAGTCAAATGTCTTGCCTGGGGGCAGATGCTATTTGGTTTTATCCGTCCACCTCTCCGAAGATGCCAAGTTGATTTATGGCACCGTATATCAGAGGTTTGGACAGATGCGACCGTTGTAGCAGACTTCGTCAGATTCCCCCTCGTTTGAGGGTTTTTTGATTGTGGGGACGCTCTTCCCTGCAGGCGCAAGCCCCTGCAGTTAATTACGCTACCGCATCGCGATAACAACTTTCTCCTTCTCCAGATGGTCACTTGGTGTCGTGTGTGTTTGTTTTATTTTTGTTTGCCCGTGGATTGTATACGGAGACTAATTTATGTTGTCGTCCGTAGAGCGTAGATTAGTCTAAATCCGTATTTTCTTAGATTTAGATTTGGGTTGGGTTTAAGGATGCGTTAGTCTCATTTGAGACTAAGATCAACTTAAACGTTTGTTAAGGATACGTTAGTCTAATTTTAGACTAAGATCAACTTAACGGGATCGTTTCGATCCAACAAAAGAGCATTTGGACTCTATTATTTTAGTTTAGGGACTTTGCGGTCCATTGTTAGTTTAAGGACATTACGGTCCAATGTTAGTTTAAGGACATCTCGGTCCAGTTTAAAGACATCATAGTCTGTAAAGGTTAAGGATATTATAGTCCATGAGCTTAAGGACCTCACAGTCCAGTTTAGAGACATCATAGTCTGTAGGGTTTAGTTTAAGGACATCACGGTCCATAAGGTTAAGGACATCATAGTCCATGAGTTTAAGGACCTCACAGTCCAGTTTAGAGACATCATAGACTGTAAGATTTGCTGGTTGTCGGGACCCGTCACTTCTCTGAAGACGTTGAAGAATTACAACGACACATATCAGAGGAATGAAGAGATGTACCCTTGAACCAATATGGGTTGGGAGATCTGTAGTCCAATTCGGGACTAAGATCAATTAAATAGATTATGAGCACATGGGCTCAGTTAAATCTGAATTGAGGACTTATGGCCAACTTGGGCTAAGTCCAATTAGATTTAAAATGTTGGACATTTGTTTGGGCTGCTGAACATTTGTCTGGGCTCAGCCCCCCTTTATTTAGCAATGCTAAGCATGGGTCTGGGTCCTGATAATATTTTTGTCTTTTATTGAGTGCTGAGCACTCGTATGCCATATGAGATGATCAATTTTTGGAAGACAAGAGTGTATTTGAGGTTCAGTCAAAGGGGAGTCTTGCCTCTGCAAGACTTAGCTAATTTGGCTAAAACTGGTTTGAATATAGTGTTTAAACACTAGCACATATTTGGCGATCACGTGTTCCCACGTGATGCATTTAAAATAGTGTTAAACACTAGATATGAAGCGCTTAAAATAGTGTTAAACACTAAAAAATTGAAGCGCTCACGTGAGGACACGTGAGGCGTCCTAGGATTGGGCCAAGCTTCCTTTATTTTATTCTCAGAATATTCAAATAAGTGTTAAACACCTAATCTTTATGACCATCACGCGTGGACACGTGATGGTGCCCATGCATTGGGTATCAATTCCTCAGTTTTATCCCATTTTCTTTTTTTTAAGGGGAGTTTGTCATGGGTCACGTGGAGACACGTGAGGCGTCCAAAATCTGTTCTGCCCTTCTTAGTTTTAGGAGTCTATTCAAGGGTAACGTGGGAGCACGCGATCTAATCTTATTCGTTCTCTTTTGATCATTGAGGGGAAGAGTCACGTGTTGCCCCGTGATCATGTTGGGTACTTGATCTTTTTACGTTCATGGAGAGATAAATCCCTTCTTGAATAATTAAATTCTCTTATAGTGTTAAACCCTAATTTATTTAGAGGAATTAAATTTCCATATGTTCGAAAGAATTAAATTCTTTAAACTCAATTCTCCTTCTGAGTTTTGGATCTGCATGGCAGAATCTCCCCGATGAGAATTAAATTCACAACTTATGGAGTGATCTGCTTCTACAGATCTATTACCATGAAGAAGAACTAAGTTCTTAAATTAGGGGTTAAACCCTATCTTTGTTGGAGGAATTAAATTCCTATATGCTTAGTGGGAGAATAAAATTCTCTGAATTTAGGTTCTCCCTTAGGTTTTAGATCTGCATGGCAGAATCCCCCCGATGAGAATTAAATTCTCAACTTATGGGGAGATCTGCTTCTGCAGATTTTCAACCAAAGGAAGAACTAAGTTCTTATTCAGAAGAGTTAAACTCTTAGTTTGAGAATTA
Organism: Agapanthus africanus; assembly: GCA_030015575.1. Taxonomy (NCBI): domain Eukaryota; kingdom Viridiplantae; phylum Streptophyta; class Magnoliopsida; order Asparagales; family Amaryllidaceae; genus Agapanthus; species Agapanthus africanus. The sequence goes on along the minus strand of JASDDO010000019.1, from coordinate 426,480,497 downwards.
AATTCTCTTTTTGTTTTGTAGGAGCTTATAGAATGATCTCTTTCCCTCTCTTACCTGGGGTTTCTTTCTTTTCTGAAGAGATCTTCTTCTTTTTGGAAAATTAAATTCTCTTCTTTTTTTTTCTCTCTGTTGTTGTATCTCTTTTTTTTCTTATTCTTTTTTGGCTCCTATTTATAGGAGAAAGAAAAGAATCAGTTTGTTTAGTTAATCTTTTATTGAAAGATTTTGATTGATTTTGTAACTAATATGATCTTTTAGATCACTCGGTGAATTTTATTCACCATCGGATTTTTAATCCAAAAGATATTTTATTTGTTGTTCCTGGCAGATTTTAGGAAAATATTTCCTTATGTAGAATCTTTCTATAAACTGGTGATTTTTAATCACCATTGGATTTTTAATCCAACGATGCTCCACTTTACAGAGCGCAATCTTTTTTGTTTGGAATGATCTAGGGAAATATTTTTCCATTAGGGTTTTTGATTCCTTTTAATTAGAATTTAATTCTATTGTTTCAGAGGGTCTAGGAACCCATCACGTGTTGGCACGTGACCCCATCTAATTAGAATTTAATTCTATTATTTCAGAGGGCTCAGGAACCCATCACGTGTTGGCACGTGACCCCATTGATTAAGCAATTAATTAGAATTTAATTCTATTCGCTCAGAGGACTTAAGAGTCCATCATGTGTTGGCACGTGACCCCACCAGTTAGGCATTTCATTAGAATTTAATTCTATTATTTCAAAGGGCTCAGGGGCCCATCACGTGTTGGCACGTGACCCCATCTCCAATTGTGTATTTCAGCGCCCATAACTTTGCTCATAGAAGGTCACGTGTCCCCACGTGATGTCCGATCACGTGTGGACACGTGATGCTCCTTTTAGGTATTTTCTTGCTGCTTTATTCAGTTCCCATGAGGGAACAAATGCCCCCACAGTGTTGTTTTCACGTGTTTGCATGTGAGTGCAACGCTATAACTTTTGTGGCCGTTGGATCTGCCTAGGGAACAGGGAAGATGAACCGTTTCCCATCACGTCCTATAAATGCAGAGGTCTCTTCAACAGCGCCTCCACTCCTTCATCTTCTTCTTTGCTCGTTCTTGCCTTGAGAATTTAATTCTCTTCCTCAGAGCTCAGTTCTCTGTTCAAAAGTTTTTTAGAGTTTAACTCTGTTCACACAAAAAGAATCTCTTTTCAGGTAAGGGTCTTGAACGGCCGAGGAGCTTTTGTAGAAATTTTCTTTGGATTTTAAATCCACTCCAAGGATTTTTTTTCCTTTAAAAAGAACTCGTCTTTCTGAACTCTAAGAACGCGCGGTATTTAGGTAGTAAGCCCCCAATGTTGGGCATCTTTTTCTGATCTTAGGAGATTGATGATGGTATTTGTTTTCTTTTGGAATTTAATTCCATTCCAAAGAGCTTAGCTCTGAAAATATTCTTGGAATTTAATTCCTCTGTTCAAAAGGAATTTAATTCTCTCATAGAACTTAGTTCTAATAAGAATACTTCTTGGGATTTAGATCTCCAGTTGTTCAAAAAGTTTTTAGGAGAGATTTTGTGTGATTTGCGCAGAGTTCAAGATGGGGTTTTCCTTGGGGAATGTGTAGAGATGTTTGAGATCCACTTATCATTTATTGAGAATCTTCCTTTTGTTTTCATGATGATTGCTCAGCCTCATCATTAGTGAGCCGCCATATTGATTTTGTGGGGCCCATGTGTTTTGCAACTCGTGGTCCCATGAAATAAGTGGCTTGTCGTTTTCTTCCACTATCTTTTTATATATATATCTATAGATATACATATACACGTGTGGGTTTCATTAACAGTTTCCCCTACCTTTGTTTTAGGAACAATGGCTTCTCTTCCATACTTCCCTTTTACCCGCTCGGACGCTGCCTTTCCTCAGTCACCGTCTGACGAAGAGGTGATGGCGATGATTAGAGCCCATGACCTGGATCGCACGAATCTGCTTTTGTGGGGAACCTGGTAGGATCATATCATCCGGGGTCACCAGAGTTTTATTTTCGGTGAGCCGATGGAACCTCTTCGTCCTATATTGTTGATGGAATGCCCACAGACTGCTTATGCAGTAGAAGTGACTAATTGGACTCTTTCGGGCCGGCCGGAGCCCTCTACCTCTGGGATACCTAACCAGCCTCTGCCAGCTATAGACATCTTGGGGCGTCGGATTTGCCAAGGTGAAGCTCGACCTTGGGGGAAGGTTTATAAAGTGGGTATCACCCCCCGGCACCCAGTGGGCTACCTTATTTGGGCTCGCTATATTCTTTCTGCCCACCGTGCAAGACTGCAGAAGGTTGGACTATATCAGGCGGTGTATACATCGTTCTTTCATTACCATGCTCCCCACGTCTGGTGGATCAAAGCTTTCTTGAACCAGTGGAATCTGCCCACCAACACCTTCCTGCTAGGGGATCGAGAGGTGTCTATCTCATTGGATGAATTCTGTCAAATTTCAGGACTTCCCATTAGGGGGAGCATTACGAGGAACTGTTGCCTCTAGATGAATATGTTTTCTCTACCATGCCGGCTATGCTCGATGGTCTGACAGCCGAAACCGCTGTTCGTCATAGGTATCCCAGTCTGGTCAAGGCCCTGGGAATTTTGGATAGATTGTTTGCGAAGTCAGAAGGGCAAGGTGTCACTTTCGAGAGCTTTATCGCCTGTTTCATTCGGGGGGATATTTTATCTAAGGAGGCCCCAAAGTTTGCGAGCATTGACGACCCTTTTGGGTTTGGGTTGAATAAACTGCTGGCCAAAGAAGAAGATCTACCGCAGTTCTACATTCCGATCATGCCGGCCGTGTCTTTTGATGCAATTGTGGCCCCTGGCATAGACGAAAAGACCTTCTTCGTCGGCTTTATTAGCTTTTGGCTCAGCTGGTTTATGATACCGTCACACCAACGCTTCAAGAGAGCTTCCGTCTTCTATCCCGCCCATCGTGTAGCTGAAGGGGCAAAGTTGGTCGTCGGCATCGCGGGACTATCGCATCTTTATCACGGGTTAATTGTTGCGCCAACACTTCGGTTCCAGGTGTAGATGTTGTGAATCTCCCCCTTCATTACTTCACATCTTGGATTGAAATGCACGTGCTGGGGGCATTTGCGGCACATCAACGGCCGAAATTCTATGATTCCTACACCTTCCCCCGAGTTATGAGATTGGTGGATGCTTCCGCTCTCAATCCGACTCAATTAGGGGCCCTCCATGTTCTGCTCAATACATATACCCATGAGGGAGAAATGATGTTTATTGATCGTGTTCTTTCTGCTCCGGCGGGGACTGTTTAGCAGTTGTTCGACTTGTCAAAAGGGGGAGCACCCTCTTTAAAGCCTACAGAGATCATGCATCAGGCCGGTCTATTTGGTGTTTCGCCAGAATGATACGGCTCTCCTTATGCGGTATAATCCGCACCACTTTGCCCGGCAACTGGGCTATGATCAGGGCGTCCCCTTTGAAGCATTCTTGGTTGAGCCTGCTTCATCGTTAGGAGTTATTCACGACGTTATTCATCATTTTATGCGGTTGAATACTGGCTCCGTGTTCATGATCCCAGAACCTGACTATCTCCCTAGGTCTGTGGGCTCCTTTGTGGGCTGGTATCGCCACCGGGTTGGTCCTATCATTGCCGAAGAAAGGCGGGTGCTCTTTGAATATAAAACTCCTGCCCCAACTCAAGCTGCTCATGTTCCGTTGCGTCCATGGCCAGTCGTTCGCCCTCTTTTGAGGGATGGTGGTACGGTCGTCATCTCGCAGGCCGCAGAAATCGAGTTGATTCCTCCCACCGCAGGGATGCCGATGCGTACTAGAGCTCGGGCAAAGGCTTCTGCCGAGGCGCCAGCGGCAGTTCCATCAGTTGCATCGTCATCGATGGCAGTGTCATCATCAGTAGCACTGCCAAAAGAGGATACTGGAGGCAAGGTTGGGGAATGTCGCACCAAAGCGCCGAAGGGAAGGAAGCGATCATCTTCCAGCGCCAGCTCTGGGTCGAAGCGGAGGAAGAAGACCGTCACTGGTCTACTTGACCTTCTAATGGAATCCGAGCCCATCATTCAAGATGAACCAATCTCTATGCAAGAGCCGGATGATGGTCTTCTTTTTCCAGACTCGTCTGCCGAGGAAGCCGCACAACTGGCTGAGGCTATAAGGCGTTCCCAAGATAAGGCCGAGAACGTGCGCGTCTCGAAGAGTTCCTACCCTGCCGTAATATTCTATGAAGATCCTCCATTAGTACGGCGGGTGTTTATAGGCCCTCTGGAGCGGGGAGGCGAGATAGCCCCTAAACAGCATATCTCTGCCGCTTCTGAAGATGCATTGTTGTTATGGACCAGCGGTCATGAATCTACATTAGAACCCCGGCGAGCATACCTTCTGAGGAAGGAACGTCGGCTTGAAAAAGCCATACTCGAGGCATCTTGGCGAATCGGTATGCATTTCTTTTGTATTTTTCCTTCAGTGAATAATTTGTTTTGCTTGAAAAAGCCATACTCGAGGCATCTTGTCTTCTTATCTCCGTAAAACCTTGCAGGGACTTCGGCGACGGCAGAGAATCTGGGCTCGAGTAGCGTTTTGACTGCGAACTCTGTAAATATCCCCGATAAGACACTAGTAGGTGTGGAGGGGGACGTTGCAATTGCTATTACTGGGGCAGAGCTTCCATTGGTGGCTTCTGTTTTCCCGGTGCTTGCTCTCCCGGAAGAGGCATCTTCATTGGCCGCAGATTCAATGGATCTTTCTGGGGACGACCCGGAGACTATGGGACAGGTAGTCGAGGCCACCGTCCTTTTATTGGAGCCTGCAGCGGTGGCCGCTGCTCCTCAATTGGAAGCTGTTATACCGGCCCATGTCCCCGATGATGTGCCTGGGGGCATGGAGGAGGCCGCTGAAGCTGCTATCCCTCCAGTTCAGAGCGGGAGGAGCATCGAAGGTAGCCTTCTATATTTTATTTTAATAATCTCTCCATCATCTGAACCTTTCTGTCTTTTCAGAATTACGTGGGTTGGCGGCGTCTGTCACTGATCTGTCTCCTAGAAAATCCTTTCAGTGTTTGCTAGAGATGGCCGCTCCACAGGCAATATCCCCTCAACGCATCGTCCTCTCTTATGGGCAAGGTTAGTGTTATTTGCCTTCTTCATGGCATTATTATTATTTCGCATAACAATGCTGATGTCTTCTGTAGTTCTGGAAGCTGACGACGAAGTTGAGATCCTTGACGGGCCTGGGGACCTTTTGAGCTCTTCTTGCATGACTGTGGGTAAGTAAAGTTTCGACGTTGTTCTATCTACTCTTTGCTTGCAACTCTCACTGATTTCTTTTTATGAATCTTAACAGCTTTGCCCGTTCTTACCACGCTGGAATCTTGCATCATTATGCCACCCGTCCCTTATGCTCTACGCGCATCTGAACGAATGGCGAAGCTACGCCTTCACTCTTTGTCGGCTCTGATCGAAGACCTTCGTGCTGGTAGCTCGCTCACAGCCGAAGAATTTTCTGCCGAAACCAACATTTCTCTCCCCTTTCTTGCTGCTTACCATGGTGAAACATTGGTGCAAGTCTGGGATGAGTTTTGTCGTCGGGTGGAGGCTTGCTTGCATAGTTTTTAATGTACGCGCCTTCCTTTAGAGGTTGTGGCTGCAAAGGCGAGCTTGCGGGGGCTGATTGAACAGTGCACCGCAAATATGCTGTCATGCGAAAAGAGGCTCAGCCGAAAATTTTTAGAGAGGAAGCTGGCTTCAGATGCGCTGGGGGAACTTCATGCTGAACTTACAGCCAAGACCATTCGTGCGTATGAACTCTGGTGGGTGCTTCAAGAAGCTATCAGGGAAGTGGTAGCTATTGATAAAGCCGTCATTTTTACCCGCGAGATGGTTAAAGCCCACAAAGTCACTGAACAGGAGCTTGAAAGTCGGCTTGCCTTGTACCATGCCCAACAGTCTCAAGCGGAGGCCCGTCTCGTAGCGATAACAAATTATGAAGCCGAGATCCAGCGGAAAAAGGATGAACTGACAAATCTGTTAAATCGTCCGCCGGCTTGAAAAATTGTATATTTTTCCTTTTATTCTTCTTTTGTATATACTCCTGAATGAGAGTATTTTTTTTTATTCTTTCATAGATTGTAATTTGTATTCGTTTTGATTCATGAATAAAAGACATATTTTTCTTGTCTCCCTCTGTCATTTTTCCTCTTTGCTGTATTGTCGCTATGTTACTTTGGCAAGCGTAGAGAATATTTCTTCCTAGCCTTCTTGTAGGGTATCGATAGCTTAGGAAGTAGGTTCAGGTTTGCTGCCTAAGACTTTCCAACTTTATGAGTCGTAAGGATCTCAAAAAGATTTTTCTCCCTACGAGTCGAGAGGATCTCGTAGGTGTATTTTCTTCTTAGGAATCGTGAGGATTCCTAAGTGCGTTTTCTTTTGAGAGTCGTAAGGATCTCATAAGAGAATTTTCCCGCCTACAAGTCGAGAGGACTCGTAAGTGGTTGTTTCTCTTTTTATCGATGTTCGACTTCGGAGAGTGTGACCCGTGAATAGTATGCAAGGGTCCATCTTGGACCGACTTGTAGGGCCCCAGTGCTTAGGAAACAGGTTTTTTAATCCCCATTGCCTAAGGCTTTGCCTTACGAGTCGAGGAAAATCGAGAAGTTCTCGCAAGGATGTCCTAACATCACAGTTAACCTCTGCTCTATACGATAGAGGTCCGTTAGGGTCTGTGGTACTAAGGTTGTGTCCGTCGTACCGTCGCGTTGGCTGATGTATTCCTCGATAGGAAATTTTGCTGTTCGAGTAGCCTTGCGACTGTCGTGTCTCTGATCCCTTTAGGGACTGGACAAGACGTCTTCAAGCAATCTTCCAGGTAGTATTACCATCGAAAGAACAAGCATTAGGGATATTCCATGTTGCTTTTTACTTGAGGTTAGGCTTAGTTTGGGAGCCCCGATGAGTCATGACCACTCCGCGCTTGTGTGGGATGATCTCCGACAGTCTTTCAGGTTTTATATGAGTTGCCGTCAAGACCCTGAAGATAGGAATATTGCCTTCGCTTCGTTTGCTGGCATTGCGTCTGCTGTATTGAGATGAATGTCGCGGTTGTCTCTAGGTTGTTGGTGAACCGTCAAGGTTTGGAACTAGGGACTTTGCCGTGGCTCCGTTGTTTGATTGTCGTTTCTGAATCCTGCTGGAGGAAGAACGCTGCGGTGACATCTCGTCTGCTGTATCGAGACGAACGTCGAAGTGGTGACCACTCCGCGCTGGTGTGGGATGATCTCCGATAGTCTTTCAGGTTTTATATGAGTTGCCGTCAAGACCCTAAAGGTATGAATATTTCCTTTGCTTCATTTGCTGGCATTGCGTCTGCTGTATCGAGACGAATGTCGCGGTGGTGATCACTCTGCGCTAGTATGGGATGATCTCCGATAGTCTTTCAGGTTTTATATGAGTTGCCGTCAAGAATCTGAACCTAGGAATATTGCCTTTACTTCATTTGCTAGCATTGCGTCTGCTGTATCGAGACGAATGTCACGGTGGTGATCACTCCGCGCTGGTGTGGGATGATCTCTGATAGTCTTTTAGGTTTTATATGAGTTGCCGTCAAGACCCTGAAGCTAGGAATATTGCCTTCGCTTCGTTGTTTTGGCGCGTCCAAATCCTGTTGGAGGAAGAACGCTGTGGTAACATCTCGTCTGCTGTATCGAGATGAACGTCGAGGTGGTGACCACTCCGCGCTGGTGTGGGATGATCTCCGATAGTCTTTCAGGTTTTATATGAGTTGCCGTCAAGATCCTGAAGCTAAGAATATTGCCTTTGCTTCATTTGATGACATTGCGTCTGCTGTATCGAGACGAATGTCGCGATGGTGATCACTCCGCGCTGGTGTTGGATGATCTCCGATAGTCTTTCAGGTTTTATATGAGTTGCCGTCAAGACCCTGAAGCTAGGAATATTGCCTTTGCTTCATTTGCTGGCATTGCATCTGCTGTATCGAGACGAATGTCGCGGTGGTGATCACTCCGCGCTAGTATGGGATGATCTCCGATAGCCTTTCAGGTTTTATATGAGTTGCCGTCAATACCCTGAAGCTAGGAATACTGCCTTCGCTTCATTGTTTTGGTGCGTCCAAATCCTGTTGGAGGAAGAACGCTGTTGTGAGTCTCCAGGTTGTGGATGTTGCCATCGAGACTTGGCTCTCTTTCCGATGGAGCATGGTGGGATGATATGGTTCCCTCTTTGTTTGTGCCCCTGGATTATCTACAGGGATCGATGTGATCTCATCTGGAGGGCAAGAGTTTCATTTTGTTATTATTTCTTTTATATTTCCGCGATGCTCTATCATTTCAGCTTTTTTATATCGCGAAAGTCACGATTGCCCAATCATTTCGGCTATTTTTCGCGGTGCCCAATCATTTCGGCTTTTATATGCATATATTTTACTTGCTGATTTTGTTGCAAGTTGCCTTATCATTTTGTCTATTTTATGCATATATGGCTCGCTGACTTTTGCCGCGAGTATGAGGCTTGGGATCTGATACCGATTTAGGCATCAGCATCGCTACAACCGGGATATTGCCAGGAGCGAATCATCATTTGCCTTTGTCGGTTTTAAACAAAGGTGGCTTAGTAGACAGGGTTAAGATCCTGTCTACTAAGGCTTTTATCTTTATGAGCCGTAAGGGTCTCATAAAGGTATTTCTCCTTATGAGTCGTGGGGATCTCGTAAGTGCGTTTTTTCATTAAAAATCGTGAGGATTCTTAAGTGTATGTTCTTTTATAAGTCGTAAGGATCTTACAAGAGTGTTTTCTCCTTATAAGTCGAGAGGACTTACAAGGGTCGTTCACCGTATGAGCATATCCCTAGTCGCTGGTGGGACTTGTTTAGGGAAATGTTTATTCGTGCTCATGGATTGTATACAAGGGTCAATATTGAAGCGCTTGTAGGGCAATATAGGGAGTGCGATGTTGGCTTAAGAACAGGTTCAGATCTCTGTAGGTTAAGGCTTTTAAATCCTATGAGCCGTGAGGGTCTCAAAGGGGAATTCTCTTTACGAGTCGTGAAGATCTCGTAAGTGTGCTTTCTCTTTAGGAATCGTGGGGATTCCTAAGTATGTTGCTCCCTTGCGAGTCGTAAGGATCTCACGCAGGTATTTTCTCCTTACAGGCTCCAGAGGACCTTGCAAGTGTCTTTTAACGAGATTGCGCCCTTTCGGGTTTTCACAAACTCGCCGGTAGTCCTGCTGTTTTTACTCACGGAGCCCTTTCGGGTTTTCATCCATGCCCATCTTGGTTATGAACGTACTATTTTTTTTTGCGTCAGCCTTGGGATGCTGCGGTCCGTAGTAGTTTATCGACGTCTCGGTCAATTGTTAGTTTAGGGATGTTTCGATCCATTGTTAGTTTAGGGAAGTTTCGGTCCATCGTTGCAACGATTTCGTTGGCTACCACTTATAGTGTTTGGGCTTGGGAAGATAGCGAGCGGACATAGGCGTCGTCATCTATCATTAACCTAGGCCGTAACTCGTCAGGTGTAATATTTCTTCAAGAAACAGCCTTTTATTGGCCTGAAGGGTCTTTCGCCATGCATATCCATGAGCAAATAAGCCCCACCCTAGTAGACTTTGTCTATGATGTATGGGCCCTCGTAGTTCGGCTTGAATTTCCCCCGTTTAGCACGATTGGGGATCATGGGTCTCTGACCACTAGCACGAGTTCGCCTTGGCGGAATGTTCTCGGCCTAGTCAATCTCTCATATGAATGCGTCATCTTTGCTTTGTAAGCTTCCAAGTTTTGCTGCGCCATGCGCCGAGTTTCGTCGAGGGAATCGAGCTCCTCATGCCGAAGATGAGCATTCTTTTCGTCCGTTAGCTCATAATGAACTGGCACTCGTAAGGAGGGTAACTCTATCTCCAAAGGGAGTATCGCTTCAGTGCTGAATACCAATGCGTACGGCGTTGTGTTTGTGGCCGTTTTGAACGTGGTCTGATACGCCCAGAGAGCTTCATGTAGTCTCTCGTGCCAGTCCTTCTTAATTTTGGACACCGTCTTTTTCACGATCTTCGTCATGGACTTGTTGAATGCCTCAGCCAGACCATTAGCTCGGGGATTATAGACCGAAGAGTATGTCCAGTCTATATTATGCTGCTGTGCGAAGCGGCTGATTTTATGGCTTCTTTAGGCCGGCCCGTTATCGGAGATAATCCATCGTGGAGTGCCAAACCGATAGATGACGTGTATCTTGAAGAAATAGAGGATATTCTCTGTCTTCACTTCTCTTAGTGGTACTGCTTCTGCTCACTTGGAGAAGTAATTAGTTGTCGCCAGTATGAACCGATGTCCTCTGGACGATGCTGGTTCAATGGGCCCGATTATGTCAGTTCCCCACATTTCGAACGGCCAGCTAGCCACTGTTGGATGTAGCGGATTTGGATGCTGGTGGATAAAGTCCCCGTGAATTTGACACGAGTGGCACTGCTTCGCGTATTCAAGGCAGTCCTGGATCATCATGGGCCAATAGTAGCCCATCCTTTTGATCTTCAGCTTCATCCTTGGCCTGGCTTGATGAGAACCGCAGAGTCCGTCGTGAGTTTCTTGAACGACTCTCCTTGCTTCTTTCGGTCCCAGGCATCTTAGCCATAGAGACTCGAATGATCTCTTATATAGAGTATCATTGACGAAAGCGAAAGACAGAGCTCGTTTCATGAGCTGATGTCTTGAGGACGCATCTTCAGGTGTTCGACGGGATTTGAAGTAGTCTATAAAGAATTCTCTCCAATCCTTAGCCTTTTCCTGATCTTTTATTCGTAGGGCCGTTTGTTCGGTCGCTTCCTTTTCTTTGGATGACTCTGGAGACATATCTTCCAGTGCGAGAACCTGACGGTTTTGTACAACAATCCTCACGTCATCGAGGTTTTTGTCAGTCAGTTCTTTAGCGAGTTTGGCTAACGCAATCCGCCTTGCTATTTTCCACACGTGGTATGCTTTCCAGGGCGTAAGAAGGGATTTGAGTCAGCAGTTATTGCACCCTTTCACCGTACCTTACCAACTCTGGTTTGCACGTTTGATAGTCGCCGTTTACTTGACTAACGACCAGTTGGGAGTCTCCGTATATGAGGAGATTTTCGATTCCCATGTCGACAGCGATCTTAAAACCTACTATCAAAGCTTCGTATTCGGCTTCGTTGTTTGTCCTCGACTCTGTTAAGGAAAAGGCGAAGCGCATTATCCCTCTTTGTGGAGTCACGAAGATGAGGCCTACCTCAGATTTGTTTATGGGGGAGCTGTGCTTTCGCTTCTTCATGGAAGACGCTCCATCGAAATAGATTTCCCATCGGGTATCACTCTCTCCTCTCTCCCTGTCGATTGTGCCAAACGCGTGCTCGTCTGGCAATTAGCAATTTAGGTATCGTATGCTCGGCGAGGAAGTCGGCGATGGCCTGGCCTTTAACTGCCTTAAGAGGAAGATATGTTATCGAGAATTCCATTAAGAGTAGGGCCCATTTAGCGAGTCTTCCCGTTAGTATGGCTCTTGACATCAAATACTTAAGAGGATCCACTTTTGATATGAGATGGACCTCATGTGCCAAAGCATAGTGTCTGAGCTTTGTTATCTCGAAGATCAACGCCAGGCAGTGTTTTTCAATGGGGAAGTAGTTGTTTTCTGCCCCCAGGAGAACTCGACTCAAATAATAGAGGGCTCTCTCCTTCCCTTGGTCATTCTCTTGTGCCCATAGCGCGTCTAAAGAACCTTCAAGGACAGTTGTATACTGAATGAGGGGCTTCCCCTTGACTGGAGCGGTCAGCATGGGAGGATTCTGTAGGTATTACTTGATTTCGTCCACTGCGCTTTTGCATTTACGATCCCAGACGAACGGGGTTCCCTTCTTCATCAAATGACTGTAGGGGCGGCATTTTCCTGAGAGGTTAGCTATGAACCGCCAGATATACGCGAGCTTTCCTTGGAGAGACCGTAGTTGCTTCAAAGTTCATGGCGAAGGCATTTCCATAATCGCCTTGATCTTTGACGGGTCGATTTCGATGCCTCGATGTCGTACAATGAATCTTAGGAATTTACCTGAGGAGGCTCCGAATGCGTATTTGAGAAGGTTCATCTTCAGATTGTATTTCCGAAGGCGTTGGAACACTATTTTTAGATGCTCCCAATGCTCTTCGTGCGATTTGCTTTTTACCACGAGGTCGTCGATATAACATTCGACAATCTTGTGTATAAGTTCATCAAAGATCTTCGTCATGGCCCTCTGATAGGTGGCGCCGGCGTTCTTCAGACCGAAAGGCATCACTTTGTAGCAGAATATGCCTAGCGGAGTCTGAAAAGCAGTATGCTTCTGGTCTTCGGGATGCATTTTTATTTGATTATACCTTGATGAGACGTCCATGAAGGAGAATACCTCATGAGTGGACATGTTGTCTATCATCAGCTCGGTAACCGGTACGGGAAAGTCATCCTTAGGACAGGCTTTGTTGAGATCCCAAAAGTCTACGCAGATGCGCACCGTCCCATTCTTCTTCATGACTGGGACAATGTTGGCGATCCAATCGGGGCACTGAACCTCTTGGATGAGCTGGAGTCGATTAGCTTCTTGACTTCGGCGTTAATGCTCATTTCAAGTTCGAGCCGCATCCTTCTTGGTGCTTGTTTGATTGGCTTGATGTCCGGAGATATCGCCAATTTTTTCACAGCTACTTCTGGATCTAGTCCCGGCATTTCGGAGTAGTTCCATGTGAAACAGTATTTATATTGCATGAGCACGTCTTTTAGCGTAGCCACCTTTTCTTCAGACAGCAACTCGCTGACGAACGTAGGCCGTGGGTCATTTGCTGTCCCCAAGTCAATTTTTCTGAGGTTATCTGCAGTAGTATGTATCCCATCCTCCAGCTCTTTTGGCACCAGTGGAAACTCTGAGATCACTTCGTCATCATCGTTTTCGAAGCACCAGGAAGGGTCATCCATTTTCTCGAGCACTCTTTCTTCTGTTAGCGTTATTACGTGACAGGTATGCGATTGTTTCCAAGACCGATATTGATCTAGTTCTACTCTCATCGCATAAGTGGCTTTTGATTCATGCTTCCGTGGTGGGCTTACCCTCTAACTATTGGATAGAGCGAATCTGCTGAGTTGATACTGGTCTTCAACCCAGTCTTTGAAGGTGAAGCAGTCTTCAATAGGATGTACTATCGCTCGGTGATAAGAGCAATAGTCTGGGTGATGAACCTCATTTGCTTAATCGGGGTGCTTGGACTCCAGGAGCGTAATCATCTGATGTTTCACGACGAGGTCGAAGATTTTCTTTGTCTTTTCTTGGGGAAAAGAATATGCTCGACTCATCTTCTTTATAAGAGATAGATCTCGGCTGCTCGATTTTTGATCGCGTGACTTCTTGGATCCGCTTCGTTGCTATCGAACGTTTTTTCCGTTCTTCAGTTTGTTTTTGTTTTTGTGTCGGGTCTTCTGTATGACAGACTGGCAACGAAGGGCATCGTCATTCTCTGTAGCCTGCTGAAAGAGGCGTTGCATCCTGGCTTTCTTGTAGATGGCCATTTCGCGGTTATGATCATCGCGGACCTTTTGACCCGCTTCCTTATTAGCTTGTCCATCTGTTCTTCAAACGACGGACTTTGCATTTTCATGGCGGGACCCTGTTTTGGTTCAGGGTTAGCGTCTTTTAACAGAACATCTCCTTCTTCATCGAACTCATGTATGATGTAGCTGCCATGGACTCGCTCCCATTTCTTGGATCGAATATATCCAAGCCCGATTGTTTCCATTCTCCCGGTGGGCAATTTTCGCTGAGTTCCGGGGACGTTCCAGATCCTGTTGTAGAGCATGTCGAGCAGTTTGCTTCTAGGTACGCCTTAGCGTCTCAACAGCCTTTTTAATCCTTCTGTGTAGTATCTGGGCAAATGGATGGGCTGAAGTCTGTCAAGTGTTGAATCGGCACCATGCCAAACTTCTTTCTCCACTTTGGTTTCCGTGGATTGATAAAAGAGGATCGCCTTTTCATCTCTTTGCTTGGGAGGGACGTAGAATGTTTGCAGCTCTTGTACACTATAAGTTTCAAGTGCATCGAGCTCTTTGTAATGCTCTTGCAGAACCATGGCAACTTGCAAGCTATAGTCTTCTCCAGTGGAGGCTTGTATTGATGGCCGAGCAGAGAATACTGCATTGATTTCGTCTTCAGAGTCACTGCCGAAGACCAACGTAGGGGTGGACGGTCCCGGCTTGGTGTATTGGGGCAGCCCGAAATAGACTATCTCTTCGTCCTCCTCGGTATCGCTCCCGAAGATCGGAATGGTGGTGATAGCTTTTTGTTTGCTCTCCGGTTTGCGACATCTTTCTGTGTCTTCGAAGTCTGGCAAGAAGTATTTGCATCTTCATATTTTCGGATTTCATTCACGGAGAATGGGTTCAGCTCTCCTGTCACGGTATACTCGAGACCATCCTTGAAATACTTCATACACTGATGTTGCGTAGAAGGGATGATGTTGTACGCGTGCAACCAAGGCCTGCCGAGCAAAGCGGTGTAGAAAGTCTTGGCGTTAATGACGTAAAACTTGATGTCCATGACAAGCAGCCCAAAGCGCAACGTCAGTATCACAGACCCGAGCATTCGTGATGACTGGGAGTCGAAACCGGAGATGGTGATTTTATCCCGAGCGAGGTGTTGAACGCTCATCCATATCTCCTTCAACATCCTTAGATTGAGAAGGTTGACGGAGGACCCATTGTCGACCAGGATTTTGCCTATCTTGATGTCATGACAGTATCCGGTGATATACAAGGGACGGTTATGCTCGCATGTCCCGAGGAGGAGATCTTCGTCGCTGAAGGTGATGTCGGCTGTGTGAACTTCTTCCAACTCGTCCTTCATCTTTTCTTCGGCGAGGAAAACTTGAAACTGTCCGGGGTCTTGTAACGCTTTGATTAGGGAATCTCACGCCTCTTTAGATAGCAGAAGGGCATCGAGAATGCTCAACTGTGAAGGAATCTTTCTTAGGTGTGCTAGAACGTTATAATCCACCTTGCTTTTCTTGGGTAGGTCCTTGGCTGCCAGCTTTTCGACGACTCGATCGTCGAGGGCAATATCCTCAAGGACTTTTTCCTTCCCTTTATCCTTTTTGTTCGATCCCTTGTTTGCGGGTCCGAGGTTCTTTTCAGGTAATGTGCGATTATGCAGCTGGATGATCTCGCAGGTCTTCATTTCTTCTGCTTCGGAGGTATATTCTTTGAAGATAGGGCTAAGGGGTATTTCTTCATCAGAATCGCTCCCAAAGGTAGGAACTAGCGATCTCTTGCTATCAACCATGTGACAGTTGCCGGCAGTTCTTCTGCGCTCATCTGTCGTGCTCCTTTGTTCTCGATGAGTTTTGCGCTTCATCCGCTTGAACTGCTGTTGATGAGCAACGTATCCTTGCCACCAATTTTTAAAGGCGTTGCATTCCTCAGTAGGGTGCGTGGTCCTTCGATGGTACAAGCAGTAGTTTGGATGTGCATCCCCTTCATCAAGGTGTATCCCATCAGGAGTGTTTCCTTCGGAGGGTGGCAGCTTCATTCCTATCGATATGGCTTTGGCGAACCGTTTCTTCGTCTTGAACTTGCTTTTGTTGGCGACAGAAGTTCTTTGATCTGGTTGGAGTATTTCATGACCCATGACTTCTTTAAATTGACGCTGACTCCTGGCCTTTTCGAATATTGCCATTTCGCGTTCTCGATCATCCTTGCTCTTTTGAAGGGCTTCGTTCAGCAGTAAGTCGATGATCTTGGCAGACAATTCCAAGGGTTTTGATTCCAATTCTGGATCTGCCCCCAGTTTCTTTGCATCAGGTGCTTCTTTACCATCCATCGACGAGTGAGAGATCATGTGGCAGCTTGCCACATAGCCCTCAGTTTCATCTGCCTAGTCCTCTCCCCCATCATTGTCATCATCTCTATCCTCAAGGATGTGGTCGAGAAAATCTTGGAGCGTGACCTGGGTTCGCACCTTCTGGTTATATTCTTCCAGCGCGTCGATGTGTTTTTGCAGGTCCTTGCGCTTGTCAGCAGGCTTCACGTGCTTTTTGGTTTTCTTCTTTTTCTTCGAAGATTTTGACGGCTGGGCCTGAGCGTTTTGATTATCGCTACCAATTTTTGGCGTCGGGCGCAGCTTCAGCATTCCATCGATGATCTCGGGTTCTAGCTGATTTCTTCACCTGATCGCCGGGCATGTTTGAAGATCTTTCAGCATCCTTTTCGTCTTGGCTGAAAGAGCGACCTCCCATGGAGCTTCTTCAATAAAAGAGCATGATGCCCCCGATGTGTCCCCCATTTTAAGAGCGTGCGGTTGAGGCGGGTTTACTTTCCAGTTCTCGGACAGTACGAATTTGCCCTGTTGGTATTGATCTTCAATCCAGCCTTTAAAGATGAAGCAATCTTCAATTGGATGGCTTACTGCTCGGTGGTAAGGGCAGTAATTGGGATTGTTAGCATCACCGGGCTGCAGCGGATGTCTTGGATCGGGTAGATTGATGAGCCTATTGCGCACTGCCAGCTCGAACAGTCTCTTTGTTTTCTCCCGTGGAAATGAGTAGGGACGTTCCAGTCTTTCCTTGAAGGATTGGCGTGGATGCACGTTGCTTTGGCGAACAACCGATTTTAAGTTGCTCGGCTGTTGTTGAGCATTGGCGACAAAGGTCGCTTTCCCTTTGCCCTTTTCATTCCGCGGCTCTGTCTTTGAAAAGGAAGGCTTATGACCCATCTGGTCCATTTGGACAAGCTTATCAATCAAGGTCTGGAAGGTGGTCGGCTTGAAGAACATCATGATTTGGGATATGGTCGCCTGCGGATCGAGGGTTCCCACAAACATGCCTACTGCAGGAGCCTCTTCGATGCGCTGTCCACACTTCGACCATAGATTCCGCCATCGTGTCGCGTACTGGACCCAACTTTCTCCCGGTTTCACCCTGGCATTGATCAGCGCTGTGATTGGGGTACGTTCGCTAGCGCTCTCAAAACGTTGGGTGAATAGCAGCTCCATCTCTGCAAATGTCTTGATAGAGTCATTCGGGAGTTCCGAATACCACTTAATGCTGTCTCCAATAAGCTGCCAACAAACTGGCGGAGCGGTAGCTTATCGTCACCTCCGGTGTTGGCGCATAGAGCCTTGAATTGAGCCACGTGTTGGTGTGGATTTCCCGTCCCCTTATATACATGAAATTTAGGGATCGTATATCCCAGCGGATACTTTATTTGGTCGTACCAACCCGGATAGGTTCGTCCAGTCTTAACAATCTGACCGGCCGCTTCATTCACCTGGTGAGCTCGTATCTGTTGAGCGATGTAATCATCCAGGGCGGCTTTGGAGATAGTCTTCTCTTTGGCTGCTGAACAAGCCAGAAGAGGGTTCGATGTCTCCCCTCTGTCATCTTCAAGGACAATCGGAGGGTCTTCAGCTGGAGGATCCAGCTGTGTCATCATCCCGACCATGTCTTAGAAGAGAAGCGCTATTCGTTTTATATTGGCCGCTTGTTCCGCTGCTTCTCTGTCCTTCTTTTCGAGGATTTTGCGGAGGAAGTCAGTATCGGTTTCCTGTTCATGACGCTGCTCTAATGACGCCTCCGGGCTTTCTTTTGGCCCAGTGAGTGCGGCCATTTGCGTTAGCATTTCCAGAAGCTTCTGTTGCTGCTCCTTGGTTTTAGTCACGGATCGCGTAAGCGATCGATGTTCCGTAGAGATACGGTTATCCTCTTTCCCGGATGCCATATAAACAGTGTGCACCACCATGCCCTCAGACTTGGGGCATTTGGATTCGGCGCCTTTGAGATTGGTCGCAGGGATCTTCTCCGGCCTTCTCCTTTTGTGGATGGTCGAAGTTGAGGGGGCCGTTGAGCGGGCGCCCGAGTAGATGACATCTCTTGCGGTATGACAGGGTGATCTTTTTATTGCCGAACCTTTATCTTTTTCTGTCGGCGGGAGTAGTCCCGGTTGACCATAGAGTCTTGGACCTGTCGCCAAACCTTATGAATTTTATAGGACAGCCGCTGAGGAGGCTGCTCCAGCTTCGCCTTTGTAGCCCTCTCCACAAGCGGAGAAGAATTTTTTAGCACAGCAGTTGGCGAATTCCTGTGCACCCTGTTAAGTAGTTCAAAGCTGTTCCCAGTTGGAACAGCAGCGTCAACTTCCACCATTGGAGCTGGCGGAGTTAGTCCAGAAAGAGAGCTGCCCCCAGCTTTCCTCACTCGGCGCCAGTGGCGACGTCGAGCATGTCGTGTGGCCGTAATCACCTCTGCTGTTGGATGAGCTTCTTCATGCCCCTGCTTTGAGGAGAGGCTGTTATTGGTGCTAGCCTGCTGAAGACTGACGTCCGTTGAGAGGAAACGTCCAATCTGTCAAAAACAGACCTCTGAGCAGGGGAAGCAGTTTTGATGACTTCGCCTGGAGCGGGAGCTGAAACGGCCAGTCTTGCGAAGACTGACCCTTGGCAGAAGCCCCTCTGATGATTTCGTCTGCTTAAGACGGAATGGTTATCCGCTTTGGGATGGCCGCTTCAGGTATTGCGGGCTTCTACACGGGCCCATTGGAGTTCAAGCTCAGCCTGTCGAAGACTGATGCTGTAGGCTTGGAATTGGACGACCCGTTGAAAGGGGTCGTGGTAGTGGTGAGCCGATTAAAGACCGACCTCTTCGGAGCTTGCGATGGTAGCGAGGCGTCGAAGCTCACGGGTGGGAGCATGGTCCTAAAGAATAGCCCTGTGGTGGCTTGCGTTACCTGCTCCACTGGCATCGTGAAAACGGAGGCCGCTTGAGGCCCATAAGTCACTCCTCCCGCGAGGACGGAGCGGGAGTTGTTGCAATTGTTGCAGTTAGCGCAGCTGGAAGCCATTGATCTGCACGGGAGCAAGACACCAAATCTTAGTACCTCGAATCCAGGGGCAACCATAGCAAACCGCGATTCGTTCGCGAAACACGACACACGAAGTATGGAGTGGAAAGAGGAAAAGGTCCCACCGGGCGTGCCAGAATGTGTTTTCTGCCGAAAGACCGGGAAGACAAACGTCTTGCCTGAATTTGGGGGCAGATGCTATTTGGTTTTATCCGTCCACCTCTCCGAAGATGCCAAGTTGATTTATGGCACCGTATATCAGAGGTTTGGACAGATGCGGCCGTTGTAGCAGACTTCGTCAGATTTGCCCTCGTTTGAGGGGTTTTTGATTGTGGGGACGCTCTTCCCTGCAGGCATAAGCCCCTGTAGTTAATTACGCTACCGCATCGCGGTAACAACTTTCTCCTTCTCCAGATGGTCACTTCGTGTCGTGTGTGTTTGTTTTATTTTTGGTTGCCCGTGGATTGTATATGGAGACTAATTTATGTTGTCGCCCGTAGGGCATGGATTAGTCCAAATCCATATTTTCTTAGATTTGGGATTGGGTTGGGTTTAAGGATGCGTTAGTCTCATTTGAGACTAAACGTTTGTTAAGGATACGTTAGTCTAATTTTAGACTAAGATTAACTTAACATGATCGTTTAGATCTAACAAAAGAGCATTTGGACACTATTGTTTTAGTTTAGGGACTTCGGTTTATTGTTAGTTTAAGCACATTACGGTTCAATGTTAGTGTAAGGACATCTCGGTCCTGTTTAAAGACATCATAGTCTGTAAAGGTTAAGGACATCATAGTCCATGAGCGTAAGGACCTCACTGTCCAGTTTAGAGACATCATAGTCTGTAGGGTTTAGTTTAAGGACATCACGGTCCATAAGGTTAAGGACATAATAGTCCATGAGTTTAAGGACCTCACAGTCCAGTTTAGAGACATCATAGTCTGTAAGATTTGCTGGTTGTCGGGATTCGTCACCTCTCCGAAGACGTTGATGAATTACAACGACACATATCAAAGGAATGAAGAGATGTACTCTTGAACCGATGTGGGTTGGGAGATCTGTAGTCCAATTTGGGACTAAAATCAATTAATTAGATTATGAGCACATGGGCTCAGTTAAATCTGAATTGAGGATTTATGGCCAACTTGGGCTAAATCCAATTAGGTTTAAAATGTTGGACATTTGTTTGGGCTACTGAACATTTGTCTGGGCTCAACCCCCTTTTATTTAGCAATGCTAAGTATGGGTCTGGGTCCTGATAATATTTTTGTCTTTTATTGAGTGCTGAGCACTCGTATGCCATATGAGATGATCAATTTTTGGAAGACAAGAGTGTATTTGAGGTTCAGTCAAAGGGGAGTCTTGCTTCTGGAAGACTTAGCTAATTTGGGCTAAGACTGGTTTGAATATAGTGTTTAAACACTAGCACATATTTAGCAATCACGTGTTCCCACGTGATGCATTTAAAATAGTGTTAAACACTAGGGATGAAGCGCTTAAAATAGTGTTAAACACAAAAAAATGAAGCGCTCACATGAGGACACGTGAGGCGCCCTAGGATTGGGCCAAGCTTCCTTTATTTTATTCTCAGAATATTCAAATAAGTGTTAAACACTTAATCTTTATGACCATCACGTGTGGACACATGATGGTGCCCATGCATTAGGTATCAATTCCTCAGTTTTATCCCATTTTCTTTTTTTTAAGGGGAGTTTGTCATGGGTCACATAGAGACACGTGAGGCGTCCAAAATCTGTTCTGCCCTTCTTATTTTGAGGAGTCTGTTCAAGGGTCACGTGGGAGTACGCGACCTAATCTTATTCGTTCTCTTTTGATCATTGAGGGGGAGAGTCACGTGTTGCCACGTGATCATATTGGGTACTTGATCTTTTTACATGTATGGAGAGATAAATCCCTTGTTGAATAATTAAATTCTCTTATAGGGTTAAACCCTAATTTTATTTAGAGGAATTAAATTCCCATATGTTCGAAAGAATTAAATTCTTTAAACTCAATTCTCCTTCTGAGTTTTGGATCTGCATGGCAGAATCTTCCCGATGAGAATTAAATTCTCAACTTATGGGGAGATCTGTTTCTACAGATCTATTACCATGAAGAAGAACTAAGTTCTTAAATTAAGGGTTAAACCCTATCTTTGTTGGAGGAATTAAATTCCTATAAGCTTTGTGGGAGAATAAAATTCTCTGAATTTAGTTACTCCCTTAGCTTTTAGATCTGCATGGCAGAATCCCCCCGATGAGAATTAAATTCTCAGCTTATGGGGATATCTGCTTCTGCAGATTTTCAACCAAAGGAAGAACTAAGTTCTTATTCAGAAAAGTTAAACTCTTAGTTTGAGAATTAAATTCTCTTTCTGTTTTGTGGGAGCTTATAGAATGATCTCTTTCCCTCTCTTACCTGGGGTTTCTTTCTTTTTGAAGAGATCTTCTTCTTTTTGGAAAATTAAATTCTCTTCTTTTTTCTCTCTGTTGTTGTATCTTTTTTTTCTTCTTTTTTTTGGCTCCTATTTATAGGAGAAAGAAAAGAATCAGTTTGTTTAGTCAATTTTTTATTGAAAGATTTTGATTGATTTTGTAACCAACATGATCTTTTAGATCACTCGGTGAATTTTATTCACCATTGGATTTTTAATCCAAAAGATATTTTATTTGTTGTTCCCGGCAGATTTTAGGAAAATATTTCCTTATGTAGAATCTTTCTATAAACTGGTGATTTTTAATCACCTTTGGATTTTTAATCCAACGATGCTCCAGTTTACAGAGCGCAATCTTTTTTTTTTGGAAAGATCTAGGGAAATATTTTTCCATTAGGGGTTTTGATTCCTTTTAATTAGAATTTAATTCTATTGTTTCAGAGGGTCTAGGAACCCATCCCGTGTTGGCACGTGACCCCATCTAATTAGAATTTAATTCTATTATTTTAGAGGGCTCAGGAACCCATCACGTGTTGGCACGTGACCCCATCGGTTAAGCAATTAATTAGAATTTAATTCTATTCGCTCAGAGGACTTAAGAGTCCATCACGTGTTAGCACGTGACCCCACCAGTTAGGCATTTCATTAGAATTTAATTCTATTATTTCAAAGGGCTCAGGGGCCCATCACGTGTTGGCACGCGACCCCATCTCCAATTGTGTATTTCAGCGCCCATAACTTTGCTCATAGAAGGTCACGTGTCCCCACGTGATGTTCGATCACGTGTGGACACGTGATGCTCCTTTTGGGTATTTCCTTGCTGCTTTATTCAGTTCCCATAAGGGAACATAGAGTTCCAACCAAGAGACCATGTATTCATGAAGATCTCTTCAAACAGAGGAGTGATCCGTTTTGGCAAGAGGGGTAAACTCAGTCTAAGATACATATGACCGTTCGACATACACGAACGAGTTGGAGAAGTGGTACCGTTTAGCACTACCACCTTCATTGGAAGGTGTGCACAACATGTTCTACATATCCCAGTTACGATGATATGTGAGCGACCCCAGCCACATACTTGATCACTCAGAGCTCACAGTACAGACTGACCTAACCTGCGAGCAACAACCAGTTGAGATCATGGACTGAAAGGTGAAGACATTGCGGAACAAGGAAGTAAACTTGGTCTGAATGATGTGGAGAAAGGATTTGCTAGGATAATCAACTGTTAGTTATATGTATACCCTAGAGGCCATTACTATACATAGGATGTATATTGTAGTGGATGCTTGGACATATATAGGTAGGACTTTCTTGCTCGACATGATAGTATGCTATCTGGTTGATCTTTACCTTAACGTGTACACTGATTGTCTCTCTGTTACATGTTGGTAAAGCCCTTAGGATGTGTACTTAACTACCTGGACTATGATGCGGATCATACTAGTGGGGACATGGTAGTCCATAAGTACATCCTTCAAGGTCCCTAGTCGTGGGTGTATTGTGACGGGGTATCGATATACCAGAGTAGACTAGCGTATACCTTCTCGACCCATACAGATGGGCGATGGATGATCCCATATCCATTGGTGTTTGACATCAGAGATGATATACGGGTGCTCAGTGGAGACTGGGTACACTGGACGGACTCGCCGAGAACTCCCAGATGGTATTATACCTTACGTCAGATGGCAGTTCTCTGGTGACACTGGTACAGGTTAGTCTGTAGACCCGAGATCATCATAGAGTCTTGTGTGATTCCCACTGTGCTTTGATTTCCACCTTACCACGTCCAAGAGGGCGTGCAAAACGGTGGTTTTTGGGTACAGTCCCAAGTCACATGGAGGCAATGAGCGATAGGAGGGGATTCGTCTCTCCCGGTATAGGGAGTTGATGTTGCGCTGTGTTCGATTGGCTATAACCGAAAATCCCTGGCCAGGGTTGCTGAGATTTTCTGGTAAGTGTTACCAGTAGTTTCTCGAACTGTTATAAACCTCATATCGACACGACTTATCGAGCTATTGGGGTCTGACGTTTACCACCCCTAGACGAGATATGCGACATATCAGATGACGAGACCGGACTGTACGGTAAGTGTTACTGGTTGGATTCACAGGAGTGTGAGCGGGCTTGCTCGTCAATCTTCTGATCGCTCAATACCCGGGTGGCCGTTACATTTAGCAGACCGCTTGCGGCTTGTGGGTGTTTGATATGATCATCACCTGCTGCCGGCGTATTGACGAGTCTTTAGAGTCCTACACAGAGGTTTCCTGGCTCAAGCGAAACGAAATAGGAGCGCATATGAGATATGTGCGGGACCGAGAATAATACCAGTATATGATACTGTATTCGACTCTCGCGATTTGTGACATTGATCGGTTATATGCGATATAGCCGGGTTATCGGATCAAGTGTTGATTCGATAAGTTGTTACTATTGATATTAGTCGGTTATATGCAGTATGACCGGATCTTTAAATCAAGTGTTGATTTAATGATTTAATATATAATTATATATTTGATATATCACTTTACATTAACTAGTATTTGTTCACTAAAAGATGGATTTTCTCACTTGATGTGCACATTGTATATATGATATAGTATTGTGCACTAGTTTGTATCATGTTTGATGATACATGCAAACTTGGGTGTATGTTTGATTTAAACCATGTTTAGTAAATGGTTAGGGTTTCATTTCATTTGCTTTATTTATTTATTCATTTTGGTAAGAAAATAAAATGGTGACTTTATTTGGATTTCACTTGAAGCTTTGAAAGTCAAAGCCATTTTTGTTTCTTTCCTAAACCCTAACCCTTTAACTAAAACCTAGTTCATTCTCTACATGAGTTAGCCTCACCTATGGTTGCATTATGATAACTCTTCACTTGATTTTTTTTATTTTGTTAAAGGAATTGATATTCTTTTCTTCTTCTTCTTCTTCTTGAGAAAGAAAAGAAAAGCTTGCTTCAAAAATGTCAAGTGATGATTCCAAGTGAGAAATCCAAATCCAAAGTGAACCCACTTCTTATTTCTTCATCCTCTACCACTTGCCAAGTAGTATAGGGTGTTTTCTTCACAAGTTTCATGACTTGGTGAAGTTGGAGCTTGATCTTGAGTTGCCTCGACGTAGATCATCTTCGGCATCGAAGTCGACGACCTAGTCCTATCATTTCTTCGACGAAACCATCGCTAGAGTCCGGGATCTGATGATCACAGCGGAGGGACATCATCACGGAGCTAAGGAAGTGGGGACCGGATCTACAAAGGTTGTATCCCCTTTCACTTTCTAGTAAAGTTGTTTACTAGTTGTAGTTTCGCCTTTACCTCTAGTTAACGATCGCATTAAGGTTTCTCGGCACAAGAAAAATTTGAATTTGGCATGGTTGATGCCTTGTGGAACCTCCTTAGAGTGCCTAGGAACCCTACATCAACATGGGAACGAGAAGAAGATATGCGTGCAAGATACCCTTATTTATTTGAAAATTAGTCCCTATGTAAATTTCGAGAACGAAATTTACATAAGGAGGGTAGAATGTAATGACTCTAAAATCTCTGTACAGAATCTTTCCTGTTAATATACAAAAAAGAGTATTACAACCTGAGTTTGAGTTATAAGTCACTTTTGTTTAATAAAAGCAAGAAGCCACTTATAGCTCACTGGTAAAGCCTTTGCACTGCTGTGACGTAGCCCGTGTGTTCGATTTCCATCAGACACAATTTTTTTCTGTTTTTTGGAAGCCCAAAACATTACACGTGCGATACATGGGGAAATGAAAAGTTCAGAAAAATCAAATACGTGGAAAATGGTGTAAATACAGAGTTGATCTCATGGCATGAATCTCGAGGCCAGAGAGCCAAGATCGACCGGCGAAAATTGCATTTGGGCTGGTGGGGACAGTTCATATGGGGCCAAAATGTTCCGTGCTTTGCACACACGTCTCTTCAATTCTCCTTAACTCCTCTGCACTGTTTGATTTCCCTGCAATCAAATAGAGACCCTTCAATTCACCAATTAACACTATTTTAATGCTTTTTAATCTATATTTTAAATTCCCAAATCCTAATTCTCCACTATAAATACCACCCCATGCTTTAGCTCTTTACCATTCTGAAAATTCTAGCAAAAACTCTCTTAAAAGTTTCTAAGTGCAATTGGAGTAAAGTTCCTAAGATATCATATCATTTAATAATCCAAATATAAAATGTTTTATAGCTAATAATGAAATAGACTCGTTGCTTTGACATAGAAGATTAGGTCATTCCTCAATGGATACTATATCCAAAATTACCAGGAATAACTTAGTTAAAGAAATCCCACATGTAAACTTTGTTAAAGACAGATTGTGTGATGCCTGCCAAAGAGGAAAAAAATTAAAATATCATTTAAAACTAAAAATAATGTATCCACAGATACTCCTTTACAATTGCTACATATGGATTTATTTGGTCCTAGTCATAATGCAAGTTTAGGAGGTAAATTCTATGTATACGTTATAATAGATGATTACTCAAGATTTACTTGGGTTTTGTTCTTAAAAACAAAACACGAAACATTCAATACATTTAAAATCTTTTCAAAACAGATTCAAAATGAAATAAACCTAAGAATATCTAAACTAAGAAGTGATCATGGTGGAGAGTTTGAAAACCAAATATTTGAAGAATATTGTAATAAAAAGGGTTTCAAATATGAATTCTTATGTGGCAGAACTCCACAACAAAATGGAGTTGCTGAAAGGAAAAATCGTTCCTTACAGGAAGTGACACGCACCATGTTAAATGAAAATAATCTACCTAAATATCTATGGGCTAAAGCTATTAATACTTCATGCTACACAATAAATCGAGTGGTAATAAGAAAATATTTAAACAAGACACCATGCGAACTACTTTATGGTAGGATCCCAAACGTTAAAATTTCAAGGTGTTTAGGTGCAAGTGCTACATATTAAATACCTTAGATAATCTAGAAAAGTTTGATTCTAAATGTGATGAAGGAATATTTGTGGGTTATTCATTAACTAGCAAAACCTATCGTGTTTATAATAAACGAACTTTAATTATTCAAGAAAGCATGCACGTCCAATTTGATGAGACGAATTTCTCAAGACCTGAAACTATATTAGATGATGATGAATTTATCTCATCAAAAGATATTTGATTGGTTTGTAAAAGGGTGTTTATGTGCGTTGTAAATTACCGCAATCAATAACGGTGTCGTAATAGCTAGCCGATAGTGAGTACGGGTCGTCCACAGTGAAATGGTAAACTACTTATATTGTTTTAAATGAGTTCATAGAAGAAGGGTGGAATTGTTATCGTTTATTACTAAGAAGGTTTGAAAAGTTTATAATAGAAGGGCTTGTAGGGTTTATAAGACTTAGTAGTTAATGGATGGAATTTTAAAAATAATTCTTTTTATATTTTAATTATTTAATACTAGAGAAATAGCGATGAATGAGGATTAAGGTTCTTGTAGGGAATTAGGGTTTCCCTCTTCTTACCTTTGTCCTTCCATTGATCCCTATTTGTCTCAAGCCCTTAACAAAACGATTATTAACGAATCTCAAATCGTGGTCGTGACTATCATGAATTGATAGCGCGCCCGATAAGAGGGTTAATATTCATTTTGCTAAAATTTATAAAAATTAAAACTTTAAAAAGACTTGAAAAAATATTGTTCATCCATTATTCTACCCTATCCTACAAACCCTAGCAAGAAAGAATTTACTCGCTCATGAATATTAGCAAAGTAGAAGAAAGGTGGAAGAAACTGGAAGCCATAATTAAGATTAAAAATGCAAAAAGTAAATACAGAATGTATTTGCAGAAAGAAAATGCAGAAAGTAATCGCAGAAAGTAAATGCGACAAAAATTAAAAGAAAGAACTACCTTTTATTGAATAATTAGTGCATTACAAAAGTTGCTTGCTGAAAAGCCAAATTACAAAACCCTAGTTTTCTCTAGATAGCTTTCTCGATTCTTCGATGGATAATTCCATGGATTCTAGATAGATAGCTCTCGATCCTTTTATAGGCTCTGGAACTTGAAACCCTATATGTCATATTAAAGTGTGTGAAATTATGATCAAGCCCCTGATTTTTTACATCATACGGCCATCAACATATCGTGGTTCAGCCGCCCAAAGCCCTTATTAGCTGCGGATCCGCCGCCCCTTGGTGGGTTTGAGCTTCTAAATTTTCCGTGCCTTTTTCTCTTGATATTTGGAGATTCTTCTGATAAAAATATTCTGAACATATTGCTCTTAGTCTCTGCTATTGCGACTTCAATTTGCTCCTAATATTTGGCAGATTTGGTTTTGTAAATCGATTTGCTGTGGATCTCCTACTTATAGTTCAGACCTGAGCTGATCTATTATAATACCCTCACAATATTTCAAATCAAATTGTTAGTAGTATTTGTTTTATTTGAGATATTATTCTAACCAATTAAATGATACGATATCTTAAGAATATTGGTTAAGAATATTTGATATGATATGCATATTTTAATAATGAATATTTTATTTAAATATGATATGCATATAGTCCCCAATTATATTAATTATAAATTAAAAAACATGATAATAATCTTTTTACAAATAAACCTACATATGTTCTTAATTTACGGATAACAACTTTTAGTAATTAATAATAATAGGGAAAATGTTCATATAAATGTGCAATAAATTTGACTGATCAATATTCTATCAACTATTAGGGATGGTAAAACCAATTAATTGGAATAGCAAGAGCAAGTAGATGATATTTCTCTTCCAAAAGATTGACACTCAACAAAAATCACCCCAAAGACCTTATAATAGGTGATATAGATAGGGGAGTTGTCATTAGATCATCAAATTTTAACTTATATATCAATTCAGCTTTTATATCGGTCATTGAACTAAAGAATTATAAAGAAGCCGAAAATGACGAGTATTGGATAGAAGCGATGCAAGAAGAATTAAATCAAATTGAAAGAAATAAAGTTTGTAAATTAGTTCCAAAACCCAAGGATTGACCAATTGTAGGTACTAAATGGGTTTTTCGAAACAAGTTGGATGAAGCAGGAAATATAGTAAGAAACAAAGCACGTCTAGTTGCTCAAGGTTATAATCAAGTCGAAGGAATTGATTATGACGAAATTTACGTTCCTATTGTACGACATGAAGCTATTAAAATATTGTTAGCCTTTACTTATTTCAAAAACTTTAAATCATTTCAAATGGACGTGAAAAACGCTTTCTTAAATGGAATAATAGAAGAGGAATTATATATAACACAACCACCAGGTTTTGAAGATCACAAATATCTTGAATATGTATACAAACTAGAAAAGGCTTTATACGGTCTCAAACAAGCCCCTAGAGCTTGGTATGAGAGACTTAGTATATTCCTAATCAAGATAGAGTATACGAAAGGAATGGTAGACAAAACCTTTGTTCACACATGTTCAAGTGTGCACTTGACGAAACTGGTTCAATTGACTTGCACATCTATATACATGCGCACCCGATGAAACGCACCCGATGAAACTGGTTCAATCGACTTGCACACCTATATACATGCGCACATCATGAAATTGATTCCATTGGTATGCGCACTTATGAAAGTGCGCACATACAGGATAATGCATGATACATGCACATATGCTAATGAGGGGCTCTTGCAAAAAAAGCAAATTTCTGCACGAAAAATGAAAAAAAATGTGAATGTAAAAGAAAAGAGGCTTTTTATTGATACGACAAAAAGATGGATTACAGATAAGCAAAAGGCAAATAAAAGCAAGGGCCGTTCACAGCGGAAAAAGACTAGCGTTAGTGTATGGATTCTCGAAATCAAAGAGGAGGTCATGTAGGACCTCCCAGGTAGCATTCTCCATCTGCTGATGCTTCCGCTCACGAATACGAGTATCAGGGCCGCCACTGATATCTTATGCCCTTGCGTATGAAGCTATGATCATCTTCTGCTGATACATCGGGTGCATGATGTCTATTGCACAATCTCTTCGATTCTTGAAGATCAAGCATATTAGATAGACTGAGTGCACCTTATCCTTGGCCTCATCTAGAGTATAAAGTGGCATCACCTCGACAAGCCCAAGTGTAGTATTCCATATCGCGACAAAAATCATCTGCAAGAGGGTATACCGGCGAGAGAGCAGTCGCCCGCAATGATCCTCAAGACGGCGGAGTATAGTCCCGCATTGGGCATCACTGTAAGCCAGCTTATAAAAGCGGATGTCGGCATGGGAAACAATCTCCCTAATCGTATAAAACGGCTGGCCACGACACCTGAAAGAAAAAAGACTGGAAAGACGTCAGTTCACTAAAAAGGGTGGAAAAAGAATATCCAAATTAAAAATTAAAGTTTGATTAAACTTAAACTTAAGTGACATCTTTGAAATGAAAGAAATGTTTTAAAGTTTATCGTAAGTTAAATACGCAACCTAAAGGGATAAGTGCGCAACCCAAAGGAGTACGCAAGGTAAGCTAAATGCCTAACCCAAAGGGTGAGCAAGCAAAAGCGCAAACCAAAAGAGGATGTGCAAGGCAGAGGTGCGCAAGCGCACTTACCAAATTACTAAGGAAGCAAAGGCTTCTGGTAGAAAACAAGAATTTTAAAAGGGTACAACTCCAAAGATAGTGAAGAAAAAGACAACTATTTATAGGGTTTTGAAAAGACGGTTCACATTCTGGCAAGTCTCGAGGCAGAACTAATAAATTATAGCTCGACACTTGTTTGTCGCTTCGAAAACTTGCGAAGAAGTAAGCGGGCACGCATGTCTAATGACAAAGTCATATGACATGAGCGCACATGCAACAAGTGCGTAAATGATAGACGCGCACATGCACGTGAGACACACGAGCGCAATACGCACTTAATCGACAACAAGTGAAAATGCGCACGCATCCCTTGAAAACAGACGCTTATTAAAAAAGAAATAAATCTTGATTAATAAGCAATCAAATCTTTAATTAACAGTAAAATATTCTGTTGATTAAATATCTTAACCAAAAGATCCGTGCATCAAAGATCGAATGGTGTGCATGTCACCTTTAATTGATATAAATCAGTTAAATATTTTTAAATCAATTTAAAATCAGATTGAGATAAAAACAAACTAAAACAAATTGAACAACCCTAATTTCTTCTCTCTTATAAATACGAGTCTCATGTGAAGAAATCAAGGACAAAAATCTTCCTATAAGCTTGAAAAAACTCAAGACTTCTTCTTCCGCGGTAAAACTGCACAAGAAAGAAACAAAGAGAAAAACTTTTTTTTTGAAAAAACTTTTGCTTTTATATAGAAACCTTACTTCTTTTTGAATCTATTGATTCGTCATTAAAAGATCTTAGGGTTCCTGAAATCCAAAGAAATATAAGATGTAACAACCCTATACTTTCTGTACGAATTTTTCAAAATATAGAAAGGGATACCTGAACCTGAGCACAAGTTATAAGTTTAATTTGCTTTTAAACAGCAAGAAAGAGCTTGTAGCTCATTCGTAAGACCTTGCACTGCTGAGACATAGCACCTGAGTTCAAATCCCATCAGCCACGTTATTTTTTTATTAAAATTTCTTTTAATCTTTTAGAGGCTCAACAGTCTACACGTACACTACACGTAAACTGAAAAGACACAGAATAAACAAACATGTGCACAAGGGTATACGAGGCGACACCAACATGTGGCACCAAACCCTAACCCCCATGTCGGTGTTGGCCCGGCGAAAAGCCCAGTACACCTGGTACCGCCGGTCCAACCATCGGTGATGCCCCCCATCTTTTCACCCGAGTATCTCTTCAGCTACCCTACTAACCCCATATTGTTTATTTTCTCTGCACATTTCCAGAGAAACAATAAAATCCTATTTAATCCCAATTTTAATGCATTCTTCATCACCTCTAAACCCTAATTTTCCCTATAAACACCACATCATATTTCACCCCTCCTTATTCAGAATTCCCTGTCAAAACTCTCAAGAATTCCTAAGTCTTAATAGTGTGCAAGTGGAGTTAGCGAAGGGTGAAGTTCAGGCGACGATCTAAGAAGATTCCGGCAACGAAACGACGTCCCGAAGCTTCACTATTCTTCTCCTACCCCTATTCTTTCCCAAAAGCCTGTAAGTCCCTTCTTCCCCTCTCTTTTTCTATTCTAAAACTTTTCTATTTCAAAACTCTTCGGAAACGGAGTAAATCAGACTTCCGATTTCTTTTTCTTCAAAAATACAACTTTTTCTTAATAACAAACCTCCAAAATGTTAATATATTGTTTAGTAATCATTAACAAAGATAATAAAACAAGTTTTGCATCAAAATAATAATTATAGCAAGTTTTATTTCATTTTTACATTAAAATACCCTTATGTTTAGATTTGACATTGCTTATTGCTTTTGATCCTTTTACCTTAGAAAACTTACGAGCTAATGACCTACCTCATCATAACACACATTTCTTGACATAGCACGATGGAAATTTTGGAACCTAGTTATGGAATAATATGATGTTTCAAATAAATACTATTAACTTATAAAACCATTTCTTTAAAAAGATGTATTGAACAATTCCTTGCAATTGCGCCTCTACAACTCACTTTTGGGGACCCCGTTCGGGATGGTGCGGATTATCACACATTCTCGGGCCTAGTAGAGCGAGATGCAGACCTTCGAAAGAAGCATTCGATCTCGATGGAATTTTTATGCATTTTTCTTTAGAAAATGAGATTTTTACAAGAAAATAAATAAAATTATTTTCATTAAATATATATATATATATATATATTATCAAAATATCTACTTTAATTATATTATATAAATATTCCAAGTTTTCAAAAAGAATCACCATTACATGAAAATATCATCCAAACACAAAACAATTCCAATATTTCAAGAAAATACCCTATATTATGAGAATTAGGTTTCACCCACTATAATTTTCACATTTATAAAATATACAACTATGAAAACCCTAAAGACGATAATTAAATACTTAAGGTGTATTTTGAAAATTATATCAAACTATTTTTACATAAAACCCCCTCAAGTTATACTAAATTAAAATAAGGACCCTAGTAAATATAGGTTTAAGCGGGACTAGTCTCTTGAGCCTCGGGGAGCCGGAGAATATGGGTGCTTGCTTATTTAAGGTAGACAATCTAACAAACGGTGTTATCAATACGGTAATTGTCTTGGAAAACGACACAAATCCTGCCGTCCATGTGCAGCAGTTACCGATAACATCAAAACTAATTCAGGACTTCAATTTCTTTTTAAGTATCTGACTCAGACTGACTCTCAATCTGACTTGAATATGATTCAAGTATAAACTACAATACAACATGAATTCATAAATCCGTCTATTCAATCTATATCAATCTATATTGACCGAACCGAACCGAACCATGGATATACTCCGTCTACATGACTATTCATTTACATCCATTTCATTTACTGATATCATGGTTTCAGCAAGTATTCAATTTATTAAAAGACAATACAATACTATCATGACACCCATAAAATCAATATAATAAGATACTACGGGGTTTATAAAGGGGTAGATTGGTACGGAACATGTTAAAGGTGGCACGAGGTGGTCACATAAGACGTAATTACATCCATGCCGTTGTTCCGTGGTATTTTTGACGGAGCCTTGTACTACGGGTTACCAAAGTTCACAGTGTAAGTTAAACTCCTCTCGTATACACTGGCATCTTCTGTACCAAGCTACAAACACTACATTAACCTAACAATCAAATATTATATTAGTTATACTCTCTTCTGTCTATTCTACTTCTCTCTTTTTTTGGGACTCACCGAGCGATTGTTTGTTGACGGCATTCTTTTCTTCTTTCTTTGGAATGCTGTTAGGTAATTAGGACTCACTGGAGCTCGAGACCAGCCTGGAGCATTTGGAGCAGTACACTGAAGACCCCGAGTCTTACTCACTTGTACATACTTTTCATTTCAGTTATGCCATTGTTTAGGCATCACTTTACTCATGTATTTACATTTCAGTTGTACTTGTAAAAGAATGTTTAATAAATAAAATTGTTGTTCATTTACATTTCTGTCTCTTATGTACTTTACTTTATACTGCTTAGATACGCTTAGTTTGTTTACTTCTGAGTAAATACGTAGCGGGCCTCGCCGCGTCTCTTTCCTGTACACCGAGAAGCGGGGTATGGCAGGTTTTGTTGGAGGCCCATGCAGGCCAGCTCTATATGGACATGCATGTCAGTTCTGCATGGACGTGCGGGTTAATTCTGCATGAAGTTCTAAGCAATATGTCACAAGAACCGGCAAATAAAAACATTCTTTACATATTCCTTGAATCTTCTAATTTCATATATTTTGAATATGTCCTAACCCAAAATTTTCTTTTAAGGTTATGGATTCTCCAAACAACACTAGCACCAACTTCAACAATACTCCTCCATCGCCACCGCTTGCACCTACCGTCGCTGCTCCGATCAATGAGCAGACGGTACTACTTGAGGCGATCTGCAGCCTCCTGGAATGACAGCAGCAGCAGACTGCTATAGTAATGAACCGTCTAGAAGCGGAAGCGCCCGGAGTGAAGCAATTCCGGGTATTGCACCCAAAACAGTTTTAGGGAAAAGAGAGCCCTCTAGAAGCTGAGGAATGGGCTCAAAATATTGAGGATGATCTGGCAGCGGCACAAGTGCCAGAGATCGCTTGGGTTCGAGTTGTGACGCTGCAACTTACCGATAATGCATGAGTTTGGTGGAAGGCGGAAGAAAGCCGTCTTGACTAGCCTATCTAATGAAGGACTTTTCACGACATGTTCAACGTGAAATACTTCCCTGAGACTGTCCGATTTGACATGGAGCAGCAATTCATCCATCTGCAACAAGGTTCGATGTGGACCAAATCTGTGGATGAGTATGACGCTGAATTTACCATGCTCAGTAGGTTCGCGGCACACTTAATACCAACCGCTGAGATCAGGTCCAGACGATTTCAGCAAGGGTTAGATCCGGAAATCCAAGCTGCCTTAGCTACAGGGGATTTCCCAACCCACGACCTGGCTTTGAAAGCTGCCCGTCGATATGAGGCAGTGGTGAAGAAGAAGGGCAGACCTTAATCTGCTGGTGTGAAGCGTCCTGCCACTCAGATAGCAGGAGGAGCCTCTTCAAGACCAGTTGCTGAACCCAGGAGAATGGATGAAACCAATAACCAGCCGAGTCCTGATTTTCTTCTACTGCAAAAGGGATGGACACTTGTGGAAGGACTGTAGACGTGCAAAAGACCCGTGCTTAGTTTGTGGCGCATTCAATCACAGATTTGGAACCTGTCCTTATAGACGCAACTCAGCTCCCACACACATCAACTATCCGCAGCGGCCAACTATCCAGGCTCCTGCACCTCGTCGTGCACTCACAGCTCCACCTCCTGCACAGCCTCCACGCCAATTCCATCAAGCATTGAGGAACATGCCTCGAGGGCAGAGGAACATGCCCCAAGGACAGAGGAATGTGCCTCCGGGTAGGAGGAATGTACCCCGGCGTCAGGCTTTCACATTAGCATCTGTTGAAGCCGAGGCTGTAGACCAAGACAACACTGGTAATTGCTTTCAATCTTTTCAAATCCTTGTATCATCTTGTTACTTCTCATGCAATATCAGTATTTCTTCCACAATCACGATCATCAAATTGTTTTGAATCTGTTACACTTTCCTTTTACAAATTTCGAGGAAGAAATTTTTATAAGGAAGGTAGAATGTAACAACCCTAAACATTCTGTATGAATTTTTTAAAATACAGGAAGGGACGCCTGAACCTGAGCACAAGTTATAAGTTTAATTTTCTTTTGAACAACAAGAAAGAGCTTGTAGCTCATTGGTAAAACCTTGGACTGCTGAGACATAGCACCTGAGTTCAAATCCCATCAGCTACATTATCTTTTTATTAAAATTTCTTTTAATCTTTTAGAAGCACAAGAGTCTATACATGCCCTACATGTAAACTGAAAAGACACAGAATAAACAAACATGTGATGAGGGTATACGAGGCGACACCAACACGTGGCACCAAACCCTAACCCCCCGTCGGTGTTGACCTGGCGAAAAGCCTAATAAACCCGGTACAGCCGGTCCAACCGTCGGTGATGCCCCCCATCTTTTCACCCAAGCATCTCTTCAGCTACCCCACTAACCCCACATTGTTTATTTTCTCTGCACATTTCCAGAGAACAATAAAATCCTATTTAATCCCAATTTTAATGCATTCTTCATCACCTCTAAACCCTAATTTTTCCTATAAATACCACACCGTATTTCACCCCTCCTTATTCAGAATTCCCTGTCAAAACTCTCAAGAATTCCCAAGTCCTAATAGTGTGCAAGTGGAGTTAGCGAAGGGTGAAGTTCCGGCGACGATCTAAGGAGCTTCCGGCAACGAAATGACGTACCGAAACTTCACTATTCTTCTCTTACCCCTCTTCTTTCCTAAAAGCCTGTAAGTTCCTTCTTCCCCTCTCTTTTTCTATTATAAAACTTTTCTATTTCAAAACTCATCGGAAACGGAGTTAATCCGACTTCCGATTTCTTTTTCTTCAAAAATACAGCTTTTTCTTAATAACAAACCTAAAAAATGTTAATATATTGTTTAGTAATCATTAAAAAAGATAATAAAACAAGTTTTACATCAAAATAATAATCATAACAAGTTTTATTTCATTTTTACATTAAAATACCCTTATATTTAAATTTGACATTGCTTATTGTTTTTGACCCTTTTACCTTAGAAAACTCATGAGATAATGACCTTCCTCATCACAACACACATTTCTTGACATAGCACGATGGAAATTTAGGACCTAGTTATGGGATAATACGATATTTCAAATAAATACCATTAACTTATAAAACCATTTCTTTAAAAAGATGTATTAAACAATTCCTTGCAATTGCGCTTCTACAACCAACTTTTGGGGACCCTGTTCGGGATGGTGCGGATTATCACATATCCTCGGGCCTAGTAGAGCGAGATGCAGACCTCCGAAAGGAGCATTCAATCTGGAATTTTTATGCATTTTTCTTTAGAAAATGAGATTTTTACAAGAAAATAAATTTAGTTATTTTCATTAAATATTATATATATATCTATTATCAAAATATCTACTTTAATTATATTATATAAATATTCCAAGTTTTCAAAAGGAATCACCATTACATGATACCATCCAGATACAAAACAATTCCAATATTTCAAGAAAATACCCTATACTATGAAAATTATGTTTTACTCACTAGAATTTTCACATTTATAAAATATACAACTATGAAAACGCTAAATACGATAATTAAATGCTTGAGGTGTATTTTGAAAATTATATCAAACTATTTTTACATAAAACCCCCTCAAGTTATACTAAATTACAATAAGGACCCTAATAAACATAGGTTTAAGCGGGATATGTCTCTTGAGCCTCGGGGATCTAGAGATAATGGGTGCTTGCCTATTTAAGGTAGACAATCTAACAAACAGTGTTATCAACACGGTAATTGTCATGGAAAATGACACAAATCCTGCCGTCCATGTGCAGCAGTTACCGATAACATCAAAACTAATTCAGAACTTCAATTTCTTTTTAAGTATCTGACTCAGACTGAGTCTCAATCTGACTTGAATATGATTCAAGTATAAACTACATTACAGCATGAATTCATAAATCCGTCTATTCAATCTATATTGATCGAACCAAACCATGGATATACTCCGTCTACATGAATATCCATTTACATCCATTCCATTTACTGATATCATGGTTTCGGCAAGTCTTCCATTTATTACAAGACAATACAATACTATCAGTACACCAATACAATCAATATAATAAGACACTACGCGGTTTGTAAAGGGATAGGCTGGTACGGAACATGTTAAAGGTGGCACGAGGTGGTCACTTAAGACGTAATTACATCCATGCCATTGTTCCGTGGTATTTTTGACGGAGCCTTATACTACGGGTTACCAAAGTCCACGGTGTAAGTTGGACTCCTCTCATATACACTGGCATTTTCTGTACCAAGCTACAAACACTACGTTAATCTAACAATCAAATATTATATTAGTTATACTCTCTTCTGTCTTTTCTACTTCTCTCTTTCTTTGGGACTTACCGAGTGATTGTTCGCTGACACCATTCTTTTGTTCTTTCTGTGGAATGTTGTCAGGTGATTCGGATTCATCTGAGCTCGAGACCAGCCAGGAGAATTCGGAGCAGTACACTGAAGACCCCGAGTCTTAGTCACTTGTACATATTTTTCATTTCAGTTATGCCATTGTTTAGACATCGCTTTCTACTTATGTATTTACATTTCAGTTGTACTTGTAAAATAATGTTTAATAAATAAAGTTGTTGTTCATTTACATTTTTGTCTCTTGTGTACTTTACTTTATATTCCTTAGATACGCTTAGCGTGTTTAGTTCTGAGTAAATACGTAGCGGACCTCGCCGCGTCTCCTCCCCGTACACTGGGAAGCGGGGCGTGACATAAGATGTGCACCACAAAAACGCATGAAGATCCGACTTGAAAACAGAGGTTTTCACTTCTCGGAAAATAAGAGAAGAAGAAAAGAAAGTGAAAAAGAAACCATTGCTTCTTAGTGAAAGCTTTTGCTTTATGATGAAAACAAGTCCGCACTCAAATTAGTGCGTGCTTAATGATAAAAATTGCTGTCCTTGGGAAAATAGTGCCGTGGGGATGCACACCACGTATATCCACATGTGCGCACTTAATAAAAACAGCCTATGAAGGCATGCGCACCACGTGATACACACATGTGCGTACTTGATTAAAATTGCCTCTGAAGGCATGCGCACCACGTGATACACACGTGTGCGCACTTGATAAAAATTGCCTATGAAGGCATGTGCACCACGTGATACACACGTGTGCGCACTTGATAAAATTTGCCTCTGAAGGCATGCACATCACATGATACATGCGTGTACGCACTTAATAAATGTTACTTACTAAATACATGCACACATACATATATGCGCACATACATAACTTGAAACTCGTAATAGATATGTCATGTGATACATATGTGCGCACTCTTTTCAAATGAAATAAATGGGCATGTGCGTCATATATACCTGCGCACTTGTACTGTTTAATCACTTAAAAAAATTTAAATAAATGTTTAAGCTTCTGTTGATCAAAATATCAATAGACCCAAGTGATCTTAGTCTAAAAAATGACTAAAGATTCTTAATCTATATTTGTTAAGTTGATCTTAATCCAAAACGAGATTAAAGAGCCTTAAGTACATACTCCTGAGTTGATCTTAGTCTCGAAAAAGACTAACGATCCTCAGGTAACTGTAGGGTGTTTTTCGTCACCCCATTGAGATGGGAATACGTGCGCTCTTGTCAGGCGTACTACAGATTCCCCCTGCCCAGGATAGGCTGGGGTTTATTGATTGTAGGGATCCGAATCTCCGGCAGCCGCGGACTAAGCTGGCGTTAATTACCCCTCGCTTTTGGAGCGAGAGAACCTCCGATTGACGGGTCAAACAGGTCATGCGAACTCAATGTGCAGTGTTGTGTTTTAAAGGGGTTTTGGATATATCGGGGGCCCCGCAGAGTTTTTACGGAGGTTCTGCGACCCGGATAGCAGGCTGGGGGTCAAAGGGGATAGCAGCCCTCTAGCGGGGTGCGGGACAGCGTCCCGCTAGAAATTTTTCCTAACCGGGACATTGTTGTGGAGTGTTTTTTTTCCAACATATTATATTGGAGACGTGTTCATTTTGTTTTGTTCCATTTGTAAGTAAAAAAGATATATATATATATATATATATATGTATATTTTTTTATATATATAAAAAGAATAAATAAATAAATAAATATTTAAAGAAATGTTATTTTTAAAAAAATATTATTTATAATTTTTTTAATAATTTTTTTAAATTAAAAAGATTAGAAAAAGGAAAAGAACGAAGAAAGAAAAAAAAAAATTAAAAAAAATATAAAAACTACAAATGGGGAAAGAGGCTCCCATTTAATGGGAGCCTTCCCCTCACGTGACTTCACGTGAGGGGGCCGAAGGGCTACCATTTAATGGGAGCCCTCCCCCCCACGTGACCTCACGTGAGGAGGGGGGCAAAGAGCTCGTATTAAATAGGAGACCTCCTTTACGTGACCTCACGTGAGAGGGGCCAATAGGCTCCCATTAAATGGGAGCCCTCCCCTCACGTGACCTTACGTGGGGTGGGGCGTGGGAGGCAAAAGTCTCCCAATAAATGGGAGCCCTCCTCTCATGTGACCTCACGTGAGGAGGGCTAAAGGGATCCCATTTAATAGGAGCCCTCCCCCTCACGTGACCTCCCGTGAGAGGTGAGGGGAAGGCTCCCACTGATGGGAGTCTTCCCTGTGGGTCTCCAAAACTAATTAAAATTGTTTATTACATGGAGTTCAACTCAAAAAGAATATTTTGTTGGATATAGTGCCCTCAGAGTCAATTATTGGATCACATGCACGTGATTGCAATGATTGAGGAAGGACCTATGCCGGTAGGACAGTCTTACTCAAGATGATAGTATGCTATCTGGTTTATCTTTATCATTGTGTACTGCTTCAGGTGACCTTACATGTCACTATTGCACGTTGATAGAGCCCTTAGGATTCTTGCTTGACGTCCAGCAGTATGATGGCGATCATATACGTAGGAGCTGGGGTCTATAAGCACATCCTTAAAAGGTCCCTAGTCGTAGGAGTTTTCGAGACAGGGCATCGATACTCCAGAGTAGACTAGTGTATACAGTCGAGACCCCGACGAGGGGCGGTGGCCGGTCTCACAAGCCACTGGTGTCAGTTGGTTCACCTAAGATGTATACAGGTGCTCATTGAGTTATGAGTACACCGGACAGGACTCGTTGGGAACATGCTAGTTGGTCTTATACCTGACGTCAGATAGCAGTTCCCTGGTGACATGTGTACAGGTTAGTTCATCGACCTGAGATCGTCATTTATCTCGTGTGAGTTCCCACTGTATTTTGATTACTACCCTACCACGGCTCAAAGGAGTCGTGCAAACAGGTTTTAGTTGGGTACAGTCTCGAGCCACATGGAGGCAGTGAGCGGATCTGCAGGGGTTCGTCTCTCCCGGTATTGGGGGTGAGGACGCACTGTGTCTAGAAGAGCCATTACACAAAGTCCTTGGCCAAGGCAGGAGATTTACTGATAGGTATTCCAGTAGTATCTCAGGGTGTTCTGGGCTACACTCCGACACGACTTGTACCACTTTTGGGGGTCTGACTTTTACCAACCACCTAGGCCCGCCATGCGATGCTCATAGACGAACGGACCGGACTGTACAGATATTGTCACTGACAGGCTCAGTAGGGTGTCAGGATGAGTTCGCTCATCGACGTCCCTTTTGGTCAATACCTGGTAGCCCGTTACGTACGGCCAATACCTCTGACGTGCTAGTGGTTAAATCCACAGCCAAAGTATTGACGAGTCTTTAGAGTCCCCCACAGACAGTTTCTCAAGTTTCGGGCGAAACGCTGTAGAGGCCGTATGGATATATGGCAGGGTTCGATCATAAACATGCGGTATTGCACGGATCATGATCGGACGGATAATACTAGCGGGCTTTGGTTTAAGCCGGATCCTAGTATTGTACAGTGTAGATTTTGTCTCATTGCATTTGTATTCGGTCGGAATACAAATGCGGGTATGTATATACAGTCGCGGGGTTTTCCTGTAATTTATTACGGGATCATTTTTCTGAAGTTGCCAGTTTGCATTCCGTTTCGGTCATTTTTCCTTTGTTCCTCTTTG
The DNA here is from genome assembly GCA_030015575.1 of Agapanthus africanus. Lineage (NCBI taxonomy): Eukaryota > Viridiplantae > Streptophyta > Magnoliopsida > Asparagales > Amaryllidaceae > Agapanthus > Agapanthus africanus. Next base: position 426,439,363 of record JASDDO010000019.1, on the reverse strand, counting down.
GCTGAAAATTGGTGTGGAGGGGGTTATTTGCATTTGTGCATTTTATTATGGAGAAGACTTTTTATGATGATAGCTTCTTGATGGTTCAACCATCATTTGACTTCTTTGTTCATGATTGCTTGACTTTTGGAGATGAGATGGTTGATGGAGTGGGTTGACATAATTATTGAGGTGACTCATTTTTGATGATGATTACATTTTTCTTTTACCTTGGATCATTGCTTTTTCCCTCCTCCATGAAGCAAGGCCGGCCACTAATTTTTTGATGGGGGCTGTCCAAAATTGGTGTATGGGTTTTTGTTCTCTTCATGCTTGCAAAAATTCCCAAGTTCATCTAAAAAGTTTACCTCTCCTTCACCACTTCCAAATGGCAACTTCTTATAACCCCATGCGACAAAACCATTCTACACTTAGCCTACAGTATTCTTGGACACGTCGGCTCTCCAACTTCGTGCCCGAGTTGTCTCGGTCCAAAGGTGGGAGCCTGTAAAAGAACCCGGCGATGTGGTGCCCTTTCCGACGAGGAGATAAAGACCGGAAATTCCGCGAGGAGATCGGGATGGAGGCCGAAGACCGAAAGACACGGATCGCTCGGTATAGCTTTCTACCCATTCTCTAGTTAGCTAGTATTAGGTTAATGGCCCGATCCGGGTTTAAAGTACGCGGTAGCGCCGGTTTTAAAGTTAAAAGAAAAGTCTTGTTTCCGCATTTTGGCCTCGGAATGACGGCCGGGGCGCTGCCGTGCACTTACATATTTTTGTGGAGTTAAACTCCAAAAGAATTTTAAATGTGGAGTTAAACTCCAAAAGAATTTTAAATAGAGTTTAACTCCTAAAAAGATTTAATGTGGAGTTAAACTCCCCCAAAAGAATTTTATTGTGGAGTTAAACTCCAAAAGAATTTTAAATGTGGAGTTAAACTTCCAAAAGATTATAAATAGAGTTCAACTCCAAAAGTTTTTTATTGCGGAGTTAAACTCAAAAAGAATTTTAAATGGAGTTGAACTCCCAAAAATATTTAATGTGGAGTTAAACTCCCCAAAAATAATTTTATTGTGGAGTTAAACTCCAAAAGAATTTTAAACGTGGAGTTATACTCCAAAAGAGTTTTATTTGTGGAGTTAAACTCCAAAAGATTTTCTCCTTTCTCTCTAAGAAGAAATCCAAAATGGGTTCTCTTGAAACTCCAAGATCTAGATCTTGGATGATAAAAAAAGAGACCCTTTTTCTTCTCTTGATGGAGTCTTGGGAGGTGGGTTTATGGTAAAACTTTATTTAGTTTAAAAAAAAGAAGATCTAAGCACTTGATTTAATTGGAAAATGAAAAGAAAAAGGAAGAACTTAGAAGAGAGAGGATGGAGGCACAAACCCTAGTTTTTTGGGGAGAATGAATTGTATACTTTATTCATCATCTTGTTGCCTTATATAGGCTTACACATTTACATATAGTCTCTTGGGCTTTACAAAATGGCATCTTGCTCATCCTATGTCTCATGTGCTCATTTCTTTTTCACATGAGCCATAGGCTTTACAAAAATTTGGCTTCATGCCCATTTTCTTACATTCATGCATAAGAAATTATATCAAAATTATTTATTATATGATTTTTTTATTTCGGCATGGGAGAGGCCGGCCGCGGGGCTCGACTTGGGCATGGGCCCACTTACTTGGGTTTGGGCCCGCTTACTTGGGGTTGACCTTGACTTTGACTTGGTTAACTGAGGTGCAAATTTTGACCCCAACAGTAACATATTCTGAACTGATGGAACTCGTTCATACGAGATCTGCGTCCTAAGTTCAAACCTAAATTCATATATGTACAGATTTGGACTAATCCGCACCCTACGGGTAATGACATAAAATAGTCTCTATATACAATCCACGGGCAACCTTAATAAACAAAAATAACACTTGAAACGAAGTGACCCACAAGAGCAGGAGAAAGTGGTTATCGCAATGCGATAACGTAATTAACTGCAGGGGCTTGCGCCTGCAGGGAAGAGCGTCCCCACAATCAAAAACCCCTCACAAATGAGGGGGAATCTGATAAAGTCTGCTACGTCAGTCGCATCTATCCAAACCTCCGATATATATTTCCATAAATCAACTTGGTATCTTCAGAGAGGTGGATGGATATGTCTAAGTATCATCTGCCCATATATTCAGGCAAGACGATCAATCCCAGTTCATTTCTATTTTCGTCGGGAAACAGATTCTGGCATGCCCTATGGGACCTCTTCCTCTTTCCACTCCACACTTTGTGTGTCGTGTTTTGCGAACAAAATCTCGGTGCGCTATATTCATGGTTGCCCCTGGATTTGAGATACTAAAACTTGGTATTTCACTTTTGTGAAGAATCAATGTCTTCTCACTGCACTTCCTGCAATAACAACTCCTCTCCACCCCTGATAGAAGAGTGACATACGGGCCTAACACGGCCTCTATTTTCTCAATGCCGGTGGGGCAGGTCACACAGGTCACTACCGGGCTATTCTTCAGGACCATGCTCCCACCCGCAAGCTTTGGTGCTTCAACGCCACAAGAAGAAGCTCCCAGAAGGTTAGTCTTTGATCGGCTGACTACTATCACGGTTCCTGTCAGCAAGCCGTCCAACTTTAGAGTCCTGGTCTTCAATATGTTGGAGAAGAACTCGAATGGGCCTGTAAAGAAGCCTATGATACCAGAGAGAGCTACCCCAAAACGGTTATCCCTACCTGCTCATGCTACCTATCAAGCCGACAAAAGTGCTTCCCCTCCTAGACGATCGGTCTTCAATAGATTGGCCAACTCTGCTCTAGCTCCAACAAGGACATTGGTCTTTAACAGGCTGATGCCAAGCGAAGCTCCCTAAGAACCCCAGGGGCATGAAGGCGTCTCTAATACGGAGACCATTCCTACTGCACGACATTCTCAACGTCGCCACTGGCATTGAGCGAGACGAGCTAGGGGCAACTCCCCCTCTGGGCTCACTCCACCAGCTTTTATGGTGGATATCGATGCTGCTATTCCAACTGGGAACAACTTTGACCTGCTTAGGAGGGTGCGCAAGAACTCCCTGATTGATGTGTGAAAGTGTGTATATGTATGCTGTAAATAACCGCAATCAATAACGGTGTCGCAAATAGCTAGCCGCGATGAGTTTCTAGTTAATGGATGTAGTTAATGGATGAAGTATTCTTTTCATCTTTTAATTGTGTAATACTAGAGAGATAGCGATGAATGTGGATTAGGGTTCTTGAAGGGAATTAAGTTTTCCTACTACTGTCCCTTGTCCTTCCATTGATCTCTATTTATCTCAAGCCCTTAACAAAACAAGTATTAACTAATCTCAAATCGTGGTCGCGACTATTATTAATTGATAGCGCGCCAGATAAGAGAGTTAATATTTATTTTGCTAAAGTTTATAAATATTAAAATGTCAAAAGAGCTTAAGGGATTTTTCATCCATTATTCTACCCTATCCTACAAACCTTAGCAAGCAAGAATTTACTCCCTCATGGTTATTAGCGTAGTAAAATAGAGATGGAAAATGAATGGAACCATATTTAAAATTTAAAAATGCAGAAAAGTAATGTGGAAAGTAATGCAGAAAAGTAATGCGGAAAGTAAATGCGGAAAGAATTAAAACAAAGAACTACTTTTATTGATCAACTAGTACATTACAAATTGCTCGCTGAAAAACTAAATTACAAAAACCTAGTCGCTAGATCTCTCTCTAGATCAATGGTTAGATGAATAGATGATTATATGATGAGATTATACGATAATGAGATGAATGCACAGCTCTCGGTCCTTTATATAGACTCTGAATGTACAAACCCCAGATGCCATATTAAAGTAGGTATAGTTACAATCATGCCCCCAAAATTCCAGATCCAACGGTCCACATTAGACCACGGTTCCGCCGCCCAAGCCCATGATTGACCGCGGATCCGCCGCTTTCTGGTGGGTTTGGAACTTGGGATTTTTTCTTGCTTTCTCTCTCGATATTTGGAGATCCCCTTGATATATAGATTCTGAAAATATTTCCCTTAGTCTCTGCCGTTGCTAGATTCCTCGATTTGCTTCTAAAATTTGGCAAATTCGGTTTGATATTTCGATTTAACTTGGATCTCCTTCTTAGATTTCAGACCTGTGCTAATACCTGCATAATATCTCAAATCAAATTGTCAGTAGCATTTGTTATTTTTGAGATATTATTCCAACCATTTGCATGATATAATATCTTAAGAATATTGATTAGGAATATTTGATATGATATGCATATTTTAATTAATAATATTTCATTTAAATATTATATGCATATATTTTTCCTAATTACATTAATTATAAATGAAGAAACATATGATAATAATATTTTTACAAATAAACCCTCATATGTTCTTTATTTACATTTAACACATTTTATTAGTTAATAATAGTAGGGAAAATAATCATACAAATGTGCAATATTTTTGACTAATCAAATACCCCAAACTTATTTTTGATTGTCCCGAATAAACTATTTATTAAAAAGAAAAAGAAAAACCTAGCACACTTTCGTATGTAAGACGATTGCACTTAGCTTGTGCAACAACCCTTTAAACCTCTAGGTTTCCCTAGTAGGAGGAGTGTTATCTCCTGAGGGTTTTCAGCGGATTTCACCAACAAAATCCCAAAATAAAAGAAAATAAAGGAAAGAATATGAAAGTTACATGCAAAGATAAGAAACATATAAAATAAAGAATTTGAAAGTAAGTGTTTCAAACTATACTAGCTTTTTAGTTGTCATGAATCCTATCTTTATAGTCATGAAAAGATGTCAGAAATCATACAATCTCTCAATAGAATATCGTCTTTAGTCTTCCTCCTTACCTTTTCTCCAAATATCGATCATATACCTCTACGTGTGTGTAAAATACATCTATACACTTGGAGAATTAAATTCAACCTATCATACCCTTTATCCATATAACTTAGTACTTTTTAGTCGGTGAATATTTTTAGATGGATTTTCTTACACATTTTTCATGCGACCGTTAATATTTCTTGAGATACTAACCAACCGATTACCGAATGTACTCACGTATTAAGGCGTAATTAGCAATATCCTAATCTTTCAACACCTAAGCCTTAGCAGTGACTTCCAAACCAGTTGGTCTAAGGCACCAGGTGATAAGGCACCCTCGCTATATTTTTTTTATGCTGTCTTAAGTAATTACAGAACCAGTGTTCATTTTTCTTCACCATTTATTTTATGTGTCATTTCTATTTTGTTGATTTATATATTTTTTTCTTCATACTAAGGCTTTTAGACAAGAGCATTTCAAGGTATCCTCTACCATCCCAAGTTTCAAGATGTGTGTAAGTGCATATAGTAGGGTATCAACGTTCAGAAGTTTGGACTCAAGAATATGGACTATTTTTCAGACTTATTTCTATTTGCAGATTAGTGATTCCTTCATCTTACTAACCCTTGGGACAACAGCTCATGACTACGTATTACTAACTTCGTTTTAAAACATCTAGATGTACTTGCATTTCTTAAATATTTTCTTTTCTTTCATATGTATTTTTCACTTTCTAACTTTTATTTTCTAAAAAAATTATTATGCAATGCAATATTTACATATGATGCGTAGATATATATAAACCATCCATACAAACCATCCCTTAAACTTGTTTGCAGCAGTATCTTCACCGATGCTGTCCTGTAAGCTTAAAACCTGAAGACTAGGAGAAACAATTCAATAAGATGGTACAAAGAAGGGGTCAAGAGTAAATAACCATGAAATCCTCCCCCAAACTTGTTCTTGGCTCACAATCGTGCAATTTTTTTTTCTTTCAAGAGCCATTTAAAAATATTTTTCTTCTCCCCCACAAACTTGAGTAAAATATTGTTTTCATTACTTAAACATTAAAATTTAACATAAGAGGGGGGAAATATTAATGGTCTACACAAAGCTTTACAAAGAACAAAAGTCAACACCAACCATTCGAATATTTTATCTAGGTAATATCATGGTTGGTAGAATATCATATTACAGATAGACGTGAAGAAGTGGGGAGGAGATAAGAGGTGTAATCGAACGGTTTTATATCTCGGTTGGTATAGACGAAAAAGTGATGGTGAATGAAAACGAGAATGTGATAAATAAGGAATAGGTGGAATAGTTGCATTCTCGTATGTGACTAAAATAAGGGATGGTGGTTCAACTTCTTTCGGGGGAGGTTGATTCATCAAAACATCCAAGTCTTTAAAGAACGCGAGTTCTTCGGCAAAAATATCTTCGAAACTTTCATCGACGGTCCAAGTGATAATCTAATCGGAAAGAAAGAAATTGATATCTATGTTAGCAGATTCACTAGAAAGGTTGAAAGTTTCAAGGTCAATGTGTTTCGACAAGTCAAAGGATTAGAACTCGAGGGTGGACGTGTCGAAAGAAGGGTCCCTACTTGTATAATAAATAGCTGGCTCAAAGCGCATTAGTGGCGTCGTGATTATTATCGCGGGGCAAAAACTCCTCCAATTCGCAACTGTTGGAAGCTATCTCATTGACAGAACATATATTAATTATATGAGCAGATGGTTTGGAAGGTTGACTTCATACCCTGAAAATGTTAAGTTCAATTGTCATCTTTCCAAAGGACAGGTTCATGGAACCACTACGACAATTGATTGTCGCGTTGGAAGTTGCTAGAGAAGGTCGACCAAGAATCACCGGGATTTGGTTCTGTGGGTTTGCCACAGTCTGTGTATCTAAAACTATAAAGTCCACAGGGAATATAAATTTCCCGACTTTGATCAACATGTCCTCAAGCTCACCACTAGGGTGGGTGATAGATCGATCGGCTATCTAGAGAGTGCAGTGGAAGGTTTCAACTCTCCTATGCCTAATTGCTCATAAACAGAATACGGGAGCAAGTTAACATTAGCACCTAGATCGAGTAGAGCGCGACTGATATTTTTACCCCCAATAGTAATAGATATTGTAAGACAACCGGGGTCTTTATGTTTCTTAGGCAAATGTTGGGTAAGAGCATTGCTCATATTACTCGCTAAGAAAACCTTTTTAGGCACTTGAGTTTTCCTTTTCCTAGTGCACATGTCCTTAAGAATTTTCGAATAGGATGGAATTTGTTGGATAGCATTTAAGAGAGGAATATTTATGTTAACTTTCTTAAAAATTTCCACAATCTTCATTTGTGGACTTGGTTTGTTGGGCCTCAACCGGTTTGGAAAAGGAGTTTTATCAACAGGGGTTGGGTCCAACACTTGAGGAGAAGTTTGTGGGGATGGTGTCATGCCCCGCTTCCCAAGATACGTAAACACGGCATATGACAGAGCCAACCATGCTATCTGTGGGTAGAAATCATCCCTCCACAGTCACATTACGACTGTCTATAAGATATCAAGAACAGAAAATAGATAATCTATCTAGTACATATCCATTTGCCACAGTAAATGAAATCAAGAAACCTTATAAGCGGAAGCGAATCAAGATCCAATAAACAACATCTGAAACATGTCCCAATATGGGCTCACATCAAAAGAAATGAAACTTCGAAAATAAATAAACTAAGAGTCTAAAACTAAATAGCTCGCTCCTCATTGATCGGCTTGATTGTTAAAGTATTCTTGATCTGCTTGCAATAAAGGTAGAGGAACTGGGCCATGTAAAACCCAGACGTCAGTGCGTTATGAATATCAAAGAAGCAGTAATAACCAGGATATAATGATATAAGTAAACATGAATATAAATGAATAACACAGATATGGAACAGTGAGGTATGTGTATGTATGGGTGTGTGATGTGTATTCTAAAACTGTGTTTCTTGGTTATTTATTCTAAAAGTCTTTGAAATCAATTTACTGGAATCATCGATGTAACTCAATAGTATCTCATGTGTGCCCGGGACCACGGTCAAGATTCTCAGGCTGAATCCGAGACGTGCCACTAGGCAGTAAACAGGTAACATGTACAGATGAATGATATCAGCAGCATCATTCCGGAGCTGGCCGGGCCCGTAAAGACTGATCAGTATAAGCATCGAGCTGTTGAGTTACAAGTCAAGTTTCATTATTGATTTTCCCTTACTCCCCAGGTCATGTGTTTAAGTCAGGTATTTACGATGTAAATCTAATGCCAATACAGGATTAAGCAGGTATAGGTTTTGTCTATGCAGATAATAAGTTACGTCCGTCAGGACAACAAGTTAGGATTGTCGGCATTAGTAACAAGATCCAAGTAACAACTTAAGTAGTGTGTCGTGAACATGTCATGTGATGTATATTAACCAAATATATGCCAAATGTGAAACTGTAATCGATATCGGAACACGGTAACCAGCACTGATGTCAGGATGCATATGTGTCTATCTGTAATAACCATTTATACGTCCATGACTATGTATGATGCAAACTTGAGAAAATATTGTAATAATATAGTAGTATAATGATATCATGATGTTCCGGCATGCAATTAGATATGCTATTATCAGTACGGATACAAACAGATACTGTAAAACTGTAAATCGGTAATAGTTGCTGAATAATAAAACACATGTACTATTTTTGTTCATAGGAATATCGATATAGTAACATAGCATGTTGCAAGTTAAACTCTCCTGATCGGATCTCACGTTGCGATACAGATGTTATGTCTGATGTCGGGATAAACGTCGCGATGCAACTACGCGCGCGCAGGACTGGACCTGGCTGATCAATGACGTGACGTGATGACTAGGCTGGATGACGACGGTGATTGGGTCGTCTAGATCGTCGGCGATGCGTGCGTCTCTGGTGAGACGATTAAGAACCAATCAAGAAGAAAGATGATGTTCGCTATTGTGTTGGGCTCTGGTGTTGAGTTCTTGGGACAGAGGATAGAGGAAAGGGGCGAGGCGACGGCTTGAAGACGACGATGGCTGCCGTCGGCGACGAGGTGGCTATGAGTTTCTTGAGTTGTGATCGGGGTCGTCGGGGTGCTGCGGTGGTTATGGGTGTGGTGTTGGTGGTGTTGAGGATAGTAGAGAGGGGTGAGAAGGTGAAGGTGATGAGGGTGGTGAGGTGATGAGGTCGTGGTGATCGGTGGTGAGGGGTGCAGGCATGGGCATCGGGGTTTGGGTTTGCTGCAGGGGTTGGGGTCGTCGGGTGGAGAGTGGTGCAGAGCTCAGGGATAGAGAAGGTAGAAGAAGAGGAGGTGGAAGTGGCGGTGAGGGTGACGAGGGTGAGGAGGTGGCGAGGGGATGTGATGACGAGGTGGTGAGGTCTCCGGTGATGGGTGACGGCGAGGTTGGAGTCGGGGTTTGCTGCAGGGATTTCGGGGAGAAGGATGAGAGGAGAAAGTGGTGGTGGTGGATGTTGTGATGAGGTCGAGGGGACAAGGGCGAGTGGACGAGCAGGGTGGCGACGAAGAGGCTAGGGTTCTGCTGCCGAGGTTGTCGCCGCGGAAGAAAGAAATGAGGGGGGAGAGAGAAGGTTTTAGTAATTAAGTTATATTATATATATATAAAGAAAGATAGAGTGAGAGAGAGTCAGAGGGATGGAGAGAGAGAGAGAGCGAGTATAATTATTATAATTAGTTATTAAATATATTATGTATATATTATATATAAGTAACAGTTAGTTTAAATATTATTATAATATATATAGTTTAGGTTTAAACAGCTAATTTCAAAATACTCCGAATATTATCCGGGCTTCTTCTAAAAATTTAGTTTTAAAATATGGAGAATATATGTATAAGTTAAAAGTATAATGCGATGTCCGGTTAATAAAAATGCATACCCCCAAGTACGGATCTACATAAATATACGTAGCGATCCAAACGAGTCTATTTTAACAATTTGGACATGAACATGATGTATGGATGCAAACATATCATATGGGGTATGATAACATACCATGCTAGATATCAAGATATATTATTTGGTTATTGTTTGTATTATTTAAAAAATATACGGATAACAAAATATATCATGTGTGTATAGAGTCTAGATGTGCATGGATCCTTTATACTAGCAAATATTGATGTAATCTAAAACCATGATGTGTTTCAAGCATGCGGGTCTGGTCGGATACTAACCACAGATACCAAATGCACTATCCGCACCCAAAAACAATAATAATCAAGTAACTGTCGTAAGATTTGGTAATACCCAAATAAATATACTACAAATGCACTAAGGTGTTACAGATGGAATGGATCCCAAAATTGGATTTGGGGTGCTCTGAGATTGTGATTCATTCAAGGAAGAGGACTGAGGGTTCGAGCCCAGTGGAAAATGGAGAATGGGCTCGTAAGAAGAGGTTGGATTAGACAAAATAGGAGTAGAAGCAGTAGACAGGGTATCATCGACATCATCATCATGTTCACCAACATGGTTGTTCAGCACTCTTCCCGATCTCAACGTAGTTACGGCACTCACGTTATGATTTTGTTGGTTAAGGACGATATTTGCTCTTTGTGAATGGCCGGGATTTTGTAGAGGTTGAGATGGAAGTTTCCCTTTCTCTCTCTCACTCATCACGACATTTAACTGTGCTATTTGTGCTTAGATCAATTTTATGCTTTCACCGTGGGAAGCAGTGTGTTGCATTAGCGTTTGGATAGAAGACGTTAAGTTAGCCGTCGTTTATGTAGATTGTTTAATAAACATTTCTAAGCTTCTTTCGAGTGCAGAGATTTTATCGGTGCCGACCATTGGAATATTAGTCTGTGATTGAAAAGAATTATTGTAAGGGGCAAAGTTGTTGGCCGGATTTTGGAAAGATTGCGGTTGAAAGGGCTGGTAAAGTTATTGTGGTGGCTGTTGTTGCTGTGTGGGAGGCCTTTGATAGTTATTTTGGCTTGGGAAATAATTTTGATTTTGAGATTGGTTTTGGTTCCAAGAAAAATTAGGTTGATTCCTCCATCCCTGATTATATGTGGATGAATAAGGATCGTTTCTATGTTGTTGTTGAAAAGCAGCATTGGTTTGTTCATGACCTTAAGATGGAGGATTCAAAGAACATTCTTCCGTTAAATGTGATGAGTCAAAACAGCAGCCACACACGGTTTTGAGGAGCATAACTTGGTTTAGGGAGGCTAAAGAGATTTTTCATTCCATAGCTTCGAGTTTCTTTTGCATCGCAGGCATTTCAGATTTCATTGCGATGGAAGTATCGAGCTGATGGATACCTACCCTAGATGAAGACGATGTTGTTGGTCTATGTTGGATATGTATGCCCTAGAGGCCTGTATTGTATAGGATGCTAGGGATATGTATGTACATGACAATCTTGCTCAGTTATATATAGTATATTATTCGAGTTGTCTTTATCTTGATATGTGTATTTCTTTCTATTGATACTTTATATTGCTTGCACATATTGATAAAGACTCGATATAGTAGTATATTATTATGGTTTGACTTTATCTTAACATGTGCATATAACATATGGCGGTTACATATTGATAAAGCCCGTAGGATTTTGCATGACTACCAGCATTATGATGGTGATCATACTTGTGGGAGCTAGGTAGTCCATAAGCACATCCTTAAAGGTCCCAAGTCGCAGGGGTATCGAGATCGGGCATCGATACTCCAGAGTAGACTTGTGTATACGTTTCTAGACTCCGATGAGGGGCGGTGGTTGGTCCCACAACCATTGGTGTGATCACCTAAGATTGTATACAGGTGCTCATTGTTGGTGAGTACACTGGACGGACTTGCCGAGAACTTCTAGATGGTATTATACCTATCGTCAGATAGCGGTTCTCAGGTGACATGAGTACAGGTTAGTCTTAGGACCTGAGGTCATCATTTGTCTCGTATGAGTTCCCACTGTGCTTTGATCACTATCCTACCACGGCTCTACCGAGTCGTGCAAATAGGTTTTGGTTGGGTGTAGTCCCGAGCTACATGAAGGCGGTGAGTGATTGTCAGGGACTAGTCTCTCCCGGCATTGGGAGTCGATATTGCACTGTGTCCGGTTGGCTAGAACCATAAGAACTTGGCCAAGGCAGTTGAGAAATACTGATGGTTAGATCTGTAGTTTCTCGAAATGGTCCTGAGCCAAATCGACATTGTAAGTGCACGGCGGCGCCCCGGCCTCCATCCCGAGGCCAAATGCGGAAGCGATGGTTAACTTTAATTTTTCAAACCGGCACCACCGCGCACTAAAACCCGGATCGTACCATTAACTAGTCCTAGCTAACTACAAGATGGGGAAGAGAGATATACCGAGCGATCCATGTCCTCCGGTCTTCTCGCCGTCGTCCCGATCTCCCGCGGAATGTCCGGTCTCCACCTCCTCTCCGGAAGGGCACCACGTCGCCGGCTTCTTTTACGGGCTCCCACCTCTATACCGAGGCAACTCAGGCACGAAGTTGGCGAGCCGACGTGCCCAAGGTTTGCTGTAGAATGTGTGTAGAACTCATGTCTCATTTTGGGGTTATGGAGTTTGCCTTTTGGTGGAGGAAATGAACTTGGCTTTTGGAGATGGAACTTGTGGGGATTTTACCAAGCCAAAAGAGATGAAAACCCCCCACAACAAATTGGGACAGCCCCCTCATTGCTCTTGGCCGGCCATGCATTTTGTGATGGAGAGAATGAATGAATCAAAATGAGGGGAGCCACTCACTAATCATGCAAGAGAGAGAGGAATGGTTATCATATGAAGAAAATGATCACAAAGAAACACCAAGACTCCACCAACCTCACCCTTCATCATCATCAACAATCATGTCCTACAAAAGTCAAGCCATGATGGATGAAGAAGTCAAATGGTCAAGGGATGGTTCACCATCATGATACAATAATATGCAATCACCTCCCTCCACAAATGCTTATTTGCACAAATGCAAATAAGCCCTCCTCCACCAAACTTCGGCCATTGAAAGATACAAATGAAATATGGCCGAAACGGAAAGCAAACTGGCAACTCCAGAAAACTGGTCCCGTAATAAATTACAGGAAAACCCCGATACTGTGTATACACACCCGCATTTGTATTCCAACCGAAATACAAATGCAATGAGACAAAATTTACACTGTACTATACTAGGATCCGGCTTAAACTAAAGCCGGCTAGTATTATCCGTCCGATCCTGATCCGTGCAATACCGCACGTATCTGATCGAACCCTGCCATATCTCCATACGGCCTCTACAGCGTTTCGCCCGAAAACTTGAGCAACTGTATGTGTTGGACTCTAAAGACTCGTCAACACCTTGGTTGTGGATTTAACCACTAGCACGTCAGAGGTATAAGCCAATACGTAACGGGCTACCAGGTATTGACCAAAAGGGACGTCGATGAGCGAACTCATCCTGACACCCTACTGAGCCTGTCAGTGACAATATCCGTACAGTCCGGTCTGTTCATCTATGAGCATCGTATGGCGGGCCTAGGGGGTTGGTAAAAGTCAGACCCCCAAAAGCGGTACAAGTCGTGTTGGAGTGTAGCCCAGAACACCCTGAGATACTACTGGAATACCTACCAGTAAATCTCCTGCCTCGGCCGAGGGCTTTGTGTAATGGCTCTCCTAGACACAGCACGACCTCACCCCCAATACCGGGAGAGACGAACCCCTGAAGATCCGCTCACTGCCTCTATGTGGCTCGGGACTGTACCCAACTAAAACCTGTTTGCACGTCTTCTTTGAGCGTGGTAGGGTAGTAATCAAAGTATAGTGGGAACTCACATGAGACAAATGACGATCCCCAGGTCGATGAACTAACTTGTACACATGTCACTAGGGAACTGCTATCTGACGTCTGATATAATCCCAACTAGCAGGTTCCCGGCGAGTCCTGTCCTGTGTACTCATAACCTAATGAGCACCTGTATACATCTTAGGTGATCCAACTGACACCAATGGCTTGTGAGACCGGCCACCGCCCCTCGTCGGGGTCTCGACTGTATACACTAGTCTACTCTGGAGTATCGATGCCCTGTCTCGAAACTCCCACGACTAGGGACCTTTTAAGGATGTGCTTATAGACCCCAGCTCCCACTTATATGATCGCCCTCATACTGCTGGTGGTCAAGCAAGAATCCTAGGGGCTCTATCAACGTGTAATAGCGACATGTCCGGTCACCTAAAGCAGTACACGATGATAAAGACAAACCAGATAGCATACTATCATCTCGAGTAAGACTGTCCTACCGGGATAGGTCCTCCCTCAATCATTGCAATCACGTGCCTGTGATCCAATAATTGACTCTGAGGGCACTATCTCCAACAATCTCCCACTTGCACTCAAGGCTAATTATTGCGATGTCGCATACCCGTGTGATACCGAACACCCAACTCCTCTACTAGTCAGTCTCACAAAGCTCGTTTGCGAAACTATTGCGTTCGAGGAATAGCCTCAGTGAGTGGATCCGCCTGGATGTTTCTTTCTATGTCTCTCTATATCTCAAGTTCGCGGAGAAAGCCATCTCCTGAAATGAGCAATACCTGTCTTAGAATGTGTCTGTATGTTTGATGGGACCTAGCTCATAAATGAACTCCAAATCCAAACTTCTTAGACTGTATCGTCAACTGAACTTAATCAGTAACCTGCGCCATGCCACCCTCAGTATTGCCTTAGACCACCTGTCCAAAATACTGCCCCTCGTCAGAAGGAAAACTATAACTCTGACAACCTCCCTGTCGTCCAAGTCACCTTGGAAGCATGGAATGATAACTGTCTCCCGAATGAGGCTGTCGTTATCATATCCCTAGAACATCCACTTATGTTCTAAAACTGCTTTCAACTGTTTCTCCAGGATTGGATCAATGTCAACTTATTGCATCTAGTGCAAGAGCAACATCTGGTGTGGTACTTGACATCTCATGATTGACTCAATTGCCTGAGCAAGTGATCTGCCAATCATGCACATCCCTCTCCCCTTTAGTCTGTAAGACACCTTTAGAGAGGGTGACTCCATCACCTGCAGGTACACTACCGTGCCAGGAGTCGTCCATTCTAAATACTCTTAGAATGCTGTCTAAGTATCCTGATTGGGAAACCACCCAAATCTAGATCTAAAACCATAGATCTAGTAACCAGTATGTCTGATATAATGTCCAAGTCCCATGTGGAGAAACCACTGTGTGACGACCAAAGTGTAACCGATTGTAGTATAGGAATATCACTTCCTACTATGTGTATGTCATCCAAATAGCAAGACATCACACCCTACTACCTTCTCAACAGATCCATCCTCTATTCTGATGAAGTCAAACCTATGACTGTCACATCAGAAATTGATGATCTATCTCCGCTATATCTGCTTTAGTCCATAAATAGACATAAGCTACCTGTCCACCAATGCTTCCGCTGCTCCCACTGACTACGACAACCCTCTGGCAGAGTCATATACACGTACACTTCTAAAGCTAGTTTAGAACGACGCTATACTCATCCTCCTGCCGGGTCTCGCAGCCTGGAACAACAGCAATGGCAAGTCTGGGTAAACAAGAACTTCCCTGTCACCGTCCTTGAGGCTACCGGAGTACCTCTCGGGTGCCTGAAGTTACCCACCTTATCTGCGGAGTGGCCAATGGAATGTCAAACCAGATTGAATCTTTAGGTTCCTATGAAATCTTCAGCAATCGTTTGTGGTTCTGGAATCACTTCCAGTTCTACCATACTGCCACTGCTGTTTTCTGAAAAATCCATTTTATTTAAAACTGTGGCGAGTCTAGAACAATATCGCTATTGTTCTTCCAGATGGTAGAAAGTCAACCCTCGTCATAGCTTGGGTCAACCCACAAACAGCCATTACAGAAACGTGCCTTGAGTTGTCCAGTGTCTGGTTTTAATCATAAGCCGGACAACTCCCCGTACCTTAACATCGTTAAGATATGAACTGTTCTATGTCCAATATAGGACCAGAGGCACTGATTTAATTGAACCAGATTCAAATCATGCAGCTGTCTCCAGTGCATGTCAACTAAATGGAAGGAGGCCGATCAGCGTTACTCAACTTAGGAATGCTTCCAATTATGAGTAACCTGAAAGAGAAGCAAGTTCCCTAAATCATTACTATCATCTGAATACCATACACAAGTATCTACATCTTCGATCACCTTGAAGAATCCCGATACTTGCAACACCTGGTTCTCTACTTTATTCATGTACCTATAACTTCTCAAAATTCGGACCCTGTATTTCCACGAAACACCTGTCTAAAAACTAGAGAAGTCATAAGTAAACCGAATATAGCACGAGGACCAACCCCTCTGTCCTGATGGACCCTGGACAACATACAATACTCTGTATAAGTCCCTTGAGTCTAATAACTCAATCCCTGTATGTCATAGGTTGAAAACTGTACCTTTGGTTATGAAGAATTACACCGCTGTTCAATGCTCCTTACCTAACCATCCAATGATATAGGTAAATGTCATAGACATAATTTGAAAAAGGTATATCTCACTCTATGAAAATAGACGTACAGTTAGGTTGAAATTGGTGCATAACAGCGGATATTCAAAACCAAATATTTGCCGACCGGCAAACAACCCAGGTGATTTCCTCAAATATCACCGATTACAGCGAATCCTGATATTATGAGGATGATCACCTAATTCCCACTAACCTACTCCCACTCATCATCTGTAAAACCATACAGATGTGAGAATCATACCTGGTAAATACATATCCTGGAGTAAGTATCTAATCGGGAAATCAGTTTTCCTTTAACAGTACACAGTGAAGCTGAAACATTATAAATGTTTCGTAGGGGTATCCTGGTATTCCTAGTAATTCCTCTTCCATTATCCAGAATCACGACTGTAACCGTATAATTAATCTTTCCAAATCCCATTATATGTCTTTAGTCATTACCTTCTGCACACCCCTTTAGGCCAAATGGTTTTCTTCCTTCTCTACCGTTCGGCACCAGCCTATGGTTTGGAAGAAGACTATCCAATAAGCATAATGGGTGTACTGTTCTAATCCTAGGAGCACTCGCAATGCGAGAGAAGGTGAAGATAAAAGACACCTGAATAAATCTTATTCCTATTTCTCCTGAACCAGAATCCATCCCCGAACTGGAACAAGTTCCTTTCAAGTTCGTATATAACCATACGATGGAGTATCCAATAAACTGTGGATCTTCGTAGTGATACGGAGTGTCCTGGAGAAATACAAAGGTGATTTAGGATTGGCGAAGAAATACTTGGTTTGGTTGTGAATAGCAGTCGCAATTTACTTTGCCCTCTTACTAATCCCTTTATATGTCTTTACTTAATACCTTCTGTACACCATCGTTAGGCTAATTGGTTTTCTTCATTCCCTACCGGTCGGCACCGGCCTAAGGTTTGGAAGAAGACTATCCAATTTGCGTAATAGGTGTACTATCTCCTAAACCAAGGAGTACTCACAACCTGAGAGAAGGTAAAAGGAAAAGACAACTGAATAGTCCTATTCGTTTTCTCCAGAACCGGAAACCATCCTCGAATAAATTCCTTCGAGTTCGTATCTAACCATACGATGGTTTTGTCCAATGGAAGTGGACGTTCGTAGTAATACGGGGTGTCCTGGAGAAAAGAGTAAAAGTAGGAGTGGCAATGAGGTTTGCAACTCTGACAATCCAAAAGTCGGTGTTTAAGAAGGTTCGGTCAACTTGGTCACTGAGTCATAATCTTAGGGTCGGGTCAATGGGTCGCTGCCAAAGAGAGAGAGAAAAGAAACACTCAGCGTGCACTCTAACCTAGATCAGAATGGTTACCAATTTATCTAATCTGGAAACCTCCCACTGTAACCTCAAATTCTTCTCCAAACCCGAAAGAAGAATTAGTCGGGATCACCCGAGGAGTAAACCAACTCATCAGTGGGAATCGGGATCCAACTATCATCGCATGATAACGTGACGGAATCCGCTCACGCTATCACACTCCAGAAGGTATGCGCATATCTGGCAAGTTTCAGTTTCTTTAGAAACTCTCGATGTGACTTTTTCCCCATGCTCTTATGACCTTGACGAAGGCCAACAAATCATAAGTCACATGTCAAGTTCTACCCGTCATTGTCCAGGTTAATTTGAACCCACCCGTACAAGCCCTTGACGAAGGCCAACATGGCTATATGACTGTCCCAAACCAACGCATCTATCTATGCAGCAGAAAGGTAACAAGCAGCTACCATACACTATGCCTTGACGAAGGCCAACAAACATAGCATGAATACTACGTGCTACCCGTCTGAAACGACGGAGGGCTATGAATGGTTTCTGGCGAAAACCTTTAACGTAATGAACTTGATATCGTTGAAGGAACGGATAGCTTTATAAAAATATAGTGACGAAAACCTTTGCTAAAGAGGTCACTCCCGGTGAAGGGATCTCGGCTCTTTCCCCGTAGAATGAGGTGCAGGATATTCCAACTGGATACCACGGTGCAAAGAAAAAGTAATCGGCTATAGTGAAGTTATTGCCCTGAAGCAAACTTTTTGTCCAAGGGGTCACTCCCGGTGAAGGGATCTCGGCCCTTGCCTCGTCGACTGAGGAGCAGGATATTCCAACTGAATACCACGATGCAAAACAAAAGTGAACGTTCTTGCAATAACAGCTTTTTGAAAAGTGTTCCAACAACATCAGATTAGGTTTGTTTAACTTCCATTGATCTGAATCAATACAGTCCCATCAATTGATCACACCACAAAGAACGAAAATATACTGATGTACGTATTTGCCATCCGCATTCGCCACTGGGTCCCGTCATTACCCGTTAGGTTAGCTAACTAACGACAGAGCGGGGACTGGACTAGCGCGGATGCAAAACATATACAACATCTACTAATATATATACCAGTATATTATGTTTCGCTCAAGGCGTGATAAAAATGCAACATCACAGAAATATACAGCATCACAGAACAATACAGATATTTGGGATCCCCGGGTTTCACAGAGCCGCTGAAACCCGACGTTCCCCTGGTCGTGTGGATAGCCTGTGCAATGAGATCCTAGACCCCTACGGGCGCGGCAAGTAACCCGCCAAAACCTGAAGCGAGGCAGCCCCCTTCAGCGACGTGAATGGACCACCCGGCACTTCACGGAATCCGGCAACTCGGGCACCCCTCCTGGGTCAACCTGTACCCCCTACGAGTGCGGCGAACAGCCCGCCAATTCTAGAGTGAAGCCCCCTCCGTCTGAATGCCATGAGATGCGGGCTCGTTGCCCTCTAGAACCCGGCTATCCGTGCACCCCTCCGTGGGGTAATCCTAGTACAGAAAGTAAAATATACATACAACGGGTACATCGACCGCAACCTGGTCGTGCCCTAAAATAATAATAAAAACAGGCAGTGACGGCAGTCCACATGTCGGACGCTCGCCCCGCAATATCAAATGTACATAATACAACCACAACTGTACTAGCATTGCATCCAGGCTATCCCCCATGACCGATCCGCAACATCACATCAATACACAGAACATCAACGTGAAAGTCACGTTCACAAATCCGTCTAACCGGGCTATAGCAGTTAGACAGGATTTACCGATCAAGTGACATTCACGGTCGCAGATATAATGTAAATACTGTGAACTAATGTGTTTAATATATCCGATCGATCAAATTTAACTAAGTGGGCCCCCAAGTACTACTGCAGCACATCAAGAAATTCTGGGCCCAAAAATAATATTCCAAAACCCCTATTTTCATCACAGGAGCTCTCTGTAAAAATTTGGCACACTGATCTGCAAATACTGCGGCGGAACCACGGCCCAAGCATGGGTTTGGCCGCGGTTCCGCGGTCGTATAGAGCGATCACGTGATCAAATTTCTACAGAATTCTTATAATTCCCTGCACATCATTCTGAAACAACCTGAAAAATTTTTAGACCTCAAAAAATTTCGACAGAAACTGATGTGAAGAAAACGCGGGTTTTTGGAATTTTGTTCGATCGGAAATGTAAAACACATTAGACCAAGCTAGACTATATTAATGGCGACGCTCTGATACCACTGTAAGTGCACGGCGGCGCCCCGGCCTCCATCCCGAGGCCAAATGCGGAAGCGATGGTTAACTTTAATTTTTCAAACCGGCACCACCGCGCACTAAAACCCGGATCGTACCATTAACTAGTCCTAGCTAACTACAAGATGGGGAAGAGAGATATACCGAGCGATCCGTGTCCTCCGGTCTTCTCGCCGTCGTCCCGATCTCCCGCGGAATGTCCGGTCTCCACCTCCTCTCCGGAAGGGCACCACGTCGCCGGTTTCTTTTACGGGCTCCCACCTCTATACCGAGGCAACTCGGGCACGAAGTTGGCGAGCCGACGTGCCCAAGGTTTGCTGTAGAATGTGTGTAGAACTCATGTCTCATTTTGGGGTTATGGAGTTTGCCTTTTGGTGGAGGAAATGAACTTGGCTTTTGGAGATGGAACTTGTGGGGATTTTACCAAGCCAAAAGAGATGAAAACCCCCCACAACAAATTGGGACAGCCCCCTCATTGCTCTTGGCCGGCCATGCATTTTGTGATGGAGAGAATGAATGAATCAAAATGAGGGGAGCCACTCACTAATCATGCAAGAGAGAGAGGAATGGTTATCATATGAAGAAAATGATCACAAAGAAACACCAACACTCCACCAACCCCACCCTTCATCATCATCAACAATCATGTCCTACAAAAGTCAAGCCATGATGGATGAAGAAGTCAAATGGTCAAGGGATGGTTCACCATCATGATACAATAATATGCAATCACCTCCCTCCACAAATGCTTATTTGCACAAATGCAAATAAGCCCTCCTCCACCAAACTTCGGCCATTGAAAGATACAAATGAAATATGGCCGAAACGGAAAGCAAACTGGCAACTCCAGAAAACTGGTCCCGTAATAAATTACAGGAAAACCCCGATACTGTGTATACACACCCGCATTTGTATTCCAACCGAAATACAAATGCAATGAGACAAAATTTACACTGTACTATACTAGGATCCGGCTTAAACTAAAGCCGGCTAGTATTATCCGTCCGATCCTGATCCGTGCAATACCGCACGTATCTGATCGAACCCTGCCATATCTCCATACGGCCTCTACAGCGTTTCGCCCGAAAACTTGAGCAACTGTATGTGGGGGACTCTAAAGACTCGTCAACACCTTGGTTGTGGATTTAACCACTAGCACGTCAGAGGTATAAGCCAATACGTAACGGGCTACCAGGTATTGACCAAAAGGGACGTCGATGAGCGAACTCATCCTGACACCCTACTGAGCCTGTCAGTGAAAATATCCGTACAGTCCGGTCCGTTCATCTATGAGCATCGCATGGCGGGCCTAGGGGGTTGGTAAAAGTCAGACCCCCAAAAGCGGTACAAGTCGTGTCGGAGTGTAGCCCAGAACACCCTGAGATACTACTGGAATACCTACCAGTAAATCTCCTGCCTCGGCCGAGGGCTTTGTGTAATGGTTCTCCTAGACACAGCGCGACCTCACCCCCAATACCGGGAGAGACGAACCCCTGAAGATCTTCTCACTGCCTCCATATGGCTCGGGACTGTACCCAACTAAAACATGTTTGCACGTCTCCTTTGAGCGTGGTAGGGTAGTAATCAAAGTACAGTGGGAACTCACACGAGACAAATGATGATCCCCAGGTCGATGAACTAACCTGTACACATGTCACCAGGGAACTGCTATCTGACGTCTGGTATAATCCCAACTAGCAGGTTCCCGGCGAGTCCTGTCCGGTGTACTCATAACCTAATGAGCACATGCATACATCTTAGGTGATCCAACTGACACCGATGGCTTGTGAGACCGGCCATCGCCCCTCGTCGGGGTCTCGACTGTATACACTAGTCTACTCTGGAGTATCGATGCCCTGTCTCGAAACTCCCACGACTAGGGACCTTTTAAGGATGTGCTTATAGATCCCAGCTCCCACTTATATGATCGCCCTCATACTGCTGGTGGTAAAGCAAGAATCCTAGGGGCTCTATCAACGTGTAATAGCGACATGTCAGGTCACCTAAAGCAGTACACGATGATAAAGACAAACCAGATAGCATACTATCATCTCGAGTAAGACTGTCCTACCGGGATAGGTCCTCCTTCAATCATTGCAATCACGTGCCTGTGATCCAATAATTGACTCTGAGGGCACTATCTCCAACAGACATGACTTATCAGGACAGTAGGGGTCTGACGTTTACCATCCCCTAAACCCGGTATGCGATACTCTTAGACGAAGAGACTGGACTGTACGGAGATTGTCACGGATAGGCTCAGTAGGGGTCCGGATGATCTTTCTCGTCGGACTTTTTTTCGATAGGTACCTTGGTAGCTGTTTCGTACAGCTAGTGCCGCTGACGTGCTTGTGGTTAAACCCACTGCCAGCGTACCGTCGAGTCTTTAGAGTCCCACACAAAGGGTTTATCTGATTCAAGCGAAACGATGTGGTGGCCGTATGTTTATACGTGCAGGTTTTCGATCGAATGATAGTACTATCCGGCTTAGGATTAAGCCGGATTATTAAATCAAGGATTGATTTAATATTTTACATGTACATATTTCGATATGTATATTCTAGTGTTATCCAAATTTTTCGATCGGACAGTTGATACTGGCGGGCTTAGGATTAAGCCGGTTTATTAAATCGGATATTGATTTAATGCCAGTATTATTTTGGTGATATTATTCCATCTCTTTGGTATTCGTATTTTTATATGAATATGGGTATGTATATATGGTAGAAAGTATTTTTTATTTATACGAAATACCTTCTAGGTGAGGACACCTCATCTTGTATTTTTCTATTTTCTTCAAAATAGAAAACGAGGTGGAAAAGGAAGAAATGGTTTGAAGCATGGCATGAAGAATGGTCTTGGCATTTATTGTTATTACTATTGAAGTATGGTTGATTTTAAAAATGAAAAGGAAATACTTCATAAAAGAGATGAGTTAGCAATTCTTATGCTTATTCTTCACTTACCATTCTCTCTCATCTTTGAGAGCTCTTTCATTCTCTTCTTTTGAGTTCATCTTCAACTCAAAACCCTACCATTCTCATGTGTTGAGAAACAAGATTTGAGATAGAAAATCACCACTATTATCACTACATCTCCTTAGTTACTTAGACTAGCAATCTAGGTCACTAAGTTTCTTCATTTGTAAATCCAAGTTTGAATCAAGAGCTCTCGGGTGGATCATTTAGGATCAAGAAGGCGATCTAGCAAGTTTGATCAAGATCACCTAAGGAGCTAAAGAAGAGGAGTGAAGACCCGAAGGACACGAGTCTCTAGGTATAACTTCTTTTTCACAGTAGATAGATCTCCTGTAGATAGTTAGTTTCGGTTTATGGTTAGATTCTAGGACGAGTTTTCTTGTGTCAGATTTTTTAAAAGTTAAAGTTTTTCATTCCGCAATGGCCGCCATAGGCGGCCAAGGCACTAGGAAACCCAACAGTCTAGTGCTCTCCCACTATAATGTTTGTTCGGCGAAATCTTCCAGAAATTGCCACGCTTCGCATCGTCTTTTGACATGAAATGACATTGACAAATGGTTTCTAGCATTTGTTTTGTAGCTGGATTGATACCTTCATACATAATCGGCAAAGTTTCCATCTATCGATTATGTGATGAGGGCATTGGACAAGAAAATCTTTAAACCGTTCAAAGCATTTCCAAAAGGGTTCGTTGGAATGTTGGGCAAACTGGTTAATCTCGCTCCGAATACGGGCATTCCTGTGATGAGGATAAAATTTCTTAAGGAATGCTTTAATGAATTCATCCCATTTAGTGATAGAATGTGCGCCGTTGCTATAAAGCCACTTTTCTGCGAGATCGCACATGGTAAAAAGTAGAAGACGTAATCGCAGAGCATCCTCTGAAAGTTGGGTGGTGTTCATCATTACACATACGTTTTCGAATTTGGTTATAAAAATGTATGCATCTTCATATTCAAGCCCGTGAAATTTGGGCAACAAGTTGATGAAGTACGGTTTAATTTCAAAATTATCTCCATTGGCTAGTGGAAGAGACAGACACGCAGGAAGGGGTCCGTGTATGGGGTAGCATCGGTTTTGAAGAGTGGTGCGTAGTGGATTCTGAGTTTGCGCACCTACGGGTGGTGGTAAGGGGGTATTGTTAAAACCTGATGGAGATCTGTCCATCTCGGGAGATGTGGTAGGTGGAGGAGAAATAGAAGATGAAGAAGTATCGACTTCGGAGTCGACAGCAAAAATGCGGACTAGATGGGCACTAGAATCCCGTGTCCATCCGATCATGCACTAAGCGGGTTTAATGCACGTGGCAGCGTGTGATATGTGTGAGAACGATTTTTAAGAAAGCCTGTTTTGAAAAATTCGGACGTGAGGCTTGACTCAACCAATCACAAAATGCACAATCAATCTTTAGAGCAAGGGTCACCTAGTTCAAGTCACTAGACCGCTCCTAGATTTCCAAAGGACAAGACGTAGGATCAATCCTCTACCACCTCCTTATCAATCTTGCGGCCAGGTAACTGGGAGGTATCCGCTATACGAATCATCTAAATAGTAGGCCTAATTAAGTAACCACTTTCCTTAATCACACTTGCCTAGACACCACAAGAGAAATGCAGATAAGCAATAGATTATCCACGACCTTCCTCTATCTTAATTGAGCGCGACAGTCCTTAGAGACTTGGTCTAGATATTTTTTATTAATGTAGGGTGATAGTATACTCGTTTGTGATTTGTGGGGTCTAGGAAGAGTGATGAAATCCCCACCTAATCTGAATTTGGGTTTATTGCCCCTTAAAATCCAGTTTAGATATGCAAAATAAACCGAAATCAAAATACGCAAAAAGATTTTTTTAGCGGCGCTGTTTGCAAAGAATCCTGCAGGTAAAATCAGTTTATTGGAGCTTTAGAGGAAAGAGAGAGGCAATATAAGAATACCAGAGAAGATTGGGGGCCTAACTCTTCAATTGGGCCGCGGTTTCGCCACCGAATGCACCCAAGGGTCGCGGTTCCGCCGCCGGTTGACAAGTTCTTCTGTTCCAATTTCTTCAGGGCACACCACTACTTTTCTGGTCCAAGTTGAAAGTCTCTGAATCTCTGTTGGCTTGCTCCAATTACTCCTGATTCCCTTGCAAAACTCACACAATAATCGTTAAAAACACAAGATGCGGTTTATGTTCTCTTTTATTTTATGTTTCTGGTTTTTATAAGAAATCAACCCGAATAACAAGAAAAATAATTACGACCGTTTCCCCGACAACGGCGCCATTTGATTGATGTGTGAAAGTGTGTATACGTATATTGTAAATAACCGCAATCAATAACGGTGTCACAAATAGCTAGCCGCAATGAGTACGGATCGTCTGCAGGGAAACTTGAATTTCTTTTCTTGTTTTATACGAGTTAATAAAAGAGAGGAGGGATTGTTGTCATTTTAAATTAAAATGGGTAGAAAATTTTATAATAGAAAGGCTTGTAGGGTTTATAGGACTTAGTAGTTGATAGATGAAGTAAAAAAATATAATTCTTTTTATCATTTAATTGTTTAATACTAGAGAGATAGCGATGAATGTGGATTATGGTTCTTGGAGGGAATTAGGGTTTCCCACTATTGCCCCTTGTCCTTCCATTGATCTCTATTTATCTCAAGTCCTTAACAAAACAAGTATTAACTAATCTCAAATTGTGGTCGTGACTATCATTAATTGATAGTGCTCTCGATAAGAGGGTTAACATTTATTTTGCTAAAATTTATCAACATTAAAACGTCAAAAGAGCTTAAGGGATTTTTCATCCATTATTCTACCCTATCCTACAAACCCTAGCAAGAAAGAATTTACTCGCTCATGGTTATTAGCGTAGTAAAAGAGAGATTGAAGATGAATGAAATCATATTTAAAATTTAAAAATGCCGAAAAGTAATGCGGAAAGTAATGCAGAAAAGTAATGCGGAAAGTAAATGGGAAAAGAATTAAAACAAAGAACTACCTTTATTGATTAACTAGTGCATAACAAATTGTTGGGATTTCCTAGCGCCCTGAACATCAACTGTGGCCGTTGCAAATCAATTTTTTTTGGGGTTTTGAAAACTGGCGCTAGAAAAAACCGTTCTAGAATCTACCATAAAGCTAAACTAGCTAATTAGGAGGAGAGCTAACTACTATGATAGAAAAGTCTCACCAAAAGATCCGTGTCCTTCGGTCTTCTATCCTCTTCGTTTGCTCCTATAGATCTCCTTGAACAAGCTTGATCACCTTTCCTTGCTTCTTGAGATCTCCTGGATCGTGCTTGATCGCCGGTCTTCCTTCGTCGAAGATGATCCATCCGAGAGATGTAGTACATGGTTCTAGCTCCACACTAAGAATCTAGTGGAGCAACTAGAGACTCTAGATTGCTAATCTAAAGTGTCTAAGATGTACTGTATGGATCTAAGTGTGTATCTATTTCACCTCCTCTCTTGATTCTTAACACATGAAATTGTAGAGAGGAGGTTGAAGATGAAGGTAGAGGAGCTCAAGAAGGCTAGTGAGGAGAGTGAAACCAAAATGGTGAGAATGGAAAAATGAAATCCCATGAGAGAGAAAAAGACCAAGCATGGTTTTGTAAAACCCCTTTTTTTTAATATAAAAATACATCCATACTTGAATAGTGTTGATAAATGAATATTCAATTCATTTGTCAATACTATTCAAGCATGGCTCTCACCATAGTCACCTTACTACCTTTACACCTCATTTTTCATTTAAGATAAATGGTTAAAACTAAAATAAGGTGTCCACCTTCTAGAATGTTTTCCGTATAAATACAAATTACACTTTACTGTATATACATACCTGCATTTGAATCAAAATACGAATACCCAAAGAGATAGAATAACACAAAGAGCATAATACCAGAATATACATATTGAAATACATATATGTAAATTATTAAATCAATACCTGATTTAATAATCCGGCTTAATCCCGAGCCGGCTAATATTATCAACTGTCCGATCGAAAGTCCGGATAACTAGTACAATCAATCGATCGAAAACCTGCACGTATCCAATGCAGCTACTGCATCATTTCTCCTGAACCAGGGAAAACCTTCTGTGTGGGACTCTAAAGACTCGACAGTACACCGACAGTGAGTTACTGGATAAATCCATAACCACAAGCACATCAGTGGCACTAGCTGTACGTAACGGCTACCCGAGTACTTGTCGAAAAGGAAAGCCGACGAGCAAACTCATTCGGATCCCTACTGAGCCTATCTGTGAAAATCTCCGTACAGTCCGGTCTCTTCGTTTGAGAGTATCGCATACCGGGACTAGGGGTGGTAAACATCAGACCCTAATAACCCGATAATTCATGCTGATGTGGCTCAGGATCAATCCGGGAAACTACTGATCAACTTATCAGTAAACCCCAACTGCCTTGGCCAAGGTCTTATGGTGCTGGCCAATCGAACACAGTGCGATATCAACTCCCTATACCGGGAGAAACGAATCCCCAACAATCGCTCACTACCTCCATGTGGCTCGGGACTGTACCCAACTAAAACCTGTTTTCTCGACTCAGTAGAGCCGTGGTAGGGTAGTAATCAAAGTTCAGTGGGAACTCATACGAGATAAATAACGATCTCAGGTATGAAGATTAACCTGTACTCATGTCACCTGAGAACTGTTATCTGACGATACGTATAGTACTATCTAGAAGTTCTCGGCGAGTCCGTCCAGTATACTCACCCCCAGTGAGCACCTGTATATGATCTTAGGCGCAAAAGACCAATGGACGCGGGACCAACCATCGCCCCTCGTCGGGGTCCAGAAACGTATACACTAGTCTACTCTGGAATATCGATGCCCAGTCTTGATACTCCCATGACTAAGGACACTTTAAGGATGTGCTTATCGACTACCCAGCTCCCACAAGTATGATCGCCATCACAACGCAGGTAGTCAAGCAATGATCCTACGGGTTTTATCAACATGTATAAATGATACGTAATAACAAGTAAAACATATGCACATGTTAAGATAAAGAAAAACCAGATAGCATACTATCATATCGAGCAAGATTGTCCTATACATACATATGTCCAAGCATCCACATGTATACATATACAATAATGGCCTCTAGGGCATACATATCCAACAATCTCCCACTTGCACTAAGGCCATATATTGGAGTACCGAGTACCCAACGTATGCACTAAGGCTAGATGTTGGCGTATCGCATACCCAACATCTCAAATAGTCTCTCGAACTGTGCTTGAGGAAGGGCTTTGGTGAATGGATCCGCCGTATTGTCTTTTTTGTCCACTCTCCGCACCTCGATATCCCGGCGATCAACGATCTCCCTGATCAGGTGATCCTGCTTCAAGATGTTGTTAGTTATATGTATGCCCTAGAGGCCATTACTGTACATACGATGTATATTATAGTGGATGCTTGGACATATATAGGGAGGACTTTCTTCCTCGACATGATAGTATACTATCTGGTTGCTCTATATCTTAACATGTACTCTGAATGTCTCTATGTTACATGTTGATAAAGCCCTTATGATGAGTACTTGACTACCAGGACTATGATGCAGATTATACTAGTGGGAACAGTGTAGTCGTCAAGTACATCCTTCAAATGTTCCTAGTCGTGGGAGTACCGAAACAGGGTATCGATACTCCAGAGTAGACTAGCGTATGCGCTTCTTGACCCATATGATGGGAGATGGATGATCCCATATCCATTGGTGTTTGACATCAGAGAAGGTATACGGGTGCTCAGTGGAGACTGGGTACACTGGACGGACTCGCCGAGAACTCCCAGATGGTATTATACCTCACGTCAGATGGCAGTTCTCTGGTGACACTGGTACAGGTTAGTCTGTAGACCCGAGATCGTCATAGAGTCTTGTGTGATTCCCACTATGCTTTAATTTCCATCATACCATGTCCAAGAGGGCGTGCAAAACGGTGGCTTTTGGGTACAGTCCCGAATCATATGGAGGCAATGAGCGATAGGAGGGGTTTCGTCTCTCCCGGTATAGGGAGTTGATGTTGTGCTGTGTTCGATTGGCTATAACTGGAAATCCCTGTCAGATTTACTGGTAAGTATTATCAGTAGTTTCTCGAACTGTTATAGACCTCATATCGACACGACTTATCAAGCTACTGGGGTCTGACGTTTACCACCCCTAGGCGAGATATGCGACATATCAGACGAAGAGACCGGACTGTACGGGAGTGTTACTAGTTGGATTCGTGGGAGAAAGTACAGGCTTGCTTGTTGATCTTCTGATTGCTCAATACCTGGGTGGCTGTTACGTTTAGCTGACCGCTTGCAGCTTGTGGGCGTTTGATATGATCATCACCTACTGCCGACGTATTGACGATTCTTTAGAGTCCTACACAGAGGTTTCTTGGCTCAGGCAAAACGGAGTAGGAGCACATATGTGATATGTGCGGGACTGATAATAATACGAGTATGCGATACCGTATTAGATTCTCGCGATATGTGATATCGGCCGGGTATATGTGATATAGCCGGGTCATCGGATCAAGTGTTGATTCGATGAACTGATACAGATTATATTAGTCGGTTATTTATGAAATAGCCGGATTATTGGATCAAGTGTTGATTCGATAATTTAATGTATAATTATATATTTGATATATTAAATTACATTAACTAATATAAGCTCACTTAAAAATTCTTTTTCTCACTCGGGTAATACGTTGATATATATGTGATATATGTTAATTGTATTTTTTTATTTTATTACAAAATATATTATATATGTGATATGTAATATTGTAACAAGTTAAGCTTACAAATGCAACATGTTTTGTGGAGTTTAAACATGGTTAGGGTTTGGATTAGGGTTAAACTTTCTTGAAGCTTCTAGAAGCTTTGCTTTTGTTTTTAAGCTAAGATATTTTGTAAAGATATGTTGTAGATATTTGTTTAACCCTGTAGGGTTCCTAGGCACCCTAATGAGGTCTCACAAGGCATCGAACATGCCAATTTCAAAATTTATGGGTGCCGAGAAACCCGACTACGGATCGTCGGCTAGATGTTTAGGCGAAAACATAAACTAGTTAACACTTAACTACAAGAAAATGGAAATACAACCTTTGTAGATCCGGTGCTCCACCTCCATAGCTCCGCAATGAAGTCCTCTCGCTGTCTAAAACAAATTCCGGGCTCTAGCGTCGGCTTCATCGGAGAATAGGCGAGCTAGGTCGTCGATGTCCATGCCGAAGATGATCTACGTCGAAGCATCGCTAGATCAAGCTCCGACTTCACCAAGTCATGAAACTTGTGAAGAAAAACACTCTACTACTTGGCAAGAGGTAGAGGATGAAGAAATAGGAAGTGGGTAGACTTTAGAATTGGATTTCTCACTTGTTTCATCAATCCACCATTGATGAAGTGAAGCTTCTTCATTGAAGAAGATGAAGAAGAAGATAATGATCTATTATGATAAGTTAATTAAAAAGAAAAGAAAAAGTAAACTTATCATAATAATAATCATGATTAGGTGTAGAGAAAAGACCATGGTTAATTGCAAGGGTTAGGGTTAAGCATGAGACAAAATGGTCACAAAGTCAAAGCTTCATGAAGCTTCAAAGAAAGAAACAAAATTTGCAACCATTTCATTTCTAATCCTTTCCAAATAAACAAATAAATAAATGATTAAGAAAAAGAAAACCCTAATCATCAATTTAACCATGGTTTAATCTTTACACTTAACCAAGTTAACATGTATCATCAAACATGATACAATCATTTGCACAAAAAGTATATCACATATACAACTTGTACAATCAAGTGAGAAAATCCTTTTAAAGTGAACCGATACTAGTTAATGCAAAGTAATATATTATATATATAATTATACATTAAATCATTAAATCAACACTTGATTTAACGATCCGGTCATATCGCATATAACCGACTAGTATCATTAGTAACAACTTATCGAATCAATACTTGATCCGATAACCCGGCTATATCGCATATAACCGATCAATGTCACATCGCGAGAATCGAATACAGTATCACATACTGGTATTATTCTCGGTCCCGCACATATCTCATATGCGCTCCTATTTCGTTTTGCTTGAGCCAGGAAACCTCTGTGTAGGACTCTAAAGACTCGTCGATACGCCGGCAGCAGGTGATGATCATATCAAGCACCCACAAGCCGCAAGCGGTCTGCTAAACGTAACGGCCACCCGGGTATTGAGCGATCTGAAGATCGACGAGCAAGCCCGCTCATACTCCAGTGAATCCAACCAGTAACACTACCGTACAGTCCGGTCTGATCGTCTGATATGTCGCATATCTCGCCTAGGGGTGGTAAACGTCAGACCCCAATAGCTCGATAAGTCGTGTCGATATGAGGTCTATAACTGTTCAAGAAACTACTGGTAACACTTACCAGTAAATCTCAGCAACCCTGGCCAGGGATTTCCTGTTATAGCCAATCGAACACAGTGCAACATCAACCCCCTATACCGGGAGAGACGAATCCCCTCCTATCGCTCATTGCTTCCATGTGACTCGGGACTGTACCCAAAAACCACCATTTTGCACGCCCTCTTGGACGTGGTAAGATGGAAATCAAAGCACAGTGGGAACCATACAAGACTCTATGACGATCTCGGGTCAACAGACTACTCTGTACCAGTGTCACCATAGAACTGCCATCTGACGTGAGGTATAATACCATCTGGGAGTTCTCGGCGAGTCCGTCCAGTGTACCCAGTCTCTACTGAGCACCCGTATATCTCCTCTGATGTCAAACACCAATGGATATGGGATCATCCATCGCCCATCTGTATGGGTCGAGAAGGTATACGCTAGTCTACTCTGGTATATCGATGCCCCGTCTCGATACACCCACGACTAGGGACTTTGAAGGATGTACTTATGGACTACCATGTCCCCACTAGTATGATCCGCATCATAGTCTAGGTAGTCAAGTACACATCCTAAGGGCTTTACCAACATGTAACAGAGAGACAATCAGTGTACACGTTAAGGTAAAGTTCAACCAGATAGCATACTATCATGTCGAGCAAGAAAGTCCTCCCTATATATGTCCCAGCATCCACTACAATATACATCCAATGTACAGTAATGGCCTCTAGGGCATACATATAACTAACAATCTCCCACTTGCACTAGGGCCATCTGTAGCAGTGGTTGTAGTATCTCATACTCAACCATCCCATAAAAGTCTCTCTCTGGGAACATGCCTTTGTGAGTGGATCCGCTGCGTTGTCCTCTGAGTCTACTCTCCTAACCTCGATCACCCTGGAGATCAACCATCTCCATGATCAGGCGATACTGCCTTAGAATATGTCTGGATCACTGATGGGACCTGCGTTCCTTGGCATAAGCCACAACTCCATTGTCTCACAATGGTTGGAACGTAGTTCATCTCATGAACCAATATACACCCAAACAGCCTCTTTGGTAGCATCTTAAGTAGCGATGTATCCAGCCTTTATTGTCTAGTATGCCACGGTATCTAGCTTGGAACTCTTCCAACATACCGTCCCTTTACTGAGGGTAAAGACAATGCCTGCGACTGACATTCAGTCGTCTTTATCACCCTGGAACCATTCCAGTGATTCTCCCCAGGATCGATTGATACCACCTCACTACAACTAGTGAGAATCCTAACATCCATTTAAATCTATCTCATAGATCCAAAACTCAGGATTTAGGAGGTATCATTTTGATCCTATATGGAGAATCAAAGTGATAAGCGGAGATTGCTCGAGCGTAGCATAGGAAACTCCTTCCCTATCAAGAGTATGTCATCCACGTACTCTACGAGGATCGTCACCATACTCCCTACTACCCTTTTTGTTTATACAAGGTTCATCTACCATTTTGATGATGTCAGCTTCTTTGACTAATCCATCAAAACAGATGTTCCAACTCCGCGATGCCTGCTTTATCCTATATAAAGCATCTTGCACACGTTTCCGCTGCTCCCACTGTTTACGAAGCCCTCTGGCTGTGTACTTATAGACGCACTCTTCTAAAACATCATTTAGAAAAGCAGTCATGACACCCAACCACCAGATATCATAGTCATGGTATGTAGCCGTGACAAGTAGGATCTGGATGGACTTAAGCATAGCTACTTGAAAAAGGTTTCATCATTATCCACACCTGGTCAATGATGCACACTTTTAACAAGTCTAGCTTTGAAAGTCTCAACTTTTCGATGTACACCAAGTAATCTTCCCAAGATATATTTGCTCCTGATGGGGATTTAACCCTTCAGATATAGCAACCAAAGTCCATACTTTGTTGGTGTACATGGATTCCATCTCAGATCACTAAGCATCCAGCCATTCTTACAGAGTCACACTCCTGATGGCCAGCTCGAAACTAGTTGGGTCATCATCTCATGATGCAATCCTCGCTCCCACTGTCATAGAAAAACCGAAGTATCTCTCAGGTGGGTGAGGAACCCTACTAGATTGGCGGAGAGGCTGAGGTTCGTTGGTAACTATTGAATCCTTTGGTTCTTTCAAATCATCAGCAGCAGTTTGTATAGCTGGAACCTTTCCAGTTCTACATTACAGACCTTGCCTCGAGCTTGTCCGGATTTTGCTGTCAGACATAGGCCGGACAACTCCAAATCTTAACTAACTTAAGACATGGGTTCTTCCCATTCCATATCATATATGAAATGGTAGGCAACTGATTTGATTTGAACCCTATTCAATAGGTATGCAACTTCTCAAGTGCATAACTCCCAAAAGGAAATAGGTAACTCAGTAGTACTCATCATAGAGCACACCATATCATATAGGGTGTGATTGCTCGGCCCCGATATACCATCGTGCTATGGTGTATCCGGAGGAGTAATGCTGAGAGAGAATCTCATTCTCCTTTAGAAAAGTCCAGGATTTCCGTGCTCAAGTATTCTCCTCCTTGATCTCATCAAAGGACATAATACTTATCCCCTTATTGGTTCTCTACTTCTAACTTATATTCTATGAATATCTCAAAAGGTTCGGACTTGTGTTTCAACAGGAACATATGTCTCAATCTTGAGAGATTATCAGAGAATGTAATGAAGTACAAAGAACCGGTCTTGGCATGTGTAGACAGGGGACCTACATACATCAACATGTATCATCCCAAGAGTTCACTAACTCTTTCTCTGTTTCCAATAAACAGAGCTGTGGTCATCTTATCTTTGTGACACGACTGGCGAGTTTCACAAGATGTAAATTCAAACTAATTTAAATATGCATCTAAATGTAACTTCAGCCAGTCGGGTCGCATTGATATGACCTTGTCTACAATGCCTGAAGAAGGATCCGTTCATTTCTGAACTCTTCCTCTTCTGTGTGTTCCGTATACAAAGAACTGTAGTTTGATTAGAACATTAATGCTTTTAGATAACGTGCCTGAACCGATCAACTTTTGATATAGGAAATGTTCAAAACATTATCCAACAATACAAAATTTTATCGTTTCTTTACTAATAAAGAGACAGATATGATTTTGTATATCAGGTTCGGTATCTAATAACATTCGTTCAGAATCAATGTATTGGTAATACAGGGTGACAGTGACCAACAGACTTGGCTGCAACACTTGCCCCGTTTTTTGCCTCATGAAACTTATCACCCGTTCTCAGTTCTCTACCTATCTGTAGCCCTATGTAACAGATTACATATCTGGGATCCTGATCCGGTATCATATGCCCAGGACGTAAAGGATACTGAGAAACAGTTCTTTGTAATGAACACACCCGAAGATGATGCATCAACATGCACTCTCTTCGTTTGGGCGGTACGGGAATTCTGGTAATCCCCAATTTCCTGCTCTGTCTTATAACATTTATAAGTTGGAGTGGAACCAACGTTCCTTAGCTCAGTATAACAAGCGGGTTTGGTCAATATTCCGTATTATTATCTTGATTAAGGCGTGATATGGTCGCTACCTGGAGAGAGAGAGAAGAAAACACTCAGCGTGCGCTCTTGCAAGAATAGATTGGTTTTTATTTTATCTAATCAGGATGGCTCCCACTGCTTTTTATCAAATCTTCCTTCAAACCCTAAAAGGAAAGACTAGCCGGGATTAATTACACACTACAAGTTCGCCAATCTTTCAGCCAGGCCAGTGTCGGTACTTTGAGGGAGGTCCCCCGTGCTTTCGCACGAACCTAATTACTGTAAACCTCGTTTTCCCAGAGGCGTAACCTCGTTAACACCTTTCTAGACACCTACTTGATCGGCTAATTGTAATGTGTAAAACTCTCCCAGGAGTAACTCTTACTCGCAGCGGGTATCGGGATCCAACTATCTCATAGAAGGTATGCAATCTCATTGCAAATTTCAACACTTGAAATTCCCGATAATATTTTGCCCCTAACGTGTTATGACCTTGACGAAAGCCAACAAACCATAGCCCGCTAGTCAAGTTCAACCCGTACATTTCTTGATCGAATTAAACCCACCCGCACGACCCTTGACGAAAGCCAACAAAGCCGCACGACTACCCTAATCCAATCGCATCGTATGCTGCAGATAAGCAGCATATAGCTACCGCACACTGCACCTTGACGAAAGCCAACAAATGCAGCACGAATACTATATACAACTTATCTGAAATGACGGAGGGCAACGACAGGTTTTTCTAAAAACCTATTGCGTAATGAACTTGATATCGTTGTAGGATCGAATGATTTTGAGGCTTTTCTTAGTTTTGCTAAAGGAGTCACTCCCGGTGAAGGGATCGTCGGTCCTTTCCTCGTCGAATGAGGTGCGGGATATATCATATATATCACTGTGCAAAGCAAAAACACTTAAAAGCAATCAAAAGACAAACCGAGGGGTGTAGCATCTGCCAGTTATTGCTAAAGGAGTCACTCCCGGTGAAGGGATCTCGGTCCTTTCCTCATCGAATAAGGTGCAGGATATATCGCATATACCGCTGTGCAAAGCAAGAACTGTAGCTACCTGTTTTATTTTAAAATTCGATTCTACAACATCTTAGGTTTCTTTTATTTCATTAATCACATTAATGAAGTCCCATCATTTAAATACCTAAACATCACAGATTGATATGACGTACACTTATGACATCCGCATTCGCCTCGATGTCTCCTCGTGCACCGTTAGGTTAGGTAACTAACGACAGAGCAGGGCAGGGCTAGCGCGGGTGTAAAACATAAGTAACTCCTGTATAATATATCATATATACTATATGCTGTATCTATCACAGAAAATCACATGATCACATCACAGATATCGCAGCAGAAGAAACATATGAAATATTGGATATACTAGGACGTCCGTGTTTTCAATACGAGCCAGTATAAAACACGGATTCCACGGTCGTGATGAATAGCCAAACCCACACCCCTAGACCCCTACGAGAGCGGCAAGCAACCCTACCAATTCTAGAGTTAGGAGACCGGGACTCGACTCCTCGAGTTGGTCTCCCACTGGACTCCAGAACCCGGTTACTTGTGCCCTCCTCCTTGGGTCTATCCTAGTGCGGAAAAGTAAATAATATACAAAGGGTGACATCTTCCGCTACCTGGAAGTGCCCCAAATAAAAGAATATTACATACAAGTTTTTACATGAATGAAAATGAAAAACACTCATCTCACATAAAAACCCCCGGCTATTCGAACACGACGATCCAATATAACCTATCCAGCAACACATAACATCACATGTCATCAACGTAAGTAAATATGCATACCCCAATTGTCGTTGACGTATAGCAACGAAACCGGCGATATCACATATTACACTTACGGTCACAGAAAAGAAAGTGTAAAACTACAATAGTTGGAATCCGCAACCACCTCAGACATCGCATGCCTGACCAAATGAATTACTTAGACATCGCATGCCTGACAATTATAAACCCCGCATTTTAGTCTCAATTATCGAAAACACTTTTCAATATCAAGTCGGGCAATTCAACAAGATTCCCGACATCCTGATCGAATGCTCGTCGCAAACTTCAGTAGACGGCCGCACCCCCGATACCGTCGACGAAGTGCACCAAGGCGGAACACCGCTACCGCGAGCACCCGAACGGATGCTTTCGGCGACGGGGTTCTCCTACAGTCACTTGGTCGGGGCTATGGAGCGAGGCTGTCTATTAAGTTTATCGGCGAGTATCCGCGTACGCTACGTGATTGCGACGGACTTTTGATCACATCAAAATTCCGTGGCAACCGATCAAGTGAGACTAAACTGCTATGTTTATAACATTCATTTAGTTATCTCATAACTTTTTGTGAATTCCAATTATTGTATCCCATTCCGGATAAATAGAAAATGTTAAACTTTTCGATCGAACAGTCAAACACCCAAGTTTTCCCGATACAGATCAACGCATGAAATAAGTCTAACAACATTCAGTTCGTGCCTCAGTACCAACGGTCCAGCCGTAGAAGGGTCAAGCCAACGCCTCACATGTGGCACGCCGTACTGCCCCAAACCCGAAGGTTCAAAGGGCAGTTCAAAACGGTCACATAATCGAGTTAAGGTTTGTTGTCTTCTAGAGGGTCCATCGAGTTACTTGCACTACTTAGAACGTCGTTAAACTACGGAAAAATCCAACACTTGGAAATTTCCCGACAGGGGAAAAATTGGGTATTTATATCCGTTCGAACTTTTTAACATATCCAAAAATTATCCGGAAAGCCACATCGACAAAATTTGATACTCCGATCGAAACACCGAATCCCCAAATACACAGCAGAAAATTCAACTCTTGAATAAATTTTAAAAATTCCCAGAAAACTCAGCATAATTTATCAGGAATTACTGTGCAAACAAAGTGGGCTGACGTCACCATATAGCCGCGGAACAGCCGCAGAAGCTAGGCTTCTGCCGCGGTTCCGCCGCAATAAATACTGTTCATTGGAAACTTTTTGCGCCGTAATTCATATATTTCCCTGCTGAATTTTTTAGCAATTTTTAATTTGGAAAAATCCCAGTTTTTGAAAAAAGGACAGAGAGCATTTTTGTGATCGGGTTTCGGGTTCGTTCGGACTTCAAATTCCGTCTAGACTTCGCCTAAGGCTCTAGCTAGGCTCTGATACCACTGTAGGGTTCCTAGGCACCCTAATGAGGTCTCACAAGGCATCGAACATGCCAATTTCAAAATTTATGGGTGCCGAGAAACCCGACTACGGATCGTCGGCTAGATGTTTAGGCGAAAACATAAACTAGTTAACACTTAACTACAAGAAAACGGAAATACAACCTTTGTAGATCCGGTGCTCCACCTCCATAGCTCCGCAATGAAGTCCTCTCGCTGTCCAAAACAAATTCCGGGCTCTAGCGT
The DNA here is from genome assembly GCA_030015575.1 of Agapanthus africanus. NCBI lineage: Eukaryota > Viridiplantae > Streptophyta > Magnoliopsida > Asparagales > Amaryllidaceae > Agapanthus > Agapanthus africanus. The sequence goes on along the minus strand of JASDDO010000019.1, from coordinate 426,401,106 downwards.
CGGCTTCATCGGAGAATAGGCGAGCTAGGTCGTCGATGTCCATGCCGAAGATGATCTACGTCGAAGCATCGCTAGATCAAGCTCCGACTTCACCAAGTCATGAAACTTGTGAAGAAAACACACTCTACTACTTGACAAGAGGTAGAGGATGAAGAAATAGGAAGTGGGTAGACTTTAGAATTGGATTTCTCACTTGTTTCATCAATCCACCATTGATGAAGTGAAGCTTCTTCATTGAAGAAGATGAAGAAGAAGATAATGATCTATTATGATAAGTTAATTAAAAAGAAAAGAAAAAGGAAACTTATCATAATAATAATCATGATTAGGTGTAGAGAAAAGACCATGGTTAATTGCAAGGGTTAGGGTTAAGCATGAGACAAAATGGTCACAAAGTCAAAGCTTCATGAAGCTTCAAAGAAAGAAACAAAATTTGCAACCATTTCATTTCTAATCCTTTCCAAATAAACAAATAAATAAATGATTAAGAAAAAGAAAACCCTAATCATCAATTTAACCATGGTTTAATCTTTACACTTAACCAAGTTAACATGTATCATCAAACATGATACAATCATTTGCACAAAAAGTATATCACATATACAACTTGTACAATCAAGTGAGAAAATCCTTTTAAAGTGAACCGATACTAGTTAATGCAAAGTAATATATCATATATATAATTATACATTAAATCATTAAATCAACACTTGATTTAACGATCCGGTCATATCGCATATAACCGACTAGTATCATTAGTAACAACTTATCGAATCAACACTTGATCCGATAACCCGGCTATATCGCATATAACCGATCAATGTCACATCGCGAGAATCGAATACAGTATCACATACTGGTATTATTCTCGGTCCCGCACATATCTCATATGCGCTTCTATTTCGTTTTGCTTGAGCCAGGAAACCTCTGTGTAGGACTCTAAAGACTCGTCGATACGCCGGCAGCAGGTGATGATCATATCAAGCACCCACAAGCCGCAAGCGGTCTGCTAAACGTAACGGCCACCCGGGTATTGAGCGATCTGAAGATCGACGAGCAAGCCCGCTCACACTCCAGTGAATCCAACCAGTAACACTACCGTACAGTCCGGTCTGATCGTCTGATATGTCGCATATCTCGCCTAGGGGTGGTAAACGTCAGACCCCAATAGCTCGATAAGTCGTGTCGATATGAGGTCTATAACTGTTCGAGAAACTACTGGTAACACTTACCAGTAAATCTCAGCAACCCTGGCCAGGGATTTCCTGTTATAGCCAATCGAACACAGTGCAACATCAACCCCCTATACCGGGAGAGACGAATCCCCTCCTATCGCTCATTGCCTCCATGTGACTCGGGACTGTACCCAAAAACCACCGTTTTGCACGCCCTCTTGGACGTGGTAAGATGGAAATCAAAGCACAGTGGGAACCATACAAGACTCTATGACGATCTCGGGTCAACAGACTACTCTGTACCAGTGTCACCATAGAACTGCCATCTGACGTGAGGTATAATACCATCTGGGAGTTCTCGGCGAGTCCGTCCAGTGTACCCAGTCTCTACTGAGCACCCGTATATCTCCTCTGATGTCAAACACCAATGGATATGGGATCATCCATCGCCCATCTGTATGGGTCGAGAAGGTATACGCTAGTCTACTCTGGTATATCGATACCCCGTCTTGATACACCCACGACTAGGGACTTTGAAGGATGTACTTATGGACTACCATGTCCCCACTAGTATGATCCGCATCATAGTCTAGGTAGTCAAGTACACATCCTAAGGGCTTTACCAACATGTAACAGAGAGACAATCAGTGTACACGTTTAGGTAAAGTTCAACCAGATAGCATACTATCATGTCGAGCAAGAAAGTCCTCCCTATATATGTCCCAGCATCCACTACAATATACATCCAATGTATAGTAATGGCCTCTAGGGCATACATATAACTAACAAACCCAACCCAACCCTTTAACCATAGTTAATTCTCTGCATGGGTTAAGTTTTCATTCTTAACCCATGGTTGCATTTCTAACCTCACTTGATTCATTATTCATCACAAAGTAATTTCTTCTTCTTCTTCCTTTGAGAAAAGCTTTCTAGCTTTTTCTTATGTGATGATTTTGAGTGAGATAAAGAAAACAAATGAGAGCTAAATTCCTACTTCATCATCCTCATCTATTCTAGCCACTTAGATTAGGGTGTTTGCTTTGCTAATATTTGATTAGTGAAGCAAAAGCTTGGGTTTGAGTTTCTTCAAGGTAGATCATCTTTGTTATTGAAGATCGGAAGCAAGCTTGCATTTTTCTCTTCATGGAGCCTCTCTAGAGTCCGGATACTCGATGATCGCAGTGAAGGGACCTCAACACGGAGCTTTAGAAGTGAAGGAACGGACTACAAAGGTTGTAATCCCTAACTCTTAGAAGTAAAGTTGTTTACTTGCTTTGTTTCACCTAATCTCTAGTCTAAGATCTTGGTTAGGGTTGTTCGGCACATGAAAAATTTGATTTTGGCATGGTTGATGCCTTGTAGAATCTTGTGACAGTGCCTAGTAACCCTACAGTGGTATCAGACCCAAGCTAGAGCTTTAGGCGAAGTCTAGACGAAATCTAAAGTCCGATCGAACCCCGTAACGTCGCATTTTACCCCCTCTCTGGAAATTTTTTAAAATGTTGATTTTTTCTGTATTAAAAATACTCAGAAAAATAAGCAGAGAATTCTAAGGATTACTATGAAAAACGAGCCACTAATCCCATTAAAGCGCCGCGGAACCGCGGCAATACCATGCCATGAGCGACGGTTCCGCGGCCGTATAGGGGTATTAGTGTTAGCTTTTTCCACAGTAACATCCGTAGTACTTTTGCATGCTTCTGGGAATTTTTAATTCTACTCATGTGTTGAGTTTTCTGGAGATCTTTTGTATTCATTGATTCGATCGGAAAGTTTAATTTCGTTTAAGTTTTTTCCGGGTAATTTTAGAACGTGTTAAAAAGTTCGAACGGATATCAATAACTCACTTTTTCCCCTATCGGAAAATTCTCAAGTGTTGGATTTTTCCTCGAGTTTGAAACTTCCGGAAAAACATGCAAGCATATCTGTGGACCCTCTAGAAGAACGTAACCTTAACTCGATTATGTGACCGTCAAAACTGCTACTTGAACCCTAGGATTTGTGGTAGTTTAGCGTTGCCACATGTGAGGCGTTGGTTTGACCCTTCTACGGCTGGTTCATTAGGGCTGTGACATGTTCTGGGATTTTTGAACTCCGCTCAAGTGTTGAGCTATTTGGGAAATCTTAGGTGTTTGTTTATTCGATCGGAAAGTTTAACATTGTCTATTTATCTGGAATGTGATACAATATTTGGAATCCACAAGTAGTTATGAGATAGCTAATTTGAATGTTATAAATCTAGCAGTTTAGTCTCAGATGATCGGTTGCCACGGAATTTTGATGCGATCAAAAGTCCGTCGCAATCACGTAGCGTACGCGGATACTCGCCGGGTAAACTTAATAGATAGCTACGCCCCATAGCCCCGACCAAGTGACTGTAGGAGAACCCCGTCGCCAAAAGCATCTGTTCGGGTGCTCGCGGCAGCGGTGTTCTGCCTTAGTGCACTTCGTCGACGGCATCGGGGATGCGGCCGTTTACTAAAGTTTTCGACGAGCATTCGATCAGAATGTCGGGAATCTTGTTGAATTGCCCGACTAGATATTGAAAAGTGTTTTCGATAATGAGACTAAAATGCGGGGTTTATAATTGTTAGGCATGAGATGTCTAAGAATTCATTTGGTTAGGCATGCGATGTCTAAGGAGGTAGCGGATTCCAACTGTTGTAGTTTTACACTTTCTTTTCTGCGACCGTAAGTGTAATATGTGGTGTATCGCCGGTTTCGTTGCTATACATCAACGACAATTGGGATATGCGTATTTACTTATGTTGATGATATGTGATATTATGTGTTGCTGTGATATGTTATATTGGATCGTCGTGTTTGAATAGCCGGGGGTTTTATGTGAGATAAGAGTTTTTCATTTTCATTCATGTAAAATTCAATTGTATGTAACATTCTTTTATTGGGGCACTTCCGGGCTGAGGATGATGCCACCATTGTATATTATTTACTTTTCCGCATTAGGTTAGACCCAAGGCGGGGAGCACAAGTAATCGGGTTCTAGGGTCCAGTGGGAGACCATCTCGAGGAGTCGAGACCGGGTTTCCTAACTCTAGAACTGGCAGGATTACTTGCCGCTCTCGTAGGGGTCTAGGGATGTGGGTTTGGCTATTCATCGCGACCGTGGAATCCGTGTTTTATACAGGCTCGTATTAAAACACGGACATCCTAGTATATCCAATATTTCATATATGTTCTTCTGCTGCAATGTTCTGTGATGAGATCATATTACTGCCTGAGACGAATGTTTATATTATATATATGAGATATATGTTATATTGCTGATTTCGTTTCAAATGTGATGCTTGTGAAGTATCATAAAATGGGACTTCATTAATGAGATTAATGAAATAAAAGAAACCTAAAAATGTTGTAGAAACTTGTTTAAAAACTGGTAGCTCTAGTTCTTGCTTTGTATAGCGGTATTCCTTGTAGAATATTCAGCACCTTATTCGATAAGGAAAGAGCCGAGATCCCTTCACCGGGAGTGACCTCTTTAGCGAAACTAGAAGATGCTATTCACTCGGTTTGTCTTTTGATTGCTTCTATAGCTTTTGCTTTGCATAGTGGTATTTGCGAAATATCCTGCACCTTATTCGATAAGGAAAGAGCCGAGATCCCTCCACCGGGAGTGACCTCTTTAGCAAAACTAGTAAAAGCCTAAAAACATTCCTTTTATAAAATTCACTCGATTCTACAACGATATCAAGTTCATTACGCAAAGAGTTTTCTTAAAAACCTGTCGTAGCCCTCCGTCTTTTCAGATAAGTACTTCATAGTATTCGTGCTACGTTTGTTGGCTTTCGTCAAGGCGTAGTGTGCGGTAGCTATTTATGCTTTTCTGTATAAGCATATGATGCGATTGAATTAGGGTAGTCGTGCTACTTTGTTGGCTTTCGTCAAGGGTCATGCGGGTGGGTTTAATTCAATCGGGAAATGACGGGTTGAACTTGACTAGTAGCCTATGGTTTGTTGGCTTTCGTCAAGGTCATAGGATGTTAGGGGTAAAATATTATTGGGAATTTCAAGTGTTGAAATTTGCAATGAGATTGCATACCTTCTATGAGATAGTTGGATCCCGATACCCGCTGCGAGTAAGAGTTACTTCTGGGAGAATTTTACACATTACAATTAGCCGATCAAGTAGGTGTATAGAAAGGTGTCAATGGGGTTACGTTCCTGGGAAAAAGAGGTTTATTTTAATTAGGTCCGTACGAAAGCACGGGGAATCTCCCTCAAAGTACCGGCACTGTCCTGGCTGAAAGATTGGCGAACTTGTAGAGTGTAATTAATCCCGGCTAATCTTTCCTTTTAGGGTTTGAAGGAAGATTTGACTAAAACAGTGGGAGACATCCTGATTAGATATATTTATAACCAATCTAATCTTCCAAGAGCATACGCTGAGTGTTTTCTTCTCTCTCTCTCCAGGTAGCGACCATGTCATGCCTTAATCAAGATAATAATACGGATGTATTGATCGTACCCGCTTGTTATACCGCGCTAGGGAACGTTGGTCCCGCTCAAACTTATAAATGTTATAAGACCGAGCAGGAAATAGGGGATTACCAGAATTCCCGTGCCGCCCAAATGAAGAAAGTGCATGCTGATGCATCTTCTTCGGGTATATTCATTACAAAGAACTGTTTCTCAGTATCCTTTACGTCCTGGGTATGTGATACCGGATCAGGATCCCAGATATGTAATATATTACATGGGCTGCAGATAGGTAGAGAACTGAGAAAGGGTGATAAGTTTTAAGAGTTGGAAACGGGGCAATTGTTGCAAGCCAAGTCTGTTAGCAGTTATCACCCTGTATTACCAGAATACATTGATTCTGAACGAATGTTATTAGATACCGAACCTGATATACAATATCATATCAGTCTCTTTATTAAGTAAAGAAGGATATAATTTTGTATTGTTGGATAATGTTTTGAACATTTCCTATATCAAGAGTTGATCGGTTCAGGCATGTTATTTAAAAGTATATACGTTCTAAATCAAACCACAGTTCTTAGTGTACAGAACACACACAAGAGAAAGAGTTCAGAAATGAACGAATCCTTCTTGAGGTATTGTAGACTAGGTCATATCAATGCGACCCAACTAGCTAAGTTACATTTAGATGCATATTTAAATTAGTTTGAATTTACATCTTGTGAAACTTGCCGGTTATGTCACAAAGATAAGATGACCATAGCTCTGTTTATTAGAAACAGAGAAAGGGTTAGTGAACTCTTGGGATTGATACATGATGATGTATGTAAGTCCCCTGTCTATACATGCCAGGACTGGTTCTTTGTACTTTATTATATTCACTGATGGTCTCTCAAGATTCGCACATGTGTTCCTGTTGAAACATAAGTCTGAACCTTTTGAGAAATTCAATGAATATGAGTTAGAAGTAGAGAACCAAAACGGGTATAAGTATTATATCCTTTGATGTGATCAGGGAGGAGAATACTTGAGCATGGGATTCCTGGACTATTCTAAAGGAGAATGAGATTCTCTCTCAGCATTATTCCTCCGTATACACCACAGCACGTCGGTGTAACGGGGCGGAGTAATCTCACCCTATTAGATATGGTGCGCTCTATGATGAGTACTACTGAGTTTCCTATTTCCTTTTGGGAGTTATGCACTTGAGAAGCTGCATACCTATTGAATAGGATTCCAATCAAATCAGAAGACTACCACTCCATATGTGATATGGAATGGGAAGAGCCCATATCTTAAGTATGTTAAGATTTGGGGTTGTCCGGCCTATGTCTAAAAACAAAATCCGGACAAAACTCGAGGCAAAGTCAGTTTTGTAGAACTGGAAGGAGTTCCAGCTATACAAACTGCAGCTGATGATTTGGTAAACCCGAAGGAGTCAATAGTTTCCAACGAACATCATCCTCTCCGCCGATCTAGTAGGGTTCCTCACCCACCTGAGAGATACTTCGGTTTCTCTATGACAATGGGAGCGAGGATTGCATCATGAGATGATGACCTAACTAGTTTCGAGCAGGCCATCAGGAGTAGGACTCTGTAAGAATGGCTGGATGCTAAGTGATCTGAGATAGAATCGTTATACACCAACAAAGTATGGACTTTGGTTGCTTTATCTGAAGGGTTAAATCCCCATCAGGAGCAAGTATATCTTGAGAAGATTACTTGGTGTACATGGAAAAGTTGAGACTTTCAAAGTTATGCTTAAGTCCATCCAGATCCTACTTGCTAATGCTACATACCATGACTACGATATCTGGCGGTTGAGTGTCATGACAGCTTTTCTAAATGTTGATTTAGAAGAGAGCGTCTATAAGTACACAGCCAGAGGGCTTCGTAGACAGTTGGAGCAGCGGAAACGTGTGCAAGTTGCTTTATGGGATAAAGCAGGCATCGCGGAGTTAGAACGTCTGTTTTGATGTGGTAGTCAAAGAGTTTGACTTCATCAAAATGGTAGATGAAACTTGTATATACAAAAAGGTAGTAGAGAGTATGGTGGTGATTCTCGTATTGTACGTGAATGACATACTCTTGATAGGGAAGGAGTTTCCTATGCTACGCTCGGTCAATCTCCGCTTATCACAAGGATTCTCCATATAGGATCAAAGTGATACCTCCTGAATCCTGGGTTTTGGATCTATGAGATAGATCTAATTGGATGTTAGGATTCTCACTAGTTGTAGTGAGATGGTATCAATTGATCCTAGGGAGAATCACTGGAATGGTTCCAGGGTGGTAAGGTTGACTGAATGTCAGCCACAGGCATTGTCTTTTCCCTCAGTGGATGGATGGTATGTTGGAAGAGTTCCAAGCTAGATACCGTGACATACTAGACAATAAAGGTAGGATTAATCACTACCAAGGATGCTACCAAAGAAATAGTCTGGATGTACACTAGTTCATGAGATGAACTTCGTTCCTACCATTGTGTGACAATGGAGTTTTGGCTTTTGCCCCAGAACCCCCGTCCCATCTGAAATCCAGACATATTCTTAGGCAGTATCGCCTGATCATGGAGATGGTTGATCTCCAGGGAGATCGAGGTTAGGAGAGTAGACAACGAGGACAACAGCGCGGATCCACTCACAAAGGCCTATTTCCCAGTAGAGACTTTTATGGGATGGTTGAGTATGAGATACTTCAACCACAGCTGATTGTTGGGTATGCGATACCACAACAGATAGCCCTAGTGCAAGTGGGAGATTGTTAGTTATATGTATGCCCTAGAGGCCATTACTGTACATACGATGTATATTGTAGTGGATGCTTGGACATATATAGGGAGGACTTTCTTGCTCGACATGATAGTATGCTATCTGGTTGCTCTTTATCTTAACATGTACTCTGAATGTCTCTATGTTACATGTTGATAAAGCCCTTAGGATGAGTACTTGACTACCAGGACTATGATGCAGATCATACAAGTGGGAACAATGTAGTCGTCAAGTACATCCTTCAAATGTTCCTAGTTGTGGGAGTACCGAGACAGGGCATCGATACTCCAGAGTAGACTAGCATATGTACTTCTTGACCCATATGATGGGCGATGGATGATCCCATATCCATTGGTGTTTGACATCAGAGAAGGTATACGGGTGCTCAGTGGAGACTGGGTACACTGGACGGACTCGCTGAGAACTCCCAGATGGTATTATACCTCACGTCAGATGGCAGTTCTCTGGTGACACTGGTACATGTTAGTCTGTAGACCCGAGATCGTCATAGAGTCTTGTGTGATTCCCACTGTGCTTTGATTTCCATCATACCACGTCCAAGAGGGCGTGCAAAACGGTGGATTTTGGGTACAACCCCGAATCACATGGAGGCAATAAGCGATGGGAGGGATTTCTTCTCTCCCGGTATAGGGAGTTGATGTTGCGCTGTGTTCGATTGGCTATAACTGGAAATCCCTGGCCAGGGTTGCTGAGATTTTTTTGTAAGTGTTATCAGTAGTTTCTCGAACTGTTATAGACCTCATATCGACACGACTTATCAAGCTACTGGGGTCTGACGTTTACCACCCCTAGGCGAGATATGCGACATATCAGACGAAGAGACCGGACTGTACGGGAGTGTTACTGGTTGGATTCACGGGAGAAAGTACAGGCTTGCTTGTTGATCTTCTGATTGCTCAATACCTGGGTGGCTGTTACGTTTAGCTGACCGCTTGCAGCTTGTGGGTGTTTGATATAATCATCACCTACTGCCGGTGTATTGACGATTCTTTAGAATCCTACACAGAGGTTTCTTGGCTCAGGAAAAACGGAGTAGGAGCACATATGTGATATGTGCGGGACCGAGAATAATAAAAGTATGCGATACCGTATTAGATTCTCGCGATATGTGATATCGGCCGGGTATATGTGATATAGCCGGGTCATCGGATCAAGTGTTGATTCGATGGACTGATACAGATTATATTAGTCGGTTATTTATGAAATAGCCGGATTATTGGATCAAGTGTTGATTCGATAATTTAATATATAATTATATATTTGATATATTAAATTACATTAACTAATATAAGCTCACTTAAAGATTCTTTTTCTCACTCGGGTAATACATTGATATATATGTGATATATGTTAATTGTATTATTTTATTTTGTTACAAAATATATTAAATATGTGATATATAACATTGTAACAAGTTAAGGTTACAAATGCAACATGTTTTGTGGAGTTTAAACATGGTTAGGGTTTGTATTAGGGTTAAACTTTCTTGAAGCTTCTAGAAGCTTTACTTTTGTTTTTAAGCTAAGATATTTTGTAAAGATATGTTGTAGATATTTATTTAACCCAACCCAACCCTTTAACCATAGTTAATTCTCTGCATGGGTTAAGTTTTCATTCTTAACCCATGGTTGCATTTCTAACATCACTTGATTCATTATTCATTACAAAGTAATTTCTTCTTCTTCTTCCTTTGAGAAAAGCCTTCTAGCTTTTTCTTATGTGATGATTTTGAGTGAGATAAAGAAAACAAATGAGAGCTAAATTCCTACTTCATCATCCTCATCTATTCTAGCTACTTAGATTAGGGTGTTTGCTTTGCTAATATTTGATTAGTGAAGAAAAATCTTGGGTTTGAGTTTCTTCAAGGTAGATCATCTTTGTTATTGAAGATCGGAAGCAAGTTTGCATCTTTCTCTTCATGGAGCCTCTCTAGAGTCCGGATACTCGATGATCGCAGCGAATGGACCTCAACACGGAGCTTTAGAAGTGAAGGAACGGACTACAAAGGTTGTAATCCCTAACTCTTAGAAGTAAAGTTGTTTATTTGCTTTGTTTCGCCTAATCTCTAGTTTAAGATCTTGGTTAGGGTTGTTCGGCATATGAAAAATTTGATTTTGTCTTGGTTGATGCCTTGTTGAACCTTGTGACAGTGCCTAGTAACCCAACAGATGTGTCTGGATTTCTGATGGGACCGTGGTTCCTTCGCTAAAGCCATAGCTCCATTGTTGTCGTAATACAAAGGTATTGGGTTAACAATGGATGGAACCACGTGAAGTTCAGTAATGAACTTCTTAATCCAGACGGCTTCTTTTGCAGCATTGTTGGCAGTAATGTATTTAGCCTCCATCGTCGAGTCTGCGACGGTGTCCTGTTTAGAACTCTTCCAACAGATTGGCCCTCCGTTGAGGGTAAACAAAAACCCTGAGACAGACTTGCTGTCATCCTTGTCATGCTGGAAGCTCGAATCGGTAAAGGACTTCACCTGGAGGTCCCCATTACCGAATACCAGGAACAGTTTTTTAGTCTTTCTCATGTACTTAAGAATGTTTTTCACTGCTTTCCAGTGGTTCTCACCTGGGTTTGACTGATACCGGCTCACCATGCTAAGTGCGTAAGCTATATCTGGTCTGGTACATAGCATCGCATATATTATAGATCCTACCGCCGAAGTGTAGGGTATAGTGCTCATGCAAACCCTCTCTTCATCAGTATTGGGAGACATCTCTTTGAAGAGGGTGATTCTATGCAATGCGGGTATATTACCGCGCTTAGAGTCTTCCATACTAAATCTTTTTAGTACGGTTTCTATGTACCTGGACTGTGAAAGTCCCAATAATCTCGTAGATTTATCTCTGTAGATCTTAATCCCCAGAATGTACGAGGCATCACCCAGGTCTTTCATGGAGAACCTTTGTGACAAGAATAGCTTGACCGATTGTAGTATAAGAATATCATTTCTTATCAAAAGAATGTCATCCACGTACAAGACTAGGAAAACGACAGTTCGTCCTATAATCTTCTTATATATACAAGGCCCATTCTCGTTCTTGATGAAGTCAAATTCCTTGACTGTTTCATCAAAACAGATGTTCCAGCTCCGCGATGCTTGCTTTAATTCATAAATGGATTTAAGTAACTTGCACACCTTCCCGCTGCTCCCACTGTCTACAAAACCTTCCGGATGTTCCACATAAATGCACTCTTCCAAACTTCCTTTTAGAAAAACTGTTTTTACGTCCATCTGCCAGATTTCATAGTCATGGAAGCCAGCAATGGCAAGTAGGATTCGAATGGATTTGAGCATAGCCACTGGAGAAAAGGTTTTGTCATAATCCATACCTGGTCTTTGATGAAAACCTTTTGCAACAAGTCTAGCCTCATAGGTTTTCACCTGTCCATCTACACCAAATTTCCTTTTGCAGATCTATTTGCATCCAACGGGTTTTACCCCGGGTGGAGAAATATCCAAGGTCCATACTTTATTGGTGTACATGGACTCCATTTCGGATCGCATGGCATCCTGCTATTTACTAGAGTCCTTACTGATAATGGCCTGCTTGAAACTTATAAGATCATCTTCTTCTAAGATGCAATCCTCTCGATCCCCGTCTATGAGAAAACCGTAGTATCTCTCGGGTGGATGAGAAATCCTACTAGATCTGCGGAGTGGCATATGGGACTATTGAATCTAGCGGTTCCACCAAATCTTCAGTTATATTTTGTGGTTAAGAAGTTTCTTCTAGTTGTACCGTACTTCCACTAACTTCTTTTGCAAGAAATTCCCTTTCTAAAAAGGTAGCATGGCGAGATACAAACACCTTCTGTTCCTCAATGTGGTAGAATAGATATCCATAACCATTCTTTGGATATCCTACAAATTTACATAGAACTGACCGTGCCTCTAGTTTGTCTGGATTATGCTTTTTAACGTAAACCGGACAGCCCCATATCTTAAATTTTTTATGATATGGTCACTTTCCATTCCATATTTCGAATGGTGTTTTAGGTACTGATTTGGTTGGAACATGATTCAACAGATGTGCCGCTGTTTGAAGCGCATATCCCCAGAATGAAAGAGGCAATTCAACACTACTCATCATGGAGCGAACCATATCCAATAAGGTACGATTCCTTCGCTCTGATACTCCGTTGTGCTGTGCTGTATACGAAGGATTAAGTCGAGAGAGAATTCCATTCTCTTTTAGGTATTCTAGGAATCCCGTGCTTAAGTACTCCCCTCCTCTATCAGATCGGAGGATATTGATACTTTTTCCAGCCTGGTACTCTACTTCGTTTCTATATTCTTTGAATTTCTCAAAAGCTTTAGATTTGTGTTTCATAAGATACATATATCCAGAGAGATCGCACTCCGATCATGGCGAGTGAACGCACTCCAATCATGGCGCTAATCAATGCCAAGGTCAAGTCAGGAGAAACATGGGTCCAATATGCGATCCGGTGGCAAAGCCTATGGTCTAAATATGAACAACGCATTGAGGAATCTCCAGGTGTGGGAATGTTTATTGGGACGATAGATCCTCAATCGAACGTGTCCCAATTCATGACCTTCTTCAAACTGTCACGCCCCGCTTCCCAGAGTACGCTAAAGTGGGCACGTGACATAGCCAACCATGCTACCTGTGGGTAGGAAGTATCCATCCACAGTCACATTACGGCTGTAGAGATATCAAGAACAAAATAAAACTATCTAAACATGTCCATAATCCAAGATAACATGAGTCAAGAATAATAAAATGCGGAAGCGAAAGATCCAATACAAATAACTGGAATGTACGTCCCATAATGCGGGCTCACATCAGGAATAAAAATGCAAGAAAGAAAAGCTAACTACGGCTGACACTCACAGCTCAGCCTGTCGGCTGAAGTACTCCTGCTCGGACTGCGACAGCGGTACAGAATCTGGGCCATGCAAAACCCAGACGTCAGCGCGTCAAGTCATCAAGTAATAACATAATAAACAGGGTAACAGGCAATGCGAATATAAACATGAATAAAGCAAGGGCAGCAGTAATATAAATCAGAGCAGTGCAGTGGGTAAACTAAACTGTTCTATCAGGTTCTCTGTCCTAAAGTCTTTGAAACCAAATTGATGAATCATCGATGTAACTCAATAGTATCCCGTACATACCCGGGACCACGACCCCAGATTCTCGGTGCTGAAACCGAGACATGCTGCTAGGCACTAAACAGGAATGTGTACAGATGAATGATGTCAGCAGCATCATTCCAAGGCTGGCCTAGCCTCTAAACTGATCAGAACAGGTAGCGAACTGTTGAGTTACAAGTCAGGTTTCACCTTTGATTTCCCCATACCCCCAAGCTATATGTGTATGTCAAGTCAGGTATCCCGTAATCAAGAAACTAATGCCAACACAGGATCAGGTAAACAGGTTTGTCTGGATAGACAACAGGAACGGTCCATGAGGACTACATGTCAGGTTTGTTGGCATTAAACACAAGATCAGGTAATGGGTCAGGTCATGGTACATCAGGTCAAGTCAAGCAGTATACGGTACCATGTCGGGTCAATCAATATATATGTAGCAAGTCATGCCAAGATGTAACTGATATCATGGGTGTGCTCATAATCAGCTACAAAATCCAGCACGGTTGTCAATAACATAATCTAAGCAATGAATTAAACCATAAGCAGATTCAATTAATTAGCAGTACAATTATCAGTTGTGTTTTCAGAGATGATTTCAACAACATAAGAATACAGTATGACAAATTTTGGCCGTTAAATCATGTTAACAAGTTTTAAGAACCTTTTAGGTGCAATGATTTATAAATGGGTTCAATGGACGGAATCACAGCTAATACAGATTAAATGCGCACAAGTGTCCGAATGGAGTAAAACGATAGAAGAAGTGCCGTAGGCTGCGTCATTAGTGAAAGTGTAATTAAAACATGTAATTGTGGTTATTAGGTTCAATACAGTAATTAAAAAAGGTAGGTTCCAAGTTTGAAAGATAAAATGATATATAACAATATTGAACACGAAAATGGGAAATGATCGTACTAAAGTTAAAACTACAGGTTTAGGGTGTCATCAATGTGTAAGTAAATATTATTTAGCATGTAGCAATGGGTACTTGCCTCGACGGGTCGTGAATCGGGAAACGGAACGTAAAACGTCGGCGGGGAAACATGCGACGGGCGCACGGTTCACGGAATGAACCCAAACGACGAACAGTGGAACCACATGGGTCGGGGTACCACGCTGGAACGTCGGGACGCATCGCCGGCACGGCCGGATACCGGCGAGATACAAAAAACAGTAAGCAACTAAAGAATCACATGAAAGGAAGAAGAAGGGAAGAGGGGAAGGAGGATGGAGAGGAGGGAAGGATACTCACTGTGGATTGTTAAGGGGTCGTGATGGTCGACGGCGTCAACGGAGTTCCGGCGGACAACCTGCAGGGAACAACGGCGATCAAGAATGGAAACAGAACTGCAAAGAAAAGAAAAGGAAAAGAAGGAAGGAGAAGAAGGAGAGGAGGGGAAGCGATGCTCACTGAGGGATGCACGAGGCCGGGGGACGGAGACGGGTCGTCGGCAGCGATTTCCGGCGGCGCCGACGTGTGCAGGGGTGTGCAGTTTCTCCCGTGCAGGCGCTCGGGAAGGAGGGGAAAGGAGGAAGGAGGTGCAGTGGGGATGACGAGGGCGAGGAGACGATGCGATCGGCGATGAGGGCATCGGCGTTGGGGCTGCGGCGGCGAAGGGCGAGGCGGCTAGGGCTCGTGACGTTGGGTTCGCGTTTAAAGAAAAGGAGGAGGGAAAGAAAATATATGGGAGAGAGAGAGAGATATGGGGGGAGAGAGAGATATACGGGGAGAAAGAGAGAGAGAGAGAAAGAGAGAGAGAGAAAGCGAGAGAGAGAGAGATAAGGTAGGGCCCACGGGATAAAAGAAGGAAGGTGATTGGCTGAAGGATTTGTTAAAGAAAAATTGAGAAAGATTTCAAGGAAGGAACAATATATATAGGTTTATAAAAATATTATTCGACGGTTTAAAAGAAATATTAGAAATTGGGATTTTGGCGCAATGTAAAATATTTCCAAATTGCGCCCGGGTCGGGTCTAAAAATTCAAAATTGAAATAAGAAAATTTTAGGTGGGATCCAAAATTTAAAATGAAGTATTTTACAGTCAAAAAGCATACCCCCAAAACGGACAACGTACGCGCGCGTAGCCGTCCAAACTCGCCCGTTTCACTGAACGGGATGAGAACACGATGCACGGACGCTACAACAGGGTTAGGGGTGTCAAGCATGCCATGACGAATATTTTTAATTTTATTTTAGATGCCTTAAATTGTCATATGCAGAAATGAATTGACGGGGTAAAATAAGTAATAATCAAGCGAGATAAATGAAATAAAGGCCACACTCCAATCATAAGGTAACAGAAATTAGTAGCATTGGGCTCGGTTGTTACATTATACCCAACTACAAAAAGAATTTCGTCCTTGAAATTCCAAGAATACAAGGATAGGCAAAAAATAACTACAAGAAAAGATGAGGAAACTTCTGCCGGATTTCATCTTCTCGTTCCTAAGTGGACTCTCCATGCGAGCGATTACCCCAAGAAACAAGCACAAGAGGGATCACCTTGTTCTTAAGAACCTTTTCCCTTCGATCCACAATTTCAATCGGTCGCTTCTCAAAAGTCAAGTCTTCTCGTACAGTTAGCTCCGAATGATCCAATACATGCGTTTCATCACGAACATACTTACGGAGTTGAGATACGTGAAACAAATCGTGCACATTCGCCAAGGACTGCGGTAACGCCAAACGATACACTACCTCACCAACACGCTCCAAGATCTCAAAGGGTCCAACGAATCGAGGACTAAGCTTTCCTCGACTTCCAAAACGAATCACCCCTCTAGTTGGTGATATCTTCAAGAATACCAAATCACCTGATTGTTACGAAAGAGTGTATTTTTGTAGTTTAACCGCAATCAGAACGGTGTCGCGTGTAGCTAGACCGAGATGAGTACGGGTCGTCCTCTGGTAAACGTGGAACTTTTACTTTTACTTTAGATGTGTTGAGAAAGAGATGAGGGATAAAGAATTTTATAGAAAGATTTCTAGATCTACGTTAAACAAGAATGTAAAATATAGATCTAGATTATTTTAGGAATATAGTTAATATAATAAGAAGGCTTGTAGGGTTCGTTAGGATTTAGTAGTTATGGACGATTAATTAAAAGTTACCCTTTTTATCCATTAATAGATTTAAAACTAGAACGACGGTGATGCGTGTAGATTAGGGTTTCTGGAGGGAAAAGGAATCCCACTCTTAACCCTTATCTCGACACGGAACTCCGTTCAAATCTAGCCTTTACCAAAACAATCATTAATCTAATCTCTAATCGCGGTCGGAACTAGCAAAGAATTGCTAGCGCGCCCGATTAGGATGTTAATGATTCTTTTGATAAAGTTCATAAACTTTATAGGACTTAAAAAGGGTTTAGGGATGTTCTTCGTCCATTAGCAAACCATAATCCTACGAACCCTAACAAGCGGAGAATTACTCGCGCATGTTGGGAGAAGAAGATGAAAAGACAGAGAGGGAAAACATAATGTAAAATGCAAAAGAATTAAATAAAACAACTACCTTTATTAATCAACTTGAACAATCTACACTTTGATTCCTTAGAAAATGATTACAAAGACTAGTTTGCTTCTCGATCTCTTCCAAGGAGGTAGACGAACAGTTGATGATCAGCCTCGATGCGTGAGCCGTCTTGGACTTCGTGATCTCTTTGGCTTGATACCTTTTCCAAGAGGCTCTCGGTGCCTTTTTATAGTGAAAACCCAGAATCTTATTGTTGAAAACTTGGTAAAATTCAGCAAAGAATAATGCCCCAAAATCTTGCACTCTAACCTCCTCAAATTGCGGCGGATCCGCGGCCCCAGGGTGGGTTTGGCCGCGGATCCGCGCTCAAGGGTAGGGATCATTTGATTCTTTTTCTTGGGTTTTCATCTGGTGACATGTGGCAATCCTAGGCATCTTCAGAATCTGAAAATCTTTTCTCTGTTGCTTCCAGACTTGGTCTCCAAGTTTTCTTCTTAATTTGGCAAGATTTCTTCAACAAATTGATTTGTTTGTTAAATCCTTCATAACAACTTGAAAATATTCTGCACAACAACTCAAATAAGATTTTAGTAGACTTTGTTCTACTAGGATTAGATCAATAATATTATTTGCATACATTTTCCTACCAAATGATAATTAAAATATATTAACACATGGAAAATAATGTTTTTACACATAAACCCTCATATGTATAATATATTATAATATAGTCCTTTTTTTAATATGAATATGGTAGGAAAAATGTAATACAAGTGTGCAGTTTTATCAACTGAACAAATACCCCCAAACTTATCTTTGATCGTCCCGAGCAAACTAGTTTATTCAAGAGGAGAAAAAGAAATAAGAAAACTAAGCACACTTTCGTAGGCAGACACGATTGCACTGAGCACGTGCAACAAGCCGTTAAACTTCTAGGTGTCCCTAGTAGGAGGAGTGTTGTCTCCTGAGGGTTTTCAGCGGATTACACCCACAAAATCCAATAACAAAAGAAAGATGGTGAAATTTACATATAAAGACAAGAACCATAAAAGAAATACTTTGAAAAGAAGAGTTTCCAACTATACTAGCTTTTCAGTTGTCATGAGCCCTATCTTAATAGTCATGAAAAAATGTTAGAAATCACATCATCTCTCAATAAAACATCGTCATTATTCTTCATTCCTACCTTTCATCCAAACATTGATCATATAACCCCACGTGTGTGTAAATAACATCCCTACACTCAGAGAATTCAATTCAAGCTATCATACTCTTGTCCATCTACCTCAGTACTTTATGAATACTTAGGTTTGCTCACACCTTTTCATGCGACCGCTAATACTTCTTGAGGTACTAACCGACCGATTACTCAAGTGCTTGCTGATTTGGTGATAGTATTTTCCTTGTCTTGCACCACCTAAGGCTTAGCAGTGACTCCCAGACCAGTTGGCCTTAGGGCACTAGGTGAAGAGGCACCCTCGCTATATTTTTTTTATTGCTGCCTTGGCGATACAAAACCAGTGTTCATTTTTTTTTTCTTTTCACCATTTTTATACTTCTTTCATACTTTGGCTTTTAGACAAGAGCATTTCCAGGTATCCTCTACTATCCCGAGTTTCAAGACGTGTGTAGGTGCATATTGTAGGGTATCAACATTCAAATGTTTGGCTTCCAGAATAGAAACTTTTTTTCAGACTTATTTTTATCCTCAGATTAGTGACTTCCTTCATCTTACTAACCCTTGGGACAACAGCTCATAACTACTTATTACTAGTTCGTATAAGAAAACTTCTAATTTTCTTGGTTTTCTTAAACTATTCCTATCTTTTGGATGTAATGTTTCACTTTCTACTCTTTTGTTATAAAAGAAAATTTTTGAATTTTTTTTTTTGAAAATACTGTGCTTATGCAAAATATGATGCAAATTGATGTGTAAATAAGCACAAACCTCCCCCAAACCTGTTTACAGCAGTGTCCTCACTGATGTCATCCGTTAAGCTCAAAAACCTGTAGACTTGGGAGGAAATTATTAATGGGGGAAAGAATATATGAAAGTGAAAATCCTCCCCCAAACTTATTTTTGGCTCACAAATTTGAGGACAAAAGTTATGTTCAAGAGCCAAAAATATACCCCCCCCCTCAAACATGAGTTAGACAATACGAAGCATTTTAAGAGGGGGTGAGTCATTTGGTCAAAGTAAGGCTTTACAAAGACCAAAAGTTAACACCAACCATTCAAAGATTTTATCAGTATATCGTATAGGTTGGTGGAAGAATGTGTTGTATCGACTCAAGAAAAAGTGGGGAAGGCATAAGAGGTGGTCTGGAAAGGGTTTGAAATTAGAGAAAAGAAAGAATGAGGATGAATGTGAATGATTAGAAAGAAGGAATGGTGACGGTTCAACCTCTAGAGGTGGAGATTGATCAATCACAAAATCCGTATTGTTTAAAAATTCAAGTTCGTCAGCAAAAAGTTCTTCAAAACTTTTATCAATGGTGTGATTGAACATTTTGCTGTCAAAGAGTTTTGTGCCAGAATTTATTCTACTTGATTCATAAAAAATCACTGAGGTAGAGGACTCGAAAAACTCATCTACCTCTTTTTCAAAAATATCCAAATCAAGTTGAATTTCCGGTATTACTGAACTTGAATTAACGGATTGTGATTTATCAAAACTCACTGAAACTATAGGAACAGAAGAAGAACCAGAGAAAGTAGAAGGTGAAATAGGTAAACAAATTGGTATGTCGAGTGTTGCTGAACCAGATGTGGAAGATGGAGGTTGTATTTCGGTCTGATCTTCGGGTATACCATTATCATCAACTACAAGACATATTTGGGATTCGGGAAGAATTAAAGGCTCAAGATGATGACCATAAGGAAGTGAAAGGATTTGATGAATTGGTGGGCCAAAATCATCCAAAATTTCGGGTTCATCAATCAAAATATCCCCAACGTCAATCACCTCATTCAAGTGAAGGTTAAAATTCTCAAACTCCTCATCAAAAGTATGGTTTTCAATCAGTTTTGGTTCAAGAGTGGAGGTGTAGAGATCACAAGGGTTGGGTATGGTTTCACTTGAAAGGGACCCTTCACAGTTGGGTAAATCAAACACTACAAAGTCACACAACTTATCAGTCATTCTATTTGGTGTACTTGATGAATCTATGAAACTGGAGTTGTGGATTTCAGTTTGGAGGTACAGTTCTGTCTTACTACCAAAATCCTTCATAATTTGGTTCGACATTTCCATAAATTTTTCTAATGTCTGTTCTAGACTAGTCTTGGGCTGATAAGGGGTTTCAGTATAAGATTGAAATTCCTGTGGATAATTAAAACTCCCAAATGACTGATTAGAAGAACTGTCTAGAGTAGGTGGAAAAGTCGAATTGGATTGATAGGAATAGAATGGTTGCGGAACTTGGGTAGGAGTAGGATCAATATTATGATAAGAAGAATATTGATATGGGTTGGTTGGTTGGCTATTTTCAACAGACATCTTATATGCCACAAACCGCATATCAAACTCTTCTCCGGACAGTGGTGGTGATGGTTGATATTGGTCCGGGTTGAAACTTTGGCCTCTAGACCTAGCTATGTGCTCAGCAATGGACATTCGTCTAGGGGCTTCCTCACTCTGGGTATGAACTGAAACAGGTGTAGGATTAGGATATGGTTGATAAGACCTAGACTGAGGTGGCCAACTGTTTCTTCCTGCTTGTTCTATATGATCTCTTAAGGACATGGAAGAGCCGGACGGTATACCGAAGGGATTTCGAAAATAAGAGATATCTGGTTGTGGACAGAAAAGCTCGGCAAGTGTTCTTCTGTTTAGGTCACCCATTATAAGAAGAGAAGAAGGGGGAAGGGGTAAAAAGGAGAGAAAGTAATTGGTTTGTTTTGAAAAATGACGGATTTAGACAAATCACACAAAAATGCACAACCCTAGAACTATGGTTACCTAGGTCCAGTCTCTAGACCGCTCCTAGACTTCCAAAGGACAAGCCGCAGGATAAATCCTCTACCGCCTCCATACTACCCTTGTAGCCAGGTAAGTGCCAGGTAAGTGGGAAGGAACCACGTCGTGGGCCTAATTAAAAACCACTGGCCTTTGTCACACTTGCCTAGACACTACAAAAGTAATGCGGATAAACGATAGATTACCCACGACCTTCCTCTGTCCTTATTGAGTGCGACAGTTCTCAGAGTCTGGTCTAGATATTTTTTAAATTAATGAAGGGTTGATCTATATGCTCGGTTTGTGATTTGTGGGGCTTAGGAAGGGTGATGAAATCCCCACCTAATCTTGATTTGGTCCTTGCCCCTTAAAGATCCGTATTAAAATATGCAAAAAAAACAAACTGAAAAACAAAACTTTGCAAAAAGATTTTTTTGAGCGGCGATATTTTGCAAAGAATCCTGCAGAAAATCGATTTTATTGGATTTTAGAGGAGAGAGAAGGGAGTTAGAATCTTACCAGAGAAGTGTGAACCCTAGATCTCCTGTTTCCTCAAGTCCGTGATTCCAGATTTCCTCGCAAAAATTCACACAATAATCGTTAAATATACAATTTGCAGTTTTGTTTTAATAATGATATGACTCGTCGAAGAATTCAACACAAATAGTAAAAATAAAAAATTACGCACGTTTCCCCGGCAACGGCGCCATTTGATTGTTACGAAAGAGTGTGTTTTTGTAGTTTAACCGCAATCAGAACGGTGTCGCGTGTAGCTAGACCGAGATGAGTACGGGTCGTCCTCTGGTAAACGTGGAACTTTAACTTTTACTTTAGATGTGTTGAGAAAGAGATGAGGGATAAAGAATTTTATAGAAAGATTTCTAGATCTACGTTAAACAAGAATTTAAAATATAGATCTAGATTATTTTAGGAATATAGTTAATATAATAAGAAGGCTTGTAGGGTTCGTTAGGATTTAGTAGTTATGGACGATTAATTAAAAGTTACCCTTTTTATCCATTAATAGATTTAAAACTAGAACGACGGTGATGCGTGTAGATTAGGGTTTCTGGAGGGAAAAGGAATCCCACTCTTAACCCTTATCTCGACACGGAACTCCGTTCAAATCTAGCCTTTACCAAAACAATCATTAATCTAATCTCTAATCGCGGTCGGAATTAGCAAAGAATTGCTAGCGCGCCCGATTAGGATGTTAATGATTCTTTTGATAAAGTTCATAAACTTTATAGGACTTAAAAAGGGTTTAGGGATGTTCTTCGTCCATTAGCAAACCATAATCCTACGAACCCTAACAAGCGGAGAATTACTCGCGCATGTTGGGAGAAGAAGATGAAAAGACAGAGAGGGAAAACATAATGTAAAATGCAAAAGAATTAAATAAAACAACTACCTTTATTAATCAACTTGAACAATCTACACTTTGATTCCTTAGAAAATGATTACAAAGACTAGTTTGCTTCTCGATCTCTTCCAAGGAGGTAGACGAACAGTTGATGATCAGCCTCGATGCGTGAGCCGTCTTGGACTTCGTGATCTCTTTGGCTTGATACCTTTTCCAAGAGGCTCTCGGTGCCTTTTTATAGTGAAAACCCAGAATCTTATTGTTGAAAACTTGGTAAAATTCAGCAAAGAATAATGCCCCAAAATCTTGCACTCTAACCTCCTCAAATTGCGGCGGATCCGCGGCCCCAGGGTGGGTTTGGCCGCGGATCCGCGCTCAAGGGTAGGGATCATTTGATTCTTTTTCTTGGGCTTTCATCTGGTGACATGTGGCAATCCTAGGCATCTTCAGAATCTGAAAATCTTTTCTCTGTTGCTTCCAGACTTGGTCTCCAAGTTTGCTTCTTAATTTGGCAAGATTTCTTCAACAAATTGATTTGTTTGTTAAATCCTTCATAACAACTTGAAAATATTCTGCACAACAACTCAAATAAGATTTTAGTAGACTTTGTTCTACTAGGATTAGATCAATAATATTATTTGCATACATTTTCCTACCAAATGATAATTAAAATATATTAACACATGGAAAATAATGTTTTTACACATAAACCCTCATATGTATAATATATTATAATATAGTCCTTTTTTTAATATGAAAATGGTAGGAAAAATGTAATACAAGTGTGCAGTTTTATCAACTGAACATCACCCATGGCGAACTCTAGAGGTCTTCTTGACGTGTCTGCCCAACTCTTCTGTCGGTCTTGAGCTGCCTTCATATGATTTCTGATAGTGTTAACTTTCTCAACTGTCTGCACAACCAAATCTGGTTCCAACAATCTTCGTTCACCGACATCGTCCCAACAAACAGGTGAACGGCATTTACGACCTTACAAAGCTTCAAATGGAGCCATCTGGATAGTTGCCTGAAAACTGTTGTTGTAAGAAAACTCCACCAAATGTAGATGATCCTCCCAAGACCCCTTGAAGTCCAACATGCATGCTCTCAACATATCCTCAAGAGTTTGGATTGTTCTCTCGGACTGACCATCAGTTTGAGGATGATAAGCTGTGCTAAACTTCAATCGAGTCCCCAAACTTTCTTGTAAACTCCGCCAAAAGTGTGATAAGAACCGAGTGTCACGATCGGACACGATGCTTACCGGTACTCCATGCAATCTTACAATCTCCTGCATGCACCGCTCCGCCAAAGTCTCTGTTGATTGACCAACCTGAAAAGGAATAAAGTGAGCTGCCTTAGTCAATCGATCAACAATCACCCATACAGCATTGTTGCCTTTTGGACTTTGCGGTAAAACCGTCACGAAATCCATGGTTATATCTTCCCACTTCCACTGAGGAATCGGAAGTGGTTGCAATAAAGCAGCAACCCTTTGATGTTCAGCCTTGACTTGCTGACACACCAAGCACTTTGCCACAAAGCGAGCAATCTCCTGTTTCATGCCTTCCCACCAGAAATGCTGTCGAATATCTCGGTACATCTTTGTGCCTCTAGGATGTACAGAATAAGCTGAACTGTATGCTTCTTTCATAAGCTCTTCACGAATATCTCCCTTTGGCACACACAAATGGCTACCATACCTCAACGAACCATCTTTGTGGATCAATAAATCTGTTCGTAGTCCGGCTTCAACCTGTTCTCGAAACTTTTGCAGTCTAGGATCCTGCGATTGTGTTGCTTTAATATTCTCTATCAATGATGAATGTACTTGCAGCTACATCAACTGTCCCGTAGAATGCGGTAGCACAACCTCCAAATCAAATCTTCGAAAATCTTCAACGAGCTCCTTCTGCGTAGTTAACACCAGAATTGCTGGTAACTGACTAAGCGCATCCGGCACGATATTAACCTTCCCCGGATGGTACTTAAGATCAAGATCGTTGTCAGCCATCAGCTCCAACCATCTACGCTGCCTCATATTAAGCTCCCTCTGCATGAACACATACTTCAAGTTCTTATGATCAGTAAAAACTTTGACCCTTTCGCCTAAAAGGTAGTGTTTCCAAATCTTCAAAGCGAAAATCACAGCCGCAAGTTCCAAGTCATGCGTTGGGTAATTCTTCTCATGGGTTTTCAACTGTCTCGATGAGTACGCTACAACCTTCCCATGCTGCATCAAAACACATCCCAATCCTTTCCCAGATGCGTCGCTGTGAATCACTAATCCTCCGGAATTGTCTGGCACGGTTAGAATAGGGGCGGTTATCAATTTCTGCTTCAACGTCTCAAAAACTAACGCACACTTATCCGTCCATACAAAAGGTACCTCCTTACGCGTAAGCTTGGTTAACGGCTCTGCCAGACGAGCAAAGTTCTCCACAAATCTTCTGTAATACCCGGAGAGTCCAAGAAAGCTTCTTATCTCCGCAACATTCTTTGGAATCGGCCAATCTCGAACTGCTGCAATCTTTTCGGGATCGACGGCGATTCCATCGCCAGACACAACATGCCACAAAAACTTTACTTCCTCTAGCCAAAACTCGCACTTACTCATCTTCGCATACAACTTCTCTTATCTCAACGTCTGCAGTGCGATCTTCAAATGTTCCACATGCTCTTCAAAACTCTTTGAGTAAACCAGAATATTGTCAATGAATACCACAATAAATTGGTCCAAGAATGGTGAGAAGATTCGGTTCATCAAGTCCATGAATATCGCCGGTGCATTCGTTACTCCGAAGGGCATCACTAAGTATTCGTAATGTCCATACCGAGTTCGGAACGCCGTCTTGCAAATATCTTCTGCTTTCACTCGGACCTGATGATATCCGGATCGCAAATCCAGCTTCGAGAATACCCTCGCACCACTAAGCTGCTCGAAAAGTTCGCCAATGCGAGGGATCGGGTACTTGTTCTTAATAGTCACCCGGTTTAATTCTCGATAGTCGATGCACATCCTTCTTGTGCGATCCTTCTTCTTTACTAGAAGAACTGGAGCTCCCCAAGGCGAGTCACTGCTTCGAATCCAACCCTTCTCAAGCAATTCAGCAACCTGTTTCTTGACTTCTTCCAACTCTACTGGTGCCATTGGATAATACGCTTTGGATACTGGCGCTGCACCAGGAATAAGATCAATCGCGAACTCCACGTCTCGCTTCGGCGGTAAACCCGATATATCTTCAAACACGTCCATAAAATCGCGAACAACAGCCGGCTCTTCGCTTTTATCAACTTCCATTGATGCAAGAATATTGATTGTCGGCCTGGCCCTAAACTCGACTGGCCCGACAGAACTGCTTCCTCCAGTGAAGCTAAACTCGGGATGTCCGGGAATCTGGAAAATTACTTTCTTTGCTCTACAATCAATGTGAGCGTGTAAAGTGCCAAGAAAATCCATTCCCAAGACGACTTCGTAGCTGCCCGTATCAATCACCAAGAAATCTGCAAAAAGCTCCCGTCCGCAAACAACAACTGTACAATCTTTACATTCCTTACTAGATATGATTTTCCCATTCCCAGTGTGTATGTCCCAGAAACTAGACAGGGTCGTGCAGGTAATCAAGTGTGTAGAACAATGGGATGCACCAGAATCAAATAACGCCAATGCGGGAAAACCATGAACGAGTAAAGTACCTGAAACAACCTCTCCTGACGCCTTAGCTTCTTCAGCTGTCAAGGTAAAAGCTCGAGCCTGATTAGGTCCTTGAGTCAGCTGTTTCTGTCCCTGGAACGATCTCTGTGGAGGCTTCTGAATATCATCCCTCGTACGAAGCTTCGACGGACAAGCACCAACAGCATGATCTGCCGCTCCACAAACCAAACAGAGTCCCAGCCTCTTTCGACAATCCTTTTGCACGTGGCCGGGTAAATTGCAGTAGCTACAAATCATGCTCTTTCTTCGATCGATGACAACAGGCTTCTTCATGGGTGCTACACCTCGACGGTCCACTGGAATACCTCTGCGACCATGAGCTCGGTTTGGTACAATTACTGGCTTCCTTACCGAAACTGCTGTCTGCTGCAAACTCCCCTTCATCCTAGATAAACTCTGCTGCTCTCGGGCTGCCGCAAGTACTTGTGAGAAAGTGTTTAAACCCAGGGAGACAATCTGCCTCTGGATGTCCACGTCCAAGCTGCGCATGAACCTCCGTGCCCTGTCTGCATCGTTGGCAACTAAAGGTCCAGCGAATCTGCCGAGTCTTGTCCATTCTGCTGCATGCACATCTACGGGTGCTCCATTCTGCTTTAGCCCGATGAACTTGTCTTCCATTTCCTCCCGTGCGGTCCGCGGGAAGAACTTTTCTAGAAAACTTTTTGAAAAATCTGCCCACTTGATCGGCTGGGCAAACGGTTCTCCTCCACAAGCCACCATTCTCGGGCGTAGTCTACTAACTGAATGCGTACCACATCAACCCTTTTCTCATCTGGAATCTGTGCCGCAATAAGCAAGTTCTCTGTGTCAACTAGCCACTGCTCTGCTGGCAATGGCTCTTCCAAACCAGTAAATGTAGACGGACCCAAACGCCTGAAATCTGCCACGGTCCCTACTCGGTCAACTGGTTTAGCTCCAACATTGTTCACAGACTGCTGAACGATCTGCAAACCTTCCTGAAACGATTCCACTTGCTGCTGGATCAGCTCGGTTTGTCTCTTTTGATTCTCCAGCATTCCCCTTATCACTCCAAGCATGGCGGCTTCGTCCACACGCCTTTGGTACGTCTTCAAATTCTTATCTGCCATATTTCTGAAATCAAAACACCCAACATTAGCATGATGATAGATTCGAAATATAGATCAAGGCTAGAACTCCAAGTAACTTAAATAGAGTGCCGCATTGTAACTATGCCGCGGTATCATAGCCACAATTACATAACTCTACCCAAGTCGCCTAAGTCCTAGAGATAACAAGGAATCTGGTTTTCGAGTCGATATGCAAAGGAAGTTTGCACATCGTAAAAGATATAATCAGGAAGAATGTGATTCAAGAATGGTAAAATGGCAAGGTGGATATGTTTCCTAAACACGGGTATTCTGATTCGTGTATTGGGTACAATACCCAACTACAAAAAGAATCAACCCGACTAACCTATGGCTCTGATACCAAAAGAACCATGTCACGCCCGGCTTCCCAGAGTACGCTAAATTAGGCACGTGACATAGCCAACCATGCTACCTGTGGGTAGGAATTATCCATCCACAGTCACATTACGGCTGTAGAGATATCAAGAACAAAATAAAACTATCTAAACATGTCCATAATCCAAGATAACATGAGTCAAGAATAATAAAATGCGGAAGCGAAAGATCCAATACAAATAACTGGAATGTACGTCCCATAATGCAGGCTCACATCAGGAATAAAAATGCAGGAAAGAAAAGCTAACTACTGCTGACACTCACAGCTCAGCCTGTCGGCTGAAGTACTCCTGCTCGGACTGCGACAGCGGTACAGAATCTGGGCCATGCAAAACCCAGACGTCATCGCGTCAAGTCATCAAGTAATAACATAATAAACAGGGTGACAGGCAATGCGAATATAAACATGAATAAAGCAAGGGCAACAGTAATATAAATCAGAGCAGTGCAGTGGGTAAACTAAACTGTTCTATCAAGTTCTCTGTCCTAAAGTCTTTGAGACCAAATTGATAAATCATCGATGTAACTCAATAGTATCCCGTACATACCCGGGACCACGGCCCCAGATTCTCGGTGCTAAAACTGAGACATGCCGCTAGGCAATAAACAGGAATGTGTACAGATGAATGATGTCAGTAGCATCATTCCAAGGCTGGCCTAGCCTCTAAACTGATCAGAACAGGTAGCGAACTGTTGAGTTACAAGTCAGGTTTCACCTTTGATTTCCCCATACCCCCAAGCTATATGTGTATGTCAAGTCAGGTATCCCGTAATCAAGAAACTAATGCCAACACAGGATCAGGTAAACTGGTTTGTCTGGATAGACAACAGAAACGGTCCATGAGGACTACATGTCAGGTTTGTTGGCATTAGACACAAGATCAGGTAACGGCTCAGGTCATGGTACATCAGGTCAAGTCAAGCAGTATACGGTACCATGTCGGGTCAATCAATATATATGTAGCAAGTCATGGCAAGATGTAAATGATATCATGGGTGTGCTCATAATCAGTTACAAAATCCAGCACGGTTGTCAATAACATAATCTAAGCAATGAATTAAACCATAAGCAGATTCAATTAATTAGCAGTACACTTATCAGTTGTGTTTTCAGAGATGATTTCAACAACATAAGAATACAGTATGACAAATTTTGGCCGTTAAATCATGTTAACAAGTTTTAAGAACCTTTTAGGTGCAATGATTTATATATGGGTTCAATGGACGGAATCACAGCTAATACAGATTAAATGCGCACAAGTGTCCGAATGGAGTAAAACGATAGAAGAAGTGTCGTAGGCTACGTCATTAGTGAAAGTGTAATTAAAACATGTAATTGTGGTTATTAGGTTCAATACAGTAATTACAAAAGGTAGGTTCCAAGTTTGAAAGATAAAATGATACATAACAATATTGAACACGAAAATGGGAAATGATCGTACTAAAGTTAAAACTACAGGTTTAGGGTGTCATCAATATGTAAGTAAATATTATTTAGCATGTAGCAAGGGGTACTTGCCTCGACGGGTCGCGAATCGGGAAACGGAACGTAAAACGTCGGCGGGGAAACTCGCGACGGGCGCACGGTTCACGGAATGAACCCAAACGACGAACAGTGGAACCACACGGGTCCGGGTACCACACTGGAACGTCGGGACGCATCGCCGGCATGGCCGGATTCCAGCGAGATACAAAAAACAGTAAGCAACTAAAGAATCACATGAAAGGAAGAAGAAGGGAAGAGGGGAAGGAGGATGGAGAGGAGGGAAGGATACTCACTGTGGATTGTGAAGGGGTCGTGATGGTCGACGGCGTCGACGGAGTTCCGGCGGACCACCTGCAGGGAACAACGGCGATCAATAATGGAAACAGAACTGCAAAGAAAAGAAAAGGAAAAGAAGGAAGGAGAAGAAGGAGAGGAAGGGAAGCGATGCTCACTGAGGGATGCACGAGGCCGGGGGACGGAGACGGGTCGTCGGCAGCGATTTCCGGCGGCGCCGACGTGTGCAGGGGTGCGCAGTTTCTCCCGTGCAGGCGCTCGGGAAGGAGGGGAAAGGAGGAAGGAGGTGCAGTGGGGATGACGAGGGCGAGGAGACGATGCGATCGGCGATGAGGGCGTCGGCGTCAGGGCTCGTGATGTTAGTTATATGTATGCCCTAGAGGCCATTACTATACATAGGATGTATATTGTAGTGGATGCTTGGACATATATAGGGAGGACTTTCTTGCTCGACATGATATTATGCTATCTGGTTGCCCTTTACCTTAAACATGTACACTGATTGTCTCTCTGTTACATGTTGGTAAAGCCCTTAGGATGTGTACTTGACTACCTGGACTATGATGCGGATCATACTAGTAGGGACATGGTAGTCCATACGTACATCCTTCAAGGTCACTAGTCGTGGGTGTATCGAGACGGGGCATCGACATACCAGAGTAGACTAGCGTATACTTTCTCGACCCATACAGATGGGCGATGGATGATCCCATATCCATTGGTGTTTGACATCAGAGATGATATACGGGTGCTCAGTGGAGACTGGGTACACTGGACGGACTCGCCGAGAACTCCCAGATGGTATTATACCTTACGTCAGATGGCAGTTCTCTGGTGACACTGGTACAGAGTAGTCTGTTGACCCGAGATCGTCATAGAGTCTTGTGTGATTCCCACTGTGCTTTGATTTCCACCTTACCACGTCCAAGAGGGCATGCAAAACGGTGGTTTTTGGGTACAGTCCTGAATCACATGGAGGCAATGAGCGATAGGAGGGGATTCGTCTCTCCCGGTATAGGGAGTTGATGTTGCGCTGTGTTCAATTGGCTATAACCGGAAATTCTTGGCCAGGGTTGATAAGATTTATTGGTAAGTGTTAGCTGTAGTTTATCGAACTGTTATAGACCTCATATCGACATGACTTATCGAGCTATTGGGGTCTGACGTTTACCACCCCTAGGCGAGATATGCGACATATTAGACGACGAGACCGGACTGTACGGTAAGTGTTACTGGTTGGATTCACAGGAGTATGAGCGGGCTTGCTCGTCGATCTTCTGATCGCTCAATACCCGGGTGGCCGTTACGTTTAGCAGACCGCTTGCGGCTTGTGGGTGTTTGATATGATCATCACCTGCTGCCGGCGTATTGACGAGTCTTTAAAGTCCTACACAGAGGTTTCCTGGCTCAAGCGAAACGAAATAGGAGCGCATATGAGATATGTGCGGGACCGAGAATAATGCGTGTATGTGATACCGTATTCTATTCTCGCGATTTGTATCATCGGCAGGTTATATGTGATATAGCCGGGTTACCGAATCAAGTGTTGATTCAATACATTGATACACTTGATATTAGTCGGTTATATGCGATATGACCGGATCATTAAATCAAGTGTTGATTTAATGATTTGATGTATAATTATATATTTGATATATTACTTTACATTAACTAGTATTTTTTCACTTAAAATGGATTTTCTCACTTGATGTGCACAAGTAGTATATGTGATATATTTTTGTGCACTAGATTGTATCATGTTTGATGATTCATGCAAGCTTGGGTGTATGTTTACTTTAAACCATGGTTAAGTGAATGGTTAGGGTTTTGAATTATTCACTTATTCATTTTATTTATTTATTTGTTTATTTTGGCAAGAATAAAATGGTGGCTTAATTTGTTTCATTCTTGAAACTTCATGAAGCTTTGAAAGCTTTGACCATTTTGTTTTTTCCTTAACCCTAACCATTCAACTAAACCCTAGTTTATTCTCTACACTTGTTAAACTAACCCAAGGTTGCATTATGATAAGAATCACATTATTTTCCATTTATTGATAATTCTTATCATATTCTTTTTCTTCTTCTTCTTCTTCTTCAAGAAGAAAGAAGCTTGCTAGCTTCAATGGTGACTTGAGAAAAAGAGTGAGAAATCCAATTCTAAAGTGAACCTACTTCTTATTTCTTCATCCTCTACCACTTGCCAAGTAGTATAGGGTGTTTTCTTCACAAGTTTCATGGCTTGGTGAAGTTGGAGCTTGATCTTGTGTTGCCTCGACGTAGATCATCTTCGGCATCAAAGTCGACGACCTAGCCCGATCATTTCTTCGACGAAACCATTACTAGAGTCCGGGATCTAATGATCGCAGCGAAGGGACGTCAACGCGGAGCTATGGAGGTGGAGGACCGGATCTACAAAGGTTGTATTTCCGTTCACTTAGCACTAAAGTAGTTTAGTAGCATGTAGTTTCGCCTAAACTCTAGTTAACGATCGCATTAGGGTTTCTCGGCACCGGAAAAATTATAATTTGGCATGGTTGATGCCTTGTGAAACCTCATTAGTGTGCCTAGGAACCCTACAGTGGTATCAGAGCCTAGCTAGAGCCTTAGGCGATGCGTAGACGGAGTTAGAAGTCCGATCGAACCGAAACCCTAATGCAAAATCGTTCTCTGTACATTTTTTGAAATCGGGGATTTTTGAGAATTAAAAATATTCAGAAAAATCAGCAGGCATTTCTAAGAATTACTGTGAAGCACGAGCACCTGATTCAATAAAAGCGCGGCGGAACCGTGGCATTAGCATGGCTAATGCGCCGTTTCCACGGCCACTTAGTCTCTTTAGTCAGTTCTTTTTGCACAGTAACTTCTATATTTCATTGCTGAGTTTTTTGGGAATTTTTAATATTTACTCAAGAGTTGAGTTTTCTGGGTTGTATTGGGGGTTCGTAGATTCGATCGAATTATCAAATTTTGTCTATGTGTTTTTCCGGGTAATTTTAGAATATGTTAAAAAGTTCGACCGGATATAAATACCCAATTTTTCCCCTGTCGGGAAATTTCCAAGTGTTGGATTTTTCCGTGGTTTAAAGACGTTCTAAGTAGTGCAAGTAACGCGATGGATCCTCTAGAAGACAACAAACCTTAACTCGATTATGCGACCGTCTTGAACTGCCCTTTGAACCTTAGGGTTTGGGGCAGTACGGCGTGCCACATGTGAAGCGTTAGCTTGACCCTTCTACGGCTGGACCGTTGGTACTGAGGCATGAACTGGATGTTTTTAAACTTGTTTCATGTGTTGAGCTGTTTAGGGAAAACTTGGGTGTTTGAATGTTCGATCGGAAAGTTTAACATTTTCTATTTATCTGGAATGTGATACAATACTTGGAATCCACAAGTCGTTATGAGATAATTAATATGAATGTTATAAACATAGCACTTTAGTCTCAATTGATCGGTTGCCACGGAATTTTGATGCGATCAAAAGTCCGTCTCAATCACGTAGCGTATGCGGATACTCGCCGGGCAAACTTAATAGACAGCCTCACCCCATAACCCCGACCAAGTGACTGTAGGAGAACCCCGTCGCCGAAAGCATCCGTTCGGGTGCTTGCGGCAGCGGTGTTCCACCTTGGTGCACTTCGTCGACGGCGTCGGGGGTGCGGTCGCCTACTAAAGTTTGCGACGAGCATTCGATCATGATGTCGGGAATCTTGTTGAATTGCCCGACTTGATATTGAAAAGTGTTTTCTATAATAAGACTAAAATGCGGGGTTTATAATTGTTAGGCATGTGATGTCTAAGGTATTCATTTGGTTAGGCATGCGATGTCTAATGAGTTTGCGGATTCCAACTGTTGTAGTTTTACACTTTCTTTTCTGTGACCGTAAGTGTAATATGTGATATCGCCGGTTTCGTTGCTATATGTCAACGACAATTGGGATGCGCATATTTACTTACGTTGATGACATGTGATGTTATGTGTTGCTGGATATATTATATTGGATAGTCGTGTTTGAATAGCCGGGTTTTTTTTTATGTGAGATGAGTGTTTTTCTTTTTCATTCATGTAAAAACTTGTATGTAATATTCTTTTATTGGGGTACTTCCAGGTTGCGGAAGATGTCACCTTTTGTATATTATTTACTTTTCCGCACTAGGATAGACCCAAGGAGGGGAGCACAAGTAACCGGGTTCTGGAGTCCAGTGGGAGACCAACTCGAGGAGTCGAGTCCGGGTCTCCTAACTCTAGAATTGGTAGGGTTGCTTGCCGCTCTCGTAGGGGTCTAGGGGTGTGGGTTTGGCTATTCATCGCGACCGTGGAATCCGTGTTTTATACTGGCTCGTATTGAAAACACGGACGTCCTAGTATATCCAATGTTTCATATGTTTCTTCTGCTGCGATATCTGTGATGTGATCATGTGATGTTCTGTGATAGATACAGTATATAGTATATATGATATATTATATAGACGTTACTTATGTTTTACACCCGCGCTAGCCCTGCCCCACTCTGCCGTTAGTCACCTAACCTAACGGTGCACGAGGGGACATCAAGGCGAACACGGATGGCATAAGTGTACATCGTATTTATCTGTGATGTTTAGGTGACTTAAATGATGGGACTTCATTAATATGATTAATGAAAGAAAAAGAAACCTAAGATGTTGTGAAATCGAATTTCAAAAATAAAACAGGTAGCTACAGTTCTTGCTTTGCACAGCGGTATATATGATATATCCTGCACCTTATTCGATGAGGAAAGGGCCGCCGATCCCTTCACCGGGAGTGACCCCTTTGGCAATAACTGGCAGATGCTACACACTCGGTTTGTCTTTTGATAGCTTCTATAGTTTTTGCTTTGCACAGTGATATATATGATATATCCCGCACCTCATTCGACGAGGAAAGGGCTGACGATCCCTTCACCGGGAGTGACCCCTTTAGCAAAACTAGAAAAGCCTAAAAAACACTCCATTTTAAAATCATTTGATTCTACAACGATATCAAGTTCATTACGCAATAGGTTTTCAGAAAAAGCTGTCGTCGCCCTCCGTCATTTCAGATAAGTAGTAGTTAGTATTCGTGCTACGTTTGTTGTCCTGCGTCAAGACGTAGTGTGCGGTAGCTAACTAGTATTTATCTGCTTATGTATATGATGCAGATTGGATTAGGGTAGTCGTGCGACTTTGTTGGCCTGCGTCAAGGGTCGTGCGGGTGGGTTTAATTCAATCAGGAAATGACGGGTTGAACTTGACTAGCGCACTATGGTTTGTTGGCCTGCGTCAAGGTCATAGGACGCTAGGGGCAAAATTATCCGGAATTTCAAGTGTTGAAATTTGCAATGAGATTGCATACCTTATATGAGATAGTTGGATCCCGATACCCACTGCGAGTAATTGTTACTCCTGGGAGAGTTTTACACATTACAATTAGCCGATCAAGTAGGTGTCTAGAAAGGTGTCAACGGGGTTACGCCTCTGGGAAAACGAGGTTTACATTAATTAGGTTCGTGCGAAAGCACGGGGGATCTCCCTCAAAGTACCGACACTGGCCTGGCTGAAAGATTGGCGAACTTGTAGCGTGTAATTAATCCCGGCCAGTCTTTCCTTTTAGGGTTTGAAGGAAGATTTGATAAAAACAGTGGGAGCCATTCTGATTAGATAAAATAATAACCAATCTAATCTTGACAGAGCGCACGCAGAGTGTTTTCTTCTCTCTCTCTCTCCAGGTAGCGACCATATCACGCCTTAATCAAGATAATAATACGGATATATTGACCGAACCCGCTTGTTATACTGAGCTGGGGAACGTTGGTCCCGCTCCAACTTATAATTGTTATAAGACAGAGCAGGAATTGTGGAATACCAGATTTCCCGTGCCACCCAAACGAAGAAAGTGCATGTTAATGCATCATCTTCGGGTGTGTTCGTTACAAAGAACTGTTTCTCTGTATCCTCTACGTCCTGGGTATTTGATACCGGATCAGGATCCTAGATATGTAATCTAGTGAACTGAGAACGGGTGATAAGTTTCATGAGACAGAAAACGGTGCAAGTGTTGCAGCCAAGTCTGTTGGTCACTGTCACCCTGTATTCCAAATACATTGATTCTGAATGAATGTTATCAGATACCGAACCTGATATACAAAATCATATTAGTCTCTTTGTTAGTAAAGAAAGGATATAATTTTGTTTTGTTGGATAATGTTTTGAACATTTCCTATATCAAAAGTTGATCGGTTCAGGCACGTTATCTAAAAGCATTGATGTTCTAAATCAAACTACAGTTCTTAGTATATATGGAACACACACAAGAGGAAGAGTTCAGAAATGAACGGATCCTTCTTGAGGTATTGTAGACTAGGTCATATCAATGCGACCCGACTAGCTAAGTTGCACAAAGATACATATTTAAATCTGTTTGAATTTACATCTTGTGAAAACTTGCCGGTCATGTCACAAAGATAAGATGACCACAGCTCTGTTTATTTGAAGCAGACAAAGAGTTAGTGAACTCTTGGGATGATACATGTTGATGTATGTAGGTCCCCTGTCTACACATGCCAAGACCGGTTCTTTGTACTTCATTAAATTCTCTGATGATCTTTCGAGATTCAGACCTATGTTCCTGTTGAAACACAAGTCCGAACCTTTTGAGATATTCACAGAATGTAAGTTAGAAGTAGAGAACCAAAATACGGGTATAAGTATTATGTCCTTTGATGTGATCAGGGAGGAGAATACTTAAGCACGGAAATCTTGGACTATTCTAAAAGAGAATGAGATTCTCTCTCAGCATTACTCCTTCGTATACACCATAGCACGATGGTATATTAGGGTGGAGCAATCACACCCTATATGATAAGGTGTGCTCTATGATGAGTACTACTGAGTTACCTATTTTCTTTTGGGAGTTATGCACTTGAGAAGCTGCATACCTATTGAATTAGGTTCGAATCAAATCAGTGCCTACCACTTCATATGTGATATGGAAAGGGAAGAGCCCATTTCTTAAGTTAGTTAAGATTTGGGGTTGTCCGACCTATGTCTAAAAGCAAAATCTGGACAAGCTCGAGGCAAGGTCAGTTATGTAGAACTGGAATGGTTCCAGCTATACAAACTACAGCTGATGATTTGATAGAACCAAAGGATTCAATAGTCCCCGACGAACCTCAGCCTCTCCGCCAATCTAGTAAGGTTCCTCACCCGCTTGAGAGATACTTCGGTTACTCTATGACAGTGGGAGCGAGGATTGCATCATGAGATGATGACCCAACTAGTTTCGAGCTGGCCATCAACAGTGGGACTCTGTAAGAATGGCTGGATGCTTAGCGATCTAAGATGGAATCCTTATACACCAACAAAGTATGGACTTTAGTTGCTATATCTGAAGGGTTAAATTCCCATCAGGAGCAAGTATATCTTGAGAAGATTACTTGGTGTAGATGGAAAAGTTGAGACTTTCAAAGCTAGACTTGTTAAAGGTTTTCGTCATTGACCAGGCGTGGATAATGATGATACTTTTTTCCTAGTGGCTATGCTTTAGTCCATCCAGATCCTACTTGCCACGGCTACATACTATGACTACGATATCTGGCGGTTGGGTGCCATGACTGCTTTTCTAAATAATGTTTTAGAAAAGTGCGTCTATAAGTACACAGCCAGAGGGCCTCGTAGACAGTGGGAGCAGCGGAAACGTGTGCAAGTTGCATTATAGGATAAAGCAGATATCGCGGAGTTGGAACGTCTGTTTTGATGTAGTTGTCAAAAGGTTTGACTTCATCAAAATGGTAGATGGACCTTGTAAATACAAAAAGGTAGTAGGGAGTATGGTGGTGATTCTCGTAGAGTACGTGGATGACATACTCTTGATAAGAAAGGAGTTTCCTATGCTACGCTTGGTCAATCTCCGCTTATCATAATGATTCTCCACATAGGATCAAAGTGATACCTGCTAAATCCTGGGTTCTGATCTATGAGATAGATCTAATTGGATATTAGGATACTCACTAGTTGTAGTGAGACGGTATCAATTGATCCTGGGGAAAATCACTGGAAAGGTTCCAGGGTGATAAGGACGACTGAATGTCAGTCACAGGCATTGTCTTTACCCTCAGTAAAGGGACGGTATGTTGGAAGAGTTCCAAGCTAGATACCGTGACATACTAGACGATAAAGGCTGGATACATCGCTACTTAAGATGCTACCAAAGAGGCAGTCTGGATGTATATTTGTTCATGAGATGAACTTAGTTCCTCCCATTGTATGACAATGGAGTTGTAGCTTATGCCAAGGAACGTCCGTCCCATCAGTGATCCAGACATATTCTAAGGCAGTATCACCTGATCATGGAGATGGTTGATCTCCAAGGAGATCGAGGTTTGGAGAGTAGACTTAGAGGACAACACGGCGGATCCACTCACAAATGCCTTTTCCCAGAGAGAGACTTTTATGGGATGGTTGAGTATGAGATACTACAACCACTGCTATCAGATGGCCCTAGTGCAAGTGGGAGATTGTTAGTTATATGTATGCCCTAGAGGCCATTACTATACATAAGATGTATATTGTAGTGGATGCTTGGACATATATAGGGAGGACTTTCTTGCACGACATGATAGTATGCTATCTGGTTGCTCTTTACCTTAAACGTGTACACTGATTGTCTCTCTGTTACATGTTGGTAAAGCCCTTAGGATGTGTACTTGACTACCTGGACTACGATGCGGATCATACTAGTGGGGACATGGTAGTCGATAAGTACATCCTTCAAGGTCACTAGTCGTGGGTGTATCGAGACGGGGCATCGATATACCAGAGTAGACTAGCGTATACCTTCTCGACCCATACAGATGGGCGATGGATGATCCTATATCCATTGGTGTTTGACATCAGAGATGATATACGGGTGCTCAGTGGAGACTGGGTACACTGGACGGACTCGCTGAGAACTCCCAGATGGTATTATACCTTACGTCAGATGACAGTTCTCTGGTGACACTGGTAAAGAGTAGTCTGTTGACCCGAGATCGTCATAGAGTCTTGTATGATTCCCACTGTGCTTTGATTTCCACCTTACCACGTCCAAGAGGGAGTGAAAAACGGTGGTTTTTGGGTACAGTCCCGAATCACAAGGAGGCAATGAGCGATAGGAGGGGATTCGTCTCTCCCGGTATAGGGAGTTGATGTTGCGCTGTGTTCGATTGGCTATAACCGGAAATCCCTGGCCAGGGTTGCTGAGATTTACTGGTAAGTGTTACCTGTAGTTTCTCGAACTGTTATAGACCTTATATCGACACGACTTATCGAGCTATTGGGGTCTGACGTTTACAACCCCTAGGCGAGATATGCGACATATCAGACGACGAGACCGGACTGTACGGTAAGTGTTACTGGTTGGATTCACAGGAGTATGAGCGGGCTTGCTCGTCGATCTTCTGATCGCTCAATACCCGGGTGGCCGTTACGTTTAGCAGACCGCTTGCGGTTTGTGGGTGTTTGATATGATCATCACCTGCTGCCGGTGTATTGACGAGTCTTTAGAGTCCTACACAGAGGTTTCCTGGCTCAAGCGAAACGAAATAGGAGCGCATATGAGATATGTGCGGGACCGAGAATAATGCGTGTATGTGATACCGTATTCTATTCTCGCTATTTGTATCATCGGCAGGTTATATGTGATATAGCCGGGTTACCGAATCAAGTGTTGATTCGATACATTGATACACTTGATATTAGTCGGTTATATGCGATATGACCGGATCATTAAATCAAGTGTTGATTTAATGATTTGATGTATAATTATATATTTGATATATTACTTTACATTAACTAGTATTTGTTCACTTAAGATGGATTTTCTCACTTGATGTGCACAAGTAGTATATGTGATATATTTTTGTGCACTAGATTGTATCATGTTTGATGATATATGCAAGCTTGGGTGTATGTTTACTTTAAACCATGGTTAAGTGAATGGTTAGGGTTTTGAATTATTCACTTATTCATTTTATTTATTTATTTGTTTATTTTGGCAAGAATAAAATGGTGGCTTAATTTTTTCATTCTTGAAACTTCATGAAGCTTTGAAAGCTTTGACCATTTTGTTTTTTCCTTAACCCTAACCATTCAACTAAACCCTAGTTTATTCTCTACACTTGTTAAACTAAACCAAGGTTGCATTATGATAAGAATCACATTATTTTCCATTTATTGATAATTCTTATCATATTCTTTTTCTTCTTCTTCTTCTTCTTCTTCAAGAAGAAAGAAACTTGCTAGCTTCAATGGTGACTTGAGAAAAAGAGTGAGAAATCCAATTCTAAAGTGAACCCACTTCCTATTTCTTCATCCTCTACCACTTGCCAAGTAGTATAGGGTGTTTTCTTCACAAGTTTCATGGCTTGGTGAAGTTGGAGCTTGATCTTGTGTTGCCTCGACGTAGATCATCTTCGGCATCAAAGTCGACGACCTAGCCCGATCATTTCTTCGACGAAACCATTACTAGAGTCTGGGATCTAATGATCGCAGCGGAGGGACGTCAACGCGGAGCTATGGAGGTGGGGGACCGGATCTACAAAGGTTGTATTTCCGTTCACTTAGCACTAAAGTAGTTTAGTAGCTTGTAGTTTCGCCTAAACTCTAGTTAATGATCGCATTAGGGTTTCTCGGCACCGGAAAAATTATAATTTGGCATGGTTGATGCCTTGTGAAACCTTATTAGTGTGCCTAGGAACCCTACACGTGACGTTGGGTTCGCGTTTAAAGAAAAGGAGGAGGGAAAGAAAATATATGGGAGAGAGAGAGAGAGATATGGGGGGAGAGAGAGATATACGGGGAGAAAGAGAGAGAGAGAGAAAGAGAGAGAGAAAGCGAGAGAGAGAGAGATAAGGTAGGGCCCACGGGATAAAAGAAGGAAGGTGATTGGCTGAAGGATTTGTTAAAGAAAAATTGAGAAAGATTCCAAGGAAGGAAAAATATATATAGGTTTAT
This sequence comes from Agapanthus africanus, assembly GCA_030015575.1. Lineage (NCBI taxonomy): Eukaryota > Viridiplantae > Streptophyta > Magnoliopsida > Asparagales > Amaryllidaceae > Agapanthus > Agapanthus africanus. The sequence continues at coordinate 426,360,799 of JASDDO010000019.1, read as the reverse complement.
AAAAATATTATTCGACGGTTTAAAAGAAATGTTAGAAATTGGGATTTTAGCGCAAAGTAAAATATTTTCAAATTGCGCCCGGGTCGGGTCCAAAAATTCAAAATTGAAATAAGAATATTTTAGGCGGGATCCAAAATTTAAAATGATGTATTTTACAGTCAAAAAGCATACCCCCAAAACGGACAACGTACGCGCGCGTAGCTGTCCAAACTCGCCCGTTTCACTGAACGGGACGAGAACATGATGCACGGACGCTACAACATGGTTAGGGGTGTCAAGCATGCCATGACGAATATTTTTAATTTTATTTTAGATGCCTTAAATTGTCATATGCAGAAATGAATTGACGGGGTAAAATAAGTAATAATCAAGCGAGATAAATGAAATAAAGGCCACACTCCAATCATAAAGTAACAGAAATTAGTAGCATTGGGCTCGGTTGTTACATTATACCCAACTACAAAAAGAATTTTGTCCTCGAAATTCCAAGAATACAAGGATAGGCAAAAAATAACTATAAGAAAAGATGAGGAAACTTCTGCCGGATTTCATCTTCTCGTTCCCAAGTGGACTCTCCATGCGAGCGATTACCCCAAGAAACAAGCACAAGAGGGATCACCTTGTTCTTAAGAACCTTTTCCCTTCGATCCACAATTTCAATCGGTCGCTCCTCAAAAGTCAAGTCTTCTCGTACAGTTAGCTCCGAATGATCCAATACATGCGTTTCATCACGAACATACTTACGGAGTTGAGATACGTGAAACATATCGTGCATATTCGCCAAGGACTGCGGTAACGCCAAACGATACGCTACCTCACCAACACGCTCCAAGATCTCAAAGGGTCCAACGAATCGAGGACTAAGCTTTCCTCGACTTCCAAAACGAATCACCCCTCTAGTTGGTGATATCTTCAAGAATACCAAATCACCCATGGCGAACTCTAGAGGTCTTCTTGACGTGTCTGCCCAACTCTTCTGTCGGTCTTGAGCTGCCTTCATATGATTTCTGATAGTGTTAACTTTCTCAACTGTCTGCACAACCAAATCTGGTCCCAACAATCTTCGTTCACCGACATCGTCCCAACAAACAGGTGAACGGCATTTATGACCATACAAAGCATCAAATGGAGCCATCTGGATAGTTGCCTGAAAACTGTTGTTGTAAGAAAACTCCACCAAATGTAGATGATCCTCCCAAGACCCCTTGAAGTCCAACATGCATGCTCTCAACATATTCTCAAGAGTTTGGATTGTTCTCTCGGACTGATCATCAGTTTGAGGATGATAAGCTGTGCTAAACTTCAATCGAGTCCCCAAACTTTCCTGTAAACTCCGCCAAAAGTGTGATAAGAACCGAGTGTCACGATCGGACACGATGCTTACCGGTACGCTATGCAATCTTACAATCTCCTGCATGTACCGCTCCGCCAAAGTCTCTGTTGATTGACCAACCCGAAAAGGAATAAAGTGAGCTGCCTTGGTCAATCGATCAACAATCACCCATACAGCATTGTTGCCTTTTGGACTTCGCGGTAAAGCCGTCACGAAATCCATGGTTATATGTTCCCACTTCCACTGAGGAATCGAAAGTGGTTGCAATAAACCAGCAACCCTTTGATTTTCAGCCTTGGCTTGTTGACACACCAAGCACTTTACCACAAAGCGAGCAATATCCCGTTTCATGCCTTCCCACCAGAAATGCTGTCGAATATCTCGGTACATCTTTGTGCCTCCAGAATGTACAGAATAAGCTGAACTGTGTGCTTCTTTCATAAGCTCTTCACGAATATCTCCCTTTGGCACACACAAACGGCTACCATACCTCAACGAACCATCTTTGTGGATCAATAAATCTGTTCGTAGTCCGGCTTCAACCTGTTCTCGAAACTTTTGCAGTCTAGGATCCTACGATTGTGCTGCTTTAATATTCTCTATCAAGGATGAATGTACTTGCAGCTGCATCAACTGTTCCGTAGAATGCGGTAGCACAACCTCTAAATCAAATCTTCGAAAATCTTCAACGAGCTCCTTCTGCGTAGTTAACACCTGAATTGCTGGTAACCGACTAAGCGCATCCGGCACGATATTAACCTTCCCCGGACGGTACTTAAGATCAAGATCGTAGTCAGCCATCAGCTCCAACCATCTACGCTGCCTCATATTAAACTCCCTCTGCGTGAACACATACTTCAAATTCTTATGATCAGTAAAAACTTTGACCCTTTCGCCTAAAAGGTAGTGTCTCCAAATCTTCAAAGCGAAAATCACAGCCGCAAGTTCCAAGTCATGCGTTGGGTAATTCTTCTCATGGGTCTTCAATTTTCTCGATGCGTACCCTACAACTTTCCCATGCTGCATCAAAACACATCCCAATCCTTTCCCAGATGCGTCGCTGTGAATCACCAATCCTCCGGAAATTTCTGGCACGGTCAGAATAGGGGCGGTTATCAACTTCTGCTTTAACATCTCAAAAGCTAACGCACACTTATCCGTCCATACAAAAGGTACCTCCTTACGCGTAAGCTTGGTTAACGGCTCCGCCAGACGAGCAAAGTTCTCCACAAATCTTCTGTAATACCCGGCGAGTCCAAGAAAACTTCTTATCTTCGCAACATTCTTTGGAATCGGCCAATTTTGAACTGCTGCAATCTTCTCGGGATCGACGGCGATTCCATCGCCAGACACAACATGCCCCAAAAACTTTACTTCCTCCAGCCAAAACTCGCACTTACTCATCTTCGCATACAACTTCTCTTGTCTCAACGTCTGCAGTGCGATCTTCAAATGTTCAACATGCTCTTCAAAACTCTTTGAGTAAACCAGAATATTGTCAATGAATACCACAATAAACTCGTCCAAGAATGGTGAGAAGATTCGGTTCATCAAGTCCATGAATATCGCCGGTGCATTCGTTACTCCGAAGGGCATCACTAAGTATTCGTAATGTCCATACCGAGTTCGGAACGCCTTCTTGCAAATATCTTCTGCTTTCACTCGGACCTGATGATATCCGGATCTCAATTCCAGCTTCGAGAATACCCTCGCACCACTAAGCTGCTCGAAAAGTTCGCCAATGCGAGGGATCGGGTACTTGTTCTTAATAGTCACCCGGTTTAATTCTCGATAGTCGATGCACATCCTTCTTGTGCCATCCTTCTTCTTTACTAGAAGAACTGGAGCTCCCCAAGGCGAGTTACTGCTTCGAATCCAACCCTTCTCAAGCAATTCAACAACCTGTTTCTTGACTTCTTCCAACTCTAGTGGTGCCATTGGATAATACGCTTTGGATACTGGCGCTGCACCAGGAATAAGATCAATCGCGAACTCCACGTCTCGCTTCGGCGGTAAACCCGATATATCTTCAAAAACGTCCATAAAATTGCGAACAACAGCCGGCTCTTCACTTTTATCAACTTCCATTGATGCAAGAATATTGTTTGTCGGCCTGGCCCTAAACTCGACTGGCCCGACAGAACTGCTTCCTCCAGTGAAGCTAAACTCGGGATGTCCGGGAATCTGGAAAATTACTTTCTTTGCCCTACAATCAATGTGAGCGTGGAAAGTGCCAAGAAAATCCATTCCCAAGATGACTTCGTAGCTTCCCGTATCAATCACCAAGAAATCTGCAAAAAGCTCCCGTCCGCAAACAACAACTGTACAATCTTTACATTCCCTACTAGATATGATTTTCCCATTCCCAGTGTGTATGTCCCAGAAACTAGACAGGGTCGTGCAGGTAATCGAGTGTGTAGTTATAAACTTGGATGACATGAAACAATGGGATGCACCATAATCAAATAACGCCAATGCGGGAAAACCATGAACGAGTAAAGTACCTGAAACAATCTCTCCTGACGCCTTGGCTTCTTCAGCTGTCAAGGTAAAAGCTCGAGCCTGATTAGGTTCTTGAGTCAGCTGTTTCTGTCCCTGGAACGATCTCTGCGGAGGCTTCTGAATATCATCCCTCGTATGAAGCTTCGACGGACAAGCACCAACAGCGTGATCTGCCGCTCCACAAACCAAACAGAGTCCCAGCCTCCTTCGACAATCCTTTTGCACGTGGCCAGGTAAATTGCAGTAGTTACAAATCATGCTCTTTCTTCGATCGATGACAACAGGCTTCTTCATGGGTGCTACACCTCGACGGTCCACTGGAATACCTCTGCGACCTTGAGCTCGGTTTGGTACAATTACTGGCTTCCTTACCGCAACTTCTGTCTGCTGCAAACTCCCCTTCATACTAGATAAACTCTGCTGCTCTCAGGCTGCCACAAGTACTTGTGAGATAGTGGTCAAACCCAGGGAGACAATCTGCCTCTGGATGTCCGCGTCCAAGCTGCGCATGAACCTCCGTGCCCTGTCTGCATCGTTGGCAACTAAAGGTCCAGCGAATCTGCTGAGTCTTGTCCATTCTTCTGCATGCACATCTACGGGTGCTCCATTCTGCTTTAGCCCGATGAACTTCTCTTCCATTTCCTCCCGTGCGGTCCGCGGGAAGAACTTTTCTAGAAAACTTTTTGAAAAATCCACCCACTTGATCGGCTGGGCAAACGGTTCTCCTCCACAAGCCACCATTCTCGGGCGTAGTCCACTAACTGAATGCGTACCACATCAACCCTTTTCTCATCTGGAATCTATGCCGCAATAAGCAAGTTCTCTGTGTCAACTAGCCACTGCTCTGCTGGCAACGGCTCCTCCAAACCAGTAAATGTAGACGGACCCAAACGCCTGAAATCTGCCACGGTCCCAAATCGGTCAACTGGTTTAGCTCCAACATTGTTCACAGACTGCTGAACGATCTGCAAACCTTCCTGAAACGATTCCGCTTGCTACTGGATCAGCTCGGTCTATCTCTGAACGATCTGCAAACCTTCCTGAAACGATTCCGCTTGCTGCTGGATCAGCTCGGTCTGTGCGAACATAATCGACCGCTATACGTCACCGGGTATTGCAAAGATATCACGATAGGGAAAATCCTTGTCGACAATGGATCCTCCGTCAATCTTCTCAACATGAGAGTGCTGAAGGAAATATGCATGAATGTTCAGCACCTTGTACGAGATAAAATTAATATCTCTGGGTTTGATTCACAGTCATTACGAATGCCGGGGTCCGTAATACTGACGCTACGCTTCGGGCTGCTCGTCACTAACATCAAATTCCATGTCATTAATGCCAAACCTTGCTACAACGCTCTACTCGGCAAGCCCTGCTTACATGAGTACAACATTGTTCCTTCGACATAACATCAGTGTATGAAGTATTTTAAGGATGGCTCGGAGTACACCTTCATGGGAGAACTCAATCTGTTCTCGGTGAATGAAGTGTGAAAGTATGAAGATATGAAGTACTTTCTGCCGAATTTCGAGGATACTGAAAGGTGCCACAAGCCGGAGAATAACCAAAAATTCATGGCTACCATCCCGATCTTTGGAAGTGATGCCGAGGAAGATGAATAAATAGTCTACCCGGGGCAACCTCAAACGGAAAACAGTAAACCCGGGCCATGGACCCCTATCTTGGTCTTTGGCAGCGACTCCGAGGACGAGACCAATGCAATGTTCTCCATCCGCCCGTTGACATAGAATCTTATCGAAGCGAATCAGAGCCTACAATTTATAATGGATCCTCCTCAACAGTATAAAGAACTTGATGCGCTCAATATATACAACGTACAAGAACTGCGAACTTTATATGTACCTCCTAGGAGAAGGGGTGAAATGCGATCCTCTTATACAAATCTATAGAGATCAAGGTGGAAAAAGAAGTCTGGCATGGGGCCAACTCCACCGTTGACAAGTTCCATCCCATCCGTATACCAAGATATTATGCGAAGGGATTAAAGAAACTGTTAAAGCGGCAAGGCGTACCTCTCGAACAAATGGTTTGACAGACAATTATAAAAAAAGATTTAGGATATTCCAGAGACTCAACGAAAGAAGCCCAATGGAATGATGGAAATGACTGGGCTGGGATATGTTCGGTCCAAAAAAGGGGAGCAAATCTACAGCTGCCACTTCATAAATAGCTCGAGTGAAGAAGAAAACGCACTTCCAAACAGTCGTGACGTCAAATCGGAGCAAGATCCTGCCATGAGAACTTTAAGTCCGTCGCTCGAAGAACAAATTGACAAACTAATAAAAGAAGCTTGCTAAGTGAGCCGGATCAACCACAACCGCAAAATGGCCATATATAAAAAGGCCAAGACGCAACGTCTCGATTAACAATCAGTAGAAGAAGTAGGTTGTGATACTCTTCAACCATAGCCCGCTGAGTACTTACGTGAAAAGGGAAAATTCCGAATTAGAGGTAAAAATAAAGCAAAGATTACAAACAACGTTCAAGGACAACAAAGCAAGTCCAAGGCGCCGTTTAATCGAGGGAAGCTCGGTTGGAGCCCGTCCTTTATGAAGAAGATGGGTCGGAAATACAATGGTTGGTCGATCAGTCTACTCGCCCAATAGGATACTTGTTCTCTCGAAACAAGACAGGGAAAATATTCAATCTTGTCATGAAGCACCAAATGATGACGCTTCCGTAGTCTCGGCACCCCGAATAGATAAATGAGGTCCATCATCCGGATTATTGCTCCTATCATCGAACAATAAGCCATCCTCTTAAAGACTATTTTGTAGGGTGATTTTCGTTACCCCATTGAGATGGGAAATACGCGTCGCTTGTCAGGCATATTACAGATTCTCCTGCCTGGGGTAGGTTGGGGTTTATTAATTGTGGGGATCTGAATCTCCGACAGGCGTGGACTAAACTGCCGTTAATTACCCCTCGCTTTTGGAGCTAGGAAAGCTCTGATTGAAGGGTAAAACTGGTCATGAGAACTCAATGTGCAGTATGCATGTGTTGTGTTTTGAAGGGGACTTAGACGTATCGGGGGTCTCACAGAGTTTACAGGTGTCTTGCTACCCGGATAGCGGGCTGGGGGTCAAGGGGGCTAGCAGCCCCTTGCGGGGTACGGGGCAACTCCATGTTAGAAATTTTTTTCTAACGGGGGATGCGTTTTGAGTGTAGAGCATGAGGAAAAAAGAGGGGTGAGGAGCTTCCAAAGGACGCGTGAGTGGCGCATGGGCGTCGGGCGTCAGTGGGTAACGTGCTCGGCGGTGGGCGCTGTGCGCCCGTGGGTCACGTGAGTGGCGCGTGGGCTCTGGGCTCCCGCGGGTCACGTGTCCTGTGTGTGCGCGCTGGGAGACTGCGAGTCACATGCCCCATGCTTGGGCGCCGGGCGCCAGCGGGTCACTTGCGCGGTACGTGACTACTGGGAGCCAGCGGGTCACGTGTGTGGCACACGACTACTGGAAACACCGGCGGAGAAAGAGGCTTAGCCCCTGGACCGAGAGTTGAACTCTCGTGGGCTTTGGAGTTGAACTCCTAAATAGGAATTAGGTATAGATTTGGAGTTAAACTCCTAAAAGATTTGGATTTAGAGTTAAACTCCCATGTAAGAAATTGGATATGGATTTGGAGTTAAACTCCTAAAAGGCTTGGATTTGGAGTTAAACTCTTAAAGGGTCTGTATGTGGAGTTAAACTTCTTTGAGGATTTGGATCTTGGAGTTGAACTTCTCGAAGATCTTCAGAGATGATCAAAGGGGACCCATTTCTTCTCCCTGGGGCCTCGAATCCTCCTAAAGTAGGATTTTTGGAGGTGGGTCTTCTTCCTCCTTCTCCCCATTTGTTGGATCTTGGAGAAAAAGAAAGGTGAGATTAAAAATCTCCCTTTTAGGGATTTGATGGGAGATCTGAACTCCCCTTAGAGGGTTTTATGGTGAAAAACTATTTCTTTTTGGAAAAAGAAGAGTTAAACTCTTAATTTAATTAGAAAAGAAAAGAAAAGGGAGAACTTGAGAGAAAAGAGATGGAGGCACAAATCCTAGAATTTTTAAGAGAATGAAAGGTGTTATTAATTTTCTCATCATGTTTACCTTTTATAAGATACACACTTTACATATAGCCCTTTGGGCTTTTCTAAATGGCACTTGTGCCTCTCCATACCTCATGTGCTTATTTCTTTTTGCACCTAAGCCATGAGGCTTACAAAATTTTGGCTTTTTTTGTTCATTTTTCTTACATTTATTTCTAAAAAATTACATTAAACTAATTTATTGCCTCCTTTTTGGCATGGAGTTGGCCCCTTCCATGCTCGGTCTTAACTTGGGCTTGGGCCCGCTTGCTTGGGCTTGGGCTCACTTAACTTGGGGTTGACTTTGACTTGGTCAGCCAGGGTGTAATTTTTGACCCCAATATGTTTCACGTTCAAAGACTGGGTGGAGGACCAATACGAGCAAGGCAGATTTATATCATCCGATAGCTGGAGGGTAACCCTACCACAAAAGCATGAGCCAAAGAAGATCTATACCCTCAGGATGGGCCCAGCTCGACCGTGAAAATGGAAGCGGACTCGTACCTGTCATATGGTAGCTCTCTCAAAAGAGGCAGAGGACGAGAATATGATTGACTTCTTCGGATGCTTCACAAATGAAGATGATGACGAGGAGATCTCATAATTTCCACCAGCGCCAAAATAGCAGGAGGACGGGATAAATACCACAACCGACAACCTAAGGAAAATCGACTTAGGAACGGAGGATGATCCGAGGCCGATGTTTGTCAATGAGCTGCTATCTGAAAAACAAATAGTCACACTAAAAGACGTGCTAATGCAGTACAAAGACTGTTTCGCCTGAAACTACTATGAAATGCCGGGTTTAGATTCAGAAGTGGCGGTACACAAACTGGCCATATTGTCAGACATAAAGCCAGTCAAACATGCACCAAGAAAGATACAGCTCGAACTGGAGATGAGTATCAACGCCGAAGTTAAGAAATTAATCGACTCCAGCTTCATCCAAGAAGTTCAATATCCTGACTGGATTTTCAACATCGTTCCGGTGATGAAGAAAAATGGGACGGTTCATATCTGCGTGGACTTTCGGGGCCTTAACGAAGCGTGCCCGAAAGATGACTTCCCAGCACCTGTTATCGAGTTGATGATCGATAACACATCTACCCATGAAGTTTTCTCCATCATGGATGGATCTTCAGAATACAACCAGATAAAAATGGATCCTGAAGACCAGAAGCATACCGCCTTCCAGACTTCGTTAGGCATATTTTTCTACAAGGTGATGCTCTTCGGTTTAAAAAACGCTGGAACCACATATCAAAGAGCCATGACAAAGATCTCGATGCTCGCATACACAAGATCTTCGAATTCTATATCGATGACCTTATGGTCAAGAGCAAATCTCATGAGGAGCATTTGGAACACCTAAAAATTGTGTTCCAACGTCTTCGGAAGTATAATATGAAGATGAACCCTCTAAAGTGCACATTTGGAGTCTCTTCAGGAAAATTCCTACGCTTCATCATACGCCACTGAGGTATCGAAATTTATCCCTAAAAAATCAAGGCGATTATGGAAATGCCCTCACCAATAACCCTCAAACAACTGCGGTCTCTGTAAGGAAAGCCAGCGTATATCCGGCTGTTCATAGCTAACCTCTCTAGAAAATGCCGTCCGTATATCCATCTGATGAAGAAGGGGATCTTGTTCATCTGGGATCAGAAGTGCTAAAACGCACTAGACAAAATAAAAAAATACCTGCAAAATCCACCGGTATTTGCTGCCCCAGTTAAGGGAAAACCCCTTATCTTGTACATGACGGCCCTCGAAGGTTCTCTAAGCACGTTATGGGTACAAGAGAATGATTAAGAAAAGTAGAGAGCTTTATACTATCTAAGCAGAGTTCTCCTGGAGGCAGAAAGCAACTGTTCCCCCATCAAAAAGCATTGCCTGACATTGATCTTCGCAATAACGAAGCTCAGACACCACAACTTGGCGCATGAGGTCCACCTCATATCAAATGTAGATCCTCTTAAATATCTGATATCAAAGGCCGTATTGATAGGAAGGCTTCCAAATGGGCCCTACTACTGATAGAATTCTCGATAACGTATCGACCTCTCAAAGTGGTGAAAGAACAAGCCATCGTCGACTTCCTTGCGGAACATCCGATACCATCCGATTCTCCCATAAACTGCAAATTGCCGGATAGACACACGTTCGACGCAGTTGAGGAGGAGAAAGAAGAAAATGAGTCTCAGTGGGAACTCTAGTTTGACGGAGCCTCTTCCATCTAGAGGCGAAAGAAGAATACTCCCATAATCAAAGCTGGGGTGGGTTTTATCTTTGTAACCCTACAAAGTGGAATATTGCGTTACCTGTAAGGCTACGGCAGCGCCCCGGCCATCAAACCGTGGCTTAATGCGGAACAAAAATTTACTAAACTGACGCTATCATTACCTGATGCTCAGATCTACCCTAAATCCTAAACTAGCAAGCTAATATAAAGAAGTTAGAATGGTTATACTGAGTTGATCCGTGTCTTTCGGTCTTCATTCAAAGCTCCTGGTGGTCGTCTAGATCGAGTTTGGTTGCCGGTCTTCCTCCATCTACGATGATCCACTTGAGCGAAACGGCTCAAGCTTCAGCCTCGCGAAAAGAGACAACCGACGCTCCAAGGTTGCTAGCAATGAAGAGTGGAGGTGTAGGATTATCTCACTAATATTTTTCTCTCATCAAAGTGCTCCAAGAGCAACCATAGAAAATGAAGAGGAGGTGAAGAAACCATGACATGAGCAATCAAAGAAAGTGGCTAAGTGTTGAAGTGAGTGAGAATGAGAGAGTGAGCAAGTGAAGAAAAATCAAGTGGAGAAAATGAGCAAGCCCACTATCATAAAAATGTGGCTGCCCCCTCACTCACGATCTCATCTAAAAAAAAACACACAAAAAATCTTTTTCCAATTTGCCAATATAAAAAATAAAATCAATTAGTGAGGTGGACATCTTCTAGAAACTATTCCGTATAAATACGGAATACAACCCGGTACACGTATCAAAATACATATACGCGTATTCGTACAAAAATACGAATAGCCAAGAGAGAAAAAGAATAGTGAACAATAACACTAGAATACATATATATAAATACATATATATATATATTATTAAATCAAAACCTAATTTAATAATCCGGCTTAATCCTAAACCGCCAATATTATCAACCGTCCGATTAAAATCTGTGCAGCATGTACACATATTTAATCGGACATCTGTATGTACCAACATACGTCATCTACACCACCGTGAAAACTCTCTGTGTGGGACTCTAAAGACTCGTCAATACGCTAGCAGTGGGTTTAACCATAAGGATGTCGGCGGCACTAGCTGTACGTAACGGCTACCCAGGTATTGAGCGAAAGGGAGGCCGACGAGCAAACTCATCCAAACCCCTACTAAGCCTGACAGTGACAATATCTGTACAGTCCGGTCTGTTCGTCTAAGAGTATCGCATATCGGGTCTAGGGGGTGGATAAAGTCAGACCCCTAATAACGCGATAATTCGTGTCGGTATGAAACCCATCACCACCTGAGAAACTATCGATCCTGGATCGATAATTCTCGTATACCCCGGCCGAGGATTTCTGGTGATGGCCACCCGTGCACTGCGCGACATCGACCCCCAATACCGGGATAGAAGAATCCCCGACGATCCGCTCACTGCCTCCATATGGCTCGGGACTGTACCCAACTAAAACCTGTTTGCACGACTCCTTTGAGCCGTGGTAGGGTAGTAATCAAAGCACAGTGGGAACTCACACGAGACAAATGACGATCTCAGGTCGACAGACTAACCTGTACACATGTCACCAGGGAACTGCTATCTGACAATAGGTATATTACCAATTAGTATGTTCCCGACGAGTCCGTCCAGTGTACTCATAACTCAATGAGCACCTGTATACTATCTTAGGTGAACAACTGACACCAATGTCTTGTGAGACCTGCCACCGCCCCTCGTCAGGGTCTGGATAAGTATACACTAGTCTACACTGGAGTATCGATGCCCAGTCTCGATACACCCGCGACTAGGTACATTTAAGGATGTGCTTATAGACCCCTACCTCCCACGTATATGATCGCCATCATAATACTGGTAGTCAAGCAAGAATCGTATGGGCTCTATCAACATATACATGATGATAAAGACAAACCAGATAGCATACCATCATATCGAGTAAGATTGTTCTACCGGTAGAGGTCCTCCCTCAATCATCACAATCGCCTACCTGCGACTATGATAATTGTCTTGAAGGCACTATAGCCAACAATCTCCCACTTGCACTTAAGGCTAATTATTGCAGTGTCGCATACTCGCAGTCCGTATGATACCGAACACCCAACTTCTCTACTAATCAGTCTCGCAAAACCCGTTTGTGAAACTATTGCGTTCGAGAAATAGCCTCAGTGAGTGGATCTGCTCCAGTGTTTCTTTCTGTATCTCTCTATATCTCAGCTTCGCGGAGAAAGCTATCTCCCGAAATGAGCAATACCTGTCTTAGAATATGTCTGGATATATATGGGACCCAGTTCACAAATGAACTCCAAATCCAGCAAACTTATTAGACTGTATCGTCCACTGAACTTAATCAGTATACTGCGCCATGTCTTTCTCAGTATCCGCTTGGACCACCTGTCCAACATACTATCCCTCAGAAGAGGGAAAAACTATAACTCCGACAGCCACTCTATCATCCTGGTCACCTTGGAAGCCGAAAATGATAACCGTATCCTGAAGGAGGGTGCCGTTACCATATCCCTAGAACATCTATTTATGTTCATAAACTGCTTTCCTTCATTTCTCCAGGATTAGATTAATATATGTTTATTGCAGCCAGTGCAAAAACATCTGGTGTGGTACTTGACATTTCATGATTAACTCAATTGCCTAAGCAAGTGATATGCTAATCATGCATATCCATCTCCCCTTTAGTCTGTAAGACACCTTTAGAGAGGGTGACTCCATCACCTGCAGGTACACCACCATGCCAGGAGTCGTCCATTCTAAAACACTTTAGAATAGTGTCAAGTACCCAAATTGGGACACTTCCTAAATCTAGATCTAGTAACCAGAAACCCTGATATTATATCCATGTCCTTTGTGGAGACACAACTGTGTGACAACCACAGTATAACCGATCGTAGTATAGGAATTTCACTTCCTATAAAGTGTATGTCATCCCAAATACCAGGACATCACACGCTACTACCTTCTTACAAGATCCATCTCCTATTCTGATGAAGTCAAAGTCTATGACTGTCACATCAAAAATAGATTATCTATTTCCTCTATACCTGCTTTAGTCTATAAATAGACATAAGCTACTTGCCCACTATGCTTCCGCGGCTCCCACTGACTACAACAACTCTCTGGTAGAGTCATATACACGTACACTTCTAATGCTAGTTTAGAACGACGCTATACTCATTCTCCTGCCGGGTCTCATAGTCTAGAACAGCAGCAATGGCAAGTCTGGATAAACAAGAACTTCCCTGTCGCCGTCTCTGAGAAGACAGAAGTACCTCTCCGGTGCATGAGGTTATCCACCAAATCTGCGGAGTGGCTAATGGAACGTCGAATCCAATTGAATCTTTAGGTTCTATTAAATTTTCAGTAATCGTTTATGGTTCTGGAATCACTTCTAGTTCTACCATACTCTCACTTATGTTTTGTGAAAAAATCCATTTTACTAAAACTGGTGGCGAGTCAAGAACAATATAACTATTGATATGCCTGATGGTAGAAAGTTAACCCTCGTCAAAGCACGGGATAACCCATAAACTGCCATTACTGAAATGTGCCTTGGGTTTGTCCAGATTCTTGTTTTAACACTACTACAAATAAGGGTTGCCCCTACGGATTTATCCGTAGGAGCAAACCACTGCCCCTACGGATATATCCGTAGGGGCGAGAAAATACCCTGCAGGTGTAAACACCGTAGGTGCAAGTCGCAGCCTTGAACATGCCCCTACGGTCGAAAACATGCCCCTACGGAGTAATGTGTAGGTCTAGTTGTCCCTATGGATTAGGCTGTAGGGACAAAAAATTTATTTAATTTATGATTTTATAAAATTAATTAGGTGTCCCTACGGACTTATCCGTAGGGCCAAGTAGTTGCCCCTACGGATAAGTGCGTAGGTATAAATCCGTAGGGACAAAATATCAGGTATCCTGATATTTTGTCCCTACGGATACCTGTGTAGGGGCATTTGTTTGCCCCTACGGATATATCCGTAGGGGCAAGCTTAACCCCTAATACTGAGATCATAGGGGCAAAATATCAGGTATCCTGATATTTTTCCCCTACGGATAAATCCATAAGTACATTGTTGGGCCCTACAGATTAATCCGTAGGGGCATTGGTGGGCCCTACGGTTAAATCCGTAGGTACATATTTTCAGGGTTTTTTTTAAAAAAGGGCTGCCTATTTTTTTCTCGCCCTATGCACAATAATATATACATCATATATAAAATTAATCATCACGCAGAACATATATCGCAGTATTCATAATCACATCTTACGCATAATATACAAAAGAAATCAACAAGCAGAATATGATATCAGTATATACACGCAAACACCACCAATATCAATATCGTCCAAAATGTAGTACAATATGTATCATATAAATAAATACATGTTTAAAATATAAGAATCAAAAAGCTACCCTAGCTCGGTCCAGGTCCACCTCTGATAAACGCCAGAATCTGGTGCGCCTGCTCCTCGGATATATCCTGAGTCAATAAATCATGCAATGCGGAGCGTGCGGGAGTCTGAGCGGGCTGTGGAGCTGTAGGAGTGGTCTGCCGTCGAGGTAGTGGCTTGCGGAGCCGCTGCTGCGGGAGTCTGAGTGGGCAGTGGAGCTATAGGAGCTGTTTGCGGAATCGCAGCCGATGTAGTGGCTTGCAGAGCCGCAGCCGAAGGAGATGCATGTGGAGGCTCGGCCGATGTACTCTGTCGCGTCTGGACCTACGTGTGTAATAGGCGAGTAAGAACTGTGTATTATTCGAATTTGTATCATTATCAAGTTATTTCGAAACCCCAATCTATGTATACTTAGGGACTTAGGCCTCGTTTGGATATTAGGTTTGGAAAACCGTAGTTTATTTTAATTAGATATGTATGTATGATTAATCAAAGCTAAGTCTACAACCAAATAAGCTCAGGCTATGTACTAATATTGGATATGTTGCTATCTATAATATTACATAATATTTTACTATTAAGTAGTATACATACCAACATCTCCTTCTACTCCTGAACGGTGGCCTTCAAGCTCTCCAGTTCCTGCTGGAAACGTCGCTCACTGGAGACGGAGGAAGTAACCGCCGGGGTGGAGTCCAACCTCATATGGCCCCTGCTAGGGCCCAGTCCCCGGCCTCTCTCCCAACCTCCGTGGTGCCCTCCGTGTGCGGCGTCCAGGACTGGGGTCAGCAGCATCGGATCGTTTTGTCCAGTAAAATCGATCCCCGATGCCTCGACCTGCTCAACCACCCGCTCCTACACCCACATTAACCAGTAAAATATAAGTATATCATTTAAATTTGAACCTTTCAAAACTAAAATTTCAAATAGGGGTTGAATAAATATTAACACTTACGCAATACTCCTGGGTAGCGGTGTCGGGGAATCGAAGCTCGCCCATGGCGGGATCTGTCGAGGTGCCGTGGACGGCAAGATATGCGGACAGCACGCTCGGTGTACCACTTTGCGCCAGGGTCTGAGCTCTCTGCAATATTAGATAATAACTCTTAATATTAGATATATTAGAAAATAACTCTTAATATTGCATTATATCACAAAGGCCGGTCTATTGTAATTTACCGATAACTCCATGGCACGAGTAATATTCCTCGAGCCACCTGTATAAGTGGGGCGACCCCTCTTCGCCGACTTTCTATTCTCTATATTTTGAGCGGCCTGTTTCTGCACAACACATTCATATTTAGTTTTCTAATTAAGGAACACAAAAAAATAAATTATATACTAAACAATGAATTACATTTAAAATACATACCTGTTTGCGTTGAGAGTCGAAATATTCGCACAACAAAGGCCGGAGTAGATAGGAGGGCCGCTCTCTCTGCCTCGGGGGTCGCCATCTACAGGGAGTAGCAGTCGGCCTTCAGCTTATTCCTGTTGTATCGGACCTTGGTCTGCATGTTCTTCATCAGGCCATTGTACAGAGCATGAAGATCGAGCACCCTCCCAGGGTGATCAGGGTCGTGTACAGGCTGAAAATCGTAATCTAACTGAAAATAAAAAAAACATTTTTATAAGATTGCAAGTGTTAATCATAAATATATTGGATAAATAAAATGAAAATATATATTAATACCCGAGCCTGATCAAAGAAGAGGGCGAATGAGCGCCGGTGCCGGTAGCCCCACTCAACGTGAAGTGGATAGTTCTTCACGAGCCGGCTCTCATCCCCCATATACCGGCCGAACCTCTCGGCATGATCGCCGGTATAGCGATAATCAGGGGTGAAAAAGAGGGGGAATGCTGCCTCCCCTAGCTCTGTCAGGCCTCAGCCTGTGGGACTGATTCGGGTCTCGAGTCCCCCTCTGGGGATGGGGAGGCCCTGCGTCTGCAAGAAATATCAAGACAATCAATATTAAGACAAAGTTGTATTAAGAAATCAAGGTTAAACGAAAATTGAAGTGTGATATATACCTCCGGTGGCTAAAGCACGAGCCTGGGCCTGGGCAGCAGCATGAGCGGGACGATAGTTCCTCCGGTGAGGAACAGCCGGTGTCCCGGATGCGGACGCATCCCCTCCAACTAGAAAATAAACATTGACGCTAAATTTCCATGAAGTTCATATTTATTCTTTAGAGGATATGTAAAATGAATAAATATTTTATATTTATTCATACTAACCTACAGACTGAGCGGAGGGTACGGAAGTGGCGGGAGTGGCCCCTGCGTCAGATGTGGACGCACCACCTATAATTAGACAATTAAAAATAGATTATATAAGTAATTGCAAAAAGAATGTGTAGATCATTAATATAACATTCTAAATCAATATGCATGCACTATAGGATATATAAACATACCCGCAGGTGCGGTGGTGGCACCACCTACAGCTAGACAATAAAAAAAATGATTATCTAAATAAGAGCAAAAGGAATGTGTGTATATTTATGATATAGCATTCTAAATCAACATACATGCACTATATGATATATAAACATACCTGGAGGTGCGGGAGTGGCCACTGTCCCTGATGTGGACGCATCACCAACAGCTAGACAATCAAACATTGACAATATAAGTAATTTTGACATGAACAGTCATGAATATCTATCATATTACATTCAAAATGGATATGCGTGCAATATACCTGGAGGTGTGGTAAAGTCCACATGGAAAAAGGCATCCGAAGGGGTCTCCGATCTGGGTGCAAGACCGGCCCTCTGAAGCTCTCTACGCAGCTCTCCGGGCGGCAGAACCGCTCTGTCTCTGCCGGTGCCGCGGTTGGAGCTCCTGCCGCCCCTCGCTGCTCCGGTCATCGTCATCAAATCTAGATAAACGGTTTGTGGACCCATTAGACAATTATTACAAGTATTGACTATATATGTATAGATCGTAAAATGTGAAGTAATAATATAACATTATTGATAACCTTTTCCTTTTCGTGGGCGCATTAGACATATCTACTTGGATTTCATTATCGATATCATATCTAACCCACGTAACTTCATGATCGGCCGAAGACAACCCGTCTTTCGAAACAGACGGTCGGAGCACTCTAAGCCTTCTCTCTTCATCATCCTCATCGCTGTCCTCGAATTCTGGGACATCGTAGACATCCCTGGGTTTCCAACGGCATACGACACTCCATCCCGGATGCTTCAAACACTGTGAGTAGTATACTTGGAACGCTTGGTTCGGAAAGATAAACGGATCTTCCTGACCGTAAAATCGAAGTGTGTTCACACTGGTCAATCCATATTCATCTTTCCAAGTCCCAAGATTGCTTCTCCACTTATCCGTTTCGGTTCGCGTATCGTACCAAGTACACTGGAATATATAAAAGTGTTCTGATCATCCAGGATAGTGGATGCCGAGTATACAATTTAAGTACCCATAATAAATCACACCGTCCGATCTTACCGTCGCAATCCCACTATTCTGAGTGGTTCTAGATGTTTCTATGTCCTTAACTTCGAATTTGTTTCCAAGGACACCGAATCCTTTATAATATGCAACCTCCATACTAGGAAATTGAGCTAAACATCTTGAATCACTCTCAAATGATGCAGACAAGTTCGGATCGTGGATCTAACAAAACAAATTTTACGACAAATACATAACGATATAAGTTTAGATTAAAACTGATAGCAATAAGTGGTTATTCGAATAACTTACATGATCTGTGACCCAATCGCAAAAATTATCCTGATGATATTTTTCCAATCGTTCATCGTTCTAATCAGGATGCCCCTCACGTACCTCGTTAAAATGAATTATGTTTTCGACAAATAAAGGTGACATTAATATTATATCATTTTATACACACACAAACACAAATATAACAATTAATCCAAAAAAACATACTCTCTAATTTTTTCAAGACATGCGCAATTAAGCAAGATAAACCGGTATATCTTGTTGATAAACATAGTATCTACCCTTTTATAATCGGCTTTACCATATGGCCCATCTTGAATTCTTCGAGGCCGGTTAAGTCTCGTCTCAATGTTCTCGTCCAGATAGCGGGAACAAAATGTGGTTGCTTCATCAAGAAGATAACCTTGTATGATAGAACCCTTTGGTCGATTTCTATTGCGTATATACTTTTTAAGAGTATAGAGGTACCTAAAGAAAATATGTTGAATAAATAAATACGGGCATACAGGACAACAATAATTTTAAAAATTGCGCGAAACGAAAAATTCCACATACCTCTCGATGGGATACATCCATCGATATTGTACCGGTCTGGCTAACTTAGCCTCAGTTGCAAGATGAACCGTCAAGTGTATTATGATATCGAAGAATGACGGTGGGAAAATACGCTCAAACTTGCAAAGTATCAACGCAATAGAATTTTCTAGTTTATCCAGCGTCACAACCTCCAGTGTTTTAGCACACAACTTTCTGAAAAAACAACATAGGTCGTTGATTACTAGACCAACCGATTCGGGGAGAGAAGTCCTGAGGGTTAATGGAAGAAAATGCTCCACGATAACATGGCGATCATGACTTTTCAGCCCATCGATCTTGCCTTTCACAATTTTTATTTTCTTGCTAAATGATCCTGAGAAATCTGTGGGAACTTTCAAATCATGCAACACCTGCAGGAATGTTTTCTTCTCCGGTTGTGACATATGATAATCGGCATTGGGAAGTACAAACTTGCCTAGTTTACCCGCTACCGGTCTAGGGTGCAATTCACTTCTTATTCCCCACTTCTGTAGATCCATCCGAGCATTCAGGTTGTCATTCGATTTCCCGTCTTTACAAAGAAGCAAGTTGAGTATGTGCTCTGATACTCCCTTCTCTATATGCATGACGTCCAGACAATGACGCACTAAATTTGTTGACCAGTACGGAAGCTCGAAGAAAATGCTTAACTTGATCCAAAATGGTGGTTTGACCTGTTTTGTCGGATCCATCCCGAAGGTCACATTATTGTAACCATCCCACTAAGCAGTCACGTCCTCTCCGGACAATGGGGCTGGAGGTCCAAGAAGCTCCTGATGACCATCAAAGTGAACAGTGTCTAACCTGTAGGGGTGGTCTAGAGGCAGGAAACGTCGATGGCCGCAATAACAAATATTCCTGCTAAAATTCAAGAATTTCCATGTTGTGTGTTGATGGCAATGAGGACATGCTTTGTGACCATGTAAGGACCAACCTGATAGCATTCCATACGTAGGAAAGTCATTAATTATCCACATTAAACCCGCACGCAGTATGAATGTTGTATTTGTGTTTGCATCGTAAGTCTCTACACCATCAATGAACAAAGATTTTAACTCCTCGATCAGAGGTCGGAGATAGACGTCGATATTGTTTCCCGGTGAGTTTGGTCCGTCGATAAGAAGAAGCATCATAAAGTATGATTGGTCCATAGCCAACCAAGGCGACAGATTATAAATTATCATTACAACGGGCCATGTGCTGTGACTTCCACCCATATAGTTGAATAGGAAAAAGCCATCACTAGCCAGTCCGAGCCGGAAATTGCGAGGATCGCTACTGAATATTGCGTGCCTCCTATTGAAATCCTACCATGCCGGTGAATCTCTTGGATAGCTCATTTTTCCATCTTCACTTGGAGGAGCACGGTGATGTCAAATCATTGCCTCGGCTGTTTTCTTGCACCTGAATAGCCTCTGTAGCCTCTGTGTTATGGGAAAGTATCGTGCTATCTTGACAGGTATATCAGGCTTCTTATCAGAATCTTTCGGCTTATACCTGGGTTCTCCACATATTGGACACTCTTTTAAATCTGAATTCTCTTTCCGGTACAACACGCAATTTTTAGGACATGCTTGAATTTTCTCGCACTTCAGACCCAAATCAGACATCGTTTTCTGGGCTCCGTACCAGCTGTTGGGCACGTTATTTTCCGGGGGCATAGAATCTTTCAAGAACGAAAGAAGCATTGTGAATGACTTGTTGCTCCATCCATTTAGGCACTTAATCTGGAAATGTTGGACGAACCATGAGAGGGTGGAATACTTTGCATTCTCATAAATTGGTTTTCTAGCATCATTCATGAAATTTTCATATTTATTCGCACGCGGTCCTTGACCGGAAGGAATGTCATCTTCAGTACGAATAGATTCACCTAGGGCAGCCTCTACCATATTCTCCATTTCTTCTGATGGAAATAAATTACCGTCTTCTTCTCCTGCCGCATTACCGTCTTCTCCTTCTTCTCCTGCCGCATTATCATGTTCTCCTTCTTCTTCTGCCGCATTACTGCGTTCTTCTCCTTCCTCGTGATATTTCCAAGTTGTATAAAGTCTAGTAAAACCATATTTTAAGATATGAAGTTCTGCCAATTCTACCTTCTGCCAGTACTTATTGCCACATCTATCGCACGGGCAGAGAATCTTCTCTGTCACGATCTTATTATGTGCGCGTGCAAATTCAATAAAAGCAGCAACTTCTGCGACAAATTTAGGTTGCATACGTTGTTGCCAATCCACATACATCCAGTTCTTAACTCTGACGTACTCATGGGCCATGTTAGACTGTATAACATATAAATTGTAGGTTATGGTGACTATATTGAGAAATCTAAAAACGGGATAGTTACTAACAAAGGAGAAAATCCGTGTATATGCTTTGTGTGTGCGTTTGTCATTGAAAAGAATAAATTATCGAACGTATGTTAACCGATAGACGGGGGCTAAGTGGCGCTTTTAGTTTCATATATGAGTATCGATGAGAATATGAAAGTTTCATATTATCATCGAGTATCATATATTGGTTTTAATTTGAACATCTTGAATCACTCTCTAATGATGTGTTTGTTGTGTATTCTTGTTGTATGTGTGTGTTTCGGCTGTCGGGGGTAAGGCTTCTATCCCATTAAGAATGTATAGAGCGAACACCCATTCGCTTATGCTTTCAACCGTTTCGAGTAAATTTCGGCCTACACTGTAATAGAATAGATAATCATTTCAAAGCTGTGAAACAACGTTGAAATGAACATCTAATCTATTTTTGTACACGGAGAACCAGCGGAAAGGTACCGACGAAATATCTCGAAACGGATGAAAACACAAGTGAATGAAGTTGTTTGCTTTATGCATTCCTAACTTGTCCACACGGGACAAATCTATCGGTTATCATACGATTGAATCTTCTCGTTACATAGACTATACGACGGTTGTTAGTATCGAGCTATACCGTCCGATATTTAACAACCTTCGTATAGTTCTATGACATGACTAATATCGAACGTATGTTAACTGATAGACGGGGACTAAGTGGCGCTTTTAGTTTCATATATGAGTATCGATGAGAATATGAAAGTTTCATATTATCATCGAGTATCATATATTAGTTTTAACTTGAACATCTTGAATCACTCTCTAATGATGCGTTTGTTGTGTATTCTTGTTGTATGTGTGTGTTTCGGCTGTCGGGGGTAAGGCTTCTATCGGTTATCATACGATTGAATTTTCTCGTCATATAGACTATACGAAGTATTTAAATAAAATATAAAGTAACTGATATAACATGATTTTAAACTTATGAAATAATACTTGCTTAGTTACTTGCAAGTTGCAAATTGAGAATAAGATATATGAAGAATTGAGCATTAAAGAACTTAGATGCATATTTTGGTAGTTACTTGCCGCAACCCCTAAGTTAAGTAGTTTTTGAGAATTAAGACCTTTTTAATCATACTTTGGATAGACTGTCACAAACAGTATGGCATATTCAAAAAACCATATTGAAGGCAGGGTAATTTAGCCCTTTCTTTAAAAAATAAAATAAAAAGATGAAATGATTAATCTTTTCCTCTATGAATGCTTACATATAGAAATACATATTCATTACCATGGAAAATGCTTTTAGATATATTATTGAATTGGCCATTAGATCCATTTGATAGATACTGGCAGCTATATAGTTCAGTAGCCCCCATGCATTCTCAAAGAAAATGCTTTATTACAATAATAAGAATGATGATGAGTGTTTGTATACTTTATTGAGTCATTTGCATGATAGACCCTAGTAGTAAAATGGAGTAATGAAAATTTGAGGCCAATTTCAAATGAACATAGACAAGGACAGTTGAAATTATGTAATATTTGTTCAATTAATTGAACAAGATGCCTCTTTAACAACTGAATAGAAGAAAATAATCTATGTAGTTCACCCCTAATTTTTGTATAAAAAAAACTTTGTTGTCATTCTCGTCATCGTTGTTGTATGCATTTGAGTGTCAAACTATAAGAAATCAGTAGCTTAAAAATAGTTTAAAAAATGCACGATTGTAGTTTCATGTAAATTCTGATTATTGGTTTCTTGTTCAATTAATTTTCAAGAATACCTTCCACAAAACACTCCCTCCCCAACCCCAACCGCAACCCTAACCCTAACCCTAACCCGGCCCTAACTCTAACCCCAGCCCCAGCCCCAGCCAAACCCCAACCCCAACCCTAACCCCAGCCCCAGCCCCAGCCCCAGCCGAACCCTACCCTAACCCTAACCCCAACCCCAACCCCAACGGCAACCCCTGCCGAACCCCAACCCCAACCGCCACCCCAGCCCCAACCGCAACCTCAACCCTAACCCTAACGCTAACCCCAACTGATGCCTAACCCTAACCCTCATCGGTACCCAAACCATGAACCCTAGCCCTAAAATAATCAAAAATTTGTTTAATTGAAGATTTACTAACCTGTGCGGTGGAGGAGACGATCGATCGGTGGCGACGACGAAACGGAGGCGACGACGAAAACGGCAACGAGGAAGAACCAGGGCGGTGGAGACGACGAAACGGAGGGCGGTGGTGACGACGAGAACGGCGACGAGAACGGCGATCGGCGGGAACGAGAGATTTGGGGATTTTGGGTTCGCGCGCGAGAGATTATTGAGAGAGATAATCAACGTAGGGGATCTGTGCCTTTTTAATTAAATCCCTATTTAGATACCCCTAGGGATTAGTCCGTAGGTCTTTGGTTTGCGGCTCCGTAGGGGCAAACAACAATTTACGATTTAATATTTTTAAATTAATACGTCAGGACCGCAGGGGCAACCGTATGGTCCCATGGACTAATCCATAGGGCCAAAAGAAATCTGCCCCTACGGATTTCATTATCCGTAGGGGTAACCCACTATTTTAGTAGTGTAAGCATCAGCCGGACAACTCTCTATATCTTAACATCGCTAAGATACAAATTGATTCTATATACCATATAGAAACAAATGCACTAATTTTATTGGAACCAGATTCAAAATCACGCAGCTGTCTCCACTACATACCAATCAAATGGAATGAGGCCAATCAGCATTACTGCATCCATATATGAGTAACCCGAAAGAGAAGCAAGTTTTCAAAACCATTACTATCAACGGAATACCAAACACAAGTATCTTCATTTTCGACTACTTTGAAGAATCCTGATACTTCCAACAAATGGTTCTCTACTTTATTCTTATACCTATAACTTCTCAATATCTAGACCTTGCATTTCAACGAAATACTTTTCCAGAACTGGAGAAGTCATAAGTAAACAGAATATAGTACGAGTACCAACCCCTTTTGTCCTAATGGACACTGGACAACATACAATACTTTGCATAAGTCCACTGAGTTTAACGACTCAAACCCTGTACGCCGTAAGTTGAAAACTGTACTATGGTTAAGAAGAATTATACCGCTGTTCAATGCACCTTACCTAACCATCAACTGATACAGGTAAATGTCACAGACATAATTTCAAAAAGTTATATCTCACTTTATAAAATAAACGCATAGATATATCAGTTTGAAATTGGTGCATGACAACGGATATTCAAAACCAAAAATTTGCCATCCAGCAAAAACCCATATGATTTCCTCAAATATCACCAATTACAATGAATTCCGATATAATGAGGATCTAATCACCCAATTCCCAATATCTTACTCCCACTCACGATCTGGAATAACATACAGATGTGAGAAACTAATCTAGTAAATACATACCCTGGAGTTAGAATCCAATTGGGAAAACAATTTTCAATTAACATCACACAGTGAAATTGAAACATGAAAATGTTTCGAAGGGGTTAACCTGGTATTCCTAGTAACGCCTCTTCCACTATTCTAATTCATGACAGTAACCATATACTTATCTGCCCTCACTTCAATCTCTTTATTATGTCTTTACTTATTATCTTCTGTACCCCTTCTTTAGGCTAATTGGTTTTCTTGCTTTGCTACCCTTTGGCACCAGCCAAAGGTTTGGAAGAAGACTATCCAATAAGCGTAATAGGTGTACACTCCTTATGTCAGGAGCCCTCGCAACCTAAGAGAAGGTAATAGAAAAAGACATCTGAATAATCCTATTCTTTTTCTCCTGAACCGGAAACCATCCTCGAATCTGGAACGAATTCCTTCGAGTTCGTATGTAACTATACGATGGCATGTCCAAGCATTATGGACATTCGAAGTGATACGAAGTGTTCTGGAGAAATCCTAAAATGGATGTGGGAGTAGCAGAGGTATACACGGTTTTGTCGTGAATGATAGCAGTCGCAATTTTCTTTGCCGTTATTCTAATCTCTTTATATGTTTTTACTTATTACCTTCTGTACACCACCTTTGGGCTAATTGGTTTTCTTCCTTCCCTACCTTTCGGCACCTGCCCATGGTTTGGAAGAAGACTATCCAATAAGCACAATATGTGTACCCTCTCCTAATCCTAGGAGCCCTCACAACTTGAGAGAAGGTAAAGGGAAAAGACAACCGAATAATCTTATTCAATCTCTACAGAACCAGAATCCATCCTCGAACAAGTTCCTTCGAGGTCGTATGTAACTATACGATGGATATATCCAATAGGAGTGGATGTTCGTAGTGATACGAAGTGTTCTGGAGAAATGCAAAGGTGATATAGAAATGGCAATGATGTTTTGCGACTCCGTGAAATTTCAAAAACCAAAGTGTTTTAAGAAGGTTCGGTTAACTAGGTTCATAAGTTTTAGTTTAAAGAAGGTCATGGTCGCTGCTAGAGAGAGAGAGAGAGAGAGAGAAAGAAGAAACACTCAGCGTGCACTTTAACCTAGATCAAAACGGTTAATCATTTTATCTAATTAGGATGGCTCCCACTGTTTCCTCGAATTCTGCTCCAAACCCAAAAGGAGAATTAGTCGGAATCATATAAAATCACCCGAGGAGTAATTCTACTCATCAGTGAGAATCGGGATCCAACTATCATCGCATGATAACTTGATGGAAGCCACTCAAGTTATCACACTCCAGAAGGTATGCGCATGCCTGACAAGTTTCCTATATGTTTGAAACTCCTGATGCGATTTTTATCCCATGCTCTTATGACCTTGACGTAGGCCAATAAATCATAAGTCACATGTTAAGTTCTACCCGTCATTTTCCAGGTTAATTTGAACCCACCCGTACATACCCTTGACGTAGGCCAACAAAGTAATACGACTGTCCCAAACCAACGCATATATCTATGCAACAGAAAAGTAACAATAGCTAACATACACTATGCCTTGACGTAGGCCAACAAACATAGCATGAATACTAAGTGTTACCCGTCTGAAATGACGGAGGGCTACAAATGGTTTTTGGCGAAAAACCTTTAACGTAATGAACTTGATATCGTTGAAGGAACCTGATAGCTTTTATAAATATATAGTTGCGAAAACCTTTGCTAAAGAGGTCACTCCTAGTGAAGGAATCTCGGCTCTTTTCTCGTCGATTGAGGTGCAGGATATTCCAAACTGAATACCACGATGCAAAGCAAAAGATTGACTATAGTAAAGTCATTATGTTGACGCAAACTTTTACTCAAGGGTTCATTCCCGATGAAGGGATCTCGGCCCTTGCCTCATCGAATGAGGTGCTGGATATTCATAACCAAATACCGCTGTGCAAAGCAAAAGAAAACGTCTGTAATGTCAGTTTTTAAAATTGGTTCCAACAACACCAAATATGTTTAATTTCCTTGCATTGATCAGAATCAACGCAGTCCCATCAATTAATCACACCAGAAAAGAACGAAAAGAAAATGTGCGTATATGCTATCCGCATTCGCCATTGGGTCCCGTCATCACCCGTTAGGTTACTTAACTAATGACAGAGCGGGGACTGGACTAGCGCGGGTGTAAAACATATACAACATCTACTAGTATATATAAATATATATAACATTCGTTCCAGGCATGATATAAGTAACATCATAGAAACATCACAGAAGTAACACAGAATGGTGGATAATCTTGGAGCTCCAGGTTTCACTTGAGCTGCAAATGAGACCCGACGTTCCCTGTCGTGTGGATAGCCTGTGCAATGAAACCTAGACCCTTACAAGCGCGGCAAGTTACCCTCCAAAACCAGAAGTGAGGTAACCCCCTTCAACAACGTGAATGGGCCACCCAGCACTTCATGGAATCCGGTAACTTTGGCACCCCTCCATGGGTCAACCTATGCCCCCTACGAGTGCGGCGAATAGCCAGCCAATTCTAGAGCAAGGTCCCTCTGTCTCAACGCCATGAAATGTAGACCCGTTGCCCTCTAGAACCCGGCTATTCATGTACTCCACCACGGAGTAATCCTAGTACATAAAAGAAAATAATATACAAGGGTGACATCGACCTCAACTCGGTCGTGCCCCAAACAAATAATATACAAACTGACAGTGACGGTAGTCCACATGTCGGACGCTCGCCCCGCAATAACAAATGACGAAATGAAACTAAACTGTACTACCATTGCACTAAAGCTATCCACCATGATGATCCAACCACAACACAGTATAACACAGAACATCAACGTGAATTTCACGTTCGCAAACTCGTCTAAAAGAACATATAGCAATTAGACGAGTTATACCGCTCTAATGACATTCACGGTCGCAGATAGTAAAGCATGTACTGATAAATATTTAAATAGTGCAAAATTATCGACTTCGTAACACCCCGAATTGCCCATGAACAATAGATAACACTATATCCAAACTGGGAAAAACAAGCAATACCATGAACCAATATTCCAGAGACTAGACCACACCAAAAATTTCAAACCCAGATCCTCTGAAATGGCCGGCCAACTCGGATTTTTTGGCTATGTGCTCGGGTCATTTCAGGTGAAATTGGTTCATATTTGAGGTGTAGTCTAGTGGTCATTTAAGTAGTCTTCTGCAGTTGCTAGATTAGTTTTTTGAAGACTTTGAAAATCGACAGAGACTGGAATCCTCAGGATATCATTTCGGGGTTATTTCGATTTCGATACTTTAACATCGTCTAAACAAGCTAGTAAGGGGTTTATGGGTTGGCTCTGATACCATCTAAGGCTACGGCAGCACCCCGGCCATCAAACCGTGGCCTAATGCGGAACAAAAATTTACTAAACCGGCGCTGCCATTACCCGATGCCCGGATCTACCCTAAACCCTAAACTAGCAAGCTAATATAAAGAAGTTAGAATGGTTATACCGAGTTGATCAGTGTCCTTCGGTCTTCATTCCAAGCTCTTAGTGGTCGTCTAGATCGAGTTTGGTTGCCGGTCTTCCTCCATCTACGATGATCCACCTGAGGGAAACGGCGCAAACTTTAGCCTCACGAAACGAGGCAACCGACACTCCAAGGTTGCTAGCAATGGTGAGTGGAGGTGTAGGATTATCTCACTAATGTTTTTCTCTCATCAAAGTGCTCCAAGAGCAACCATAGAAAATGAAGAGGATGTGAAGAAACCATGGCATGAGAAACCAAAGAAAGTGGCTAAGTGTTGAAGTGAGTGAGAATGAGAGAGTGAGCAAGTGAAGAAAAATCAAGTAGGAAAATAAGCAAGCCCACTCCCAAAAAAATGTGGCTGCCCCCTCACTCACTCTCTCATCCAAAAAAAACACACAAAAAATCTTTTTCCAATTTACCACTAAACAATGCCATGCCCCTACCTCTCTACATGCCTCAAGTCATGCTCATGCCACCTCACCCCCTCCACCTCATTTCCCAAATTAATTTTCTAAAAAAGAAAATCAATTAATGAGGTGGACATCTTCTAGAAACTATTCCGTATAAATACGGAATACAATCCGGTACACGTATCGAAATACATATACGCGTATTCGTACAAAAATATGAATAGCCAAGAGAGAAAAAGAACAGTGAACAATACTACTAGAATACATATATATAAATACATATATATAAATTATTAAATCAAAACCTGATTTAATAATCCGGCTTAATCTTAAACCGTTAGTATTATCAACCGTCCGATTAAAGTCTGTACAGCCTGTACACATATTTAATCGGATATCTGTATGTACCAACATACATCATCTACACCATATCACCTGAACCGTGAAAACCCTCTGTGTGGGACTCTAAAAACTCGTCAATACGCTGGCAGTGGATTTAGCCACAAGAATGTCAGCGGCACTATGTAACAACCCTAAACTTTCTGTACAACTTTCTGTACAATTTTTTCAGAATTACAGAAAAGGAGTATATTTGACTGAGCACAAGTTATTTGTTTGTTTTGCTTTCTAATAACAAGAAAGAGCTTGTAGCTCATTGGTAAGACCTTGCACCAGAGTTCAAATCCCATCCTCCACATTATTTTTTAATATTGTTTTGTTTTGAATTTTTAGAAGTCCAAGGGTCTACACATGCATAACTCGTAAAAACCCCACTACACATGTAAAACAAACTGACCCAGGGGCTACACCAAGCGATGAGTGACACGTGCTAGCGAGCCCTGGCCCGAATCGGCCGACTCGAGCCAGCGACTCGGCCGACTCGGCCCGCCGCCGCCGGCAGAACTCGGTCAGATCGCCGAGTTGCCTTCATGAAAGTTCTATCTTTTTGTATTCTAATAACCCTTGAATACTTTAATTTCTCTGCACAGAAACAGAGACATTAAAAACCCCCATTAACCTATTTTTTAAAACAATTTTTATTACATTTTCAATACAAGATTTCTCCTACCCTAAACCCTAACATTACCCTATAAATACCATCCCTAAACACACCCTCCTCACTCCAAATTTCTGTCCAAAACTCTCAAGAAAATCCTTAGAACTTTTGTGTACAAGTGGAGTTAGCGAAGGGCGAAACTCCGACGATCTTCCGACGACGACCCTAGGAGCTCCCGGCGACGAAACGACGCACCGGCACCTCCTACCGATTCCTCTCCCTCTTCTATTGAATCCAAACCCATAAGTCCCACCTCCCTCTTCTCTATTCTATTCTAAAACTTTGTAAAACTAATACCCGACGGAAGCAGAGTTAAATCCGACTTTCGATTCGGTTTTCTTTATAAAGTTCAATTTTCTTTAACACAACCATACAAAACTCATACATATTGACTATTAATCATTAACAAAATATATGGAACAAATTCCATTTCAAAAGAATGTATATTTCAAGTTTTATCGCACATTTTCAGTAAAATACCATGTAGTTTAGTTTCTACTTTAAAACATCATTAATCTTGCTATACCTTTAATTAGATCACGAGTTAATGACCTAGCTCCTCACAACACTCATATGCAACACATCACAATACCTTTCGGGAACATAAAATACGGAAAACAAAACTTTACATATAAATACCATTAACTATTAAAACCGTTTTCTACAAGATTATGTATTTTACACAAATCTTTGCAAAGCGCCGCTACAACCCATTTTGGGGAACCCGTTCAGGATGGTGTGGATTATCGCATATCCTTGGGCTTAGTAGTGCGAGATGCATACCTCCGCAAGGAGCATTCGGTCTCGAGAGATTTAAAATACAAATATCTTAAGAAAATGAGATTTCTAGAAATATAATTTATTAAAAAATATTTTTATAAATATATATATATATATATATGTATTATCAAAATATCAATTTTTGTTATAATATCAATATTCCAATTTTTCCAAGTCAAAAGAATCACTTTACATGGAAATACCATGAATTTCCAGACAAGTTCAATATTACAATTAAATACCATGTATTATGAAAAATAGGTTTATTTCACTAGAAATGTCACAAATATAAAATCTACAACTATGAAAACTCTAAAGACGATAATTAAATACTTGAGGTGTATTTTGTAAATTATACAAAATTATTTTTACATAAAACCCCTCAAGTTCTATAAATTACCCTAAGGACCCTAGTAAACATAGGTTTAAGAGGGACCAATCTCTTGAGCCTCAGAGAGCCGGAGAAGTGGGTTCTTGCCTATTTAAGGTGGACAACTTAACAACGGTGTTATCAACATGGTAATCATCTTTGAAAAAGACACAAATCCTGCTGCTCATGTGCAGCGGTTACCGATAACATCACAACCTAATTCAGGACTTCAATTTCTTTTATAATTGTTCTGACTCAGACTGAGTCTCATTATAATAATCTGATTTGAATGTGATTCAAGTACAATCTACAAACTACAATTCAATATGAATCCATGAATACACATATTCAATCTATCAATCTGTATTGACCGAACCGAACCATGGATATACTTCCATTTACATGATTCTCCAGTTACATCCATGATTCTCCAGTTACATCCATTTACTGATATCATGGTTTCGGCAAATCATCCAATTACCCAATCTATATTACAAGACAATACACGCTGCAATATAATACAAACAATACAATCAAGACATCGCGGGGTTTAAGAGGTAGATTGGTACGGAAGGTGTTAGAAGTGGCACGAGACTTCAAGATTTACGACACTTAACCTGAATACCACGCCGTTGTTCCGGGCTTTCTAACGGATCCTTGTACTTCCATTTGCCTCTAGTCTCTGGCATATAGAGACTCCTCTCATATACACTGGCATCCTTCTGTACCAACCTACAAACAACAACGTTAACACTAAATACAACATTATAACAATATGATACAACTTTAAAAACTACACACACACTCTCTCTCTCTGTCTATTTTATTTCTCACTTATCTTTGGGACTTACTGAGCGATTTGTTCGCTGACGACATTCTTTTTCTTCTTCTTTGAATGTCATCAGGTGTTTCGGACCTTCCAGAGATCGAGCCTAGCGCTGAAGACTTGGACCAGCTTATTGAAGATCCCGAGCTATAGTTACACTTGTACACATTTCATTTCAGTACTTTCCATTTCGTTATGCCACTGTTTAGGCATCGCTTTATCCCATGTATTTACTTTTTCATGTACTGTAAAAAGAATGTGAATAAATAAAGTTGCTGTTCAATTATATCTTTTGTCTCTTGTGCTTTTTATTTATATTGCTTAGATACGCTTAGTGTATTTGCTTCAGAGTAAATACGTATCATCCAGTCGCGTCCACTTCGCCGTATACCGGGAAGCGAAGCGTGACAGGTTTTGTTGGTGGCCCATGCATGTCAGAGCTGTATGGAACCTTACCATGCGGTTCTGTTCTGCGTGAACAACCTAAGCAATATAACACAAGAACCAACAACTAAACATTCTTTACAATTCATATTCCTTGAATCTTACAATTTCATATTCTTTGAATCATATACTTTGAATCTGTCCTGACCCAAAATTCCCTCACCTCTTTTACAATCTTACTAAAACCTTCGCCTTCTTTCGTTCTTTCACATATTTTTGTTACACTGTCAATAGTTCTATCACCAAACTTTTCTTGAATCTGTTACACTTTCCTTTTACAAATTTCGAGAACGAAATTTTTATAAGGAGGGTAGAATGTAACAACCCCAAACTTTCTGTACAATTTTTTCAAAATTACAGAAAAGGGGTATTTTTTCCTGAGCACAAATTATAAGTTTGTTTTGCTTTTTAATAGCAAGAAGGAGCTTGTAGCTTATTGGTAAGACCTTGCACTGCTGAACCAAAGCACCGGAGTTCAAATCCCATCTCCCACATTATTTTTTAATATTGTTTTGTTTTGAATTTTTAGAAGTCCAAGGGTCTACACGTGCATAACTCGTAAAAACCCCACTATACATATAAAACAAACTGACCCAGAGGCTACACTAAGCGACGAGGGACACGTGGCAGAGAGACCCGGCCCGACTCGGCAGACTCGGGCCGGCGACTCGGGCAACTCGGCCCGCCGCAGCCGGCCGAACTCGGTCTGATCGCCGAGTTGCCTTCATGAAAGTTCTGCCTTTTTGTATTCTAATAACCCCTGTATACTTTAATTTCTCTGCACATTAACAGAGACATTAAAAACCCCCCCTATCAACCTATTTTTTAATACAATTTTTATTACATTTTTAATACAACCTTTCACATACCCTAAATCCTAGCATTACCCTATAAATACCACCCCTAAACACACCCTCCTCACTCCAAATTTCTGTCCAAAACTCTCAAGAAAATCCTTAGAACTTTTGTGTACAAGTGGAGTTAGCGAAGGGCGAAACTCCGAAGATCTTCCGACGACGACCCTAGGAGTTCCCGGCAATGAAACAACGCACCGGCACCTTCTACCGATTCCTCTCCCTCTTCTCTTGAATCCAAGCCTATAAGTCCCACCTCCCTCTTCTCTATTCTATTCTAAAACTTTGTAAAACTAAAACCCGACGGAAGCGGAGTTAAATCCAACTTCCGATTCGGTTTTCTTTATAAAGTTCAATTTTCCTTAACACAACCATACAAAACTCATACATATTGACTATTAATCATTAACAAAATATATGGAACAAATTCCATTTCAAAAGAATGTATATTTCAAGTTTTATCGCACTTTTTCAGTAAAATACCATGTAGTTTAGTTTCTACTTTAAAACATCATTAATTTTGCTATACCTTTAATTAGATCACGAGGTAATGACCTACCTCCTCACAACACTCATATCCAACATAGCACAATACCTTTCGGGAACATAGAATACGGGAAAACGAAACTTTACATATAAATACCATTTGCTATTAA
The DNA here is from genome assembly GCA_030015575.1 of Agapanthus africanus. NCBI lineage: Eukaryota > Viridiplantae > Streptophyta > Magnoliopsida > Asparagales > Amaryllidaceae > Agapanthus > Agapanthus africanus. The sequence continues at coordinate 426,327,320 of JASDDO010000019.1, read as the reverse complement.
AACCGTTTTATACAAGATTATGTATTTTACACAAATCTTTGCAAAGTGCCGCTACAACCCATTTTGGGGAACCTGTTCGGGATGGTGCGGATTATCGCACATCCTTAGGCTTAATAGTGCGAGATGCAGACCTCCGCAAGGAGCATTCGGTCTCGAGAGATTTAAAATACAAATATCTTAAGAAAATGAGATTTCTAGAAATATAATATATTAAAAATTATTTTTATAAATATATATATATATGTATTATCAAAATATCTATTTTTGTTATAATATCAATATTCCAATTTTTCCAAGTCAAAAGAATCACTTTACATTGAAATACCATGAATTTCCATACAAGTTCAATATTACAATTAAATACCATGTATTATGAAAAATAGTTTTATTTCACTAGAAATGTCACAAATATAAAATCTACAACTATAAAAACTCTAAAGATGATAATTAAATACTTGAGGTGTATTTTGTAAATTATACAAAATTATTTTTACATAAACCCCCTCAAGTTCTATAAATTACCCTAAAGACCCTAGTAAACATAGGTTTAAACGGGACCAATCTCTTGAGCTTCAGGGAGCCAGAGAAGTGGGTGCTTGCCTATTTAAGGTAGACAACTTAACAACGGTGTTATCAATACGGTAATCGTCTTTGAAAAAGACACAAATCCTACCGCCCATGTGCAGCGGTTACCGATAACATCAAAACCTAATTCAGGACTTCAATTTCTTTTATAATTGTTCTGACTCAGACTGAGTCTCATTATAATAATCTGACTTGAATGTGATTCAAGTACAATCTACAATCTACAATTCAACATGAATCCATGAATACACATATTCAATCTATCAATCTGTATTGACCGAACCGAACCATGGATATACTTCCATTTACATGATTCTCCAGTTACATCCATTTACTGATATCATGGTTTCGGCAAGTCATCCAATTACACAATCTATATTACAAGACAATACACGTTGCAATACAATACAAACAATACAATCAAGACATCGCGGGGTTTAAGGGGTAGATTGGTACAGAAGTTGTTAGAAGTGGCACGAGACTGCAAGATTTAAGACACCTAACCTGAATACCACACCGTTGTTCCAGGCTTTCTTATGGATCCTTATACTTCCATTTGCCTCTAGTCTCTGGCATATAGAGATTCCTCTCGTATACACTGGCATCCTTCTGTACCAAGCTACAAACAACAGCGTTAACACTAAATACAACATTATAACAATATGATACAACTTTAAAAACTACACACACACTCTCTCTCTCTGTGTCTATTTTATTTCTCCCTTATCTTTGGGACTTACCGAGCGATTTGTTCGCTGATGACATTCTCTTTCTTCTTCTTTGAATATCGTCCGGTGTTTCGGACCTTCCAGAGATCGAGCCTAGCACTGAAGACTTGGACCAGCTTATTGAAGATCCCGAGCTATAGTTACACTTGTACACATTTCATTCAGTACTTTCCATTTCTGTTATGCCACTGTTTAGGCATCGCTTTATCCCAAGTATTTACTTTTCCATGTATTATAAAAAGAATATGAATAAATAAAGTTGCTGTTCAATTATATCTTTTGTCTCTTGTGCATTTTATTTATATTGCTTAGATACGCTTAGCGTATTTGCTTCAGAGTAAATACATAGCGGCCAGTCGCGTCCCCTTGGCCGTACACCGGGAAGCGGAGCGTGACACACTAGCTGTACGTAACGGCTGCCCAGGTATTGAGCGAAAGGGAGGCCGACGAGCAAACTCATCCAAACCCTACTTAGCCTGATAGTGACAATATCCGTACAATTGGTCTGTTCGTCTAAGAGTATCGCATATCAAGTCTAGAGGGGTGGATAAAGTCAGATCCCTAATAACGCGATAATTCGTGTCGGTATGAAACCCATCACCACCTGAGAAACTATCGATCCTGGATCGGTAATTCTCGTATACCCCGGCCGAGGATTTCTGGTGATTGCCACCCGTGCACTGCGCGATATCAACCCCCAATACCGGAAGAGACAAATCCCCGACGATCCGCTCATTGCCTCCATGTGGCTCGGGACTGTACCCAACTAAAACCTGTTTGCATGACTTCTTTGAGCCATGGTAGGGTAGTAATCAAAGCACAGTGGGAACTCACACGAGACAAATGACGATCTCAGGTCGACAGACTAACCTGTACACATGTCACCAGGGAACTGCTATCTGACAATAGGTATAATACCGACTAGCATGTTCCCGCCGAGTCCGTCCAGTGTACTCATAACTCAATGAGCACCTGTATACTTTCTTAGGTGAACAACTGACACCAATGGCATATGAGATCGGCCACCACCCCTCGTCAGGGTCTGGATAAGAATACACTAGTCTACACTGGAGTATCGATGCCCGGTCTCGATACTCCCGCGACTAGGGACATTTAAGGATGTGCTTATAGACCCCCAGCTCCTACGTATATGATCACCATCATAATGCTGGTAGTCAAGCAAGAATCCTATGGGCTCTATCAACATGTACATGATGATAAAGAAAAACCAGATAGCATACCATCATGTCGAGTAAGATTGTTCTACCGGTATTGGTCCTCCCTCAATCATTACAATCGCCTACCTGCGACTATGATAATTGCCTTGAGGGCACTATAGCCAACATTACCCCCTCTTCTTGATGGAACCCAGGACCAATATTGAAGCAGAATATGAAGTTTTGATAGCCGGTCTTGAGATCGCTATTGATATGGGAATCAAGAACCTCTTCATATATGGAGACTCCCAACTGATCGTTGTCAAATAAATAGCGACTATTAGACATGCAAGCCAGAACTAATAAGATATGACGAAGAGTGCAGCAATTGCTGACCCAAATCCCTTACTATATCCTGGAAAGCGTACCGCGAGCGGAAAACAGTAAAGCGGATGCGCTAGCCATGTTGGCTAATGAATTGGCCGACGAAGACCTCGATGACGTAAGGATCATCGTACAAAGCCACGGGATCCTCGCGCCAGCAGATACATCTTCGGATGAAGACCTGAAAGAGCTACCCAAAGGAAAAGAAACGACCGAACAAGACGTTCTCCAAATAGAGGACAAATAAGAGGTCAAGGTCTGGAGGGAAGTCTTCATAGACTATTTTAAGTCCTAGCTAACGCCCGAAAATGCGCCGTCTATACATCAGCTCATGAAATGAACTTTTTCATTCACCTTCTTCAATGATACTCTATATAAGAGATCATTCGACTTCCTATGGCTAAGGTGCCTAGGGTCGAAGAAACTAAGGAATGTCGTCCGAGAAGTACATGACGGACTTTGCAGCTCTCATTAAGCTAGCCCAAAGATGAAGCTGAAAATAAAAAGGATAGGCTATTATTGGCCCACGATGATTCAGGACTGTCTCGAATACGCGAAGCAGTATCACTCGTGCCAAATACACGGGGATTTCATACATCAACATCCAAATCCGCTGCACTCGACAGTGGCTAGTTGGCCATTCGAGATGTGGGGAACAGATATAATCGGCCCCATCGAACCCGTGTCATCTAAAAGATATCGGTTCATACTAACAACAACCGATTACTTCTTTAAGTGGGCAAAAGCAGTACCGCTAAGGGAGGTGAAGACGAAGAATATCCTTCACTTCTTCAAGACCCATGTCATCTACCGGTTCGGGACTCCGCGACGTATAATCTCTGATAACGGACCAGCTTATAAAAGCTACAAAATAAGTCGCTTCGCACAGCAGCACAAGATAGACTTGAGATACTCCTCAGTCTATAATCTTCGGGCTAATGATCTAGCTGAGGCATTCAACAAGACCTTGACCAAGATTATAAAAAAGACAGTGTCCAGGAACAAATAAGACTGGCACGAAAGGCTGCATGAAGCACTTTTGGCATACTGAACAACGTTCAAGACGGCCATAAATACAACACCATACGCATTGGTGTTTGGTGCTGAAACATTACTCCCATTAGAGATAGAACTCCCCTCATTACGAGTAACAGTTCAATACGAGCTAACAGATGAAGAAAATGCTCATCTTAGGCTCGAGGAACTCGATGCTCTCGACGAAACCCACCTTAGAGCACAGCAAAACCTGGAGGCTGATAAGGTAATGATGACGCGGTAATATGAAAAACTGACCAGGACGAGAACATTCCGCCAAGGCGAACTCATGCTGGTCGTCAAAAGAGCAATGATCCCCAATCGTACAAAACGAGGGAAGTTTGAGACGAACTATGAAGGCCCGTACATTATAGATAGGTCTACCAAGGTGGAGCTTACCTACTCATGGATATGCATAGTGAAAGGTCATTCCGGCCGATAAACGGTCGATTCCTCAAAAAGTACTACGCCTGAAGTGTCACGACTTAGGTTAATGATAGATGACGACGCTTGTGTCTGCTCGCTATCTTCCTAAGTTAAAACTCTGAAAGTGGTGCTAAATGAAATGCGTCCCAGATATGGGAATGACAGACCGAAACGTCCCTAAACTAACAACGGGCCGAAATGTCCTTAAACTAAAAATGGACCAAAACGTCCCTAAACTAAAAATGGACCAAAATATCCTTAAACTAGCACGTCGCCCCAAACACGGCGATAATGGACCACTACGTCCTTAAATTAGTATTGGACCACAATATACCTAAACTAACATATTGCCCTACGGTGGGGTCTCTATATCGAGCGCTGCATACAATCCACGGGTATAAAACAATTCACACCCTTTCCAGGTCCCATATGATGCGGTCCTTCAAAGAATGTCATGATTTACAACTGTTAGTGTGTTACCTTACGGGCCGCCTAAAAAAAGGTATGTACACAAGTGGAATGGGCACGGATGAAAACCCGAAAAGGCACCGCGAGTAAAAACTGCAGGGCTACCGGTAAGCTTGTGAATACCTGAGAGGGCGCAAACTCCTCAAAAGAAAAGAAAAGATGCACTTGCAAAGTTCTCACGACTTTGTACGGAGAAAATACCTGCGTGAGATCCTTACGACTCACAAAGGAGAAACACACTTAGGAATCCAAACTATCCCTATGGAGAAAATGCACTTGCGAGATCCTCACGACTCGTAAGGAGAATATATCCTTTATAAGACCCTCATGGCTTATAGAATTCAAAAGCCTTAAGTTACAGGGATCTGAACCTGTTCTTAATCCATCATAACCCCACAAATTTATGCCCTACATGCGGTCTAATATTGACCCTTGTATACAATCCTTGAGCGTAAATAAATATATTCCCAACCAAGTCCCACTGAAATCGAGAAATATTGCTCGACAAGGTGAAAGTCACTTGTAAGTCCTTACGACTCGCAATGGAAAAATACTCTTGTAAGATCCTTACGACCTGCAAGAGAAAATACCACTTAGGAGCCCTCACGATTCCTAAGGATAAAATACACCTATGAGATCCTCACGACTCATAGGGAGAAAGACCTTTATGAGACCCTTATGGATCGTAAAGTCAAAAGCCTTAGTCTACAGGATTCTAATCCTGTTTGCTAAGCCACCTTTGTCCAAACCAATAAAGGTAAATGATGATTCTCTCCTGGCAATATCCCAGTTGTAGCTATGCTGATGCCAAAATTGGTATCAGATTCCAAATCCACAACTCGTAATAAAGGTAGATAGTAAAATAAAAAAATGACATAACCGAAATGATTGGGCACCGCGAGTAAAATAGCCGAAATGATTGGGCAATGGTGACTTTTGCGATATAAAAAGCTGAAAAGATAGAGCATCGCAGAAATAAAAGACTTTTTTGCCCTGCAAATAAGTCCATACTGACTCTTGTATACAATCAATGGGTGCCAATAAAAGAAAGGGAATCATATTTCTCATCATGCTTTGTCAAAAGAAGAACCGAGTCTTGATGACACATCTACAGGCTATAGACTATTTGGATGTTCCTCTTACTCCAGCAAAGTACAGACACGACGTCAACAAGCACCTAAGGGTCAAATAAAACTGGAGTGACAACATATTCTTAGCTCCATATCTCGATGGCAACATCTATAGCCTAGAGATCATCTCGACGTTCCTCCTCATTCCAGTAGGGTGCGGACGCAACTGTCAAATGAAATTGGAGTAATGACATATTCCTAGATCCAGACCTCGACTGCGATATGTACAGTATAGAGATCATACAGATGTCTTTCTTATTTCAGCAAAGAATCGGTATGACACCATAACAAAAAAAATAAAGTGATGGCATATTCCTAATTTTGGGTCTTGGCGGCAAGCCAAGAGACCATTGGAGATCATCATACCCCAGAAAGGTGCAGTTTTAACTCATCGGGGTTTCAAATTAAGCCTAATCTCATGTGAAAAGTGTCAGGACACCACCTAACGCTTGATCATTCGACGGTAATACAGATATTCCGACTTAAGAAGATTACTTGAAGACGTCTTGTCCAGCCTCCGAAGGGATCAGAGACACGACAGACGCGCGTCTACTCGAGCCGAAACTCAAGGGATTGCATATCGAGGATATAGTAGCTAACGCGACGGTACGATGGACATAAACCTAGTACCACAAACCTAACGGACCCCTATAAAAAAGTGGGCTATCTATATTTAACGTTAGGATAAGTTCACCTATAAACCTAAGGGAAATGTGAAAAAAAACTCCGAAATGAGCGAATAAACTAATTCATGCCAGATCAGGGCAATTAAGAGACACAGAGATGTGAATGCAAAATATATATCTTTTATCATGAATCAAAGTGGTTAAAAGATACAATATGTAAGAAGGAGTTAAAAAAATACGTATATATGCATATCATGAAGGTGGAGCTCTCAATAGGTCAGCGAAATATTTGCTCCTCTCTTCATACTCCTTTTCTCTCTGCTCCAAAGTTGCTAGCAGGACTTCAGTCTCCTCCTTTTGGCGACGGCGTTCGGTGAGCTTGTTGTCAATAGCACGCTTCTCAGTGACATGGTTCTACACCACTGCTTCTATGGTCACAACTTCGTTATCCATGGCCAGTCCTCAAGCTGTAGCCTGGGCAAGTGCTCTGCGAAGCGCGTACACCTTATTAGATGTGGTTTGTCGCTCTATTTTTAAGCGTCCGAGTTCCTGGGAAGCCGCTTCACCCTCTGATTTTTTCCGGACTAACTTCTGCTTCTCAGACTCGATAAGAGCAACGCATCGCTTGACGCGTTCGTTTAGCTGAGACCTTGACAATTGTGCTTCGGCGGCAGGACGCTTAGACGCAATCTCATTAAGGCAGGCTTCAATTTGCCGACAGTAGTCAACCCAAGTGCGAATCAGGGATTCTTTATGATAGATGCTGAAAGTGTCCAGCATAAGATTGGTTACCTCAGCAAATTCTCCCGCGGAATATGAGACTCCGTCATTCAGTTCCACAATGAGAGTCATTAGCTACTGCAAGCTGCTCGTTGCCAATACTGAAGATGTGTGTCAAGAAAAAGGCCCCACATTCATAATGACTCAGGATTCGAAGTGGATCCAGTCTGCCGGAGCTGTCAGAGTAGGAAGTGCAGCAGGTTCCCTTGCGTTCTCGTCATCTATGAGCTGCAGGACTGCATCACAAATCGTTATGAATGATTAATCTTTTTAAGGGAACTAGAAAAAACGGACCAAAGATAAAACTTACTGACATTGGACTCAAGTGTTAGGCAAGGAGAAGAGCTGTGACCTAGCCTTGCCAAAATAACATCGGCAAGTTAGGATACCATCAGACCCATCGCTGAAACATCAGACAGACGACTAAGAATAGAGTCAATGAAAAAAGGTGATAAACAGTAAAATCGAAAGATACCTTTCGTCGTCATCACAGAAGAAGTAGGAGGGGTGAAAATGGTCATAATGCCAGCCTCGTTATTATGTGGAGCATCAGGAGTTGCGAGAGTGGCGGCTCTCGGTACTGAGGATGAAGAAGTTGCTGGCACATCTGCACCTGAAACCAAAAGAAAACACATCAGCATGTATATCTGGTGGGGGCGAAAAGGAGCGTGAGGTAAATATAACACAAAATACCTAGTGGCACCGCGGGAGTCACTGGGAAAAGGGTCCCAAACGTTCCCCGAGAGCTGCTAACCTCGACACCTGCTTCAATAGAACTACTTTGAATCACAAAGTCAGAAGGAGCTGAAGCTCTTGAGTCGACAACCCCTGTTGCCCTATTGTGAACCTCGTTAGATGTCTGTGAGCCATTAATAGAAGCAGTGACCTTAGGAATGACAAGGTCGTGCATATCATAACCTGAATAGTCGACTCCGTCCATGTGGGGATTGATCTGGTCATCATTTGTTGGCTTCGCAGGTGGCATAGGGACCTCTGCTGAAGAGATTCCATGTTTTTCAGGGATATCGGCCAAGGCCTGATTTCTAGAGCTAGCGCCAGCTGTAAAAAGCATTCGTCGAGGGGTTAGTAAAGTAATCACTCGAGCTCAGAAAAATTGAGAAGAAGTTTCTTTTTACCTAAAGAGGCCTGAAGTCCGGCTTCTTCTTGAAGACGGCGTGCTGACTCTGCCTGAGCCGTCCGAAGTGATCTTCTCTAGGCGTGCACCAGTTGGATTTCCTCATCGGCGATAGGCTCGGCGTCGAGAGCGGTGGACATCAGCTGTTTAAGTGCCCTTTCCCATGGCAGTCGGGTGGGGCCATGAGCAAGATCCGACAACCCTGAAGCACACGTGATAACTATTCTTGGAGGGAAATCTGATATATGAATACCGGATGGTTGTCCCCTAGCATCTGTTAAAAAATCAAACATAGAGAAAAGAAGTTGATAAGCGAACAAGATAAAATGATGTATTGTACACATAGAACATCAGAAAAACAGATCTCACCAGAACCCTGGTGGCTCGTTACCTCATGCGCACTTCTTCTTGATATGAATCAAGAGATACTCGGATGGCTTCTTCAGTAGATGTCGCTGCAGAAAACGAAAAAAGAGATTAGACACGTAATATTGCCTACAAAAAATATATACTTGAAGAAAAATAGAAGAACTATACTGGCTGCCGCAAATGCCCGTGCCTTCTCTGCTTCCTCCGAAGCTAATTGTACAGAAGCAGATAACGCTGCCTGAAGACAACCATCATCATCCTCTGCCAACGACACGATAACGGCTGCTGCAAGATCGACAGCCTCTGCAGTGGATGATTTTGGAAAGATGACATCGATATTTGTCCCATACCCAGAGATGCTTTGGATCGGGGAAGCTTGAGTCTCCGGACCAGATGCAGGGCCATCCATAAAAGAAGCCTTTCGCCTCTTGCGGGATCTGGCGGTGGCTTGAAAGGCCCTCTTCTTACTCAACAGTGCCCTCGGCCGACGCTTCTTGATTTTTGAATTGGACGGCGAGCCACTTGCGACGTCATCTCCGACAGATGACCTTACTTCTGGTGCAAGGACAGAATCATCAGCAGCCAAAATGCTATCAGCATGACGTGACCTTCCAGAAGGCCCAGAGGCAATGGGCGAAGGAGCTCTCTTTCTACCCATGACCGTTCTTTTCTGAGTGCCGGGAACAAATTCTGGCTGAACACTCCTGAAAGCTCGAGTTGTCTTGATCTCCTGGACAGCGGAAGAAACTGCCAGTGTCCTTTCTCGATGCATGGAAAGAAGAATAACCGACCTCGATCTTAAGGGGAAGTTGGTTTTTGATGCCCTCATAGCAGCTCAGCGATCAAGGAAAACATGCTTCTCTTCGTCAATGACCCCAGCCATGGATGGCGAATACCACGATCGAAAGGCTGACAATAGTCGAGGGATGTGGTTCGGATCAGCAATCGTGAAGCGAGGACCGGTCCCCAACCTTATACAGTGATGAATGATGTTCTTTGCCGACTCCCTCATAAAAACAGGCTCGCAACAAAAAGCTTGGAGCGGAACGACTTGATCATATCCAAATTGCCGGGAGAAGCGATAGGGACTATAAGGCATGTAGGCAATGTCGTTATCCCGTCGGTACACCAAAAAGCCAGGACGAATCAAATAGAGATAAGCGATGTCTTTGTTTGCCAAGTTCAAATTACCCTCTTTCAATACATCCAGTAGAGGTTGACCGGTACTGTGAGACCTAACGAGCACCCAATTATCAAAGTAAATTTGCCTCTGTTCTCGGAGATTGTAAGGATTGAGGCACAGCCGGCGAATGTCTCTATTCATTTTGAGCCCTGCATCCCTGACGAGTTTCATTACTATAGGAAATGAAACCGTGTCAAAAAACATCGGTTGCACCCGCTCGCTATATGCCCCGTTCACATGCAAATGGATCCATGCACTGAAATAGTGCAGTGGCATATATACATGATCCTCACATAGGTCGTCTGAGGTGGCTAATTCAGTGAGACCCTGATACAGAAATGACAGCCTAGTGATACCAATGACTAGCCTTTCACCAGATGCTATGCGATTGGCAGGGTAAAAGACGGAGGCCCACATTAGTCTTGGGTGAATAAGGATTGTGAACCAACTCAGCCACAAGCTTATGAAAGCAATGAAAAAGGAGTTCCGGTAGCAGCGACGTCCTTGAACTCATAAGGGGATGCGCTAGGATGAAAATATTATTCCATCGTTGCAGGATCCTTCTCCTGCATCTGTAAACTAAAAGTATTTCTCATGTCCGCGTGCCTGTCAATATCGGCCCTAAGGACATGCGGGTGCACAAACCTAGCATTGAAAGCCTCAAAAGTAACCCCTTCTCCTTTAGAGTCCTTGTGCATCTCCTCGAAAATGGTTAGCACTTTTCTAAGGCCTAATCGTAAGAAAGCCATCGCATTATCACCCTTCAAATCTTCGGCAATCGGCCCCGCAGCAAAGACAAACTCATCATGGGGAACTAGCTCTTCGTAATGTTCACCCATGATTAGCAGCCCGGAGATATGTTGGAATTCCAACAAGGAGATGGATGCCTCCCTATCAGACATCATAAACTTTCTGGTTTGCACGTTCCATTTCTCAGAGAAAGACTTCACCTACCAGGGTCCAGTCTTAGGGTACTCAAACATGGAGGCGTAAACTGCTCCATAAAGCCCAGTGTGCTCCAGCAAAGTCTTCTCCGTTGACAGGATAAACCTGGCCCATCCGACGTAGCCGGTCAGATACCATAGGATTATACCCACATTGTAAGGTATTCCCCATGGCCTCGCCTCGTCCTGGCTCATTCGACGGCCCAAAAGATCTAATGGTGTGGTTGTTGTTACTCCCTGTGAGGACGGCTTCAACCTATTATAAGCTGTCTAGTCTTCCACCTCCGCCGTGAAAGAACTTGGTGAAGGCTCTGTATACTGGATAGGCCCCAAAAGATCGGAGGGTGCCTCGGATTGAAAGATGATTTAGCCCTGGATTATTTGGTTGTACCATCCAGCCCATAGATGTAGACCTTGTTGTGAAGCATTGTAAGCCTGCATCATTCAAAAGATCTCTGAGTCTATCGGCTCATCCGGACACAAGTTTTCTGGAAGTTCATAACCGACGTCTGACGAATATGCCATGCTATCTGAAAAGGCAGAAAGAAAAAAAAGATAGCGTTAAAATAGCAGTCGTGGGGCATCCCGAACGATGGGATTCTTAATTACAAAGTTAAGAAACTTCACTAAAATTCTTAAGCAAAATCGTTTTAAGTTCCTTTAAAGTACTTAGACTAAAATGATTAAGTCTCTTTAAAAATCCTTAAACTAAAACTGTGTGAAGTATCTAGGCTAAGTCCTAGGTCAAAAAGGTTCATAATTGCACGTTCAAAGAGCGCAGTCGACAAGTTAAAGATAGGTTGCAAGTCATAAGTGCGTACTAGACAAGTGCATAAGTCATAAGTACGCACTAGGAAAGTGGGTAAAAAACAAAAGTGTGCAACACACTTACAGTTTGAAGTTAAAGGAAGCAAAAGTTTCGAATAAGTGCGTAAGCAATAGAGAAATAAGTGCGCAAAAGAAAGAGCAGTTCTTAAAGTGCGCAAGTAAAAGTGAAAGCGATGCACTTCGGAGAAGGTGGTGTGCCCCTTTTATAGGAGGTCAAAAAGTCGGTTCACCTTCAACGGATATTGAGGAAAATCTGATAGTTCAAAATTTGACATCAATTGCACCTAAATGCAGGACATGTGCGCGTGATCGATGGGGGAATTTGTTCACACCTGTTCAAGTGCACACCCGACGAAACTGGTTCAATTGACATGCACATCTATATACATGTGCACCCAATGAAACTGGTTCAATCGAATTGCGCACCTATATACATGCGTACATAATGAAATTGATTCCATTGGCATGCACACCTATGAAAGTGCACACATAAAAGCTAATGCACGATATGTGCACATATGCTAATGAGGGGCTCATGCAACAAAAGCGAATTTTAGCACGAAAAATGAAAAAGAAGTGTGAATGTAAAAGAAAAGAGGCTTTTCATTGATACGACAGAAAGATGGATTACAAACAAACAAAAGGAAAATAAAAGCAAGGGCCGTTCACAGCGGCAAGAGTCCAACGTTAGTGCATGGATTCTCAAAATCAAAGAGAAGGTCATGCAGGACGTCCCAGGCTGCATTCTCCATCTGCTGATGCTTCCACTCATGAATACAAGCATCAGGGTCGCCACTGATATCTTCTGCCCTCACGTATGAAGCTATGACCGCCTTTTGCTGATATGTCCAGTGCAGGATGTCTATTGCATGATCTCTTCGATTCTTGTAAATCAAGCACATTAGATAGACAGAGTGCACCTTATCCTCAGCCTCATCTAGAGCATGAAGCAGCATCACCTCTACAAGCCCGGGCGTAGCATTCCATATCGCGACAAAAATCATCTGTAAGAGGGTAGACCGGTGAGAGAGCAGTCGCCCGCAATGATCCTTAAGACGGCAGAGTATAGTCTTGTATTGGGCATCGCTGTAAGCTGGCTCATAAAAGCGGATGTCAGCATGGGAAACAATCTTCCTAATCGTATAAAGACGGCTGGCCAAGACACCAGAAAGAAAAAGGCTGGAAAGGTATCAGTTAAGTAAAAAGGGAGGACTAAGAATATCCAAATTCAAAATTAAAGTTTGATTACGGTTAAACTTAAGTGACATCCTTGAAAAAAAGTAAATGTTTTAAATTTTATCGTAAGTTAAGTACGCAATCCAAAGGGGTAAGTGCGCAACCCAAAGAGGTGCGTAAGATAAGCTAAATGCCCAACTCAAAGGGTGAGCAAGCAAAAAAGCAAACTAAAAGGGTATGCGCAAGGCAGAGGTGCGCAAGGTAGAGGTGTGCGCAAGGCAGAGGTGCGCAAGGTAGAGGTGCGCAAGCGCACTTACAAAATTAGTAAAGAAGTAAGAGCTTCTGGTAGAAACAAGAATTTTGAAAGGGTACAACTCTAAAGAGTGAAGAAAAAGACATCTATTTATAGGGTTTTGAAAAGACGGCTTGAATTCTGGCAAGTCCTGAGGCAGAACTAATAAATCATAGCTCGACACTTGTTTATCACTTCGATAAACATGCGAAGAAGTAAGTGCGCACGCATGTCTAATGACAAAGTCATATAATATTAGCACACATGCAACAAGTGATCAAATGATAAGTGCGAACATGCACGTGCAATGCACATGTGCAATGCGCACTTAATAGATAACAAGTGCAAATGTGTGCGCATCCCCTAAATAGACGTTTATTAAAAAAGAAATAAATCTTGATTAATAAGCAATCAAATATTTAATTAACAGTAAAATATTCTGTTGATTAAATACCTTAAGCAAAAGATCTGTGGATCAAAGATCCAACAGTACGCATGTCATCTTTAATTGATATAAATCAATTAAATCTTTTTAAATCAATCTAAAATCAGATTGAGATAAAAACAAACTAAAACAAACTGAACAAATCCTAATTTCTTCTCTCCTATAAATAGAAGCCTCATATGAAAAAATCAAGGATGACAATCTTCCTATAAGCTTGGAAAAACTCAAGACTTCTCCTTCCTTGGTAAAACCGCGTAAGGTAGAAACAAAGAGAAAAACTTTTCCTTTTTACAAAAGCTTTTGCTTTTATACAGAAGCCTTTGCTTCTTTTCGAATCTATCGATTTGCCATTAAAAGATCTTAAAGTTCTTGAGATCCAAAGAAATATAAGATGCTCTCCATAAAATCGCATGAAGACTCGACTTGAAAACAGATGAAAACCAAGGTTTTCACTTCTCGAAAAATAAGAGAAGAAGAAAAGAATGTGAAACAGAAGCCATTGCTTCTTAGTGAAAGCTTTAGATTTCTGATGAAAATAAGTGCGCACTCAAATTAGTGCGTGCTTAATGATAAAAATTATTGTCCTTGCGAAAATAGTGCCCTGAGGATGCACACCACGTATATCCATTTGTACGCACTTAACAAAAATAGCCTATGAAGGCATACGCACCACGTGATACACATGTACGCGCACTTGATAAAATTTTCCTCTGAAGGCATGCGTACCACGTGATACACACGTGTGCGCACTTGATAAAATTTGCCTCTGAAAGCATGCGCACCACGTGATACACACATGTGCGCACTTGATAAAATTTGCCTCTGAAGGCATGCGCATCACGTGATACACTTGTGTACGCACTTAATAAAATTCATTTACTAAATACATGCTTTAACGACTTTGATTTTACTGTACAAAATTTTTCAGTTCAATGTACAGAATGGAGTTTGCAAGCCTGAGTACACTTTATAAGTTATTTTTGTTTAAGAACAGCAAGAAGCAACTTGTAGCTCACTGGTAAAGTCTTGCACTGTTGTGACGTAGCCCCTGTGTTCAAATCCCCTCAAACACATATTATTTTTCTGAATTTTCTTTTAAACTTTTTGGAAGCCCAAAAGTTTACACCTGCACTGCACATAGAAATTAAAAGACAGAAAAACAAACATGTGTAAAATGTTGTATATATAGCCTTCAACACATGGTCATGATCCACCGGCCTTCCCCACACTTTGGACCGGCAAGATCCCTTGATGGGTCGGCACCGACGGTCATCCGTAGGGGAAAGTCCCCGTGTTCTGCACACAAAACCTTTGGCCTACCCCGCACTGTTTGTTTACTCTGAAATTAAACAGAGAATTCAATTTCATTTTTAAATCAAAATTTTAATGCATTTTAATTAATTCTTTCAATTCCAAAACCCTAATTTCAAACTATAAATACAACCCCATACCCTAGCCTTTCCTCATTCTGAAATCTCTAGCGAAAATTATCAAATTTTTCTAAGTACAAATGGAGTAGAAGTGGAGTTAACCCAAGACAAACTTCCGGCGAGGAATCGAGAAAGTTCCGGCGACCCCGTGACGCCGCAACGATAAAGCTATCTTCTTCTACCTCTATCCTACCCTTCTAGCTAGTAAGTCCCACCTCATTTTTCTTTTTCTACATAAAATGTTCTCTTTTTTCAAAACATGTCGTTAAGTGAAGTTAACACCGAATTTTGATTCTAAAACCTTGAAATCACACTTTTTCTTAATCGTTGCTCATCCATACTTTTAACATATGTTTATAACCATAAAACTAACAATTAGAAACAACTTTCACACTAAATCGTCATATTAAATAATTTTAAATTGAGTTTTACATTTAAATACCATGAACTTTGTATCTACCATATTTTATCATACCTCTAGAAAATTTCACGGGGTAATGATCTACCTCTCACATACACACATGTTTACATAGCACGATACTCTTGGAACATAATTCTGTGGCAAATACAATATTTCATTAAAATACCATCAACTATAAAAACCCGGTTTTCTTTTTAATTGTATTACTAAATTTTTTGCAATTATGTCTCTACAACCCATTTTGGGGAACCCTCTATTAGATGGTGCAGATTATCGCACATCCTTGGGCTAGTAGAGCGATATGCAAATCTCCTCACAGAGCATTCAGTCTCAAAAGTTTTTTAATACGATTTTTAAGAAAAACTTGATTTTCTAATTAATAATAAAAATTAATTTTTAATATTATGTAAATATTATCAAACAACATATTTTCAAGTTATAATAAAATTCCATGTTTTTCTAAAATTAAAAGAATGACAAGTTTCATTAAAATACCATCAAGTATCAATACAAGACAAGTCTTACACTAAAATATCTTAAACTATTCAAGTTATGTAAATATTCACTAATATACATCACACTTTAAAATTCACATCCATGAAAACCTAAAGAACATAAATAATTACTCGAGGTTTATTTTGAAAGTATATAAAATATTTTTCATAAAACCCTCTCGAGTTATATAAAATTACATTAAGGACCTTAGTAAGTATAAGTTTAAGCGAGATCAATTCTCTTGAGCCTCAGGGAGCCGGAGAAAGTGAGTGCTTGCCTTTTAAGGTAGAAAAACTTAACGGAGTTATCAATGGTAATTGTCTTGGAAAAAGACACAAATCCTGCCGTCCATGTGCAACAGTTACCGATAACATCCGAATAACATCCGAATACAATTCAGGATCCAAATTTGTTTTAAAGTGTCTGACTCAATCTGAGTCTAAGTCTAATCTGAAAATCTAAACATGAATCCAATATACCAAACATGAATACTTGAACATGAACTTGAATACCAGAACAATATCAACATGCAAACATGACTTGACTTGACCAAACCATAGCTATATCTTGACTTGACTACCTGACTACTTGATACTTCCTGAACCTAATTACATGAACAAGTTGTATCCATGGTCTTAGCAAGTCTGATAACTACAAAAATACAATATACATTAAGGGGTTTAACGGAATAGACTGGTACGAAATGTATTAGAAGTGGAACGAGATGATCACTAAAAGACACCTACCTGAATATACTGTGTCATTGTCCCATGGGTTTTGACAGGGCCTTGTACTTATATGTTACCATAGTCCATGGGATAGTTGGACTCCTCTCGTAAACACTGATATATTCTATACCAAGCTACAAACAACTACGTTAGTATAATAAACATATACCTGTATAAATTACCATTTCCTTCTGTTTACTTGTTCTATTCCATTCTTACTTCTGGGACTTACCGAACGCTAGTTCGCTGACGACATTCCTGTTTCTTTCTTTCTTTGGAATGCTCGTCAGGAGGATCAGAATCTCAGGAGATCGAGCCCAGTCAGGACGACTTGGACCAGTTCACAGAGCAGCCAGACTTCTAGCTTTTCCTTGTACTTACTTTTCATTTTATATGCCACTGTTTAGGCATTTCTTTCTATCATTGTACATTTCCTTTTTAAAGCAATGTATTGTAAAGATGAATATTAATAAAAGTTGCTGTTTATATTACATCTCTTGTCATTCTTGTGCATTTATTTATATTTCTTATTTACGCTTAACGTGTTTACTTCTGAGTAAATACGTTGCGTGCCCGTCACGTATTCTTCTCTATACACTGGGAAGCAGGGCGTGACACATGTGCACATACATACATGCGCGCATATATAACTTGAAACCCGTAATAGATGTGTCATATGATACACATGTGCGCACTCTTTTCAAATGAAATAAATGGGCATGTGCATCGCATATACCTGCGCACTTGTACCATTTAATCACTTAAACAAAGTTTAATTAAATATTTAAGCTTTTGTTGATCAAAATATCAATAGACCCAAGTGATCTTAGTCTAAAAAATGACTAAAGATCCTTAATCTATATTTATTAAATTGATCTTAATACAAAACATGATTAACGAGCCTTAACTACATACTCCTGAGTTGATTTTAGTCTCGAAAATGACTAATGATCCTTAGGTAACATATTCCGAACTGATTAATCTCGTTCATACTAGATCTGCGTCCTAATTTCAAACCCAAATTCATATATGTATGGATTTGGACTAATCTGCGCCCTATGGGCAACGGCATAAAATAGTCTCCGTATACAATCCACAGGCAACCTTAATAAACAAAAATAACACACGACAAGATTAGTCCAAAATTACAAAAAGAAAATAACACGCCATCCCTGGCAACGGCGCCATTTGATTTAATCAAAAGAATTTATATAACCGCAATCAAGAACGGCGTCGCTTGGTAGCTAACCGGTGAGTACGGGTCGGTCCACAAGGATGTTGTGTATTTCCTAATTTGGTTTAGCGAGTTAATTCCAAACGGTGCGAATGGATTATCGCTAAAAACTAAGATTTATATTAAGACTAGAATCTTGCTAGGGTTAGCTTTGGGTTAAGTTTGGAAATTGAAGATTTCCTCACCGCTTTCAATGCCCTAATTTAGATCTCCTTTAGGTGTTATGGTAACAATTAATAAAGGGGATTAGTTCCATCGGGAAGAAATGATGTTTCTTCCTCTAGGTTCTAGTCCTTCCTTTCTTAATTCTTACCCTAACCTCCATGGAAAACATACACAACCGGTCGTTTATACTACGGTATCACCGTTACCTCGAGGGGTACGGTGCCGTAGGGAACGGTGTGTGTATGTATGCATGGAGTCCTAATTATTAATATGTGATGGGCAAGAAAGGGGTGAGAGATTTCATCTCTCAAGCCTTCCCCAAATCTAACCTTAACAAGCGAGAAGACTACTCGCTCATTAGGGAATTGAAAAATATATCTAACTATCTAACTAGGGCAAAGAATGAAAGATCTATACTAAGGCAGAATAAAAATTAACTAGGCAATTAAAGAAAACTACTTACTTTATTGATGGCTCTCTCCAAACATTTACACAGGAATTTTCAGATCTGAATAGATGAATAAAAAGAGACATCCTTTATTTGATGGCTCTCTCCATACATAGAATTCTGAATTTTTGATCAATGAAAAGAGGCATAACCTAAAACGGGTTTTTAGGGTTCTATTTATAGATTCATAGAAACCCTAGGTTACAATCGCGTCATATCTGTTTTTACAAATTTACCCTCTAAGAAAAAGAACTAGTCAACGCTCGCAGCCGCCTCAAGAATTTTCCACCGACACGGGTGTGTCATGGCCGCAGAACCGCGGCCGTAATTAACAGCGGGGGCTTTTGCCTGTAGGGAAGAGCGTCTCCACAATCAAAAACCCTTCATAAATAAGGGGGAATCTGATAAAGTCTGCTACATCGATCGCATCTATCCAAACCTCCGATATATAGTGCCGTAAATCAACTTGGTATTTTCGGAGAGGTGGATGGATATGTCTAAATAGTATCTGTCCCCAAATTCAGGTAAGACGATCAATCCCAGTTTGTCTCTGTTTTCGATAGTAAATAACCTTATTCACCAAATCCTATAGAAAGGATATTGTAGTAGTTCAGATATATGTTGATGACATTATATTTGGTTCTACTAACAAGCAGATTTACCAAGAATTCTCCAAGTCTATGCAGGATGAATTTAAGACGAGTATGATGGGAGAACTAAAATTCTTTCTCGGACCTCAAATCAAACAGAGTTCAGAAGGAATCTTCATCAATCATTCTAAGTATACAAAGGAACTCATCAAGAAGTTCGGATTAGAAGACGCGAAGAATTGTGAGACACCCATAGCAATAACAACTAAACTTCCCAAGGTCGAAACCAGAAAAGCGGTAGATATAATGTACAGTGTCTGTCTTTGCGCACGGTTCCAAGCTGATCCTAGAGAGTCACACTTGGTAGCTGTCAAGAGAATCTTTAGATATCTTAAAAGCACTATCAATCTTGGATTATGGTATCCAAAGAGTAATATATTTAACTTAACAAGTTATTCAGATACCTACTATGCTGGAAGTCAAACCGATCGTAAAACCACTAGTGGCACTTGTCATTTTCTAAGAAATAGCCTTGTGTTATGGCAATCTAAGAAATAAACATCAATAGCTTTATTTGCTGTTGAAGCTGAGTACATTGCCGCAGGTACGTGCCGTGCACAAAGTCTGTGGATTAAATATATTTTAGAAGACTATAAGGAATGGGTCTCTAAAATAATAATACTTTGTGATAACACCAGCAAAGTCCAAATGACCAAAAATGCTGATCAACATAGCTAGACCAGATACATTGATGTTAGATATCATTTCCTATGAGATCACTATCACAAAGGTGATATTGTTCTTGAATATGTACCAATCGATCCACAATTGGCCGATATATTCACAAAACCCCTAGGTAGAACCCGTTTTGCCAAAACTAGGGTGAATTAAATATTTTAGAATTAGAAACATAATTTTAACTATAATTTAATTCACATTTAAAATTTTTTTATAGACGTCAATAATAAAGTTATAAAAATCTCAGAGACATTTATTAGACATAAAAAAGACGTCTATTTATGCAGTTTTTAGTTTTTAAATTTTAAATTCAAACTCTGACTGTTTTTTTAACCGTTTTGATTTCTCTCTCTGATTTTTCCCTATATATAGAAGAAAAACAACAGAGACTTCTTTATTCCATTCTCTCCTTTCCATCTTTACTTCACAAAATCAAACATTTTTTCCAATGAAAAAATGAACTATCTCTATAAGAAATACACCCACCTATGAAGAAGGACAAGCCTCACCAAAGAAAATTAAGGAAGAACCCATTGCCCCGATTTGGCGTACCCTAAATCCGAATCGAATTCTTTCATTTTCTTTACCGAAGTCTCCTTCTCCACCGACATTGGAAGAGGATACAAGCAAAGAGAATTCGTTTCATCCTCCCATAAACGATGAAAACATTCTTCCTGTTGATCCTCCTCCATAAAGTTCATCGACACCACAAAATTTATCGGCACCGAATCCTAATACGCAACTCTATTACCACACTCCTACAGGATTCGAGACCGGCAAAAATGATCCTTATTACATTCATCCGGGTCCGGATGAGCGAATGCTTTTCATTGGCCGTTGCGAGTCTCGTGAAACAGTTATCCAAACGTTCGATTGCATAAAGGGAAAGTTCATCATGGAGAAAGAAACAAAGGTCACCGATATTTGGATGCATCTTCCTCGCTTCTAAATTTTCGATGATCAACGCAAAGATGTGAGTTTGTATGTTAAGTTGTTAGTGTGTATTTTTTAGTTTTTTTTGTGTTATATTAGTTTTGTTTATATGTGTTTCTATATAATGTGTTTTTTTCTTCATGTATGTCGTTATTTAACTTAATGAATATTTGTTTGTTTGTGTTAAATATATTCATTTTTATATTATACTATATATAATCCTTAATATATATGTTTAAAACCATAAACCATAAAACACATCACTAAAACCTATTCTAAACACCAAATAAAAATTCTCTGTTTTCTGCCATTTATGTGCAGTAGACGGCTTAATAGACGTCTATATAGGTGTCTATTGACAAAAAGAGACATCTATTTCTAGAAATAGACGTCTGTCACAGACGATTTTTTCATAATCTGAATTGAAAAATCATCTCTTGGATGCACCCATTCAATTTTAGACGTCTATTCACTCTATATAAGTATCTTTTCACTCTTTCAACCCTATCCAACCAGTAAGAAACCCTATCTCTTCCTCTTTTACTCCCAAAATTTTCACCCCTTTCTTCTTTCCACTTTTACTCCAATTTTTCATCAAAAATGGTGAGGCTTTCACGAGTTGAGTTAGGCGAATTATCTACTTCTAAGAGACACCGAAGTGCTCGCCATCATCTTCCTCAACCTATTGAAGAAGAAGAAAGTGAAGACGAGACCTATTAAGTGTCAACGGAGCCAATCGATATTCAAGAAGATGTTGTTTCTGAAGCTGTCGAGTTTCTATTTATCTCATAAGTCGCCTCCAATCTCTACGATCGCCTTGTCACCAAGAAAATTAAGACCGGTTAATGGGTTCGTCTAAATGAAATCACTCATTTTCAATTCCACCATTTTTTCAATTTTTAAGGTTGGATTCCATTTTTCACACTTGCTTATTTATCTCATGCAAATTTCATTTATCTTTTCTATTCCAACATGCAAAGTAGTCATGATCAACCTAATATCCTTCATACTCATCTCCAACGAACAATTATCACAATATCACCCACTTCCCTTGCATGAATTTTGCAAGTTCCTAATGAAGGGGTTGATATTTTCAGTGAAACACTAGAATCTTTTCAACCACCTCCCGGTGTTTCTCAAGAACAAATATCTAAGTTGATGCATGGAGATGAAAACTCTTACATGTTTCTGTTTACCGCCGAAAACAGAGACGAATTGGGATGGATCGTCTTGCCTGAATTTGGGGGCATATGTTATTTGGAACATATCCATCCACCTCTTCGAAAATACCAAGTTGATTTATGGCACCGAATATTGGAGGTTTGGATAGATGCGACAGATGTAGCAGACTTTTTGAAATTCCACCTCAATTGTGAGGGGTTTTTAATTATGGGGATGCTCTTCCCTGCAAGCGTAGGCCCCTGTAGTTAATTATATTATCACGTTGCGATAACCACTTTCTCCTGCTCTAGTAGTTCACTTTGTGTCGTGTGTTATTTTGTTTGTTAAGATTGCCCGTGGATTGTATACGAAGACTAGTTTATGTCGTCGCACGTAGGGCACGGATTAGTCCAAATCCGTATATTTTAGATTTGGGGCTTGAACTTAGGTTGTGCATTTCATTAGTTCAAAGAATATTTTATTTTATTTAAGGAACGTTAATCTGTTTTTAGATTAAGATCTATTTAAATATACGAGTATTTGGGCTCAATTTATTTTAACTATGGATACGTTAGTCTTATTTGAGACTAAGATCAACTTAGCAATATTTTAAGAATCATTAAATTTAGTTAAGATCCAACAATAGAGTATTTGGGCTCAGCTGCAAGAAAACTTTATAGACTTAGCCAATTTAGGCTCGGTCTTTGGCTTTTTCCCTTTATTCAAAAGTGCTAAGCACTTAATTGCTGCTCTGGCGGTAACGTGAAATGCATGTGAGGCACTTAGACCTGGGCTTTGCCCTGTCAGTGCTAAGCACTTTGTCACGCCCTGCTTCCCAGTAGACGGTGACGGCACATGACAAGCCCGCGACGTATTTATTTCAAGAAGGTCACTTCCCGGAGTAAATACACTAAATGTAAAATAAGCAATATAAAATGATAAGAAATTAACATGAGATTTAAATTTCAATAAGTTTATTTGCATTCAAACTTGATACAATTACAATACATGAGTTTAACTGAAAAGGAAACAAAAAGAACAGAAATTACTAAACAGGTGACATACATAAACAGAAAGAAAAGGATAACTAGTTTAGGCCTGAGTCGCAATCTGATCGTGCTCCTCCTCTATGGTTTCCGCATTCTCAGTCTCCACAGTATCTGATGAACATTCCAAGAAACAAAGGTAGGTGGAATGCCCGTCGGCAAACTTTCGCTCGGTAAATCCCCAAAAAAAGGTGTGAAGTATCAAAGTATAATGAAGAAGAAAAATGGATATCATGAAGTAATGGATTATGAGATATAGTGTTTAAACATGTCATTTAATGTAAGCATGGCAATTCTATTTAACATGCAGTTCTATATATATCATGGCAAAATAACATGTGTATTGTATAGCATGGCCGTGTAGTGTAAGTATAATGAACATGAAATGAATGTAAGTATCCTAAAAGGTCTCTACATGGATAAATTAATTTAACGTAAGTTCAAGGTTGAATGTTAACCAATCTCAAGAGTGTTTTCAAACCCAATAGGCTGTAATCCAAGGGTAAGAAACCACTGGCCCGAATCGAGTATTAGTAACGGGACTTCAACCTAGTGTTAAGGTATTTCAAACTCAAAAGGATATAATTCAGGAGCAAGGAAACACGGGCCCTCATGATAGCTTGCTTGTGTTAGTAGACATGGATTCATAATTTAGGGGGACTCCCGAGATTTCGTTGGATTCGCACTTGAACTACCCCAACACCCCGTGTATTTTAGGTTACAGTTAAAATTACCAGCCTTTCTCGAATTCATGAATACATCAAGTTACAAGATTGAGTTCATGTCAATGTCAAGTATTCGTGTCAAGGGTTCATGTATTCATGTTAAGTTGTATTCATGGTTCGAGTCAAGTCAGTCTCAGTAACAGCCATTGTGTTCTGGTATTCATGCTATGTCATATCAAGTCATAGTATTCTAGTATTCAAGTTTTGGGATATTCAAGTTCAAGTGTTCTGGTTCATGATCAAGGGTTCAAGTTTATGTTAAAGATTGGATCCTGGTTGAGTTTGTATTCAGGTTAGAGTAATATCTTATGAAAGGATTTAGCTCTTGAATTTCTTAAGTTCGGGGTAATCGGGCAACTGCTGCATATGGACGGCATGATTTGTATCTTTTTTCAACACAATTGCCATTTATAATTCCGTTAAACTTGTCTAACCTGAATAGGCAAGCACTCAGTTTCTCCGGCTCCCTAGGGCTCAAAAGAATGATACCGCTTAAACCTATATTAATATAAGTCCTTAAAAATTTATTATTGTTATTTACATTGTATTTATATTGTTTGCAATTCTCGAGAGGGTTTTATGAAAAATACTTTAATTTGGTTTAAAAATAAATCTCAAGGGTGATTTATAATATTTAGAGTTTTCATGAACTTGTATTTTAATTTTTTTGGTATTTTAGTGATGAAATATAGCTTTTAAAAGTTTGTGGTATTTTTATGAAAACTAGCTCTTTTGGAAACTTGATGGTAATTTATTAAAATTTTAATCTTCCATTTTAAAAATATTTTTTCACAAATTGTTTTTATTTAGAATATGGATTTATAGTTTTATATAAATTTTTCAAAGATTGTTTCGTTTAGAAAAGTCGTATTTCTTAAAAATCGTATTTTTATTTTATTTCCTTTTGAGATCGAATATTCCGTGAGCATTTCTGCATCCTGCTCAACTATTTCAAAGATGTGCGATAATCCACGCCATCCATTAGTGGGTCCCCTAACGAGGGTTGTAGATGCACAATTGTAAAAGGCGGTAAAAATATCGATAAAAACGGATTTTTATAAAGTGATGGTACTTATTTTATTCTTTTAAAGTATACATGCATTTAAATATCGTGCTATGAATCAAAAGTGTGCGTATGGGGTAGGTCGTTACCCTGTGAATGATCTACATTAATATATCTTAGAAATTAGTATTTTAACAAGAATAAATAATGATGGTATTTTAACGTTATTTTCATTCTAGTATTTGGCTTTAACCATAGAAATTTCATTTTTAAATACATGTAAAAATTATATGAGGCATGGGTTGCAAGATGAAAGGTGGTAAATTTGAATTTTCTTGTTAATACAGTATGGAAAATTTTGTGAACATGTAAAAGGTTGAAAAATAAATTAAGATAAATTATCGTATGAATTATATTGTGATGACGATGAGGGGGCAAAGGAAAAGAAGTCAAGGAGGACTTGACGTAGTTACAAGTGATAAGAAATGGCGATATATCAACAAGGAATTCAACAAGAAGTAAGAAATGAGTAAAAATGGAGAAGTTGGAAAAGACTTACCGTACCACTCGTACTCGTACGAGCGAGAAAAAGAGGGAAGTAGCCTCGGTTTGAAGAACCGAGACTGATGATGAAAGCAAGATGATGAGCTTAAGGTTCTGGCTTCCTTTCGGCAACTTGTAGCGTAGCGTTGGTAAGAGTGAGAAGAATAACGAGGCTGAGCTTGACGAAATCGAGCGTGAGCTTCTTGGAAAGAACTTGGGAGTTAGGATTTGAGAGAGAGTTTTGAGAGGTATGCCTAAGGAGAAAGCTAGGTTTGATTGGGTATTTATAAGGAGTGAGGGATAGATGTATAAATAATCAACAAGAATTAAAAATGATTAATTGTAGAGATGAAGTGTCTGACAGTTCTCTGGTTAAATTCAGAGAAATCAAATAGGAAAAAGGAGTAGTGAGGAGCTGAAGGGTCTCACAGGCGAAGCACGGAAGGGAATGGCGATA
The DNA here is from genome assembly GCA_030015575.1 of Agapanthus africanus. NCBI lineage: Eukaryota > Viridiplantae > Streptophyta > Magnoliopsida > Asparagales > Amaryllidaceae > Agapanthus > Agapanthus africanus. The sequence continues at coordinate 426,301,512 of JASDDO010000019.1, read as the reverse complement.
ACTTGACTGCCGATGGCAGTTTTTGAAGGGGTTTGGGTGGCCAAAAAGAAGAGTTGGGTCTCAAGGTTCGTGCAGTGTATTCATTTGGTTATTTATGTATCATTTTTATTGTTTGATTTATTTGCAACTTTTCGTTTCTCTGTGTAATGCACGTGCAACTTTTGGGCTTTCAAAAAAAATTTAAAAGAAAAATATTAAAAATAATTAGAATTGATAGGATTCGAATTTGCAGGTTATGGGACAGCAGTGTAAAGACTTAACCAGTGAGCTATAAGGAGCTTCTTGTACATAAGTTATCAAAAATAACTTATAACTCAAAATCAGGACAGAAATACACTATTTTATTAACATTGGATCAATAAAAGTGTATATGACTTTTAGGGTCGTTACACACTTAGTCGTTTTGACTAAATATAGTGCTAAACACTTTGTACAGTGCTCATGTGGGAAACACGTGATGCGCCGAGCTCATATTTTAGGGCGCTCACGTGGGAAACACGTGAGGTGCTGAGCTTATATTTTTAGGCGCTCACGTGGGAAGCACGTGAGGCACTGAGTTTATATTTTAGAGATTTAATCTATGTTGATGGCGTTTTGACCATTGATGATTATCAAGATCTCTGTTTTGAAGATCTGGGATCAAGTTTTCTTTGAAAACTAAGTTCTTATGTTTTTTTATATGTAGGGTTAAACCCTGTTTTCAGAGGAATTAAATTTCTGGAACATATTTCTTTTCTCTCTTTTCCATTTTATCTAGTTTTCCTCTAAATTTTGAGTTTGAAGAACAGAACATTCCCGATAAGAACTAAATTCTCAACTTGTACGAGATTTGTCTTACGGATCTCAGATCCAGAGAAAGAACTATGTTATTTATGAAGTGTTAAACCCTTGTTTTTTACTTGTACTAGGCAAAGGAGATATATTTTTATCTCTGCTTTTTCTTTACCTAGGGTTTGAAAGGAGAACGAGGCTTTATCCAGCGAGAGAATTAAATTCTCAGTTGCAGTTTCGATCGTTTTGTTGGCAGAAGCTTATGGGGGGCTTTTTCTATATAAGACTTGAAGTCTCAGGTCCTTTATATAGGTAAGGCAAACTGTTGATCGGTTTTGAGAAAATCTATCATTTAAGAGATACCAATTGATTTAATTGGTCTAAAAAATTATTTGGGAAATTTTATCCACTGTTGGATCTTTGATCCAGTGATTTCTGTTTTACAAAATATATTTTCTTATTTGTAACAAGATTGGGGAAATATTTTCCCATATATAGAATTTTATTCTATCTCTTGATTCAAACGGTGATTTTTAAACACCATTGTATTTTTAATCCAGGGGTTCTCTGTTTAATAGAGAATATCTTTCTTTTTTAGAATGATTGGGGAAATATATTTAGAATTTAATTCTATCATTAGATCCTTGATCCAACAGCTCTCTGTTTAACAGAAAATATCTTTCTCATTTAGAAAGATCAAGGAGATTTTTTCCCCTAATAGAATTTAATTCTCATCATATGATTTTTAATCATCATTATATTTTTAATCCAACGGCTCTGTTTAATATAGAATATCCCCAGATTTTAGGGAAATATTTTCCATGTAGAATTTAATTCTACCTGCTTTAATTTGGACGCTGACGCTTATGTACTATGCACGTGGGCGCCGCTCAAGAATTTAATTCTTACACATAAACAGGAATCCACGTTCTTTGCACGCTGGCGCTCATGCGTGTATCACGTTAGGCGCTGCCATAAGATTTAATTCTATCAGAGGCTGGCGCAGGCGCTCACGTGCCATTCACGTGAGGCGCCGCCTGATTGTATTTAAACAAAAGGTAAAATTTTTATGAGGGAAAAAATGCCTACACCATTGTTCTTACGTGGTTTGCACGTGAGTGCAACGGTGTGCAGTTTAGAGCCATCCGGTCCGCCTTAGGATACAGGGAATCTGAACCGACCCCATCCTTCTAGATAGGGCTTCAAGCCCTAGGTGACTGCTGCACTTTCATCTCTTCTTCTTCCTCAAGAATTTTATTCTCCATTAGAGCTTTTCTCTATTTTCTTGAAGCTTAGTTCTTCACTCTTTTCAGATCTACATTGTAGACCCACTATGCCAAAATTTTCTTGGTAAGAGTGTTCTTCAGCAGAGGCTTTTAGAACCTTTAACTTATTCTCGGAAGATTACTCCATTTTGATTGCAGAGCTTAGCTCTTGTATATTCCCTTTGGGAATTTATGGTTATAGAACATGGTTATGATTTTCTTGAAGATTAAATTTAGCAGAGTTTTGCTGTGACAATTTATCATAGAACTTAGTTCTCAATTCAATTTTAGGTCTCCTCTCCTTTGGGGATTTTAATTTAACAGAGCCTTGCTCTGACATTTTATCCCAGAATTTAGTTCTGATCTTTAAATTTTCTCCCCTTTAGAGATTTTTATGAAATTTTTTATTTAATACAGCTTTGCTCTAAGAATTTTAATATCAAACCCCTTTGGGGATTTTCTTGAAATTTTTGGTATTTTATATCATTTTTCAAATTAGAGCTTGGCTCTGAAAATTTTATTATTATTAAATCCATCTTTAAAGAATCTTTTTAGATTTCTCTATTGTACACATGTTCCAATCATTAATGAGCCGCCATCTTGATTCTGTAGGGCCCACTAGCTTTTTAAACTTAGTGATTCTAGCATTTTTTATTGCTAACTCTCCACCTTGTTTCTTTTCAACATGACTGGTCATTTATACGATCTCGAAGAGATTGTCTCTTATTAGGAGATTCATATCTTAAGTCGCCTTCAAGGCCAAGTGTCACGACCCAAAGTTTGGATGTGACCGGCACTTAGATTGTATGGTATCTAAAGATATCGACACAATCTGAGTAAGCCAGAAACCAAGATCAAAAACCCTTTTTGCGGAATTTAGAACACTTTAGTTTTTTACTAAAAGAATGAAGTAGCATGCCGAATGGTTTTTAATAATTGAAGTTTCAACAACTGGTTTTAAAATTTCAACAGTACTCCCTTTTAATTATTAATAAAGCAGTTATAGGGTGTATGAATCGGTTGCATCTCTAGTTGGCAGCAAATTGATGCCAAACAGCGGAAATCAATACACAAAATAATACGGCACTCAAAATGAAGAATCTTATGCATATTTAAAAGAAGTATAATTTAACACAACTAAACGATCTCACCAGTCGAAATAAGATACATACAACCACATCTCGTTCTAAGTCAATTATACAGGGTCTGATGGAGTAATACTAGATCCAATATACAAAAACCAAAATAGGAGGGTACTGCGTGGGTAACCCACCTAACAAAAAGAGCGATAGAAGCTGATAAGTGGATCCGCACTGCTGCTACGCGTCCACACGACTCCTGTAAGGAACTATGGCACAATGGGGGTGAGTTACCAACTCAGTGAATAAAACTAACATATATCGACTAATAATGTAAGTATGACGAACTAGAGCTAATATCAACAGTGATGAATATAATGCATGATAACAGTGTGCAGCATGAACATGTACTGCTAAGTATATAATTCAAAACTGAAATCTCATCAATTATTTCCAAATAAGGATCATTTTTTTCGTGTCCAACATCGACACAAATCTTCTATTTCCGCCAGGTATCGTTCCCCGAACGATCCTGTCATCCAATAACACCGGTCGGTATAACCTAGATATCCGCCGTGTTTCACAACTGTCACCGGTATTGAGTATCCTCGCTAGGCTCCTCGCCTCAAATGCAGCTTTCCTGCCCCTCGGTCTCGACCCGGTCCACCATGTATCCAACTATATTGTCACGACCCGAAAAGTATGGAACATGACCGGCACTTAAATTACGAAACGTCTCGAGGCATACGTAATCTAAGTAAGCCAAAACCCAGAAATCAAAACCAAGAAGCAGTAAAGTGAAGGAAAAACCAATTTAAAGCAAGTAGTTTTAGCAACATAGGCCGAAACATGTATATTTAAAATCTCAAGTATTTTCTGAAAATTTCGGCAGAGTCTCCTTTGTAAATACTGGCCCCCAAACGGGATACAACATGAATAGTATACGAAATACAGAAAGGGCATCCCAAGCGGGAGCTAGCTCTTCGTCAATCGACGGTCACAACCACATAAGCAATATAATATACAACGCCGAAGGGCGAGGTTCAAAACTCAAAAGAAAACCCAAAATCAGCATGAAAACCATAATAATACAACGCACGACTCTAAGGTCGAAAAATAACAAGTCTGGTCTTTTATCTCTATCAAATATTCAATCTGGTTGATGGAGTTTTACTAGATACAACTGAATTAACAATTATATAATGGTGGTCCTGATGCAAAGAACCCACCTGCCAAAGCAATCACCCGGAAGGAAACAGTGTGCCAACAAAACTGCAACGAAACCTGTACGGCAAAACCTGCAAAGAACTGTGGCATAACGGGGGTGAGTTGCCAACTCGTGAGTAGAAAACATCTAGAGTAGAAATCGCATGCATAACGCAATCATAGATCATACGATCAGTAATATCCTCAAATAATAATAATATGGCCTGAAGCATAATATAACGGTAAAGGTAAACATCTATCCATATAGTGTAATACGAAGAACTCGTGTCAGTGCCTCAGGTAACAACATGTCACTAATATGATGTATAAATGTCAGGTAGCAATATATCACTAAAATGATGTGCAGATGCATATAATGAGAACAAAGTACATCATGAATCAAAGAACTGTTTTTCTTTATTTAATGAGATTTCTATATGTATATAAATCGAGATATCATCAATGAAATCAACATCAAATCCGTGTCAAGCATCGACACAAAACATAAACCTCAATATCTCAATACCTCGGGCTCCGTCAATCCGGATCGGCCCATATCATCAATCACACGACCATGAACGGTATCCTCCGGATATCCGCCGCGCCAAGTAAAATCACCGGTAGGCAGTCTGCCCTTACCGGGCTCATCGTCTACTACTCGAACTTCCTGCCCCGGGGTACCATACCGGGTCCACCATGTACCTGAGATGGTTCATCCAACTCCTCAAATATGGTCTCGAAAACATCTCAGAACCGAGAAAACATCATGGTGGACGAAACTCAACATATCGAGGAAAACCGCATTTTTCTCTTTAAAATGGTTCATCAATTTACAAACTTTTACACGCGGTTTCCAAATCAGGAAAATATCAAGAAGAATCCGAAATCATCAAGTCACTATGTCAATAACAATGAAAACCGGCATAAATCTCCATAATACCGCATAACCAATGAATATATGGATGCATCTGATATCATGCAATAATTAAACTAGCATATGAAGGCTATAACATGTAGAAACTATCAGTTAGCAAGCTATGTCACTGAAATAGTATTTTCTAAGGTGTACATGACATGGCAATTAACGATGATGGTGTGTGTGAGTCGGCAAGTAAGTGTATGTGGAACATATGCATCATCGGTAATAGTGCTGGTGTCCTGACAGCATGATCTCAATAATGGCATATGGAAGTACAATATAAACATGCAAATGCGATGCAAACAGGAATAATATGCGGGAGCTGAATGATAAACACAATGATAACTAATCTGCATTTATATAAATATGAGTCATACATTGGTGCCATTTGAAATAACACGAATCGTAGTGTTTTGAATATAAGGCTATGGTGTTTTTAAGAAAGATATGTCCTTTGAAATATCCGTATAATCCCTTGTCCCCTCTTTAAAACACACACGATTCGTTAGTTTTAAAATAGGTATGAGTCGAATCTAATCTATCATTTACATGTACACTACAGGGCCAAACTAAACAGGCTGATCGAAAGGTAAGGAAACCGCCTAACATCTGAGTCGATACATATATATACATATAATAGTGGGTGATCCCGCCTCAATAGTATCCTATACGATACAATATCTATAATATGACATCCTCGAGTCAAGAGTGCGGATCTATCATCAATATATAGCTCGTACGGTAAATCCGTCGTACGGCATCCCAAATCAGGGTACGGGTCAAATGTCACATCTATCACATTAATCATCTGGTATCCTTTTTATCAAATATCATAATCAGGGTACTGATCTACGTCTAGTACAATACTGATACCATCTATGAAATGCATGCGTGTGTATGAAAACATCACGCCAAAAGAACCCGCTAAAATATCATGTCGTATCTCAAATACGGACCATATCACATCACCGATCTCATCGCCTCAAGCCCAATCTCATCGACTCATCTCCAAATATCATATAGTATCCTCAACATTCAGGCATGTGTATATGATTGTATATATATGCATAGTCCCATACCCATGCATATATACACATTCCCATGTACGCACAAGAAAATAATGTATGCAAGTGTATATGTGTGCGCGTATGCAAATCCTTACTCTAGGGTTGCGGTCTAGAAACCAACCAAATCGCTCCTCCGTTCCTCGCAAACACTAATCCATAAGCTCATAAGGCTATTCTTACTAGGTGTTCATATTTCACATTAACATATAAAAGTATATCGTTACCACATCACCTCGTTTCTCGTAACCTTGCAGGGGTGCTATACGCCATCCACCCGACTTTCCCTGTAGATAAAATCTACTCACCTGATCTTCGCTCGCCGGTGCCGACGCTGCCACGCGCTTGCTTGTCGTCTCGAAGTCCACATGGGGGTACCTACATGTCACAACGTATCGTATCGCATAAAAACCCAAATTCGAAATCGAAACGGCATACGAAAACCAAATCGGCACGTGTATCACGTATAGGTCAAAACTTATCGCCTACGCATGCAAGAATAGCCAAACCAACCCTCGATGTCGATGTACAAATATCAACCATCGACAAAAACCCAAACGCACCCATTTGCACATTCACAAACACTAATTATAATATGAAATAGGTTAAAATTCACAAAAACCCCCAAACTCACTTTAAAAGCTATTTCTTCGAAAACCTAGCAAGTAAAATTTACCGTTTTAGTACAAAACTTGATTTTTTAGCAAAACTAGTAGTCACAATATTCATCAATTAACTTAATTAGGTCACAAAAACATTTACTAGATTTTAATGTCACTAAATTACATTAACCCAAAAATCTAGTTTGCAAAATTAAACACTTTTAACAATTTTAAACTAACAATTAGCAAACTAGCTACTAGTTTAGCTTTTACATGTCTTAAGATGTTAAATATATCACACAACCATAATCCAATTACTCAAAACCCTAATTTGAACTCAAACCCCATTCTTGAATTTCCAAGTCTTAAATTAAAATCTAATTAAGCATCTAATTAGCTTGTATTAAAGTATTATAGCAACAATTAACAATTTGGTTAGGATTTATACCTCACAAATCAAGAGATCACACATGCAAACTTGACCTCCAAAATGACTTCTAGCTCCATGATCCAAGCTAATTTTGAACAAGGAATAATGGGTAAAAATTGGATTTGGGGTTTATGGGATTTTTTGCATTGATTTTTGAGTGAAAAATGGAGGAGTTTTGAGGTGGAATTGAGATGGGAAAATAGAGGAGGGGCTGAAGCTGGTCTCGGCATGGAGTGAGGAGAGAGAGGGGTGAGGTGATGAATGTTTGGTTGAAGTCAAGAACCCATACTCAAGTACTAAAACCCACACCTCAATGTTTCTTGTTTACTTATTAATTTCATTTTAATCTAAACTTTGACGTGGGGGAAATAGGTGGGGGGAAAAATGAGGAGGGGGTTGCTGTGCTCGGCCAGCCAAGAGAATAGGTTTATGTGTGTAATATACCAATTTAAAGAAAAACCCTCCCTTACTTCATTATTGCACCACATAACTTAATTCTATATTTACTTCATTTTAATTCCAATTCCATTTCAACCTAAAATTAACTAGAACCTTGCAACCAAAAAAAGAAAAAGAAAATATGATATAAACTTGGTTTAAAGTTATCATTGTTCACGTTTGTATAACTAACCCATTCCAATTTGTAATTATCCCTAATTAAATGTGTTAGTGACGGCTTAAATTAATATTATAATAATTAATTTCGAAAAAAAATTCAGTCAACTAGAAATTTTACAAGTGGCTCAATAAACACCAAATACTAGCAATTACATAGTTAGAATATGTATATTTAATTTTATGTTAAAAAATATTTATATCTTGGTTTTTACAGAAAACACCCGTAATTTTACCGAAAATCGGAAATTTCACCTAAACGATTTTCAAAACGTTACAATCTTCCCCCCTTAAAGAAATTCGGTCCCCTAATTTAAATTAAAACTCCCCTAAATACTAAAATATTTCAGCAAAACCATCAAGTCGTCGGGGCTCCGAAATCATAAATACATAAAACATATCGTAACGCAATGCATGCGCATGAAAAACAGATATATAAACCAAAATCAAAACTCCGTCAAGCATCCCGCAATTATCGGAGTTATGGTGAAGACACCAATATCAAGATCCAAAACGAAAATCAATATGATATATATCAAAACTATACCTGTAAACGTCAAAACTATATAGGTAAACATCATTAAAACATCTGGAAGCGATGCTTGCCAAACCTTTTTCAAATCGCTGTGCGATATTTGTATCACTGCACAGTGGCAGACATCCATTGTGAGAAAATAACTATATATATATATATATATATGTTTTGTTTAACATACACGTCCCGCCGTTTTGAAAACAATTTAGAAGGGTTTCCCTTTTAAACAGTTTCGTGTCATCACTGACACGTAGGTAAATACTGAGACTATAGCTCCTCCTTCGAAATCCCTTCGATAACTATCAATGCATGCAAAAATATACTCAGGTACTGTCCTCTGACTAGTCCTGCTCAGTACTAAACAAAATAGCAAGTATCATAAAATATACTGCTCCAAAAGAAATCAATCCCAAATATATATGAATGCCACGTGCGTCTGGTGCGCATGGCAATCGAAATCCATGAATGTGCTAAACACGTGTACAAAAACAAAATCTAAGTGCAACGGGTGTGCACGAAAACACCTGTCAATGGCAACGGGTGTGCCTGACAGTAGCATCAGGTGCATCTGCTATGCACGAAGAATCCCGATTTAGTGCATCAGGAGTGCACCAAAATCACATCAAGCGCCTTAAGTATGCGCAAAAATCCAAATCAAGTGCACAATGTGCACGAAAATGAATATCGAATATCACAATCGAAATCGACGGTATACCACACGTTTCAATCAAAATCCCAATCAGGTATACCATGGTATAAAATCTCACCATTCTGTGCATCGGCGTGCACAAAAGCAAATCAAAATACTAAAAGTGCATGAAAACTATGCCGAAAGCATAAGTCAAATCATATGCATACCCTAGGCATGAAATCAAATATCATGAAGCTCGGTCATAAAAACTCAATCATGTAATAAATCACCCCAAAAATTCTGAAATCCAAAGTGACGGATACGTGATAGTCAATCACAAAATCACAACTCATAAATACTGTCGTCGATGTCCTTCCTTCAAGGTCGAGAAGGTGTCGGTGCACCCAATGCTAGCAGAGCAAAATATCTATTTGCCTCCTGATCATGGCCTGTTGCCTGGTGCCCTTAGGCTCTCGTCTCTCACTGAGAATTGCTAAGTACATAGCTTCTCGGCTCAACGGTCCAATATAGAAACGATAATGGAAGTAGTCCGCTCTGGCACATCCTCTAAAGATCTCTGGCCAACTCTTATGGTCATTCATAACATGTCTGGTCGACGATGCTGAACTATGGCCTGCTGGGTGTGTGCAATATGACCGATCCTGGGTCCAAATCTTCTCGTATAGTATCCCACAAAGGTTCCGTCGAAGTCTCTTCCAAATCTCGTTTCTGTCGAACTGCCCGGAATTCATCATCCTTACCAAATCTATTTCTTGTTCCGGAACGGCTGCATACTCATCACGACTCCTCCTGGAAGATATATCCATAGTCAATGCTTCTGCTTGTGTATCACATCTCTGATGTCGGCGGAGTGGAACGTCATCTCATCAAGATCTCGTACGAACCTCTTAATCTACTTTTCTCTAATGTCGACCGATTCGGACTCGTCTCCTTGTGGCCGCATGGACTGCGCTCCAACGGCTATACTCGTATCTGGAGTCTCCCAAGCAATGTATCCCATCACATGATATCCGAATGATGTCGAACTTTTTGATCGATTCGTCGAGGTTCCATAATCCCCCAAGAGCTCAACATCTTGGGTACAGTTTAATAGTATCGAATATATGCCACAACACCTATGGAACAACCGTAGAAGGGCAAACCCAAGCCTCACTAATGGCACCGCTGAACTGCCGCAAAGCCTAAGGTTCACCGGCATTCCATGGCCATTAAGTCGAGTTAGGGTTTCATTCTTCTAGAGGGTCTGTAGAATTGCTTGCATTGTTGTCCGAATATTTTAAACTTGTAAAATGGGTTCCTGACATTCGATCGTCTCTATCGACTCTCAACGTATCCGCGTGAAGTCGTCTCTAGCTGAAATCAATCAATCTGATGACCTCGCATCGGGGTAGGCATTGAATCACATGTCCTAGTCTTTCATCTCTGGTGACCAGCGATCCTCTATCATATCTCGAAATATAACTCATGTGGCATTAGTTTCAAACATCTGGGGCGATATCTTTTCATTCGCCGAAATCACTGGCTCATTCGTCCGCACGCTGAACAGTGCCTCAATCATCAAAATAATCTGTGCTCTGATGGTCATCACAATCTGGCTGGCCTCTTGAAGTGGCCCAATCCTCTGGTGCTGATCTGTACGTCCGAGAAATTTCGTAAAAGCGATCCATCAAACGCTCATGGCGCGAAAACACAATGAAACGACGCCTCCCTATGCAATCATATGTCCCTAGAATCACGTCCTGGTCAGTCCTCGTCCGTGACGAGCTCGTGCTGATGCAACTGTAGCTGTAGCTCTCTCTGCCCGTACAACTGTGATAACAAAACCATAAACTGGTACCGATGAGGCTAGATCATAGGAAGGAATATAATACTGTGCAAGGAAATGTATATCCTACGGCTTTTTAAGTGGAGTATCATATCGTAAGTATGCCGTGGAACATACGCACGGTACGTCACTCTACTTGAGTCACCTACTCCATCAACCAAGGGTCATCCTACACTCCGAAGATAAAACCTAACGCTCTGATACCAACTTTTTCACGACCCGAAAAGTACGGAATATGACCGGCACTTAAATTACGAAACGTCTCGAGGCGTACGTAATCTAAGTAAGCCAAAACTCAGAAATCAAAACCAAGAAGCAGTAGAGTGAAGGAAAAACCAATTTAAAGCAAGTAGTTTTAGCAACATAGGCCGAAACATGTATTTTTAAAATCTCAAGTATTTTCTGAAAATTTCGGCAGAGTCTCTTTTGTAAATACTGGCCCCCAAACGGGATACAACATGAATAGTATACGAAATACAAAAAAGGGCATCCCCAAGCGGGAGCTAGCTCTTCGTCAATTGATGGTCACAACCACACAAGCAATATAATATACAACGCCGAAGGGCGAGGATTAAAACTCAAAAGAAAACCCAAAATCAGCATGAAAACCATAATAATACAACGCGCGACTCTAAGGTCGAAAAATAACAAGTCTGGTCTTTTATCTCTATCAAATATACAATCTGGTTGATGGAGTTTTACTAGATACAACTGAATTAACAATTATATAATGGTGGTCCTGATGCAAAGAACCCACCTGCCAAAGCAATCACCCGGAAGGAAACAGTGGCCAACAAAACCGCAACGAAACCTGTACGGCAAAACCTGTAAGGAACTGTGGCACAACGGGGGTGAGTTGCCAACTCGTGAGTAGAAAACATCTAGAGTAGAAATCGCATGCATAACGCAATCGTAGGTCATACGATCAGTAATATCCTCAAATAATAATAATATGGCCTGAAGCAAAATATAACGGTAAAGATAAACATCTATCCATATAGTGTAATACGAAGAACTCGTGTCAGTGCCTCAGGTAACAACATGTCACTAATATGATGTACAATTGTCAAGTAGCAATATATCACTAAAATGATGTGCAGATGCATATAATGAGAACAAAGTACATCATGAATCAAAGAACTGTTTTTTTGTTTAATGAGATTTCTATATGTATATAAATCGAGATATCATCAATGAAATCAACATCAAATCCGTGTCAAGCATCGACACAAAACATAAACCTCAATATCTCAATACCTCGGGCTCCGTCAATCCGGACCGGCTTATATCATCAATCACACGACCACGAACGGTATCCTCCGGATATCCGCCACGCCAAGTAAAATCACCGGTAGGCAGTCTGCCCCTGACGGGCTCATCGTGTACTACTCGAACTTCTTACCCCGGGGTACCAAACCGGGTCCACCATGTACCCGAGACGGTTCATCCAACTCCTCAAATCGGGTCTCGAAAACATCTCAGACCGAGAAAACATCATGGTGGACGATACTCAACATATAAAGGAAAACCGCATTTTCTCTTTAAAATGGTTCATCAATTTACAAACTTTCACATGTGGTTTCCAAATCCAGAAAATATCAAGAAGAATCCGAAATCATCAAGTCACCATGTCAATAACAATGAAAACCGGCATAAATCTCCATAATACCGCATAACCAATGAATATATGGATGCATCTGATATCATGCAATAATTAAACTGGCATATGAAGGCTATAACATGTAGCAACTATCAGTTAGCAAGCTATGTCACTGAAATAGTATTTTCTAAGGTGTACGTGACATGGCAATTACCGATGATGATGTGTGTGAGCCGGCAAGTAAGTGTATCTGGAACATTCGCATCATCGGTAATGGTGCTGGTGTCCTGACAGCTTGATCTCAATAATGGCATATGGAAGTATAATATAAACATGCAAATGCAATGCGAACAGGAATAATATGCGGGAGCTGAATGATAAACACAATGATAACTAATCTGTATTTATATAAATATGAGTCATACAGTGGTGCCATTTGAAATAACATGAATCATGGTGTTTTGAAAATAAGGCTACGGTGTTTTTAAGAAAGATATGTCCTTTGAAATATCCGTAGAATCCCTTGTCCCATCTTTAAAATACATACGATTCGTTGGTTTTTAAAATAGGTATGAGTCGGATCTAATCTATCATTTACATGTACACTACAGGGCCAAACTAAACAGGCTGATCGAAAGGTAAGGAAACCGCCTAACATCTGAGTCAATACATATATATACATATAATAGTGGGTGATCCCGCCTCAATAGTATCCCATACGATACAATATCTATAATATGACATCCTCGAGTCAAGAGTGTGGATCTATCATCAATATATAGCTCGTACGGTAAATCCGTCGTACGGCATCCCAAATCTGGGTACGGGTCAAATGTCACATCTATCACATTAATCATTTGGTATCCTATTTATCAAATATCATGATCGTGGTACCGATCTACGTCTATTACAATACTGATACCATCTATGAAATGCATGCGTGTGTATGAAAACATCACACCTAAAGAACCCGCTAAAATATCATGTCGTATCTCAAATACGGACCATCTCACATCACCGATCTCATTGCCTCAAGCCCAATCTCATCGACTCATCTCCAAATATCATATAATATCCTCAACATTCAGGCATGTGTATATGAATGTATATATATGCATAGCCCCATACCCATGCGTATATGCATATATACACATTCTCATGTACGCACAAGAAAATAATGTATGCAAGTGTATATATGCGCGTGTATGCAAATCCTTACTCTAGGGTTGCGGTCTAGAAACCAACCAAATCCCTCCTCCGTTCCTCGCTAACACTAATCCATATGCTCCTAAGGCTTTTCTTACTAGGTGTTCATATCTCACATTAACATATAAAAGTATATCATTACCACATCACCTCGTTTCTCGTAACCTTGCGGGGGTGCTATACGCCAACCACCCGACTTCCCCCGTAGATAAAATCTACTCACCTGATCTTCGCTCGCTAGTGCCGACGTCGCCACGCGCTTTCTTGTTGTCTCGAAGTCCACATGGGGGTACCTATATGTCACAACGTATCGTATCGCATAAAAACCCAAATTCGAAATCGAAACGTCATACGAAAACCAGATCGGCACGCGTATCACGTATAGGTTAAAACCTATCGTCTACGCATGCAAGAATAGCCAAACCAACCCTTGATGTCGATGTACAAATATCAACCCATCGAGAGAAACCCAAACGCACCCATTTGCACATTCACAAACACTAATTATAATAAGAAATAGGTTAAAATTCACAAAAACCCCAAACTCACTTTAAAAGCTATTTCTCCGAAAACCTAGCAAGCAAAATTTACCGTTTTAGTACAAAACTTGATGTTTTAGAAAAACTAGTAGTCACAATATTCACCAATTAACTTAATTAGGTCACAAAAACATTTACTAGATTTTAATCTCGCTAAATTACATTAACCCAAAATTCTAGTTTGCAAAATTAACCACTTTTAACAATTTTAAACTAACAATTAGCAAACTAGCTACTAGTTTAGATTTTACATGTCTTAAGATGTTAAATATATCACACAGCCATAATCCAATTACTCAAAACCTTAATTTGAACTCAAACCCCATTCTTGAATTTCCAAGTCTTAAATTAAAACATAATCAAGCATCTAACTAGCTTGTATTAAAGTATTATAGCAACAATTAACAATTTGGTTAGGATTTATACCTCACAAATCAAGAGATCACACATGCAAACTTGACCTCCAAAATGACTTCTAGCTCTATGATCCAAGCTAATTTTGAACAAGGAATAATGGGTAAAAATTGGATTTGGGGTTTATGGGATTTTTTGCATTGATTTTTGAGTGAAAATGGAGGAGTTTTGAGGTGGAATTGAGATGGGAAAATAGGGGAGGGGCTGAAGCTGGTCTCGGCATGGAGTGAGGAGAGAGAAGGGTGAGGTGATGAATGTTTGGTTGAAGTCAAGAACCCATACTCAAGTACTAAAACCCACACCTCAATGTTTCTTGTTTACTTATTAATTTCATTTTAATCTAAACTTTGATGTGGGGGAAATGGGTGGGGGGAAAAAATGAGGAGGGGGTTGCTGTGCTCGGCCAGCCAAGAGAATGGGTGTGAGTGTGTAATATACCAATTTAAAGAAAAACCCTCCCTTACTTCATTATTGCACCACACAACTTAATTCTATATTTACTTCATTTTAATTCCAATTCCATTTCAACCTAGAATTAACTAGAACCTTGCAACCAAAAAAAGAAAAAGAAAATATGATATAAACTTAGTTTAAAGTTGTCATGGTTCACGTTTGTATAATTAACCCATTCCAATTTGTAATTATTCCTAATTAAATGTGTCAGTGACGGCTTAAATTAATATTATAATAATTAATTTTGGAAAAAATTTCAGTGAACTAGAAATTTTACAAGTGGCTCAATAAACACCAAATACTAGCAATTACATAGCTAGAATATGTATATTTAATTTTATGTTAAAAGATATTTATATCTTGGTTTTTACGGAAAACACCCGTTATTTTACCGAAAATCAGAAATTTCACTTAAACGATTTTCAAAACGTTACATGTATATCCCCCCGACTCAGTCTGAATAACGTATAAATCCGCAACCGTATAGCCCCCCCACTCGGTTCGGAATAAATCCAAATCATAAAAACGACATCTCATGGTGGACGTATCACATCATTCAGGAAGAATCATTGAATATAATTTAATAATATATAAAACTCAAAACCAGAAATCCTTAAATCCAACACACCTGGTGATACAATTTATGACTAATTAAAAGTAAGCCATGATAGGTATCAATCAATAACAACGATGCACATAATCACTAATAATGATACATATGGTATGAAAGGAATCATATAGGATATGGCAAGTTCTAAGTGATACGTGACATGTCAATATCGATGAGGTGTAGTGTAACATATAGGTATATGCGCGTGCAACATGACTCATCGATAGTTCGTGCAATGTTCTAGCAAATGTTATTTTATAGATTTGAATGCATATGACGAAGTTTCTTAATTTTAAACATGTACTCAATATAAAGAAAATTATTATCCAACTAAAATTTACAGGCGTTTTAACGCCATCCATACAAAATCCCCCGGTAGATGTTTAGTCTACTCACTGGAATACGCCGAATCTACTCAGATATCACCAATCCCTTTCCTTTTCTTGCGGCCTCCGAGGTTTTCGTACTCAAATCTAACATCGAATTTAACTTTGTATAAGAAACAGCTAAATTCCGATACGACGTAAACATGAAAATACAAGTTTTACATATTAACTATACTATGTATGACTATTGTAAACTATTTAATACTTATTCTAACCGGATTTTAACCATTCGCTGTTCGTAATAGAAAACAGAAACGTGTTACGAAACATCCGTGTCGTATATTAGAATTTTAACCCTATTTCAGATATTTGCTTCCAGATTTCACATACTGAAAAATTAACTTAAACTAGTAATACCAAACATCCTAATACATATACAGAGAGCTATCCTAAAAACCCCAACACTCAACTCCCTCAAAAAACCGACGAGCTCGAATTTCCCTTACATGTCGCCGGCCAAACTCCGAGCAACTGGGTTCGTCTTCTTAGGATTTATTCTATGTCCAATTTATAAGATGAAGGTATTGTTTGGTTATGTTAATTATCATCTAAACTACAACAGATTTTACACAGAGCCTATGTTTCACAAAATACGATATATCTGATATCCGATTTCTATATTAAAACAGTACTGAACTAAAATTCTTTAGAGTTTAGAGATTATACTTACAGAAGATTACTGAAAAGGATTCCTCCAAGATGCACAACTCAAAGATCCTAGCTTGATTGATGGTGGTGGAGAAACTCCTTAGCACCTAGTTCATTCTTCTCTTCTCTCTTTTCTTTTCTTTTCTGTGTTCTAAGATATTTCTTTTTCTATACCAGTTTATTTGCCCTAACTTAATATATATCAACTGAATCAATTGGTACAATTTAAGGATAAGAAGAGATAAGGTAGTAGGTGGTGTCACCATACAAGATGGTGGTGGTTTCATGCAAGGAGAAGGTGTGTGTATGTGTATGCATGGTTACACCTAAGGTGTGGTGTCTAAGAGGTATATCTTAACCTTAACCATTTTCTAACCCTAATTGCATAAAAACCCTCATACAACTCTAATTAGCATAAGCAAACTAACATTCTCACATAAACCCTTCATTACACATGTTATTATATAAACACTATTTTCTTTACTAATTTATTTCCACTTCAAATTAAAAAGACCTTTTTGACTACAATAAAAATTTAAATAACATTTTCTATTTAAATAAATAATCTAATTAATTATCTAAAATATTTCAAAATGTTACAATATTCCCCCCTTAAGAAAATTCGGTCCCCAAATTTAAAACTTAGCTACACGTACCTTCAAAAAGATGTGGAAATTTCTTCCGCATCGCATCCTCGACCTCCCAAGTTATCTCCTCGCGATTCGTTCCTCGCCAAAAAACATTTACAGATGGAAGTACCCTTGATCTCAGGTCCTTTATATAGGTAAGGCAAACTGTTGATCGGTTTTGAGAAAATCTATCATTTAAGAGATACCAATTGATTTAATTGGTCTAAAAAATTATTTGGGAAATTTTATCCACTGTTGGATCTTTGATCCAGTGATTTCTGTTTTATAAAATATATTTTCTTATTTGTAACAAGATTGGGGAAATATTTTCCCATATATAGAATTTTATTCTATCTCTTGATTCAAACGGTGATTTTTAAACACCATTGTATTTTTAATCCAGGGATTCTCTGTTTAATAGAGAATATCTTTCTTTTTTAGAATGATTGGGGAAATATATTTAGAATTTAATTCTATCATTAGATCCTTGATCCAACAGCTCTCTGTTTAACAGAGAATATCTTTCTCATTTAGAAAGATCAAGGAGATTTTTCCCCCTAATAGAATTTAATTCTCATCATATGATTTTTAATTATCATTATATTTTTAATCCAACGGCTCTGTTTAATATAGAATATCCCCAGATTTTAGGGAAATATTTTCCATGTAGAATTTAATTCTACCTGCTTTAATTTGGACGCTGACGCTTATATACTATGCACGTGGGCGCCGCTCAAGAATTTAATTCTTACACATAAACAGGCATCCACGTTCTTTGCACGCTGGCGCTCATGCGTGTATCACATGAGGCGCTGCCATAAGATTTAATTCTATCAGAGACTGGCGCAGGCGCTCACGTGCCATTCACGTAAGGCGCCGCCTGATTGTATTTAAACAAAAGGTAAATTTTTTATGAGGGAACAAATGCCTACACCATTGTTCTTACGTGGTTTGCACGTGAGTGCAACGGTGTGCAGTTTAGAGCCATCCGACCCGCCTTAGGATACAGGGAATCTGAACCGACCCCATCCCTTTAAATAGGGCTTCAAGCCCTAGGTGACTGCTGCACTTTCATCTCTTCTTCTTCCTCAAGAATTTTATTCTCCATTAGAGCTTTTCTCTATTTTCTTGAAGCTTAGTTCTTCACTCTTTTCAGATCTACATTGTAGACCCACTATGCCAAAATTTTCTTGGTAAGAGTCTTCTTCAGCAGAGGCTTTTAGAACCTTTAACTTATTCTCGGAAGATTACTCCATTTTGATTGCAGAGCTTAGCTCTTGTATATTCCCTTTGGGAATTTATGGTTACAGAACATGGTTATGATTTTCTTGAAGATTTAATTTAGCAGAGTTTTGCTCTGACAATTTATCATAGAACTTAGTTCTCAATTCAATTTTAGGTCTCCTCTCCTTTCGGGATTTTAATTTAACAAAGCCTTGCTCTGACATTTTATCCCAGAATTTAGTTCTGATCTTTAAATTTTCTCCCCTTTAGAGATTTTTATGAAATTTTTATTTAATACAGCTTTGCTCTAAGAATTTTAATATCAAACCCCTTTGGGGATTTTCTTGAAATTTTTGGTATTTTATATCATTTTTCAAAATAGAGCTTGGCTCTGAAAATTTTATTATTATTAAAGCCATCTTTAAAAATCTTTTTAGATTTCTCTATTGTACACATGTTCCAATCATTAATGAGCTGCCATCTTGATTCTGTAAGGCCCACTAGCTTTTTAAACTTAGTGATTCTAGCATTTTTTATTGCTAACTCTCCACCTTGTTTCTTTTCAACATGACTGGTCATTTATACGATCTCGAAGAGATTGTCTCTTATTAGGAGATTCATATCTTAAGTCGCCTTCAAGGCCAAGTGTCACGACCCAAAGTTTGGATGTGACCGGCACTTAGATTGTATGGTATCTAAAGATATCGACACAATCTGAGTAAGCCAGAAACCAAGATCAAAAACCCTTTATGCGGAATTTAGAACACTTTAGTTTTTAACTAAAAGAATGAAGTAGCATGCCGAATGGTTTTTAATAATTGAAGTTTCAACAACTAGTTTTAAAATTTCGACAGTACTCCCTTTTAATTATTAATAAAGCAGTTATAGGGTGTATGAATCGGTTGCATCCCTAGTTGGGAGCAAATTGATGCCAAACAGCGGAAATCAATACACAAAATAATACGACACTCAAAATGAAGAATCTCATGCATAAGTAAAAGAAGTATAATTTAACACAACTAAACGATCTCACCAGTCGAAATAAGATACATACAACCACATCTCGTTCTAAGTCAATTATACAGGGTTTGATGGAGTAATACTAGATCCAATATACAAAAACCAAAATAGGAGGGTACTCCGTGGGTAACCCACCTAACAAAAAGAGCGATAAAAGCTGATAAGTGGATCCGCACTGCTGCTACGCAAGCACACGACTCCTGTAAGGAACTATGGCACAACGGGGGTGAGTTGCCAACTCAGTGAATAAAACTAACATATATCAGCTGATAATGTAAGTATGACGAACTAGAGCTAATATCAACAAGGATGAATATAATGCATGATAACAGTATGCAGCATGAACATGTACTACTTAGTATATAAATCAAAACTGAAATCTCATCAATTATTTCCAAATAAGGTTCATTTTTTTCCGTGTCCAACATCAACACAAATCTTCTATTTCCGTCAGGCATCGTTCCCCGAACGATCCTGTCATCCAAGAACACCGGTCGGTATCACCTAGATATCCGCCGTGTTTCACAACTGTCTCCGGTATCGAGTATTCTCGCTAGGCTCCCCGCCTCAAATGCGGCTTTCCTGCCTCTCGGTCTCGACTGGGTCCACCATGTATCCAACTGTATACCCCCCCACTTAGTCTGGATAACGTATAAATCCGCAACTGTATAGCCCTCCACTCGGTTCGGAATAAATCCAAATTATAAAAATGACATCTCATGGTGGACGTATCACATCATTTAGGAAGAATCAATGAATATAACTTAATAATATATAAAACTCAAAACCAGAAATCCTTAAATCCAACACACCTGGTGATTCAATTTACGACTAATTAAAAGTAAGCCATGATAGGTATCAATCAGTAACAACGATGCACATAATCACTAATAATGATACATATGGTATGAAAGGAATCATATAAGATATGGAAAGTTCTAAGTGATACGTGACATGTCAATATCGATGAGGTGTAGTGTAACATATAGGTATGTGCGCATGCAATATGACTCATCGATAGTTCGTGCAGTGTTCGAGCAAGTGTTATTTTATAGATATGAATGCATATGACGAAGTTTCTTAATTTTAAACATGTACTCAATATAAAGGAAATTATTATCCAACTAAAATTTACGGGCGTTTTAACGCTATCCATACAAAATCCCCCGGTAGATATTTAGTCTACTCACTGGAATACACCGAATCTACTTAGATATCACCAATCCCTTTCCTTTCCTTGCGGCCTCTAAGGTTTCTGTACTCAAATCTAACATCGAATTTAACTTTGTATAAGAAACGGCTAAATTCTGATACGACATAAACATGAAAATACAAGTTTTACGTATTAACTATACTATGTATGACTATTGTAAACTATCTAATATTTATACTAACTGGATTTTAACCATTCGCTGTTCGTAAAAGAAAACAGAAACGTGTTACGAAACATCCGTGTCGTATTTTTAGAATTTTAACCCCATTTTAGATATTAGCTTCCAGATTTCATATACTGAAAAATTAACTTAAACTACTAATACCAAACATCCTAATACATATACAGAGAGCTACCCTAAAAACCCCAACACTCAACTCCCTCAAAAAACCGGCGAGCTCGGATTTCCCCTAAATGTCGCCGGCCAAACTCCGAGCAACTGGGTTCGTCTTCTTAGGATTTATTCTATGTCCAATTTATAAGATGAAGGCACTGTTTGGTTATATTAATTATCATCTAAACTACAGCAGATTTTACGCAGAGCCTATGTTTCACAAAATACGATATATCCGATATCTGATTTCTACATTAAAACAGCACTGAACTAAAATTTTATAGAGTTTAGAGATTATACCTACAGAAGATTACTGAAAAGGATTCCTCCAAGATGCACAACTCAAAGTCCTACCTTGATCGATGGCGGTAGTGAAACTCCTTAGCACCTAGTTCATTCTTCTCTTCTCTCTTTTCTTTTCTTTTGTGTGTTCTAAGATATTTCTTTTTCTAAACCAGTTTATCTGCCCTAACTTAATATATATATCAACTGAATCAATTGGTACAATTTAAGGATAAGAAGAGATAAGGTAGTAGGTTGTGTCACCATACAAGATAGTGATGGTTTCATGCAAGGAGGGTGTGTGTGTGTGTGTGGTTACACCTAAAGTGTGGTGTCTAAGAGATATATCTTAACCTTAACCATTGTCTAACCCTAATTGCATAAAAACCCTCATACAACTCTAATTAGCATAAGGAAACTAACATTCTCACATAAACCCTTCATTACACATGTTATTATATAAACACTATTTTCTTTACTAATTTATTTCCACTTCAAATTAAAAAGACCTTTTTGACTACAATAAAAATTTAAATAACATTTTCTATTTAAATAAATAATCTAATTAATTATCTAAAATATTTCAAAATGCTACACCAAGAATACACTGTGGCCCAATGCGATGAAGTGATGCGTCGCTTCGATGATTACAACGGTCGATTGCTCTCTCGCCGTTCTGCCTTTTTGAAGATCATCGTTGGATCTATCTGGGAAGCTCTTCCTGACCTTGATGAGGCTAAGCTGCTCTAGGCACTCAATGAAGCTGAAGACAAGGTGTATTCAGTATATCTGATGGGCCTGATTTCGAAAAAACGAAGAGATGATCTCGTCACCATTTTGCATCGTGTTTTCTAACAAAAAGCGATAATATCCGCGTACCAGAGGATGGAAAATATCAGTGGTGATCCTGAAGCTTGCATTCAGGAGAAGATGTAAAAGAAGATGGTCAATGAAGCTACAAGTGCTTTACTCAAACATGCTTTTAAGTTTGAGAATCCATATTTGAAATTTAGTGTGTTGCCACTGTAGACCCTTGATGATGTCTAATTTTATTTCTTTTTTGTTTCCTTTATGATCATCCTCATTACCAATGTATAAATTTCTTTGAATTATGAATGACAAGTCACTTTCCCTTTAATTTTGTTTCTTTTTTTACGCCAACGCTCACATGCTTTTCACGTGAGGTGCTGCTATAGTATTTAATCCTATAAAAGACTAGTGCCGGCGCTCACGTGTGTTTCATGTGAGGTACTGTCTTATTATATGAGGGAATTGTTTCACCTTCTTGCTCTTTTTTTTCTAAGTCACCCCTTTCTTTTCCAATGCTTTAGTCAGAGCTTGGAAATAGCACCACCATGCCCATCATTTTCTGTGCCAAGACTTCAATACTTTTTTTTATAATCTAAAGCAGTGCTCATCTTCTCCTTCACAAGGAAAGTACTTTAATAGAGAAAGAAACATGGCTAGCAATCGCCCACATGCTCCTCGACAGCCATGGGAGGTGCCTATTGAGGAGATTATTCCTTATTTTGCTGCTCGTCTGGCTAATCCTATTCTCACAGATGATCAATGCGACACGGTGATGCATGAGCTTATGATTCGTAGAAGGTCTCCTCTCCCCGCCGGTTCTATTTGGCTTCGCATGATTTTCCTGGCCATCCTTGACAGCATTCCCCCTCATCCGGTGGAGATGACTCTAGCGATGCTCGACGCAGCGGAGGAAAAGATTGACTGCGTTCATGAGACGTGCTTGATTACAAAGCCTTTAAGGATCGCTCGATTCATATGCTAAGTCAGATCCGGGCTTGGCGGGCTGTTATGTCTTTCTTTGCCGACGAGCGTAGCACTGATAGATGGGGAAGGACTCTTTGTGAGAACCTCCATTATGATATGGTAGAGCAGGTAGAGACGGAGTTAGAAAACTTTGTTTATTGTTTTGTTAACCCTTGTATTTCTGATCCCATGTTTGGTGATCTCTTCCTTATAGAATAAGATGTTTATTTAAATGCATTTCTTTATCGTTGACTGCTGAATGTTTCATCCCCAACACATGTTCATATGTGCATCTTGCATCTGCGCATGTATTTTGCAGTTTACCTTTAGGAATTTCTGCTAAGTGCGAACGCCAATGATGCGCGTGTATGCTGCGCACGTGTTATGCACTAATCTTCACACACGCACATACAAATGAGCATACTTTCAACGTTATTTCTCATTCAGATACGCATATATATGTAGGTGAACACTGGACCAGTGTGAACAAATCTTCCTAAATGCTACATGGCCCCAAGTCATCTTTCTAAATCTTCAACGCTGTATTTTCAGAGGAATGGATCTAAAAAGGGACCTTGATTTTACAGAGCAAGGAATGCGAGGCCATGAGGTTACTAAATAGGAGCTTTCTGAGAAGTTTAATGCGTGCCTGCAACAACAAGCTCAAACCGAAATGCTGCTGGCTGCACTAGCAGAGCGTGAAAATGAGCTCCGGCAAATGAGCGGGTCACCGTTTTGATGAAAACTCCATCTTCTTAACAGTTGTCATTGTATCCTTTTTTTAATAAATTGTATCTTTTAAATATTTGATTGTGAATACAAGATATTTTATTTTAAATTTGCGCCTTTATTTCTTGATTGTCTTGATCTGACAGGGACTAGTTTATTCACTTGTCTCGGAGTTTCTAGTTTATTCACTCATTTCGGAGTTTCTAGTTTATTCACCCATTTCGGGGTGTTTTTAGTTTATTCACTCATTTCGGAGTTTCTAGTTTATTCATTCATTTCGGAGTGTTTTTAGTTTACCTCCATTTGGTTTACAGGAAAACCCGTCCTAACATTGGATGCAGATAACCCCCACTCTTTTATGACAGGGGTCCGTTAGATTTGTGGTACTTGGTTTAAGTCCATCGTAATGTCGCGTTGCCTGATGTATTTCTCGCTATACAGTCCCTTAGGTTGCTGCTCGAGTAGACCCACGATTGTCGTGTCTCTAATCCTTTCTGAGGCTGGACAAGACGTCTTCAAGTAACCTTCTTAGGTTGGAATATCCGTATTACCATCGGAAGATCAAGCATTATTAGGTAGTGTCGTGGCACTTTTTGCTTGAGATTAGGCTTAATTTAAAACCCCGATGAGTCATAACTGCACCCTTCTGGAGTAGGATGACATCCAATGGTGTTTAGGCTTTGTATGTATTGCCGTTAAGACCCGAAACTACGAATATGCTGTTACTTCGTTTTTGCTTTGGCGTCGCACCATTTCTTTGCTGAAGCAAGGTAAACATCCGAATGACCTCTACGCTGTATGTATTGCAATCGAGATCTAGAGTTAGGATTTTGCCGTCACTCCACTTTTATTTGGCCATTGCGTCCGCACCCTGCTGGAATGAGGAAAAACGTTGAGATGATCTCTAGGCTGTAGATATTGCCATCGAGATCTGGTGCTAGAATTTTGCCGTCACTCCACTTTTATTTGACCCTTGGATCCTTGTTGACGTCATGTCTGTACTTTGCTGGAGTAAGAAGGATGTCCAAATAGTCTATAGGCTGTAGATGTGCCATCAAGACTCGATTATTCTTTTGACGAAATATGGTGGGAAAATATGGTTTCCTTTCTTTCATTTGTGCCCATGGATTGTATACAAAAGTCAGTATGGATCTACTTGCAGGGTAGAAATTTTTTATTTTATTATATATTTTTTATTTATTTTCGCGATGTTCTATCATTTCAGCTTTTATATCGTGAAAGTCGGGATTGCCCAATCATTTCGACAATTTTTCACGGTGCCCAATCATTTCAGCTACGTCATCTTTTTACTCGCTACTTTTATTGCGAGTTGAGAATTTGGAATCTGATACTAATTTTGGCGTCGGCATTGCTACAACTGGAATGATGCCAGGAGAGAATCATCATTTGCCTTTATTGATTTGGACAATGGTGGCTTAGCAAACAGAGTTGGAATCCTGTCGACTAAGGATTTTTTTTACTTTATGAGCCATAAAGGTCTCATAAAGGGATTTCCAACTATGAGTCGTGAGGATCTCATATGTGTGTTTTCTCCTTAGGAATAATGGGGATTTCTAAGTGTGTTTTCTTTTGTAAGTCGTAAGGATCTTACTAGAGTATTTTCTCCTTGTAAGTCGAGAGAACTTACAAGTGGTTGTTCAGCATATGAGGATATTTCTCGCCATTGGTGGGACTTAGTGGGGAATATATTTTTTTATACCCATGGATTGTATACAAGGGTCAATATTGGACTGCCTATAAGGCATAAAAAAATTTTGGGGTTATGATGGCTTAAGAATAAGTTTCGATCCCTATAAATTAAGGCATTTGAATTCTATAAACTGTGAGGGTCTTATAGAGGGTATATTCTCCTTACGAGTCATAAGGATCTTGTAAGTGTATTTTCTCCTTAGAAATCGTGTGGATTTCTAAGTATGTTGCTCTTTTGTGAGTCGTAAGGATCTCACGCAGGTGTTTCTCCTTACAAGGTCATGAGGACTTTGCAAATGCATCTTTTCCTTTCTTTTAACGAGTTCGTGCCTTTTCGGGTTTTCACTAGCTCGCCGGTAGTCCTGCTGTTTTTACTCATGGTGCCCTTTCGGGTTTTCATCCGTGCCCATTTCGCTTATGGACGTAACGTTTTTTTAGGCGGCCCATAAGGTAACGCACCATCAGTTGTAGGCTCCGATCTTTTTTGAAGGACCGCATTAATTAGGACATGGGAGAGGTATGAATTGTTTATGCCCGTGGATTGTATACAGTGATCAATATAGGAATCCATCGTAGGGCTAAACATGTTAGTTTAAGGACATTTCATTCCGTTATTAGTTTAGGGACATTTCGGTCCAACATTCCCGTGTTTGGGGACGAATTTTAGTTTAAGGACGTTTCGGTCGAAGGCCAGTTTAAGGACATAGCGGTCCAATATGAGTTTAAGGACTTCTCGGTCCATTATCGCCATATTTTGGGGGTGATGCTCCTGTTTATGTACGTCTCGGTCCAAAGCCAGTTTAACGACGTAGTGGTCCATTATTAGTTTAAGGACTTCTCGGTCCAATATTCCCGTATTTGGGGAATACATTAGTTTAGGGACGTCTCAATACATTATCGCCGTGTTTGGGGCGATGGAGTTTTTCTTTTGGTACTACTTTCAGAGTTCTGACTCGGGAAGATAACGAGCAGTCACAAGCCTCGTCATCTATCATTTGCCTAAGTCGTGACTCTTCAAGCGTAATACTTTTTGAGGAATCAGCCGTTTATTGGCCTGAATGGTCTTTTGCCATGCATATCCATGAGCACGTAGGCTCCATCTTGGTAGAATTTGTTTATGATATACGGGCCTTCATAATTTGGCTCTAACTTTCCCCGCTTTGCACGATTGGAAATCATCGGTCTTTTGACAACCAGCATGAGTTCGTCTTGGCGGAATGTTCTCGGCTTGGTCAGTCTTTCATATGACCGTGTTATCCTTGCCTTATAAGCTTCCAGATTTTGCTGAGCTATAAGACGGGTTTCGTCGAGAGCGTCGAGCTCCTCGAGCCTAACATGAGCATTTTCTTCATCTATTAGCTCGTATTGAACTGCTACTCGTAAAGAGGAGAGTTCTATCTCTAATGGGAGCACTGCTTCAGCGTCAAACACTAGTGCATATGGTGTTGTATTTATGGCCGTCTTGAACATTTTTCGGTACGCCCAAAGAGCTTCATGCATCTTTTCGTGCCAGTCCTTTTTGTTTCTGGACACCGTATTTTTTAAAATCTTGGTCAAGGTCTTATTGAAGGCTTCAGCTAGATCATTGGCCTGAGGATTATAAATTGAAGAGTATCTTCAGTTTATTTTGTGCTGCTGTGCGAAGCGACTTATTTTATGGCTTCTGTAAGCTGATCCATTATCCGAGATAATCCGTCGCGGAGTCCGAAACTGATATATGACATGGGTCTTGAAGAAGTGGATGATATTCTCCGTCTTCACCTCCCTTAACGGTAATGCTTTTGCCCTTTTAGAGAAGTTGTCGGTTGTTGCCAGTATAAACCGGTGTCCTTTGGATGATGCCGGTTTGATTGGGCCAATTATATTGGTTCCCTACAATTCGAACGGCCCGCTCACTGTCGAGTGCAGCGGATTTAGGTGTTGATGTATGAAGTCCCCGTGAATTTGGCACGAGTGATACTGCTTTGCATATTCGAGGCAGTCCTGAATCATCGTGGGCTAATAGTAGCCTATTCTTTTTAGTTTCAGGTTCATCTTTGGACCGTCTGATGGGAGCCGCAAAGTCCGTCGTATATTTCATGGATGACTTTTTTTGCTTACTCTGGCCCCAGGCATCTTAGCTAAAGGTAGTGGAATAATCTCTTATATAGAGTATTATTGACGAAGGTAAATGACAAAGCTCGTTTCATAAGCTAATGTCTAGACGACGCATTTTCGAGCGTTTGTTGGGACTTGAAGTAGTCTATGAAGACTTCTCTCCAGTCCTTGACCTTTTCTTCGTCCTCTATTTAGAGAACTTTTTATTTGGTCGTTTCTTTTTTCTTTGGGTAGTTCCGAAGGCATATTTACTGGCATGGGGATTCTGCGGCTTTGAACAACGATCCTTACGTCATCGAGGTCCTCGTCATCCAATTCTTTAGCCAACTTGGCTAACGCATCCGCTTTACCAGTTTCCGCTAGCGGTATGCTTTCCAGGGTATAGGAAGGGATTTGTGTCAGCAGTTGCTGCACTCTTTCGCCATACTTTATCAGCTCTGACTTGCATGTTTGATAATTGCCGTTCACTTGACTAATAATCAGTTGGGAGTCTCCATATATGAGGAGGTTCTTGACCCCTATGTCGATAGCGATCTCAAGACCGGCTAACAAAGATTCATATTCTGCTTCATTATTAGTCCTGGGTTCCGTCAAAGAGGGGGCGTAATGCAATATTCCTCCTTGTGGGGTCATGAAGATAAGACCACCCCAGTTTTCATTACGGGAGTGTTTTTCTTTCGCCGCTTCATGGAAGATGCTCCATTGAAGTAGAGTTCCCATCGGGGATCATTTTCTTCTTTCAGTTCTTCGATTTGGTTGAACGCATGTTCATCCGGCAACACATAATTTAGGGGAGAGTCAGATGGCATCGGATGTTCCGCTAGAAAGTCGGCGATGACTTGTCCTTTCACCGCTTCGAGGGGTCAATGCGTTATCAAGAACTCCATCAGGAGGAGGGCCCTTTTGGCAATCCTTCCTGTTAGTATGGCCTTTGACATCGGATATTTGAGAAGATCTACCTTTGATATGAGGTGGATCTCATGTGCAAAGGAGCAGTGTATGAGCTTCGTTATTGTGAAGATCAGCGCCAAGCAGTGCTTTTCGATTGGGGAGTAGTTGCTTTCTGCCCTCAGGAGAACTCGACTTAAATAATACAGAGCTCTCTCCTTTCCTTGATCGTTCTCTTGTGCCTACAATGCTCCTAGAGAACCCTCAAGGACCATCGTATATATGATATGGGGTTTTTCCTTAACCGGAACATCCAATATCGGCAGATTTTGCAGGTATTGTTTGATTTTGTGTAGTGCTTTTTGGCACTTCTGGTCTCAGATGAACAGGGTTCCCTTCTTCATCAGATGACTGTAGGGACAACATTTTCCAGAGAGGTTGGCTCTGAACCGCTGGATATACGCGAGCTTTTCTTGGAGAGACCGCAGTTGATTGAGAATTCTTGGCGAAAGCATTTCCATAATCGCCTTGAATTTTGAGGGATTGATTTTGATGCGTCGGTGACGAATGATGAATCCCAGGAATTTACCTAAGGAGACTCCAAATGCGTATTTTAGAGGGTTCATCTTCAGATTATACTTTCAAAGACATTAGAACACTATTTTTAGATGTTCCTAATATTCTTCATGAGATTTGCTCTTCACTATAAGATCATCGAGGTAGCATTCGACGATCTCGTGTATGAGGCCATCGAAGATCTTTGTCATAGCCCTTTTGTAGATAGCACCGGCATTCTTCAAGCCGAAAGGCATCACCTTGTAGCAGAATACACCTAACGGAGTCTGGAAGGCTGTATGCTTCTGGTCTTCAGGATCCTTTTTTATTTAGTTGTATGCTAAAGATCCATCCATGAAGGAGAAGACCTCATGGGTGGACGTGTTATCGATCATCAACTCGGTAACGGGTACTCAGAAGTCATCTTTCGGGCATACTTTGTTAAGGTTCTGAAATTCTATGTAGATGCGAACTGTTCCATTTTTCTTCATGACCAGGACGACGTTAGAGATCCAGTTGGGATATTGAACCTCTTGGACAAAGCGTGAAGTAGAAAGAGGAGGATGTTCCACCGGGCGTGCCAGAAATTTTTTACCACAAAAAACAGAGATGAACTGGGATGGATCGTCTTTCATGAATTTGAGGGAAAATGCTATTTAGAACATATCAATCCATGTCTCTGAAGATACCAGGTTGATTTATGACACCGTATATCGGAGGTTTGGATAGATGTGACCGATATAGCAGACTTTATCATATTCCCCCTCATTTGTGAGGGGTTTTTGATTGCGGGGACGCTCTTCCATGCGGGCGCAAACCCCTGCAGTTAATTACGTTATCGCGTTGCGATAACCACTTTCTCCTACTCCAGTAGTTCATTTCGTGTCGTGTGTTATTTTTTTTTGTTAAGGTTGCCCGTGGATTGCATACGGAGACTAGTTTATGTCGTCGCCCGTAGGACGTGGATTAGTCCAAATCCGTATATTTTAGATTTAGGGCTTGAACTTAGATTGTACATAACATTAGTTCAAAGATTATTTTATTTTATTTAAGGACCGTTAATCTGTTTTTAGATTAAGATCTACTTAAATATACGAGCATTTGGGCTCAATTTATTTTAACTAAAGATACGTTAGTCTTATTTGAGACTAAAATCAATTTAGAAATATTTTAAGGATCATTAAATTTAGTTAAGATCCAACAACAGATCATTTGGGCTCAGCTGCAAGAAAACTTCAGAGATTTAGCCAATTTGGGCTTGGGCTTGGGCTTTTTCTTTTTATTCAGAAGTGCTAAGCACAAAATTGCTGCTCTGGCACTCACGTGGGAAGAACGTGAGGCGTCTAGACCTGGGCTTTGCCCTATTAGTGCTAAGCACTTAGTCATTTTGACTAAATATAGTGCTAAACAATTTGTACAACGCTCACGTGGGAAGCACGTGAAGCACCAAGCATTTGTTTTTGGGCACTCACGTGGGAAACACGTGAGGCGCCGAGCTCATAATTTTGGGCGCTCACGTGGGAAACACGTGAGGCGCCAAGTTCATATTTTTGGGCGCTCACGTAAGAAGTACATGAGGCGCTGAGTTTATATTTTAGAGATTTAATCTCTGTTGATGGCGTTTTGACCATTGATGATCATTAAAATCTCAGTTTTGAAGATCTGAGATCAAGTTTTCTTTGAGAACCAAGTTCTTATATTTTTTATAAGAACTAAATTCTTTATGTGGGGTTAAACTCTGTTTTTAGAGGAATTAAATTCCTGGAACATATTTCTTTTCTCTCTTTTCATTTTTATTTAGTTTTTCACCTAAATTTTAAGTCTGAAGAACAGAACCTTCCCGATAAGAATTATATTATCAACTTGTGGAAGATTTGTCTTACGGATCTCAGATCCAGAAAAAGAACTATGTTATTTTATGAAGGGTTAAACTCTTGTTTTTTACTTGTACTAGTCAAAAGAGATATATTTTTATCTCTGCTTTTTCTTTACCTAGGTTTTGAAAGAAGAACGAGGCTTTCTTTAGCGAGAGAATTAAATTCTCAGTTGCAGCTTCGATCTTTTGTTTGCAGAATCTTATGGTTTTTTTTCTATATCAGACTTAAAGTCTCAAGTCCTTTATATAGGTAAGGCAAACTGTTAATCAGTTTTGAGAAAATCTCTCATTTGAGAGATATCAATTGATTTAATTAGTTTCAAAGATTATTTGGGGAATTTTATCCACCGTTGGATCTTTGATCCAGTGATTTCTGTTTTACAGAATATATTTTCTTGCTTTTAACAAAATTGGGGAAATATTTTCCCATATATAGAATTTTATTCTATCTTTTGATTCAAATGGTGATTTTTAAACACCATTGGATTTTTAATCCAGGCGTTCTCTGTTTAACAGAGCATATATTTCTTGTTTAGAAAGATTGGGAAAATATATTTAGAATTAATTTTACCATTGGATCTTTGATTCAACAGCTCTCTGTTTAGCAGAGAATATTTTTCTCATTTAGAAAGACCAGGGACATCTTTTCCCCTAATAGAATTTAATTCTCATCATATGATTTTTAATCATCATTGGATTTTTAATCCAACGGCTCTGTGTAATAGAGAATATCCCAAGATTTTAGGCAAATATTTTCCATATAGAATTTAATTCTACCTGCTTTAATTTGGACGCTGACACTCACGTGATATGCATGTGGGCGCCACTCAAGAATTTAATTCTTACACATAAACAGGCATCCGCGTGCTTTGCACACTGGTGCTCATGCGTGTGTCACGTGAGGCACTTCCATAGGATTTAATCCTATTAGAGACTAGCGTCGGCGCTCACGTGCCTTTCATGTGAGGCGCCGCCTGATTGTATTTAAACAAAAGGTAAATTTTTTATGAGGGAACAATTTCATGTTTTACATACTAAAAATATTTTTCCTAGGTTTCGAGTTCTTGCATTTCTACTTGGTCACACCATTTATCTTAAATCGGGGAGTCGTGACAAGTTACACCCTACATACAAATTACTCACATTTTGTGTGTTAGCCAATATTAAAATCAATTTACCGGCTTTTTTGATCCAACAAATGTGGACTTTTGCACCTTAAAGTCCAATCTTTATTATGGTAAAGTGATCACTAAAATTTTAGAGGATGTTGGTATAGATCCAAACATTGACGCCGATATCATTTCTCCTGACAAGGATTTTAGTACACTCAATGTTCGTCTCATGGGTATCGATGATTTCGGTGTTCAAGTACCTCTTTCTGCACATCATTCTTCTCCACGTTCTCTTCATTAAGAACAACCTCTCCTGAACAACAACAACATCACGAACCACAACAACCAGCTCCTCAATATCCATACCAACAACCACCACAATATTTCCAAGATTTCTCAAACCAATTGTTACGAAGCTTTTAAGATCTCACTGTCAACAAGAACTATAGGTTTGACGAACTCAATGCAAAGGTAGATTATCATTTTGCATATCAATATTTGTATGCCAACTACCTTCCTCCTCCGTTTGAGCATCATCCACCACCACCTCAACAACCTGACAACGACGATGACGATGATGCCGATGACAGTGATGATGACGAATCAGAACGATTTTAGATTATGCTTAGTTTTTGTTTCTTTATGTTTACACAATTTAGTTTATAATTTCGTATGAACTTCATTCAAGTAGTTATTTGCTTTTCAATTTGGTTGTAATAGACTTATTTAGTACGTGTTGATTTATGGTTATGTATTTTGCATTCTCATGTTGCATTTTATCAAAGAATTTATTCATAAATTTCCTATATTTATATTTCATCTCTTATGTCATAACTTTTTGATATTTCCAAAAAAGGAAGAAATAAATATTGAGCATTCATTAAGGGGGAGCATATGAATACAATATATATAATATTATAAGTTTTGTAAAATATCAAAAAAGGAGAGATTGTTAGCTTTTAAAGAGAATCTAGTTTTTAAAAAGAATCTCTTCATGTTTTGATTATTTTACAAAAACCATATACAATACAATCTAACCATGTCAAAAACGTCAAAGTTCTACACAATAGAGTTATTCAAGTATCAGGATAATTATTGGAATTAATTGACATCAAATGGAGCATCAAAATAACTCAATCGCACTTAATATGGATTTCAACGGAATATACGAGAAAGTCGACATCAAGGATCGTTCAAGCTATTCAAGATGTCCAAGACTTTTTTATTTTATTTTTTGAGTTTAGAGTCAAGTCAATCTCAAAAGGTTAAAATAAAAAATTTCCATCTAATCCCAAAACAAATTCCCAAAATCCATTTTTTTTCTAAAATGATGTCTGAAAAAAAACTATGTCTGACTATCAGACATATAAACATCTGTTTCAGGAAAATAGACGTCTATTATACAATTTTTCAAATTTCAAATTTGGTGTGAATTTCGGTTTTGAAACGGTTAGAAACTGTCCTATAATTTAGGGAAAGTTATTTTAACTGCCCCAAAACATTTTATATAAATAAGACATAGTTTCATTTGATTTTCAATGATTTCTTGCTTTGAAAACTTTGGTTTTCTGATTTTTTTTAGAATTCGTGAAAACTCTTTCTCTCAACACCCTGTAAGTCTTTACTATTCTTTTTAGAGAGAAACAATCTTTCTACGCCTTTATACTTTTCTAAATACTTTAGAAAAGAAAGATTGTTAAATTATCAAAGAAGGTACCGATTTTAACCGTGTGTCAATTTTTTGAAAAACCCATTCGATTTGATTTTAAAACTTTTTTATTCTTCAAAGTACAATCCACCATCTCCTTGAATCTAAGTTTTTGATTATTCTTTTCAGATCGTTAGAATTGTCAAAGTTGGTGTAAATTGAGATTGTTATAATCATGAATTGTAAAACCTGTTAGTTATATGTATGCCCTAGAGGCCATTACTGTACATTGGATGTATATTGTAGTGGATGCTGGGACATATATAGGGAGGACTTTCTTGCTCGACATGATAGTATGCTATCTGGTTACTCTTTACCTTAACGTGTATACTGTTTGTCTCTCTGTTACATGTTGGTAAAGCCCTTAGGATGTGTACTTGACTATCTGGACTATGATGCGGATCATACTACTGGGGACATGGTAGTCCATAAGTACATCCTTCAAGGTCCCTAGTCGTGGGTGTATCGAGACAGGGCATCGATATACCAGAGTAGACTAGCGTATACCTTCTCGACCCATACAGATGGGTGATGGATGATCCCATATCCATTGGTGTTTGACATCAGAGATGATATACGGGTGCTCAGTGGAGACTGGGTACACTGGACGGACTCGCCGAGAACTCCCAGATGGTATTATACCTTACGTCAGATGGCAGTTCTCTGGTGACACTGGTACAGAGTAGTCTGTTGACCCGAGATCGTCATAGAGTCTTGTGTGGTTCCCACTGTGCTTTGATTTCCACCTTACCACGTCCAAGAGGGCATGCAAAACGGTGGTTTTTGGGTACAGTCCCGAATCACATGAAGGTAATGAGCGATAGGAGGGGATTCGTCTCTCCCGGTATAGGGAGTTGATGTTGCGCTGTGTTCGATTGGCTATAACCGGAAATCCCTGGCCAGGGTTGCTGAGATTTACTGGTAAGTGTTACCTGTAGTTTCTCGAACTGTTATAGACCTCATATCGACACGACTTATCGAGCTATTGGGGTCTGACGTTTACCACCCCTAGGCGAGATATGCGACATATCAGACGACGAGACCGGACTGTACGGTAAGTGTTACTGGTTGGATTCACAGGAGTATGAGCGGTCTTGCTCGTCGATCTTCTGGTCGCTCAATACCCGGGTGGCCGTTACGTTTAGCAGACCGCTTGCGGCTTGTGGATGCTTGATATGATCATCATCTGCTGCCGGCGTATTGACGAGTCTTTAGAGTCCTACACAGAGGTTACCTGGCTCAAGCGAAACGAAATAGGAGCGCATATGAGATATGTGCGGGACCGAGAATAATGCGTGTATGTGATACCGTATTCCATTCTCACGATGAATGTATCGATTGGTTGTATGCGATATAACCTAGTTATCGAATCGAGGATTGATTCGATAAGCCGATACATTGAATATTAGTCGGTCATATGCGATATGACCGGATCGTTAAATCAAGTGTTGATTTAATGATTTAATGTATAATTATATATTTGATATATTACTTTGCATTAACTAGTATTGGTTCACTTTAAATGGATTTTCTCACTTGCATTGCACAAGTTGTATATGTGATATACTTTTGTGCACTTGGATGTATCATGTTTGATGATACATGTATGCTAGGGTGTATGTTTAGATTAAACCATGGTTATGTAATGGTTAGGGTTATGATTTGATTCACTTATTCATTTATTTATTTTATTTATTTCATTTTGAAAAGATAAAGAGAATGGTGGCTTATTTTGTAGTTTTGTGGAAACTTCATGAAGTGTTGAAAGCTTGACCATTCTTGTTCTTTTCCTAAACCTAACCATTAACCCTAACCATGGTTTATTCTCTACACCTAACTATGGTTACCATTATGATAAGTATCATATTATTTCTTATTTTAAAAATACTTATCATAATTATCATCTTCTTCTTCTTCTTCTTCACTTGAAGAAAACCTTGCTTCATCAATGGTGACTTGATGAAAAGAGTGAGAAATCCAATTCTAAAGTGAACCCACTTCCTATTTCTTCATCCTCTACCTCTTGCCAAGTAGTATAGGGTGTTTTCTTCACAAGTTTCATGACTTGGTGAAGTGGGAGCTTGATCTAGTGATGCCTCGACGTAGATCATCTTCGGCATCGAAGCCGACGACCAAGCCCGCCCAATTCTCCGATGAAGCCGATGCTAGAGTCCGGGATGCGATTTGTACAGCGAGGAGACTTCATCGTGGAGCTATGGAGGTGGAGGACCGGATCTACAAAGGTTGTATTTCCGTTCACTTAGTTAAATTGTTAACTAGTTGCTTGTTTCGCCTAAAATTCTAGTTAACGATCCATATTAGGGTTTCTCGGCACTTGTAAAATTTGAAATTGGCATGGTTGATGCCTTGAGAGACCTCATTAGCGTGCCAAGGAACCCTACAGTGGTATCAGAGACTAGCTAGAGCCTTAGGCGATGCGTAGACGAAGTTTGAAACCCGAACGAACTCGAAACCCTAATCCGAGACCACTCTCTGTCCATTTTTTGAAAATGTGGATTTTTCAATATTAAAAATATGCAGAAAATTCAGCAGGGTTTTCTAAGCAAAACTGTGAAAAACGAGATCATGATTCCACTACAGTGCGGTGGAACCGCGGCATTAGCATGGCTAATGCGGCGGTTCCGCGGCAACTTTGTCCCTTCTCCCAGTAATTTTTGCACAGTAACTCTTACATTTTATTGCTGTATTTTCTGGGAATTTTTAATTTGACTCAAGAGTTGAGTGTTCTGGGGTTGTATTGGGAGTTCGCAGATTCGATCGGATTATCAAGCTTTGTCTATGTGTCTTTCCGGATATTTTAGAATATGTTAAAAGGTTCGACCGGATATAAATACCCAACTTTTCCTCTGCCGGAAAATTTCCAAGAGTTGGATTTTTCCGAGGTTTAAAGACGTTCTAAGTAATGCAAGTAACGCGATGGACTCTCTAGAAGACAACAAACCTTAACTCGATTATGTGACCGTCTTGAACTGCCCTTTGAACCTTAGGGTTTGGGGCAGTACGGCGTGCCACATGTGAGGCGTTGGCTTGATCCTTCTACGGCTGGACCGTTGGTACTGAGGCACGAAGTGAATGTTTTTGAACTTATTTCATGAGTTGAGCTATTTCGGGAAAACTTGGGTGTTCGATTGTTCGATCGGAAAGTTTAACATTTTCTATCTTATTCGGAATGTGATACAATAATTGGAATTCACAATAGTTATGAGATAACTGAATGAATGTTATAAACATAGCAGTTTAGTCTCACTTGATCGGTTGCCACGGAATTTTGATGCGATCAAAAGTCCGTCGCAATCACGTAGCGTACGCGGATACTCGCCGGGTAAACTTAATAGACAGCCTCACTCCATAGCCCCGACCAAGTGACTGTAGGAGAACCCCATCGCCGAAAGCATCCGTTCGGGTGCTCGCGGCAGCGGTGTTCCGCCTTGGTGCACTTCGTCGACGGTATCGGGGGTGCGGCCGCCTACTGAAGTTTGCGACGAGCATTCGATCAGAATGTCGGGAATCTTGCTGAATTGCCCGACTTGATATTGAAAATTGTTTTCGATAATGAGACTAAAATGCGGGGTTTATAATTGTTAGGCATGCGATGTCTAAGGAATTCATTTGATTAGGCATGCGATGTCTAAAGAGATTGCGGATTCCAACTGTTGTAGTTTTACACTTTCTTTTCTGTGACCGTAAGTGTAATATGTGGTATCGCCGGTTTCGTTGCTATATGTCAACGACAATTGGGATACGCATGTTTACTTACGTTGATGACATGTGATGTTATGTGTTGCTGGGTTTGTTATATTGGATCGTCGTGTTTGAATAGCCGGGGTTTTTTTATGTGAGATGAGTGTTTTTCATTTTCATTCATGTAAAAACTTGTATGTAATATTCTTTTATTGGGGCACTTCCAGGTTGCGGAAGATGTCACCCTTTGTATATTATTTACTTTTCCGCACTAGGATAGTCCCAAGGAGGGGAGCACAAGTAACCGGGTTCTGGAGTCCAGTGGGAGACCAACTCGAGGAGTCGAGTCCGGGTCTCCTAACTCTAGAATTGGTAGGGTTGCTTGCCGCTCTCGTAGGGGTCTAAGGGTGTGGGTTTGGCTATTCATCGCGACCGTGGAATCCGTGTTTTATACTGGCTCGTATTGAAAACACGGACGTCCTAGTATATCCAATATTTCATATGTTTCTTCTGCTGCGATATCTGTGATGTGATCATATGATATGTTCAGTGATGGATACTTTATATAGTATATATGATATATTATATAGGCGTTACTTATGTTTTACACCCGCGCTAGCCCTGCCCCGCTCTGCCGTTAGTTACCTAACCTAACGGTGCACGAGGGGACATCGAGGCGAATGCGGATGGCATAAGTGTACGTCGTATTTATCTGTGATGTTTAGGTACTTAAATGATGGGACTTCATTAATATGATTAATGAAAGAAAAGAAACCTAAGATGTTGTAGAATCGAATTTCAAAAATAAAACAGGTAGCTACAGTTCTTGCTTTGCACAGCGGTATATATGATATATCCTGCACCTTATTCGATAAGGAAAGGTCCGAGATCCCTTCACCGGGAGTGACTCCTTTAGCAATAACTGGCAGATGCTACACACTCGGTTTGTCTTTTGATTACTTTTAAGAGTTTTTGCTTTGCACAGTGATATATATGATATATCCCGCACCTTATTCGACGAGGAAAGGACCGACGATCCTTTCACCAGGAGTGACTCCTTTAGCAAAACTAGAAAAGCCTCAAAAACACTCCATTTTAAAATCATTTGATTCTACAACGATATTAAGTTCATTACGCAATAGGTTTTCAGAAAAACCTGTCGTAGCCCTCCGTCATTTCAGATAAGTCCTACTTAGTATTCGTGCTACGTTTGTTGACCTCCGTCAAGGCGTAGTGTGCGGTAGCTAACTAGTATTTATCTGCTTATGCATATGATGCAGATTGGATTAGGGTAGTCGTGCGGCCTTGTTGACCTCCGTCAAGGGTCGTGCGGGTGAGTTTAATTCGATCAAGAAATGACGGGTTGAACTTGACTAGTAGCCTATGGTTTGTTGACCTCCGTCAAGGTCATAGGACGCTAGGGGCAAAATATTATCGGGAATTTTAAGTGTTGAAATTTGCAATGAGATTGCATACCTTCTATGAGATAGTTAGATCCCGATACCCGCTGCGAGTAATTGTTACTCCTGGGAGAGTTTTACACATTACAATTAGCCGATCAAGTAGGTGTCTAGAAAGGTGTCAACGGGGTTACGCCTCTGGAAAAAACGAGGTTTATATTAATTAGGTCCGTGCGAAAGCACGGAGGACCTCCCTCAAAGTACCGACACTGGCCTGGCTGAAAGATTGGCGAACTTGTAGTGTGTAATTAATCCCGGCTAGTCTTTCCTTTTAAGGTTTGAAGGAAGATTTGATAAAAACAGTGGGAGCCATCCTGATTAGATAAAATAATAACCAATCTATTCTTGCCAGAGCGCATGTTCATATTAGAAAACTGCATTCTAATATCGCTCATTCATTATCTATTTGTTGTATTTATCGGTATTATTAACCAGTGTCTACTCAGTATTACAGATTACAGGTATCCATGACAAAATACTGGAACTGCGTCCAAAAGCACGGATATATAACTTGAGGGAAGACACTGCGACCAGAAACGCAAACCAACCAATACTTCAAGAGTCCTTTTTTGCAACAAGTTTGTGTACACATTTTTCTATCTAAATGGTCCAACACAACAAATGTGTACACAAGACTTTTAGGCACATGTGGATATGCATTCAAGGCAAAATATTATATGCATTCAAGGCTAAACATCATGTGTTGATTTTTTCCTTCCAAAACTGAAATCAAATCAAAAGGAATCAAACAAATCAGCATGAGCCATAATGGGGCAGCCATGAATCAAGCCACATGTGGGAATGGAGTAATGAGCATTTAATGGTGAAGATTATGTGTGTGATTTAAAGATTCAAATTTCCTTCCAAAACTGAGTGCAAATCAAATTCAAATAGACAAATCAGCATGGACCATGATAGGGAAGATAAGAATCAAGTCACAAATGGACATGAAGTAATGAGCATTCAATGCTAAAGATTTTGTGTTGATTTAAAAATTCGAATTTCCCTCCATTCTTTGGAGCCTATAAATACAGACCATGGGGCAAAGGTTCAAAGATCATTCTTTAATTATTCTTTAGTCTTGGATTGTCATTCTTTGTCCAAGTTTTCTTTTCTCTTTTCTTGTAAATAGATTAGTCTCCTTGAAGTCTTAACCTTCTCTTGATCCTTCAACCTCTTCATTGAGCTTGAAAGTTTAAGGGTTGGTTATTGATCTCGTGGGGTTGTATCGTTCTTGATGATTAATAAAGATCTCTTTTGTGACTTCATTCACCGTGAGTTCTTTGCCTCTTCTTGATCTTGCAACCTCTTCATTGAGCTTGCAAGTTTAAGATTTGGTTATTGAACCCATGTCTTGTTTTGGGTTCTATGGTTCTTAGTCTTTCTTACTCGCTCTTTTACTTACATGCATTTTCATTCTTGTCTTTTATTACTTGCAATTTATTACCATGTCATTTAATTACTTGTTTGTAGTCTTTTCTTTTCTTTGTAGCTTTTCTTTTTTCCTTTTTGTTGTTTTGTGAATGTTGGTGTGAATATTTTTGTTAGGAAAAGAGAAAGATTTTGTAAGTTAACATTTCGCTCCTCATTTCCTTTTCCCGTCTTTTCCCATTTGAAACTCCGCCCAAATCTTATGCAAACGCTCCGTTAGGCACCTTACCCTACCAAGGTAAAGGTGATTCCTAACTGTGACCGGTTGCATTCGGTTTGGCCGGAGGCGAAAGCAAAAGACAAGAACGGAAGGACAAGGGTCAATAAGCCGGATTCCATGAAAACCGTGCTTAAGTCCCCTAATCCACGTTGTTGCCGATTGTTCTAGCTTCATTGGTTGAGTTCGGCTCAAAGTACTTGAATACGGAATCCATTAACTTACAATATCCTATCGTTTCCTAACAAGCCTTATACTTGAATATACACATAGGTTAGATAACGAACAAATCCGCCACGTTGTTAACTCGTTAAAACAAGAACATAAAACTTTCCGTCTCCCTGTGGATCGACCCGTGCTCATCGCGGCTAGCTGCAAAGCACACCGTCCTGATCGCGGTTAAACTTTAGAACTTTTAAATATCCGACACGCTTTTGGCGTGCGATCAAATGGCGCCGTTGCCGGGGAGACGGTAACGTTTTTGTTTTTGTTATTTCGGGTTAATTTTGTTAATATCCATCGAACCCTATTTTCTAAAGCAAACTAAAAAAAATTCAAAATTTCAAAACCAAACAAAAAAAATTAACACAAGCTAACCATTTTGTTCTCTGGATTTTATACCTGCTTGCACTCTATAACTAAACATAAAAAGATAAACAATACCGGTGTGGCATTAGTGGAACACTGAGACTACTGTTGAAATTTGGAGCCCTACCTTATCAAGTTGGCCGGCGAAATCATCACCAAATCCGGCGACGCCGGCCCTTTCACCACCTCTTGCCTCGAATTTCTCCTCTGAGCTCCAGTGTTCTATTTTTGCCCTATTTGTATTGTTTGTTTTTTATAATTTTTAGTGTGCAGGTATTTGGGCATTCGTATCGTTTTTCCGCACTAATATCCATTTTTTCTGACATTTTAGATTTTGCGGATTTGCGAAAAGCGGGCGTGGGGAGCAAAGTGCACATTCAAAATCAAGGTGGTTACGAAGAACAGTGCCAAAGATCCGGATAATTTGACCCGCGCAAGCGAACTTTTCAAGCTTACCGGATTCGATTCAACGGGGGTTTCTTAACCCACAACTTAACGGTACGTACTTTACTAACACCTTCTTCTCAAATCCGACGCTTTCAATATAATATCTTTGCAGGATTCTTTGCAAATTCGTTAGCAAACGCCAAAAAAAAAAAAAAAAATTGACTAACCCGTATTTGTTGCAGTGCCGAGCTTAAACTAAAAAACGATTGTTTGATTCTTTGAATAAATTTTTTTTCATTGAATTGCGCATTGCATACATTAATACGGATTTAAGGGCAAGCGAACCCCACAACATACGGTAAAGGATTTCATCACCTTTTCCGTGGCCCACAAATCACGAACTTGAGCATAACGTTTACCCGCACAAATTTTAAAAGAAATTAGACTTTAAGCCTTAAGGATTTCGCGCTCACTAGGAGAGGTTAATTGTGTTTAGAACACCGCTTAACGGTATATTGTTTACGGGGTGTCTAGGAAAGTGTTAACGGCGAAACCGCCAAAAGAGAAAGGGTTATTTAATTAAGGACCTTCGCGAAAGCGTCGGAAAACCTCCCCTTATCTTTGCACTTACCTGGCCTCGTGATCAGTGTATCTTGAGCCTGTTTCTCGACACAGTTTTACTTCGACAATCAAGTTCTTGAGCAGGTCTAGTTGACCTAGGTGAACCCTAGAACGATTAGGTGTGTGGTATTTTTGTGTCGTGGTTGTTTTTGTCCAGATTCTTTTTTGTATATTTCATTCTTTTGTTAATAACTAACTAAAAAATTAAAAAATTAAAAAATCACATTATTTTTCCCCTCCTTTTCTTTTCTTTTCCTTTCTTTCTTTCTCTCTTCATATCATGGGTACCCCACCTCGAAAAACCCTTGCCGAACTTTGGTACCCACAACCAGACATAACTTCTTACGGTTCTTGTTTTGGTCGAACTTCGAACGATCCATCCATGCAAAAAATTTCATTGAAAGATCGCATAGACGCATCTAGGACAAACACTTGCACTCCGCAATCCACTTTGTATCAACCTCCCCCACCCTCTTATGTTGACACCCCTTTTGCAAGTCGTCCTTTGTCCCTCGCTGAACATATTGAACAATCCTGTAGCCGATCTTTCACTCCTTTCACCACTACAAATTCTATGGATCAACAATTCCATTCACCTTCTTATTCGTATGATGATCCTACCCTTGTCCAGCCATTCAATTCCTACGAGTCCTACCCAATTTTTGCACCTGCCCTAGACATTGATTCTGAACAACCTTTTGGGAGTTTCCAGTATCCAAACAACTTTGAATGTTTTACTGAAACCCCTTCACAACCCATGTCTAGTCTTGAACAAATGTTGGAAGACTTTAGGGTAGTGTCATGCCAACAGATGATGGATTTGAATGCGTCCATGGCCGCCCTCATACAACCTAGTGACCCGGTAGCTAGTTTTCAACTAGCTCCACATTTTACAATGTATGATGAGACGGTAGGACAGGCTGAGAATTTGAGTAGTGAAAGTGAGCTGTACACCCTTCTTAATCAAACCTACCCATTGCAAATTGATTCACACAACTCCAATTTTGAATGTCTATCTAGTGTCCCAAAAGATTTACCAATTGAAGATAGAAGGGTTAATGAGTTGTGCGATTTTGTAGTATTTGATTTACCCGATTGTGAAGGGTCCATTCCAAGTGAAACCGGTCCTAAACCTTTTAACCTCTACACCTCCATCTTAGAACTAGAATCGATTGAAATCTATGCTTTTGATGAGGAGTCTGAGAATCTTAATTTTCACTTGATTGAGGATATTGACGCAGGGAGTATTTTAGATGATGAACCTGTAGATTTGACTGAAATTTTCTCTCCAATTCATCATCCCGAGTCATTAAATGTTTCTCCCGAACTTCATATGCGTCTTCATTTTGATGAGATTTGCATGGATGAGATAATTTTCGAGGAGAATTATGAGGATAGTATTGAGGAGAGTATTGATGATAGTTTTGAGGATGAACCATTTTTGTTTGATGTGTTGGATTTTTCAATTCATCCTCCTGAACCATTAACTGTTATACTTCCTAAATCACCCTCCATCCTTTCCATCGTTCCGACCATGTAAAAGATCATGCAGGAGGACTGTGAGTTTGAAAAATTTCTGTTCAATCACAGCACATTTGACGCCACTAGTGCGTTCCTCCTTGAATATGACACTCTTCTCACAGCCGATAACGATTACGAGTGTTTCACTTTTTCGGACGATGTTGAAGGCTCACCACCCGAGTTTGAGTCCTTCAAATTTTCAGATGAGTTAGTTGAACCATCAAACTCGGTTGCTCACAGTCAATTCGAACCATTGATGGAATCTTTCGAGTTCGAGACAGTTTACTTAGGTGAGAATAAGACTATCCCTAAATCACTCCCCTTCGTCCCTTCCATCGTTCCGACCTTGCACGAAACTGTATCACTTTCATTTCCTATGTCTGGTTTACCGAGTTCGGTATACCCATTTCTCACGAATCTTGAGGGATTTGACCCCATTTCTCGACGGGTTAATAAATTAGCACAATCGCTTTTCACACATCGGTCATTAAAAATTGCGCTAATTTATTCACTCCATTTTCACCCTCAAGTTCGTACACCATTCTTCCTCTCATATACCGAGACCGTATCCCGCTTCTATCTCCATACGGTCTTGCGTATTCTCCATTTCTTTTCTCTTCACA
This sequence comes from Agapanthus africanus, assembly GCA_030015575.1. Classification (NCBI taxonomy): domain Eukaryota; kingdom Viridiplantae; phylum Streptophyta; class Magnoliopsida; order Asparagales; family Amaryllidaceae; genus Agapanthus; species Agapanthus africanus. Next base: position 426,256,993 of record JASDDO010000019.1, on the reverse strand, counting down.
TTCTTTCACCAACCCGCATATTACATAGATAGAATTTTTGAATGGTTGGTACTCACTTTTGGCCTGTGTAAGGCCTTGTATAGCTTGATACCGTTCTCTCCCCTCCTAATCCTGAACTTCAACGCTAAACAGTGGAAACACTGTTTCACTTAAGTTTGGGAGGAACCTTTTGGTGTACATATTTTTTGGTTTTTATTTTTGTATATAATTTGTTTTTGGGGAGGCACCGACAATTTTGACTCTCTTGGTGTAGCCTGACAGTGAGGGCACTGTCAAGTTTAAGTTTGGGGGTGTGCTCGGTAAGCTTTCTACCTTCGCATTCATTTGTATATTCTGCATTTGCATACTTATTTAAAAACCCATAAAAATCAGAAAATTTTCTAAAAACATAAAAACTATGTCGTCAAGTTAGCTAGCGGGAGAACTTAGATTCAATATTTCGACGGTTTTATTTGATAAGATAGGAACAACTAAATCCTATTTTTAGATTTTGAAAACCTGAAAGATAACTCTCCTTTGAAGTTAACTATAGCTAATATACGTCTTTACATCACACTACACGTGTCGTGAGTTTTGAAAATTAGATGACAAGTCTATTATGTCTGAAAACTTTTAAATTGATAAACTATTTTCTGAGGATCAAATAGGTTTGTTCTGAAATAAGTAATATCAAGACTAGGTTTAAAGAGAGGTGAATATGAAGGGATATTATTGAGGCCTTAATTGGAACTAATTCTGAAGAATAACCCATCTGGAACTTGATTGGAATGATTACACACCTAACCCACTAAAAACGTCTTTTATCCAAAAAATAATTGAACTACCAGTTATATCTCCGTCTGCATTAAATCATCATGATTTTCACGCTAAAATTGTCTTTTGTTTTTGGGCCTAGGTAACTTGAGTAATTAAGTCCGCTGGGGTGTCTCTACACCTAATGCCCTAAAACCAACTGGTTTGGGAGCATTGGCCCAAAGCTCGCTAAGAAGCCTAGAAAGTCCAAATTAAAACAAAGTCAAGCAAGTGTTCTCTCCGAGTTAAAATTCCTAACGGTTCTTTGTGTGAGAATAATCTTGACAAAAGACAGATTTTTATAAAAAAGTAATTCTTGCGGAGATATGAAGGTTTCATTCTATGATAAAGACTATTGCACGTTCACAAAGGTGTGTATGAAATGAAAACAAGAAAAAGGTGGAGTGAAAAATAAGACCTAGTTTCCTGTTATGGAAGATAGAAATTCTGAATTTGAAACCTTACTGAAAAACAAAACTTGAGAAATACTTAACTCCTTATAAAACTTATGTGATCCTTTTTAAATTTTTATCTGGGCTTTATTTTATGACATGACGACTTTAATCGATCCTTTTGAAACTTAACGACACTATTTGCACTGCACGTAAAGACATATAAAATCTTAAGTTAAAAGAGAAGCGAGGTGTGAAAAATAAAGGTTCGATAGTTCTAAATTTAGGATAATAGAATTGTTATCTTTTAAACAAAACCTTAGGGTTTGAATCATAGTTATTTCGCAAAACTAGCTTGACGGGATTTTGTGGGTAGTATCCGCTGAAAACCCTCAGGAGACAACACTCCTCCTACTAGGGACACCTAGAGGTTTAACGGCTTATTGCACATGCTCAGTGCAATCGCGTTCCCTGCGAAAGTGCGGTTAGGACTTTCTTTTGTGAATAAATGGTTTTGCTCGGGACGAGCAAAAGATAAGTTTGGGGGTATTTGTTCATATCAGAAAACTGCATTCTAATATCGCTCATTCATTATCTATTTGTTGTATTTATCGGTATTATTAACCAGTGTCTACTCAGTATTACAGATTACAGGTATCCATGACAAAATACTGGAACTGCATCCAAAAGCACGGATATATAACTTGAGGGAAGACACTGCGACCAGAAACGCAAACCGACCAATACTTCAGGAGTCCTTTTTTGCAACAAGTTTGTGTACACATTTTTCTATCTAAATGGTCCAACACAACAAATGTGTACACAAGACTTTTAGGCACATGTGGATATGCATTCAAGGCAAAATATTATATGCATTCAAGGCTAAACATCATGTGTTGATTTTTTCCTTCCAAAACTGAAATCAAATCAAAAGGAATCAAACAAATCAACATGAGCCATAATGGGGCAGCCATGAATCAAGCCACATGTGGGAATGGAGTAATGAGCATTTAATTGTGAAGATTATGTGTGTGATTTAAAGATTCAAATTTCCTTCCAAAACTGAGTGCAAATCAAATTCAAATAGACAAATCAGCATGGACCATGATAGGGAAGATAAGAATCAAGTCACAAATGGACATGAAGTAATGAGCATTCAATGCTAAAGATTTTGTGTTGATTTAAAAATTCGAATTTCCCTCCATTCTTTGGAGCCTATAAATACAGACCATGGGGCAAAGGTTCAAAGATCATTCTTTAATTATTCTTTAGTCTTGGATTGTCATTCTTTGTCCAAGTTTTCTTTTCTCTTTTCTTGTAAATAGATTAGTCCCCTTGAAGTCTTAACCTTCTCTTGATCCTTCAACCTCTTCATTGAGCTTGAAAGTTTAAGGGTTGGTTATTGATCTCGTGGGGTTGTATCGTTCTTGATGATTAATAAAGATCTCTTTTGTGACTTCATTCACCGTGAGTTCTTTGCCTCTTCTTGATCTTGCAACCTCTTCATTGAGCTTGCAAGTTTAAGATTTGGTTATTGAACCCATGTCTTGTTTTGGGTTCTATGGTTCTTAGTCTTTCTTACTCGCTCTTTTACTTACATGCATTTTCATTCTTGTCTTTTATTACTTGCAATTTATTACCATGTCATTTAATTACTTGTTTGTAGTCTTTTCTTTTCTTTGTAGCTTTTCTTTTTTCCTCTTTGTTGTTTTGTGAATGTTGGTGTGAATATTTTTGTTAGGAAAAGAGAAAGATTTTGTAAGTTAACATTTCGCTCCTCATTTCCTTTTCCCGTCTTTTCCCATTTGAAACTCCGCCCAAATCTTATGCAAACGCTCCGTTAGGAACCTTACCCTACCAAGGTAAAGGTGATTCCTAACCGTGACCGGTTGCATTCGGTTTGGCCGGAGGCGAAAGCAAAAGACAAGAACGGAAGGACAAGGGTCAATAAGCCGGATTCCATGAAAACCGTGCTTAAGTCCCCTAATCCACGTTGTTGCCGATTGTTCTAGCTTCATTGGTTGAGTTCGGCTCAAAGTACTTGAATACGGAATCCATTAACTTACAATATCCTATCGTTTCCTAACAAGCCTTATACTTGAATATACACATAGGTTAGATAACGAACAAATCCGTCACGTTGTTAACTCGTTAAAACAAGAACATAAAACTTTCCGTCTCCCTGTGGATCGACCCATGCTCATCGCGGCTAGCTGCAAAGCACACCGTCCTGATCGCGGTTAAACTTTAGAACTTTTAAATATCCGACACGCTTTTGGCGTGCGATCAGCGCACGCTGAGTGTTTTCTTCTCTCTCTCTCCAGGCAGCGACCATATCACGCCTTAATCAAGATAATAATACGGATGTATTGACCGAACCCGCTTGTTATACTGAGCTGGGGAACATTGGTCCCGCTCCAACTTATAATTGTTATAAGACAGAGCAGGAAATAGGGGATTACCAGAATTCCCGTGCCACCCAAACGAAGAGAGTGCATGCTGATGCATCATCTTCGGGTGTGTTCATTATGCAGAACTGTTTCTCAGTATCCTTTACGTCCTGGGTATATGATACCGGATCAGGATCCCGCATATGTAATATGTTACATAGGGCTACAGGAAGGTAGAGAACTGAGAACGGGTGATAAGTTTCATGAGGCAGAAAACGGGGCAAGTGTTGCAGCCAAGTCTGTTGGTCACTGTCACCCTGTATTCCAAAAACATTGATTCTGAACGAATGTTATTAGATACCGAACCTGATATACAAAATCATATCTACCTCTTTATTAGTAAAGAAATGATAAAATTTTGTATTGTTGGATAATGTTTTGAACATTTCCTATATCAAAAGTTGATCGGTTCAGGCACGTTATCTAAAAGCATTGATGTTCTAAATCAAACTACAGTTCATAGTATACAGAACACACACAAGAGGAAGAGTTCAGAAATGAACAAATCCTTCTTGAGGCATTGTAGACTAGGTCATATCAATGCGACCCGACTAGCTAAGTTGCACATAGATGCATATTTAAATCTTTTTGAATTTACATCTTGTGAAACTTGCCAGTCATGTCATAAAAGATTAGATGACCGTAGCTCTGTTTATTGGAAACAGAGAAAGAGTTAGTAAACTCTTGGGATGATACATGTTGATGTATAAAGGTCCCCTGTCTACACATGCCAAGACCGGTTCTTTGTACTTCATTACATTCTCTGATGATCTCTTTAGATTCAGACATATGTTCCTGTTGAAACACAAGTCCGAACCTTTTGAGATATTCACAGAATATAATTTAGAAGTAGAGATCCAAATACGGGTAAAAGCATTATGTCCTATAATGAGATCAAGGAGGAGAATACTTGAGCACGAAATTCTTGGACTTTTCTAAAGGAGAATGAGATTCTCTCTCAGCATTACTCCTCCATATACACCATAGCACGATGGTATATCGGGGTGGAGCAATCACACCCTATATGATAAGGTGTGCTCTATGATGAGTACTACTGAGTTACCTATTTCCTTTTTTGGGAGTTATGCACTTGAGAAGCTGCATACCTATTGAATAGGGTTCAAATCAAATCAGTTGCCTACCATTTCATATGTGATATGATAAGGGAAGAGCCCATATCTTAAGTTGGTTAAGATTTGGGGTTGTCTGGGCTATGTCTAAAAGCAAAATCCGGACAAGCTCGAGGCAAGGTCAGTTATGTAGAACTGGAAATGTTCCAGCTATACAAACTGCAGCTGATGATTTGAAAGAACCAAAGGATTCAATAGTTACCGACGAACCTCAGCCTCTCCGCCGATCTAGTAGGGTTCCTTACCCACCTGAGAGATATTTCGGTTTCTCTGTGACAGTGGGAGCTAGGATTGCATCATGAGATGATGACCCAACTAGTTTCGAGCTGGCCATCAGGAGTGGGACTCTGTAAGAATGGCTGGATGCTTAGTGATCTGAGATGGAATCCTTATACACCAACAAAGTATGGACTTTGGTTGCTATATCTGAAGGGTTAAATCCCCATCAGGAGCAAGTATATCTTGAGAAGATTACTTGGTGTAGATGGAAAAGTTGAGACTTTCAAAGCTAGACTTGTTAAAAGGTTTACATCATTGACCAGGTATGGATAATGATGAAACCTTTTCCGGTGGCTATGCTTAAGTCCATCCGGATCCTACTTGCCATGGCTACATACCATAACTACGATATCTGGCGGTTGGGTGTCATGACTGCTTTTCTAAATGATGTTTTAGAAGAGAGAGTCTATAAGTACACAGTCAGAGGGCTTCGTAAACAGGGGGAGCAGCGGAAACGTGTACAAGATGCTTTATAGGATAAAGCAGGCATCGCGGAGTTGGAACATCTGTTTTGATGTCTTAGTCAAAGAGTTTGACATCATCAAAATGGTAGATGAACCTTGTATAAACAAAAAGGTAGTAGGGAGTATAGTAACGATCCTCGTAGAGTACGTGGATGACATGCTCTTGATAGGGAAGGAGTTTCCTATGCTATGCTCGGTCAATCTCCGCTTATCACAATGATTCTCCATATAGGATCAAAGTGATACCCCCTAAATCCTGGGTTTTGGATCTATGAGATAGATCTAATTGGATGTTAGGATTCTCACTAGTTGTAGTGAGACGGTATCAATCGACCCTGGGGAGAATCACTGGAATGGTTCCAGGGTGATAAAGACGACTGAATGTCAGTCACAGGCATTATCTTTACCCTCAGTGGAGGGACGGTATGTTGGAAAAGTTCCAAGCTAGATACCGTGGCATACTAGACGATAAAGGCTGGATACATCGCTACTTAAGATGCTACCAAAGAGGCAGTCTAGGTGTATATTAGTTCATGAGATGAACTTTGTTCCTCCCATTGTGTGACAATGGAGTTGTGGCTTATGCCAAGGAACGCCGGTCCCATCAGTGATCCAGACATATTCTAAGGCAGTGTCACCTGATCATGGAGATGGTTGATCTCCAGAGTGATCGAGGTTAGGAGAGTAGACTCAGAGGACAACACGGCGGATCCACTCACAAATGCCTTTTCCCAGAAAGAGACTTTTATGGGATGGTTGAGTATGAGATACTACAACCACTGCTATCAGATGGCCCTAGTGCAAGTGGGAGATTGTTAGTTATATGTATGCCCTAGAGGCTATTACTGTACATTGGATGTATATTGTAGTGGATGCTGGGACATATATAGGGAGGACTTTCTTGCTCGACATGATAGTATGCTATCTGGTTACTTTTTACCTTAACGTGTATACTGTTTGTCTCTCTGTTACATGTTGGTAAATCCCTTAGGATGTGTACTTGACTACCTGGACTATGATGCGGATCATACTAGTGGGGACATGGTAGTCCATAAGTACATCCTTCAAGGTCCCTAGTCGTGGGTGTATCGAGACAGGGCATCGATATACCAGAGTAGACTAGCGTATACCTTCTCGACCCATACAGATGGGCGATGGATGATCCCATATCCATTGGTGTTTGACATCCGAGATGATATACGGGTGCTCAGTGGAGACTGGGTACACTGGACGGACTCGCCGAGAACTCCCAGATGGTATTATACCTTACGTCAGATGGCAGTTCTCTGGTGACACTGGTACAGAGTAGTCTGTTGACCCGAGATCGTCATAGAGTCTTGTGTGGTTCCCACTGTGCTTTGATTTCCACCTTACCACGTCCAAGAGGGCGTGCAAAACGGTGGTTTTTGGGTACAGTCCCGAATCACATGAAGGCAATGAGCGATAGGAGGGGATTCGTCTCTCCCGGTATAGGGAGTTGATGTTGCGCTGTGTTCGATTGGCTATAATCGGAAATCCCTGGCCAGGGTTGCTGAGATTTACTGGTAAGTGTTACCTGTAGTTTCTCGAACTGTTATAGACCTCATATCGACACGACTTATCGAGCTATTGGGGTCTGACGTTTACCACCCCTAGGCGAGATATGCGACATATCAGACGACGAGACCGGACTGTACGGTAAGTGTTACTGGTTGGATTCACAGGAGTATGAGCGGGCTTGCTCGTCGATCTTCTGATCGCTCAATACCCGGGTGGCCGTTACATTTAGCAGACCGCTTGCGGCTTGTGGATGCTTGATATGATCATCATCTGCTGCCGGCGTATTGACGAGTCTTTAGAGTCCTACACAGAGGTTTCCTGGCTCAAGCGAAACGAAATAGGAGCGCATATGAGATATGTGCGGGACCGAGAATAATGCGTGTATGTGATACCGTATTCCATTCTCGCGATGAATGTATCGATTGGTTGTATGCGATATAACCTAGTTATCGAATCGAGGATTGATTTGATAAGCCGATACATTGAATATTAGTCGGTCATATGCGATATGACCGGATCGTTAAATCAAGTGTTGATTTAATGATTTAATGTATAATTATATATTTGATATATTACTTTGCATTAACTAGTATTGGTTCACTTTAAATGGATTTTCTCACTTGCATTGCACAAGTTGTATATGTGATATACTTTTGTGCACTTGGATGTATCATGTTTGATGATACATGTATGCTAGGGTGTATGTTTAGATTAAACCATGGTTATGTAATGGTTAGGGTTATGATTTGATTCACTTATTCATTTATTTATTTTATTTATTTCATTTTGAAAAGATAAAGAGAATGGTGGCTTATTTTGTAGTTTTGTGGAAACTTCATGAAGTGTTGAAAGCTTGACCATTCTTGTTCTTTTCCTAAACCTAACCATTAACCCTAACCATGGTTTATTCTCTACACCTAACTATTGTTACCATTATGATAAGTATCATATTATTTCTTATTTTAAAAATACTTATCATAATTATCATCTTCTTCTTCTTCTTCTTCACTTGAAGAAAACCTTGCTTCATCATTGGTGACTTGATGAAAAGAGTGAGAAATCCAATTCTAAAGTGAACCCACTTCCTATTTCTTCATCCTCTACCTCTTGCCAAGTAGTATAGGGTGTTTTCTTCACAAGTTTCATGACTTGGTGAAGTGGGAGCTTGATCTAGTGATGCCTCGACGTAGATCATCTTCGGCATCGAAGCCGACGACCAAGCCCGCCCAATTCTCCGATGAAGCCGATGCTAGAGTCCGGGATGCGATTTGTACAGTGAGGAGACTTCATCGTGGAGCTATGGAGGTGGAGGACCGGATCTACAAAGGTTGTATTTCCGTTCACTTAGTTAAATTGTTAACTAGTTGCTTGTTTCGCCTAAAATTCTAGTTAACGATCCGTATTAGGGTTTCTCGGCACTTGTAAAATTTGAAATTGGCATGGTTGATGCCTTGAGAGACCTCATTAGCGTGCCAAGGAACCCTACAAAACCTAGTAAAGCAGGGTTATTTAAGTCCTTCACAAATTGTAAAGGTTTAGGACTTGAGCATGTTCCAAAAAGTCTAAGCATTGATTGCGTGCAAGTGTAAAGGTTCGGGTTTGAGCCTAGAAAAAGGTCCAGGTTTCTCCACCTGCGAAAGAGTTGGTGAATCCTGAGCAGTAATCTCAGGCAAGTATTAGCCATAGGAGTGGTGAACCCCATTAAAAATCCTCATTTCATTTTACTTTTTCTGCATTTTTGCGATTGCCTCAGTGATTGCGATTAGATAGTATTTAATTTTCTTTATTCCGCTATATTTATTTTTAAATAACTTTAAATACTCTAAGTTTTCCATATAGCTTTATTCACCCACCCCCCTCTAAAGTTGTTTTCAATGGCATCCGCCTCAAGTTTGATCAATCATTGACGGACGAATCTCAAATAGACGGAGCATAGGTTTTATTCAACCCGATGTTAAGTCATGGTACATGATCCATGTTGGTGAAGCCAGCGGAAAGTCAAATGATTATGACGAGCTAGCCGAGCCAGAAAAAGCCCCTCAAGAGCTCGAAGATGGCAGACAAGCAATCTTCGACGAGCTAACCGAGATTGATTTGGGAACGCTCGATAATCCAAGGTCGTTCTACATCATCTCACTCTTGTCAGAAGAAATGAAAGAGCAGATAATCGCCCTACTGCATGAGTTTGTCGACTGCTTCGCGTGGACGTACAAAAAAATGCATGGCCTCTCCTCTGAAGTAGTCGTGCATAAGCCGACTATATCTCCTAATTCCAAACCAGTCGAACAAGCTCCTCGAAGAATGAGAAGGGAACTGGAAGAAAATGTCATCGAGGAAACAAAGAAACTCATCAATGCTGGCTTCATCAGAGAAGAGAAATATGTGAACTGGATCGCATGCATCATCCCGGTAAAGAAGAAAAATAGGCAAATCCGGGTTTGTGCCGATTTTAGGGACCTGAATAAAGCATGCCCTAAAGACGATTTCCCGCTCCCGGACATGGAAATGATGGTTGACGACACCTCAAATTACGAGCTGTTCACCTTCATGGATGGTTCGTCTGGGTATAATCAGATAAAAATGTCACCTGAGGATGAGAAACATACATCTTTTTGAACCCCAATCGGCATATACTGTTACAAGATGATACCGTTTGGACTGAAGAACGCAGGTGCCACATATCAAAGGGCAATGACCAAGATCTTTGATGACTTAATCCATAAATTCTTCGAATGTTATGTTGATGATTTGGTCGTCAAGACTAAAATCAAGGCCGATCACATCCAATATCTCAGGACCATTCTCACCAGACTGAGAGAATACATTCTGAAGATGAATCCTCTAAAGTGCACTTTTGGTGTGTCGTCGGTAAAATTCTTGGGCTTCAAAGTACGACATCAGGCGATTGAAATTGACCCGTCAAAGATAAATGCCAACATAGAGATGCCCCCTTCAAAGAATCTGATGCTTCTAGGATCCTTTCAAGACAAGCTCATTTACATATGAAGGTTCATCTCGAACGTATCAGGGAGATGTCGGCCTTTTTCAAAGCTCGTGAAGAAAGGAGCTTCTTTTGTCTGGGATGTCGAATGTCAAGAAGTGTTCGAAAGCATCAAACAGTACCTGCTACACCCTCCAGTGCTTGCTGCTCCCATTCTAGATAAATCGCTGATTCTCTACACTGCTGCGCTAACTGAACCACTCGGTGCACTCCTTACCCAGATCAACAGGGAGGGAAAAGAAAATGCCATCTACTACCTCAGTCGAACATTAGTCGGGGCGGAATATAACTATTGCCCGATCGAAAAGCAAGGCTTGGCCCTGATATTCATTATGAAGAAGCTGAGACACTATCTGCTCGCTCATCGGGTTATGTTGATCTCCAAGGTCGACCCGCTCAAACACTTAATGACCAAAGAAAACCTAGCCGGTAGAATGGAAAGATGGGATGTCTGCCACTTGAATTTGACATAGTCTATACTCCTCAGAAAGCAGTAAAAAGGAAAGCCCTCGCCGACTTCCGAGCTGCTCATCCTATACCTGATGGTTCACCGGTAAATTGCAAGTTACCCAACGAACAAGTACCGCACCTTGAAGGTAACGAGCCATACTGGGAGCTCTACTTCGATGGAGCCTCATCAATAAGGATTTCCAGCAAATCAAGCATCCCGCAGATAAAAGCAGGGATATGATTGGTGTTTGTCACGCCATCAGGAGGAACCCTGCAATGTTCCTTCGCTCTTACCAAGCTTCGCACAAACAATGAGGCTGAGTATGAAGCTTTGATAGCTGGCCTGGAGCTCGCCATTGAAATAGAGATCCTTCGACTATGGGTATACGGTGATTCCCAACTTGTTGTCAACCAACTAAGAGGCAACTACAAGTTATATAAGCCCGAGTTTGCTCGATACAGAAGCCAGGTGGTAGAACTCAAGAAACAGTTCACCTACATTGAACTAATGAGAGTTCCTAGGGCATTGAATGGAAAAGCCGACGTGCTCGCTCGCCTAGCCAAAAAGATGGATGATCCTGACATGAATGAAATTTTACAATCAGGCGCCAGCAAATTCTACCTCCGGACTCTTTATGAGAAGAAGAAAGCGTTGAATAAGAAAACAATCCTGCCGAAGAAGCTCTAATCATTCAAGACAAGTCCGATTGGAGAAAACCTTTCATAGAATACTTCCGATACAATAAGCTGCCTGAAGAAAAATCTGTGAGGGTTTAGCTGAAAAAGAGCGCTCTCCAATATGTGTTTGTAAATAATACGCTATACCGCAAATCATATGACTAGCTTTGGCTCAGGTGTGTGTCCTCGACCGAAGCCCAAAAAGTCATGAAAGAAGTTCATTCAGGCGTCTGTGGAGCTCACCAATCCGGCCCCAAAATGCGGCTTCAAATTAAACGGCTTGGATATTACTGGCCTGCAACGATAAGGGATTACGAAGACCATGCGAAGAAATGTCATCTCTGCCAAATTAACGGTGACTTCATTCACAAGCATCCCAATCCGCTGCATCCTACCATGGCGTCATGGCCTTCGAAATTTAGGGCACCGACATAGTCGGCCCAATTGATCCTCCGTCGTCCAAAGGCCACCGGTTCATATTGTCCACAACTAACTACTTCTCTAGATGAGCTGAAGCTATCCCGTTAAAAGAAGTCAAGACAGAAGATATTCTAATATTCTTCCGGCATAATATTCTATACCATTTCGGTACACCAAGAAGAATCATATTTGACGACGAGCCTTCTTTCAAGAGCTTTAAAGTCTCAAGGTTTGCTACTCAACACAAGATAGACTAGAGATATTCATTTATCTATAATCCAAGAGTCAATGAGCTAGCCGAAACCTTCAATAAAACTCTATGCAAGCTCCTGAGGAAAAATGCTTCAGTCAATAAAACAGATTGGAATCTCAAATTCCATGAAGCATTGTAGGCATATCGTACCAAGCTCCTTCGGCCCGAAGAGCTCGATGCCCTCCTTCGGCTCGAAGAGCTCGACGCCCTCGAATAAAAGAGACTCGTAGTACAAAAAAATATGGAGCTGTATCGAGCCTAAATTTCATGGGTCTGTGACAAGATGACCCGTCTTCGTGCTTTCAAGAAAGGCGAATTGGTGTTGGTTCTTAAAAGACTGATCATTCCTAATCGACACGCCAAGGGAAAGTTCGAGCCAAACTTGGAAGGACCATACGTCATCGAGAAAGCGTTTGACGGAGAATCCAACCAACTAATAAGTGCCGAGGGAGAAAGGCCTATTCCACCTATCAATAGCCGATATCTTAATAAATACTATGCATAAAGATTCCAAGTCGCAGACGAATCGAGCACACTTGCCCTACGGTCTAGATCATACATCCCATAAAACCATATACAATCCACAAGTATAAATAACCCCTATCTCTCCTAAGTTCCGGCGGTGAAGCTCCACCAACGAGGTAGAGCAAAAAAAGGTATGTTCATAAGCAAAATAGACCCGAATGAAAACCCGAAAGGGCTTTGTGGGTAAAAACAGTAGGACCACCGGCGAGTTTGTGAAAACCCGAAAGGGTGAAAACTCGTGAAAAGAGACGAAAATACACTTGCAAAGTCCCCTCAACCTTATCAGGAGAATATTCCTGCATGAGATCCTTATGACTCACAAAGGAGCAATACACCTGGGAATCCCTACGATTCCTAAGAAGAAAACACACCTACGAGATTCTCTCGCCCCTTAAGGAGAAAATGCTTTTATGAGACCCTTACGGCTCATAAAATTAAAAAGCCTTATGTGACAGGGACCTAAGCCTATCTCCTAATCCATCGCTCCCTAATAGGCAAGGACAAATGATGAGTCGTTCCTGGCACCATGCTTCAGTGTTAGCGGTGCTGATGCCGACCAAAAACCCAAATCCCAAGTTTTCCTTGAGCAAATAATGAGTTTCTCATGGCACTATTCCAGTGTTGCAATGCTGATGCCAAATAAAATCCAAAGTCCAAGTCCCATTCAAAGTCAAAAGTTTCGCCAAACAAGACGAAAATCAGACAAATCAAATCAACGTCCCACCCAGTAGTGCTTCCAAGCTCAAAAAGTCATGCGGAGCGGGTAAGAAACTCCAAATCAAATCAGATCCTAACACTACAAGAAGCTGAGTAAGTCGACTTCAACCCTGATACCGCAAGAAGCGAAGTAAGTCAAATCAAGCATCGATTGTCTCACGAAAAATGGCAGCATCGACCGTCCAAGTCGCAAAAATGGTAGCACCGACCGTCCTAGACACAAAAAGAACAGTATCGACTATCCACGTCGCTAGAAGGGCAGCATACACCTCCACATCATCAAATAGGAACCAAATCAAATCAATCTCCATATAGAAGAAGTTCCATCAATTTCATGCACACAATCCATACACGCGGTGTGCATTTATTGATAGGGGCGGTTTGTTGGGGTCAAAATTTACGCCCTATCGCCAAAATCAAATTCAATTTTAAAGTCAAAGTCAAAGTCAAAATCAAAGTCAAAAATCCAAGTAGGCCGAGCCCAGGTCAAGCCCAAGCATGAAGAGGGGCGGGCCAAAAGAGAAGAAGAAGAAAGGAAAAGTTAAATGTAATTTTTGTTTTTAAAAATAGAATAGGCAATAAGAAAATTTTGTAAAAGCCATAGAGCTAGATGTAAAGATGTAGGCTTATAAAAGACCCCCCCATGGTGACTCAATAACTACTTTTGATTCACCAAATAAATCTAGGGTTTTGTGCCGCTCTCTCTCTCTCTCTCTTGCAAGGTCTCCTTCTTCTTCCTTCTTTCTTTTTCGATTAAATCCAAGGCAAATCTTCTCCTTTTTAAAACAAAATTGATTTTAGCTATTAATCTATTGAGAGGAATACCAATCTCCTGTTAAAATCATCAAAGGAGTAATTTTTTGTTGGATATAGTGCCCTCAAGACAATTATTGTAATTACAGGTAGGCGATTTCGATAATTGTAGGAGGACTTATACAGGTAGAACAGTCATGCTCGAGATGATAGTATGCTATCTGGTTTGTCTTTATCATGCATGCGTATATGTTTTACTTGTTATTATGTGTCGCTAATATATAATGATAAAGCCTGTAGGATTCTTGCTTGACTACCAGCATTGTGATGACCATCATATACGTAAGAGCTGGGTAGTCCATGAGCACATCCTTAATTGTCCCTAGTCATGGGAGTATCGAGACCGGGCATCGACATTCCGGAGTAGACTAGTGTATAAATTTTGAGATCTTAATGAAGGGCGGTGGCTGGTTTCACAAGCCATTGGTGTTGTGTCACCTAAGATAGTATACATGTGATCACTGGATGTGAGTACACCGGATGAACCCGCCGAGAACTTCTAGACGGTATTATATCTATCGTCAGATAGAAGTTCTCTAGTGGCATGAGTACAGGTTAGTCTTTTGACCTGAGATCGTCATTTGTCTCGTGTGAGTTCCTATTGTGCTTAGATTACCACCCTATCACAGCTCAAAAGAGTCGTGTAAACAGGTTTTAGTTAGGTACAGTTCCGAGCCACATGGAGGAAGTGAGCGATTATCGGGGATTCGTCTCTCCTGGTATTAGGAATCGATATCGTGCTATGTTCGGTTGGCCATCACCCTAAATTCGTGGCCACAGTGGATGAGATTTACTGATGAGAGTTCAGTAGTTTCTCAGTTGATGATAAGCATGAATCCGGCATGACTTATCAAGTTATTAGGAGTCTGGTATTATCCACCCTAGACCCGGTATGCGATACTCTTAGATGAAGAGATCGGACTGTACGGAGATTGTTACATTCATACTAAGTAAGATACGGACGGACTTGATTGCCGACCTTCCTTTTGGTATATACCTAGGTAGCCATTACGTACAGCTAGTGCCCCTGACGTGCTTGTGGTTATGGATTTATCCAGTAACTTACTACCAGCGTATTATCAAGTCTTTAGAGTCTCACACAAAGGGTTTTCCCGGTTCAGGCGATATGATGTAAATGATGTATGTTGATACATACAGGGGTCTGATTAAATACGTGTATAGGCTATACGGACTTTAATCAGATGGTTGATAATACTAGCCGGCTTAGGATTAAGCCGGATTATTAAATTAAGTTTTGATTTAATAATTTATATATATATATATATATATATTTTTAATATATATTCTAGTATTATTGTTCGCTATTCATTTTCTCTCTCTTGGCTATTCATATTTTTATACGGATACGCGTATTTGTATTTCGATACGTATACTAGAAAGTATTCCGTATTTATACGGGAAACATGTAGAAGAAGGACACCTCATTTGTTGATTTTCTTTTTAAGAAAATCAAATATGAGGTGGAGGGTGAGGTGGCATTTGAGTATGGTTGAGCCTAGATCCCTTCACGGGGAGTGAACTCTTGAGCAAAAGTTTATGATTCTGTAGATTACTCGGTTTTCTTCAAAACCACTAGTTTTTAAAAATGCGGAGCTTAAACAACTCCTTTTCAAAAACTTCTTGAGTTCCTTCAACGATATTAAGTTCATTACGTTAAAGGTTTTTCGCCAAAAACTAGCCGTAGCCCTTCGTCATTTCAGATTAGTATTGCTTAGTATTCGTGCTATGTTTGTCGTTGCTATTTGCCGAGACGTTGTGTGCGGTAGCTCTGTAATGCTTTTCTGTTGCATGGATATGTGAATTGGTTAGGACAGTCGTACGACTTTGTTGATCATTCGTCAAGGGTCATACGGGTGGGTTTAATGCAATCAAGATAGTGATGGGTTGAACTTGACTAGGACCCTTGATTTGTTGATTATTCGTCAAGGTCCTTGGGTCCTAAGGGTAAAATCTATATCGGGTGTTTCAAACATAAAGGAAACTTGCCAGGCATGTGCATACCTTCTGGAGTGTGGTGACTTGAATGGATTCCATCAAGTTATCATGCGATGATAGTTGGGTCCCGATTCCCACTGATGAGTAGGTGTTACTTCTCAGATGATTTTCAGATTATCCCAACTAATTCTCCTTTTAGGGTTTGAAGGAGAATTCGAGAAAACAGTGGGAGCCATTCTGATTAGATAAAATGATTAAAAAATCTAATCTAGGTTAGAATGCACGCTGAGTGTTTCTTTTCTCTCTCTCGTTAGCAACAACCATGATCTAACCTTAAACTAAAACTCATGAACCAAGTTAACCGAACCTTCTTAAAAACTTTGGCTTTTGGATTGTCATTAAGTCACATATATCCCTTCCACTCCTGTTTCCCTTTGCATTTTTCTAGAACACTCCGTATCACTACGAAGATCCATATTGCTTGGATATTCTATCGTATAATTACATACAAACTCGAAGAAACTTGTTTCTGTTCAAGGAAGGATTCCAGTTCTGGAGAAATTGAATAAGATTATTCGGTTGTCTTTTCTTTTTTCCTTCTCTCAAGTTGCGAGAGTTCCTAGTATTAGGAGAGTACACCTATTACGCTTATTGGACAGTCTTCTTCCAAACCATAGGCAGGTGTCGAAAGGTAGAGAAGGAAGAAAACCAATTAGCCTAAGTATGGTGTACAGAAGGTAATAGGTAAAGACGTATAAAGGGATTAGAGTGAGGGCAAAGCAAATTGCGATTACTATCATTCCCGACGAAGCCGCGTATATTCCTACCACTCCTACTTCCCCTTTGCATTTCTCCAGAACGCTCCATATCTCTACGAAGATCCATATTGCTTGGATATTACATCGTATAGTTACATACGAACTCGAAGAAACTTGTTTCTGTTTGAGGATGGTTTCCGATTCTGGAGAAATTGAATAGGATTATTCGGTTTTCTTTTCTCTTTACCTTCTCTTAGGTTACGAGGGCTCCTCGTATTAGGAGAGTAACCCTATTACGCTTATTGGATAGTCTTCTTCCAAATCTTAGGCTGGTACCGAAAGGTAGGGAATGAAGAAAACCAATTAGCCTATGTATAGTGTACAGAAGGTAAGAAGTAAAGACATATGAAGGGAATGGAGTGAGGGCAAGAAAATATACGGTTACTGTCATGAATCTGGATAGTAGAAAAGGCATTACTAGGAATACCCGGCCACCCCTTCGAAACATTTTCATGTTTCAGTTTTACTGTGCGGTGTTAATTGAAAATTGTTTTCCCAATTAGATTCTGACTCCAGGGTATGTATTTACCAGACTTGATTCTCACATTTGTATGGTGTTACAGATGCTGAGTGAGAGTAAAATATTGGGAATTGGGTGATTAGATCCTCTATATATCAGAATTCTTTGTAATTGGTGATATTTGAGGAAATCACCTGGGTTTTGCCTAACGACAAATATTTGGTTTTGAATAACTGTTGTTATGCACCAATTTCAAACTGATATATCTGTACGTTTATTTTATAATGAGATATAATTTTTTGAAATTATGTTTATGACGTTTACCTATATCAGTTGATGGTTAGGTAAGGTGCATTCAACAACGGTGTAATTCTTCTTAACCATAGCACAGTTTTCAACCTACGACGCACAGGGTTTGAGTTATTAAACTTGGAGGACTTATACAAAGTATTGTATGTTTTCTGATGTCCGTTAGGACAAAGGGGTTGGTACTTGTACTATATTCTGTTTACTTATGACTTTTCTGGTTTTTGACAAGTATTTCGTTGAAATAAAAGCTCCAAATTTTGAGAAGTTATAGGTATAAGAGTAAAGTAGAGAACCATATGTTGCAAGTATCAGGATTCTTCGAGGTGATCGAAGATGTAGATACTTATTCTAGGTATTCTGTTGTAAGTAATATTTTTGAGAACTTGTTTCTCTCTCAGGTTACTCATCCGTGAGTACGCTCCTTGATGAGTAATGCTGATTAGCATTCTTCCATTTAGTCGATATGCACTGGAAACTGCTGCTTTATTTTTGAATCTGGTTCCAATTAAATTAGTGACTTTGTTTCTATATTGGATATAGAATGGATTCATATCTTAATGATGTTAAGATATATGGAGTTGTCCGGCTTATGCTTAAAACCAGAATCCGGATAAACTCTAGGCACGTTTCAATAATGGCAGTTTGTGGGTTTTTCCAGGATTTGATGACGGTTAACATTCTACCATTTGGAAGATCAATAGTTATATTGTTCTTGACTCACCACCCGTTTTAGTAAAATGAATTCTTTTCAGAAAACATTAGTGGGAGTATGGTAGAACTGGAAATTATTCCAAAACCACAAACGATTACTGAAAATTTAGTAGAACCTAAAAATTAAATTGGATTCGACAATCCGTTAGCCACTCCGCAGATTTGGTGGGTAAGCTCAGCCATCCGAGAGGTACTTCGGTTTCCTCAAAGACAGTGACTGGGAGCTTTTTGATGACCCAAGCTTGCCACTACTGTTGTTCTAGACTATGAGATCTGGCAGGTGGATGAGTATTACATCTTTCTAAATTAGCTTTAAAATTGCACGTATATATGACTCTGCCAGAGAGTTGTTGTAGTCAGTGGGAGCACTGAAAGCATGGTGGGCAAGTAGCTTATGTCTATTTATAGACTAAAGAAAGTATAGCGGAGATAGATCATCTATTTTTGATGTGACAGTCACAGAATTTGACTTCATCAGAATATCAGATGGACCTAGTAAGAAGGTAGTAGGGAATGATGTCCTGGTATTTGGATGACATACTCTTGATAGGAAGTGATCTTCCTACGATCGGTTATACTGTGGTTGTTACAAGGTATTTCTCCTCATAAGATCTGGATAAAATGTCAGGGAGTCTGGTCACTAGATCTATGGTTTTAGATCTAGATTTGGGAAGTGTCCCAATTTGGGTATTTTGACACTATTCTAAAGTATTTTAGAATGGACGACTCCTGGTGTGGTGGTATACCCGCAGGTGATGGAGTCGATCTCTCTAAAGAGATATCTTCTAGACTGATGAGAAGAGGGATTTGCATGATTGGCATATCACTTACTTAGGCAATTGAGTCAATCATGAAATGTCAAGTACCACACCAGATATTGCTTTTGCACTGGATGCAATAAGCATATATATTAATCCAATCCTGGAGAAACATTGGGAAGCAGTAAAGAACATAAGTGGATGTTCTTGGTATATGGTAACGGCAGCCTCCTTCAGGAGGCGGCTATTTTTTCAGGCTTCCAAGATGACCTGGATGACAGAGTGACTGTCAGAGTGATAGTTTTCCCTCTTTTGAGGGGCAGTATGTTGGACCGGTGGTCCAAGGGGATACTGAGGAAGACAGGACGCAGGATACAGATTGAATTCGGTGGATGATACGGTCTAAGAAGTTTGTTGGATTTGGAGTTCATTTGTGAACTGGGTCCCATCAGATATCTAGACAAATTCTAATACATATTGCTCATTTCGGGAGATAGTCTTTCTCCATGAAGTTGAGATATAAAGAGATAAAGATAGAAATATTGGAGCGGATCCACTCATTGATGCTATTTTTTTAATACAATAGTTTCATAAACGGGCTTTGCGAGACTGATTAGTAGAGAAGTTGGGTGTTCAGTATCACACGGGCTATGAGTATGCAACATCACAATAATTAGCCTTAAGTGCAAGCGGGAGATTATTGGATATAGTGCCCTCAAGTCAATTATTGTAATCGCAGGCACGCGATTGTGATGATTGAGGGAGGACCTATATGGGTAGAACAGTCTTACTCGAGATGATAATATGATATCCGGTTTTTCTTTATCATCATGTACATGCATTATGTGGTATTACATATCACTATTACATGTTGATAGAGCCCATAGGATTCTTGCTTGACTACCAGCATTATGATGGCGATCATATACGTGGGAGCTGGGTGGTCTATAAGCACATCCTTAAATGTCCCTAGTCGAGAGAGTATCGAGACTGCGCATCAATACTCCAGAGTAGACTAGTGTATACTTTTCGAGACCCCGACAAGGGGCGGTGGCCGGTCTCACAAGCCATTGGTGTCAGTTAGTCACCTAAGATAGTATACAGGTGCTCATTGGGTTATGAATTACACTGGATGGACTCGCCGGGAACATACTAGATGGTATTATACCTATTGTCAGATAGCAGTTCTCAGGTGACATGAGTACAGGTTAGTCTGTCGACTTGAGATCGTCATTTGTCTCATGTGAGTTCCCACTGTGCTTTGATTACTACCCTACCACGGCTTAAAGGAGTCATGCAAACAGTTTTACTTGGGTACAGTCCCGTGCCACATGGAGGCAGTGAGCGGATCTTCGGGAATTCATCTCTCCCGGTATTGGGGGTTGATGTCGCGCTGTGAACGGATGGCCATCACCAGAAATCCTTGGCTAAGGTAGACGAGAATTACTGATTTGGATCAGTAATTTCTCAGTGGGTGATGGACTTCACACCGACACGAAATATCGCGGTATTAGGGGTATGATTTTATCCACCTCCTAGACCCAATATGCGATACTCTTAGATGAACAGACCGGACTGTATAAAGATTGTCATAGACAGGCTCAGTAGGGGTTCAGATGAGTTTGCTCGTCGGCCTTTCTTTCACTCAATATCTGGGTAGCCGTTACGTACAGCTAGTGCCGCTGACGTGCTTGTGGTTAAACCCACTGCCAGCTTCTTGACGAGTGTTTAGAGTCCCACACCGAGGGTTTCCCTGGTTTAAGAGAAATGATGTAGTAGCCATATTTTGATACGTGCAGGGCTCCGATCGAATGATTGTACTAGTTACCCAGACTTTCGATCGGACGGTTGATAATACTAGCCAGCTCGGGTTTAAGCCAGATTATTAAATCAGGTATTGATTTAATAATTTACGTATATATATATATATATTTCGATATGTATATTCTAGTATTATGTTCTTTGTGTTATTCTATTTCATTAGGCATTCATATTTTGGTATGAATACGGGTATGTATATACAGTTGAGTGTAATCTGTATTTATATGGAAAAAATTTTAGAAGGTAGACACCTCATTTTGGATTATCCATTTATTTATTTAAATGAAAATGAGGTGTAAAGGTGATGAAGAGAGAATGGTGAGAACTATGCTTGAATAGTGTTGACAAATGAATTGTTAATTCATTTGTCCAAACTATTCACGTATGGTTGCATTATGTTTATTGAAAAATGGTTTTACAAAACCTTACTTCATATTTTCTCACCTGATGGATGGTCATTTGGAAAAAAACTTTCACCATTTTGCTTCCTCTTTCTTCACTATCTTCCTTGACCTCCTCCTCCTTCTTCTTCATCATCTACCCTACCATCTCATGTGTTGAGAATCAAGGGTAGAAGAGAGATAGATACACATTTAGAGAAATTCACTACATCCCTAGGAACTCTAGATTATCAACCTAGAGTCCCTAGTTGCTTCACTAGATTTTTAGTGTGGAGCTAGGGCCATGAGCTACATCCCTCGGGTGGATCATCTTCGACGGAGGA
Organism: Agapanthus africanus; assembly: GCA_030015575.1. Lineage (NCBI taxonomy): Eukaryota > Viridiplantae > Streptophyta > Magnoliopsida > Asparagales > Amaryllidaceae > Agapanthus > Agapanthus africanus. Next base: position 426,235,533 of record JASDDO010000019.1, on the reverse strand, counting down.
AGACCGGTGGCCAAGCTCGATCGGCGAGACCTCAAGGAGCCAAAGAAGAGGGTAGATAACCGAAGGACACGAATCATTCGGTATAACACTTCTATCTTTTGTAGCTAGTTTTAGGTTTATGGTTCAATTCTATTTAGTGCCAAAATTTTTAAACACCATTTTCTTTTCGCATCGACCACGGTAGATGGCCAGGGTGCCAAACCCCAACATGAACCTTGTCGCCTCAGCGCCACAAGAAGCTCCCAGAAGGACGGTCTTTGATTGGCTGGCAACCAAGATGGCTCCTACTGGCATGCCGTCAAACTCTAGAGTCTCGGCCTTCAGTAAGCTGAGGAAGAACTCAAGCGGGCCCATAAAGAAGCTCGTGATACCTAAGGTTGCCACTCTAAAACGGCTAGCCTTCCTTGCTCCTGCTACAAGTGAAGTCAGCAAAAGTGCTTCCCCTCCCTGGCAGTTGGTTTTCCAAAGATTGGCCAACCCCACTCCAACTTAATCAAGGACGTCGGTCTTCTACAGGCTGGCACCAACTAAAGCTCCTCAGCAAAGCCAGGGGCATGATGAAGCCACTTCTGATATTGAGGCAGTCCCTGTAGTAAGGCACGCTCGACTTTGCCACTGGCGTCGAGTAAGACAGACTGGGGGCAACTCCCCCTCTGGGCTAACCTCACCAGCTCCTATGGTGGAGGTCGATACTGCTGTTCTAACTGGGAACAACTTTGATCCGCTTAGGAAAGTCTGCAAGAACACTCCGACGGTGGTGCTAAAGAAATCACTCCACCAATAGAGGTCCCCGTGCAGCGACAGCCAGAGCAGCCTCGCCAACGGCTTTCTTCACAGATACATAAGGTCTGACGAAAATTTCAAGACTCTGTTCTTGACAAAAATTACTTTCGTCAACCCAAGAAATCCAATGGTCAACAAGAAAAGGACCGCTCCTCCGCCATATAATGGGGGACCCCTCCTAAACAGGTGCTTGTCACAACGGCTCCTTCAAATCCAATCTCTCATAAAAGAACGATGTTGGAGAAAACTTTACCGCCAGCGGAAAAATCCAATAGCGAAAGCTCTAAACGCCGCAAGTCTGGGGGCATAACGATACATACGGTCTGCATGGCCTCAGGAAAAGAAGAAATCCGTGTCTCGATGAGTCACCGACCGCAAACTCGATCATTGACAAAGGCTCAGGAGCAACAACAAAAGCTCGAAAAAATGCTGACCAAAATGGCAGCACTTACCGAACAAAAAGAAAATCTAAATAAAGAAGCCGAATAGCGTCAAGAGCAAGAGACTGACACAGAGTTCTTGCGAAGTGTGCTAGAAAGAAAAGACAAAGAAGTCGTGTGATTTTGCTTTTAGTTTCTAGGCCAGTCATTGAGGAACTGTCGGCGAACCTATTCGTTTCCTTTCAGGAAACTCGGGAGAAGATCTGCTGCGTTTATGCCTTCCAACCCGAAAACAGTGGTTATTACGACACCAGGTGAAATAGCTGCTTTAAGCAAACTGCTAACATAAAGCAGATGGCTCTCCTATTCCAAGACATGATAGGAATGATGATCCAACCGGAACCACCTTCCGAAGACCCGCCGATAATTATCGAGGATGACAGAGGAGAAACATCAAATCCTCCCCCAGCATTATCAGCTGAAAATGAGGAAATAATCACCAAGGTGGCCCTGGATGACTACAATGCTTAGTAAATCAGAGCTCACCAGGCCAATGAAGTCGCCAGCTAACTCGTCAAAACTGGGCAACCATATCCGGCCTGGTATGACCAAATTAAGTACACCGCGGGATATACTATCCCAAAGTTCCATGTTTACAAAGGAACGGGCAATCCCCACCATCACGTCGCACAATTCAGAGCTCTGTACGGCAATACTAGAGGTGACGACAAATTGTTGCTCCGCCAATTCGTTGGGAGTTTGTCCAAGACAACTTTCGAATGGCACTCGGAGCTCCCAAATGACTCCGTAAAAACATTCTCTGAAATGGAGTTATTGTTCACGCAACGGTTCGCCGGCGCAAGTGAATGCACTCCGATCCTGGCCTTGATCAATGCTAGGGTAAAGACAGGAGAAACTTGGGTCCAATACACGATCTGGTGGCAGAACCTGTGGTCTAAGTGCGAACAGTGCATTAAAAAGTCTCCAGCCGTGGGTATGTTCATCAGGACCTTCGATCCTCAATCGACCGTGTCCCAGTTCATGACATTCTTCAAACCCACAACCTTTCAAGTGCTTATAAACAAGCTACCCCAAATGGATCAGATGGGTCATAGCCCCTCCTCCTCAAATAAGGACCTACGAAATAACAAGGGGAAAGAGAAAGCGGCCTTTATTGCCAACACGCAACAACAGTCGGGTGGCCCAAAACTGGTTGCTCACCAAAACAACGCGCGTCCGCGTCTAAGTCCGTCCTTGGAAGAAAGGCTATGATGTGTTTACTCATTTCCTTGCGACAAGACGAGGAGATTGTTTGAACTGGCGTTGCGTAATAATCTCAACACATTGCAAGACCCACGGCATCCGGCATAACCCGGTGACGTCAATAACCCCAATTACTGCTCCTATCACAGAATAATGAGCCACCCAATTGAGAATTGCTACATCTTCAAAAATTGGGTTATTTACCAGTACCAGTAGGGAAAGTTTGTGCTGTCTGATAAATAGAGGGTAAACCCGCCCCAAATGCATACTCCTAAAATAGTGGACACACATGGGGCATCATGCTCGCTTATGGGGGAGATTCCATGGGAAGTAACTCTTTCAGCAAAAACTAAAAGAATGCTGAAGGATCTACAGGCATGTATGCCAGTCAGGTGGAAAATCCCACTTAAACATGAAATAATCGAAGGGATCCTAAAACCTGTCCCATGCCGAAAACCACCGACAAGGTGAAAAGTTCCCAATTCAAGCCTTCAAAGTCTTCCGAGAAAAAGAAGAAGACCAAGAAACCCGTGCAGCCTGCCGAGTAAGATGACAAGCGCACAGATCTACAAAAGTACATAGAGGCACTTGAGGAGTATAACCAGAAGGCGCGGACACCAGTCACGCTCAAAGAATTCCTCAAACATATTCTTGAGGATGTAGACAGTGACAATGATGAGGGAAATGAATCATCAGAAGAAGCGGAAGACTATGTAGCAAGTTGCCGCATGGTCTTTCATTCCTCATTTTATGACGAAGACGCTCCCTCAACGTCAGAAAACAATGTAGAGGAACTGGGGGCAAAATCGGCACTAAAATCCCCGAAACTGCCAAAAGAAGATTTGATTGAGAGACTTTTAAATGAAGCCTTTCAAATAAGCAAAGATGACCAAGAACGCGAAATAGCCATATATCAAAAGGCCAAGCGTCAGCGTCTGAATAAACAAGCTGCGGTGAGGATGAGTCGTAAAGTGCTCCGACCAAACTAAAGCACACCTGCAACAAATAAGAGCAGGATCAAAACTGAGAAGTGGTTCGCCAAAGCCCTATCAATGATGATGAAGCTACCACCTCTCATGAAGTATAGTCCTAGAGTCCCATACTCCGACGGAGGAGAATCACATCCAAAATACTGTTTATATCATCGAAGGGTTGCCCACCCCATCGAGGAATGTGGTGCCTTCAAGAAGTGGTGGCAAAGGTATGTTCCCATCGAAAACACGAGAAGCGCGAAGCTCACTGATTGAGAATAAGATTTTGCGTGTGCTTTTTAAAATCAAAGTTAAGAATACCGCAATCAATAACGGTGTCGCTTGGTAGCTAGCCGGTTGAGTACGGGTCGGTCCACAGGGAGAAGAATTCCTTTTCTTTATGTTCTAACGAGTTAAGTCCAAAAAATTGATGGTTTTGTTGTAGATCTATGAGTGAAAATAAATTGATAAAAAGGTTTGCTAGGGTTAGGATTAGGTTAGTTCGAAAAAGGGATTCTTCTCGCTTCTATCAATGCCCTAATTAAGAATATAGGTGTTAGAGTAATAGTCAACAACGGGGATTAGCACGACTAGAAAGAAACTAAGTTTCTTTCCTTTGTTCCTTGTCCGTCCGTTCTTGGCTCTTAGCCCTAACCACTGGTTAATTCAACCATAACCGGTCTAACTAGGGAATCACCACTATCTTATAGGATAGGGTGCCGTAGTGAGTGGATTATGGTTGATTTAAAGTGAGTCATTTAAATAAAATTATTTTGGCAAATAAAGGAGAGAGAGAGATTTCTTTCTCACAAAACTTCCCTATCCTAATCCTAACAAGTGAGGAATTACTCACTCATTAGGAAGGTGACAATCAAATTCATTTTTATAATTTTTTTAAAATTAGAAAACTAAATGAGAATTAAAATTACAGATAATAAAAGAACAGATAAAAATTGCAGGAATTAAAATTGCAGATAAAAAGAATGCAAGATAAACATAAAAAAATATCTTTATTGATGACCTCTCAACGATTCATTACAAAATGAGAATTAAATATAGAAATTGAAAAGAGATTAAGAACTAAAGAGAGGCATCTCAAAAGAGGCACCCAAAAGAGGCACACTTTATTTGGTTTGAGCCCTCCTATTTATAGATAGGAAAAACCCTAGGTTTACATTCTGATCCATACATGAAATTACAAAACAACCCCAAAGACCGAGTCAAAGCACCGACACCCCACCGACACGTGGATTGCACGGCCGCAGAACCACGGCAATATAGCCTGTTTGGCCACGGATCCGCGGCCATTTGGTGGGCTCATGGGCCCAATTCTCTAGGGTTTCTTCAGGTTGCTTTTATGTTCTGTTTTCTTCACTTGGTTTCTCAGAATCTCTTCTATTTTCTTTCAGATTTCCAACAGTGCAGAATTATATGGACTTTTACCATGAGTTTCGCGTTGAAATCTTGAATCTTGTGCTACCCTTGTACTTTGTGCATTGAACTATCTCATGATTTTCATTTGTTCCTTTAACTGTTAGGCGGCATCATACGGATTCATCTATTGTTGGTTGTAGTCTCACATTTGTAGCGTCTTTTCATGAATTTCACTGTAATGATTTGGGAACCTGTAATCTGCAACTATTTAGCAGACATGGATCAAAAGCACCTATTTATGTGTAATGTGATTAAGAATGGGCGATATAATAATGCAAAATTCTGATATGAATAAATACCCCCAAACTTATCTTTTGCTCGTCCTGAGCAAAGCCAATTTTATTCTCGAAAAATCCTAACCTCACTTTCGCAGGGAATCGCGATTGCACTGAGCTCGTGCAACAAGCCGTTAAACCTCTAGGTGTCTCTAGTAGGAGGAGTGTTGTCTCCTGAGGGTTTTTAGCGGATACTACCCACAAAATCCGATCAATTTGGCATGTTGACTTTCATTCTTCAATTTGGTATTCTAGCAAGAAATTCTATTATCTTCAACTTAGAAATCATCAACCTGTATTTTTCACACTCACTTATCATTTAACTTAAGATCGTATATGTTCTGTAAATTTACTTAGCTTTTAGCATCTTTTAAATTTTCCATCTAAGGTTCCATCTCAACTTAGGCATTTTTATCATCTCTACTGAAGATATAAGTCCTATTTTTCATTTCTATCTCTCATCCAAACCCCAATCATATACCCCTACGTGTTTGTAATTTTTACCCCTTCACTTGGAAATTCAATTCAAGTTATCATACTCTTGTCCATATCCAAAGTACTTTCAGTTGGTGAATTTTAAATGAAATTGCTCACACATCCTTCATGCGACCGTTAATACTTCTTGAGGTACTAACGACCGATTACAAAATGTGCTTGCGTATTTAGGCGTGTTTCCTCGTCTTGTAATACCTAAGGCTTAACAGTGACTCCCAAACCAGTTGGTCTAAGGCAATAGGTGATAAAGCACCCTCGTTATATTTTTTTATTTATGCTGCCTTAAGTAGTTACAAAACCAGTGTTCATTTTTTTTATGTCTCTTTATTCACCATTTAAACTTCATTTTATTTTCCTTCATACTAAGGATTTAAGGCAAGAGCATTTCAAGGTATGCTCTACTATTCCAAGTTTCAAGGTGCGTGTTTGTGCAAGTTGTAGGGTATATATTTTCAGAATTTAGACTTAAGGTTCGGAATTATTTTTCAGATTTACACTTCAATAAAAATTTCAATACTCTTCCCTTATTTTGACTTAGCCCAAGAACTGAACTCAAAATTTGCCTATTTCTAAATAAACTACAAGAACATATATTTTCTACAGTTAAACTTTAAGAAAGGTTATTTTTAGGATTTTTAATTTACTAAGTTTAGGATCTAGTTATTCCCTACTATTCAACCGTCATGTTGAACTTAAGTCACATATGGCCAAAATTGAACTTTTCAATTTTTATAATTTTTTAAAAATATTTCAATTTTTATGGGTTTTAAAATAAGTATGCAAATGCAAAAATATATATATGAATGTGAAGGAAGAAAGCTTACCGAGCACACCCCCAAACTTAAACTTGACAGTGCCCTCACTGTCAGGCTACACCAAGAGAGTCAAAATTGTCGGCACTCCCTTTTTTTTAATTTTAATTTTTATTATTAACAGAAAAAGATAACAAAATATATATACACAAAAAGGTTCCCCCCAAATTTAAGTGAAACAGTGTTTCCACTGTTGAAGCATTAAAGTTCAGAGTTAGGGGGGAGAAAAACACAGTATCAAGCTATACAAAGCCTTACACAGGCCAAAGGTTAATACCAACCATTCAAAAAATTTATCGTTATAATGGTGTGGTTGGTGAAAGAATGTAGTGTAGAGAAAAGAAATGAGAAACACACGAGACCGTGTGGAGATAGAAGCAGTATATGGTCTCGTTGGAGGAGAAGAATGGCGGAAGGGAAAAAGAAATGGTGTTGGTTCGAATTTTTCAGGTGGAGGTTGATTAATCACAAAATCCGTGTCATTTAGGAATGCGAGTTCGTCGGCGAAAATATTTTCGAAACTTTCATCGATGGTCCGATTAAACATTTCAATGTCAATAAGTGTCGCGCCAGAATTCAACACACTTGATTTTTCAAAAATTACGGAGCTAGGAGACTCGTAAGGCTCATCTACCTTATTCTCAAAAGAGTCTAAATCAAGTTGTTTTTCTAGAATTATCGAACTCAAAATATCGGATTGTGATTCATTAATACTCGCTATCATTAAAGGAAGATTAGAAGAAGAACCATAGAAAGTGGGAGAAAGTAGCGGAATACGAACTTAAGGGTGGAAATGGAGTGTATAAATTAGCACAATTTGTAATGACCGATGTGTAAAAAGCGATTGTGCTAATCTATCAACCCACTGAAAAATAAAGTCAAATCCCTCAAGATTCATGAGAAAACATGGGTACGTCGAACTTGGTAAACCAGACATTTAAAATGAAAGTGTAACGGTTTCTCGGAAGGTCGGAACGAGGATGGAGGAAAGTGATTAAGGAAGGGTATCGGTTAAAGATTCAGGAGGGTGTGCACAGTCAATGAAAGGGATAGAATGAATTGAAAAAACCGACTCCTCAAGTAAAACTGCTTCATCCTCAATAATTTTCTCAATACTCTCCTCAAATTTTAGCTTATCCATGCAATTCTCATCAAAATCAAGAAACATATGAAGTTCGGGAGAAACATTTAATGACTCGGGATGATGAATTGGAGAGAAAAATTCAGTCAAATCTGCGGGTTCATCATCCAAAATATTCCCAACGTCGATATCCTCAATCAAGTGAAAATCAATTTTTTCAGACACCTCATCAAAAGCATGGATATTTATCAATTCAGGTTCTAGAGTGGAGGTGTAGAGGTCAAAAGGATTGGTGATGGTTTCACTCGAAAGGGACCCTTCACAATCTGGTAAATCAAACACTGCAAAGTCGTGCAACTCATTAAACGTTTTATCTTCAACTGGTGAATCATTTGGAACACTTGATAGATATTCGAAACCGGAGTTATGGGATTCAATTGGGGATGGGTAGGTTTGATTTGGAAGTGTGTACAGCTCACTCTCACCTCTCAAATTCTCAATCTGTCCAACCGCCTCATCATACATTAGAAAATTTGGAGCTAATTGGAAACTACCTACCGGGTTACTAGGTTGTATAAGGGCGGCCATGGACGCATTCAAATCCATCATCTGTTGTCTTGACGCTACCAAAAAATCTTCCAACGACTGTTCCAGACTAGACATGGGTTGTGAATGGGTTTCAGTAAAAGATACAAAGTTGTTTGGATACTGGAAACTCCCAAATGGCTGTGTAGAAACAATGTCTAGGGAAGGTGCGAAAGTCGGGTAGGACTGGTAGGAATTGAATGGTTGGACAGGAGTAGGATCAATATTTAGATAAGAAGGTGAATGGAATTGTTGATTCAAAGAATTCGCAGTGGTGAAAAGAGTGAAAGATCGGTTACGAGATTGTTCAATATGTTCAGCAATAGACATGGGTTTCGGGGTTACAACAGGACTCGGAAAAGTTGTATCAACGTAAGAAGGTGGTGAAGGTTGAAACGGTTGATACAAAGTGGATTGCGGAGTCCAATTGTTTTTCCTAGACGCATCTATTCGATCTTTCAAAGAGGTTTTGGGCATGGAGGGGTCGTCCGAAATTCGACCAAAACAATGAGCGTAGGAAGTAATGTCTGGTTGAGAGTACCAAAGTTCGGCAAGAGTTTTGCGAGGTGGGGTACCCATGATGTGATGAGAGAAAGGAGAAGAAAAAGAATGTGATTTTTTTTTTTAATTTTTATTTAATTTTTTTTAAAAAAATTGTTTGTTTTTGGAGTTTTGAAATTTTTGAAAGTTTTTTTTTTAGAAAGAGTTTTGCAAAAAAATTGTACGGAACTACAACACAATTTCAAACAACCACAGTTTAAACATGCACAATCAAACCTAGAACTAGGGACTCCTAAGTCAACTAGACTGCTCCTAACTGGTCCAAAAGGCAAGTTGTAAGATATCCCTCAAATCGCCTCTTCACCGCCAGTTGTGGCCAGGTAAGAACAAGTAAAGAAAGGAGGGATCCGCTCACGAATCACCGTGAGACAGACCTTTTAAAATTACCTTTCCCACTTGTCTAGCGTAGGCACCACAAAGTCAGGTTTAGATAAATGACCGATTTCCCACAACTTTCCTCTGTCCTAATGAGCGCGACAGTCCTTATTTGGTTGAGTCTAAATATTTTTTAATTAACTCGAGGGTTGATGCATATGCTTTTTGTGGTTTTTGGGGTCTTAGGAAGGGTAATGAAATCCCTACCTAATCTGGATTGGTGTTATAGCCCCTTAAAAGTCCGTATTAATTATGCAAAGCAGTTAACACACCAAAAACACTTGCAATTTTTTTTTTATTTGGCAGCGCAAAGAATCCTGCACAAAAACAATTTATTGGAGAGAGAGCAAGATTTTGCGCAAAGAACCCTGCAGGAAAAAATTTCAGTGGAGCTCAGGGTAGGAGAGGGGACAAAAATACTTACAGAAAATTTTTGGGGTGCTGACGTCAGCAGTTGACCGCGGTTCCGCGGTCAAACGCTTGAATTCGCCACGGTTCCGCGGTGGTTAAGTTGGTTTGGATCTCCAAAATTTTTCTGTTGTCTATTGTGATTCTCCTTTATCTGTTCAGAACTTCTGTTTGTTGATTTGTACACTGGCTTTTTCCAGATCTGAATCAGTCCATCTTCTTTTCCTACGCAATTCACACAATACCTCTCAAAAAGAACAAGTTGAATTTTATTTTATTTTATTTTATTTTTTGTTTTAAAATTTTTCAATTTTTATAATTTTTAAATTTTTTATTTTTTATTTTTTATTTTTTATTTTTTTAACCCGAAATTACACAAAGAAAGAGACTACCGTCTCCCCGGCAACGGCGCCATTTGATTTAGAATAAAATTTTGCGTGTGCGCTTTAAAATCAAAGTTAAGAATACCGCAATCAACAACGGTGTCGCTTGGTAGCTAGCCGGTTAAGTACGGCCCGGTCCACAGGGAGATAGATTCCTTTTCTTTATGTTCTAACGAGTTAAGTCCAAAAAATTGGTGATTTTGTTGTAGATCTATGAATGAAAATAAATTGATAAAAAGACTTGCTAGGGTTAGGATTAGGTTAGTTCGAAAAAGGGATTCTTCTCGCTTCTATCAATGCCATAATTAAGAATATAGGTGTTAGGGTAATAGTCAACAACGAGGATTAGCACGACTAGGAAGAAACTAAGTTTCTTCCCTTTAGTCCTTGTCCGTCCGTTCTTGGCTCTTAGCCCTAACCTCTGGTTAATTCAACCATAACCGGTCTAACTAAGGAATCACCACTATCTTATAGGATAGGGTGACGTAGTGAGCGGATTATGGTTGATTTAAAGAGAGTCCTTTAAATAAAATTATTTGGGCAAAGAAAGAAGGGAGAGAGATTTCTTTCTCTCAAACCTTCCCTATCCTAATCCTAATAAGTGAGGAATTACTCACTCATTAGGAAGGTGACAATCAAATTCATTTTTATAATTTTTTTTAAAATTAGAAAACTAAATGAGAATTAAAATTGCAGATAATAAAAGAACAGATAAAAATTGCAGGAATTAAAATTGCAGATAAAAAGAATGCAAGATAAAAATAAAAAAAATACCTTTATTGATGACCTCTTAACGATTCATTACAAAATGAGAATTGAATCTAGAAATTGAAAAGAGATTAAGAACTAAAGAGATACATCTCAAAAGAGGCACCCAAAAGTGGCACACTTTATTTGGTTTTGAGCCCTCCTATTTATAGATAGGAAAAATCCTAGGTTTACATTCTGATCCATACATGAAATTATAAAACAACCCTAAAGACCGAGTCAAAGCACCAACACCCCACCGACACGTGCATTGCACGGCCGTGGAACCGCGGCAAAATAGCCTGTTTGGCCGCGGATCCGCGGCCATTTGGTGGGCTCATGGGCCCAATTCTTTAGGGTTTATTCAAGTTGCTTTTATCTTTTGTTTTCTTCACTAGGTTCCTCAGAATCTCTTCTATTTTCTTCCAGATTTCCAACAGTGCAGAATTATGTGGACTTTTACCGTGAGCTTCGCGTTGAAATCTTGAATCTTGTGCTACCCTTGTGCTTTGTGCATTGAACTATCTCAAGATTTTCATTTGTTCCTTTAACTGTTAGGCGGCATCATACGGATTCATCTATTATTGGTTGTAGTCTCATATTTGTAGCGTCTTTTCATGAATTTCACTGTAATGATTTGAGAACCTGTAATCTGCAAGTATTTAGCAGACATGGATCAAAAGCACCTATTTATATGTAATGTGATTAAGAATGGGCGATATAATAATGCAAAATTCTAATATGAACACTCGCGCTCGTCGACATCAAAATGACAAGACAAACGCGTATGAAGAAACGACTGGCAACTGTCATATGGTTGGTAGCTGTTCGGAGGGGAAGAATCTCAAGATCTCATCTTTAGGAGCGATTCTAGAGATGAAACACCCCTCGACTCTCTCATTGAAAATCCCCCTTAGAAAAAGAAGAGGAGGAGAACAACTGCGAAAATATTTAGTTACGTAACCATACGCTATCTGAGAAGAATTTCGGACCTACAAACAAAGGTTCGAACAAAAAGGACAAAAAGAAAGGGAAAATGCCCCGAGAAAATCGCCCTCGATGAAGAAGTGGTCAAAGAGCTCGCCGCAAAGGACCCGCCTAAGAAAAATAAAGTGGATTACAACGTCATACTTTGTCACGACCCGAAAAAGGCACGTGACTGGCACTTGAATCATATGAAGTCTACAGGACCCCACCTAATTCAAGTAAGCCAAAAGCCCAGAAATCTAAACCTTTTTAGGGAAAATAGTGGAGGTGAAATTTTGAAATAAGGTTTAATGAAATCAGGTTCCTTCTTAAATACATAAGTAATATAATCTGAAAACAATGTTGTGTGGCTAATTGAAAACACTTTTCGCCGTGGAAAATTTCGGCAGCACCTCTTTTGTATATTTTAACCCGAAAAACGGTACAAGCAATGATATATATATAGGCATCCCCAAGCGGGAGCTAGCTCTTCACCAAATGGCGGAAACAACCACGCAAGATAATATAAGTATACAACGCCGAAGGCGAGGATCAAAACTCGGAAAGAAAACAAGAAAACTAAACATCATCAAGAAAAATCAGAAACGACAATAAATACATAAGCGTGACTCTAAAGCCGAAAGAATATACAACTGTGGTTATCTAAGACTACTAAATATACAAGTCTGGTTGATGGAGCTTTAGACTAGATACAACTGAAATAAATAAAAGTACAATGCTGGTCACGATGCAAGTGAACCCACCTACCAAAGCAATCACTCGGAAGGAAGTAGTGTGCCAGCGAAGCCGCTATGGAACCTGTACGGCTAAAGCTGCAAGAAACTGTGGCACAACGGGGTGAATTGCCAACTCATGAGTAGAAGATATCACCGAGTAGAAATCGCATGTATGACGATCTCCTAGGTCATACAGTAACATACTCAAATATAACACTGAAACATCTGGCAATGGCAAGGGTAATCATCTAAGCATAAGTGTAATACCAAGTACTCGTGTCAGTGCCTCAAGTAGCAATATGTCATATATATGATGTATGAATGCATCAAGAATGAAATCAGAATATATCTGTACGAGAAATATGTGTTCTTATCTCAGTAAGATTTTAGTACAAAAACTGGAATATCATCAATGAAATCGACAGAAATCCTTGTCAAATATCGACCAATATCCTTAAATCCCGGGCTCCGTCAGTCCGGATCGGCCGATATCATCCAATCTCACGACTACGGTCGGTATCCTCCGGATATCCGCTGCGCCAAATATCACCGGTAGATAGTCTTCCCCTGCCAGGCTCATCGTTTACAACTCGAGCTTCTTGCCCCGGGGTACCTTACCGGGTCCACCATATACCCGAAACGGTTCATCCCACTCCTTGAATCGGGTCTCGAAAACCAACACAATCAGGAAAACTCATGGTGGGTGCCATATACATCATATCACGAGAAAACCACAACTTGCAATTTGTAAAATGATAATGAGTTTATAAAATTCTTGCGGTTTTCCCCCAAATCCAGAAATCTCATGGAAAATCTAAAATCCCAAAATCAAGAGCCAATAAGCAGTGAATATCGGCATAAAGCCCACAATATTGCATAACAGAATGAATATATAAATGCATGGGGGTATCTAAGTAAGGAATGCAATATCTAAACTAGCATATGAGAGCAAGCATCCTAATAATATGTTGAAACTACCAGCTAGCAGGTTATACGAATGAAGTAAAGTTTTCTAAAGTGTACGTGACATGGCAATTACCGATGATGATGTGTATGAGCCGGCAAGCAAGTCTACGTGCAACATACGCATCATCGGTAATGGTGTTGGTGTCCTAACAGCCAAGATCATAAAAGCTAAGGAAAACACATGTATATATATGAAGTGCAATGAGAGCAACATGAATATGACGGAAAATGAATAGTAAATGCTACATTATAGAATATACATATTTGTATACGAGTCATACGGTTTTTGTGTTTTGAAATAGCATGAATCGCGGTTTTTAGAAAAATAGGGACTACGGTGTTTTGAGAAAATAGATATCTTTTGAAAATCCGTAGCATCCCTCGTTTTATTCTTTGAAAAAGCTTACGATTCATCGGTTTTTGAAAATAGGTATGACTCGCACCTAAGTTAACCTATATCTATGCAACTAAAGACAAAACTAAGAACCTAATTGAAGGTAATAAGAAATCTATAATATCCCGAGCCGATATATTTAATAGTCGTCAATCCGGCCTCATATCATCACGTACGGTAATAATACATCGTACTACATTCTCGAGTCAAGAGTGCGGATCAATCATCATATCTATACCTCGTACCGTAAAATCCATCGTACGACATCCCTAAAATCGAGGGTATGGGTCAAATATCATATATACATCATTATTCGTATGGTATCATCCTCATACAATATCATGATCAGCGGTACGGATCTATGGTCTCGTACATGCTAATATCATCAATTCATATATTATCGGTATGAATACATATCGCCTAACGATCCATTATAATATCCTATCATATACCATATCACGACTCAATCACATATCAAAAATCTCACGGCATCATGCCCGATCATATCGACTCATCTCCACATATCACATGCTGTCCTCATCACCCGTGTGTGTGTGTGTATACTCACATACACACACACACACACACACACACACACACACACATATTGTTGGCTATAGTGCCCTTAAGTCAATTATTGAATCGCAGACACGCGATTGTGATGATTGAGAGAGGACCTATACCGGTAGAACAGTCTTACTCGAGATGATAGTATGCTATCTGGTTTTTCTTTATCATCATGTACATGTTTCAGGTGGTATTACAGATCACTATTACATATTGATAGAGCCTATAGGATTCTTGCTTGACTACTAGCATTATGATGACGATCATATACGTGGGAGCTGGGTGGTCTATAAGCACATCCTTAAATATCCCTAGTCGTGGGAGTATCAAGACCGGGCATCAGTACTCCGGAGTAGACTCATGTATATTGATCCAGACCCTGACGAGGGGCGGTGGCCGGTCTCACAAGCCATTGGTGTTAGTTTTTTCACCTAAGATAGTATACAGGTGCTCATTGGGTTATGATTACACTGGACGGACTCGCCGGGAACCTGCTAGTTGGTATTATACCTATTGTCAGATAGCAGTTCCCTGGTGACATGTGTTCAGGTTTGTCTGTCGACCTGAGATCGTCATTTGTCTCATGTGAGTTCCCACTGTGCTTTGATTACTACCCTAACACGGCTCAAAGGAGTCGTGCAAACAGGTTTTAGTTGGGTACAGTCCCGAGCCACATGGAGGCAGTGAGCGGATCGTCGGGGATTCGTCTCTCCCGGTATTGTGGGTTGATGTCGCGTTGTGCATGGGTGTCCATCACCAGAAATCCTCGATCGGGGTAGACGAGAATTACCGATTCAGGATCGATAGTTTCTCAGGTGGTGATGGGTTTCATACCGACACGAATTATCGTATTATTAGGGGTATGACTTTATCCACCCCCTAGACTCGATATGCTATACTCTTAGACGAACAGACCGAACTGTACGGATATTGTCACTGTCAGGCTCAGTAGGGGTTTGGATGAGTTTGCTCGGTGGCATTCTTTTGGCTCAATACCTGGGTAGCCGTTACGTACAGCTAGTGCCGCTGACCTGCTTGTGGTTAAACACACTACCAGTGTATTGACGAATCTTTAGAGTCCCACACAGAGGGTTTTCACGGTTCAGACGATTTGGTGTAGATGACGTATGTTGGTACATACAGGTGTCCAATTAAATATGTGTACAGGCTGCACAGACTTTAATCGGACGGTTGATAATACTGGTGGCTTAGGATTAAGCCGGATTATTAAATCAGGTTTTGATTTAATAATTTATATATATGTATTCTAATATTATTATTCACTATTCATTTTCTCTCTTGGCTATTCGTATTTTTCTACGAATATACGTATATGTATTTCGATACGTGTACAGGGTTGTATTCCGTATTTATACGGAATAGTTTCTAGAAGATTTGACACCTCATTATTTGATTTTTCTTTTTGGAAAATCATTTTGGGAAATGAGGTGGAGGGGGTGAGGTCGCATGAACATTGTTTAGAATGTAGAGAGGTATGGCATGGACTTTTTTATTGGAAAAATGAAAAGAGATATTTTGTTGCATGATTGCAAAAGGGGGGACTGCCATAATTCTCTAATGCCTTGATCTTCTTTTTTCATTTCTTGACATGCTTCATCACTCTCTCATTCAAACTCTCACTTGGAGACTTATCCATTTTTCTTTAGTTGCTCATGCCACATGTTTCCACACCTCCTCTTGATCTTCTATGGTTTCTCATGGAGCATTTATGATGAGAGAAAAATTATAGTGACACATTCCTACACCTCCACTCTCCATTGCTAGCAACCATGGAGCATCGGTTGCCTCGCTTGGAGAGGCTGAAGCTTGCACCGTTTCCCTCAGGTGGATCATCGTAGATGAAGGAAGACCGGCAACCAAACTTGATCCGCAACCTCTAGGAGCTTGGGATGAAGGTTGAAGATCAAAGGACATGGATCAACTTGGTATAACTATTCCTAACGCTTTATATTGCTTGATAATATAGGGTTTAGGGTAGACCCGGGCATCGGGTAATGGTAGCGCCGGTTTTGAAAATTTTTGTTCCGCACTTGGCCACGGTTTGATGGTCGGGGCGCTGCCGTAACCCAATATGGTATCAGAGACAACCCTTTAACCCCATACTAGCTTGTTTGCATAACGTTAGAATATCGATCGACAAATTTTTCCGAATCAAATTTTCATTTCTAGTGCTTGCTGTCGAATTTCAAAGTTGTTCAGAATTTTTTTTTGGGATATCTTAAAAATATGTGCAGGCAAAACTATAGCTGTAGAAAAAATTTGGGCATGTAACTCCAAAATTCGGCATCGGAACCGGTGCAAAATGGCACATTTTGCAGCGGTTCCGCCGCGCTTTTTGGGCTACAGTGCCCCAAAATTATTTTGGGGTTTTAGTTCATGGAAATTTGATTTTTGGTATATATGGTTTTGGCCCAAATTTTTCTGAGTGCTGGTTATACATTTGGGGCCAATTTGGAAAGATTTAGTCGATCGAAATTTTAATTGTGTGTTTACGGTACATGCATTACTATCTGTGACCGTGAATGTCATTCAAGTGGTACAAACCGTCTAACTGCTATATGTTCTTTTAGACGGATTTGCGAACGTGACATTCACATTGATGTTTTGTGTTGTGTTGTGATTGTGGTTGGATTGTCATGGTGGATAGCTTGGGTGCAATGTTAGTATAGTTTAGTTTCATTTGTACATTTGATTTTGTGGGGCGAGCGTCCGACTTGTGGGCTGCCGTCATTACCAGTTTGTATATTATTTATTTGGGGCACGACCAGGTTGAGGTCGATGTCACCCTTATACATATTATTTTCTTTTCTGTACTAGAATTACCCCGCGGTGGAGTGCACGAATAGCCAGGTTCTAGAGGGCAACGGGTCCGCATCTCATGGCGTTGAGACGGAGGGGACCTTACTCTAGAATTGGCGGGCTATTCATTGCACTCGTAGGGGGTATAGGTTGACCCACAGAGGGGTGCCCAAGTTACCGGATTCCGTGAAGTGCTGGGTGGCCCATTCACGTTGTTGATTGGGTTGCCTCGCTTCTGGGATTGGCGGGTAACTTGCCACACTCATAGGGGTCTAGGTTTTCATTGCACAGGCTATCCACACGACAGGGAACGTTGGGTCTCACTTGCGGCTCAAGTGAAACCCGAGGTTCCAAGATTATCCACCATTCTGTGTTGCTTCTGTGATGCTTCTTTGATGTTGCTTTATATCATGCGTGAGAAAATTGTTATATATATATTTGTACATATACTAGTAGATGTTGTATATGTTTTGCACCCACGCTAGTCCAGTCCCCGCTCTGTCGTTAGTTAAGTAACCTAACGAGTGATGACGGGACCCAGTGGCGAATGAGGATGGCATATACGTACATCATATTTTCGTTCTTTTCTGGTGTGATTAATTGATGGGACTGCGTTGATTTTGATCAATGCAAGGATAAAACAAACCTATATATGATGTTGTTGGAACCAAGTTTTTAAAAACTGACATTATAGACGTTCTCTTTTGCTTTGCATAGTGGTATTCGGTTATGAATATCCTGCACCACATTCGACGAGGCAAAGGCCGAGATCCTTTCATCGGGAGTGACCCCATGGGCATAAGTTTGCGTCATCATAATAACTTTACTATAGTCGATTCTTTTGCTTTGCATTGTGATATTCAGTTAGGAATATCATGCACCTCATTCGATGAGGAAAGAGCCGAGATCCCTTCACAGGGAGTGACCTCTTTAGCAAAAGTTTTCGCCACTATATATTTATGAAAGCACTCGGTTCCTTCAATGATATCAAGTTCATTACGTTAATGGTTTTTTGCCAAAAACCAGCCGTAGCCCTCCGTCATTTCTTATAAGTACTATTTAGTATTCGTGCTATGTTTGTAGGCAAGCGTTAAGGAATAGTGTACGGTAGCTGAATAATACTTATTTGTAGCATGGATATGCGATTGATCGGGACAGTCGTACAACTTTGTTGGCAAGAGTCAAAGGTTTGTGCGGGTGGGTTCGAGTTAATCCTGGACAAAGACAAGTTGAACTTGACTAGTGGCCTATAACTTGTTGGAAAGCATCAAGGTTATAGGTCGTTAGGGGTAAAAACCATATCGGGAGTTTCAAACATACAGGAAACTTGCCAGGCATGCGCATACCTTCTGGAGTATGGTGACTTGAGTGGATTCCATCAAGTTATCATGCGATGATAGTTGGATCCCGATTCCTACTGATGAGTTGGTTTACTTCTCGGGTGATTTTAGATGATCCCGACTAATTCTTCTTTTGGGTTTGGAGGAGAATTTGAGGATACATTGGGAGACATCTTGATTAGATAAAGTGATTAACCATTCTGATCTAGGTTAGAGTGCACGCTGAGTGTTTCTTTTCTCTCTCTCTTTTTGGCAGCGACCATGGCCCGACCCTAGACTAAAACTCAGAAACCAAGTTGACCGAACCTTCTTAAAACACTTTAGCTTTTGGAATGTCACGGTGACGCATAACTCAATGCCACTACTACTTTCCCTTTGCATTTCTCTGGAACATTCCGTATCACTACAAAGATCCATATTTATAGGATATGCCATTGTATAGTTACATACGAATTCGATGGAACTTGTTCCAGTTCGAGAATGGTTTCTGGTTCTGGAGAAATTGAATAGAACTATTCAGTTGTCTTTTCCTTTTACCTTCTCTCAGGTTGTGAGGGCTCCTAGGATTTGGAGAGGGTACACCAATTGTGCTTATTGGATAGTCTTCTTCCAAACCATTGGCTGATGCCGAAAGGTGGGGAAGGAAGAAAACCAATTAGCCTAAGTGTGGTATACAGAAGGTAATAAGTAAAGACAAATAAAAGGATTAGAAAGAGGGAAGAGTAAATTGCGACTGCTATCATTCATGACCAAACTGCGTATATCATCGCCACTCCTACTTCACCTTTGAATTTCTCCAGAACACCCCGAATCACTACGAAGATCCGCATTTATGGATAATCCATCGTATAGTTATATACGAACTCTAAGGAACTTGTTCCAGTTTGAGGATGGTTTCTGGTTCAGGAAAAATAAAATAAGGATTATTCAGTTATCCTTTCCTTTTACCTTCTCTCAGATTGCGAGGGCTCTTAGGATTAGGAGGGTTCACCTATTACGCTTATTGGATAGTCTTCTTCCAAACCTTAGGCCGGTGCCAAAAGGTAGGGAAAGAAGAAAACCATTTAGCCTAAGTACGGTGTACAAAAGGTAATAAGTAAAGAAAAATAAATGGATTTGGAGAGATGACAATGAAGTATATGGTTACAGTCATGAATCTGGATAATAGAAGAGGCATTACTAGGAATACCCGCTACCCTTTCGAAACATTTTAATGTTTCAGTTTCACTATGTGTTGTTAATTGAAAACTGATTTCCCAATTAGATTCTTACTCCAGGGTATGTATTTACCAGATTCGTTTCTCACATATGTATGGCGTTACAGATGGTGAGTGGGAGTAGAATATTGGAAATTAGGTGATTATATTCTCATTATATCGGAATTCGTTGTAATTGGTGATATTTGAGGAAATCACCTGGGTTTTGCCTGACGGCAAATATTTGGTTTTGAATATCCGTTGTTATGAACCAATTTCAAACTGATATATCTGTACGTTTATTTTAAAAAGTGAGATATAACATTTTGAAATTATGTCTATGTCATTTACCTATATCAGTTGGTGATTAGGTAAGGTGCATTCAACAGCGGTATAATTCTTCTTAACCGTAATACAGTTTTCAACTTACGAGGCACATAGTTTGAGTTATTAAACTTAGTGGACTTATACAAAATATTGTATGTTGTCCGGTGTCCATTAGGACAAAGAGGTTGGTACTCGTACTATATTCTGTTTACTCATGACTTCTCCAGTTCTAGACAAGTATTTCGTTGAAATACAAGGTCCAAATTTTGAGAAGTTATAGGTATATGAATAAAGTAGAGAACCATATGTTGCAAGTACCAGGATTCTTCAAGGTGATCAAAGATGTAGATACTTGTGCTAGGTATTCCGTTGAAAGCAATGGTTTTGAGAACTTGCTTCTCTTTCAGATTACTCATATTTGGATGCACTTCTAGTTGAGTAATGTTGATCGGCCTCCTTTCATTTAGTTGACATGCACTGGAAACAGCTGCATGATTTGAATCTGGTTCCAATTAAAGCAGTGCCTCTGTTTCTATATTGTACATAGAATGGTTCATATCTTAACAATGTTAACATATATGGAGTTGTCCGGCTTATGCTTAAAACCAGACTCTGGATAACTCAAAGCACGTTTCTGTAATTGCAGTTTGTGGGTTATCCTGGGTTATGACGAGGGTTAACTTTCTACCATCTGGAAGATCAATAGTGATATTGTTCTTGACTTGCCACAGTTTTAGTAAAATGGATTTTTTCAGAAAACAAAAGTAGGACTATGGTAGAACTGGAAGTGATTCCAGAACCACAAATGATCGCTGAAGATTTAATAAGAACCTGAGGATTCAATTGGATTTGACATTCCATTAGCCACTCCGCAGATTTGGTGGATAACCTCAGGCACCCGAGAGGTACTTCGGTTTTCTCAGAGACGGTGACAGGGAGGTTCTTGTTTACCCAGACTTGCCATTGCTGCTGTTCTAGACTATGAAACTCAACAAGAGGATGGGTATAGCATCGTTCTGAACTAGATTTAGAAGTGCACGTGTATATGACTCTGCCAGAAGGTTGTTGTAGTTAGTAGGAGCAGCGGAAGCGCAGTGGGCAAATAGCTTATGTCTATTTCTAGACTAAAACAGGTATAACGGAAATAGATCATCTATTTTTGATGTGACAGTCATAGGTTTTGACTTCATCAGAATAGAAGATGGATATGGTAAGAAGTTAGTAAGGAGTGATGTCCTGGTATTTGGATGACATACTCTTGATAGGAAGAGATCTTCCTATACTACGATCGGTTATACAGTGGTTGTCACAAGGTTTTTCTCCACACAGGATATGGATAAAATATTAGATTTTCTGGTCACTAGATCTATGGTTTTAGATCTAGATTTGGGAAATTTCCCAATTTGGGTGCTTTGACACTATTCTAAAGGCGTTTTAGAATGGACGACTCCTGGCATGGTGGTGTACCTGCAGCTGATGGAGTCACCCTCTCTAAAGGATATCTTACAGACTAAAGGGGAGAGGGATTTGCATGATTGGCATATCACTTGCTTAGGCAATTGAGTCAATCATGTGATATCAAGTACCACACCAGATATTGCTTTTGCACTAGCTGCAATAAGCATATATTAATCCAATCGTGGAGAAACATTGGAAAGCAGTTATGAACGTAAGTGGATGTTCTTGGGATATGGTAATGGCAACCTCCTTCAGGAGACGGTTATCATTTCAGGCTTCCAAGGTGACTTGGATAACAGAGTGACTGTCAGAGTTTTATTTTTCTCTCTTTTGAGGGACAGTATGTTGGACAAGTGGTCCAAGCGGATACTGAGGAAGGCATGGCGCAGTATACTGATTAAGTTCAGTGGATGATACAATCTAAGAAGTTTGCTGGATTTGGAGTTCATTTGTGAACTGGGTCCCATCAGATATCCAGACATATTTTAAGACAGGTATTGCTCATTTCGGGAGATAGCTTTCTCCACGAAGTTGAGATATAGAGAGATACAGAAAGAAACGCTGGAGCAAATCCACTGACTGAGGTTATTTCTCGAACGCAATAGTTTCTCAAACGGGCTTTGCGAGACTGATTAGTAGAGGAGTTGGGTGTTCGGCATCACACGGGCTGTGAGTATGCGACACCGCAATAATTGGCCTTAAGTGCAAGTGGGAGATTGTTGGCTATAGTGCCCTCGAATCAATTATTGAATCGCAGACATGCGATTGTGTTGATTGAGGGGGGACCTATACCGGTAGAACAATTTTACTCGAGATGATAGTATGCTATCTGGTTTGTCTTTATCATCATGTACATACTTCAGGTGGTATTACAGATCACTATTACATGTTGATAGAGCCCATAGGATTCTTGCTTGACTACCAGCATTATGATGGTGATCATATATGTGGGAGCTGGGTGGTCTATAAGCACATCTTTAAATGTCCCTAGTCATGAGAGTATCGAGACTGAGCATCAGTACTCCGGAGTAGACTAGTGTATACTGATCCAGACCCTGACGAAGGGCGACGGCCGGTCTCACAAGCCATTGGTGTTAGTTTGTTCACCTAAGATAGTATACAGGTGCTCATTGGGTTATGAGTACACTGGACGGACTCGCCGGGAACCTGCTAGTTGGTATTATACCTATTGTCAGATAGCAGTTCCCTGGTGACATGTGTTCAGGTTAGTCTGTCGACCTGAGATCGTCATTTGTCTCATGTGAGTTCCCACTGTGCTTTGATTACTACCCTAACACGGCTCAAAGGAGTCGTGCAAACAGGTTTTAGTTGGGTATAGTCTCGAGCCACATGGAGGCAGTGAGCGGATCGTCAGGGATTCGTCTCTCCCGGTATTGGGGGTTGATGTCACGTTTTGCACGGGTGGCCATCACCAGAAATCCTCGGCCGGGTAGATGAGAATTACTGATCCAAGATCGATATTTTATCAGGTGGTGATGGGTTTCATACAGACACGAATTATCGCGTTATTAGGGGTTTGACTTTATCCACCCCCTAGACTCGATATGCGATACTCTTAGACTAACAGACCGGACTGTACGGATATTGTCACTGTCAGGCTCGGTAGGGGTTTGGATGAGTTTGCTCGTCGTCCTTCCTTTCGCTCAATACCTGGGTAGCCATTACGTACAGCTAGTGCCGCTGACGTGCTTGTGGTTAAACCCACTGCCAGCGTATTGACGATTCTTTAGAATCCCACACAGAGGGTCTTCACGGTTCAGGCGATTTGGTGTAGATTACGTATGTTGGTACAAACAGGTGTCCGATTAAATATGTGAACAGGCTGCACAGACTTTAATCGAAAGGTTGATAATACTAGTGGCTTAGGATTAAGCTGGAATATTAAATCAGGTTTTAATTTAATAATTTATATATATATATATATATATGTATGTATGTATGTATGTATTCTAGTATTATTATTCACTATTCATTTTCTCTCTTGGCTATTCGTATTTTTATATGAATACGCCTATATGTATTTCGATATGTGTACCAGGTTGTATTCCGTATTTATACGGAATAGCTTCTAGATGATTTAATACCTCATTATTTGATTTTTCTTTTTGGAAAATCATTTTGGGAAATGAGGTGGAGGGGGTGAGGTGGCATGAACATTGTTTAGCATGTAGAGAGGTATGGCATGGACTTGTTTATTGGAAAAATGAAAAGAGATATTTTGTTGCATGATTGCAAAAGGGGGGGCTGCCATAATTCTCTAATGCCTTGGTCTTTTTTTTTCTTTTCTTGACTTGCTTCATCACTCTCTCATTCACACTCTCACTTGGAGACTTAGTCATTTTTCTTTAGTTGCTCATGCCACATGTTTCCTCACCTCCTCTTTATCTTCTATGGTTGCTCATGGAGCATTGGTGCCGAGTGAAAAACTATAGTGACACATTCCTACACCTCCACTCTCCATTGCTAGAAACCTTGGAGCGTCGGTTGTCTCGCTTGGCAAGGCTGAAGCTTGCGCCGTTTCCCTTAGGTGGATCATCGTAGTTGAAGGAAGACCGGCAACCAAACTCGATCCGCAACCTCTAGGAGCTTGGGACGAAGGTTGAAGACCGAAGGACACGGATCAACTCGGTATAACCATTCCTAACTCTTTATATTGCTTGCTAGTATAGGGTTTTGGGTAGATCCGGGCATCGGGTAATGGTAGCGTCAGTTTTGAAAATTTTAGTTCTGCATTTGGCCACGGTTTGATGGTCGGGACGCTGCCGTAACCCAATACATATACACACAAAAATCACGTGTGTGTATGTGTGCGCGCGCATGTGCATGTGCGTGTGACTACGTATAACCTGCAATTTGCCACGAAGGTAATCATCCTTTGGATAGGTTTTCCTAGATCAACCTAAGCTAACCTAAGGTCTTCTAAATACCCTATTCACTAAGTATCCAAATATAGCATCCAAATTTACTAATATAGTAATACCCTATTCTATTGTTGTGGGGGTGCTATATGCCATCCATCCGATTTCCCCCATAGATATACATCTACTCACCTTGATCCTCGCTTGCCGTAGTCAATAACGCTACGCTCTTCCTTGTCGTACGATGTCCACACGGGATACCTACAGTTTCAAATACTTTATATCATAAAACAAGAATCAAATACAAGAAAACCCGATAAGGTACATGAGACATACATAGGTTAGAACCTACGGCCTACGTATGCAAGAATAACCAAATAAGCCTCGTCGTTGACGTACAAACGTCTAACAACTAAATCCAAGTTCAAATATCAAAAACTAAGTTTTAGAAATCAGAAACACAGTCAAATCCAACCCAAAGATGTTCCCAGATTTTTGCACAAGTAAATAGGGATAACACAAACAATGCAGGGGATAGGTTAATAGGATTGGAAGCTACATACAAAACCCCAGCACCCAGAGCCACCAAATGTCCGACGAGACATACAATTTTGGCCGGCACCACCGGTGATATAGGAGAGTTTAGGCCTCGAACATTAATGGTGGTCTTCTAAATGTATAACTAGGTCTACGAAGTTGTTAGATTTACTTAAAAATACTCCAGATTCCCTGTAGTCTAACCAAACTCAACAAACTGACATTGATGATCTAAACTCGAGTTTTATGTTCTAGTCTCTGGTTTGGTCCAAGTTTTTAAACTTGAGGGATTTAAGGTCACTACTAAACCGCAATAACACCTTTCCAATTCATAAAAATCACCTAGACCTTAACTTGGAAATTTCTAACATCGCTAAACCTTATTTAATCGATTCTAAACTACTATAGGATATGTGGAAAACAAGATTATAAACTAATAGTGTAGGATTATACCTCATTTGGCAACTCAAAAATTTTCTTGAGTTGCTCAAAGTCTTCAAAATGGCAACTTGATAACACCATAGGGTTTAGGGTGAGCTCTAGTCCAATTTTTTGAAGTGAGGGTGAGATTTTGAGTAGGTTTTTGGTGTGGTTTGAGGGTGGTGCAAGGTGGAGGAAGAGGAGAATGAAGGAGGAGAAGATGAAGGAGAAGAATGAAGTGATGAAGGATAAGGAGCCATGGTCAAAGTCATGAAGGATCTAGAGCCTTCACACACACACACACACTCTCTCTCTCACCGTGATACTTATCCCATCACACACTCTCTCCCTCTCATCTATTTTTTTCTTTTCTTTTTATTTCATAAACAAAAACCATATGTAAAAGAAATAAAACATGGTTCATTTAAAATATAACAAGTTTTTGTGACATGTCATGCACATAACCGGATTAATGCATAATTAGTGAAATGCTAATCGAGTTTAGTATTAAACTCGTATACAAATAATTATATAATAATTTATAAATTGTCCAAATCAACTAAACACTTTCAAAATTAATAATTCTTATAAATTTTCCAAATACTTTCCAAACTATCGGTATATAATTATACCATTTCATTAAAACTAATCTCCATACATTAAAATATTTATAATATTTATTATTTTAATTATTTAAATTCCCCAAAATAATATTTTATTTTTCTGAAATGTTACATAGCACATCTGAGAAAATACCCTCGCAGCTAAGTATATTGGATGTTCTCCTCCTGTCCAAAGAGGCACGGAATTCCCTAATGAAGGCGTTACAAGGGCCCGATTAGTTCCAAGCTTTCATCACAAAAGAGAAGATGAAAAATGAACCGGCAGAGATCCACATGGCTGATATCACATTCAGCGATGAAGATCTACTCCTCAGTACGTGCGAACATAATCGACCACTATACGTCACCGGGTATTGCCATGACATCAAGATAGGGAAAATTCTTGTCGACAATGGATCTTCCGTTAATCTTCTCAACATGAGAGTGCTGAAGAAAATTTGCATGAATGTTCAGTATCTTGCCCGAGATAAAATTACCATCTCTGGGTTTGACTCACAATCGTCATGGACACTTGGATCCGTAATACTGATGCTACACTTCGGGCTACTCGTCACTGACATCAAATTCCATGTCATCGATGCCAAAACTTGCTACAACGCCCTACTCGGCAGGCCTTGGTTACATGAGTACAATATCATCCCTTCTACACAACTTCAATGTATGAAGTATTTCAAGGATGGCTTCCAGTACACCGTCACGAGAGAGCTAAATCCGTTCTCCATAAACGAAGTCCGGAAGTTCGAAGATGCAAAGTACTTTCTGCCAGACTTCGAGGATACTGAAAAGTGCCACAAGCCGGAGACTAAAAAAAAAATCCGTGGCCACCATCCCGATCTTTAGAAGTGACACCGAGGAAGACGAACAAATAATTTACTCGGGGCAACCTCAAAGGCAAAACAATAAGCCCGGACTATCTACTCCTATTTTGGTCTTTGGCAGCAACTCCGAGGATGGGGCCAATGCGGTGTTCTCCATCCACCCGTCAATGCAGACTTCTACCGATGCAAGTCTACAAATCATGATGGCTCCACCTCGACACTACAGGGAACTTGATGCGCTTGATACATACAGCGTACAAGAACTGCAAACCTTCTACGTGCCTCCTAGGCAAAGAGGTGAAAAAAGACCCTCTTCTACAAATCTACGAATACCAGGGTAGAAAAAGAAGTGTGGTATGGTGTCGATCCCACTCTTGGCAGGTTCCATCCCATCCGCATGCTATGATATTATGCGGAGGGATTAATGAACTGTTAAAGTGCCAACGTACCTCTAGAACAAATGGTTCGCCAGACCCAATTCTATAAAAAGATTTAGTATATTCCTGGGACTCAACGAAAGAATCCCAACGGGAAGATGGAAACAACTGTGCTCGGATATATTCGGCCTAAGAAACGGGAGCAAGCTTACAGTTTCCACATCATAAACAACATGAACGAAGGAGAAAATGTCCTTCCAGATAGTCTTGACGTAAAATTAGAGCAATATCCCGCTTTGAGAATGTTATGTCCGTCGCTCGAAGAACAAATCGACAATCTAATAAAAGAAGCTTGTCAAATGAGCCAAAACAATCATAGCCGCGAAATGGGCATATATGAAAAGTCCAAGATGCAACGTCTCAGTCAGTGATCTACGAATGAAGTAGACTGTAACGTTCTTCGTCCCCGGCTTGCTATGTGTTCTCACGAAGGGGGAAAATCCCAAAGCAGAGGTAAAAATAGGGCAAGGAACACAAACAACGTTCAAAGACAGCAAAACGGGCCCAAGATGCCGTTCAATCAAGAAAAGCTCGATTAGAGGTCGTCCTTTATAAAGAAGATGGGTCAGAAATACTCTTTCCCGCAGGACAAGACAAGAAAAATATTTAACCTTGTCATGAAGCACCAAATGATGACGCTTTCAGAGTGTCGGCACCCCGAACAAATAAACAAGGTCCATCATCCGGATTATTGCTCCTATCACCGAGCAGTAAGTTACCCCCTTGAAGATTGCTTCACATTTAAGGACTGGGTAGAGGACCTGTATCAACAAGGTAGGTTTACTTTATCCGACAATTGGAAGATAAACCTGCCATAAATATACGAGCCAAAGAAGACCTATCCCGTCAGGATAGGACCAGCTCGACCGTGAAAATGGAAGCAGACTCGTACCTGCTATATGATAACTATCTCAAGGGAGGGAAGGCATGAGAATATGATTGACCTCTTCGGATACTTTACAAATGAAGATGATGAAGAGGAGATCTCAAATTTTCCACCGGCACCAAGAAATCTGTAAGACGGGATACACACCACGGCGGACAACCTAAGGAAAATCAACTTAGGAACGGAAAATGAACTTAGGAACGGAAAATGATCTCAGGCCGACGTTCAGCAGTGAGCTACTATCTTAAAAACAGGTATCCGCGTTAAAAGACGTGCTCATGCAGTACAAAGACTACTTTGTATGGAACTATTCTGAAATGCATGATCTATATCCAAAAGTAGCGGTACAAAAACTGGCCATATCGCCAGACATAAAGCTAATTAAACAGGCACCAAAAGGATGCGGCTTGAACTTGAGATGAGTATCAATGCTGAAGTCAAGAAACTAATCGACTCCGGCTTCATCCAAGAGATTCAATATCCCAAATGGATCGTTAACATCATTCCAGTGATGAAGAAAAATGAAACAGTTCGCATCTAGCTGCACTTACAGGAACTCAACAAAGCATGCCCGAAAGATGATTTCCCAATACCCATTACTGAGCTGATGATCAATAACACATCCACCCATGAGGTCTTCTCCTTCATGGATGGATCTTCAGGATACAACCAAATAAAAATGGATCCTAAAGACCAGAAGCATGCCGCCTTCCGGACCCTGTTAGGCGTATTCTGCTACAAGGTGATGCCCTTTGGCTTGAAGAACACCGGTGCTGCCCACCAAAAGGCCATGATAAAGATCTTCGATGACTTCATACACGAGATCGTCGAATGCTATATCGACGACCTGGTGGTGAAGAGCAAATCTCATGAGGAACATTGGGAACATCTAAAAATAGTGTTCCAACGTCTTTAGAAGTATAATCTGAAGATAAATCCTTTGAAATGCGCGTTTAGAGTCTCCTCAAAAAAATTCCTGGGATTCATCATTCTTCACTGAGGCATCAAAATCGATCCCTAAAAAATTAAGACGATTATGGAAATGCCTTCGCTAAGAACTCTCAAACAACTGCGATCCCTCCAAAGAAAGCTCGTGTATATACAGCGGTTCATAGCCAACACTTCTGAAAAATGTCGTCCCTACAGTCATCTGATGAAGAAGGGGACCCCGTTCGTCTAGGATCAGAAGTGTCAGAACGCACTAAACGAAATCAAACAATACCTGCAGAATCCGCCGATATTAGCCGCTCTGGTTAAGGGAAAACCCCTTATCCTATACACAATGGCCCTTGAGAGTTCTCTAGGTGCATTGTAGGCAAAAGAGAACGATCAAGGGAAGGAGAGAGCTCTGTACTATTTAAGTCGAGTTCTCCTAGGAGCAGAAAGCGACTATTCCCCCATCGAAAAGCATTGCCTGGTGCTGATCTTCATAATAACGAAGCTCAGATATTATGCCTTGGCACATGAGATCCACCTCATATCGATGGTGAATCCTCTCAAATATCTAATTTCAAAAGCCATACTGACAAGAAGGCTTGCCAAATGGGCCCTCCTCTTGATGGAGTTCTCGATAACGTATTGACCCCTCATAGCAGTCAGAGGACAAGCCATCGCCGACTTTCTCGCGGAACATCCGATACCAGCAGACTCTCCCCTAAATTGTGAGTTGCCAGATGAACACACATTCGACGCACTCGAAGAAGAGAAAGAAGAAAATGAGTCCTAATGGGAACTCTACTTCGATAGTGCATCATCCATGAAGAGGCGAAAGCAAAACACCCCTATAATCAAAGCTGAGGTAGGCCTTATCTTCATGACCCCGTAAAGAGAGATATTGCGCTACGTCCTCTTCCTGACGGAGCCAAGGACTAACGATGAAGCTGAATATGAAGTTTTGATAGCCGGTCTTGAGATCGCTTTCGACATGGGAATCAATAACCTCCTCATATATGGAGACTCTCAGCTAATCGTTAGTCAAGTAAATGGTAATTATCAAACATGCAAGCCAGAGCCGATAAAGTATGGCGAAAAAGTGTAGCAATTGTTGACACAAATCTCTTCCTATACCCTGGAACGCATACCGCGAGCGAAAAACGGTAAAGCGGATGCGTTGGCCAAATTGGCTAAGTAATTAGCCGATGAAGACCACGATGATGTAAGGATCATTGTGTAAAGCCGCAGGGTTCTCGCGCCAACATATATATCTTTAAAGGACCTGATAGTGCCATCCGAAAGAAAAGAAATGACCGAACAAGTAGCCCTTCAAATAGAGGATGAAGAAAAGGTCAATGACTGGAGGGAAGTCTTCATAGATTACTTCAAGTTTCAATGAACGCCCGAAAATGCGTTGTCTAGATATCAGATCATGAAACAAGCTTTGTCATTTACCTTCGTCAATGATACTCTATATAAGAGATCATTCGACTACCTATGGCTAAGATGCCTGGGCCAGAGGAAGCAAAGAAAGTCGTCCAAGAAGTACACGATGGACTCTGCGGTTCTCATCAAGCTGGGCCAAACATGAAGCTGAAGATAAAAGGATGAGCTATTACTGGCCTACGATAATTCAGGACTGCTTCGAATATGCGAAGCAGTATCACTCGTGCCAAATTTACGGCGACTTCATACATCAGCACTTAAATTAGCTACACCCGACAGTGACCAGCTGGCCGTTCGAGATATGGGGAACGGATATAATCGGCCCTATCAAACCGGTATCATCCAAAGGACACCGGTTTATACTGGCAACAACCGACTACTTCTCTAAGTGGGCAGAAGCAGTACCGCTAAGGGAGGTGAAGACGGAAAATATCTTCCATTTCTTCAAGACCCATGTCATATACCGGTTCGGGACTCCGCGATGGATAATCTCAGATAATGGTCCAGCTTATAGAAGCCACAAAATATGTCACTTCACACAGCAGTGTAAAATGGACAGGAGATACTCTTCAGTCTATAATTCTCGGGCCAACTGTCTAGCTGAAACCTTCAACATCACCCTGACCAAGATTATAAAAAAGACAGAGTCCAGAAACAAAAAAGACTGGCACGAAAGGCTACATGAAGCTATTTAGGTATACTGAACAACGTTCAAGACCGCCAAAAATACAACTCCATATGCATTGGTGTTCGGCGCGGAAGCAGTACTCCTATTGGAAGTAGAACTCCCCTCTCTACGAGTAGCGGTTCTATACGAACTGACAGATGAAGAAAATGTTCATCTTAGGCTTGAGGAGCTCGACGGCCTTGACGAAACCCGCCTTATAGCACAACAAAACTTGGAGTCTTATAAAGCAAAGATGACACGGTCATATGAAAGATTGACCAGGCCGAGAACATTCCACCAAGGCGAATGATCAGTCAAATTTATTGCAAATTTGTATGGACATTTTCCCTATTATTATTAACTACTAAAAGGTGTTAATTGTTAATAAAGAACATATGTGGGTTTATTTGTAAAAAGATTATTGTCATGTGTTTCTTAATTTATAATTAATATAATTAGGGAAAATATATGCATATCATATTTAAATAAATTATTCATTAAAATATGCATATCATATCAAATATTCCTAAGATATCATATCATATAATTGGTTGGAATAATATCTCAAATAAAACAAATGCTACTAACAAGATAATTTGAGATATTGTGCAGGTATTATAAAAGATTAGCTCATGTCTGAAATACAAATAGGAGATCCACAACAAATCGGTTTACCAAACCAAATTTGCCGAATATTAGAAGCAAATCGAAGAATCCCGTAACGGTAGAGACTAAGAGCAATATTTTCAGAATATTTTTATCAAGAGGATCTCCAAATATCGAGAGAAGAATCCACGAGAAATATGGAGGCATGAACCCACCAAACGGCGGTGGAAGAGCGGTCAAAATATGTTTTTGGCAGCGGTTCAGCGGTCATTTAGCTGCCGTAGGATCTGAAACTTCAGAGTCATGATCGTAATTTGACACACTTCAACATGACGTCTAGGGTTTCACATTTCAGAGCCTATAAAAGGATCGAGAGCTATCTATATATGATCGAATGATACATTCAACTATCCATCGAGAAAAAGATCTAGCGAGTAACTAGGGTTTTTGTAATCTACTTTTTTCAGCGAGAAATTTTGTAATGCAATAGTTAATCAATAAATGTGGTCTTTTCTTTTAATTTTTGTAGCATTTACTTTCCGCATTACTTTCTGTATTTACTTTCCGCATTACTTTTCTGCACTTACATTCCACAATTACTTTCTGCGCTTTTAATTTTTAATTATGGGTTCATTCATCTTCCACCTCTCTTCTACTTTGCAAATAACCATGAGCGGGTAATTTCTTTCTTACTAGGGTTTATAGGATAGGGTAGAATAATAGATGAAAAATCCCTTAACTTCTTTTGATATTTTAATTTTTATAAACTTTAGCAAAATAAATGTTAACACTCTTATCGGGCGCGCTATCAATTACTGATAGTCACGACCATGATTTGAGATTCGTTAATAATCGTTTTGTTAAAGGCTTGAGATAAATAGAGATCCATGGAAGGACAAGGGGCAGTAGAGGGAAACCCTAATCCCTCCGAGAACCATAATCCACATTCATCGCTAACTCTCTAGTATTAAACAATTGAAAGATAAAAAAAATTATATTTTTTACTTCATCCATTAACTACTAAGTCCTATAAACCCTACAAGCCTTTCTATTATAAACTTTTCATCCCTTCTTAATAGAAACGATAACAACCCCTTCTCTCTTCTATCAACTCGTCTAAAACAACAAAAGTGGTTCACCGTTTCTCTATGGGTGGCCCGTACTCACTATCGGCTAGCTATTGCGACACCGTTAGTGATTGCGGTTATTTACAACACACAGACACATTTCACGAATCAATCAAATGGCGCCGTTGCCGGGGAAATGGTCATAATTATTTTTCTTGTTATTCGGATTGATTTCTAATATAAAATCAGAGAACATAAAAAAAATAATATAAATAAATAACCGCATTTTGTATTTTTAACGATTTTTGTGCGAGTTTTGCGAGAAATCTGGAGTACTTGGAGCGAACCAACAGAGATTCGGAGATTATCAAATAGGAGCAAAGAAGCATTAGAGTATGGTGCCAAAATTTCAAGAGGAGATTCCATCAATAGGCAGCGAAACCGCGGCCCAAAGGTGCTTTTGGCAGCGGAACTGGGGCTATAGTGAGGAGTTGGGCCCCAAAATTGTTGGATATATGTATGCTCTAGAGGCCATTATGTGATAGTGGATGTATCTATACATGTATATATATTCAGTATGCATTCTTGCTCGACATGATAGTATGCTGTCTGGTTCTTCTTTATCTGACATGTTGATTTGATCATGCTTATTATTCACTCATACATGCTGATAAAGCCCTGAGGATATTGGCTTGACTACTCTGATTATGATGGAGATCATACTAGTGGGACATCTGTAGTCTGTAAGCATATCCTGGAAAGTCCCTAGTCGTAGGTATATCGAGACAGGGCATTGATATACCAGAGTAGACTAGCGTATATGATACTAGACCCATACGATGGGCGATGGATGTTCCCACATTCATCGATGTTTGAGATCAAGATCATATACGGGTGCTCAGTGCTGACTGGGTACACTGGACGGACTCACCGAGAACTCCTATATGGAATTATATCTATCGTCGGATAGCAGTTCTCAGGTGACACTGGTACAGGTTAGTCTGTAGACCCGAGATCGTCATAGAGTCTTGTGTGTTCTCCCACTGTACTTTGATTGCCACCCTCCCACGGCTCTACCGAGTCGTACAAACAGGTGGCCGTTGGGTACAGTCCCGAGACACACGAAGACGATGAGCGATAGGAGGGGTTTCGTCTCTCCCGGTATTGGGAGTTGATGTTGTGCCGTGCCTGACTGGTTATAACAGCAAGTCCCTGGCCAGGGCTGCTGAGATTTGCTGATAAGTGTTATCAGTAGTTTCTCGATCTGTTATAGACCATTCACCGGCACGACTTATTGAGTTATTGGGGTCGACGTGACCATCCCTAGGCTCGATATACAGCATATCTGACGAAGAGACCGGACTGTACGGTAGTGTTGCCGGTTGGCTCGACGGGAGTTGTAGCAGGTTCGCTTGTTTTCTTCTGATCGCTCAATACCCGGGTGGCCGTTACGTTTAGCTGACCGCTTGCGGCTTGGGGGTACCTGATATGATCATCACCCTCTGCCGGCGTATTGACGAGTCTTAGAGTCCCATAAAGGAGTTACCCAGTCCAGGCGAAATGTTGTGGTGAGCGTATGCGATATGCGCATGCACCCGATTAAAATGTGCGTATATGATACCGAACATTGATCGGGTGAACTGCTTTTGGTGGGGTCATATAAGATATGACCGGATTGATAAATCAAGTGTTGATTTATCATTTAACCATTAGTTTTCTCACTTAAAACCTTTTCTTGGATGATGGATGTGTGCATGCATGTGTGCTTTTCTTTCTTTCTTTCATGCTAGTTTCATGCACATATGGATGTGCATACATACAAACATACATACACCCATCTATCATGGTTGTTAACATATGGAAATGGTGGCAATATAAGACTCACACCATGGTCTAAGTGATGGATTATTATTTGATTTTGAATTTAAAACAAATTGAAAAAGAAAGGATAATTCTTACTAGTTTCTACATTCTTCTTTTAACCTAACCTAGCTCACCTACCTCTTAACTTGAGTTATCCTTCTCTTTATCATTTAAAACTCAAGTTAAATAATGTCTCCATCACTTTAACCATGGTTCATAGTAAGAAGAAATAAAATATATATTGATATATTTTCTTTTTCTTCTAGTGAGTTATCTTTTATCTCATTACCTCTTGTGAAAATATTGCCACCATCTTCTTCCTCTTTCTCATTTGCTCTCTAGTTTTTTCTAGTGAATAAATACCACTTAAAGAAAGGTTTTTGAAGTGAGAACCTTAACCACAACTTCATTCTACACAAGCTTAGCCGTCTTGTTTAGAGTGTTCTCTTCGGTTTTACGAAGTTGCGAGCTTGGACGGAGAACTCCGTGGTGGATCGTCGTGGACACAAGAGGACTTCAAGAGGACCTCCATTCAACACCCTAGAGACCAGGAGTCCAGCGAAAGGGAGCTACAAAGGTTGTAGTCTCGAAACCCTAGATTAGTTCGCTTTATATTTCGAAACCCTAATTTTCTAGGATCGATTCCTTTGCATGTTCGTTTAGCACCATAAAAATTTAAACTTTGGGACATGTGATGCTTCAAAACTCATTATAGGGTGATAGAAAAACCTTTCATTGGTATCAGAGCCGACCTAGAACATTAGGCGTCGCTTTTACGAAGTAAAAATCCCGATCGGACAAAAATACGGTTTTCTTGGACCCTCTCTGGACAAATTCTAAAATCTGACCTTTTTCAGAATTAAAAGTACTTAAAAAATACAGCAGGGAAATATAAGAATTATAGTAAAATACGAAGATATGAACAGTTAATTTGGCCGCTGAACCGCGGCAAATCCTTACTTAGGCCGCGGTTCCGCGGCCGTACTGTAGTATTATTGCATGGGAATTTCACTGTAATTCATATTTCTGCTTGTATAGTGTTTTAGGTATGTTTAATCTGAATGTTGTACTGTATTATCTGGAGATGGTTTTGGACGCGTTATTTTGATCGGTATTTTCATTTCGTAGCTTTTCCGGGTAAATAAGAAAATATTGAAGTGTTTGAACGAGTATCATTTGCTCACTATTCA
The DNA here is from genome assembly GCA_030015575.1 of Agapanthus africanus. NCBI lineage: Eukaryota > Viridiplantae > Streptophyta > Magnoliopsida > Asparagales > Amaryllidaceae > Agapanthus > Agapanthus africanus. The sequence continues at coordinate 426,199,837 of JASDDO010000019.1, read as the reverse complement.
CGGGGTTTAAATGCTTTGGAGATACGTGCAAGTCTTTTTGTGGTGGTCCCTCTAGAAGACAACAAACCTTAACTCGATTATATGACCGTCTTGAACTGCCCTTTGAACCTTAGGGTTTGGGGCAGTACGGCGTGCCACATGTGAGGCGTTGGCTTGACCCTTCTACGGCTGGACCGCTACTACTGTGTCATACTCCAGGTGTTTGAACTCTGCTCATGTGTTGGGTTTTAGTGAATCCTGGGTATTTGATCGTTCGTTCGAAAACTTCAATACTGTCTGTTTATCCGGAATTTGATGCAATGTGTGGAATTCATATTACTAGACATGAAATACGGAATATGTGATATTTTGCATTTGCGATGTCTAAAGAGAATGTGGATTCCAGATATTGCAGTTTTGCACTTTCTTTTCTGTGACCGTAAGTATAGTATGTACGATATCGCCGGTTTCGTTGCTATACATCAACGACAATTGGGGTATGCATACTTACTTACGTTGATGATATGAGATATTATGTGTTGTTGAGATATGATGTGCAGGATTGTCGCGATTGAATAGCCGGGGGTTTTTTATGTGAGATGAGAGTTTTATATTTTCATTCATGTAAATTCAAATGTAATGTAATATTCTTTTATTTGGGGCACTTCCGGGTTGAGGTTGTGTTACCAGTGTTGTATATTATTTACTTTTCCGCATTAGGATGGACCCAAGGAGGAGAGCACAGGTGACCGGGTTCTGGGGTTCAGTGGGAGGCCATCTCGAGGAGTCGAGACCGGGTCTCCTAAACTCCAGAATTGGCAGGGTCACTTGCCGCTCTCGTAGGGGTCCAGGGTGTGGGCTTGGCTATTCATCGCGACTGTGGAATCCGTATTTTCTATTCTGGCTAAATACTAAATACGGACGTCCTAGTATATCCCACATTATATCTATATTTCTGCTGCCTGTGTTCTGTGATATATGAGACGAATGACTTATTATATATATATGATATATAGTAGACGTTGCTTATGTTTTACACCCGCGCTAGTCCCGTCCCGGTATGCCGTTAGTTAAGTAACCTAACGGTGCATAACGGAACATTGCGGCGAATGCGGATGGCATAAGCGTACGTGTTATTTTCGTTTCTTTTCTGTGACTGGCTTAAGGACTTAAATGATGGGATTACATTAATATGATTAATGTAAAGAAAATAAACCTAAAAAGATGTTGTAGAATCGGATTTGAAAACCACTCGGCTATTTATGAAAAAGCTATATTTCAAAACTGCGGAGCTTAAGCCACTCCTTTTGAAAACCATTTGATTCTACAACGATATCAAGTTCAAAGCGTTAAAGATTTTCTTAAAAATCATTCGCAACCCTCCGTCATTTTAGGAAGTAGAGTACTTAGTATTCATGCTACGTTTGTTGACTTTAGTTAAGGCGTAGTGTACGGTAGCTAAGTGATGTTTTCCTACACTGCATATGATGCAGATTAATTAGGACATTCATGCGACTTTGTTGACCATAGTTAAGGGTCATATGGGTGGGTCTAATTGATCAAGAAATGACGGGTAGAACTTGACTGGTACTTATGATTTGTTGACCATAGTTAAGGTCATAAGTACTAGGGGTAAAAAATTACATCGGGAATTTCAAGTGTTGAAATTTGCAATGAGATTGCATACCTTCCATATGATGGTTGGATCCCGATCCCACTGTGGGCAATAGTTGCTCCTAGGAGAGTTTTACAGTTTATAATTAGCTAACTCATTAGGTGTCTAGAAAGGTGTTAACGGGGCTCCGCCTCTGGGAAAACGAGGTTTACTCTAATTAGGTCCGTGCGAAAGCACGGGGAACCTCCCTCAAAGTACCGACACTGGCCTGGCTGAACGGTTAGCGAAGTTGTAGACTGTAATTAATCCTGGCTAGTTTTTCTTTTTAAGGTTTGAAAGAAAAACTCAATAAAAGCAGCGGGAAACATCGATTAGACAAGATAATAACCAATCTAATCTATGCAAGAGCTTTCGCTGAGTGTATTCTTTTCTCTCTCTTAATGGCAGATACCAATGACTGGACTTAAGCTTCTACTAGATAAAAACAAACTGAATGGGACCAACTATAAAGACTGGCTGAGGAATCTGAAAATCGCCTTGACTTATGATAAAGTATCATATGTCCTCACGGCTTCAGCCCCGCCCGTCCCTGGTCCAAAATCCTCAGTTGCGGACATTGAAGTCCGCAAGACATGGGACGCTGACTGTGCCACGGCCACATGCCTCGTGCTTGCATCGATGGATAACACACATCAAAAGCAGCACGAGGACATGGACATTCACGGTATATTTCTCCATACAAAGGAGTTGTATGGGGAGCAATCCCGCGTATTACGATACGAAGCATCAAAGAAATTGTTTCAGATGCGAATGGCCCCTGGCACACCAGTAGGAGACCATGTTCTGAAGATGATAGCTCTTATAGAAGAGCTTGAGGACCTTGGATGGACGATGGACAATGAACAATATATAGATATTATTCTGCAGTCCCTCCCCTCCACCTTTGCTCAGTTCATAGTGAACTTCAACATGCATGGCATGGAGAAGGACCTCCCTGAACTCCTTAATATGTTAAGGAGTGCAGAGAGCACTATGAAGTTAGCAAAAACTCCCGTTATGACTATTGGACAGTCTTCCTCTTCTCGCCCGAAAGCCAAGGCCAAGGGAAAGAAAAAGAAGAAACCCACTAATCCTAAGGGCGGAGTTAAAAAGGTGAAGGGAAAGGGAAAGTCAAAGGCTGGAGACTCAGGGAAGGGCGAATGTTTTCACTGCCACAAGACAGGACATTGGAAGCGCAATTGCACGGAGTACTTAAGTCTCAAGAAGAAGCATGGTGATGCTTCTGCTTCAGGTGCGTTTGTGACTGAGAACTGTTTTTCTATAAACTCTGCTTCCTGGGTATTGGATACCGGTTCAGGTTCTCACATTTGCAATTCTATGCAGGGGCTGAGAAATAGCAAGGTTTTGAAGACAGGTGACCATACTCTCCGCGTTGGAAATGGTTCCAATGTACATATAGTCGCAGTGGGAGAGTATCACTTGGGGTTGCCATCTGGATGTATTTTGATTTTGAATCCATGTTATTTTGTACCAAGTATGCTATGTAATATAATATCCGTTTCTTTGTTGGACAATGAAGGATATAATTTTGTATTGCAAAACAATGTTATGAACATTCACCTGAATCAAATGTTGGTTGGGTATGGTACGCTTAATAACGGAATATATGTCCTAAATCAACACACAGTTTTCAGTGTACAGCACACTAATAAAAGAAAACTTTCAGAATTGAATGAAGCTTTTCTTTGGCACTGTAGACTTGGTCATATTAACGAAACAAGACTAAACAAGTTACACAAAGATGGATATTTAAATTCTTTTGAATATAAATCTTATGCGACTTGTCAGTCTTGTATCAAGGGTAAAATGACCAAAACTCCGTTTACCGGACACGGAGACAGAGCTACTCAGCTCCTGGGCCTCATACATAGTGATGTATGTGGGCCAATGTCTACACAGGCTAGAGGCGGTTTTTCATACTTCATTACATTCACTGACGATTTCTCAAGATTCGGTCATGTCTTTTTATTAAAACACAAGTCCGAAGCTTTCGAGAAATTCATTGAATATAAACAAGAAGTAGAAAAACAAACCGGCTTGAGTATTAAGATGCTTCGATCAGATCGAGGTGGTGAGTATCTCAGTACAGAATTTGCAAACTTCTTAAAAGAGAATGGGATTCTCTCTCAGCTCACTCCTCCTTATACACCACAGCACAATGGTGTGTCAGAACGACGGAATAGGACCCTATTAGATATGGTCTGATCCATGATGAGTGACGCTGAGTTACCAGTCTCGTTTTGGGGGCATGCATTGGAGACTGCAGCGTTTCTGCTAAACAGGGTTCCAACCAAAGCCGTGTCTACCACGCCATATGAGATATGGAATGGGAAGAGACCATCTCTTAAGAGAATTAAGATTTGGGGTTGCCCGGCCTATGTTAAAAAGCAGAATCCGGACAAACTCGAGACACGGTCAGTCATGTGTAACTTTGTGGGATATCCAAAGAATTCATATGGATATCTGTTCTACCACAAAGAGGAACAAAAAGTGTTTGTTTCTCAGTATGCCACATTCTTGGAAAAAGAGTTTTTCACAAATAAAGATGATGGCAAGGTAGTGGATCTAGAAGAGGTTCTGGAGACACAAACTACAAATGACGATTTGGTTGAACCGGCTGTTGCAACAGAAATTGAAGAACCTCGGCCACTCCGTAGGTCTGGTAGGACTTCTCGCCCACCGGAGAGCTATTACGGTTTCCTCATTGATGGTGACAGAGAAGATTGCATCATGGATGATGATGATCCTACCAGTTTTCAGCAAGCTATCACGAGTGGTGACTCTGTGAAGTGGCTGAATGCCATGAGATCCGAAATGGAGTCTATGCACACCAACAAAGTATGGACTTTGGACGTTGTACCCCCTGGGGTAAAACCTGTAGGGTGCAAATGGATCTTTAAAAGAAAGATTGGTATGGATGGGCAGGTAGAGACCTATAAGGCAAGACTTGTGGCGAAAGGTTTTCGTCAAAGACCAGGTTTGGACTATGACGAAACTTTTTCACCCGTAGCCATGCTTAAATCCATTCGGATCCTACTTTCTATTGCTGCTCACTACGACTATGAAATCTGGCAGATGGACGTTAAAACAGCATTTCTAAATGGAGATTTAGAGGAATGCGTTTATATGGATCAGCCAGAGGGCTTCATTGACAGTGGGAGCAGCGAGAAAGCATGTAGACTGCTTAAATCCATATATGGGTTAAATCAGGCATCTCGGAGTTGGAACATCTGTTTCGATGATGTTATCAAAGAGTTTGATTTCATCAAAAATCCAGATGAACCTTGTGTTTATAAGAAGGCTGTAGGAAGAGCTGTCACATTCCTCGTATTGTACGTGGATGACATTCTTCTGATAGGAAATGATATTCCTATGCTACAGTCGGTCAAATCATTCTTATCACTGAGGTTCTCCATGAAGGACCTGGGTGATGCCACATACATCCTGGGCATAAGGATCTATAGGGATAGATCCAAAAAGTTATTGGGATTGTCCCAAACCAGGTACATCAACACCATCCTAAAAAGGTTTAGTATGGAAGACTCCAAGCGGGGTGCCTTACCCGCTTGCCATGGAGTCACTCTCTCCAAGGATTCTTGTCCAAAGACCGATGAAGAGAGAGCTCGCATGAGCATTATACCCTATGCTTCGGCAGTAGGATCTATAATGTATGCGATGTTATGTAAACGCCCAGATGTAGCTTATGCACTCAGTGTTGTAAGCAGGTATCAATCCAACCCAGGGGAGAACCACTGGACAGCTGTGAAGAACATTCTTAAGTACTTACGAAGGACTAAAGAATTGTTCTTGGTGTATGGTAATACAGATCTCCAAATGGAGGCCTTTACCGATTCGAGCTTCCAGAGCGATAAGGATGACAGCAAATCTATCTCAGGGTTTGTGTTTACCCTCAATGGAGGGGCGGTAAGTTGGAAGAGTTCCAAACAAGATACCGTTGCAGACTCTACGATGGAGGCTGAGTACATTGCTGCAAATGATGCCGCCAAGGAAGCCGTCTGGATGAAGAAGTTCGTCTCGGAGCTAGGAGTAGTTCCAACCATTATTGATCCAATACCTTTGTATTGTGACAATAATGGGGCTATGGCGTTAGCCAAGGAGCCCAGATCCCATCAGTGGTCCAGACACATCCTGAGGCGTTTTCATTTGATCCGGGAGATTGTAGATCACCGCGAGATCGAGATTAGGAGAGTAGACACAAAGAATAACGCCGCGGATCCATTCACCAAGGCCCTCCCTCAGCCGCAGCATGAGCGACTTTTTGAGATGTTGGGTATGAGATACGCCAATAACTGGCCTTAGTGCAAGTGGGGGATTGTTGGATATATGTATGCCCTAGAGGCCATTATGTGATAGTGGATGTATCTATACATGTATATATATTCAGTATGCATTCTTGCTCGACATGATAGTATGCTATCTGGTTCTTCTTTATCTGACATGTTGATTTGATCATGCTTATTATTCACTCATACATGCTGATAAAGCCCTGAGGATATTGGCTTGACTACTCTGATTATGATGGAGATCATACTAGTGGGACATCTGTAGTCTGTAAGCATATCCTGGAAAGTCCCTAGTCGTAGGTATATCGAGACAGGGCATTGATATACCAGAGTAGACTAGCGTATATGATACTAGACCCATACGATGGGCGATGGATGTTCCCACATTCATCGATGTTTGACATCAAGATCATATACGGGTGCTCAGTGCTGACTGGGTACACTGGACGGACTCACCGAGAACTCCTATATGGAATTATATCTATCGTCGGATAGCAGTTCTCAGGTGACACTGGTACAGGTTAGTCTGTAGACCCGAGATCGTCATAGAGTCTTGTGTGTTCTCCCACTGTACTTTGATTGCCACCCTCCCACGGCTCTACCGAGTCATGCAAACAGGTGGCCGTTGGGTACAGTCCCGAGACACACGAAGACGATGAGCGATAGGAGGGGTTTCGTCTCTCCCGGTATTGGGAGTTGATGCTGTGCCGTGCCCGACTGGTTATAACAGCAAGTCCCTGGCCAGGGCTGCTGAGATTTGCTGATAAGTGTTATCAGTAGTTTCTCGATCTGTTATAGACCATTCACCGGCACGACTTATTGAGTTATTGGGGTCGACATGACCATCCCTAGGCTCGATATACAGCATATCTGACGAAGAGACCGGACTGTACGGTAGTGTTGCCGGTTGGCTCGACGGGAGTTGTAGCAGGTTCGCTTGTTTTCTTCTGATCGCTCAATACCCGGGTGGCCGTTACGTTTAGCTGACCGCTTGCGGCTTGGGGGTACCTGATATGATCATCACCCTCTACCGGCGTATTGACGAGTCTTAGAGTCCCACAAAGGAGTTACCCAGTCCAGGCGAAACGTTGTGGTGCGCGTATGCGATATGCGCATGCACCCGATTCAAATGTGCGTATATGATACCGAACATTGATCGGGTGAACTGCTTTTGGTGGGGTCATATGAGATATGACCGGATTGATAAATCAAGTTTTGATTTATCATTTAACCATTAGTTTTCTCACTTAAAACCTTTTCTTGGATGATGGATGTGTGCATGCATGTGTGCTTTTCTTTCTTTCTTTCATGCTAGTTTCATGCACATATGGATGTGCATACATACACACATACATACACCCATCTATCATGGTTGTTAACATATGGAAATGGTGGCAATATAAGACTCACACCATGGTCTAAGTGATGGATTATTATTTGATTTTGAATTTAAAACAAATTGAAAAAGAAAGGATAATTCTTACTAGTTTCTACATTCTTCTTTTAACCTAACCTAGCTCACCTACCTCTTAACTTGAGTTATCCTTCTCTTTATCATTTAAAACTCAAGTTAAATAATGTCTCCATCACTTTAACCATGGTTCATAGTAAGAAGAATTAAAATATATATTGATATATTTTCTTTTTCTTCTAGTGAGTTATCTTTTATCTCATTACCTCTTGTGAAAATATTGCCACCATCTTCTTCCTCTTTCTCATTTGCTCTCTAGTTTTTTCTAGTGAGTAAATACCACTTAAAGAAAGGTTTTTGAAGTGAGAACCTTAACCACAACTTCATTCTACACAAGCTTAGCCGTCTTTTTTAGAGTGTTCTCTTCGGTTTTACGAAGTTGCGAGCTTGGACGGAGAACTCCGTGGTGGATCGTCGTGGACACAAGAGGACTTCAAGAGGACCTCCAATCAACACGCTAGAGACCAAGGAGTCCAGCGAAAGGGAGCTACAAAGGTTGTAGTCTCGAAGCCCTAGATTAGTTCGCTTTATATTTCGAAACCCTAATTTTCTAGGATCGATTCCTTTGCATGTTCGTTTAGCACTATAAAAATTTAAACTTTGGGACATGTGATGCTTCAAAACTCATTATAGGGTGCTAGACAAACCTTTCAAAAATAAATGTTAACCCTCCAATAAACTGTTTTTACCTGTAGAATTCTTTGCAAAAAGCGCCGCTAAAAATATTTTTTTGCGTGTTTTAGATTTTGGGCTGTTTTGCATATTTAAAACGAATATTAAGGGGCAAGAAACCCAAATTCAGATTAGGTGGGGATTTCATCACCCTTCCTAGGCCCCACAAATCACAAACGAGTATACGCATAATCCTACATTAATAAAAAAATATCTAGACCCAGCCTCTAAGGACAGTCGCGCTCAATTAGGATAAAGGAGGGTCATGCGTAATCTATTACTTATCCGCATTTTTCTTGTAGTGTCTAAGGAAAGTGTGACTAAGAAAAGTGGTTACTTAATTAGGCCTGCTATTTTGGTGATGCGTATAGTAGATACCTCCCACTTACCTGGCTGCAAGATTAATAAAGAGGTGATAGAGAATTTATCCTACGTCTTGTCCTTTGGAAGTTTATGAGCGGTCTAGTGATTTGACCTAGGTGACCCTAGCTCTAGGGATTGTTGGTGCACGTTTGTAATTGGTTCGAATCGAGTCCCTCTTTCCAAGAAAAACAATTTCAAAAATCCAAAAAAAAGCTTAAAATTATTTCCATTTCACTCTCTTTTCTTTTCATTCTAATGATGGATAACTTAAACCGACCAACTCTTACCGAGCTTTGCTACAACCAGATATTTCTTATTATCGTAATTTCTTTGGTACAAATTTTGACCCTACCATTTCTTTAAGGGATAGGATAGAACTCTCTCGAAATAACAGTTGGACACCTCACTCAAAGTCCTATCAACCGCGTCAAAATTCAACACCTTCTTATGTTGATAATCCTTTTAAAACTAGTGAGCAAACTTCTAAACCTATGTCCATTACTGAGCATATTGCGAATGCCTGTAGCCAAAGTTTCATACCTTTCACGACTCCAAAACCGTTAGGATAAGAATTACAATAATTTCTATATGAAAATGTTGATACTTATTTTGAGGCGAATATGGCAACTTTTACACCCATGATCATTACTGAGCAAATTGCAAAAGCCAGACGCCAACTAACCAACCAATCTCAATCTTCTTTATATCACAATATCGATCCTAATTCTGTTTATGAAACTTAGATACAACCTTCTAACTCTTATCAACAGTACCAAGCTTTCATATCTTCTCATGTTGATATTTCTCTTGAGGCTAATGTGGCAATTCATAAATTCATTTCTATTGCGGAATATATTGAACTCGCCACAATTAAACACATTCCAACCATACTCAACTGTTGCACCTTATCTAGACAATGCTTCTGAACATCAATTAGGAAGTTCCACGGTTCAAAGAGAATCCTTCATTGAAACTTCTTCACAAACCATGTTTAGTTTTGAAGTAGAGTTGGAATTGAGTAGTAAGAACGAACAATGGATTCCTCAAAGTCAAACCAGAACCAATTCTTTTGATCTCGACACCTTCCATCCTGAAACCCAACCAAATATATTTGATGATCAACCACTTAATAATCTAATTGATAAGGTGCCTGAGAATAACATGTTTGATTTTTCCAATCATGAGTGTGAAAAAGAGCCTTACACCATTCCAAATCAAATCGATCCTTATTCGATTACACTTGACATTTCAAACCTTCTAATTCCATCAAGTGAACTTAATGATCCATTGATTGAGGATAATATAATTGATGAATTTTTAAGGAACTATTCGTTTGATTTGACTGAAGGTGCTAGTGAGATTGGTGATGAGAATATCTTTGAAGATGAACTCACTTTGTTGGATGAGTTGGATTCCCCGACCCATCATGTCCCTTCCATTGAATGTGAACACCTTCCTGTACATTTAACCAATCTTATTTTTACCACCAATCTATCCGATATGCAAAACGATATTCAGCCTTCATCTCCCACATCTGGTTCAACAATGCTCAACACCCAAGTTTGTTTACCCATTTCATTACACACTTTCTTTAGTTTTTCTTTTCATCTTCTTTCAATTCCACCGAGATTTGATGAACCACTCTGATATTTCAAGTTTTATAATTCTTTAAAGTCCACTCGAGTTAGACTCTTTTGAAAATAAGGTAGACAAGTGTTTCGAGTCTCATACCTCCATAATTTCTGACGAATCGAGTGTTTTGAATCCTGGTGCGCAACAGATTGACCTTGAATCTTTCAACCTTCCTAGTGAATCTGCCTATTCCACTTATTCTTTTCTTTTCGATGAGATTGTCGTTCAGAATATCGATGAAAGTTTCGAAAATATTTTCGCCAATGAACTCGTGTTCCTTAAAGATTTGGATGCTGTGATGAATTAACCTCCACTGGAAATTCATGCACCTCCCTTTGAGGCCGAAGAAATTGAATCGCCACCCCTTCTTCTTATCACATACGAGAATACGACTATTCCACCAATTTCTTATCTTTCAAATTCTCGTTTTCATTCACCATCAGTTTTTCGTCTTTACCAACCGAGACGTAAAACCTTTCGATTACACCTCTTATCTTCCCCCTACTTCATCTCTTACCGTTACTCTTATTTCTGTTTTTTCTACTCGAAATATGATACAACCTTCATTTTTATACAGTCTCAAGTCTTCTTCACGTCTATCCGTTACACGATCTTTCACTAACCATGGTGTTACCTACATAAAATATTTGAATGGTTAGTTTTAACTTTTGGTTTTTATAAAGCTTTGAGTAGATCGATAATATTTACCCGCCTCTTATGTTGCATTTCAATGCTTAATAATGAAAATACTATTTTACTCAAGTTTGGGGGGAGACGAAAAATATTTTTAAATGTCTCCTGAAAGAAAAGAAATTTTTGCACAATTATGAGCCAAGAACATGTTTGGGGGAGGATTTCACTGACATTCACTCTTGACCCCTTCTTTACACCATCTTATTGAAATGTTTCTTCTAACCTTCAGGTTTTGAGCTTACAGAATAACATCAGTGAGGACACTGCTACAAACAAGTTTGGGGGGATGGTTTGTATATATCCACGCATCATATGTAAATATTGCATTGCGTATTAAATTTTTAAAATAAAAGTTAGAAAGTACAAATACTTATGAAAGAAAAGAAGAGATTTAAGAAATGCAAGAAAATTAGATGTTTTAAAACAAAACTAGTAATACGTAGTCATGAGCTATTGTCCCAAGGGTTAGTAAGATGAAGAAATCACTAATCTAAGAATAGAAATAAGTCTGAAAAATGGTCCATATTCTTGAGTCCAAACATCTGAACGTTAATACCCTACTATATGCACTTGCACACATCTTGAAATTTGGGAGAGTAGAGGATATCTTGAAATACTCTTGTCTTGAAGCCATAGTATGAAAGAAAAATACATAAACAAAATATAAATGAAAGATAAAATATAAATGGTGCAGAAAAATGAACACTGGTTTTATAATTATTTAAGTCATCATAAAAAAAATATAGCGAGTGTGTCTTATCACCTAATGCCTTATACCAACTGGTTTGGGAGTCACTGCTAAGCCTTAGGTGTTGCAAGATTAGGATATTGCTAATTACTCTTTAATAAGTAAGCACATTCGGTAATCGGTTGGTTAGTGCCTCAAGAAATATTAACGGCCGCATGAAAAATGTGTGAGCAAATTCATCTAAAACATTACCGACTAAAAAGTACTAAGGAATATGGATAAAGGGTATGATAACTTGAATTGAATTCTCCAAGTATAGGGATGTCTTCTACACACACATAGGGGTATATGATCACTGTTTGGAGGAGAGGTAGGGAGGAAGACTAAAGACGATGTTTTATTGAGAGATGATATGATTTCTGACATCTTTTCAAGACCATTAAGATAGGGCTCATGACAACTAAAAAACCAGTGTAGTTTGAAACATTTATTTTCAAGTTTTTTCTTTTATACATTCTTTATCTTTGCATGTAATTTTTATCTTCTTTCTTTTATTTTGGGATTTTGTGGATGTAATCCACTGAAAACCCTCAGGAGACAACACTCCTTCTAGTAGGGACACTTAGAGTTTTAAAGGCTTGCTGCACGTGCTGAGTGCAATCGTGTTGCCTACGAAATTGTGCTAAGTTTTTTCTTTTTCATTTGATAATAAAATAGTTTGATCAAGACGATCAAAGATAAGTTTTGGGGTATTTGATCAGTCAAAATTTATTGCAAATTTGTATAGACATTTTCCCTATTATTATTAACTACTAAAAGGTGTTAATTGTAAATAAAGAAAATATATGGGTTTATTTGTAAAAAGATTATGTTTCTTAATTTATAATTAATATAATTAGGGAAAATATATGCATATCATATTTAAATAAAATATTCCTTAAAATATGCATATCATATCAAATATTCCTTAGATTTCATATCATATAATTGGTTGGAATAATATCTCAAATAAAACAAATACTACTAATAAGATGATTTGAGATATTGTACAGGTATTATAAAATATTAGCTCAGGTCTGAAATATAAGTAGGAGATCCACAACAAATCAATTTACCAAACCAAATCTGCCGAATATTAGGAGCAAATCGAAGAATCTCGCAACGGCAGAGACTAAGAGCAATATTTTCAGAATATTTTTTTCAAGAGGATCTCCAAATATCGAGAGAAGAAGCCACGAGAAATCTGGAGGCATGAACCAACTAAACGGTGACGAAAGCACGGTCAAAATAGGATTTTGGCGGTGGTTCAGCGGTCATTTGGCTGCTGTAGGATATGAAATTTCAGGGTCATGATCGTAATTTGACACAGTTCAACATGACGTCTAGGGTTTCACATTTCAGAGCCTATAAAAGGACTGCGAGCTATCTATATATGATCGAACGATACATTCATCTATCTATCGAGAGAAAGATCTAGCGAGCAACTAGGGTTTTTGTAATCTACTTTTTTCAGTGAGAAATTTTATAATGCAATGGTTAATCAATAAAGGTAGTCTTTTCTTTTAATTTTTGTAGCATTTACTTTCCGTATTACTTTCCTGCATTTACTTTCCGCATTACTTTTCTACACTTATATTCCGCATTAATTTTTAATTATGAGTTCATTCATCTTCCATCTCTCTTCTACTTTGCTATTAACCAAGAGAGAGTAATTTCTTGCTTGCTAGGGTTTGTAAGATAGGGTAGAATAATGGATGAAAAATCCCTTAAATTCTTTTGATATTTTAATTTTTATAAATTTTAGCAAAATAAATGTTAACCCTCTTATCGGGCGCGCTATCAATTACTGATAGTCACGACCACGATTTGAGATTCGTTAATAATCGTTTTGTTAAGGGCTTGAGATAAATAGTGATCAATGGAAGGACAAGAGGCAGTAGAGGGAAACCATAATTCCCTCCAAGAACCCTAACCACATTCATCGCTATCTCTCTAGTATTAAACAATTAAAAGATAAAAAGAATTATATTTTTTACTTCATCCATTCACTACTAAATCCTATAAACCCTATAAGCCCTTCTATTATAAACTTTTCATCCCTTCTTAATAGAAATGATAGCAATCTCTCCTCTCTTTTATCAACACGTCTAAAACAAGAAAAGCAGTTCACCGTTTCTCTGTGGACGGCCCGTACTCACTATCAGCTTGTTATTGCGACACCGTTATTGATTGTGGTTATTTACAACACACATACATATTTTACGAATCAATCAGCGAACTTGTGCTGGTTGTCAAAAGACCGATAATTCCTACTCATGCAAAACGAGGGAAATTCGAGCCTAACTAGAAAGGCCCGTACATCATAGACAAATTCTACCAAGGTGGAGTCTACCTGCTCATAGATATGCATGGCGAAAGGCTATTCCGACCAATAAACGACCGATTCCTCAAAAACTACTATGCTTGAAGATTCATGACTTAGGTCAATGATAGATGATGACACTTGTGTCTTCTCACTATCTTTCTGAGTCAAAACTTTGAAAGTAGTACCAAAGGATGTTCGTCTCAAAACATGGGAATAATGGACCGAAACGTCCCTAAACTAATGCTGGACCGAGACGTCCCTAAACTAGCGCGTTTCCCCCAAACACGGGAATATTGGACCGAAAATTCCTTAAACTAAAAACACGCTAAAAAATACAGTGTTAATGGACCGTCATGTACTTAAACTAACACGTTTAACCCTACGGTAGATCCATATATTGACCACCGTATACAATATATAGGCATAAACAATTCATAGCTCTCCCATGTCTTATATGATGCGGTCTTTCAGAAAAGATCGTGGCCTACAGCTAATGGTGTATTACCTTACGGGTCGCCTAAAAACCGGTATGTCCACAAGAGAAATGGCCACAGATGAAAACTCAAAAGGGTGCCGTGAGTAAAAACAGCAGGACTACCGGTGAGCTAGTGAAAACCCGAAAAGGCACAAACTCTTTAAAAAATGCACTTACAAAGTCCTCGTGACTTTGTAAGGAGAAAACACCCACGTGGGATTCTTACAACTCATAAAGGAGCAACACACACAGGAATCCATATGATTCCTACGGAGAAAATGCACTTACGAGATTCTCACGATTCGTAAGGAGAATATACCCTCTATAAGACTCTCACAGTTTATAGAATTCAAAAGCCTTAGGTTACAGGATCCAAACATGTTCTTATGCCACCAAAACCCTACAAAGTTTTTCTGCCTTACAAGTGGTCCAATATCGACTCTTGTATACAATCCATGTGCATAAATAAATGTATTCCCCACTAAGTCCTGCCAAAAGCGAGAAATATCCCCATTTGGTGAACAACTGCTTGTAAGTCCATTCGACTTATAAGGAGAAAAAAATCTTGTAAGATCCTTACGACTTATAAGAGAAAACACACTTAGGAATCCCTTCGATTCCTAAAGAGAAAACGCACCTATGAGATCCTCACGACTCATAGGGAAAAATAACTTTATAAGACCCTTACAGCTCATAAAGTCAAAAGGCCTTAGTCGACAGGATCCTAACTCTGTTTGCTAAGCCACTTTTGTTCAAATCGACAAAGACAAATCATGATTCGCTCTTGGCAATATCCCAGTTGCAGCGATACTGATGCCTAAATAGGTACAAATTTTAAGTCATCTCATGGCAAATGATGATTCGCTCCTGGCAATATTCCAGTGGTAGCGATACTAATACTAAGATTGGTATCAGATTTCAAATCCCCAACTCGCAAAAAAATCAGCAAGCAAGAAAATATATGCATATAAAAATAGCTGAAATGATGGGGTAACTCGCTATAAAAATCAACTAGCAATATATATATATATATATATATATATATGAAATAGTCGAAATGTTTGGGCAACTCGCAATAAAAAATAGCAAGTAAAAATAAAAAAAAGGACATAGCCGAAATGATTGGGCTTCACGAAAAATAGATGAAATGATTGGGCAATCGTGACTTTCGCGATATAAAATGCTAAAAAGATAGAGTATCGCGGAAATAAATAAAAATATATATAATAAAATAATTTTTTTCTACCCTGCAAGTAGTTCCATACTGATTCTTGTACAAAATCCATGGACACAAATGAAAAGGGACCATATTTTCCCACCTTACTTTGTCAAAAGAAGAACCGAGTCCTGATAGCACATCTATGACCTAGAGACTATTTGGACGTCCTTCTTACTACAGCAAAGTACAGATGCGACGTCAACCAGGACCCAAAGGTTAAATAAAAGAGGAGTGACGACAAAATCCTAGCTCCAGATCCCAATAGCAACATCTACAGCCTAAACATCATCTCGACGTTCCTCCTCATTCTAATAGGGTGCGGACGCAACTATCAAATGAAATTGGAGCAATAGCATATTCCTAGCTCTAGACCTCGATTGCGATACATACAGCATAGATATCACACAAATGTTTACCCTACTTCAGCGAAGAATCAGTACGACACCAAAACAAAAAAACGAAATGACGGCATATTCCTAACTTCAAGTCTTGACGGCAAGCTTAGAGACCATTGGAGATTATCCCACCCCCAAAAGGGTGCGGTTATGACTCATCAAGGTTTCAAATTAATCCTAAGCTCAAGTAAAAAGTGCCACGGCAAATACCTAACACTTGACCTTCCGACGGTAATACGGATACTCTAACCTAAGAAAATTACTTGAAGACGTCTTGTCCAGCTTCATAAAGGATCAGAGACACGACAGTCACGGGGCTACTCGAGCAGCAACCTAAGGGGCTGCATATCGAGAAATATATCAGCCAATGCGAAGGTACGATGGACTTAAATCTAGTACCACAAATCTAATGGACCCCTGTCATAAAAAAAAAGGTGGTTATCTATATCTAACGTTAGGGCGAGTTTGCCTGTAAACCTAAGGGAGGTAAACTAAAAACACTCCGAAATGAGTATATAAACTAGAAACTCTGAAATGAGTATATAAACTAGAAACCGCGAAATGAGTGAATAAACTAGAAACTTCGAAATGAGTGAAGAAACTAGTACACGCCAGCTCAGGATAAATAAGAGACAGAGAGGTGCAAGCATAAAAAAATAGATATCTTTTATTCGTAAATCAAAATGGGTGAAGATTACAATAAAAAAAGAGGGAATACAACAGAAGGGAAACCCTGAGACGGTGGATGGTTTAACAAGCTGGCCAGATCATCTCTTTCCGTTGGACGTCTGCCTCAAACTCCATCAGCGCCGCCAGCTGAGCTCCTGCCTATTCTTGTTATGCTTGATACAAAAAGAATCGACATTCAAGCTCCTTCTCGACAGTTTTGCGAGTCACCACCATTTCTTTCGTAAAGGTGATGGCTCAGTCCAAAGCCACCACCTCCATAATAATTTCTTGGAGAATTCGCCAAATCTCATAGGCCTGAGTGGCTTTAGCTGCAAACTGGGCTCGAAGATCCCCCAAAGCCTTCGAGGCTATCTCCCTCTTTGAAAATTTTTCATTGGGACTTTTCTCACAGGATCGGAGGTTGGTAGCACACCTTTCAGTCTATTCATTCAATCTAACCTTCACAGATGAGATGTCTGAAGGAAGACTTCTACATTCAAGTTCATGAAGAGAAGTCTTCACTAGCCGGCAGTAATCAACCCAAGTACACACCAGTGTCTCGTCATGATAGGTAGCAAGGATGGACAAGGAAGCATTAGCTTCAATAGCAAATTCCTCTTCAATGACTGAAGTGCCGATGCGGAGATCTTCGATAAGAGCGGCCAGTGAATGTAGACACTGCTTCGCCATCCTTTCAGACATACGTCTGGTGTAAGGACCCATGAGCATGCAAATATGGAACTCAAACTGGATCAGAGTTGGTAGAACTTTGAGTATACAGAAAAGGTCAATCACATTTCCAAATGGGAAATAAGCAAAAAGAATACCGGGACTAAGGTGTCACTCACCTATGACCACAAAAGGTAAATCTGAGAGATCATCGGGCCCGTATAGAACCTCGACTTCGTCGTCAGCCTGCAATACTGTGGTTTAAAACAGGGGCACGTCAGTGTCACTCTAGAAAATATAATATGGAAAGCAAAAGAATACCAACCATGTCAAGAAGGGAGGATGAAACGCTGGGGGGTATCACGTACGGGACCGCCATATTAAGTAGGCGTGAGAAGGTTTTTTCCGTGGAACGATCCATAATGAAGGACGCCAACTCCCGCAACTTTAGAAATACAAAAAAAAAAAAAGGGTCGGGCATATTGAAAGATCGTTAAATAGAAAAAAAAAGTAAATTATAAGATTATCTTCAATACTTCGTCCATCCTGGACCGAAGGGGGGCAGCATCGAGAATATCCTCGACATCCTCTGGTGCACCACTGGAGACATTTACAGATCTTTAGTTGGTTTATGAACCTCTGCTGAAGGAATAAGAGCCATCACCAGAGTCTCTAAGATGCGCTCTGGGTTTGAAACTGCGCCCGCCATGGAAGTCCCTGCAAAAGAAAAATATATAAAGACGAATGCAACATGAGAGCAATATAAACCATTTACTAAAAAGGGTGTGAAAAAATACATATCGATACTCCAAGGAGCCTGAAGTATAGGTTTTTCAAGCCGCTGCTCTTTTCTTGTTAACCATGCTCGCCGGGCTTCGATTAAAGACAGAGCTCTACCCGCTTTCACAACAGCCTTGTCTTCAGAAGCAGCTGATATCGGTTATTTTAGAGCCTTTTTTCTGTCAACGTTAAAAGGTCTGCCGGTGACACAGCAGAAGTCGGATCAACATCACGGAACAAGATGGGAGGAAAACTTCCCTTCTCAAGGCACACATTCTCGATCTCATCCTATGACCGCTTGAGGGCCTCGGCCAACTGAACAGCCTCCTCGATAGACATATCCGGAAAAAGGAGGTCGTCATCTGGTTCATGCGCAGGCATAGGCTTATCACAAATAAGAGGCTCAGGCTCAAGCAAGGCGTCAAGTAAACGCATGACGGATTTCTTCCTCTATTTAGGGCCTGAGCTACTGCTCGTGGAAGAGCGTTTCCTCCTCCTAGACACCTTTGGACGGCGTTGTCCGATTTCATTTTCAGGGTCTGACCGGGGTAATGCCTCAGCTGGTGCAGTATTCAGAGTTCCTATGTCGGGTTCAGTGCGAATTTGGCATACCGGCGGTATGGGAGGTCGATACCATTTAAGAAGCCTTCGAGATAACTACTGTGTCTCTATCTCATAGAGGAAGAAGAATGACCGATCATGGTCGTAGCGGAACGTTGACGGCTTGGGCAGGCACAGAGGCCCTATGCTCGAGAAGCACCCGTCTCTCCTCCATAATGATCGGACTTACCCTGTGACGATACCAGCCCTTGAAAGGTCCCACAGGCCTCGGAAAGTAATCAGGCTCAGAGATTATGAAGAAAGAACCAGTGTTCAGATGCATAAAATGATGAATAGCATCGCGGGCATTCTCCAGCGAGGAAGCAGGCTCGACCAAAAACGCTTCAAAGGGCACACCCTGGTTATAACCCAACTGTTGGGGAAAACGCTGCGGATTATATCGCATAAAGAGAGCAGCATCATTCAATCGAAACACCAAGTACCCCGGCCTGATCGAGTACTGTTGCATGATCCCTTTGTATTTCAGAGCCGGCGCTTCATTCTTCAACAAATCAAATAGCTGCTGAGTGGTCCCCGTTGGCACAGAAAGAACCCGATCGTTGAAAACCATGCCACCCTCATTTGAATACAGGTTGAGCAGCACGCGGAAAGCCCTCAACTGAGTCGGATCAGGAGCAGAAGCATCAACTGGTCTCATGATTTGCAGGAAAGTATAGGACTCATAGAAATCGGGCCACTGGTGCACAGCGAACACACCCAACATGTGCATCTCAATCCAAGACATGAAGTAATAGAGAGAGAAGTTCACGGTGTCCACACCCGGGTTCGAAGTGTTAGCCACAGTACTCAAGACATGATACAAGTAAGATAACCCTGCAATGCCAATAGCTTATCATGCTCTTTCGGCTATGCAGTTTGCAGGGTAAAAGACGGAGGCTCTTATAAAAAGTCGATGCATAGGCATCATGAACCAGCTAAGCCAAAGACTGATGAAACCTACAAAAAATGTTTCCTGGTCTATGCTAAGAGCAATGAACTCGTCAAAAGCCACGGTCGGCGTACTTAAAATATAAAATTGCGGAAAATCTTCCGCATTGGTCGAAAGTTTACCCAGGCCAAATCCGAAGGGATCTTCGACCTTTGCAAATTTCGGAGCCTTCTTGGATAAAACATCGCCATGAAGGAAGCGGGCGATGAAATCTTCAAAACCGACCCCTTGCCCTTCCGATGACACAAACAGGCTCTCATAAATGCTCATTGCTTTGATTAAACTTGGATGCTTGTGCTTAACAACATTCTCAGTTGTTAAGCCATCTCGCATAGCTGGCACCATGGTGAAAACGTACTCGTCTGGGGGTAGCAACTCCTCGTAATGTTCTCCCTTATTGGCAATCCGAAAATTTCTTGGAACTCCTCCAGCGAAATAAAAACTTCTTGATCCCCTAATAGAAACATATGTGTGGGAAGATTCCATTAGTTTATAAAAGACTTAACCCACCAGACATGGGGAGCATGGTAGTAGAATAACGACGCATACACCGCTTGGTACAGTCCAACTTTCTGCAACTGCGAGCGTTGGGAGGAGAGAATATATAGAGCCTAAGAAAGGTAGCCCACTGGATGCTGCGGGTGACTCCTATCTTATAGACTTGCCCATAGGGTCGAGCTTCGCCTTGGCGTATCCTGTGTCCCGAAAGGTCGATAGCCACCAAGGGTTGATTGGGTATCCCCGTCGTCGATGGTTCAAGCCGACCCTCAGGAGTCCAATTAGCCACCTCCACTGCGTAAGCAGTACGCGGACGCTCTATGATTGAATTGAGTGGTGGGTTCTGTTGGTACTCTGCAAGTTAAGCTACGACGGCCCCTTATAATGTGATCGAACCAGATCCTCCATAAAAGAAGGCTCTTTTCGTACTTATCATGTCTACTAATTATAGACGTTGCTTCCTCATTTAATAGTGACTGTGGAAAAGCAACTTCTGAATGAGTATAGGGAAAGTAAGGAAATGAGGCCATTGTACCTGAAAAAGGACAAAAGAACTATCAACAAAAGGATGTGAATTCATTTGGTGAAACTACTAACTCCAAAACTAGTGGACCCTATGAAATCAATATGGCAGCTCATCAATGATAAGACATGTGCCCATTGTGAGAATCAAAACGGATTCTCATTAAATAAACAGTTCTCATTAAATGAAGAGTAGAGTTAAAACTCCCCATATCCCCGAAAAGCATGTTCTTTTAAAATACAAAAAATTCAAATCTGTGAAAAGGATATTAAAATCCTAAAAATCCTAAAAGAGAAAAGGAACATATCCAAGAACGGTAAAGGGAATAAAATTCCCAAAATTCCTGAGAATCAAACCAGAGCTAAGCTATGCAGAAAAATGGAATTAAATTCCCCCCGATGATGGGATTCCTAGAATTCCCCATGTTAGGAAACTCATGGGTTAGTAATGGAATCAAATTCCAGGAGTCCTCAAATATCAAGATTAATGATAGGGTAAAACCCTAAGAAAAGAATCAACGATTCTCACGAATGACCATTGACTCAAATTCTTGATATGGACATCAAGATCCACAATCTACGTAAAAAAGTTCTTTTTTTTGTAAGATCTCCAAGATATCGGTTCAAGAAAAGAACCGAGCTCTGTCAAATATGTTAGTGAATTTAAAATCCAAAATAAAAAATATATATCCAAAAGTTTTCTAAGAGCTAAGCTCTATTCATAGTGTGAGTCGATGTCATGCACCCTACGGGTTCACGAGGAGGTGGAATATGTAAAAAATGATTTTTCAAAGCTCGTAACACCGGCTCGAACTCCAGGATCGATGCTAAACCCTAACTAGCAAACACATATGAGGTTAACTACTCGGAAAGAAGTTATACTGTAACGTTTTAAAAATCGTTTAGGTTAATTTTCCGATAATCGGTAATATAACTTGTGTTTTCCGTAGAAACCAAGATATAATTATTTTTCAACATAGACTTAATTATACCTATTTTAGCTAAGTAATTGCTAGTATTTGGTATTTAATTAGTCACTTATAAATTTCTAATATACTTAAATATTTTTCCTTAATTAATTATTTTAAATATTATTATAAGATTTCACTTATACATTTAATTAGTACTCATTATAAATGAGAATGGGTTAATTACACAAATGTGAACCATGACAACTTAATAACAAGTTTATAATATGTTCTCTTTTCTACACTTGTCTTCAAGGTTCTAGTTAATTCTAAAATAAAATAAAATTAAATAATTAAGAAAGGAGTTAATATATGATATGATGGGGGGATGTTTCTACACACACACACACACATACACCCACTCACCCCTCTCACTCCAACTTCTGGCCGAGCCTAGGCTGCCCCCTTCCCTAATTTTCTCCACCTCATTTCCATCTCAAAAATCTTCATTTTTGTATCAAAAATCCACACAAAGTCTCACAAATTCATAGTTAAACCTTCATCCAATATTCTTTGGTCTAAACTAGCTTGGATTTTGAAGCAAGAGAGCATTTTGGGAGGCAAGTTTGCAAGTTAGATCTCATGATTGTTGAGGTATAACCTTACTCAAATGCTTACTTTGTTCATACTTGATATAATTTCATTTTAAATTAAGTGTTATTATGGTTTTAATTGAAAGTTAGAATTCTAAAGAAAAGGGTTTGAGTTTAAGTTAGGGATTTTATCAATGAATCAAGTTAACTAAGTGTAGGTCATCATCTTAAGACTTGCAAAAATCTTGTCTAGTTGTTAATTTGCAAATTGTTACTTTTAAATTGTCCAAATTATATATTCTTGCAAACTAATTTCTTGATTAATCTAAAATAGGCAAGATTAAAATTTAGTATATAATTGTGTAGCCTAATTAAGGTATTAAGTGAACATTGTGGCTGCTAGTTTTGCTAAAACGTCTAGATTTATACTAAAATGGTAAGTTGTTGCTTACTAGGTTTTTGGAATAAATCGATTTTAAGTAAGTTTGTGGTTGCGATGATTTATAAACTATTTCCTAAAATATTTAGTGTGTTGTGAATGTGTGATTGGTACGATTGGGTTCTAGGCTTGGTAGTTTCATGTATAGCGACCCTAGTTGTGGGTTGTGGTATTGTCGCAAGCGCGTTTTGTACACCAAGTGCGTGCGCGTCTAGATTAGTGTGCGTTGGTTGTCTTGCATCATTTGTGTCCGCGACTATTCATATATCTATCATCTTATTTACTTGTGTATGATTCTACGATCGGATGCAGAAACGTCGGACACGGAGCGGAAAGGGAAGGCCATGATTGGATCAGTTTGGCCGAGGCGCCCGGTGATTAGATGTACACATCTATGGGGGGATCGTCTGGATGGCGCGATACGCCCGATAGTCAGGATTTCTAGTAGTGCTTATATTTATATGCGTAGTCTCCTAGTCATTCATCTCATTGCATTGCATCATCTTATATATATATATATGATATTATTTCATAGGACACTTGCACCATTACCATTTGGTCCATGCCGCACGTGCACTATTTTATGTGAACACATACGCCATTGGTAATTGCTATGTCACAAACACTATAGAGCTTGCTTAGAATCGGTATCTGTGCATTTGCATCTTATATGATCTGTAGACTTGTACTTGTATATTCATTTCATTAAGATGGATGCGTAGGATTGTTAGTCATATATACATACCTCATTGCATCATGATTCATGCATAGTTTCTAGCCGTACTTCGCATGGTATATACTATCGTATCATAGACTTCCATCATCATCGACATGTTTACCTATTGTTATTCTTCTTGAGGATTTCAATACTTATGAGATTTTTGGATTTTAGGGAAAACCGCAAGAATTTTATAAACCTATTAACATTTAAAAAAAAGAAATTTACGGTTTTCTCATGATATGATGGGTGTGGCGTCCACCATGAGTTTTCTCGGTTCTTGAACTGTATCATATACCCGATTCGAGGGGGATGCACCGTCTGCGAGTACATGGTGGACCCGGTGCGGTACCTCTGGGCAAGAAGATCACATAGATGGTATTGAGCCCAGCAGGGGAGCACTACCGACCGGTTATTATTGACGTGGCGGATATCCGGAGGATGCCGACGTAGTTGTAAGATTTGATGATATGGATCGATCCGAACTGACGGAGCCCGAGATATTGAGACATTGAGACATTGAGATATTGAGATATTGAGATATTGAGACATTGAGATATTGAGATATTGAGACATTGAGATATATATATATATATATATATATATATTGTGTCGATGCTTGATACGGATTTTCTGTTGATTTCATTGGTGATACTTCAGTTTATTGCACAGAGGTTTTTCTAAGATAAGAATAAAGATTTTCTCATACCAGACTTGCTCAGGTTTCGTATTTGATTATGCATTCATGTTGCATTCATGCTAGTACATCGTATCATATCGATATGCGTAGGTTGAAACGCATTTGCGTGCATACTTACGATAGCCTTATTAGATGTTACTTAATACTCACGAGTTGGCAACTCATCCTCGTTGTGCCACAGTATCTTGCAGGTTCGACCTGTTAGCACAGTAGTGGCGGGCGTACTTTCTCTTTTTGCTTCATTGCATCGATTTGCAGCTTTGCTCATAGGTGGGTTGCGAGGATACTTTTGTTCCATCTTATATTATTATTTGTATCTAGTATACTCCATCAACCCTTGTATATTGGACTAGACGGTGAGACTCGTGAGACTTGTATTTATGGTGTTTGGTGTCGATGCTCACTTGAGCCGACGTGGTGTTTCTCATTTCTTACTTTCAAATGCTTATTTCGCACTTTTGATATACATATTGCATGTGGTTGTAATTCCGCCATTGGCGAAGAGCTAGCTCCCGCTTGGGGATGCCTTTATTCATTACTTATATGTATTCTTGTTTTGTACTCGTTTGGGGCCAGTATTTACAAAGGAAATTCTGCCGAAATTTTCAGAAAAATTTGATGTCTTAAAATGCTTTAATGTGACTTTATTTTACTACATCTCCTATTTAAGCTGAGTTTTCCTTCACTCTATTTCTTTAAATGGTTTAGATTTCTGGGCTTTGGCTTACTTAGATTATGTACGCCTTGAGACGTTTCGTAATTTAAGTACCAGTCACGTTCCGTACTTTCGGGTCATAACAAAGTTGGTATCAGAGCGATAGGTTTTACCTTTCTGAGTGTAGGATGACCCTTGGTAGATAGAGTAGGTGACTTAAGCAGAGTGACGTAGCGTGTGTATGTTCCGTGGCATACTTACGATACGATACTCCACCTAAGTGATCTTAGGATATATATTTGCTTGGACTACCTTCCTTGATTCCATATGTCCTCTTGATTCGATCACAATGTTCCAATCTCTCCTGCTCCTTGTTCCAGCCACTATGCCGCCGGAGACTACGAGGGCCAGAAGGCTGCCGCCAGGAATGCAATTAGAGCAGTCTCGTTTGAGACGAGGATCGATCAGGGGAGTACACCTACCCCTCAGGGACGGAGTGATCCTCCTTCTCCAGGATGGATAGCTAGGCTGGAGTCGAGTATTCAGGACTTGTGACAGATGGTTGGATTGTTAGTTGAGGCTAGCTGAGCTCCGAGAGCCGATGATGTCCCTCCTACTGCAGGGAATGCGATTGTACCTGCTGCTCAGTCAGTTGTTTCTGTTGTTACCGAGATTATTTCCGTATCCTTGCAGGAGTTTATGAGGCTGGAGCCTCCAGTCTTTACCGGCACATATGCGGTGGAGGATCCGCAGACATTTCTCGACAGGATGGCTAGGATTTGTTGTTCATTGAGATGTTCTGACGAGAGATGGGTTGAGCTTGCGAGTTTTCGTCTAGAGGGTCTGGCTCAGACGTGGTGCGAGTCGGTTGAGAAAGGCCGAGCTGCAAATCTATCTCCTATGACTTGGGATGAGTTCACAACTGTATTTCTTGCTTGTTTCCTTCTGGAGAGCATTCGAGATCCCCAAGGTCGTAGTTTTGAGTCTTTGCGCAAGACTCCAGGGATGACAGTGTCCGAGTACGACATATAGTTTACTCAGCGGTCCGATATGCTCCTTACCTAGTGAACACTGAAGAGAAACGGATAAAGAGGTTCGTGTGGAAATTGGACATGCAGTTATTTCTTACTATTGGTGCCCAGCATTTTAACACTTACGCCGCTGCTATGAACACAACTTTACTGTTGGTGGAACGCATTTCTGAGACTTCAGTCGTTTCTAGACCGAAGCAGATTCGTACCGGTATGCCAGCTCAGAGGCGGTTAGATAGACGCCGTTGTGGCAGGTATTCTTTCGGTGTTTTCTTCCGATGCGTATTTCTTTCTGGTGTCGTTTAAAATGGTATC
Organism: Agapanthus africanus; assembly: GCA_030015575.1. Lineage (NCBI taxonomy): Eukaryota > Viridiplantae > Streptophyta > Magnoliopsida > Asparagales > Amaryllidaceae > Agapanthus > Agapanthus africanus. The sequence goes on along the minus strand of JASDDO010000019.1, from coordinate 426,173,860 downwards.
CACATAATTTGTATCGAAGTCTAATCGATAGTAGTCCTTGCTAAGTCAGCCGCTTGTTGTGATTTCTTCCGTAGGCTAATCTTTTGTCGCTCGATATGTTTCTCATTCGTGTTTGTTTTGTTCGTATCGGAGATAGGGATTCTTCTGTCAATTTGATTCTTCTCAATATGTTAGACATTAACATTCTTCTGGGCAAGGATTGGTTAGCCACGTGTTATGCATCCGTGGACTGCCGTGAGAAGGCGGTCAAATTTAGTTTTCCGGGTGAGTCCTTGTTTTTCGGGGAGACCGTAGCGTCGCCTTTCCCAGTTTGATTTCTTCTCTTTGCGCTACTCCGTTCTTGAGGAAAGGATTGTAAGTCTATGATGCACACCCCACAGCTCGCGGGGAGGCAGAATACTTTAAAAACGAATTTTCTCATAACAAAAGAAACTTGTTTTAGCTTTGCAACATAGACTTGTTCCACTTTTAGGATCTTTATTAAGCCTTATCTAACAAAAATAGACTAAGAGAAAGAGCTAACTACTATGTTCAAGATTTATAGCCTCGTTCCTAGTCCTTTGGGTCTTCAAGTGGCTCCTTGCTCCTTGGTTCAAGCTTCCTCTCGATCTCCTTTCTTTTTCTTCTTCTAGGTCTTGAAAGTGTTCGGCTGCCGGTCTCCTTTGCGCCGAAGATGGATCCACCCGAGAGCCTATGGTCAAGCTCCAACCTCCATTTAGTGATCTTGCTTGCTAGGGAAGATGACTAAGTAAATGTAGAGAGAATGTGTATTGGACTAGTTGATCTCAAAGTTCATTGTTTTGCAACACATGCAAGTGTATGAGCTTGAGGAAGAAGGAGAGAAGAAACCTAGGAGAGAGAAAGCTTTTGTGATAATGATAATAGAAATGAGATGAGAGAATGGCTAAGTAATGAGGCAATAATTCATCCATGGAATTATATAATCTCACAAATTATAACCTTACTTGAATAGTAGCTCCAAAGTGAATAAACAAATACTTAGCCATGCTTTCAACTCATGCCTCAAAAATCTCCTCATTTCCACCTCATTAATCCTTTATGAAAAAGGAATAAAACATTAATGAGGTGTTTCCTTCTAGAAGCTCATTCTTATGAAATTACAAGAATGCCCTTTTCCGTATTTTCATGCCCGTATCCTTATTCCGAAAAATACGGATACATTGAGATCAGTATAATCCAATACAACAATACTAGGATCCGGCTTAAACCAAAACCCACTAGTATTATCTGTCCGAACGTCATTCGAGCAGCCAATACACGAATGTGATCGAAACCCTGCCGTAAGACCATACGACGTCTACATCGTCTCGCCTGATACAGGGGAACCCTATGTGTGGGACTCTAAAAACTCGACAGTATGCTGGCCGTGGGTTTAACCACAAGTCCGTCAATGGCACTAGCTGTACGTAATGGCAACCCAGGTACATGTCGAAAAGGAGGCCGACGAGCGAACTCGTCCGTAACCCCTACTGAGCCTGTCCGTGACAATATCCGTGCAGTCCGGTCTGTTCGTCTGAGAGTATCGCATGTAAGGTCTAGGGTGGTGGAAAATGTCAGACCCCTAATAACCGTACAAGTCGTGTCAGGGTGGCTCAAAACCATCCAAGAATCTACTGGTCCGTCCACCAGTAATTCTCAATCAGCCCTTACGAGGGACTTCTGGTAATGACCAACCAATCACAGTGCGCTATCAACTCCCTATACCGGGAGAGACGAATCCCTAACAGTCGCTCACTGCCTCCATATGGCTTGGGACCGTACCCAACTAAAACCTGTTTGCACGACTCCTTTGAGCCATGGTAGGGTAGTAATCAAAGCACAGTGGGAACTCACACGAGAAAAATGACGACCTTAAGTTGACAGACTATCTGCACACATGTCACCTGAGAACTGCTATCTGACGCTAGGTATAATACCATCTAGTCAGTTCTCGGCGAGTCCTGTCCGGTGTACTCACACCCAGTGAGCATCTGTATACAATCTTAGGTGCACATCACCAATGGCTGCGGGACCAATCCATCGCCCCTCGTCATGGTCTAGATATGTATACACTAGTCTACTCTGGAGCATCGATTCCCAGTCTCGATACTCCTGCGACTAGGGACATTTAAGGATGTGCCTATTGACCATCCAGCTCCCACAAGTATGTCTGCCATCACAACACCGGTAGTCAGGCAAACACCCAACGGGCTTTATCAACATGTATACAATATATGAAATACAAAGTAAATTATATCACATGTTAAGATAGAAACAAACCAAATAGCGTACTATCATATCAAGCAAGATTGTCATGTACATACATATCCCTAGCATCCTATACAATGAAGGCCTCTAGGGCATATATATCCAGCAATCTCCCACTTGCACTAAGGCCTGTAATTGGCGCAATGTGTACCCAATGTCTGCACTAGATCCAGTTGCTTGCGTACCACATTCCCAACATCTCAAACAGCCTCTCGAACTGGACTTAAGGGATGGCCTTGGTGAATGGATCTGTCGTGTTGTCTTTTGTGTCCACTCTCCGTACCTCGATCTCACGGCGATCCACGATCTCCCTGATCAGGTGATACCGCCTCAAGATATGCCTGGATTTCTGATGGGACCTTGGTTCCTTCGCTAATGCTACAGCCCCATTGTTATCACAATACAAAAGTATTGGATTGGCAATGGACGGAACTACCTGAAGTTCTGAGATGAACTTCTTCATCCAGACAGCCTCTTTCGCGGCATCGTTAGCAGCTATATACTCAGCCTCCATAGTTGATTCTGCGACGGTATCTTGTTTGGAACTCCTCCAACATACCGCCCCTCCATTGAGGGTAAACACAAAACCCAAAACGGATTTAGAGTCATCTTTGTCACTTTAGAAGCTGGAGTCGGTAAAAACCTCGACCTGAAGGTCCCTATTACCGTAAACCAAGAACATCTCCTTAGTCCTTCTCAGGTACTTGAGAATGTTCTTTACCGCTATCCAATGCTTCTCACCTGGGTCAGACTGATACCTGCTTACTACACTAAGTGTGTAAGCTACATCTAGTCTGGTACATAATATCGCATACATTATGGATCCTACTACCGAAGCATAGGGTATAATGCCTATACGAGCCCTCTCTTCATCAGTCTTTGGAGACATCTCTTTGGAGAGGGTGATCCCGTGACAAGCGGGTAAATTACCGCACTTGGAATCTTCCATACTAAATCTCTTTACTATAGTGTCAATGTACCCGGACTATGAAAGTCCCAACATCCTTTTGGATTTATCACGATAGATCTTAATGCCCAGAATGTAGGAGGCATCTCCTAAGTCTTTCATGGAGAATTTCTATGACAAGAAGAGCTTTACTGATTGTAGCATAGGGACATCATTCCCTATCAGTAGTATGTCATCGACGTACAAAACGAGGAAGACTACTGCTCCTTCTACAATCTTCCTATAAATGCATGGTTCATCTACATTTTTGATAAAGTCAAATTTTTTGACCGTCTCATCAAAGCAGATGTTCCAACTCTGTGATGCTTGCTTTAATCCATAAATAGATTTAAGAAACTTGCACACCTTTTCCGCTACTCCCACTGTCTAAGAAACCTTCTGGTTGATCCATGTAAACACTTTCTTCTAAATGTCCATTTAGAAAAGCTGTTTTTACGTCCATCTGCCAGATTTCATAGTCATGGAAGGCAGCAATGGCAAGCAGTATCCAAATGGATTTAAGTATAGCTACTGGGGAAAAGGTTTCATCATAGTCCAATCCTGGTCTTTGACGAAAACCTTTTGCAACAAGTCTAACTTTGTAGGTTTCCACTTGTCCTAATGCACGAATCTTCTTTTTGAAGATCCATTTGCATCCAACTGGTTTTACTCCAGGAGGAGCAACATCTAAAGTCCATACTTTATTGGTGTACATGGATTCCATTTCGAATCTCATAGCATCCAGCCACTTCACCGAGTCTTTACTCGTGATAGCCTGCTGAAAATTAGTAGGCTCATCATCATTGATAATGCAATCCTCTCGATCCCCATCTACAAGAAACCCATAGTATCTTTCAGGAGAAAGAGAAAACCTACCAGATCTGCGGAGCGGCGTTGGATCGTCGGGCTCTGTTGAAACCTAAGGTTCTACTAAGTCCTCGGTAGTAGTTTGAAGTTCTGGAATTTCTTCCAGCTCTACCGCGCTCCTACTAATTTCTTTTGCAAGAAATTCGCTCTCTAAGAAGACAATGTGGCGAGCGACAAACACCTTTTGTTCTTCAGTCTGGTAGACAATATATCCCCTTGAATGCTTGGGGTATCCCACAAACTTACACAAAACCGATCGTGCCTCGAGCTTGTCCGGATTATGCTTTTTAACAAATGCCGGACACCCCCATATCTTGATATACTTGAGACATGGTCTCTTCCCGCTCCACATTTTATATGGAGTGGTAGGCACAGACTTAGTCGGAACTCTATTCAATAGGTATGCAGCTGATTCTAGCACAAAACCCCAGAAGGAAAGTGGCAACTCAGCACTACTCATCATTGAACGCACCATGTCCAGTAGCGTGCGATTCCTCCTTTCTGATACACCATTATGCTGAGATGTATATGGCAGAGTAAGCTGAGAGAGAATTCTATTCTCTTTTAAGCATTCAAGAAAACGGGTACTTAAGTATTCTCCACCTCGATCAGATCGAAGTGTCTTGATGCTTTTACCAGTCTGTTTTCCACTTCATTTTTATACTCCTTAAATTTCTCAAAGGCCTCGGATTTATGCTTCATTAAAAACACATGTCCATACCTCGAGAAATCATCAGTAAAAGTGATGAAGTAGGAGTGACCGCTTCGTGCATGTGTAGACATCGGATCCATTACATCGCTGTGTATAAGTCCCAAGAGTTCTGTGGCTCTTACTCCGTGTCCGGTAAACAGAGATTTGGTCATCTTTCCTTTGATACATGATTGACAAGTTGCATACGATGAATATTCAAGCGGATCTAAATATCCATCTTTATGTAACTTAGTCAACCTTGTTTCATTTATATGACCAAGTCTACAATGCCATAGGAAGGCTTGGATTGAATCTGGAGCCTTCCTTTTATGCGTGTTTTGAATATTGAAAACTTAAGGTTGATTAAGTATGTATATGCCATTTTCCAGTGTGCCAAACCCAATCATTTCTTGATTTAGGAGAATGTTCATGACATTTCTTTCAAGTGCAAAATTATATCCTTCATTAGATAACAAAGATACTGATATAATATTACACAGCATACTGGGAATACAAAAACAGCTGTACAACACCAAAATGTGCCCACTAGTCAAACCCAGGTGATATTCCCCCATTGCAACAGCATCTACGTTGATTCCATTGCCCATCCGGAGGGTCATATCACCTGTCTTCAGTGCTTTACGGTTTCTCAGAGCCTGCAAAGAATTACAGATATGAGAACCAGAACCGGTATTAAGTACCCATGATGTAGAGTTTACTGAAAGACAGTTTTCGATTACAAACACACCTGAAGCAGAAGCAGCAGCTTGCTTTGTGTCCTTGTCTTTGAAAGCCATGCAATCCTTCTTCCAGTGCCCTTGCTTGTGACAATAGTAGCATTCATTCTTATCCGCCTACACCCTTCCTGCCTTGTTCGTTCCCTGCACCTTCTTGGACCCGCCTTTCGGTTTGGTGGCTTTCATCTTCTTCTTCCCCTTAGCTTTCGGTTTGGATTTAGAAAAGGATGATTGGCCAACATACAGAACGGGGGTCTTCTCCTTTATCATGGAGGTCTCTGCTACCCTCAACATGTTGAGGAGCTTTGGAAGATCATCTTCGATTTCGTGCATGTTGAAGTTCAGCACGAAATGAGAGAAGGTATGGGGAAGGGACTGCAAAATCAAGTCGATGTACAACTCATTCTCTAGCACGCATCCCAGGTTTGCGAGTTCCTCAATGAGGCTGATCATTTTTAGGACGTGCTCTCCTACAGGTGATCCTGGAGCTAACCTCATCTGGAATAGTTTCCTTGAGGTCTCGTACCTTGCGATACGGGAGTGCTCTCCATACATTTCCTTGCAATGGAGAAAGATGGATATAATATCCATACTTTCGTGCTGTTTCTAGAGTTCATTGTTCATGGACGCCGTCACGATACACTTAGCTCTCTCGCAGTCTAGATCCCAAGTTTTGCGGACCTCCTTGTCCGCAACTGAGGAATCTGGTCCTGGGATAGGGGGAGGAACAACGGTGGTAACATATGCAACTTTGTCATAAGTCAGTGCAATGTTGATGTTCCTTAGCCAATCCTTATAGTTTGGCCCGGTCAGTATATTCTTTTCAAGTAATAGTTTTAGTCCTGTCATGGTAGTTGCCAGAGAGAGAGAAAAGAAACCCTCAGCATATGCTTTTGCAAGTTTAGAATGGTTTATTAGTTTATCTAAACAGGATGGCTCCCACTGTTTCCTCAAATCCTTCTTCAAACCTTAAAAGAAGAATTAGTCAGGATTAATCGCACATCACAATACTTGCTTAACCTTTCAGCCAGGCCAGTGTCGGTACTTCGAGGGAGGTTTTCCAACGCTTTCACGAAGTTCCTTAATTATATAACATCTTTTCCCTGGAGGCGTAGCCCCACTAACACCATTCTAGACACCTACTTGGTTTATAGCATTGATTGTTAAGTGAGAAAGTCTCCCGAGAGTAATCCTACTCATCAGTGGGATCGGGATCCAACTATCATTGTATGATGACCTAGATAGAAGCCACTTTAGTCACCACACTCCAGAAGGTATGCTTAATCTGCAAGTTTCCTTTATGTTTGAAACTCCCGATGTGATTTTTACCCCAAGCTCTTATGACCTTGACGTAGGCCAACAAATCATAAGATGCAAGTCAAGTTTTGCCCGTCGTTGTCCTGATTAATTTAGATCCATCCGTACTCGCCCTTGACGTAGGCCAACAAGGCTGTACGACTATCCTAAACTGATGCATCTATCTATGCAACAAATAAGCAACACATTGCTACCATACACTTTGCCTTGACGTAAGCTAACAAACATAGCATGAATACAATATGCTGTTTATTTGAAATGACGGAGGGCTACGGCTGGTTTTTAGCGAAACCATTAACGTAATGAACTTGATATGATCGAAGGAATCATAATAGCTTTTTAAAAGGAGTGGTTTAGGCTCCGCATTTAAAATTTTCTTTTGAAGAAAACCGAGTGGTTTTGAAAATTTTCCAACGATTTAGTTTAGCTTTATTTTCTTTGCATTAATGAATTAATGTTGTCCCATCAATTAATCCTACCATTGCAGAAAACAACGAAAATACAACGTACGCTTATGCCATCTGCATTCGCCACTGGGCCCCGTCATTACCCGTTAGGTTACTTAACTAAAGACAAAGCGGGGGCTGGAGTAGCGCTGGTGCAAAACATAAGCAACGCCTAATAAATATCATATATAGATATATCCATTCGTTGCACGCAATAATAGGCATTCCAGATCACATGTGAACATATTGTATATACTAGGAATTCCGCATTTCGTTTAAGCCTATAACGAAAGACGGGTTCCACGGTCATGATGAAAAGCCAAAAAACCCACCCTAGACCCCTACGGGTGCGGAAAACTACCCGCCAAATTCCCGAAGTGGAGCAAACTCCCTCAACAAAGTAAGTAGGTCACTCGGCACTTCAAAGAACCCGGTAGTTTGTGCACCCCTCCTTGGATCTATCCTAGGAGCAAAAACAGTAAAAAAGAATAGTACAACGGTGGCTACAATCTCAACCCGGATGTGCCCCGCAAAAGAATATTATATCAATTTAACAAATTATATTGAATGAAAGAAAATAAAACACTCGTCTCACACCCCCCGGCTATTCATCATCGACGATCCAATAAGATTCATATACATAAGCCAATCAACACCGATATGTGCAACCCCCACTAATCGCCATATAGCGATTAGCGGACGTTTCAAAACACATATATCATCACAGATAAAAACTGAAAAAATATAAACGATAGTAAAAACTACGACTTTGAAGCACTATGAGATTGCCACAGAACAAGTTTAACAGTGCAGTCAAAATAGGCAATTGCAATCAACACCTGAAACCCCAAATCCAAGATACCAGAACACAGCACAAAATTCAAGGCAAACAACCCTAATGGGCCAGCGAGGCTGGAAATATTGAGGAAGTGGTCGGCCACATGTAGGTGGAATGGTCTCGTTTTTGTTCTGTGTTCATATGACACTAAAAGGAGCACTCTGCAATTGTTTGAAAATTTTTTAGAGGCTCTCCAAAAATTAACAGAAACTTGGATCCGTGTTTCGTTGTTTTCATATTTGTTTCGGTTTTGTAGTTTCTTACTTCGTTTAAACTGTTAGCTAGGATTTAATTAGGCTCTGATACCAGTGTAAGTCTATGACACACACCCCACAGCTCGCGGGGAGGCGGAATACTTTAAAAACGATTTTTCTCATAACAAAAGAAACTTGTTTTAGCTTTGCAACATAGACTTGTTCCACTTTTAGGATCTTTATTAAGCCTTAGCTAACAAAAATAGACTGAGAGAGAGAGCTAACTACTATGTTCAAGAGTTATACCCTCGTTCCTAGTCCTTCGGGTCTTCAAGTGGCTCCTTGCTCCTTGGTTCAAGCTTCCTCTTGATCTCCTTTCTTTTGCTTCTTCTTGGTCTTGAAAGTGTTCGGTTGCCGGTCTCCTTTGCGCCGAAGATGGATCCACCCGAGAGCCTATGGTCAAGCTCCAACCTCCATAAGATAACTTAGTGATCTTGCTTGCTAGGGAAGATGACTAAGTAAATGTAGAGAGAATGTGTATTGGACTAGTTGATCTCAAAGCTCATTGTTTTGCAACACATGCAAGTGTATGAGCTTGAGGAAGAAGGAGAGAAGAAACCTAGGAGAGAGAAAGCTTTTGTGATAATGATAATAGAAATGAGATGAGAGAATGGCTAAGTATTGAGGCAATAATTCATCCATGGAATAAAATAATCTCACAAATTACAACCTTACTTGAATAGTAGCTCCAAAGTGAATAAACAAATACTTAGCCATGCTTTCAACTCATGCCTCAAAAATCTCCTCATTTCCACCTCATTAATCCTTTATGTAAAAGGAATAAAACAATAATGAGGTGTCTCCTTCTAGAAGCTCATTCTTATGAAATTATAGTAATGCCCTTTTCCGTATTTTCATACCCGTATCCGTATTCTGAAAAATACGGATACACTGAGATCAGTATAATCCAATACAACAGTACTAGGATCCGGCTTAAACCAAAGCCCATTAGTATTATCTGTCCGAACGTCATTCGAGCAGCCAGTACACGAATGCGATCGAAACCCTGCCGTAAGACCATACGACGTCTACATCGTCTCGCCTGATCCAGGGAAACCCTCTGTGTGGGACTCTAAAGACTTGACATTACGCTGGCAGTGGGTTTAACCACAAGTCCGTCAGTGACACTAGCTGTACGTAACGGCAACCCAGGTACATATCGAAAAGGAGGCCGACGAGCGAACTCGTCCGTAACCCCTACTGAGCCTGTCCGTGACAATATCCGTGCAGTCCGGTCTGTTCGTCTGAGAGTATCGCATGTAAGGTCTACGGTGGTGGAAAATGTCAGACCCCTAATAACCGTACAAGTCGTGTCAGGGTGGCTCAAAACCATCCGAGAATCTACTGGTCCGTCCACCAATAATTCTCAATCAGCCCTGGCCAGGGACTTGTGGTAATGACCAACCAATCACAGTGCGATATCGACTCCCTATACCGGGAGAGACGAATCCCTAATTGTCGCTCACTGCCTCCATGTGGCTCGGGACTGTACTCAACTAAAACCTGTTGGCTCGACTCCTTTGAGCCGTGGTAGGGTAGTAATCAAAGCACAGTGGGAACTCACAAGAGACAAATGACGACCTCAAGTCAACAGACTATCTACACACATGTCACCTGAGAACTTCTATCTGACGCTAGGTATAATACCATCTAGTCAGTTCTCGGCGAGTCCTGTCCGGCGTACTCACACCCAGTGAGCATCTGTATACAATCTTAGGTGCACATCACCAATGGCTGCGGGACCAATCCATCGCCCCTCATCAGGGTTTAGATATTTATACACTAGTCTACTCTGGAGCATCGATACCAGTCTCGATACTCCTGCGACTAGGGACATTTAAGGATGTGCCTATTGACCATCCAGCTCCCACAAATATGACTGCCATCACAACGCCGGTAGTTAGGCAAACACCCTATGGGCTTTATCAGCATGTATATAATATATAAAATACAAAGTAAAATATATCACATGTTAAGATAAAGACAAACCAAATAGCGTACTATCATATCAAGCAAGATTGTCATGTACATACATATCCCTAGCATTCTATACAATGAAGGCCTCTAGGGCATATATATCCAACAAGGATGTCACGGATTCTTAGCGTATGTTTGTGATGTTAGAGCCGTAGAGGTCTTGTTGGACCAGGTCCCGATTTTGAATGAAGTTTCAAGATGTCTTTCCTGACAAGTTTCTTAGTTTGTCGCCAGAGCGTGATATTGGGTTCTGCTTTGACTTGATTCCTAGCACGGAGCCTTTTTCTATACCGCCATATCAGATGGACCCGACGGGAGCATAAAGAACTGAAGGATCGGTTGCAAGATTGTTGGATAAAAGGGCTTGTCTTCCGAGTGTGTCACCTTGGGGGTAATCCTGCCCTGTTCGTTAAGAAGAAAGACGGCAGTTGTATTTGTACATCGATTTTCGTCAGTTGAATTGGGCTACTGTACGAAACAAATATCTCTTACCTCGCATCGACAATTTATTTGATTAGTTCTAGGTTGCGGGACATTTGTCGAAAATTGACTTGCGGTCAGGCTACTACTAGTTGTTGGTTCGAGAGGATGATATTCCGAAGATTGCTTTTCGCATGCGTTACGGGCGTTATGAGTCTTGGTGATTTCGTTCGAGCTCACCAATGCCACAGCAGTGTTTACGGACTTGATGAACCGTATATCCAGGCCGTTTATTGATAAGTTTATCGTTGTGTTCATCGATGACATCCTAGTATACTTTTGGAACCGAAAAGAGCCTCGGGAGCATTTGAGGATTTTCGTTGCAGACTTTGAGGGAGCACCAGCTATTCGCTAAATTGTCCAGGTGTGTTTTCTGGTTGGATGGTGTTGACTTCTTAGGTCACATAGTTATGAGAGATAGAATATGTATGGAACCGAAGATGGATCGAGGCCGTTTAGCACTTGCCCAGACCTGTATCAGTGATGGAGGTTCACAGCATTTTTGGGTTTGGACGAATACTATTGATATTTTGTACAGGATTTTTCGCATATAGCTGCAACGTTGACCGGATTGACCCGGATGAGAGTTTATTTTCTTTGGACAGAGGCATGCGAGCAGAACATTCAGCAGTTGAAGACTCGTTTGACTACGGCGCCAATATTATTTTTGCCTTCAGGATCAGGCGGTTTTGTTGGTTATTGCGATGCTTCTCAGTAGTTGAAGAAGCACGAGCAGAACTATTCCACACATGACTTAGAGATGGCTACGGTGGTTTTTACACTTAAGATTTGGAGACATTACAACTTTCAGCAGCGAGATTTGAATTTGAGACAACGCTGTTGGATGGGGCTAGTGAAAGACTATGACTGCGAGATTCTTTATCATCCGGGCAAGGCGAATGTTGTGGCAGATGCTTTGAGTCGGAGGCCCGGAGGTAGCTTTTCTTGTTTGAGCACAGTTCAGAGATAGTCGACGACAGATTAGTAGATTCTTTATGACAGCCGAGTACAGTTTGAGTTTACGTCGACCGAGGGACAACTTTCCCGTGTCCGTGCACATCTACAGTTATTTGATCATATCCGTGAGGCATAGTCCGATGACGTTCGTTTTTCAGAGATCTTGGAGCAGGTTCGACAGGGCAGAGATTCAGAGTTCGCGATCGATGATCAGGGAGTACTACAATTTGGGACTCGACTGTGTGTGCCAGATTCCGAGGGACTGAGACGCGAGATCTTAGAGGAGGCGCATCAGTCAGCATATAGTGTTCATCCAGGTTCCACCAAGATGTATTATGATTTGAGAGAAGTCTACTAGTGTGAAGGGATGAAGAGAGATGTCACAGATTTTGTTTCGGGATGTTGACTTGTCAGCAAGTCAAGGCTGAGTATCAGAGGCCAGCAGGAAAATTACAACTTTTGCCCATTTCGGAGTGGAAATGGGAGCAGATTTATATGGATATTATCATGGTTTTATCTAGGACCAGTCGAGAGTATGACTATATTTGAGTGATCGTAGACCGATTGACGCAAGTAGCTCACTTTCTGCCAGTCAAGACCACTTTCGGATTCATTCAGTATGCTCAGATATATGATTGATGAGATGGTGTGACTACACGGCGTTTCGACTTGTATTGTGTCCGACAGAGGCACCCAGTTCACCAGCCGATTATGGCAGAAACTTCAGGAGGCTTCGAACACCCAATTGAGTTTCAGTGCAGTTTTCTATCCACAGACCGACGGTTAATCAGAGCGGACCATACAGACTCTTGAGGGCATACTCCGAGCTTGTGTTCTAGATATCGATGGCTGCGATCGCCACTTGCCCTTGATAGAGTTTTCCTATAATAACAGCTTCCAGGAGACGATTCAGATGGCATCCTTCGAGGCATGATTTGAAAAGAGATGTCGATCGCCCGTTTGTTGGACAAAGCTCAGTGAAAGCAGCATTTTAGGGCTGCAGATTGTGCAGGAGACAACCAAAAGGATTCAGTTGATTCGGGATAGGATGAGGGCGGCCCAGAGCAGGCAGAAATTTATTGCCGATAGACGTCGTCCCAGACCTGAATTCGCTAAAGGTGATCATGTTTTCTTGAGGGTTTCTCCAATAAGGGGCATGTTGAGATTCAGAAAGGAAGGAAGGCTTAGTTCCAGATATGTGGGTTCTTTCGAGATTCTTGAGTGTATCGGCACGGTTGCTTATCGTTTAGCTCTTCCACCTAGCTTTCCATATGTTCACCCCGTGTTTCATGTATCGATACTCCGCAAATACCTTTATGACCCCTCTCATGCGATACAGCATCAAACGATCCAGCTGGAGCGCAATCTTTCTTTCACTAAGCAGCCGATAGTCATTCTAGATCGGCAGGTGAAGAAACCGAGGTCCGAGGACATACCGACCGTAATGGATCTTTGGCGTGGCCCGAGCGGCGAAGAGGTCACGTGGGAAGCCGAGGACGAGATGAGAGAGAACTATTCCCATCTCTTCAAGGGTACGCGTAGTTAAATTTTTAAATTCAGGGACCGAATTTCTTTAAGGGGGGAAGATTGTAACGTTTTAAAAATCGTTTAAGTTAATTTTCCGATAATCATTAATATAACTTGTGTTTTCTGTAAAATCCAAGAGATAATTATTTTTCAATATAAACTTAATTATACCTATTTTAACTAAGTAATTGCTAGTATTTGGTATTTAATTAGTCATTTATAAATTTCTAGTTTACTTAAATATTTTCCTTAATTAATTATTTTAAATATTATTATAAGCTTTCACTTATACATTTAATTAGTACTGATTACAAATGAGAATGGGTTAATTACACAAATGTGAACCATGACAACTTAATAACAAGTTTATAATATGTTATCTTTTCTACACTTGTCTTCAAGGTTCTAGTTAATTCTAAAATAAAATTAAATTCAATAATTAAGAAAGAAGTTAATATATGATATGATGGGGGGATGTTTCTACACACACACACAAACACTCACCCTCCACACTCCAACTTCTGGCCGAGCCTAGGCTGCCCCTTTTCCTAATTTTCTCCATCTCATTTCCATCTCAAAAATCTTCATTTTTGCATCAAAAATCCACACATAGTCTCACAAATTCATAGTTAAACCTTCATCCAATATTCTTTGGTCTAAACTAGCTTGGATTTTGAAGTAAGAGAGCATTTTGGGAGGCAAGTTTGCAAGTTAGATCTCATGATTGTTGAGGTATAAGCTTCTCAAATGGTTACTTTGTTCATACTTGATATAATTTCATTTTAAATTAAGCGCTATTATGGTTTTAATTGAAAGTTAGAATTCTAAAGAAAAGGGTTTGAGTTTAAGTTAGGGTTTTTATCAATGAATCAAGTTAACTAAGTGTAGGTTTTCATCTTAAGACTTGCAAAAATCTAGTCTAGTTGTTAATTTGCAAATTGTTACTTTTAAATTGTCCAAATTATATATGCTTGCAAACTAATTTCTTGATTAATCTAAAATAGGCGATATTAAAATTTAGTAAATAATTGTGTAGCCTAATTAAGGTATTAAGTGAACATTATGGCTGCTAGTTTTGCTAAAACGTCTAGATTTGTAAATAAATGGTAAGTTGTTGCTTACTAGGTTTTTGGAATAAATCGATTTTAAGTAAGTTTGAGGTTGCGATGATCTATAAACTATTTCCTAAAATATTTAGTGTGTTGTGAATGCGCGATTGGTACGATTGGGTTCTAGGCTTGGTAGTTTTCATGTATAGCGACCCTAGGTGTGGGTTGTGGCGTTGTCGCGAGCGCGTTTTATGCACCAAGTGCGTGCGCGTCTAGTTTAGTGCGCGTTAGTTGTCTTGCATTGTTTGTGTCCACGACTATTCATATATCTATCCTCTTATTTACTTGTGTATGATTCTAGGATTGGGTGAAGAGACGTCGGACACGGCGTGGAAAGGAAAGGCCATGATTGGATCAGTTTGGCCGAGTTATCCCGGTGAGTAGATGTACACATCTTGGGGGGGATCGTCTGGATGGCACGAGGCGCCCGATAGTCAGGATTTCTAGTAGTGCTTATATTTATATGCGTAGTCTCCTAGTCATTCATCTCATTTCATTGCATCATCTTATATATATATGATATTATCTCATAGGACACGTGCACCATTACCATTGGTCCATGCCGCACGTACACTATTTTATGTGAACACACACGCCATTGATAATTGCTATGTCACAAACACTATAGAGCTTGCTTAGAATCGGTATCTGTGCATTTGCATCATATATGATCTGTAGACTTGTGCTTGTATATTCATTTCATTAAGATGGATGCGTAGGATTGTTAGTCATATATACATACCTCATTGCATCATGATTCATGCATAGTTTCTGGCCGTACTTCGCATGGTATATACTATCGTATCATAGACTTCCATCATCATCGACATGTTTACCTATTGTGATTCTTCTTGAGAATTTCAGTACTTATGAGATTTTTGGGTTTTGAGGAAAAACGCAAGAATTTTATAAACCTATTACCATTTTAGAAAGAGAAATTTGCGGTTTTCTCGTGATATGATGGGTGTGGAGTCCACCATAAGTTTTCTCGGTTCTTGAGCTGTATCATATACCTGATTTGAGGAGGGGGATGCACCGTCTGCGGGTACATGGTGGACCCGGTGAGGTATCTCAAGGCAAGAAGATCGCATAGATGGCATTGAGCCCGGAAGGGGAGCACTATCGACCGGTTATTATTGACGCGGTGGATATCCGGAGGATACCGACGTAGTCGTGAGATTTGATGATATGGGTCGATCTGGACTGACGGAGCCCGAGATGTTGAGATATTGAGACATTGAGATATTGAGACATTGAGATATTGGGATATATATATATATATTGTGTCGATGCTTGACACGGATTTTCTGTTGATTTCATTGGTGATACTTCAGTTTATTGCACAGAGGTTTTTCTAAGATAAGAATAAAGATTTTCTCATACCAGACTTGTTCAGGTTTCATGTTTGATTCTGCATTTATGTTGCATTCATGCTAGTACATCGTATCATATCGATATGCGTAGGTTGAGACGCATTTGCGTGCATGCTTATGATAGCCTTATTAGATATTACTTACTACTTACGAGTTGGCAACTCACCCCCGTTGTGCCACAGTATCTTCCAGGTTCGACCCTTCGGCGTAGTAGCGGCGAGCGTACTTCCTCTTTTTGCTTCATTGTATCGATTTGCAGCTTTGCTCATAGGTGGGTTGCGAGGATACATTGGTTCCATCTTGTATTATTATTTGTATCTAGTATACTCCATCTACCCTTGTATATTGGACTAGACGGTGAGACTCGTGAGACTTGTATTTGTGGTGTTTGGTGTCGATGCTCACTTGAGCTGACGTGGTGTTTCTCATTTCTTGCTTTCAGATGTTTATTTCGCACTTTTGATATACATATTGCATGTGCTTTTGATTCCGCCATTGGCGAAGAGCTAGCTCCCGCTTGGGGATGCCTTTATTCATTACTTATATGTATTCTTGTTTTGTACCCGTTTGGGGCCAGTATTTACAAAGGAGATTCTGCCGAAATTTTCAGAAAAATTTGATGTTTTAAAATGCTTTAATGTGACTTTATTTTACTACATCTATTTTTTAAGCTAAGTTTTCCTTCACTCTATTTCTTTAAATGGTTTAGATTTCTGAGCTTTGGCTTACTTAGATTACGTACGCCTTGAGATATTTCGTAATTTAAGTGTCAGTCACGTTCCATACCTTCGGGTCATGACATATACCTTACGATATCATGTCCTTCGGGTCTTCTTTGCTATCGTTCTCCTCGTCATAAGCTCCAAGGATCGTAACGGATCAATGCTTCCTCGTCGGCCTCCTCGAGTCAAAGACGATCCACCCGATAGTCTATAGTCTGAGCTCCTACCTCAAATCCGAGGTAAGTAGGGCACCTAGTTCGCTAAACTAGATGGCCTAGATGATGTAGAGATTGAAGATAGATTAGTATGTCTCTAATAGCCTTAGCTTTCTCAACACATGAGACATGAAAGGCTAGAGGAAGAAGAAGGAGACTTGAGGAAAATCTAGTGAAGAAAAGAGCATGTGCGTGAGAATGGCTCATTTGTGATGAATAGAATGAAGCATATAATAATTCATGAGATAAAATATCTCACAAAATATCTATCATGCTTCACAAATATCTAATGAGTGAGTCATAGCCATGAGTCACCAAGAGCCATGTCTCACTTAATGCAAACCTCCACCTCATTTCCTCCACCTCATAATTGTTTTAATCAAAAGATAAAAACCCTAATGAGGTGTCTCCTTCTAGAAGCAATCCCGAGCAAATTACGAAAATGCCCCTCATCCGTATATACATACCCGTATCCGCATTCCGAAGAATACGAATACAATGAGACAAAAATAATCCATCAATATAATACTAGGATCCGGCTTAAACCAAAACCCACTAGTATTATCCACCCAAACATCGTACGTGCACAAGTAGACGTATGTGTTCGAAGCTCTGCCGTAAAACCATACGGCCTCTACATCTTTTGCCCGATGCAGGGAAACCCACTATGTGGGACTCTAAAGACTCGACGCTATACTGGCAGTGGGTTTAACCACAAGCACGTCAGCGGTACTAGCTGCACGTAACGGCTACCTATGTATCTATCGATAAGAAGGCCGATGAGCAAACTCATCTGAACTCTTATTGAGCCTATCTGTGACAATCTCCGTACAGTCTGATATGTTCGTCTAAGAGTATCGCATATCGGGCTTAGAGGCGGTAATCGTCAGACATCTAATAGCGCAATAAGTCATGTCGGAGTGTAGCCCAAAACACCCTGAGAAACTACTGGAGTACCTACCAGTAAATCTCGCTTGCCTTGACCAAGGACTTTGTGTAATGGCTTTCCGAACACAGCGCGATATCAACCCCGGTACCGGGAGAGACGAATCCTATCTAACCGCCACTGCCTCCAAGTGCTTCTGGACCGCACCCAACTACTACCTGTTTGCACGACTCCTTTAAGCCGTGGTAGGGTAGTAATCTAAGAACAGTAGGAACACACTCGAGTCGAAGTAGCAGTGTCATGTCGACGGACTAAGCTGTACTCATCTTACCTGGGAACTGCTACCCGATGATAGGTATAACACCCACCAGCAGCTCCCTATGAGTCTGTCCAGTGTACTCATAACCCAATGAGCACTTGCATACTATCTCCATGTAACATTTTAAAAATTAAATAAATAAATAATTAGATAAATAAAATCCTTTAGGTGAATTTTCTGATAATCGGTAAAATAAACCGTATTT
The DNA here is from genome assembly GCA_030015575.1 of Agapanthus africanus. Classification (NCBI taxonomy): domain Eukaryota; kingdom Viridiplantae; phylum Streptophyta; class Magnoliopsida; order Asparagales; family Amaryllidaceae; genus Agapanthus; species Agapanthus africanus. The sequence continues at coordinate 426,155,726 of JASDDO010000019.1, read as the reverse complement.
TCCGTAAAACTCAACTATAATTATTTTTCATAATAGACTTAAATACGCCTATTTTAACTATATAATTGCAAGTAATTAATATTATTTAGTGACTTATAAATTGTTAGTTTAATTAAATATTTTTTCTAAATTAATTATTTCAAATATTATTATAAGCTTTTAAATATACATTAAATTAGTGTAAATTGCAAATTGGAATGTGTTAATTTGACAAATGTGAACCATGACATATTAGAATTTAGTTTGTAGCATGCTCTTCTCTTCTTGTTTTGTCTTCAAATTTCTAGAGAATTCTAGGGTTATAGAATTAAGAAAATAACTAAAATAAAATAATTAGTGAAAAGACTAAAAAGGTGTAATAAATAGGGGAAGTGTCTACATGTTTCTGCACTCATTTCTCTCTCTCTCTCCACTTCCCCTCACATGGCCGAAACTCCCCTTGGCTGCCCACAAATTTCTCCACTCAATTTTCGCTCAAAACTCTTCAAAAAAAAAAATCATCAAAAATCAATACAAATTAGCACAAAATCATCCTTTAACTTTCATCCAATATTACTTGGCCAAACAAGCTTGGATCTTGGAGCAAAGTTAGCATTTTGGAGATCAAGTTGCATGTTTGATCTTATGTTTATTGAGGTATAATTCTAACCCTAGTGTTAATTGCAGGTTAATTACTTTAATTTAGTGAAAGGGTTTTTAAATCAAATTAGGATTTTTAATTCATCATTAATTAAGTATGCAATGTATAGTTTAACATCTCAAAATATGCAAAACCTAGTTTAGTTGTTGTTTTGTAAATTGTTACAACTAATTTTGTCCAAATTGCATAATTTGTAAACTAGATTTTAGAAATTAATTAAAAATGTGGGATTAAAATCTAGATAGGGTTTTCATCACATCATTAACATTATAAATGGTAGTTTAACACCTTAGATCATGCAAAACTTAGTTTAGTTGTTGTTTTGTGCATTGTTACTTGGAAATTTTTAAAGTTAGATAAAATTGCAAACTAAAATTTATGGATTAATACAAATTGATGAGATTAAATTATAGAAATGGTTTATATGACCTAGTTATGATATTTAGTGAATATTGTGGCCACTAGATTTGTTTAAATATCAAGTTTCGAACTAAAACGGTTATTTGATGCTTTCTAGGTTTTCGAAAATAAATCGATTTGAATTATTTTAAGGTTTTGATGATTTAAACTTTATTTCATATATAATTAGTGAGTTTTGAAACCACGATTTGTATATTTTGGTTTTATCTCGATCAATTGGCATTTGTACGCCGATGTCGAAGGTTACTTGGTTCTTTTGCATGAGCGGGTCGTAGGTTTTAACCTATGCACGTTTCGTGTGCCGTTTGGGGTTTTATCCGCGATTTCGATTTATGATATTATATATGTTGGCATATAGAAACCTCTCACGTGGACATCGGACGATGAAGAAGAGGATGGCGGCATCGACTTTGGCAAGTAAGGACCAGGTGAGTAGATGTATGTCTACGGGGGAAGTCAGGTGGATGGCGTATAGCACCCCCGCAAACGTAGAATAAGGTTATTGCGTATTATTATTTTGAGTCGGACGTGACCTTGGATTTTGTCGAGTAGGGTACTATTGAAGACCTTAAGTAGGATTAGGTTGATTTAGAAAGACTTAACCAGAGGCTGATTACCTTGGAGGTAATTCATAGGTTTCACGTAGACACACACACACACATACATTTGACTTGGGGTATGTGTGTATGTGTGTGTGTGTGTATGAATGTGTGTAGGTTTTTACACACACATACACAAACACACACACACACACACACACACAACATATACGCGTGACATGATGATGTTATATGATACTTGGGGATGAGTCGATATGGCTGAGCATGATGCCGTGAGATATTTGATATATGATACGAGATATGTTATGATTTTATAGCGAATCGTTGGGCGATGAGAAAGTATATATGTATATATACGATAAAATGTAGGATGCCATTGGAATGTATGAGACTGTAGATCAGTAGCCAGATCATGATATTGTTTGTTGATGATACCGTATGAATGATGATGTATATATGATAGTTGACCCATACCTCGAATTTGGGATGCCGTACGATGGATTTTACCGTACGAGATATAGATATGATGAGTGATCCGCACTCGTGACTCGAGGAAGTCGTACTATGTACGTGACGCTATTGAGGATGGATCGCCGACTCCTAGAGGTATCGACTCGGACTTTAGGTGGACTTTTCTTACCCTTTCGACCAGTTCCTTAGTTAGTCTATTAGTGGTTTAGGTAGATGCTAGTTTAGGCTCGAATCATACCTATTTTCAAAACCAACGAATCGTGAGCATTTTCAAAAAGACAACTGGGCGATACTATGGATTTTCAAAGAATGTATCTTTTCTCAAAAACACTGTAGCCCTATTTTTCTAAAAACCACGATTCGTGCTATTTCAAACACCAAAACGGTATGACTCGTATAGTAGAAATGTGTATTCTTCGGTATTGCGGTTATTACTCCTTCTCTGTTATATTCATGTTATTCTCATTATACTGCATGTTTATACATATGTTCCTTAACTGTTATGATTCCATATGTTAGGACACCAGCACCATTACCGATGATGCGCATGTTCCACGTACACTTATTTGCCGGCTCACACACATCATCATCGTTAATTGCCATGTCACGCACACTTTAGGAAAAGCTACTTCATTTAGTATAGCTGCTAATTAGTAGTTTAAACATATTTTAGTACGCTTGCTTCATGTGCTAGTTCAGATATTGCATTTCTTACTCAAACACTTCATGCATTTATATATTCATACTGTCATACAGTTTTGTAGGGCTTATGCCGATACTTATTATTTATTTACTCGGGATTTTAGGATTTGGATTTCCTATGAGATTTCTGGATTTTGGGGAAAACCGCAACAATTTCATAACTTATTATTATTTTCAAAGAAAAACTGCGATTTTCTCATGATGTGATGTGTGTGTCGTCCACCATGAGTTTTCTCGGTTCTTGAGCAGTATTATATACCCGATTCGAGGAGGGGGATGCACCGTCTGCGGGTACATGGTGGACCCGGTGCGGTACTCCGGGGCAAGAAGATCGCAGATAATGGCGTTGAGCCCGGCAGGGGAGCACTACCGACCGGTTATTGTTGTTATTTTTGACGCGGCGGATATCCGGAGGATACCGACCGTGATCGTAAGATTGGATGATATGGGCCGATCCGGACTGCCGGAGCCCGAGATACAGAGATATTGAGATTTGAGATACAGAAATATTGAGATTGAGAAACAGAGATATTGAGATTTGAGATACAGAGATATGAGATTTTGAGATTTTGAGATATACCTATTTTGTGTCGATGCTTGACACGGATTTCTGTCGATTTCACTGATGAGGTTTCAGTTTTATTATACAAGATTCATTGATGTTTTCTTATATCAGATTTCATGGTTGATTTTCTCATTCATGATGCATTCATACATCAGATATGTGACATATTACTGTTTAGTGACACTGACACGATGCACTGAGCATTGCACTTATGCATAGATTATTACCCTATCACTACTAGATGACTAATGTTATGTAAGTATATTATTATGACCTAGAAGATCGTCGTGCATGCGATTTCTACTCGCAGATGTCTTCTACTCACGAGTTGGCAACTCACCCCTATTGTGCCACCATTTCTTGCAGGTTTAGATGTACAGGTTTTCTTGGCAGCTTGCTGGCACCCCACGTCATTCAGGATGATTGCTTTGGTAGGTTGGTTCACTTGCATCGTGACCGCCGTTGTACTTTTATATTATTTCAGTCTTATCTAGTAAGCTCCATCAACCATACTTGTATTACTTGATAGATTTAGAAGACCAGTTGTTTATTCTTTCGACCTTAGAGTCGTGCTTGTATTTTTATGTTTTTCTAGTGGTTTTGATGGTTTTCTTCGAGTTTTGATCCTCGCCCTTCGGCGTTGTATATTATTTTGCTTGCGTGGTTGTGACCGCCAATTGGCGAAGAGCTAGCTCCCGCTTGGGGATGCCTTTTATAATTGCTTGTATATATTATTCTTGTTTGTACCCGTTTGGGGCCAGTTTTACAAAGGAGACTCTGCCGAAATTTTTAAGAAAATTTAATGTTGCTGTTAAACTTGTTTTCCTACACTTCTTCTTTTAAATGGTTTAGATTTCTGGGCTTCAGCTTGCTTAAATTACGTTACGCCTTTAGACATTTCGTGATTTAAGTGTCGGTCACGTTCCGTACCTTCGGGTCATGACACTCTAGTACGACGTACTAATGGCTGTAGGACAGACCATCTCGCCTGCTGGGATGAGAAGCGTATACACTAGTCTACTCTGGAGTATCGATGCCCCATCCCGATAATCCTACGACTAGGGACCTGTATAGGATGTGCTTATAGACTATCCAGCCCCCACTAGTGTGACTGCCATCATAACGCTGGTAATCAAGCAAAGATCCTAAGGGCTCTACCAATATGTATAAACGATATGCTAAAAGAAACACATGCATATATTAAGATAGAAACAAACCAGGTAGCATACTACCATTTCGAGTAAGACTGTTACTATATCCGTGAATATCCCAAGCTTCCAATATGTAATATACAAACCAGTATGACTCTAGGGCATATAACACTAACAATCTCCCACTTGCACTAAGGCCATATATTGGCATATCGCAGACCTATCATCTCGAATATCCTCTCGAACTATGTCTGAAGGATGGCCTTGGTGAGTGGATCTGCAATGTTGTTCTCCATATCTACTCTCCTCACCTCGATCTCCCGGCGATCAACGATCTACCTGATCAGATGGTACCGCCTCAAGATATGTCTGGACTTCTGATAGGACCTGGGTTCCTTCGCTAAAGCTATAGAGCCGTTGTTGTTGCATTATAGCGGTATTGGATCAACAATGGTTGGAACCACCTGAAGTTCAGTTAAGAACTTCCTCATCCAGACTACCTCTTTTGCGGCATGACAAGCAGCGATATACTCCGCTTCCATCATCGAGTCAGCAACGGTGTCCTACTTGGAGCTCTTCCAATAGACCGCCCCTCCATTGAGGGTAAAGACATAACCCGACATGAACTTAGAGTCATCCTTATCACTCTGGAAGTTGGAGTCAGCAAAGGCCTCAATCGGGAGGTCTTTTCCGCCATACACCATCTCCTTAGTCCTTCTCAGGTACTTAAGAATGTTCTTTACTGCTACCCAGTGCTTCTCCCCTGGGTTTAACTGATACTGGCTTCCCACGCTTAGTGCGTAAACAACATCTGGTCTGTTCCACAACATCACATGCATTATAGAGCCCACCACAGAAGCGTAGGGCACAATCGAGATGTGAGCCTTTTCCAAATCAATCTTGGGAGACATCTCTTTGAAGAGGGCGATTCTGTGACAAGCTGGTAGTCTACCGCACTTTGAATCTTCCATACTAAATCTTTTCAGTATGGTGTCGATCTACCTTGACTGTGAAAGTCTCAACATCCTTTTAGATCTATCACGATAGATCTGGATCCCCAGAATGTGGTTGGCATCACCCATGTCATTCATGGAGAACCTCTGTGATAAGAATCCTTTGACTGATTGTAGTATAGGAATGTCATATCCTAACAAGAGAATGTCATCCACGTACAAGACAAGGAATACCACAGTTCTCGCTACAATCTTACTATAGATGCATGCTTCATCTGGATTTTTGATAAAGTCAAAATCCTTAACCGTCTCATCAAAACAGATGTTCCAACTCCGCGATATCTGCTTTAGTTCATAAATGGACTTAAGCAACTTGCACACTTTCCCGCTGCTCCCACTCTAAATGAAACCCTCTGGCTGATCCATATAGATGCACTCTTCCAAATGTCCATTTAGAAAAGCGGTCTTTACATCCATCTGTCAAATCTCATAATCGTGGAAGGCAGCAATGGCAAGAAGGGTCCGAATGGATTTGAGCATAGCCACTGGAGAAAAGGTTTCATTATAGTCCAAACCAGGTTTTTGACGAAAACCTTTTGCAACATGTCTAGCTTTATAGGTTTCAACCTGTCCATCTATACCAACCTTCTTTATGAAGACCCATTTGCAGCCTACGGGTTTTACCCCTTCTGGAGCAATGTCCATAGTTCATACATTGTTGGTGTACATGAACTCCATCTCAGTCCGCATTGCATCCAGCCATTTTACCGAGTCACCGCTATGAATGGCTTGCTGGAAGCTAGTTGGCTCATCATTGTCAATGACGCAATCCTCTCTATCCCCGTCTATGAGAAAACCGTAGTATCTCTCGGGCGGATGAGATTGCCTACTAATCCTGCGGAGTGGCGCAGGGATGTCCGGTTCTTTCAAAACCTCTGGTTCTACCATACTTTCAGTAATAGTTTGTGGTTCTGGAATTTCATCCAGTTCTATTGCACTCCCACTAGTTTCTTTTTCCAAAAATTGATTTTCCAAAAAGTGGGCATGACGAGAAACAAAAAATCTTTTGTTCCTCTGCGTAATACAAAAGATACCCCCTGGAGTTCTTTGTGTATCCCACAAACTTACACAGTATTGAGCGTGCCTCGAGCTTGTCCGCATACTGCTTTTTTACAAAAGCTGGACATCCCCATATCTTCAGATACTGAAAATGGGGTTTCTTCCCACTCCACATCTGATACGGTGTGGTAGGCACGGTCTTGGCAGGAATCTTGTTCAAAAGATATGCAGCTAATTCTAGTGCATAACCCCAGAAGGATCGCGGTAACTCAGCATTACTCATTATGGAACGTACCATATCCAATAGGGTTCTGTTCCTCCTTTCCGATACACCACTGTGTTGTGGTGTGTATGGAGGAGTAAGCTGAGAGAGAATTCCATTCTCTTTTAAGTAGCCCAAGAACTCGGCACTTAAGTATTTACCACCTCGATCAGATCTCAGTGTCTTGATATTTTTGCCGGTTTATTTTTCCACTTCATTCTTATATTCTCGGAATTTCTCAAAGGCCTTAGATTTATTTTTCATCAAGAAGACATGTCCATACCTAGAGAAATCATCCGTAAAACTGATGAAATAGGAATAACCACTTCGTGCATGTGTAGACATTGGACCACACATATTGCTGTGTATGAGTCCCAAGAGCTCACTCACTCTTACTCCATGTCCAGTGAACGGAGTCTTTATCATCTTTCTTATGAGACAAGATTGACAAGTTGCATAAGACTGATATTGAAACGGATCCAAATATCCCTCTCTATGTAACTTCGGCAACTGTGTTTCATTGATGTGACCCAGTCTACAATGCCATAAGAAATCCTTATTTAATTCTGGAGACTTTCTTTTAAGTGTGTTCTGGACGTTGAAAACCTGAGCTTCATTTAACACGTATACACCATCCTCTAGTGTACATGAACCAATCAAGCTCTGATTAAGGTGGATGTAGACCACATCGCTTACAAATGTAAAATCATATCCTTCCTTAGAAAGTAAAGATACAGATATGATATTACAAGCTAGACTAGGTACACACAAACAGTTACGTAAAATCAATATCTGCCCACTTGTCAATCCTAGGCGATATTCTCCTATGCATACAGCGCCCACGCTCATTCCGTTAGCAACCCTGAGAATCATATCACCTTCCCTGATAACTCTACGGTTTCTCAAAGCCTGTAATGAATCACAGATATGAGATCCTAATCCGGTATCAAGTACCCAGGAAGTAGAGTTAATTGACAGACAGTTTTCAATCACAAACACACCCGAAGCCGAAACCACAACATGCTTCGGATCCTGAATTCTGGCTTTCCAAGCCCTGCATTCCTTCTGCCAATGCCCTTTTTCGTAACAATAAGAATATCCCTCCTTCCCTACTGTTAGCCCCGAAACTTTTGCCCTGCCCTTTCCTTCTACCTTACCGACACCGCCTATCGGCTTTGTGGAGGTCTTCTTCTTCTCACCCTTGGCTTTCACCTTGAATCCAGAAGAAGAAGATTCCTCAATAAGCAGAGCGGGTGTCTCCCTGGTTTCCTTCAGGGTGCCCTCAACAGGAAGTATAACTTTCTTCCCCTGGGCGTAAGTAGAAGGTAAGGACTGTAAAATCAAGTCAGCATATGACTCGTTCTCCAACGTGGTCCCCAGGTCCGTGAGCTGTTTAATACAGCTGATCATTGTAGGGACGTGGTCCCCTACAGATGACCCGACAGCCACCCTCGCTTGAAGCAATTTCATTTGAGCCCTCATACCTTGCGATACGAGATTGCTCTCCATATAAATCTTTGTTATAGAGGAAAATGGAAACTAAGTCCATCTTCTCGTGCTGCTTCTGGTTTATATCATCTACTGAGGCCAACACGAGGCACTAGTCATTCGCACTGTCTTTTTCTGATGTCTTACAGATATCATTATCCGTGATGGTGGAATCTGGACCTGGGACTGCGGAGGCTTGAGTAGTGATGAAGTGGTCCAGCTTGTCATAGGTAATGGACATCTGGATAAACCTTTGCCAGTCAATATAGTATAACTCAGTCATTTTATTATCTAGATGTAACCTAATCTTGATCACATGGTCGCTGCAATTAAGAGAGAGAAGAAAACACTCAGTATGATGCTCTTGCAAGTTTAGATTGGTTTTTAATTTATCTAAATAGGATGGATCCTACTGTATCTACAATAGTTTCTCAAACTATAAAAGAAGAATTAGTTAGGATTAATCTCACCCTACAATACTTGCTTAACCTTTCAGTCAGGCTGGTGTTGGTACTTTGAGGGAGGCTTTCCAATACTTTCATGAATTTCCTTAATTACATAACTTCTTTTCCATAGAGGCGTAGCCCCGCCAACACCGTTCTTGATACCTACTTGGTTTATAGCATTGATTGTCTTAGTGAAAAATCTCCCGAGGAGTAGTGAATACTCACAGTAGATTCGGGATCCAAATATCATTGTGTGATAATCCTAAAAGAATCCTACCAACATTATCACACTCTAAATGGTATGCAGCGCTAGCAAGTTTCAGTTTCCTTAGAAACTCCCGATGTGGATTTTTTTCCCCATGCTCTTATGACCTTGACGAAGGCCAACATATCATAAGTCGCTGTTCCCCCAATCAGAGCAAAGCTCTGTTCAAATTTTGAAATTTGAAATGAAGCAGCGTTTCATAAAAGCGCTCGCGCTAAATGCGCCAGCGCTAAGAGTCAAAGACTCTAATGCTGCGCTCTAGCGCTAGCAGCGCACGCACAAGCAGCGCCAGCGCTAAGAATCAAAGACTCTGATGCAGCACTCGCGTGCAAAGCACGAGAGTGCTAGCACTAAGTGCGCTAGCACTAAGAGTCAAAGACTCTGATGCAGCGCTCACGTGCAAAGCACGAGAGCGCTAGTGCTGGAACTAAATGTTTCCCACCCTTGGATCAAAGATCCAACAAAGATGACTAAAAATCATCAAGTTACCTCTGAAAATTAGAGCGCCATTGGATCAAAGATCCAATGGTGATTAAAAATCACCAAGATACAGAATAAGTTCTATATGGGAAAAATTTTCCCAATCTTGTTAAAAACAAGAAGATTGTCTTCTGCAAAATAGAAACCCTAGGATCAAAGATCCAACGGTGGGGAAATCCCCAAATCAATTAGAGAAAAGATCTCCTTAACTGATTCAACAAATCAGCCTCCACTATATAAAGGACCCAAGACTTCTAGTCTTGCACAGAGGAACCCCCCCCCAAATTTTAAGAAATTTCAGAGAGAAGAGCAAGCTCTCGGAAGAAGAATTTCTTCAAGGTAAATAAAATAGAGAGATCAAAGCATCTCATCAAAAGAAGAGGAACCTGGTTCTTTTTCTAGATCATAGATCTATAAGACAGAGGTCTTTCATAAAAAGAGATCATAACATCTCATCATAAAAAGGGAGTGAGAAGAACTTAGTTCTCTTTAGATCACAGATCTATAAAATGAAGACAAAGTCTTTCACAAAAACAGAAGAAATTGTAACAGCTTCTATTAAAATAAGAATTTAGTCCTCAGATCTATGAGACAAAATCTCCTATAAACAAGAATTTAATGCTCAGAGCACAAAATTAATCAGAGCTAACGCTTAGCGCCTAGCGCACCACGTGCTCCTCACGTGTGTGCTATTTCATAAAGAAGCGCCCCAGCGCTCCAAGTCTGGCGCTCAACGCCTAGCGCACCACGTGCTCCTCACATGTACGCTATTTCATAAAGAAGCGCCTCAGCGCTCTAAGTATGGCGCTCAACGCCTAGCGCATCACGTGCTCCTCACGCGTGCAATATTTCGTAAAGAAGCGCCTCAGCGCTCCAAGTCTGGTGCTCAACACCAAGCGCACCATGTGCTCCTCACGTGTGCGCTATTTCATAAAGAAGCGCCTAGCGCTCCAAGGTTGGCGCTCAACGCCAAGCGCACCATGTTCTCCTCACATGTGCGCTATTTCATAAAGAAGCGCCTAGCGCTCCAAGGTTGGTGCTCAGCGCCAAGCGCACCACGTGCTCCTCACGTGAACGCTATTTTATAAAGAGCGCTCTGCACTCATTGACTAACGCTCAGCGCCAAGCGTGCCACGTGCTCCTCACGTGTGCGCTATCTCACAGGAAGCATCTCAGCGCTCCAAGTCTGGTGCTCAGTGCCAAGCGTGCCACGTGCTTCTCACATGTGGGATATTTCACAATAAGTACTTAGCGCTCCAAATCTAGCGCTCGGTGCCAAGCGCGCCACGTGCTCCTCACGTGTGCGCTATTTCACAAAGAGTGCTCTGCACTCATTGACTGGCGCTCAATGCCAAGCGCGCCACGTGCTCCTCACGTAGGCACTGAGGGAACATAAACTGTTCTTCAAATAAAGCCTAAGAACCATAATGAGGGCTCAATACTCAATAAAAGACAAAAGGGTTGTCAGAAACCAAACCAATGCTCAGTATTGTTAAATGAATAAGGACTGAGCCTAATTAAATTTCCAACATTTTAACTTAGTGGGCCGAGCCCAAGTTGGCCACAGATCCCTAATTTAGATTAATTGAGCCCATATGCTCATAAATCTTTTTGATTGATCTTAGTCCTAAACTTGACTACAGATCTCCAAACCAACATTGGTTCAAGGGTACATCTCTTCATACCTCTGATATATGTCGTTGTAATTTTTCAACGTCTTCAGAGAGATGGAGGGTCCCAATAACCAAAAACTTTTGGTGCATCCCCAAACGGTTGAACCAAAACCACACAGACTATGACTTCTTTAAACTGGACTATGATGTCCATAAGCTGTACGGACTATGGGGTCCTTAAACTCATGGACTATAATGTCCTTAAACTTTATGGACTGTGAGGTCCTTAAACTCATAGACTATGATGCCTTTAAACTTTACAGACTATGACGTCTTTAAACTGTCATGGACTATGATGTCCTTAAACCCAATGGACCGCAATGTCTCTAAACTAAACAATAGAGCTCAAATGCTCTTTTGTTGGATCTAAATGATCCTGTTAAGTAGATCTTAGTCTAAAATTAGACTAACGTATCCTTAACAAACGTTTAAGTTGATCTTGATCTCAATGAGATTAATGATCCTTAAATCCAAACCAAACCCAAATCTAAGAAAATACGGATTTGGACTAATCCACGCCCTACGGACGACAACATAAATTAGTCTCCGTATACAATCCACGGGCAACCAAAAACAAAACAAACACACTCGACATAAAGTGACCATCTGGAGAAGGAGAAAGTGGTTACCGCGATGCGGTAGCATAATTAACTGCAAGGGCTTGCGCCTGCAAGGAAGAGCATCCCCATAATAAAAAAACCCTCACAATGAGGGGGAATCTGACGAAGTCTGCTACATCGGCCGCATCCGTCTAAACCTTCGATACATGGGGTCATAAATCAACTTGGTATCTTCGGAGAGGTGGATGGATAAATCTAAATAGCATCTTCACCCAAATTCAAGCAAGACGACCTGCGCGATTTCGTCTCTGTTTTCGGCGGAGAACAAATTCTGGCACGCCCGGTGGGACCTTTTCCTCTTTCCACTCCACACTTCGTGTGTCGTGTTCGCGAACGAATCGCGGTTTAATGTAGTTTCCCCTGGATTCGAGGTACTAAGATTTGGTGTCTTGCTCCGTGCAGAGAAAATGACTTCCAACTGCGCCAACTGCAACAATTGCAACAACTCCCGCTCTGTTCTTGCCGGAGGAGTGACCTATGGGCCTCAAGCGGCCTCCGTTTTCACGATTCCAGTGGAGTAGGTGACGCAAGCCACCACTGGGCTATTCTTTGGGACCATGCTCCCATCAATGAACTTCAACGCTCCACTGCCGTCACAAGAAGCTCCGAAGAAGTCGGTCTTTGATTGGTTTGCAACTACCGCGGCCCCTCTCAATGGGTATCCCAAATCCAACGCCTCGGTCTTTAATAGACTCGGACAAAGCATCAGCGGGCCCGTGAAGAAGCCTGCAATACCCGAGGGAGTTATCCCGAAGTGGATAGCCATTCCAACTCCGACGAACGAAGTCGTAAAAGAGGCTTCTCCTGCTAAAGGATCGGTCTTCACAAGACTGTCCGTTCCGACTCCCGCTTCGGGCGAGATCACCAAGGTTACTTTCCCTGCTCAAAAATCAGTCTTCGACGGGTTGGACGTTTCTTCTCAACAGACATCAGTCTTCAAGAGGCTGGCACCGGCAGCAACCCTTAACCAGAGCAGGGGGCATGATGAGGCCACCCCCATAGCTGAGCCAATACCATCTGCAAGGCATGCTCGACGTCGCCACTGGTGCCGAGTGAGGAAAGCTGGGGGCAATTCCCATTCCGGACTGACTCCACCAGCTCCGATAGTGGAAATTGATGCTACTGTTCCAACTGGGAACAGCTTTGAACCACTTAGGAAGGTGCGCAAAAACTCTCAAACTGCTGTATTGAAAAGATCTCCTCCACCTATGGAGAACATCACAAAGGCGAAGCTAGAGCAGCCCCTTCAGCGGCTGTCCTAAAAAATTCACAGGGTTTGGCGAAGGGTCCAAGACTCAGTAATCGACAAGGACTACTCCCGTCGACCGAAAAAGATGAAAGTTCGGCAAGAGAAGGATCACCCTGTCGTACCACAGAAGGTGTCGTCTACTTGGATGCCTACATCAACAGCTCCATCAACTTCAGCTATCCATAAAAGGAGAAAGCCAGAGAAGATCCCTGCGTCTATGACAAATCGCAAGGACATCGAATCTAAACGCCCCAAGTCTGGGGGCATGATAGTGCATACTGTTTATATGGCTTCCGGAAAAGAGGAAAACCGTGCTTCTACAGGTCATCGACCGCACACACGATCAGTGACAAAGGCACAGGAGCAACAACAGTAAAAGCTCCAGGAGATGCTGACAACTATGGCTGCACTCACAGGGCCAAAAGCAAGCCCGGAGACATCGTCGGAGCAGTGCCAAGAATAGGAAACTGATGCCGAATTCCACCGAAGGATGCTCGAGAGGAAAGACAAAGAGGTCGCAGAATAAGCGGCCAACATAACAAAAATGGCGATTTTATTCCAAGATATGGTCGGAATGATGATACAGCCGGATCCTCCAGCTGAAGACCCCCCGATTATCCTTGAAGACGACAGAGATGAGACATCGAACCCTCTTCCGGCTCTATCAGCAGCCAAAGAGGAGACCATCTCCAAAGCCTCCCTGGATGACTATATCGCTCAACAGATACGAGCTCATCAGGCGAGCGAAGCGGCCGGCCAAATCGTCAAGACTGGACGACCCTATCCGGGTTGGTACGACCAAATAAAGTACCCGCCGGGATACACGATCCCTAAGTTCCATGTATATAAAGGGACAGGCAATCCCCATCAACATGTCGCTCAGTTCAGGGCTCTGTGCTGCAACACCGGAGGTGACGATAAGCTACTGCTTCGTCAATTCGTTGGCAGCCTGTCGGAGACAACATTCGAGTGGTATTCCGAGCTCCCGAATGACTCTGTCAAGACATTTGCAGAAATGGAGCTACTGTTTTTGCAGAGATTCGCAAGCGCTAGAGAGTGCACCCCGATCATCGCACTAATTAACGACAGGGTGAAGCCAGGCGAAATATGGATTCAGTACGTGATACGGTGGCGGAATATATGGTTGAAGTGCGAACAACGCATAGAAGAGGCTCCCGCAGTAGGCATGTTCATAGGAACCCTCGATCCGCAGGCGACCATATCCTAATTCATGATATTTTTCAAGCCAACCACCTTCCAGGCCTTGATTGACAAGTTAGCCCATATGGACCAGATAGGCCATAGGCCTTCCGCTTCAAAGTCGGAGCCGCGGAAGGAAAAGGGGAAAGGGAAAGCGACCTTCGTCGCCAATGCTCAGCAACAGCCGACTGTCCCAAAACCAGCTGATCGCCAAAACGATAGACAGCGACTCTTCAACGAGAGGCTAAAACGCCCTTATTCATTTCCTTAGGATAAAACGAGAAGACTGTTCGAGTTGGCGATGCGCAACAGGCTCATTACCCTACCGGATCCGAAAATCCCACTGCAGCCCGACGACGTCAACAGTCCCAACTATTGCCCCTACTATTGAATAATGGGTCATCCAATAGAAGATTGCTTCGTCTTCAAAGGCTGGATTGAGGACTAATACCAACAGGGAAAATTCGGGCTGTCCGAAAATAGGAAAGTAAACCCGCCCCAGCCACACGCTCCTAAAAAGGTGGCCACGCCGGGGGCATCGTGCTCTTTTATAGAAGAAGCTCCATGGGAGGTCGCACTTTCAGCTAAAATGAAAAGAATGTTGAAGGATCTCCAAACATACCCTGCGATCAGATAGAAAAGTCCGCTGGAACCCGAGATCATTGAGGGAATGCTAAAACCGCGCCCAACGCCAAGAATTGGTAGCGATAATCAAAACGCCCATGCCCAGCCGTCAAAGTCTTCAAAGAAGAAGAAAAAGACCGAAAAGCTTGTGAAGCCGAATGACAAGCGTACGGACCTGTAAAAACACATTGACGCGCTGGAGGAATACAACCAGAAGGCGCAGACCCCGGTCACACTCCAAGAGTTTCTCAACCACATCCTTGAAGACAGAGATGGCAACAAAGATGAGGGAGAAGACCCGTCAGATGAACCAGAGGATTATGTGGCGAGCTGCTATGTGATCTCTCACTCGTCAATAGATGGTGAAGAAGCTCCTGATGCAGAGAAATTGGGGGCAGATCCTGAACCAAAACCCTTGGAACCGTCTGACGAGATGATCGATCTGCTGCCGAACGCAGCCCGTCAGAAAAGCAAAGCCGATCGAGAGCGCGAAATGGACATATTCGAAAAAGCCAAACTCTGCCGACTGGACGAAAGGGTTAAAACACTCCCACCAGATCAAAGCACATCCGCCACAAACAAAAGAAAACTTAAAACAAAGAAGCAGTTCGCCAAAGCCCTATCGGTGGGAATGAAGTTGCCGCCTTTCAAAGAAGACACTTCAGAAAATATGTTCCCTGACGAACTAGATGGACATCCAAAATACTGCTTATACCATCGGAGGATCACACACCTTACCGAGTAATGCATGGCCTTTAAAAATTGGTGGCAGGGATACGTTGCTCATCGACAGCATTTCAAGCGGATGAAGCGCAAAACTCATCGAAAGCAGAGAAGCATGACAGAGGAGCACAAAAGAACTGCCGGCAACTGTCACATGGTTAATTCCAGGGAATCGCAAGTCCTCACCTTCGGGAGCGATTCTGATAAAAAATATCCCTTAGCCCTCTCTTCAAGGAATCCATCTCCGAAACAGAAGAGATGATGACCTGCGAGAACATTCACTGCGTAATCGCACGTTACCCGAAAAGAATCTCGGACCCACAAACAAGGGATCGAATAAAAAAGATAAGGGGAAAGAAAAAGTCCCTGAAGATATCGCCCTCAATAACCGAGTCGTCGAAAAGCTGGCAGCCAAGGACCCGCCAAAGAAAAACAAGGTGGATTACAACGTTCTGGCACACCCGAGAAAGATACCTTCGCAGCTAAGCATTTTGGATGCCCTTCTCTTGTCTAAATAGGCACGAGATTCTCTAATCAAGGCACTACAAGAGCCCGAGCAGTTTCAAGCTTTTCTTGCCGAAGGAAAGATGAAGGACGAGCTGGAAAAAATTCACACGGCCGACATTACCTTCAGCGATGAAGACCTCCTCCTCGGGACATGTGAGCACAACCGTTTCCTATATGTCACCGGGTACTGCCACGACATTAAGATAGGGAAGATTCTAGTTGACAACGGGTCCTCTGTCAACCTCCTAAATGTCAGAGTGCTAAAAGAAATTTGCATGATCGTTCAGCACCTAGCTCGGAATAAAATTACCATCTTCGGTTTTGACTCCCAGTCATCACGGACGCTTAAGTCCGTAATACTGACGTTACGCTTTGGGCTGCTCGTCACTGACATCAAATTTCATGTCATTGATGCCAAGACATGCTACAATGCTTTGCTCGGCAGGCCTTGGTTGCACGAGTACAACATTATCCCTTCTACACAACATCAGTGTATGAAGTATTTCAAAGATGGTCTCGAGTACACCGTGACAGGGGAACTGAACCCATTTTCTGTAAATGAAGTCCGAAAGTACGAAGATGCAAAATACTTCTTACCAAACTTCGAAGACACGGAAAATTCCATAAACCGAAGAACAAAGCTATCACCACCATTCCGGTCTTTGGGAGCGATACCGAGGAGGAGGAAGAGATAGTCTATTCGGGGCCGCTCTAATACAACAAGCTCATACCGTCTACCCCTATTCTGGTCTTTGGTAGTGACTCTGAAGATGAGATCAACGCAGTATTCTCGGTCCGTCCATCACCACAGGCCTTCGCTGGAGATGATCAGAATTTGCAAATCGCTATGGTTCCACGGCAGCACTACAAAGAGCTCGACGCACTTGATACCTATAGTGTGCAAGAACTGCAGACATTCTACATCCCTCCCAGGCGGAAAGATGAAAAGGTGATCCTCTTTTATCGATCCGCGGAAACCAAAGTGAAGAAAGAAATCTGGCATGGTGCCGATTCTGCACTTGACAGGCTTCAGCCCATCCGACTACCCAGATACTATGCAGAAGGATTAAAAAGGCTGTTGAGGCGCCAAGGCATACCCTTCAAATAGATTGCTCGACAAGCTCAGTTCTACAACAGGATTTGGAACGTCCCCGGAACCCAACGAAAATTGCCCAGCGGGAAAATAGAAACGATCGGGCTTGGATATGTTCAATCCAAGAAACGGGAGCGATTCCATGGCTGCTACGTTATACATGACTTCGATGAAGAAGGGAGATGCTCTGTTAGAAGACGCTGCAATTGAACCAAAACGGGGCCCTGCCGTAAAAATGTTGAGTCCGTCATTTGAAGAACAGATGGACAGGCTAGTATGAGAAGCGGGTCAAAAGGTCCGGGATGACCATAGCCGCGAAATGGATATCTATGAGAAAGCCAGGACGCAACGCCTCCTTCAGCAGGCTATGGAGAATGACGATACTCTTCGTCACCAGCCCGCCATACAAAAGACCCGACGCAGAGGTAAAAACAAGCTAAAGAACGGAAAAAAACGTTCGACGGCAGCAAAGCGGGTCCAAGAAACTACGCGATCGAGAATTGAGTAGCCGGAATTCGTCTCTTATAAAGAAGATGGGTCGAGCATATTCTTTTCCACAAGACAAGACAAGGAAGAAATTCGATCTTGTCAAGAAACATCAAATGATTACGCTCCCGGAATCCAAACACCCCGACCAAGCAGATTGGGTCTCTCACCCGGACTATTGCTCCTATCACTGAGCGATATGACATCCTCTCGAAGATTACTTCACATTCAAAGGCTGGGTAGAAGACCAGTATCAGTAAGGCAGGTTCGCTTTATCCAGCAGTTGGAGGGTAACCCCGCCACAGAAGCATGAACCGAAAGCCACGTATGCAGAGAGAGTAGAGCCGGATCAACATCGGTCTTGGAAGTGATCTCGTACCTGTCACGCGATAACGCTGTTAGAAGAAGAAGTACGCGAGGATATGGCTGACCTCCCCTGGTGCTTCGAAAACGATGATGACGAAGTGATCTCAGAATTTCCACCAGCGCCAAAAGAGCTGGAAGATGGAATACATACTACTCCAGATAACCTGAGAAAAATCGACTTGGGGACGGCAAACGACCCACGGTCGATGTCGTCAGTGAGCTATTGTCTGAAGAAAAGGTGGCTACGCTCAAAGACGTGCTCATGCAGTATCAAGGCTGTTCCGCATGGAACTACTCCGAAATGCCAGGACTAGATCCAGAAGTAGCTGTGCACAAATTGGCGATATCTCCGGATGTCAAGCCGATCAAACAAGCACCGAGAAGAATGCGGCTCGAACTTGAAATGAGCATCAACGCCGAGGTCAAGAAGCTAATCGACTCCGGCTTCGTCCGAGAAGTGCAATACCCCGACTGGATTGCCAACATCGTCCCAGTGATGAAGAAAAATGGGATGGTGCGCATCTGCGTAAACTTTCGGGACCTCAACAAAGCTTGCCCGAAGGATGATTTTCCCGTACCGGTTGCCGAGCTGATGATAGACAACACGTCCACTCATGAAGTCTTCTCCATCATGGACGCCTCATCAGGGTACAATCAAATAAATATGCATCCTGAGTACCAGAAGCATACCGCTTTCCGGACTCCTCTGGGCATATTCTACTATAAAGTGATGCCTTTCAGTCTGAAGAACGCCGGCGCCACTTATTAGAGGGCCATGACGAAGATTTTCGATGACCTCATACATGAAATTGTCGAATGCTATATCGACGACCTCATGGTTAAAACCAAATCGTACGAGGAACATTGAGAGCATCTGAAGATCGTGTTTCAACGCCTTCAGAAATACAACTTGAAGATGAACCCTCTCAAATGCGCGTTCGAAGTCTCCTCGGGTAAATTCATAGGATTCATCGTACGACACCGGGGCATTGAGATAGACCCGTCGAAGATCAAAGCGATTATGGAAATGCCTCCGCCAAGAACTCTCAAACAATTGCGGTCTTTTTAAGGAAAGCTCGCATATATCCGACGGTTCATAGCCAACCACTTCGGCAAATGCCGCCCCTACAGTCATCTGATGAAGAAGGGAACCCCGTTCATCTAGGACCGCAAATGCCAAAGCGCACTGGACGAAATAAAGCAATACCTGCAGAATCCGCCGGTGCTGACCGCTCCAGTCAAGGGAAAGCCTCTCATCCTGTACATAACCGCCCTTGAAGATTCCTTAGGCGCACTATGGGTATAGGAAAATGACCAAGAGAAGGAGAGAGCCCTCTACTATTTGAGTCAAGTTCTGCTGGGGGTAGAAAACAATTATTCCCTTATCGAGAAACACTGCCAGCGCTAATCTTCACGATAACGAAGCTCAGACACTATTCTTTGGCGCATGAGGTCCACCTCATATCAAAAGTGGATCCTCTCAAATATTTGATGTCAAGAACCATATTAACAGGACGACTCGCTAAATGGGCCCTCCTCTTGATGGAGTTTTCGATAGTCTATCGACCACTCAAGGCAGTGAAAGGCCAGGCTATCGCCGACTTCCTCGCTGAACACCCGATACCTGCCGACTCTCCCTAAAACTGTGAATTGCCGGACGAACACGCGTTTGACACAATCAGTAGGTAGAGAGGAGGGAATGATACCCGATGGGAACTCTACTTCGATGGGGCATCTTCCATGAAGAAGCCAAAGCACAGCTCCCCTATAATCAAATCTGGGGTAGGCCTTATCTTCGTGACTCTACAAGGAGGGTTAATGCGCTTTGCCTTTTCCCTAACAGAGCCGAGGACAAACAATGAAGCTGAATATGAAGCTTTGATAGCAGGTCTTGAGAACGCTGTCGACATGGGAATCGAAAACCTCCTCATATACGGAGACTCCCAGCTGGTCGTTAGTCAAGTAAACGACAACTATCAAATGTGCAAACCAGAGTTGGTAAAGTACGGCGAGAGAGTACAACAATTGCTAGCTCAAATCCCTTCCTACATTCTGGAAAGCATACCACGTGCGGAAAATGGCAAAGCGGATGCGTTAGCCAAACTCGCTAAAGAACTGACTGACGAAAACCTCGATGACGTGAGGATCGTTGTGCAAAGCCGTCGGGTTCTTACGCCAGCAGAAATATCTCCGGAGTCGTCCGAAGAAAAGGGAGCGACTAAGCAAATGGCCCAACAAATAAAAGACCAGGAAAAGGCTAAGGATTGGAAAGAAGTCTTTTTAGACTACTTCAAATCCCGTCAAACACCTGAAGATGTGTCCTCGAGACATCGGTTCATGAAACGAGCTCTGTCTTTTGCCTTTGTCAATGACACGCTGTATAAGAAATCATTTGACTCTCTGTGGCTAAGATGCCTAGGACCGGAAGAAGCAAAGAAAGTCGTCCAAGAAACTCATGACAGACTCTGTGGTTCTCATCAAGCCGGCCTGAAAATGAAGCTGAAGATCAAAAGGATGGGCTACTATTGGCCCACGATGATTCAAGACTGCCTCGAATACACGAAGTGGTGCCACTCGTGCCAGATTCACGGGGACTTCATCCACCAGCATCCGAATTCGCTACACCCAACGATGGCTAGCTGGCCGTTCGAAATGTGGGGAACTGATATAATTGGGCCCATCGAACCAACATCGCCCAAAGGACATCGGTTCATATTGGCGACAACCGATTACTTCTCTAAGTGGGCAGAAGCCATACCGCTAAGAGAAGTGAAGACGGAAAATATTCTCCATTTCTTCAAGACACATATCATCTATCGGTTCGGCACTCCGCGACGGATTATCTCCGATAACGGGCTAGCCTATAGAAGTCACAGAATAAGCCGCTTCGCACAACAACATAATATAGACTGGAGATACTCTTCGGTCTATAATCCCCGAGCTAATGGTTTAGCTAAGGCTTTCAACAAGACTTTGACGAAGATCATAAAGAAGACATTGTCCAAAAATAAAAAGGACTGGCACGAGAGATTGCATGAAGCTCTCTGGGCGTATCGAAGTACGTTCAAAACGGCCACAAATACAACGCCGTATGCATTGGTATTCGGCGCAGAAGCAGTACTCCCCTTGGAGATAGAGCTACCCGCTCTACGAGTGGCGGTTCATTACGAGCTAACAGATGAAGAGAACGCTCATCTTCGGCTGGAGGAGCTCGACGCCCTTGACGAAACCCGGCTCATGGCACAGCAAAACTTGGAGGCTTACAAAGCAAGGATGACGCGCTCGTACGAAAGATTAACTAGGCCGAGAACAATCCGCCAAGGCAAACTCATGCTAGTCGTAAAAAGACCTATGATCCCTAACCGTGCCAAACGTGGAAAATTCGAGCCAAACTATGAGGGCCCGTATATCATAGACAAGGTCTACCAAGGTAGGGCTTACTTGCTCATGAATATGCATGGCGAAAGACCCTTTAGGCCAATAAACGGTCGGTTCTTGAAAAAACACTATGCCTGACCGAAACGACTGTAAACTACTACGAACCGCAGCATCCTCAAGCTAACGCGCAAAAAAAATGGTACGTCCGTAAGCGAAATGGGCACGAATGAAAACCCGAAAGGGCTCCGTAAGTAAAAACAGCAGGGCTACGGGCGAGTTTGTGAAAACCCGAAAGGGCGCAGACTCGTAAAAAAAATATTCGTGCACACTTGCAAGGTCCTCTCAACCTTGTAAAGAGAAAATGCCTGCGTGAGATCCTTACGACTCACAAGAGAACAACATACTTAGGGATCCCCACGATTCCTGAGGAGAAACTACACTTATGAGACCCTCACGACTCGTAAGGAGAACTCCCCTATGAGACCCTCACGGCTTATAGGATTCAAAAGCCTTAAGCTACAGGGATCTGAACCTGTTCTTAAGCCGTCATACACCCCAATCTTGCCCTACAAGCGGTTCAATATTGACCCCTGTATACAATCCACGGGCACAAATAAATGTCTCCCCCACCAAGTTCCCGCCAATGGCACGAAATTCCCCCGTTTGGTGAACAACATTTGTAAGTCCTCTCGACTTATAAGGAGAAAACACTCTTGTAAGATCCTTACGACTTACAAGAGAAAACGCACTTAAGAGTCCTCATGACCCCTAAGGAGAAAACGCACCTACAACATCCTCACGACTCGAAGGGAGAAATACTTTTATGAGACCCTTACGGCTCATGAAGTCAAAAGCCTTAGTCGATGGGATCCTAACTCTGTTTGCTAAGCCACCTTTGTTCGAATCGACAACGGCAAGTGATGATTCGCTCATGGAAATATTCCATTCACAGCGATGCTGATGCTAAGACTGGCACCAGATTCCAAGTTCCATACTCGTGATAAAAAATAGCGAGCCAAAAATGCATATGAAATAGCCGAAATGATGGAGCAACTTGCAACAAAATCAGCAAGTAAAATATATGCATACAAAATAGCCGAAATGATTGGGCAACTCGCAATAAAAAACAGCAAGTAAAAAGAAAAAAACAGGCGAAATGATTGGGCAACCGCGACTTTCGCGATATAAAAAGCTGAAATGATAGAGCATCGCAGAAAGAAATTAAAAAAATGAAAGAATGAAACTTTTTCCCTGCAGGTGAGGTCACATTGACCCCTGTATACAATCTATGAGCACAAACAGAAAGGGAACCATATCATCCCGCCAGGCATCGTCAAAGGAAAGCCAGATCTCGACAGCTACATCTACAGCCTGAAGATCAGCAACAGCGTTCTTCCTCCTCCAGCAGGATACAGGCGCAATATCAACAAATAGAGCCATGGCAAAGTCCCCTAGTTCCAAATCTCGACGGTCCATAGACAACCTAGAGACAGCCTCGACATTCGTCGCAATATTGCAGACACAATGTCAACAAAAGAAGTAAAGGAATACCCCTAGCTTCAGGGTCTCTACATCAACATCGACAACCTAGAGATCAACACCGGCGTTTCTCCATACTCCAATCGGATGCAGACTCAATGTCAGCAAAGCGGAGCCATGGCAAAGTCCTCTATTTCCAAATCTCGACGGTTGACTACCTCAGAACCATGGCAGAGTCCCTAATTCCAAGGCTCGGCGGCTACATCTACGGCCTAGAGATCAACAACAGCGTTCTTCCTCCCTCTAGCAGGATACAGGCGCGACATCATCAATCGAAGCCACGGCAAAGTCCCCGGTTCCAAGACTTTGCGGTTCACAGACAACTGAAAGTCAACCCCGACACCGTACCGGCGAAATTCAACCCCGACACTGTAGCGGCAAAAGTCAACCCCGTCACCGTAGCGGCGAAAGTCAACCCTGACACCGTAAAGGCGAAAGTCAACCCTCGACCTCCCCGTCGAAGCAACGCTTCGACTCGGGAACAAGTAAACTCATCAACCACTTACGAGTCCTCTCGACTTGTAAGGAGTAAAATTCTCTTCTGAGATCCTTACGACTTTCAAGAGAAAACGCACTTAGGAGTCCTCACAACTCCTAAGGAGAAAATACACCTACGAGATCTTCACGACTCATAGGGAGAAAAATCTTTATGAGACCCTCATGACTCATAAAATTGAAAAGTCTTAGGCTGCAGATCTGAACCTGTTTCCTAAGCCATCACTACCTTACAAAGAGTTCAAGATGAACTATTATCTATCATCTACATGCCAAATTTGCTAAAATCACATGACAACAACACAGCAAAGAAAAGAAGGCGATAACACAAGATAGAAAAGAAATGTGTCCTTTATTCATGAATTCAATTGGATAAAAGTTACATAATAAAGAAATGAATAAAATGAATACATGTTATTCATAAGTTACAAATGTTTAATCGATACAAAAGCAGCTATTGAGAAGGAGGCAATTTATCAAATCAGCAAGTCGCTCACGCACTCCTCTCAGCTCCTTTTCGCGATCAGCCGTCGCGTCCAGCTCCGCTTCGACTTGGGCCCGTTGCTGCAGACAGGATGAAAGTTTCTCATCAATTTCCTGCTGAAGAGCCTTCTGACTCTGCGCAACCTGCTCAGTAAAGTCAAGCTTCTTCCTCAGCACCAGCCCGTCAGAAATACATTGTTGAAGGTTTTCGAAGATGGAGTTTAGATGTGCAGCGTTCGCTGTGATCTCGGCATGCAGTTGGACAGACTCGGCGGAAGTCACCTCACATTCCTTTCGCTTAAGGGTCGCCTCTTGTTCGAAATAGCGAAGGAAAGGAATGCTCTGCTCAACCCATGCAGCTCTCTGGGAGTTCGAAGCCAACACCTCCAGAGCAGGATGCCTGAGCTCAATCTCATACAGACAGGCCTCAATCTTCCTGCAGTGATTAACCCAAGACTCGACGACGCCCTCGCTGTGGAAGTTCATGAGCATCGCCAACATGAGATTAACCTCAGCAGCAAAATCTGCAGCAGATGCGAAAGCCTCGGCGTCAAGATCCTCGACGAACTCACTTAACATTCGCAAGCTATTCGCAGCACCCCTGGAAGATGGGCGTTTAACAAAGGGCCCTGCCGGCATTGGAATTCGAGACTCAAAGGGAGCTAGAGTTAGTGCGATCACTGCAAAACAAATCATAATCAGATGTCGGCTCAAGAGATAAAGAAAATGCACGAGTAACTGGCATGACAGTTCTCTCATCCCCTCCTCCAATCTGTAACGATGTAATCAATGCAAAGAAGAATTAGCAACGACATGTTTGCCCGAAAAAGAATGGAAAGGATGTCGGTTAAAAGCTATACTCACCGACACCAGTAGGCAGACTGACTCCCGACTGGAAGGAGAAATGCGGGTTCAGCACCTGATAAAGATGATCAAAGAGAACTCCTGCCAGGTTGCGACGATGCATGGTCGGTACAAGGAAGATGGTATCCACAATTTAAATTAGATAAATCGCAAACCCATACCTTCCAGCATTTGAGAGGACACAAGAGAAGGTGAAGGGACGGTGACCGTCAGAGCAGCAATCGGTGACGCTTCTTCGGGTGGCACAATCTCAGTGCTCACCACACCTGCATTCGAAACAAACAAATTGTCATCAGAAGGGACTGAAAAAGATTCTGAAACAAAAGTAAACAGCGACTCGAGACCTACCTGATGGGTCATCAGCCAAAATTTCGACGGAAGCATCAATGGGCGTTGCGGTTTCTTTGCTCTCCTTCAGTGGAATGGTTTCAACGCCAGTGGCTTCATCCCGTAATTCTACGAGGACCGTCATGACACTCGCAATGCTAACCGATAGCAGGGAACCGCAAGGGGAAAGAGTGGCAATTAGGGCAGTCCCGGATTCCTGAGAAAGAGTGGTCGCTTCAGGCTCGGTGGTTGCCGTCATCTCACCTACCGTCTCATCGCCAGGACTTGGCCCTGCAAGATATGGTATATAAGAATTTATAGATCAAATTCTAATAAAAAGACCCAGTATTACATTACCTTGGGGCGGCTTTTCAATTGCCTCCCGAGCCGCGTGCACAACCTGTCTATGGACAGTAGACAGGGCAGCTGGAGCATCTTCGGAAGAAATAGCGACGGATGAAATAGCGCTTGAACCTGCACCCACAGCCAAGCTGACATCACGTTCCCTCGCCACACGCTTTCTGCGCTTCTTATCAGCCTTGGCAGTGAAAAAATACCTCCTCAAGACCTCCGTCGAAGTGACGTCATCGTCCGAGCTAGGAGCTACCTCTGGAGCCATTACGGCGTCCTTCATCGGCTGCTTAAGAAAAGCCTCTTTTGGCAATACTGGGGGAGCTGGGACTTCAGCAGCCGGCCCTGGAGGCGTCGCCGTGCCACTATGCGGGATCGGCACTACACTTGGGATAACCTGAGTCGAGATAGTCCCTGCAATAAGATGAAAAAGAAGGGTCAGACTACCCATGAAGAAAAAAGGAATGGAGGCACAATGAACCGAAATATACCGAGGCCCAAAGAAGTGCAAAGCCTCTCTTCCTCTTCAAAAGTCTTAAGGAAAGCTGCGAGAGCCTCTTCGGTGGAGATACCTGTTGAAGAAGAAAGCGTCAGTCAAAGCATAATAATTAAAATAGCCGCGGAAAGATATGCCCGAAGTATACCTAATTGTGCGATGGTGATTAGGGCTGCTTCATCGTGAGCTAGTTGCTCTGAAACCTCGATAGCAGCCTCCAGATTAGTATCATCCGGCGCAATGAATAGACCCTCATTGGTCCCGTACTCGGATAATCCTTCACTGTAAGGAGCATGGGGATCCTGACCAAGTACAACGTCCATAGAGAACAGCGATTTCTTTTCTTCTGTGAGTGAGTGTCGGTAGTTGATAACACAAGTTTGCGCTTGGCGGGCAACTTCGGGCGGCGAGTCCCGATCTCCGCACCCACGCCAGACTCGGGAGACGCCACAGCTACCGCTTCTACAGGAGCATGGGGTAGGGGCAGCTCAGGCATAACATGTGGTACCACAGCCACAGCAGCTTCTCTCAAGGGAGGACGGACGATGGTCCGTCGCTTCAAGAGAACGGCTAGATTACCAGCTGGGGCGGTGCCCTTGCGATCAAGCAATAATCGCTTTTCTTCCCTAATAACGGCGCCCATCGAACGTTGATACCACGCCACATATGCGTTCAAGATTCACGGAACGCAACTCGGCTCACTGATAAAGAAATTGGAGCCGGTATTCAACTGCATAAAATGGTGTAATGCGTTGTGAATACCTTCTTCTGTGGCAACTGGCTCAGCTAGGAAGGCCTCGAGCGAGATGCCCTGATTATAGCTTGATTGCTGGGTGAAACGGTGCGGGTTGTACCTCATGAACAACGCCGAATCATTCTGCTTAAACACGAGAAAGCCCGGCCTGATTGAGTATAAATGAAGAATCTCCCGAGCATTCAAGGTAGAGGCCCCATCTTTAAAAGTATCGTGCAGAGGATGCACCGTTTTTGCGGATTCTTTGCCGATGGTTAAAACCTTATCGACAGAGGTCATGCCATCTCCAACCATATGCGGACGAAGGGTCACACCCCGAGCCTCCCGCTGTAACGGATTTAAAACGGATGCGTCAACTAGGTTCATAATCCGAGGGAAGTTATAGCTGTCGTAGAAACGAGGTCGTTTATGGGCACCAAAAGCACCAAGTACGTGCAGCTCAATCCATGACGTAAAATAATGCAGCGAGAAAGTGACGGGCTGTAACCCCGGCTGAGTAGTGTCTGCCGCTAAGCAGAGACCATGGTATAGGTGTTCCAACTCAGCAATCCCGATAGCCACTTGCATTCCCGCAACCATACGATGGGCTGGGTAAAAGACTGATGGCCTCATATAACGAAGGTGCATGGGAAGCACGAACTAGTTTAGTCATAAGCCAATGAACCCCAGCACGAACGTCTCTTCATCGACATCCGGAGCAGCAAGCTCCGCGAAGGGAACGACAGGAGTAGACGGAGTAAAGAAACTTTTTAAATCCGCCTCCGTCTTCGGTTGGTTATCCAAACCAAAACCAAACGGATCGTCAAGCTTGGCGAACAGCGCAGCTTACTTCGATAAGGCTTCCGGATGAAGAAAGAGAGCGATGAAGTCTGCGTAGCTGACTCCATGCCCTCCGGACTCCCGAAATAGACTTTCGTAGATATTCAACACCTTGATCAAGCTCGGGAATTGGTGTTGAATGGCGTTCTCCGGGGTAAGACCCATTACCACTGATTTGGTGGCAAAGATATACTCGTCCGGAAGAAGCAACTCCTCGTAATGTTCTCCCCTAACGGGTAAGCCAGAGATCTCTGCAAACTCCTCTAAAGAGATTGAGACTTCTCGATCCGACAGAAAGAAGGTGTGGGTCAGAATATTCCATTGCTCCAGAAAAGCCTTGACCGACCATGCAGGAGGCGCGGAATATTGGAAGAGAGACGCATAAACGGCGGGGTACAACCCAAGCCTCAGCAGCAACGATCTCTTGGCCGACAAAATATAGCGGGCCCACTACAAATACCCAGCTGGATGACGAGGAGTTAGGCCTATCATGTACGGCTGTCCTTAAGGGCGCGACTCGCCCTGGCATATACGCCGCCCTAGAGTATCCAAAGCCGTCGGCAGGTGTACGGGTATTGCGGCCATAGAAGGCTGAAGGCAACCCTCTGAAGTCCAATTGACCTCCTCTACGGCATAGTTCACCGGGGGTGCATCTGCATAAAGGATCGCCGAAATGGGCTCCGAGGGTGCTGCACAGGAAAAGCTACGCCGACCCCTGATGATCTAATTGTACCACGTCCCCCATAAATGAAGGTTCTTTCGCTCTGAGTCATGACCTTTGATCAGTGCAAAGACTTCCCTATCCACAGGCGCTTCAGTGAACCCGCTTTCCGAACGAACAAACAAGAAGGAAATGTCGAAAGACATAGTATCTGCGCGAAAAAGAACAAAAGATTAGTCGTCAATACTACAGTTTAAGTCCTGGTACTTGGTACTTTAATTTCGTGCCACACTGCAATGCAGTGGAAAGGGACCAAGGGGGACCCACACAATCTAGATAATGGCATCATTAATAAAATAGTTTCATCATTTGATGAGACAGTCATTAAATGAGGAAATCCTAAAAGGATTCTCATTTAATGAGGGCCCCTCGGGCCAAGGAGTTAATCTCCCTTGAGAGCAGCGCTCTACAACAAAGTGACATCTGTCAACTCTAATGATGAAGAGAATAAAAATTCCCCAGGAAAAAAAATTCTGAAGAGCTATGCTCTGTGAAGATGATGGAGTAACCCATCAGAAACCCTAAAAGCAAAGCTTTTAATGAATTAAAAATTCCGTGATCTTCAAGATCCATGAACAAACTCTAAGAGTTCTTCATGAAAGATTAACAAATCTATATATTTTGAAAAGAGCAAAGCTCTGTTAATAGGTTAAGAAACCCTAAGAAAGATCTCTTTAGATCTATGAAGAGCAAAGCTCTATTGAGAAACCCTAAAAATCTATATAATTTAAGAAGAGCAAAGCTCTGTTAATGGGTGAAACCCTAGATTATGAAATAATCCCTTCAAAGAATTGATCTTTACCTAGATTTTTGACAGGGTTCTGACTCTAAAAGAGTTCTTAAGACATAAAGCTTGGCTCTGAAGGAGAATTAATTCTCAAGAGAAAACAAGAAGATGAACAGAGGTCATCTCAAGGACCAAAGGCCCTATTTATAGGCACTGGAGCCGTTTCAACTTCTAAGATGATCCGATGGCGGAGATGCTGCCACCGCTGCACTCACTGTAAGCCACATGAGCGCAACGGTGGGGGGCCACCGCTGCACTCACTGTAAGCCACATGAGCGCAACGGTGGGGGGCATTTGTTTCCCCTAATCAGAGCAAAACACTGTTCAAATTTTAAAATTTAAATGAAGCAGCGCTTCATAAATGCGCCAGCGCTAAATGCGCCAGCACTAAGAGCCAAAGACTCTGATACGGCGCTCAAGTGCAAAGCACAAGAGCGCTCACGCTAGCAGCGCCAGCGCTAAGAGTCAAAGACTCTGATGCAGCACTCACGTACAAGGCACGAGAGTGCTTGCGCTAAGTGCGCTAGCACCAAGAGTCAAATACTCTGATGCAGCGCTCGCGTGCAAAGCACGAGAGCGCTAGCGCTGGAACTAAATGTTCCCCACCCTTGGATCAAAGATCCAACAAAGATGAATAAAAATCATCAAGTTACCTCTGAAAATTAGAGCACCGTTGGATCAAAGGTCCAATGGTGATTAAAAATCACCAAGATACAGAATAAGTTCTGTATGGGAAAATATTTCCCAATCTTATTAAAAACAAGAAATTGTCTTATGTAAAACAGAAGCCCTAAGATCAAAAATCCAACGGTGGGGAAATCCCCAAATCAATTAGAGAAAAGATCTTTTTAACTGATTCAACAAATCAGCCTCCACTATATAAAGGACCCAAGACTTCTAGCCTTGCACAGAGAACACCCCCCACCACCACCACAAATTTTGAGAAATTTCAAAGAGAAGAGCAAGCTCTCGAAAGAAGAATTTCTTTAAGGTAAATAAAACAGAGAGATCAAAGTATCTCATCAAAAGAAGAAGAACCTAGTTATTTTTCTAGATCATAGATCTATAAGAAAGAGATCTTTCATAAAAAGATATCATAATAACTCATCATAAAAAGGGAGGGAGAAGAACTTAGTTCTCTTTAGATCACAGATCTATAAAACGAAGACAAAGTCTTTCACAAAAACAGAAGAGATTGTAACATCTTCTATTAAAATAAGAATTTAGTTCTTAGATCTATGAGACAAAGTCTCCTATGAACAAGAATTTAATGCTCAGAGCACAAAGTTAATCAGAGCTAACGCTTAGCGCCTAGCGCACCACGTGCTCCTCACATGTGCGCTATTTCATAAAGAAGCGCCTCAGCGCTCCAAGTCTGGCGCTCAACGCCTAGCGCACCACGTGCTCCTCACGTGTGCGCTATTTCACAAAGAAGCGCCTCAGCGCTCCAAGTCTGGCGCTCAACGCCTAGCGCACCACATGCTCGTCACGTGTGCGCTATTTCATAAAGAAGCGTCTTAGCGCTCCAAGTATGGTGCTCAACACCAAGCGTACCACGTGCTCCTCACGTGTGCGCTATTTTATAAAGAAGCGTCCAGTGCTTCAAGGTTGGCGCTCAATGCCAAGTGCACCACGTGCTCCTCACGTGTGAGCTATTTCATAAAGAAGCGCCCAGCGCTCCAAGGTTGGCGCTCAACGCCAAGCGCAACACGTGCTCCTCACGTGGGCACTATTTTATAAAGAGCGCTCTGCACTCATTGACTGGCGCTCAGCGCCAAGCGCGCCGCATGATCCTCACGTGTGCGCTATCTCACAGGAAGCATCTCAGTGCTCCAAGTCTGGCGCTCAGTGCCAAGCGCGCCACGTGCTCCTCACATGTGCGCTATTCTAAAAGCAATCCCGAGCAAATTATGAAAATGCCCCTCATCCGTATATATATACCCGTATCTGCATTCCGAAGAATACGAATACAATGAGACGAAAATAATCCATCAATATAATACTAGGATCCGGCTTAAACCAAAGCCCACTAGTATTATCCGTCCAAACATTGTACGTGCACAAGTATACGTATGTGTTCGAAGCCCTGCCGTAAAACCATACGGCCTCTACATCTTTTACCTGATGTAGGGAAACCCTCTGTGTGGGACTCTAAGACTCGACACTACGCTGACAGTGGGTTTAACTACAAGCACGTCAGCAGTACTAGCTGCACGTAACGGCTACCCAGGTATCTGTCGATAAGAAGGACGATGGCAAACTCATCCGAACTCCTACTGAGGCTATCTGTGACAATCTCCGTACAGTCCGATCTATTCGTCTAAGAGTATTGCATATCAGACCTAGGGCGGTAATCGTCAGACCCCTAATAGTGCAATAAGTCATGTCGGAGTGTAGCCCAAAACACCCTGAGAAACTACAGGAGTACTTACCAGTAAATCTCGCTTGCCTTGGCCAAGGACTTTGTGTAATGGCTTTCCAAACACAGCGCGATATCAACCTCCAATACCGGGAGAGACGAATCCTATCTAACCGCCACTACCTCCAAGTGCTTCGGGACTGCACCCAACTACTACCTGTTTTCACAACTCCTTTGAGCCGTGGTAGGGTAGTAATTTAAGAACAGTAGGAACATACTCGAGGCGAAGTATCAGTGTCAAGTCGACGGACTAAGTTTTACTCATGTTACCTGGGAACTGCTACCCGACGATAGGTGTAACACCCACCAGCAGCTCCCTACGAGTCTATCCAGTGTATTCATAACCCAATGAGCACCTGCATACTATCTCCAGTATGACGTACTAATGGCTGTAGGATAGACCATCTCCCCTGCTGGGATGAGAAGCGTATACAGTAGTCTACTCTGGAGTATCGATACCCCGTTTCGATAATCCTACGACTAAGGACCCGTATATGATGTGCTTATAGACTACCCAGCCCCCACTAGTGTGACTACCATCACAACGCTGGTAATCAAGCAAAGATCCTAAGGGTTCTACCAATATGTATAAGCGATATGCTAAAAGAAACACATGCATATATGAAGATAGAAACAAACCAGGTAGCATACTACCATTTCGAGCAAGACTGTTACTATATTCGTGTATATCCCAAGCTTCCAATATGTAATATACAAACCAGTTTGATACAATAATGGCCTCTAGAGCATATAACACTAACACATGGTCCTTACCAAAAATTTGGGCAGAGTTTAAATCTGTTCAAAGGAATTTTTAGGGCAGAGATCTAAGCTCCGAAATGAGAATTAAATTCTCAAAGAAAAAAAACTCAAGAAAGAAGATGAAAAAACAGCGGTCATGTCAAGGGCCAAAGGCCCCATTTATAGGACATGATGGGATCAGTTCGACTCCCCACTGCCATAAATGATCCAACGGTTGTAAAATTGACATCGTTGCACTCACGTGCAAGCCACGTGAGAGCAACGCTGGGGCATTTGTCCCTTATAAAAAAAGGGGAGAAAAGAAAGAAGAAAAGAATTCTCACAGTTTGGGCCTCACGTGTTAAACACGTGAGCGATTATATGCAAAGCATATAAGCACTGGAAACAAATAACTAAAAGCCAAACTGGCCTCACGTGTTAAACACGAGAGCGCTTATAAGCAAAGCATATAAACTCTGAGAATAAATAACCTAAAGGCCAAACTGACCTCACGTGTTAAACACGTGAGCGTTCATATGCAAAGCCTGTGAGTGCTCATATGCAAAGCATATGAGCGCTAAATATAAACAGGTTAAAACCCACATTGGGGTCACGTGTTAAACACGTGAGAACATACTTCTTAGCTTCGCATAGAATTAAATTCTATTTTTGGGGAAAATACTTCCCTGATCTTTCTAAAAAAGAGAACGATATTCTCTAAATAGAGAACTGTCAGATTAAAGATCCAATAGTGATTAAAAATCATCAAATATAGAATTAAATTTTATTGGGGGAAAATATATCCCCGGTCTTTCTAAATGAGAAAGATATTTTCTGTTAAATAGAAAGCTGTTGATCAAAGATCCAATGGGATGGGAAAATATTTGCCTATATCTTTCTAAATAAAGAAAGATGTGCTCTGTTAAATAGAGAACCCTTGGATTAAAAATCCAATGGTGATTAAAAATCACCATATGACAGAATTAAATTCTGTATATGGAAGAATATTTCCTTAATCTTGTTAAAAACAGGAAAATATATTCTGTTAAATAGAAATACCCTAGATCAAAGATCCAATGGTAGATAAAATCCCCCAAATAATTTTTGAGGCCAATTGGTATCTCTCAAATGAGAGATTTTCTCAAACTAATTAACAGCTTGCCTCCTCTATATAAAAAACCTAAGACTTCAAGTCTCAGAGAGAGGATTGACCCCATAAGTTTTACACAAAACTGAGAATTTAATTCTCCTTTCAAAGAAGAAGATCTCCTCGCTCTCTCTGACCCTAGGTAAAGAAAAGCAGATATAAACATATCTCATTTGCCTAGCATAAAAAAAAGAAAATAAGGGTTTACCCTTCGTAAAAAAAACTTAGTTCTTTCTCTGATCTAAGATCTGAAAAGCAAATCTCCCCACAAGCTGAGAATTTAATTCTCATCGGGGAGGTTCTGTTCTTTAGACTCAAAATTTAGGGGAAAGAACTAGATAAAAACAAAAGAAACATTTTCTGGGAATTTGATTCCTCTGAAATCAGGGTTTGACAATACATAAAGAACTTAGTTCTTATAAAAAAAACAGAAGAACTTAGTTTTCCAATGAAATCGATCCCAGATCTTCAAAACAGAAATCTTGGTGATCATCAATAGCCAAAATGTCATTAACAGAGATCAAATCTCTAAAAAGAAAAGAACTTGGCGCCTCACGTGAAACACATGTGAGCGCCAGAGAAAAATTAGTGCTTAGCACTATTATAGTGCCTCATGTGTTTCTCATGTGAGCGTCCAAAACAGAAGGCTCAACGCCTCACGTGCTTCCCACGTGAGCGCCATACAAAGTGCTTAGCACTTTATATACCTAGTCAAAATGACTAAGTGTTTAGCACCGATGGAGTAGCGCCCATGTCTGAGCGCCTCACATGCTTCCCATGTAAGCGCCAGAGCAATAAATAAGTGCTTAGCACTTCTAAAAAAAGGAAGTCCGAGCAGACCGAGCCCAAATCAACTAAGTCTCTCTGAAATTGCTTGCAGCTGAGCCCAAATGCTCTGTTGTTGGATCTTAACTAAATTTAATGATCTTGAAAATATCTCTAAATTGATCTTAGTCTCAAATAGGACTAACGTATCCTTAGTCAAAATAAACTGAGCCCAAATGCTCATATATTTAAGTTGATCTTAATCTAAAACACAGATTAACGGTCTTTAATAAAAAATAAAATATTATTTAACATACAACCTAAGTTCAAACCCAAATCTAAATTATACGGATTTGGACTAATCCGCGCCCTATGGTCGACGATATAAACTAGTCTCTATATACAATCCACGGGCAACCCAAAATAAACCAAACACGACACGACACGAAGTGAACTATTAGAGCAGGAGAAAGTTGTTATCGCAACGCAATAACATAATTAACTGCTAGGGCTTGCGCATGTAGGGAAGAGCATCCCCACAATCAAAAACCCCTTACAAATGAGAGAAAATCTGATAAAGTCTGATACAACGGTCGCATCTGTCCAAACCTCCGATATACGGTACCATAAATCAACTTAGTATCTTCTGAGAGGTGGATGGATATGTCCAAATAGCATCTGCCCCAAATTCAGGTTAGACGTCCTCCGCATCTCTGTCCAGTCTTCGGCGGTAAACAAGGAAGAAGAAGAGAAAACCCACATTAAGACTCATCTGCGCACATCCCGAAGACTCGTAGCAGGGGAAAAGAACCCCCTTTGATCTTCTAGTATCATAATTTTTGTGTTTGGGACTGTAGCTTCATTGGGTTTCGACCTTTTCTTGCACCATGCTAGGTGCCCATTTAGCTAAATGCGCACCCTGTTGGGTGCACATCGTGCTAGGTGCGCATTGGCCCAGGTGCGCACTTCGCTAGGTATGCACCTCCCTAGGTGCGCACCTTACTAGACCTTTTTGCTTATTCGGGACCCTTTGGCCCCCCACTCTCACACCTTACTGGGTATGTACCTTACTGGACCTTTTGGCCCATTCGAGACCCTTTGGCTCTCCACTCTCGCACCTCGCTAGGTGTGCATCTTACTGGGCCCTTTGGCCCATTTGGGACCCTTTGGCCCCCTCACTCTCTTGCACCATATGAGGTGCGTACCTTGCGAGGTGCGCACCTTGCCAAGTGCACATGTGGCTCACATGCATTCTTCGCTTCTGTGTTTCTTGTAAACATTCTTCAAAATAAAAAATGAATAAAATAAACACACCCCACACTCAAAAGCCTTCTCCCCTTAGAAAATTTTCTAACGGGACGCTGCCACACACCCTGCAAGGGGCTGCTAGCCCTCTTGACCTCCAGCCCTCTATCCGGGTAGCGGAACCCCCATAAACTCTGTGATGCCCCCGAGATGCCCAAAACACCCTCAAGACACACACATACACATACTGCACATTGAGTTCGCATGATCTGTTTTTCCTGTTAATCGGAGGTTCTCTCGTTCCAAAAGCAAGGGGTAATTAACTGCAACTTAGTCCGCGGTTGCCGAAAATTTGGATCCCCATGATCATTAAACCCTTGCCTACCCCATGCAGATAAAATTTTTAATACGCCTGACAAGCGACGCGCATTCCTATCTCAATAGGGTGACGAAAAATACCCTACACTAACTTATAGCTCAAACCCTTCCATTTTGTTAATAACACTTGCTCTTTTTGTTATAGTTTCTTCGATCATATTCTTTGCTTATTCTTTATGTTATGTTCTTTCTTTCCCTTTATTATTTTGATATGATGCTTGAGTAGAATTTTGGGCTATGGTGATAGTAAGGTTGTGAGATGAATGGCAAAGCCTTCTTCTAATCTCTTGTGATTGTTTATTGTGCTCAAATGTGATTGTAACTTTAAAATTGTTTTATGATTATTATTTTATAGGGTATTTAGTTTTCAATGGTTACTTGGTAACTTTAGCTTATGCCCTATTCTCTTAGTACATCCATAAGCAATGTTAAAATTAGAATCAACACTTAAGGTTAAGCTTGCTAAGTTCTTTAAGTAGGGTATTTTGTTTGATGTTGTTTAACACCCTTCCTTAAGCATATATCCTATACTATCATCCACCTATTTAGCAAGTTTAATGCTAACTTTACTTCTTATGTGCTATTTGGTGTTTATTGATTATAACACCTTAGAATGCGATTAGAGTTAATTAAGCGTTTTAATGCGGGTTTTTAATCAAATTTAACCAATAATTATTTTCACATATTTTATTATAATTAATTAATATTTTATTTAATTATTTTCGTACTTGCACACACATGTGCATGCTAATCTAAAGTTAAGGAGGTGTTAACCATGCTTTACTAGCCATGGCATACTTAACCTTTTGTGTAATGTCATGTTATATATATGCATATTTGTTTGTAAAGTAAAAAGGGTTTTTTTTTAAAAATGAAGAGAAAAGGAAAAGAATTGACTTTTGGAGGCATGATGGCATGGGAGACAAGCATGGGGGGCATTAAATGTAGTGAGAGAAGAGCATGGTTCACTCTCACCCTCACCCTCAACACTCTCTCATCTCTCATTTCCTCAACACCCTCACTCTCTCATTTCTTCTTTTTCTTCTTCTTCTTCACTAAATCCCTTCTTGAAAATATTTGCTTCACTACCCTAAGCCTAAATATTCATCAAACCTCAGTAAACCCTTCACAAATCATGCTTAAGCCTTCTTATGATGTTTTAGAGCTTGATGGTTGGGGTTTCATCCAAGTCTTGGTGAGGTATTGATGTTAAACTTTTTGTTAGACTCTAGAAAAGGTTTTGTGTTAATTAGTTTTAGTTAAATACCTTGTTGTTCTAGTTTAGTGCTAAATATCGTATTTTTGCTAAATTTGGTGTCTCTGTTAAATCTGATATTGTTACGTTGAGCCATAATTAAATCTAACAATACAGTAGAATGATATTAGAGCCCTGAGTGTACCCTAGAAACCCGGACCCCACCCTACACTGTTCGACCGGTGAGAATCCATTTTAGCCCGCTGCCACCAGTTTTCCTGAGGATTTGGGTGTTAAGATTTTGTGGGTAGCTCTCTGTGGGTCTTGTAGGATATTTAGTATACTTTGTTTTTCCTATATTATCTATAGACAAAATCTGGGACCGTTTAGCTAATTCATGTGTTTTGATATCGTGCGATACGGTTTTATCCGACATTGTTTAGGTGTTCGTACGTTTAACAGCCATAGGTTGGGTTAGGATGTCGTTGCATGCGTTAGCCCGCTAAGCAAACACTTGGTAGCTTGTGGGAATCGATTCGTTAATTTGGCGTTGTGTCCATATTTGATTTGAAAGTTTACTAATTTCATGAATATTGGTTTTGTGTGATATTAGGATCACAAGAGGAGACTTCGGACGCTGCTAGGAAGGGGAAAGAGGTGATCGGATTCACCTAGCTCGAGATCATCCGGTGAGTAGATTTAACATCTACGGGAGAATCGCCTGTATGGCGTTAAGCGCCGAGGGCTAGATTCAGTGATATAACCATATGCTTATACGTATATATATTGATTGTGCATGAGTACCATTTTGCACATCCTATTACCTGTTGTACATTGAAATAGTATTAATTGGACACTGCACGATTATTAACGGTTCATGTTGCACGAGCATTGAATTATATGCCACACACATACCGTTAGTAACTGCCATGACACGCTCACTATAGAATTTCCATGACACGCACACTATTGAATCTGCCATGGATAAATATATTGTACCACATTCATTATTAACAGTTAGACATTTATTCTTGTACTAGTTCGCATTATGAATAACATCATGCATACATACATACATACATTGCTATAGTAATACATATATTCGCATATGATGTTTTATTTCGTTTTCGTGGATTTGTGAAACCGCAAGGTACCTTTTGAAACTTAAAATATTTAAAAAGGCGGTTTTTCCCTTGATATGATATTTCGTGTCCACCATGAGTTTTCTCGGTTCTGAGCGTGTTTTCGAGACCTGATTCGAAGAGGTGGACGTGTTGGGCTTTCTTTGCACCTAGTCTAGGGTTTAGTAGCATCACTCATGCCATTTTAAAAATTAGAGAGGTGCAAAGCAAACAAACCATGAATCTTTGCTAGAAATATTAGGGTAACAAGTTTGTATCACATACAAAGAAGTATCTATCACATAGAGTTTAGGATTACAACCTTTGTAGTCCGTTCCTTCGCTTCATAAGCTCCGTGTTGAGGTCCCTTCGCTGCGATCATCAAGAATTCTGACTCTCGAGAGGCTCCATGAGGTGAATGATATATCTTGCTTGAAGTCTTCTTGATCTAAGATGATCTACCTTGAAGAATCTCTAACCCAAGCTTACACTTCACTAATGAAGTAATTAGAGAAGTGAACACCCTAATCTAAATGGCTAGAATAAATGAGGATGATGAAGTATGAATTTTACACTCTTTTGTTTTCAATTTCTCACTTAGAATCATCACACAACAAAAAACTAGTGAAGCTTTCTAAGAGGAAGAAGAAGAAGAAGAAAACCTTTTGTGATGAATAATGAATTAATTGTTACGGTTACAATTGCAACCATGGGTTAAGAATGAGATCCTTAACCCTTGTAGAGAATAAACCATGGGTTGAGGGTTTGGGTTGGGTTAACAAATATCTCCACAAAATATCAAAGAAAAATGACAAAGTCAAAGCTTCATGAAGCTTCCACAAACCTCATCCAAATAGTTAACCCTAATCCAAACCCTAACTTAGTTTAAACTCAAAATCCATGTTGCATTTGTAACCTTAACATGTTACAATATTATATATCACATATATAATACATAATGTAACAAAATAAAATAATGCAATTAACATATATCGCATATACATCAATGTATTATCCAGTGAGAAAAAGAATCAATAAAGCGAGCTTATATTAGTTAATGTAATGTAATATATCACATAAATAATTATACAATAAATTATCGAATCAACACTTGATCCGATAATCCGGCTATATTACATATAACCGACTAATATAACAAGTACCAATTCATCGAATCAATACTTGATCCGATGACCCGGCTATATCACATATACCCGGCCGATATCACATATCGCGAGAATAGAATACGGTATCTCATATCGTATTATTCTCGGTCCCGCACATATCACATATGTGCTCCTACTCCGTTTTGCCTAAGCCAGGAAATCTCTGTGTAGGACTCTAAAGAATCGTCAATACGCCGGCAGTAGGTGATGATCATATCAAACACCCACAAGATGCAAGCCGTCAGCTAAACGTAGCAGCCACCAGGTATTGAGTGATCAGAAAATCAACAAGCAAACATGTACATTCTCCTGTGAATCCAATCAGTAACACTACCGTATAGTCCGGTCTCTTCGTCTGGTAAGTTGCATATAAAGTCTAGGGGTGGTAAAAGTCAGACCCCAGTAACCGATAAGTTGTGTCAATGTGAAGCTCATAACAGGTCGAGAAACTACTGATAACTCTTACCAGTAGCACTCCATATCAGCCCTGACCAGGGACTTCCAGTTATAGCCAATCGAACACAGCACAACATCTACTCCCTATACCGGGAGAGAAGAAACCCCTCCTATCGCTCATTGCCTCCATGTGATTCGGGACTGTACCCAAAATCCACCATTTTGCACGCCCTCTTGGACGTGGTAAGGTGGAAATCAAAGCACAGTGGGAATCACACAAGACTCTATGATGATCTCGGGTCTACAGACTAACCTGTACCAGTGTCACCAGAGAACTGCTATCTGACGATAGGTATAATACCATCTAGGAGTTCTCGGTGAGTCCGTTCAGTGTACCCAATCTCTATTGAGCACCCATACACCATCTTTGATGTCAAACACCAATTGATATGGGATCATCCATCGCCCATCATATGGGTCAAGATGCGTATACGCTAGTCTACTCGGAGTATCGATGCCCTGTCTCGATACTCCCTCGACTAGGAACAGCTATAGAATGTACTCTTTGACTATCCCGGCCCCACTAGTATGATCTACATCATAGTCCTAGTAGTCGAGTACATATCCTAAGGGCTTTATCAACATGTGAGAGCAAGACAGTAAACCAATACAAGTCAACATGTTAAGATAAAGTGAAACCAAATAGTATACAATCATGTCGAGCAAGAAAGTCCTCTCTATATATATCCAAGCATCCACTATAATATACATCGTATGTACCACAATGGCCTCTAGGGCATATATACAACTAACAATCTCCCACTTACACTAAGGCCAACCATTGTAGTATCTCATACCCAACATCCCGAAGAGTCTCTAAAATTGTATCTGGGGAATGGCCTTCGTGAGTGGATCCGCAGTGTTGTCCTTCGTGTCAACTCTCCTGACTTCGATCTCGCGGCGATCAACTATCTCCCGGATCAGATGATACTGCCTCAGAATATGTCTAGACTTTTGATGGGACCTGGGTTCCTTGGCCAAAGACACAGCTCCATTGTTATCACAATACAAAGGTATCGGATGCTCAATGGACGGAACCACATCAAGTTCAGTGATGAACTTCTTCATCCATACAGCCTCTTTGGCAGCATCGTTGGCAGCGATGTATTCAGCCTCCATCATCGAGTCTGCCACGGTTTCTTTCTTGGAACTCTTCCAACAAACCGCCCCTCCATTTAGGGTAAAGACAAATCCCGAGTGCGAATTAGAGTCGTTCTTATCACTTTAGAAGCTCGAATCGGTAAAGGACTCCACTTGGAGTTCTCCGTTACCATACACCAAGAACAACTCCTTAGTCCTTCTTAAGTACTTGAGAATGTTCTTCACAGCTGTCCAGTGACTCTCTCCTGGATCTGCTTGATACCTACTCACTACACTTAGTGAGTATGCTACATCGGGTCTGGTACATAGCATCGCGTACATGATAGAGCCTACTGCCGAAGCATAGCGTATCCCTTGCATGCGAGCTCTCTCCAAATCAATCTTAGGAGACATCTCTTTGGAGAGAGTGAGTCCAGAGATCGTGGGTTGGTTCCCACGCTTGGATTCTTCCATACTAAACCTCTTTAGTATGGTGTCAATATACCTAGATTGGGACAATCCTAATATCCATTTAGATCTATCTCTATAGATCTTGATTCCCAAAATGCAGGAGGCATCACCTAGATCTTTCATTGAGAATTGATGTGATAAGAAGAGCTTGACCGAGTGCAGCATAGGAACATCATTTCCTATCAAGAGTATGTCATCCACGTACAATACGAGGAAGACGACCTTACTCTCTGCAACCTTCTTGTATATACAAGGTTCATCTACGTTCTTGATGAAGTCAAACTCTTTGACTAGAACATCAAAACAGATGTTCCAACTCCGCGATGCCTGCTTTAATCCGTAGATGGATTTAAGCAGCTTGTACACCTTTCCGCTGCTCTCGCTATCTACGAAGCCCTATGGCTGAGTCATGTACACGCACTCCTCTAAATCACCATTTAGAAAGGCGGTCTTAACATCCATTTGCCAGATTTCGTTGTCATGGTATGCAGCAATGGCAAGCAGGATCCTGATGGACTTAAGCATAGCCACTGGAGAAAAGGTTTCATCATAGTCCACACCTGGTCGTTGACGAAAACCCTTTGCAACAAGTCTAGATTTGAAAGTCTCCACTTTTCCATCTAGACCAAGTTTCTTCTTAAAGATCCACTTGCTCCCAATAGGTTTTACCCCTTCAGGAGCAACTTCCAAAGTCCATACTTTGTTGGTGTACATGGATTCCATCTCAGATCGCATTGCATCCAACCACTTCACAGAGTCCCCACTCGTGATGGCCTGCTCGAAGCTAGTTGGGTCATCATCTTCCATTATGCAATCCTCGCTCCCACCATCTACGAGAAAACCGTAGTATCTCTCAGGTGGATAAGGAACCCTGCTAGATCGGCGGAGAGGCTGGGGTTCGTCGGGAACTACTGAATTCTCTGGTTCCACCAAATCTTCTGTCATAGTTTATATTGCTGGAACCTCTTCCAGTTCTACCTCATTGCCGCTATCTTGTTTCATAAGAAAACCCTTTTCTAAGAAGGTGGCATGTCGAGAAACAAAACACTTTTTGTTCCTCGAAGTGGTAGAAGATAAACCCTTGTGAATGCTTGGGATATCCAATAAACTTGCACAGAACAGACCTTGCCTCGAGCTTGTCCTGATTTTGTGTTTTCACATATGCCAGACAACCCCATATCTTAACATAATTAAGATATGGTCACTTTCCTTTCCATATCTCATATGGAGTGGTTGGCACAGATTTGGTGGTAACCATATTCAATAGGTCTGCAGCTGTTTCCAGTGCATATCCCTAGAAGGAAATAGGCAACTCAGCAGTGCTCATCATAAAGCGCACCATATCCAATAGGGTGTGATTCTTCCGCTCCGATACACCGTTGTGCTGTGGTGTATAGGGAGGAGTAAGCTGAGAGAGAATCCCATTCTCTTTTAGATAGTCGCGGAGCTCATTGCTCAAGTATTCTCCTCCTCGATCTGATCGAAGGATCTTAATACTTTTACCCGTTTGGTTCTCTACTTCGTTTTTATATTCTCTGAATTTCTCAAAAGCTTCAGACTTGTGTTTCAACAGGAACACATATCCGTATCTTGAGAGATCGTTAGTGAATGTAATAAAGTAGGAAGAACCATTCCTGGCATGTGTAGACATGGGACCACATACATCACTATGTATCAGTCCCAAGAGTTCTGTAACTCTTTCTCCGTGTCCACTAAACGGAGTTTTGGTCATCTTGCCTTTGAGACATGACTGGCAAGTGTCATAAGATGAAAATTCGAACGGATTCAAATATCCATCCTTATGTAACTTAGCTAGCCGTGTCGCATTGATATGACCTAGTCTACAATACCATAAGAAGGATTCGTTCATTTCTGAACTCTTCCTCTTGTGTGTGTTTTGTACACTAAGTACTGTAGTTTGATTGAGAATGTATATGCCATTAAATAACGAGCCTGATCCAATAAATTTTGATTCAGGAATATTTTCATAACATTATCCTGTACTACAAAATTATATCCTTCTTTGCTCAATAAAGAAACTGATATAAGATTGCATATCAGGGTCGGAATGTAGTAGCATTCGTTCAGAACCAATGTATTACCATTTGATAACACAAGGTGATATTTGCCAACTGCTTTAGCTACAACATTTGCACCATTTCCCACTCTTACGGAATGATCACCTTCTCCCAGTTCCCTACCTTTTCTTATCCCATGTAACATATTACATATATGGGATCCCGATCCGGTATCTAATACCCAGGACGTAGAGTGAACTGAGAAACAGTTCTCGATAACTAACACACCTGAAGAAGATGCATCAACATGCTTATTCTTCGTTTGGGTGGCGTGAGAATCCAGATATTCTCCTATTCCCTGTTCGGACTTATAACAATTATAAGTTGGAGCGGGACCAACGTTCCCATACTCAGTATAATAAGCGGGTTTAGTCAATACATCCATATTATTATCTTGATTAAGGCCTGACATGGTCGCTACCTGGAGAGAGAGAGAAGAAAACACTTCAGCGTATGCTCTTACAAGATTAGATCGGTTATTATCTTATCTAATCAGGATGGCTCCCACTATTTTTATCAAATCTTCCTTCAAACCCAAAAAGGTAAGACTAGCCGGGATTAATTACACTTTACAAGTTCGCCAATCTTTCAGCCAGGCCAGTGTTGGTACTTTGAGGGAGCTTCCCTGTGCTTTCGCACGACCTAATTAGAATAAACCTCGTTTTTCCAGAGGCATAACCCCGTTAACACCTTTCTAGTCACCTACTTGATCGGCTAATTGTCCTGTGTAAAATTCTCCCAGGAGTAAATCTTACTCGCAGTGGGTATCAGGATACAACTATCTCATAGGAGGTATGCAATCTCATTGCAAATTTAAACTCTTGAAACTCCCGATAATGCTTTGACCCCTAGCGTGCTATGACCTTGACGCATGCCAAACAACGCATAGTCCGCTAGTCAAGTTCAACACGTGCATTTCCTGATTGAATTAAACCCACCCGTACGACCCTTGACGCATGCCAAACAACGCCATACGAATACCCTAATCCAATCACATCTTATGTTGCAGATAAGTACTAATCAGCTACTGTACACTACGTCTTGACGCATGCCAAACTACCGTAGCATGAATAGTAAATATTACTTATCTAAAATGACGGAGGGCTATGCAGGTTTTTCTGAAAACCATGAGCGTAATGAACTTGATATCGCTGTAGAAACGGGTGATTTTGAAAAGGAGTGTTTTTGAGGTTTTTCTAGTTTCGCTAAAGAGGTCACTCCCCGTGAAGGGATATCGGCTCTTTCCTTATCAAATAAGGTGCAGGATATTTCACAATACCTCTGTGCAAAGCAAGAGCTATAGAAGCAATCAAAAACTAAATCGTGAGTTTGCAGTATCTGCCAGTTTTGCTAAAGAGGTCACTCCCGGTGAAGGGATCTCGGCTCTTTCCTCATCAAATAAGGTGCAGGGTATTTCACATATACCACTATGTAAAGCAAAAACTGTAGCTACCCTTTTTTGAAAATTTGATTCTACAACATCTTTTAGGTTTCTTTTCTTTTATTAATCTCATTAATAAATCCCATCATTTATGCTTCCTAAGCATCACAGAAGAAACGAAAATACAACGTACGTTTATACCATCCTCGTTCGCCACAATG
Organism: Agapanthus africanus; assembly: GCA_030015575.1. Taxonomy (NCBI): domain Eukaryota; kingdom Viridiplantae; phylum Streptophyta; class Magnoliopsida; order Asparagales; family Amaryllidaceae; genus Agapanthus; species Agapanthus africanus. Next base: position 426,110,845 of record JASDDO010000019.1, on the reverse strand, counting down.
TTCCATTATGCACCGTTAGGTTACTTAACTAACGGCATACCGGGACGGGACTAGCGCGGGTGTAAAACATAAGAAACGTTTATTATATATCATATATATAATAATAAAGCAGTCGTCTCACGCATATATCACATCACAGTATATCAGCAGCAGAAGAAACATATGAAATATTGGATATACTAGGAGGTCCGTATTTTATTTCGAGCCTGTATAAAACACGGATTTCACGGTCACGATGAATAGCCAAACCCACATCCCTAGACCCCTACGAGAGCGGCAAGTAACTCTGCCAATTCTAGGGTTAGGAGACCCGGTCTCGACTCCTCGAGATGGCCTCCCACTGGACCCTAGAACCCGGTTACTTGTGCTCCCCTCCTTGGATCTATCCTAATGCGGAAAAGTAAATAATATACAATGGTGACATCATCCTCAACCCGGAAGTGCCCCAATAATAGAATATTGCATACATTGAATTTTACATGAATGAAAATAAAAACCCTCATCTCACATAAAACCTCGGCTATTCAGAACACGACGATCCAATATAACATATCACAGCAACACATAATATCTCATATCATCAACGTAAGCAAGTATGCGTATCCCGATTGTCGTTGATGTATAGCAACAAAGCTGGTAATACCCCTCATACTACACTTACGGTCGCAGAAAAGAAAATGAAAAACTATAACATTTGGAATCCATAATCTCCTTAGACATCGTAAACCCGAAATATCACATATTACGGATTTCATGCCTAACTATATGAATTCCACATATTGTATCACAATCACAGAATATCAAGATGATGTTTAACATTTGGATCGAATCAACATACACTCACAAATTACCCCCGTGAGCTCAACACTTGAGCAAAGTTAAAACACTCAAAAACCGTGCCACAGTGTCTATGGACCAGCCGTAAAGGAGTTAACCAATGCCTCACCTATGACACCACGGAACTACGGCAAACCCTAGGGTTCGTTCGCAGTTCCGTGGGCATAGAATCGAGTTAAGGTTAGTATAGTCTTCTAGGGGGTCCATAGGGGTACTTACACGATTTTACGAGTACAATCAATTTCGGAAAATTACAACACTTGGAAATTTCAGCGGGGTACAAAATGTGGTATTCGAAGTTCGATCGAACTGCTAAATATAGTCAAGGTTACCAATACAGTGTTAAGTTATACGACTACGAAGTACTACGAATTAGCCCCAGGTCAAAATGATCATCACATGAAAATTGGGCTAAGCAAACAATACTATAAACCCCAAATTGAAGACACCGGAGCCCAGGAGAAATACGGAGAGCAGAGGAGGCAGGGGGGCCGGCCAGGGCCGGATTCTGGGGCTTGGTGCTCGGCCAAATTCCGAGCACCCCCCCCCCCCGTATTTCACCCATGTTCATCTTTTGTCCCATACAACATTCTGCACCTGTTTGAAAAAATTTTAAAGGACTTTTTACAAAATTTACAGAGAGCAAAATATGAGTTTCATAATACCGTATTTCGGAGTCAATTTCGTTTTCGTAATTGTTTTAACACCGTGTCTAAAATTCTAGCTTGGCTTTGACACCACTGTTGGGCTTCCTTTGCACCTAGTCTAGGGTTTGGTAGCATCACTCATGCTATTTTAAAAATTAGCATGAATCTTTGCTAGAAATATTAGGGTAACAAGTTTGTATCACATACAAAGAAGTATCTATCACATAGAGTTTGTTAGTTGTATGTATGCCCTAGAGGCCAGTATTGTACAGATGATGTATATTATATTGGATGCTTGGACATATATAGAGATGACTTTCTTGCTCGATATGATAGTATGCTATCTGGTTGCTCTTTATCTTAACATGTACACCAGTCTCTTTAAACTGTCTTATAGTTACATGTTGATAAAGCCCTTAGGATGTGTACTTGACTACCTGGACTATGATGCAGATCATACTAGTGGGGACATGGTAGTCCATAGGTACATCCTTCAAGCTCCCTAGTCGTGGGTGTATCGAGACGGGGCATCGATACACCAGTGTAGACTAGTGTATATGCTTCTCGACCCATGAGATGGGCGATGGATGATCCCATATCCATTGGTGTTTGACATCAGAGATGATATACGGGTGCTCAGTGAAGACTGGGTACACTGGACGGACTCGCCGAGAACTCCCAGATGGTATTATACCTCACGTCAGATGGCAGTTCTCAGGTGACACTTGTACAGGTTAGTCTGTAGACCCGAGATCGTCATAGAGTCTTGTGTGATTCCCACTATGCTTTGATCTCCACCTTACCACATCTATGAGGGCGTGCAAAACGGTGGTCTTTGGGTACAGTCCCGAGTCATATGGAGGCAATGAGCGATAGGAGTGGTTTCGTCTCTCCCGGTATTGGGGGTTGATGTTGCGCTGTGCTCGATTGGCCGTAACAGGGAAGTCCCTGGCCAGGGCTGATCAGAGATTTGCTGGTAAGTGTTACCAGCAGTTTCTCGACCCGTTATGAGCCTCATATCGGCAGGACTTATCGGTTATTGGGTTCTGACGTTTACCACCCCTAGACTTGATATGCGACATATCAGACGAACAGACCGGACTGTATGGTAAGTGTTACTGGTTGGATTCACAGGAGTGTGAGCGGGCTAGCTCGTCGATCTTCTGATCGCTTAATACCCGGGTGGCCGTTACGTTTAGCAGACCGCTTGCGGCCTGTGGGTGCTTGATATGATCATCATCTGCTACCGGCGTATTGACGAGTCTTTAGAATCCTACACAGAGGTTTCCTGGCTCAAGCGAAACGAAATAGGAGCGCATATGAGATATGTGCAGGACCGAGAATAATGCGTGTATGTGATACCGTATTTCATTCTCGTGATGGATGTATCGATTGGTTATATTCGATATAACCTAGATATCGAATCAAGGATTGATTCGATAAGCCGATACAAAGAATACTAGTCGGTTATATGCGATATGACCGGATCGTTAAATCAAATGTTGATTTAATGATTTAATGTATAATTATATATTTGATATATTACTTTGCATTAGCTAGTATTAGTTCACTTTAAATGGATTTTCTCACTTGATGTGCAAGTTGTATATGTGATATACTTTTATGCACATGTTTGTATCATGTTTGATGATGCTTGCTCATTTGGTTAAGTGTATAGAATTAAAACATGGTTAAGTTGATGATTAGGGTTTTGCTTTTTCATTTATTTATTTATTTGTTTATTTATTTATTTAGAAAAGATAAAGATGAGAATGGTGGCTTTCTTTTGTTTCTTATTGAAGCTTCATGAAGCTTTGACTTAGTCACCATTCTTGTCTCATGCTTAACCCTAACCATTTGAACTAACCCTAGTTCATTCTCTACACTTAACTATGGTTAAGATTATGATAAGTTTTCATTTTCATTTTCATTTTAGAGGACTTATCATATATTCTTTCTTCTTCTTCATCATCTTCTTCTTCAAGAAAAGCTTAAGTCCATCAATGGCAACTTGAGCAAAAGTGAGAGAAATCCAAATCTAAAGTGAACCCACCTCCTATTTCTTCACCCTCTACCTCTTGCCAAGTAGTATAGGGTGTTTTCTTCACAAGTTCACAACTTGATGAATTCGGAGCTTGATCTTGTGAAGCCTCGACGTAGATCATCTTCGGCACGAAGCCGACGACCTTGCCCGCCCATTTCTCCGATGAAGCCGATGCTTGAGTTCGGGATTCGAGATGAACAGCGAGAGGACGTCTACGTGGAGCTAAGGAAGTGGATAACCGGATCTACAAAGGTTGTAGCTTCTTATCTTTAGTTAAGTTGTTAACTAGATTCGTATTTCGCCTAAACTTCTAGTCAACGATCCGTAGTCTAGGGTTTCTCGGCACCGTAAAATCGAAAAATGGCATGGTTGATGCCTTGTGAGACCTCTTGAGAGTGCCTAGGAACCCTACAATGGTATCAGAGCCTAGCTAGAGCCTTAGGCGATACTTAGACGACGTTTGAAACCCGATCGAACCGAAACCCTAAAATCCAAAATGCTCTCTGGAAATTTTCTGAAAATTTGGATTTTTGTCAATTAAAAATATGCAGAAAAATAAGCAGGGTGTTATTTGAATTACTGTGAAATACGAGGACCTGAATCGATTTTTCCACCGCGGAACCGCGGCACAAGCTAGGCATGTGCGGCGGTTCCGCGGCCGTACTGTCCCCTTGTCTGGTGATTTCTGCACAGTAACTCATATAATTTAATGCTATATTTTCTGGGTATTTTTATTGTGACTCTACAGATGAGTATTCTGGGGTTGTATTGGGAATCAATGATTCGGTCGGATTTTCAAATTTTGTCTGTGTGGTTTTCCGGATAATTTTCGAATATGTTAAAAAGTTCGACCGGATGTAAATACCCAATCTTTCCCCTGCCCGGAAATTTCCAATTGTTGGACTTTTCCGTAGTTTAAAGACGTTCTAAGTAGTGCAAGTAACGCGATGGTCCCTCTAGAAGACAACAAACCTTAACTCGATTATGTGACCGTCTTGAACTGCCATTTGAACCTTCGGATTTGGGGCAGTACGGCGTGCCACATGTGAGGCGTTGGCTTGACCCTTCTACGGCTGGACCGTTGGTACTGAGGCATGAAGTGAATGTCTTTGAACCTATTTCATGTGTTGAACGGTTTCGAGAAAACTTGGGTGTTCGAATGTTCGATCGGAAAGTTTAATATTTTCTATTTATCCGGAATGGGATACAATAATTGGAATTCATAAACAGTTATGAGATAACTGAATGAATGTTATAAATCTAGCGGTTTAGTCTCATTTGATATTGAAAAGAGTTTTTGATAATGGGACTAAAATGCGGGGTTTATAAGTGTTAGACATGCGATGTCTAAAGAGGTTGCGGATTCCAACTGTTGTAATTTTACACTTTCTTTTCTGTGACCGTAAGTGTAATATGTGATATCGCCGGTTTCGTTGCTATATGTCAACGACAATTGGGATGCGCATATTTACTTACGTTGATGACATGTGATGTTATGTGTTGCTGGATATGTTATATTGGATTGTCGTGTTTGAATAGCCGGGGGTTTTTATGTGAGATGAGTGTTTTTCATTTTCATTCATGTAAAAACTTGTATGTAATATTCTTTTATTTGGGGCACTTCCAGGTTGCGGAAGTTGTCACCCTTTGTATATTATTTACTTTTCCGCATTAGGATAGACCCAAGGAGGGGAGCACAAGTAACCGGCTTCTAGGGTCCAGTGGGAGACCATCTCGAGGAGTCGAGTCCGGGTCTCCTAACCCTAGTATTGGTAGGGTTGCTTGCCGCTCTCGTAGGGGTCTAGGGGTATGGGATTGGCTATTCATCACGACCGTGGAATCCGTGTTTTATACTGGCTCGTATTGAAAACACGGACGTCCTAGTATATCCAATGTTTCATATGTTTTTTCTGCTGCGATATCTGTGATGTGATCATGTGATGTTCTGTGATAGATACAGTATATAGTATATATGATATATTATATAGACGTTACTTATGTTTTGCACCCGCACTAGCCCTGCCCTGCTCTGTCATTAGTTACCTAACCTAACGGTGCACGAGGGGACATCGAGGCGAATGCGGATGGCATAAGTGTACGTCGTATTTATCTGTGATGTTTAGGTGACTTAAATGATGGGACTTCATTAATGTGATTAATGAAAGAAAAGAAACCTAAGATGTTGTAGAATCAAATTTTAAACAAAACAGGTAGCTACAGTTCTTGCTTTGCATAGCGGTATATATGATATACCCTGCACCTTATTCGATGAGGAAAGGACCAAGATCCCTTCACCGGGAGTGACTCCTTTAGCAATAACTGACAGACGCTACACACTCGGTTTGCATTTGATTGCTTCTATAGTTTCTGCTTTGCACAGTGATATATATGATATATCCCGCACCTCATTCGACGAGGAAAGGGCCGACGATCCCTTCACCGGGAGTGACCCCTTTAGCAAAACTAGAAAAGCCTCAAAATCACTCCATTTCAAAACATCATTTTGATTCTACAACGATATCAAGTTCATTACGCTCATGGTTTTTCTGAAAAACCTGTGTAGCCCTCCGTCATTTCAGATAGATGTTATTTAGTATTCGTACTATGTTTGTTGACTTAGTCAAGGTATAGTGTACGGTAGTTAAATAATGTTTATCTGTTACAACATGAGATGTGATTGGATTAGGGCATTCGCACGGCCTTGTTGACTCAGTCAAGGGTCGTACGGATGGGTTTAATTCAATCGAGAAATGCACGGGTTGAACTTGACTAGCGATTTATGGTTTGTTGACTTAGTCAAGGTCATAGGTCGCTAGGGGCAAAAGCATTATTGGGAATTTCAAGTGTTGAAATTTGCAATGAGATTGCATACCTTCTATGAGATAGTTGGATCCCGATACCCACTGAGAGTAAGAGTTACTCCTGGGAGAGTTTTACACATTACAATTAGCCGATCAAGTAGGTGTCTAGAAAGGTGTCAACGGGGTTACGCCTCTGGGAAAACGAGGTTTACATTAATTAAGTTCGTGCGAAAGCACGGGGGACCTCCCTCAAAGTACCGACACTGGCCTGGCTGAAAGATTGGCGATCTTGTAGTGTGTAATTAATCCCGGCTAGTCTTTCCTTTTAGGGTTTGAAGGAAGATTTGATAAAAACCAGTAGGAGCCATCCTGATTAGATAAGATAATAACCAATCTGATCTTGCACAAGCTTACGCTAAAGTGTTTTCTTTTCTCTCTCTCCAGGTAGCGACCATGTCATGCCCTAATAAAGATAATAATATGGATGTATTGACCGAACCCGCATGTTATACTGTGCTGGGGAACGTTGGACCCGTTCTTCCTTATAAGAGTTATAAGACCGAACAGGGAATAGGAGAATATCTAGATTCTCAAGCCGCCCAAAAGAACATGCATGTTGATGCATCTTCTTCGGGTGTGTTGGTTATTGAGAACTGTTTTTCAGTTCACCCTACGTCCTGGGTATTAGATACCGGATCAGGATCCCACATATGTAAGCAGTTACATGGGCTACGAAAAGGTAGAGAACTGGGTAAAGGTGATCATTCCGTTCATGTAGGGAATGGGGCAAATGTTGCAGCCAAAGCAGTTGGCATATATCACCTGGTATTACCAAATGGTGATACGCTAGTTCTGAATGAGTGCTATTATATACCGAACATGATGTGCAACATTATATCAGTCTCTTTATTAAGTAAAGAAGGATATAATTTTGTAGTAAAGGATAATGTTATGAACATATTCCTAGATCAAAAGTTGATTGCATCAGGCTCGTTACATAATGGCATATTCATTCTCAATCAAAATACAGTCCTCAATATACAAAACACACATAAGAGGAAAAGCTCAGAAATGAACGAATCCTTCTTGTGGCACTGTAGACTTGGTCATATCAATGAGACACGACTAGCTAAGTTACATAAGAATGGATATTTGAATTCATTCGAATTATCATCTTATGACACTTGCCATTCATGTCTCAAAGGAAAGATGACCAAAACTCCGTTTAAGGGACACGGAGAAAGAGTTACTGAACTCTTGGGACTGATACATAGTGATGTATGCGGTCCTATGTCTACACATGCCAGAAATGGTTCTTCCTACTTCATTACATTCACTGACGATCTCTCTAGATACGGGCATGTGTTCCTGTTGAAACACAAGTCTGAAGCTTTTGAGAAATTCAAAGAATATAAGCATGAGGTAGAGAACCAAACGGGCAAAAGTATTAAGATTCTTCGATCTGATCGAGGAGGTGAATACTTAAGCATTGAATTCCTGGATTATCTAAAAGCGAATGGGATTCTCTCTCAGCTTACTCCTCCTTATACACCACAGCACAACGGTGTATCGGAACGAAGGAATCGCACCCTATTAGATATGGTGCGCTCAATGATGAGCAATGCTGAGTTACCTATTTCTTTTTGGGGGTATGCGCTTGAGACAGCCATATACCTATTGAATCTGGTTCCGTCTAAATCTGTACCTACCACACCATATGAGATATGGAGTGGGAAGATACCATATTTTAAACGAATTAAGATATGGGGTTGTCCGGCCTATGTCAAAAGGCAAAATCCGGACAAACTCGAGGCACGATCAGTTCTTTGCAAGTTTGTGGGATATCCAAAGAATTCTCAAGGATATTTTTTCTACCAAGCTGAGGAACAAAGAGTGTTTGTTGCTCAACATGCCACCTTTTTGGAAAGGGAATTTCTCGCAAAAGAAATTAGTGGCAAAGAGGTAGAGCTGGAAGAGGTTCCAGCACCACAAACTACAATAAATGATTTAGTAGAACCAGAGGATTCAGTAGTACCCGACGAACCCCAGCCTCTCCGCCGATCTAGTAGGGTTTCTCGTCCACCTGAGAGATACTACGGTTTTCTCATTGACGGTGGAAGCGAAGATTGCATCATGGAGGATGATGACCCAACTAGCTTCGAGCAGGCCATCACGAGTAGGGACTCAGTGAAATGGCTGGATGCTATGCGGTCCGAGATGGAATCCATGTACACCAACAAAGTATGGACTTTGGATGTTGCTCCTGAAGGGGTAAAACCCATCGGGAGCAAGTGGATCTTCAAGAAAAAACTTGGTGTAGATGGGAAAGTGGAGACTTTCAAAGCTAGACTTGTAGCAAAGGGTTTTCGTCAAAGACCAGGTGTGGACTATGACGAAACCTTTTCTCCAGTGGCTATGCTTAAATCCATCCGGATCATGCTTGCCATCGCTGCATATCATGATTACGAAATCTGGCAAATGGATGTTAAGACCGCCTTTCTAAATGGTGATTTAGAAGAGTGCGTGTACATGACTCAGCCAGAGGGCTTCGTAGACAGTGGGAGCAGCGGCAAGGTGTGCAAGCTGCTTAAATCCATTTATGGATTAAAGCAAGCATCGGGGAGTTAGAACATCTGCTTTGATGTCGTTATCAAAGAGTTTGATTTCGTCAAAAACCCAGATGAACCTTGTATTTATAAGAAGGTGGCAGGGAGTAAGGTTGTCTTCCTCGTATTGTACGTGGACGACATACTCTTGATAGGAAATGATATTCCTATGCTGCAATCGGTCAAGCTCTTCTTATCACAAAGATTCTCGATGAAAGATCTTGGTGATGCATCCTGCATATTGGGAATTAGGATCTATAGAGATAGATCCAAACGGATATTGGGATTGTCCCAATCCAGGTACATAGACACCATACTAAAAAGGTTTAGTATGGAAGATTCCAAGCGTGGGAACTTGCCCACGATCTCTGGAGTCACTCTCTCCAAAGAGATGTCTCCCAAGACTGATTTGGAGAGAGCTCGCATGCAAGGGATACCCTATACTTCGGCTGTAGGCTCTATCATGTATACGATGCTATGTACCAGACCTGATGTAGCATACTCACTAAGTATAGTGAGCAGGTATCAAGCTGATCCTGGAGAGAGTCACTGGACAGCTGTGAAGAGCATTCTCGAGTACTTGCGAAGGACTAAAGAGATGCTCTTGGTGTATGGTAATGGAGAACTCCAAGTGGAGTCCTTTACCGATTCGAGCTTCCAGAGTGATAAGGACGACTCTAAGTCGCAGTCGGGATTTGTCTTTACCCTTTACGGAGGGGCGGTTAGCTGGAAAAGTTCCAAGCAGGAAACCGTGGCAGACTCGACGATGGGGCTGAATACATCGCTGCCAACGATGCTGCTAAAGAGGCTGTCTGGATCAAGAAGTTCATTACTGAACTTGGAGTGGTTCCATCCATTGAGCATCCAATACCTTTGTATTGCGATAACAATGGAGCGGTGGCTTTAGCCAAGGAACCCAGGTCCCATCAGCGATCCAGGTATATTTTGAGGCGGTATCACCTGATCCGGGAGATAGTGGATCACCGGGAGATCGAGGTCAGGAGGGTTGACACGAAGAACAACACGGCGGATCCACTCACGAAGGCCATTCCCCAGATACAGTTTGAGAGACTCTTCGGGATGCTCGGTATGCGATACTACAGCAGCTGGCCCTGGTGCAAGTGGGAGATTGTTAGTTGTATGTATGCCCTAGAGGCCAGTATTGTACAGATGATGTATATTATATTGGATGCTTGGACATATATAGAGATGAGTTTCTTGCTCGATATGATAGTATGCTATCTGGTTGCTCTTTATCTTAACATGTACACTAGTCTCTTTAAACTGTCTTATAGTTACATGTTGATAAAGCCCTTAGGATGTGTACTTGACTACCTGGACTATGATGCAGATCATACTAGTGGGGACATGGTAGTCCATAGGTACATCCTTCAAGCTCCCTAGTCATGGGTGTATCGAGACGGGGCATCGATACACCAGTGTAGACTAGTGTATATGCTTCTCGACCCATGAGATGGGCGATGGATGATCCCATATCCATTGGTGTTTGACATCAGAGATGATATACGGGTGCTCAATGAAGACTGGGTACACTGGACGGACTCGCCGAGAACTCCCAGATGGTATTATACCTCACGTCAGATGGCAGTTCTCAGGTGACACTTGTACAGGTTAGTCTGTAGACCCGAGATCGTCATAGAGTCTTGTGTGATTCCCACTGTGCTTTGATCTCCACCTTACCACATCCATGAGGGCGTGCAAAACGGTGGTCTTTGGGTACAGTCCCGAGTCATATGGAGGCAATGAGCGATAGGAGGGGTTTCGTCTCTCCCGGTATTGGGGGTTGATGTTGCGCTGTGCTCGATTGGCCGTAACAGGGAAGTCCCTGGCCATGGCTGATCAGAGATTTGCTGGTAAGTGTTACCAGCAGTTTCTCGACCCGTTATGAGCCTCATATCGGCACGACTTATCGATTATTGGGGTCTGACGTTTACCACCCCTAGACTTGATATGCGACATATCAGACGAACAGACCGGACTGTATGGTAAGTGTTACTGGTTGGATTCACAGGAGTGTGAGCGGGCTAGCTCGTCGATCTTCTGATCGCTTAATACCCGGGTGGCCGTTACGTTTAGCAGACCGCTTGCGGCCTGTGGGTGCTTGATATGATCATCATCTGCTACCGGCGTATTGACGAGTCTTTAGAGTCATACATAGAGGTTTCCTGGCTCAAGCGAAACAAAATAGGAGCGCATATGAGATATGTGCAGGACCGAGAATAATGCGTGTATGTGATACCGTATTTCATTCTCGCGATGGATGTATCGATTGGTTATATTCGATATAACCTAGATATCGAATCAAGGATTGATTCGATAAGCCGATACATAGAATACTAGTCGGTTATATGCGATATGACCGGATCGTTAAATCAAATGTTGATTTAATGATTTAATGTATAATTATATATTTGATATATTACTTTGCATTAGCTAGTATTAGTTCACTTTAAATGGATTTTCTCACTTGATGTGCAAGTTGTATATGTGATATACTTTTATGCACATGTTTGTATCATGTTTGATGATGCTTGCTCATTTGGTTAAGTGTATAGAATTAAAACATAGTTAAGTTGATGATTAGGGTTTTGCTTTTTCATTTATTTATTTATTTGTTTATTTATTTATTTGGAAAAGATAAAGATGAGAATGGTGGCTTTCTTTTGTTTCTTATTGAAGCTTCATGAAGCTTTGACTTAGTCACCATTCTTGTCTCATGCTTAACCCTAACCATTTGAACTAACCCTAGTTCATTCTCTACACTTAACTATGGTTAAGATTATGATAAGTTTTCATTTTCATTTTCATTTTAGAGGACTTATCATATATTCTTTCTTCTTCTTCATCATCTTCTTCTTCAAGAAAAGCTTAAGTCCATCAATGGCAACTTGAGCAAAAGTGAGAGAAATCCAAATCTAAAGTGAACCCACCTTCTATTTCTTCACCCTCTACCTCTTGCCAAGTAGTATAGGGTGTTTTCTTCACAAGTTTCACAACTTGGTGAAGTCGGAGCTTGATCTTGTGAAGCCTCGACGTAGATCATCTTCGGCACGAAGCCGACGACCTTGCCCGCCCATTTCTCCGATGAAGCCGATGCTTGAGTTCGGGATTCGAGACGAACAGCGAGAGGACGTCTACGTGGAGCTAAGGAAGTGGATAACCGGATCTACAAAGGTTGTAGCTTCTTATCTTTAGTTAAGTTGTTAACTAGATTCGTATTTCGCCTAAACTTCTAGTCAACGATCCGTAGTCTGGGGTTTCTCGGCACCGTAAAATCGAAAAATGGCATAGTTGTTGCCTTGTGAGACCTCTTGAGAGTGCCTAGGAACCCTACAGAGTTTAGGATTACAACCTTTTTAGTCCATTCCTTCGCTTCATAAACTCCGTGTTGAGGTCCCTTCGCTGCGATCATCAAGAATTCTGACTCTCGAGAGGTTCCATGAGGTGAATGATGCATCTTGCTTGAAGTCTTCTTGATCTAAGATGATCTACCTTGAAGAATCTCTAACCCAAGCTTACACTTCACTAATAAAATAATTAGAGAAGTGAACACCCTAATCTAAGTGGCTAGAATAGATGAGGATGATGAAGTAGGAATTTTATACTCTTTTGTTTTCAATTTCTCACATAGAATCATCACACAAAAAAAAGCTAGTGAAGCTTTTCAAGAGGAAGAAGAAGAAGAAAACCTTTTGTGATGAATAATGAATTAATTGTTGTGGTTACAATTGCAACCATGGGTTAAGAATGAGATCCTTAACCCTTGTAGAGAATAAACCATGGGTTGAGGGTTTGGGTTGGGTTAACAAATATCTCCACAAAATATCAAAGAAAAATGACAAAGTCAAAGCTTCATGAAGCTTCCACAAACCTCATCCAAATAGTTAACCCTAATCCAAACCCTAACTTGGTTTAAACTCAAAATCCATGTTGCATTTGTAACCCTAACATGTTACAATATTATATATCACATATATAATATATAATGTAACAAAAGAAAATAATACAATTAACATATATCGCATATACATCAATGTATTATCCAGTGAGGAAAAGAATCAATAAAGCGAGCTTATATTAGTTAATGTAACGTAATATATCACATATATAATTATACATTAAATTATCGAATCAACACTTGATCCGATAATCCGGCTATATTACATATAACCGACTAATATAACAAGTACCAATTCATCGAATCAACACTTGATCCGATGACCCGGCTATATCACATATACCCGGCCGATATCACATATCGCGAGAATAGAATACGGTATCTCATATCGTATTATTCTCGGTCCCGCACATATCACATATGTGCTCCTACTCCGTTTTGCCTGAGCCAGGAAACCTCTGTGTAGGACTCTAAAGAATCGTCAATACGCCGGATATAGGTGATAATCATATCAAACACCCACAAGCTGCAAGCGGTCAGCTAAACGTAACAGCCACCCAGGTATTGAGCGATCAGAAGATCAACAAGCAAGCCTGTACATTCTCTTGTGAATCCAATCAGTAACACTACCATACAGTCCGGTCTCTTCGTCTGGTATGTTGCATATCATGTCTAGGGGTGGTAAACGTCAGACCCCAGTAACCGATAAGTCGTGTCGATGTGAGGCTCATAACAGGTCGAGAAACTACTGATAACTCTTACCAGTAGCTCTCCATATCAGCCCTGGCTAGGGACTTCCATTTATAGCCAATCGAACACAGCACAACATCAACTCCCTATACCAGGAGAGACGAAACCCCTCTTATCGCTCATTGCCTCCATGTGATTCGGGACTGTACCCAAAAGCCACCGTTTTGCACGCCCTCTTGGACGTGGTAAAGTGGAAATCAAAGCACAGTGGGAATCACACAAGACTCTATGACTATCTGGGGTCTACAGACTAACCTGTACCAGTGTCACCGAAGAACTGCTATCTGACGATAGGTATAATACCATCTAGGAGTTCTCGGCGAGTCCGTTCAATGTACCCATTCTCTACTGAGCACCCGTACACCATCTTTGATGTCAAACACTAATGGATATGGGATCATCCATCGCCCATCATATGGGTCAAGATGCGTATACGCTAGTCTACTCTGGAGTATCGATACCCTGCCTCGATACTCCCTCGACTAGGAACAGTTATAGGATGTACTCTTTGACTATCCTGGCCACACTAGTATGATCTGCATCATAGTCCTAGTAGTTGAGTACATATCCTAAGGGCTTTATCAATATGTGAGAGCAAGACAGTAAACCAATACAGGTCAACATGTTAAGATAAAGTGAAACCAAATAGCATACTATCATGTCGAGCAAGAAAGTCCTCTCTATATATATCCAAGCATCCACTATAATATACATCGTATGTACAACAATGGCCTCTAGGGCATATACACAACTAACAGGACGAACTGTCTGCAGGTACATGGTGGACCCGGTAAGGTACCCTGGGGCAAGAAGCTCGAGATGTAGACGATGAGCCTGGCAGGGGGAGTACTACCTACCGGTGATTGTATAGAAACTCGATGGATATCCGGAGAATACCGTTCGGAGTTATGATATGAGATGGATATGAGGGCCGATCAGAGTGACGGCGCCTGAGATATTGGGATTTGGGGTGTCGTTGATGGACACTGGATTTCTATGATGAGGATTTTGTTTTATCCTACACTCAGGATTTATTATGACATGCACAGTTTCATGTAGTTGTTGTACCCTAGTGGTGTATCTTGATCATGATTTTATTGCATATCCATACTGCTATACTTATGCCATCAGATTACATATTTCGGATTATCGCTTTTCGTGCATATTTGCGATTATCTGTACGATGTTATTTACTAGTCACGAGTTGGCAACTCACCCCCGTTATGCCACGGTATTTTGCAGGTTTGACCCTCAGTGTAGTCGCGGCAGGGCTCCTTATTGCATCATTGTCAGTGGATACCGCTACTGTTGGGTGTAAGACCTTTTATAGGTGGGTTTTGTGCGGGTAGCCATATATGACTCCATTGTATATCTTATTGTATCTAGTACTCTCCATCTACCACTTTTATGTATTTGACTTAAAAACGAGACTGAGAGATTCGGTATTAGTATATTATTGTGCTTCTGGTTGTCGTGCTCGTGTGAGCCAGATTTTATTTCATACTGCAATGCTGTTTTACCTCTTATTATGTTGTTTTCACTTCTTATTTGCTCATTTCTTCGCTACGGTGTCGTATATATACCTGTTGTGGTTGTGTTCCGCTTTTAGGCGTGAGTTTCTCCCGTTTGGGAATGCCATTTTTATATTCTATGTTTTGTACCCGTTTGGAGCTAGTTTTTACTAAGGAGATACTGCCGAAATTTTTAAGGAAATAAATTTAAGTTTTAAGATTTTTAACTTGAGATTTTAAATATTTTTAACTAATGTTTTATCACTCTATCTTTTCATGATTTAGATTTCTGGGTTTTCGGCTTACTTGAATAACGTTACGCCTAGTGACGTTGCGTGATTTAAGTGTTGGTCGCGTTCCTAAATTGGGTCGTAACATTGATGTTGTATGCTTTATAATCCTTAGTGATTTGGTTTGATGCTACATGCTTAGACATATAAACGGTAAGTGAGAACGTAACAGATTGGTTTCATTCCCCACATTGTGAATTCGTTTTCTTGATGGTTTATACTCGAGATCCGCTTGATAAGCCATGCTTCATAATCTGTTCTAATAAGAGGAGAGATCACTCATAATCAAGAGAGAGGAGAAGACATCGCCACAAGTCATTCATTCGAACCGGAGCCACGACCGCTTTACTTTTCCTATAATTTCATATTCTCTAATTTGTGACACAAACAAACCAAACCGATTCTTTTCTCTTGAACTTGTCATAACAATACCTAATCACCAATTCTCTGTTGATCGACCCGTATTTGCCGACTAGCTACAATAAGCCATGCACTTACGATTATAAATATTTTACAACGAGACCGAGCTCGCGCGCGCCACATTTCTAAACTCAAACCGTTCTTTTAAACTCAAAACACGCGCGAGTGAATTCTCAATAAGTTTTTGGCATCATTGCCGAGAATACGGTAGTTATTAGGGGTTGTTATTCAAGTTTATCTTGTATATACAAAACTAATATACACAAACTAACAAAACTAACAAACAAAAAGAAAAAATTCCTTGCGAAGTTCTCTGTTGTTTTAATCTGCTGTTACTCTGAGTTTATAAAAATAATTTGAATTACAAAAATGGAACAAGAATTGAATTTAGAGCACACTGTAAAAAGATGAAACCCTAATTTTTCTATCTGGCCGACCAAACAATCAATTTATCTTCCTGGGCCGGCCTTGTTACTTTGTTTTGTGCTCATTTTTCTTGCAGTGTGTCTCTTGTTCTGTTGTTGATCCATATCTATACTTTAAATTTGACAATTATTCAGTAATAATAAATTGGATAGAAATATCGCTTTTCTCGCTTAAAATCTCCTATTTTCTATTTTCAGGACTTGACGAGTTAGCGAACGGCAAACACGCGGAGAAGAATTGGACTTAAAGAGCAAAGACAATATTAAAGTTCAGTGTCAAAGATCCGGGTAGATGTGCCCTAACAAGCGAACATTTTATACACTCGGGATCGACTCGATGGGGTTTCTTAACTCAAAAACATTCGGTACGTACTTTTCTAACTCCTTCTCTCTCGAATCCAACGCCTTCCACTATTTCGATCTTCTGCAAGATTCTTCGCAAATTCGCCGCAAAAAGCAAAGAAAAAATAGCTAACTCGTATTTGGTTGCAGCGCCTAAACTTAATTGAAAAGGAATTGTGTGATAATTTGAACAACTTTTTATTAATTTGCGCGTTGCATTCTTTAATACGGACTTTAAGAGCAAGAGAACCCCAACAAGATATAATAAGGTATTTCATCACCCTTTCCGTGGCCCTCAAATCACAAACCGAGCATTCTTGCATTCCCCGGTAATTTTAAAAATCAATTAGAGTCCGCCTTAAGGACAACACGCTCATCAGGAAAAGTTAACTGTATTTAGAATCTTACTTAACGATGTACTATTCCAAGGAGTGTCTAGGCAAGTGTAAAAGGCACAACCGCCGAAAAGAGTGAAGGTTATTCTGATTAGGGAATTTTGCGAAAGCATTGGAAAACCTCCTTGATCTCTTGCACTTACCTGGCCTCTAGATTAGTATAATCTTGGGTTTGATTCTCAATACATTTTTATTTCAACAATCTGGTTCTTGCGCAGGTCTAATTGACTTAGCATAACATAGAATACTGGGGATGTGATATTCTTTTCTTTTGTAATTTTTTTGAATACTAGTAGATATGGGTGAAAAATATGTTAATCTGATTCCTTACGATCTATATTCTTTTGTTAATGCATATTCCCAATTCATTTGTTCCAATTGTCAAGATTCTTCTCACATTCTCGAAAACTGCCCTTTCTTAGGAGGTAACCAACCATGTCAGAATTTTGATATGGGTCCACCACCTAACACTCTTACATCCGGTCCCACTTCAAACTTAGAGAAATTGATTGAGAACTTAGAGAAAAAGATTATCCAACTGTCTGTTTTCGCATCGCTACCATCACGGCCCTCATTTCCTGAAATAACTTTCACATCTATATGGTTGATAGTGAGATGGATGCTAGATTGACCATTTTAGAGAAAATTTTAGAAGTGATGATTGCAGTCGAGGATCAAACGGTTTCAATGCTAGCCATGTTCATACAATAATTTGATCAATTGTTTAACGTTCAATCGCAATCATTGGTTAAGATCGATGAACAAGTGAAACAATTAGCTGTACAGATTCTCAAGAGTGAACACTACCAAACTAAAACCGATAATAGAAAAATATTTCAGCTAGGAAGTCAACTGAGTGAGATGCATGATCAAACAATTTTTGATGATTTCATAAATGATGGTGAAGATACAATGATTGATTTGACTGAGTGTTATAAGGACGAGCAAGAAAATCCTTTTAGTCAGCCTAACACTAGCCTTCAGGTATCAATTTGGCCTCCAACGACGTGTAGCCTTGAGAATAATTTAACTGATGAAGTACATGAAGATGAGATTCTTGTACCGACTGATTATAGCGAGAAAATTTTTGGGGAAGAAACTTTTGAATTTGATGGGTATGGTTTTGATATATTGTTTGAGAAAATAATGATCAGGAACCCACGAATTTAGTTTTACCGGTTGATAAAGTTTTTGATGAAACTTTAAGGTGGGAACCTACATTCTTAGATGGCATTGATCTACCCATAAATGAGTGTGAGGAGAGAGAACTTGAATTGGGAAATGTGAGCTGTGGTAATATTGATGAGAATATGATTTTAGAGGAGTATAGGGAGAAAGTTAACGTTGACAAATATTCTTTTATACCGAGTTTTGAGGAGATTTATGCGGATGAACTTGCTATTCTTGATGAGTTTAAGTCACTGTTCGGCACGATTTATTACATTTTAATACCACCCGTTTTCTATAATTTTGTCTATAAATAGTGCTATTTAATCTGTCTCTGTTCATTAGTACTGATTACAGGTACGCAAGCAAAAACACTCGAAACGGTACACAACATGCATATAAATGACAATTTTAGCCGGAACTGCAAACAGAACAGAATACAGGTCAAGATTAAAAGAGTTTGCAACAAATAAAGAGTGTGTACAAAAAGAACTTTTGATTTAGTCCAACATAACCATATGTGAGCAAGTGTGAACATGGACTTGACCAAGTACACAAGTGGGCAAACACCATCATGGTGCCTTTTGCAAGTGGGTGCACAAGTGGGCATAGCAATAAGTGAGTAAAAAGTGTTGATGTGATATGAACCATTGCAACTTGATCTAGTTTCTTCTCTGTTCATCACCTTAGAATTCACCCATGTGCAAATTACAACAAATTGCAACTACAGAGAAATGATCAAGTGACTTGATGACTACATACCAAAGGTGGGCCCCAGTCTACATGAAATGGCCGCGGATTTATTCATTATGACCGTAAATTGTGGCCATATCATCACCAAGTTGGTTCGTACAAGTTTGGTAGGCCCCTGGTGGTTGTGTCAGTTCATTAGTATATGCTACTTCTGTTTCTTCAAAGTCTATAAATAGCAGATCAGTTTATGAAGAAAAAACACACATTTTCACTACTTGTAATTATTTTGCTAAAATTTTGTAGTTCTTTGGATTAGATTGAGTTTTTTGCCTTCCTCTGGTCTTGCAACCTCTATCTTTGAGCTTGCAAGATTAGATTTTGGTAGTTGAACTCATTTTGCTTGTACTTGGATACCATTTCAATAAAAGCTTTTTTGAGTTCAAGTTTTCGTTCTTATATCTTTTCTCTATTTCCTTTCTTGCATTCACTTTTATATTTATTCATTTATGTTCTTATTACATGATGTGTGAGTAGTTTTGCACTTAGGCTATGGTGAGGTAGGTTGTTGAATGGCTTGCCTTCCAACCCCTCCTTCTTGATTCTTAACATTTTTACACTTATTTTCTTAATATATGCAATGTTGTTATGTCTTGCTTGATAGTTTATATTGTTTTGAATGGTTGCAAATCAACCTTTAACATATATCCTATTCCTTTTATACATATTATTGTTGTTATATTAAGAATGGAAGTTGAAATGAGCATCAAATTTAGCTAAGTATAGTAACTAGCTAGATAGAACTTGTGGCCATACAAGCCTATGTTCTATACTTGCTAACTTCACTTAGCTCATTTCATGCTCATTCCATCTAAAAACTTCAAATTTTTAGTTTCTTTTGTACCTATGTTGATATCGTATCCTAAAACGATACTTGTTATCGGGTTAGATGCGGGCTTTTTAAGTCAATTAGAAACTAGAAATGGACGTTGAATCAAGATTGAGAGTTGGGGGTAACGCCGTATTTCAATTTACCAAACCTTAGCTTAAGTTTCCGTACATATCACTTTATTCGTACATTGTTTCATTTGTATTAAAACGTGACAACTTCAAATTCAAAACCATTATTTCTCACTCAAAAGAATGTCGTGATATCCACTCCCTGTGGATCGACCCGTACTTTCCGGCTTGCATCAACGCACGGTGCACTTGCGGTAATTTTATAACTCGAGAATCACGTCGTGTATTACTTTCTATCAAAAAATTGACATATCCGATATTGACCATATCCTTTTCAAACGCACGACATCGTGAATCTCCAACAAGTTTTTGGCGCCGTTGCCGGAGAGTGGCAACATCACGAAGTTTATTTTGAGTTACCTCTGTATATACTTTTAGAAAAACAAACAAAAATCTTTTAAAACACGAAAAACAACACAAATAGTACGACCTTTTGCTCTCTGTGTTTTGATCTGCTGTTGATATGAATGTTATAAAAATATTTTTCATATAAAAAAGGGACACTAATAGAACTAAGAGAACACACCAAGCAACTGGAGCCAACCCACCACAACTTGGCCGCAAATTTAACCATTTTGGCCGTAATTTGCGGCCTGATTGTGATAGTTTGCCCCAATTCTTCTGTGTTTTCTCTATTTTTATGTTATTGATCCATTGTTGTATGCAAAATTTCATAATTAGGTGTTTACAGCACTTTGGCCATAAATATCATATTATGCACTAAATATCGTATTTTCCGACATTTTCAGATTTCGACGGAATTGTTGGATTTTGCCGGCGCCCAGGCCATCAAACCGTGGCTAAATGCGGAAGAAAAATTTTCAAAAACATTGGCGCAAACAAAACCCGCACAAGATTGAACCAAAAACCTATACTAGTAAGCGATATAAAGAAGTTAGAATGATTATACCGAATGAACCAAGTCCTTCGGGTCTTCAACTATCATCCCAAGCTCCTAGTGGTTGCGAATCAAGTTTAGTTGCCGGTCTTCCTCCATCTACGATGATCCACCCGAGGGAAACGGCGCAAGCTTCAGCCTCGCCAAGCGAGGCAACCGACACTCCAAGATTGCTAGCAATGGAGAGTGGAGGTGTAAGATTATCTCACTATAATTTTCTCTCATCACTAATGCTCAAAAGAGCAACCATAGAAGATGAAAGAAGTGAGGAAACATGTGGCATGAGCAACTAAAGAAAATGGCTAAGTGTTTCTCCAAGTGAGAATGTAATGAAGCAAGTGAAGAAAAACAAATGAGTAAGCCATGTAGAGAATGATGGCTGCCCCTCTCTCATGCACACCAAAATATCTCCTCTCATTTTTCCAATAAACAAATGTGTGCCATACCTCTCTACATGCCAAGTCCATTCTCATGCCAACTCACCCTCCACCTCATTTGTAAAACAAATGATTTCCTGAAAAGAAAATAATAAAAATGAGGTGTCCACTTCTAGAAGCAATTCCGTATAAATACATAATACAACCCGGTACATGTATCAAAATTCATATACGCATATTCGTACAAAAATACGAATAGCCGAGAGAGAAAATGAATAATGAAAAATAATACTAGAATACATATATACATATATAAATTATTAAATCAAAACCTGATTTAATAATCCGACTTAATCCTAAGCCACTAGTATTATCAATTGTCCAATTAAAGTCTGTGCAGCATGTACACATATTTAATCGGACACCTGTATGTACCAACATACGTCATCTACACCATATTGCCTGAACCGTAAAAACTCTCTGTGTGGGACTCTAAAGACTTGTCAATACACTGGCAGTGGGTTTAACCACAAGCACGTCAGCGACACTAGCTGTACGTAACGGCTACCCAGGTATTGAGCGAAAGGAAGGCCAACGAGCAAACTCATCCGTACCCCTACTGAGCCTGACAGTGACAATCTCCGTACAATCCGTTCCATTCGTCTATGAGTATCGCATATCGAGTCTAGGGGCGTGGATAAAGTCTGACCCCTAATAACGTGACATTTAGTGTCGGTATGAAGCCTATCACCACCTGAGAAACTACTGATCCGAATCAGTAATTCTCGACTACCTTGGCCAAGGATTTCCGGTGATGTCCACCCGTGCACACCGCGACATCAACCCCCAATACCGGGAGAGACGAATCCCCTGACGATCTGCTCACTATCTCCATGTGGCTCGGGACTGTACCCAACTAAAACCTGTTTGCACGGCTCCTTTGAGCCGTGGTAGGATAGTAATCAAAGCACAGTGGGAACTCACACGAGACAAATGACAATCTCAGGTCAATAGACTAACCAGTACACATGTCACCAGAGAACTGCTATCTGACAATAGGTATAATACCAACTAGGATGTTCCCGACGAGTCCGTCCGGTGTACTCATAACCCAATGAGCACCTGTATACATCTTAGGTGAACCAACTAACACCAATGGCTTGTGAGACCGGTCACCGCCCTTCGTCGGGGTCTCGATCAGTATATACTAGTCTACTCTTGGAGTATCGATGCCCAGTCTCGAAACTTCCACGACTAGGGACATTTTAATTATGTACTTATAGACCACCCAACTCTTACGTATATGATCGCCATCATACAACTGGTAGTCAAGCAAGAATCCTATGGGCTCTGTCAACATGTAATAGTGATCTGTAATGTCACCTGAAGCATGTACATGATGATAAAGACAAACCAGATATCATACTTTCATCTCGAGTAAGACTGTTCTACCGGTATAGGTCCTCCTTCAATCATTGCAATCATATACCTGTGATCTAATAATTGACTTGAGGGCACTATAGCGAACAGGAATTATAAAGTATGATTGTGTGAAGCACAAAATTCAAGAACAAGGTATTAAGAAGTTACAGTGTCAAAGATCCGGGTAGTTTGACCCGCACAAGGGAACACTCAAGCAATCATGGATCAAGTCAACGGGGGTTTCTCAACCCAAGAATTTAAGGTGCGTACTTTTCTAAAAACACTTTCTCTCAATCAAATGCTCTAATATTTCGATTTTCTGCAGGATTTCTTTTGCAAACTCCGCTGCACAAGTGCCAAAGAAAACTAACCGCATTTTTTGTAGCGCACCGCTTCTAACTTAAAAAACGATTGATTGATGATTTGAACAACTTTTATCTGTTTGGGCATTGCATAAGTTTAATACGGATTTAAGAGAAAAGAACCCCGACAAGATAAAGTAAGGGATTTCATCACCCTTCTCCGTGGCCCACAAACCACAAAAAATGAGCATTTTTCACACCCCAATTAATATTAAAAGAAACTAGACTTTTAGCTTCTAAGAACTTCGCGCTCAATAGGGAAAAGTTGATTGTATTTCGAACACCGCCCATTGTTATATTATTCAAGAGGTGTCTAGGAAAGTATGAAAGACACAACCGCCGAAAGAGAGAAGGTTATTCTAATTAAAGAATCTCGCGAAAGCGTTGGACAACCTCCCTTCCTCTCTGCACTGACCTGGGTTCTTGATCAGTCTATCTTGGGCCCGTTTCGCGATACACTTTTACTTCACAAATCAAGTTTTTTTAGCATGTCTAGTTGACCTAGGTGAACCCTAGATTGTGTAGGTGTGTGAAGTATGTCATGTTTGTGTTTTTGCAGTGCCTTTTTTGTGTGATATTTCTTGTTTGTGAATACATATAAAAAACACAAAAATTAGGATTTGTAAACAACACTTTCTTACATTTCCTTAGTCTTTCCTTAACCACGTTCGGATAGTGCATGTCAGCTTGGACTAGAAATTCAAAATCTCAATTAGTTCGGTTCGTGACTGTATCTTCCGACTCTTCTGTACCTTCAGATTACTCGGAACCATCCGAGACATTCTTACCTTCTGCTTTATCGGAGCCATCCGATTCTACACTTCGTTCACATTCACCTTCTTCTCCCACATCACCGACGATGATGGAACAAACAATCATAGAGCAGCAAGAAGCAGTGTTGCAAGACAGATATTACCCACACCGTTCATCCCTACGTTCATGCATTGTATTGCCCACCATCACGGCAAACAACTATGAAATCAAACCACAATTCATACCGCTACTCCCAAAATTCCATGGACTCAAGTCCGAGGATGCTTACCTTCTAATCAGTGAATTTGAGGGAGTATATGCTATGATGAAAATCTACGAAGTAGGTGAGGATTTCATTAAGCTCAAGTTCATTCCTTTTGCGCTTAAAGACAATGCGAAGAGTTGGTTAAGCAGTTTGCCAGCTCGATAGATTAGGAAATGGGACGACTTTGTGAAAGTATTTCTAAAGAAATTTTACCCTATTCACAAAACGGTGCGGAGTCGGAATGAAATTCATAATTTCAAACAAAAGGAGGGTGAAATTTTTTGGAAATGCTTAGAAAGCTTCAAGGACATCTTAATCAAATGTCTCCATCTGGGTTAGAACAATGGAGGCTTTGTCAGATTGTCTATGAGGGTTTAGACTCCAGGTCACGCATGATGCTAGAATCCATGTGTCAGTGCAAATTTCTGAGTTATGGTTCTAAGGACGCATGGAACTTGTTAGAAGAACTGGCTGATAAAACCATTCCGTGGGAGAGTGTGAATGAGAAACCATCATCTATGACTAAGGAAGGTGTACACATAGTTGACATCTCTATAGCGACCGAAGCAAAAATCGCCGCTCTTGTATGGCGAATGGAAGCTTTAGACGGAAAAAATTCACTATTACCAGTCAACCAAGTTTCTCAAACCGTGTGTGCTAATTGTCAGCATCCTAGCCACATAGCGGATGAATGTCTGTTTCTCTTCGGGTCCTTGGGACACGAAAACGTTAATGCGTTGTATCAGAACCAGCGTCCCAGGAACGACCCTTTCTCAAAAACGTACAATCCTGGTTAGAAGAATCATCCCAATTTTGCTTGGAATCAGGCACCTTTTCAAAACAACAATTCAAACCCGCCTTTTCAACAGTTTTAAAATTCGAGTTTTCAAAACCAGAAAATGGGATACTCTAACAACCAACCCCAACAGCCGAATCAGCCCAACCCAACCTTACACCTCCTGGGTTCGTCCAAGACGACAAAAGGGTATCATCCATTGAAAAGGGGTTGGAAGCTTTAATTATTACCTCTGCGCAGACTACGTCTAGTCTGGCTACTTTTAAACAAACATTTGTTCAGTTGCATAGTGCTAACACTCAAGCGATTGACAGACTAGAAATTCAAATCAATCAACCAGCTGCTGCAATGAATGAACGTGAAAAGGGAACATTCCCGTCCCAACCGGTGACAAATCTAAGAGAACCGAGAAACCACAATGCTCATGTTGTTCAACAGAATAACATTAAGAATGCAAATGCCGTCACTATCCTAAGATCAGGACGCACGATTGACAACAAGGTTGTCAAACCTAATGACTCATCCAAACGTGCGGTTGTCAATCTACTGGCACATGTCTCATCACCTGTTCCTTCTTCACCTTCTTTACCGTCTTCCTCCTCACCTTCACCTTCTTCTTCATCGTCAGCTGCATATCCTTCAAAACAATCAGATCTATCGCCGCAAATTCGGCTAGCTGTTCTAACTAAAATGCACATGCCTTCTACACCTCTTCCATCTGCAACTTCTTTGAACCAAATGTTTGAGCCCAAGACTCCCTATCCCAATACGTTAAAATCAAAGAAGCCATCTGCAGGTATAGAAAAGGTGCTAGAAGTCTTCAAACGCTGTGAAGTCAACATTCCGTTGTTGGATGTGGTCCAACAAGTCTCGGCGTATGCAAAATTCCTTAAGGATTTGTGCACGCAGAAACGACGCACGAATGTGCCTAAAACAGTCTTCTTGGCCGCCACTCTAAGCAATGTCTTGTCTAAATCCATTCTGGTAAAATATAAGGACCCTGGTTGTCCTACTATTTCTTGCACTATCAGGAACAAGCAAATCAATCGAGCCTTGTTAGACTTAGGGGCAAGCGTGAACCTGCTTCCTTACTCAGTTTACGAACAACTGGGTTTGGAAGAATTGAAGCCGACCAAAGTGACTCTGCAATTGGCAGACCGATCCACGAAGGTACCGAGGGGAGAGATTGATGACGTTCTAATTAAGGTCAGGGAATTCATATTCCCCGTAGATTTCATCGTATTGAAGACTGAACTCGTCGCCAATCCCAGCAATCAGATTCCAGTCATACTGGGGTGGCCTTTTCTAGCCACATCCAACGCGTTGATCAATTGTCGTAATGGATCCAAGAAACTCTTGTTTAGAAATATGACGATTGACCTCAACATCTTCACGCTAGGAAACCAAGCGAGCGAAAGACACGACGACACATATGAAATCAACGTTGTACATGATATGTCTGAGGAGGAGACATTTGACTTCAAAAATGGGTGTCTTGAAGAAACTTTTGAAGAACTGTTTTCTGAGGAACTTCTTTTGCTTGAGAAGCTAAGTCCTGAACAGGCTTCCTACGCACATTAGGGGCCCCAATTTGAACCACTTCATAATGAACCAACACCCGAAGTGCGACCATCGGTGGAGGAGCCATCCAGACTTGACCTCAAAGTTCTTCCTGACCACCTCAAGTATACATACTTGGGCAATAACGAAACGCTTCCAGTTATAATCGCAACCGACCTTGCGCCTGAGCAAGAGTTGGCACTCATGAATGTTCTGAGAAAGAACATGGAAGCAATTGGTTGGTCGATAGCTGATATCAAAGGAATCAGCCCCACTATTTGTCAGCACAGAATCCACATGGCTGATGATTCCAAACCCTTCAAAGACCCTCAACGCCGGCTTAACCCGGTTATGAAAGAAGCAGTGAGGAATGAAATGATGAAGTGTCTTGACAATGGGATCATTTATCCCATATCTGATAGCAAATGGGTAAGCCCCATTCATGTTGTACCTAAAAAACCGGGTAACACGGTGATCACTAATGAAACAAACAAGTTAGTCCCAACCCGCACACAGACGGGTTGGATAGTCTGTATTGATTACAGAAAGCTCAATGCAGCAACTCACAAGGATCATTTTCTGCTGCCCTTCATTGATCAAATGCTTGAACGCCTAGCCGGCCATGCCTACTATTATTTCCTTGATGGATATTCCAGCTAAAATCAAATCCCAATCGATCCAGAGGATCAGGACAAAACAACTTTCACTTATTCTTTTGGTACATTCGCCTACCTTCGCATGCCCTTTGGGCTGTGCAATGCACCTGCAACATTTCAGCGGTGCATGATGAGCATATTTTCCGACATGGTAGAGCGATTCTTAGAAGTGTTCATGGATGATTTCTCCATCTTTGGAGATTCATTTTCTAAGTGTCTGAGGCATCTTGAATTTGTAATGATACGATGCAAGGAAAAACATCTCACACTTAATTGGGAGAAGTACCATTTCATGGTCAAACACGGCATTGTGTTAGGTCATATCATTTCTGAAAATGGCATCAAAGTCGATAAAGCAAAAATCGACGTCATTTCAAACCTCCCACCTCCACGGACTGTCCGTGACATCAGGGTATTCTTAGGCCGTGCCGGCTTTTACAGGCATTTCATCAAGGATTTTAGCAAATTAGCTAGACCCTTAACATTGTTGTTGGCTTAGGATATTCCCTTTGAGTTCAATTCTGGGTGCCTTACTGCGTTCAATCTTCTGAAATCGGAACTCACTTCCGCTCCGATCTTAAGTGCACCAGACTGGAATAAACCTTTCGAGCTGATGTGCGATGCTTCTGACTTTGCGATAAGCGTTGTCTTAAGTCAACGATTTGAAAAGAAGCTGCACGTTATCTACTACGTGAGGAGGACATTGAATGACGCACAGCTGAATTACACCACCACTGAAAAGGAATTCTTAGCTGTCGTATACGCACTTGAAAAAATCCGTCCATACTTGATCGGGACCCACGTCATGATTTTGTTAGTGTATATGCCCTAGAGGCCATTACTGTATCATACTAGTATGTATATTACTTGATGGAAGCTTGGGATATTCACAGTTGTACAGACAATCTTGCTCAATATAGTAGTATGCTACTTGGTTTGTCTCTGCTTTAATGTGTACATGTGTGTTTATTTATTATATCACCTATACGCATTAGTAGAGCCCTTAGGATCTTTGCTTGATTACCGGCGTTGTGATGGTGATCACACTCGTGGGGGCTGGGTAATCTACAAGCACATCCTTATACACGTCCCTAGTCGTGGGAGTATCGAGATAGGGCATCGATACTCCGGAGTAGACTAGCGTATGCGCTTCTCATCCCAGCACGGGAGACGGTCTGTCCCACAGCCGTCGGTACGTCGTACTTGAGATAGTATGCGGGTGCTCGTTGGGTTACGGGTACACTGGACAGGACTCGTCGGGAACTGATGGTTGGTATTATACCTATCGTCAGTTATCAGTTCCCAGGTGACATGAGTACAGCGTAGTCCGCTGACTTGACACTGTCACTTCGCCTCGAGTGTGTTCCCACTGTTCTTTGATTGCTACCCTACCACGACTCTACTGAGTCGTGCAAACAGGTAGTAGTTGGGAGCAGTCTCGAAGCATTTGGAGGCAGTGACAGTTAGACAGGATTCGTCTCTCCCGGTATTGGGGGTTGACATCGCGCTGTGTCTAGGAGAGCCATTACACGAGTAGTCCCTGGCCAGGGCAAGCGAGATATACTGGTAGGTTCCAGTGTTATCTCAGGGTGTTCTGGGCTTCACTCCGACACGACTTGTACCGCTATTAGGGGTCTGACGCTTGCCGCCCCCCTAGGCCCGACATGCGATGTATCAAACGAACAGACCGGACTGTACGGAGATTGTCACATACAGACTCAGTAGGAGTTCGGATGGGTTTACCTCATCGGCCTTCTTATCGACATCTACCTGGGGACCGTTACGTACAGCTAGTGCCGCTTGCGGTCTGTGGTTAAACCCACTGCCAGCGTAGTGTCGAGTCTTTAGAGTCCCACACAGAGAGTTTCCCTGCACTGAGCGAAACGTGTAGAGGCCGTATGGTTTTACGGCAGGGCTGCGATCACTTACGTACACTTGTGTGCGTATGATGTTCGGGCAGGCAGTACTGGTGGGTTTTGGTTTAAGCCAGATCCTAGTATTGCACGGATGGATGTGTTTTGTCTTCTGCGCATCCGCATTCTACGGAATACGGATGCAGGTGTGTATGCACAGTTTTCTGGAGCGATGAAGGAGGAGGTGCCTCATTAGGGTTTTGGCAGTTGGTTCGGCCAAAACCACTATGTGGCAGGCTCATTAGGGTTTTGACAGTTGATTCGGTCAAAACCATTTTGAGGCGGACTCATTAGGGTTTCG
The DNA here is from genome assembly GCA_030015575.1 of Agapanthus africanus. Classification (NCBI taxonomy): domain Eukaryota; kingdom Viridiplantae; phylum Streptophyta; class Magnoliopsida; order Asparagales; family Amaryllidaceae; genus Agapanthus; species Agapanthus africanus. The sequence continues at coordinate 426,081,678 of JASDDO010000019.1, read as the reverse complement.
ACAGTTCGTTTGGTCAAAACCATAATGAGCCGGGGACATTATTTACTAATCCTTTCATTGATAATTTTGTTATGGCTAATTACATTGACCATTTGACCATCTTGACTTTGTTGACCATTTGACCAAAGTTGACTTGGATCTTCTTAGAAGATCTAAAGTATTCTTTGGTTTTCTTTTTATTTAGTTATGATAATGGTCATGTCATTTGTAGCCATCACCTTTATCTTGATTGGATTTGTAATGATAATGTTTGTGCATTATTGCAACCATGGTTAGCTTTTCTCTTGGTTAAGCTTTTCATTTGCTCACTCTCATTCTCTCTCTTGAAATGAGAAGCTCCATGGTTGCTAGAAAATCTCCTTCTTCTTCCTCCTCTTGATTTCTCCTTTGATCTCATATGTTGAGAGAAAAAGGATTCTACTTGACAAACACATCCATACATCCTCTCTACACTACCAAGGGCTTCTAGATTAGCAATCTCCTTGCCCTAGTTACCTCGGCTTGAGGTGGAGCTCGGTGTACATCTCTCGGGTGGATCGTCTTCGACTCAAGGAGGCCGCGGAGGTGACCGAAGTCCGGATCAACCATTGAGCAAGCGATGAGAAGAAGAACAAGAAGAGAAGAACATCAAAGAAGAACAACAACAAGAAGTGAAGGAGTTCAAGTTGAGGTATAACCACTTTGCCGAGTAGTTAATTCTTCTTTGCAAGTATGCTAGTTTAGTTTAGCAAAGATCCGGCTTTTACGGTCCATGTTACAAAGTTTAAGAAAAATTTTGATTTACCGTTTCCGCAACCCCGAAAGTACCGGGAGAGGTAACGTGGACCTAACAGTGGTATCAGAGCCTAACTAAACATAAACTAGCTTGGTAGTAGAGTGTATCGAAGTTCGAAACGGAAAAATCGAAAAAACCAAGTTGTAAAAATCTGAGTTTCTGTTAAAACTTTTTCTGGTCAAAACAAACTTTGTTATAGCCCAAAAATCATCTCAGGGTTTTTAGAAGAAAACCACCAAAAACGATGCAGCGACTCAACCAAAGCGCCGCGCTTCCGCGGCAAGAGCAAGCTCTTGCCGCGGAACCGCGGCCAAGTTGGTGAGTTACTGCATCGATTTTGGTGCAGTGTGTTTCTGACATGGTTTTAGGATTTTTCAGATATATTATATGTGCCCAGATTTTCCAGAATAGAAATTTGTTTTTGGGGGCCTATAATTCCGTATTTTTCCGAACTTCAATATACTTTGACTATAAAGGTTATATCTGTGATGTTCTTATGTATTGAACGTCGGCTAATCGCTATATGTCGATTAGTCGGGGTTATACATATCTGTGATCTGTGATTGTTCTTGATGGTTTGTGGATATGAACTCGTTGGATTGTCGCGGATGAATAGCCGGGGTGGATGTGAGATGAGAGTTTCTTTTTCTTTCATTCATGTAACAAAATTGTAAATTGATGTAATATTATTTGTTTGGCCGCACAACCGGGTCGGGGTTGTAGCCGTCATTGTATAATTCTTTTTACTGTTTTTGCTCCTAGGATAGACCCATGGAGGGGGTGCACAAACTACCGGGTAGCTCGAAGTGCCGAGTGGCCTACTCATGGCATTGAGGGAGGTTGCTTCGCTTCGGGTACTTGGCGGGTAGTTTGCCGCACCCGTAGGGGTCTTGGGTGGGGTTTTGGCTATTCATCGCGACCGTGTAATCCGTTTTTCGTTGCAGGCTCGAACGAATCGCGGGTTCCTAGTATATCCAAAGTGTTCATCTGTGATCTGTAATGTCTATCATTGCTTTCTATTTAGGCGTTGCTTATGTTTTACAGCCGCGCTAGCCCAGCCCCCGCTCTGTCGTTAGTTAAGTAACCTAACGAGTGATGACGGGACCCCGTGGCGAATGCGAATGGCATAAGCGTACGTCATATTTTGGTTGTTTTCTGCAATGGTAGGATTAAATAATGGGACGCATTAAAAGAACTAATGCAAGAATATCACGCATTAAAAGAACTAATGCAAGAAAATAAACCTAAAAGACGTTGTTGGAACAAGTTTTTCAAAAAGCTGTTATTACAAGGACGTTCATCTTTTTGTTTTGCATCGAGGTATTCGGTTATGAATGCCCAGCACCTCAATCGACGAGGCAAGGGCCGAGATCCCCTCATCGGGAGTGACCCCTTGGACAAAAGGTTTGCGTCAGGGTAATAACTTCACCATAGTCGATTATTCTTGCTTTGCATCGAGGTATTCATCTTATGAATGCCCAGCACCTCACTCGACGAGGAAAGAGCCGAGATCCCTTCGCAGGGAGTGACCTCTTTAGCAAAAGTTTTCGCCACTATGATTTTCAAAAAGGTGCAATCAGGTTCCTTCAACGATATCAAGTTCATTACGTTAACGGGTTTTTCGCCAAAAACCCAGCCGTAGCCCTCCGTCGTTTCGGATTAATATTATTCAGTATTCGTGCTGCGTTTGTTGACCTAGTCAAGGCGTAGTGAACGGTAGCTAAATAATATTTTTCTGTGGATTGCAAATGTGATTGGTGAGGACAGTCGTGCGGCCTTGTTGACCTAGTCAAGGGCACGTACTGGTGGGTCTAATGCAATCAGGATTATGACGGGTAGAACTTGTCTAACAGTTTGTGGCTTGTTGACCTAGTCAAGGTCATGAACAGTTAGGGGCAAAAACCACATCGGGAGTTTCAAAAGAACTGAAACTTGCAGATTTGGCATACCTTCTGGAGTGTGGTGACTAGAGTGGATTCCATCTAAGTTATCACACAATGACAGTTGGATCCCGATCCCACTGATGAGTTGGTTTACTCTCGGGAGATTATTTCACTTAACGATCAATGCTATAAACCTAGTAGGTGTCTAGAAAGGTGTTAGCGGGGTTACGCCCCCAGGGAAAAGAGGTTCTTTAATTAAGGAACTTCGCGAAAGCGTTGGAAAACCTCCCTCGAAGTACCGACACTAGCCTGGCTGAAAGGTTAAGCAAGTATTGTGACGTGAATTAAAAACCCGGCTAGTTCTTCTTTTAATAAGGTTTTAAGAAGAATTTGAGTAAACAGTGGGAGACATCCTGGTTAGATAAATTAATAAACCAATCTAATCTTGCAAGAGCATACGCTGAGTGTTTCTTTTCTCTCTCCAGGCAGCAACCTTTTCACGCCCTAATCAAGATAATAAAATGTATCGCTTGACCGATCCGAATTCTTATTCGGGACTGGGGAAAGTTGGTTCAGCTCTAACTTGTGACAACAGTCATGAGTATGAGAATGGGAAAGGGGATTGTATGGATTTCCAGGATACCCAGTCGAAGAAGAAGCATGGTTTTGCATCTACTTCAGGTGTTCTTGTAATTGAGAACTGTTTTACGGTCAGCCCTACCTCCTGGGTACTTGATACAGGATCAGGATCTCATATCTGTAATTTATTGCAGGGACTGAGAAAAAGTAGGAAAGTTGCACCGGGTGATATGTCGCTCAGAGTAGCGAACGGAGCACAAGTTAATGCGGCAGCCGTCGGTGAATATCACCTAGTATTGCCAAATGGCAAGACTATGATTTTGAACGATTGCTACTATGTACCCTCCATGGTTTGCAACATCATATCAGTTTCTTTACTCGATAAAGATGGATATAACTTTGTTCTTGAAAAGAATATCATGAACATTTACCTTGATAAGGTACTGGTTGCAGAGGGTACACTGTTTAATGGTATCTACGTTCTAAATCAGAATACAGTTCTCAACATACAAAACACACGCAAGAGGAAGAATTCAGATACGAATGAATCCTACTTGTGGCATTGTAGACTTGGTCATATCGGAGAGAAAAGACTGAGTAAGTTGCATAAAGATGGACTCTTGAATGCGTTCGAGTTTTCATCTTATGGAACTTGTCAGTCTTGTCTCAAAGGAAAGATGACCAAATCTCCGTTCACCGGACATGGAGAAAGAGCAGCAGAGCTCTTGGGACTCGTGCATAGTGATGTATGTGGTCCGATGTCTATATATGCAAGGGGTGGGTTCTCGTACTTCATCACATTCACTGACGATCTCTCTAGGTTCGGATATGTGTATCTGATGAAACACAAATCTGAAGCTTTTGAGAAATTCAAGGAATTCAGAAACGAAGTAGAGAACCAGACAGGAAAAAGTATCAAGATCCTCCGGTCTGACAGGGGAGGGGAGTACTTAAGCACGGAATTCCTAGATTACTTAAAAGAGAATGGTATTCTCTCTCAGCTTACTCCTCCTTATACACCACAGCACAACGGTGTTTCGGAGCGGAGGAATCGTACCCTACTGGATATGGTTCGCTCCATGATGAGTAATGCCGAGTTGCCTCTTTCATTTTGGGGACATGCGCTATTGACGGCCGCATACCTATTGAATGATGTTCCGTCTAAATCTGTGCCTAAGACTCCGTTCGAGATATGGAATGGAAAAAGGCCATATCTTAAAAAGATCTAAGATATGGGGTTGTCCGGCTTATGTTAAAAAGCATAAACCGGATAAACTAGAGGCACGGTCAGTTTTATGTAAGTTTGTGGGATATCCAAAGAATGGTTATGGATATCTATTCTACCACACCGAGGAACAGAAGGTGTTTGTTGCTCAGCATGCCGTTTTCTTGGAAATGGAGTTTCTTGCAAAAGAAATTAGTGGGAGCACGGTAGAATTGGAAGAAATTCAGCGACCACAAACTGAAACTGAAAGTTTGACAGAACCTCAGGATTCAATAACCCCAGACGAACCTCAGCCACTCCGCAGATCTGGTAGGATTTCTCATCCGCCCGAGAGATACTACGGTTTTCTCATTGACGGGGATCGAGAGGATTGCATCTTAGAAGAAGATGACCCTACCAGTTTCAGGCAGGCCATTATCAGTAGGGACTCTGATAAGTGGCAGGAAGCTATGCAATCTGAAATGGAGTCCATGTACGCCAATAAAGTGTGGACCATGGATATTGCTCCACCTGGGGTAAAACCCGTTGGATGCAAATGGATCTACAAAAGGAAACTTGGTGTAGATGGGCAGGTGGAAACCTATAAAGCTAGACTCGTTGCAAAAGGTTTTCGTCAAAGACCTGGTTTGGACTATGATGAAACTTTTTCTCCGGTGGCTATGCTCAAATCCATTCGGATCCTACTTGCCATTGCTGCCTTCCATGACTATGAAATCTGGCAGATGGATGTTAAAACGGCTTTCCTAAACGGTTGTTTGGAAGAGTGCGTTTACATGGATCAACCAGAAGGTTTCGTAGACAGTGGGAGCAGCGGAAAGGTGTGCAAGTAGCTTAAATCCATTTATGGATTAAAGCAGGCATCGCGGAGCTGGAACATCTGTTTTGATGAGGCAATCAAGGAATTTGATTTCATCAAGAACGAAGATGAACCCTGTGTATATAAGAAGATTGTAGGACGAACTGTCGTATTCCTAGTCTTGTACGTGGACGACATTCTTTTGATAGGAAATGATATTCCTATGCTACAATCGGTCAAGCTATTTTTGTCACAAAGGTTCTCCATGAAGGACCTGGGTGATGCCTCGTACATTCTGGGGATCAAGATCTATAGAGATAGATCCAAGAAACTATTGGGACTTTCGCAGTCCAGGTACATAGAGACCGTACTAAAGAGATTTAGTATGGAGGGTTCCAAGCGCGATAACATACCCGCATTGCACGGAATTACCCTCTCCAAGAAGATGTCTCCTAAGACTGACGAGGAGAGGGTTCGCATGAGCACTATACCCTACGCTTCGGCGGTAGGATCTATAATGTATGCGATGCTATGTACAAGACCAGATGTAGCTTACGCGTTGAGCACGGTAAGCCGGTATCAGTCAGACCCAGGGGAGGACCACTGGACAGCAGTGAAGAACATTCTCAAGTACCTGAGAAGGACTAAGGAGATGTTCCTGGTTTACGGTGATGGAGACCTCAGGGTCGAGTCCTTTACCGATTCAAGCTTCCAGAGTGACAAAGATGACAGCAAGTCTGTCTCGGGTTTTGTGTTTACCCTCAACGGAGGGACGGTATGTTGGAGGAGTTCCAAGCAGGATACCGTCGCAGACTCGACGATGGAGGCTGAATACATTGCTGCAAGCGATGCCGCAAAAGAGGCGGTCTGGATGAAGAAGTTCATTAGTGAACTTCAGGTGGTTCCGTCCATTGTTGACCCAATACCTTTGTATTGCGATAACAATGGGGCTATAGCTTTAGCGAAGGAACCAAGGTCCCATCAGAAATCCAGGCATATCTTAAGGCGGTATCACCTGATCAGGGAGATCATTGATCGACAGGAGATCGAGGTGCGGAGAGTGGACACAAAGGACAACACTGCGGACCCATTCACAAAGGCTTTACCCCAGACTCAGTTCGAGCGGCTGATCGAGATGATAGGTCTTCGATACGCCAGTACATGGCCTTAGTGCAAGTGGGAGATTGTTAGTGTATATGCCCTAGAGGCCATTACTGTATCATACTAGTATGTATATTACTTGATGGAAGCTTGGGATATTCACAGTTGTACAGACAATCTTGCTCAATATAGTAGTATGCTACTTGGTTTGTCTCTGCTTTAATGTGTACATGTGTGTTTATTTATTATATCACCTATACGCATTAGTAGAGCCCTTAGGATCTTTGCTTGATTACCGGCGTTGTGATGGCGATCACACTCGTGGGGGCTGGGTAATCTACAAGCACATCCTTATACACGTCCCTAGTCGTGGGAGTATCGAGATAGGGCATCGATACTCCGGAGTAGACTAGCGTATGCGCTTCTCATCCCAGCACGGCACAGCCGTCGGTACGTCGTACTTGAGATAGTATGCGGGTGCTCGTTGGGTTACGGGTACACTGGACAGGACTCGTCGGGAACTGATGGTTGGTATTATACCTATCGTCAGTTATCAGTTCCCAGGTGACATGAGTACAGCGTAGTCCGCTGACTTGACACTGTCACTTCGCCTCGAGTGTGTTCCCACTGTTCTTTGATTGCTACCCTACCACGACTCTACTGAGTCGTGCAAACAGGTAGTAGTTGGGAGCAGTCTCGAAGCATTTGGAGGCAGTGACGGTTAGACAGGATTCGTCTCTCCCGGTATTGGGGGTTGACATCGCGCTGTGTCTAGGAGAGCCATTACACGAGTAGTCCCTGGCCAGGGCAAGCGAGATATACTGGTAGGTTCCAGTGTTATCTCAGGGTGTTCTGGGCTTCACTCCGACACGACTTGTACCGCTATTAGGGGTCTGACGCTTGCCGCCCCCCTAGGCCCGACATGCGATGTATCAGACGAACAGACCGGACTGTACGGAGATTGTCACATACAGACTCAGTAGGAGTTCGGATGGGTTTACCTCATCGGCCTTCTTATCGACATCTACCTGGGGACCGTTACGTACAGCTAGTGCCGCTTGCGGTCTGTGGTTAAACCCACTGCCAGCATAGTGTCGAGTCTTTAGAGTCCCACACAGAGAGTTTCCCTGCACTGAGCGAAACGTGTAGAGGCCGTATGGTTTTACGGCAGGGCTGCGATCACTTACGTACACTTGTGTGCGTATGATGTTCGGGCAGGCAGTACTGGTGGGTTTTGGTTTAAGCCAGATCCTAGTATTGCACGGATGGATGTGTTTTGTCTTCTGCGCATCCGCATTCTACGGAATACGGATGCAGGTGTGTATGCACAGTTTTCTGGAGCGATGAAGGAGGAGGTGCCTCATTAGGGTTTTGGCAGTTGGTTCGGCCAAAACCACTATGTGGCAGGCTTATTAGGGTTTTGACAGTTGATTCGGTCAAAACCATTTTGAGGCGGACTCATTAGGGTTTCGACAGTTCGTTTGGTCAAAACCATAATGAGCCGGGGACATTATTTACTAATCCTTTCATTGATAATTTTGTTATGGCTAATTACATTGACCATTTGACCATCTTGACTTTGTTGACCATTTGACCAAAGTTGACTTGGATCTTCTTAGAAGATCTAAAGTATTCTTTGGTTTTCTTTTTATTTAGTTATGATAATGGTCATGTCATTTGTAGCCATCACCTTTATCTTGATTGGATTTGTAATGATAATGTTTGTGCATTATTGCAACCATGGTTAGCTTTTCTCTTAGTTAAGCTTTTCATTTGCTCACTCTCATTCTCTCTCTTGAAATGAGAAGCTCCATGGTTGCTAGAAAATCTCCTTCTTCTTCCTCCTCTTGATTTCTCCTTTGATCTCATGTGTTGAGAGAAAAAGGATTCTACTTGACAAACACATCCATACATCCTCTCTACACTACCAAGGGCTTCTAGATTAGCAATCTCCTTGCCCTAGTTACCTCGGCTTGAGGTGGAGCTCGGTGTACATCTCTCGGGTGGATCGTCTTCGACTCAAGGAGGCCGCGGAGGTGACCGAAGTCCGGATCAACCATTGAGCAAGCGATGAGAAGAAGAACAAGAAGAGAAGAACATCAAAGAAGAACAACAACAAGAAGTGAAGGAGTTCAAGTTGAGGTATAACCACTTTGCCGAGTAGTTAATTCTTCTTTGCAAGTATGCTAGTTTAGTTTAGCAAAGATCCGGCTTTTACGGTCCATGTTACAAAGTTTAAGAAAAATTTTGATTTACCGTTTCCGCAACCCCGAAAGTACCGGGAGAGGTAACGTGGACCTAACAGATTTACACTAATCATTATGCATATAGGCACCTCTTTACAAAAAAGGATCCCAACGCCAGATTGATATGTTGGATTCTCCTTCCTCAAGAATTTGACTTAACCATCAAGGATAAGAAAGGAACCGACAATGTTGTTGCCGATCATTTGTCTCGCTTAAAAAATGCACCAATTGAGGAAATTCCAATCAACAAGCAATTTCCAGATGAACAACTTCTCTCCGTATCAGTAGAACTCTGGTTCGCTGATATTGTGAACTATCTTGTCACCGGAGAAACACCTTCTTTTTGGTCAAATCAGAACAAGTCAAAATTTCTCTCCCAAGTCAAATTCTTTTATTGAGATGAACCATACCTGTTCAAGTACGGTCCTGATCAGATCATCAGAAGATGTGTTTCCAACTCTGAAACGAGAAGTGTTTTATCTTTCTGTCATGACAAAACTTGTGGGGGCCATTTTGAACCCAGAAAGACGGCTGAAAAGGTTTTGCAAAGCGGCTTCTACTGGCCGACGCTTTTTAAGGATGCTTTCGAATATTGCAAAACTTGTAGCCGATGTCAACACATGGGAAAAATTGGAAAACGAAATCAGATACCCCTAAATTCCATTCTGATTTTAGAGATTTTTGATGTCTGGGGTATCGATTTCATGGGGCCGTTCCCAAACTCTTTCGAGAATTTGTACATTTTTTTGGCTGTGGACTATGTGTCCAAATGGGTTAAGGCGATCCCTTGTCGATCCAACGATAACAAGGTTATCGTAAAATTCTTAAAAGAGAACATCTTTTCTCAGTTTGGCACACCCCGCACCATCATCAGCGATAATGGAACGCATTTTTGCAACCGGTATTTTGAATCGTTGATGAAGAAATATCCCATAAGCCATAAATTGTCAACACCCTACCATTCTCAAACTTGCGGTCACGTTGAAGCCTCCTATAGACAGATTAAATAAATTCTGGAAAGGATTATCAGCCAAAACCGCAAGAATTGGTCATTGAAGTTAAATGATGCACTTTGGGCATTTTGCACCGCCTTCAAAACAAATTTAGGTATGTCTCCATATCGACTCATCTTTGGAAAAGCGTGTCATCTGCCTGTTGAATTGGAACACCGCGCATTCTGGGCAATTAAATAGCTCAATGTCGACCTAGAAAAAGCCGGTGAGGCACGAAAACTTCAATTAAACGAGCTCGACGAGATATGTAATGACGTGTATAAGAACGCCAAACTCTACAAAGAAAAGACAAAAGTCTTTCACAACAAGGCGATTCTCCGGAAAACTTTCACCGTGGACCAAAAGGTTCTACTTTACGACTCCAGACTTCATCTATTTCCCAGGAAATTGAAGTCACGTTGGACTGGTCCGTTTCTTGTGCACACCATTTTTCCGCATACTGCGGTTAATATTGAAGATCAGCATTCTGGCAACACATTCACGGTCAATGGCCAACGTCTGAAGCCATTTTTAGAACTGCCTGCGGAAACAGGGGAGCTCATGTTTTTGCGTGAGCCAAGTTATCTTAATTAAATCACATCCCTACATCTTGTATATACAAATTTTTCCTCTTTTGAGTCTTTTTGTAATTATTTGCTTTGTTTTAAAATTCTTTTTGAAGGGTTTTTTTTGGAAATCTGCCTTTAAAAGCATCCCCAACCCAACCCGAAACCCTATTTATGTTTTTCCCCCAAACATCACAACCCTGTCCTCCTTCCCAACCTTCACACCAAAGATCCACCCCCAATTTCAAAACTCGGCCGCCGGAATATTCTTCTGGGCCGCAAATTGCAGCCTGATCTGACCCTCTGGCGACGAAATTTTTTGCACTGTAAGCTCTTCTCCTTCTCTGGTCTGATTTATATACAAAATCTATTAAATCTGAAAATGGTAGATTTTGAGTATGAAAAGAACTTTTTTGAAATTTTCTCCGATGAAACCTACGGCCAGTATTTTTACGATGAGATTCGTCAAAGGGGGTGGGATTTCCTGATCTATAACAGTGATGAACTCTTTGCTATAAGGCTGTAAGTGCACGGCGGCGCCCCGGCCGTCAATCCGACGGCCAAATGCGGAAGCGGTGATAAACTTTAATTTTTCTTGAACTGGAAAACCGCCGCGCACTAATACCCGGATCGAACCATTAATTAGTCCTAGCTATCTACAAGAAGGGGAAGAGAGATATACCGACAGATCCGAGTCCTCCGGTCTTCTCGTCGTCGTCCCGATCTCCTGCGGAATGTCCCGTCTCCTCCTCGTCGCCGGAAGTGCACTACATCGCCTACTTCTTTTACGGGCTCCCACCTCAATGCCGAGGCAACTCGGGCACGAAGCTGGCTAGTCGACGTGCCCAAGATTCGCTGTAGAATGTGTAGTGAAGAAGTCTCATTTGGGGTTTATGGAGGTGCCATTTTGATGGAGGAAAAGAGGTATGAACTTTTGTGGAGGAACTTGGGGATTTTTCTAGCATCAAGAGAGCAAAAATCCCCACTACAAAAATGGGCAACCCCTCCTCCATGCTTGGCCGGCCATAACTAGAGGAGGAGAAGAGAGAGGGGTGTGTGAGAGTGGAGCCATACATATATCATGCAAGAGAGAGAGAGAGGAATGGTTATCATATGGAAAAATGATCACAAAGAAAACCCAACACTCAACCACCAAATCATGCAAAGAAATGATCACCAAAAGAGAACCTCACTCCACCACAACCATCATGAAAACCATGTCATATGAAAGTCAAGCCATGATGGAGAAGTCAAGAAGTCAAGGTCAAGGAATGGACTCCATCATGAAACCATCATGATACAAGTATAAGCAAAGAACCCCTCCACAAAATGCTTATTTGCAACAATGCAAATAAGCCCTCCTCCACCAATCTTCGGCCAATGAACGATACAAAGGAAATTGGCCGAAACGGAAAGCAAACTGGCAACTCCAGAAAACTGGTCCCGTAATAAATTACAGGAAAACCCCGATACTGTGCATACACACCCGCATTTGTATTTCGACCGAAATACAAATGCAATGAGACAAAATCTCCACTGTACTATACTAGGATCCGGCTTAAACCAAAGCCGGCTAGTAATATCCGTTCGATCCTGATCCGTGCAATACCGCACGTATCTGATCGAACCCTGCCATATAACCATACGGCCTATGGTACAAACTTTCCGATCCTGATCCGTGCAATACCGCACGTATCTGATCGGACCCTGCCATATCTCCATACGGCCTCTACAACCTTTCGCCCGAAAGCTGAGTAACAGAATGTGGGGGACTCTAAAGACTCGTCAACACCTTGGTTGTGGATTTAACCACTAGCACGTCAGAGGTATAAGCCAATACGTAACGGGCTACCAGGTATTGACTAAAAGGGACGTCTGTGAGCGAACTCAGCCTGACAACCCTACTGAGCCTGTCAGTGACAATATCCGTACAGTCCGGTCCGTTCGTCTATGAGCATCGCATGGCGGGCCTAGGGGGTTGGTAAAAGTCAGACCCCCAAAAGCGGTACAAGTCGTGTCGGAGTGTAGCCCAGAACACCCTGAGATACTACTGGAATACCTACCAGTAAATCTCCTTGCCTCGGCCGAGGGCTTCGTGTAATGGCTCTCCTAGACACAGCACGACCTCACCCCCAATACCGAGAGAGACGAACCCCTGAAGATACGCTCACTGCCTCCATGTGGCTCGGGACTGTACCCAACTAAAACCTGTTTGCACGACTCCTTTGAGCCGTGGTAGGGTAGTAATCAAAGTACAGTGGGAACTCACACGAGAAAAATGACGATCCCCAGGTCGATGAACTAACCTGTACACATGTCACCAGGGAACTGCCATCTTACGTCTGGTATATGACCAACTAGCATGTTCCCGGCGAGTCATGTCCGGTGTACTCATAACCCAATGAGCACCTGTATACATCTTAGGTGATCCAACTGACACCAGTGGCTTGTGAGACCGGCCACCGCCCCTCGTCGGGGTCTCGACTGTATACACTAGTCTACTCTGGAGTATCGATGCCCTGTCTCGAAACTCTCACGACTAGGGACCATTTAAGGATATGCTTATAGACCCCCAGCTCCCACTTATATGATAGCCCTCATACTGCTGGTGGTCAAGCAAGAATCCTAGGGGCTCTATCAACGTGTAATAACGACTTGTCAGGTCACTTAAAGCAGTACACGATGATAAAGGTAAACCAGATAGCATACTATCATCTCGAGTAAGACTGTCCTACCGGGATAGGTCCTCCATCAATCATTGCAATCACGTACCTGTGACCTAATAATTGACTCTGAGGGCACTATCTCCAACAAAGGCTTTGAGAAATGGTGAGCCCGGGTCAGGATATGTTGAGTTTTTCTTTCAAGGAAGACACGAAATTTTCCAACCAGAAACAATCTCGAGGGTAAACAATATTCCAATGAGGCCTGGAAATCAGCAGATGTGCGAATTGGCTGTTTATCGATCTCTATTGAGGGAATTTGTTGAGTTGAAAGATAAGGGGTTGAACCCCACGCAGATGTATAGGAACGTACTTGCGGTTTGCCGATAGGCAAAACGCAACATCAGGGGTAAAAGTCATGTTTCCTCTTTTCCGGATGGAGTAGGGCACATCGTTCACTGTTTAATGGAAAAAGATCACCACTTTTGTGTTGTGACATAATTGTTTAGCACGATCTTGGAAAGGGTGGATCAGAAGAAACTCCTACCGCCAGTTCTAGTGACCCTCATTTCCAAATATTACATGGCAAGGGAAGCGTTCGATGGATATGCGGCCTCGTACGCACATTGGCCAGTTGAGCTAGAGCGGATTTCACAAGGATATACTGGCCGCCAATATGAACAAAAGAATTGGATAAGGATGGACCCAAGCGAGCATCCCGGTCCAGGAGATTCGACAGAGGCACTTCTTCACGAGCCTGAACCAGATAACGAGAATGACTTGCAACGCTTGACATTTCGGAGCATCCGCCACATGCTGAAGAAACAACAAAAAATGCAAGAGCGGTTGGACAGAATTGAAGCAGCTCAGCAAGCAGCACAGAAAGAAGCAAGCGGCAGTAGGAAAGGAAAAGAGAAATCAAGAAGGCAATGAGGGCATTGCCTAGTTCAAGTTTGGGGGTGATAGGATAAGTTGATTCATATATAGCATACAGTTGCATTTGCACGTTTCCTGCATTTTTAGCACTTTCATACATGTACTTTTTCCTTTATTTTCATATAGTTTGCATTGCATATTTGCTTCTATACTGCATGTTGCTTATTGTACTGAAAAAATGAAAAAAAAAATTAGTGTTAAAATATTTTTTTTCTTCTTTCTTTTGTATATACAACAATCCAAAAACCATAAAAATATGAAAAAAAATTTAAAAAGCATAAAAACTTTGTCGTCAAGTTAGCTGGTAGGAAAACCTTATTTCAGTATATTGATGGTTCGTGTTTGATGAGTTTGAAATAACTAAATCTTATTTTAGAAATTAAAAACCTGAAACGATAACTCTTCTTTGAAAATAACTATTGGTTATATATGTCTTTTCACATCACCATACACGTGTCGTAAGTTTTGTGAAACAAGAGAACGAGTTTATGACATGTTAGCAAAACTTTTAAAAATCAATAAACCTTTTTAGGATCAAACAAGTTGTTTTAGAAATAAATAATATCAAGAATAGTTCATAAAGAAATGTGAATATGAAAGGGTACTATTGATGCTATAATAGAGACCAAGCCTGAAAAATAACCCATCTTGATCCTTGAGTGATTACACACTCATATCTACACAAAACAAGTCTTTTGATCTATAAAATAAAAATGAAAAGAAAAATTAATTGAATCTCCATTCGCATTTCTTTGAAGATTTTCACGTATAAAATAAGTCTTTTTGTTTTAGGGCTTAGGTGACTTGGGCAATTAAGTCCGCCGGGGTGTTTTTACACCTAATGTCCTAAAACCACATGATTTGGATGCATTAACCCAAAGCTCGCTAAGAAACCTAGAAAGTCCGTTTTAAAACAAAGTCAAGCAAGTATTCTCTCCGAGTCAAAATTCCTCACGGTTCTTTGTGTGAGAATAATCTTGGCTTAAAATAAGTTTTACTATAAAAATATTATTTAAATGGAGATATACAGATAAAAGACTATTTGCACATTCACGAGGGTGTGTATGATACAAAATCAGGTAATAGGTGGAGTGAAGAATAAAGCTTAGTCCTCGGTTGAAGTTAATAGAAACTCTGATTTGGAACCAAACTGGAGAACGAAGCTTGAAGAAATATTTAAGTTTTAAACAACTGGTGTGATCCTTCAGAAGTTTTTTTATCCGTCTTTTGACACAAATTCTAAATCAAGTTTCTTGAAACATAATGATGCTAGTCGCACAAAGCACGAAAAGACGTAAGGATCATGGTTAAAAACAAAGCGAGGAGTGAAATAGAGGGTTCGATATTTTTTGACTCGGGATAATAGAATTTCTAAACTTTGATACTACACCTTAGTATTAGAAACAACAGGCAACCTACGGAAACTGGCTTGACGAGATTTTGTGGGTATAATCCGCTGAAAACCCTCAGGAGACAAAACTCCTCCTACTAGGTACACCTAGAGGTTTAATGGCTTGTTGCACGGGCTCAGTGCAATCGCGTTCCCTGCAAAAGTGAGGCTAGGTATTTTTGTTTTGCTCGAGACGAGCAAAAAGGTAAGTTTGGGGGTATTTGTTCGGCACGATTTATTACATTTTAATACCACCCATTTTCTATCATTTTATCAATAAACAATGCTATTTA
Source organism: Agapanthus africanus (assembly GCA_030015575.1). NCBI lineage: Eukaryota > Viridiplantae > Streptophyta > Magnoliopsida > Asparagales > Amaryllidaceae > Agapanthus > Agapanthus africanus. The sequence goes on along the minus strand of JASDDO010000019.1, from coordinate 426,066,233 downwards.
ATTTGTGTCTGCTCATTAGTACAGATTACAGGTACGCAAGCAAAAACACTGGATATGGTACACAACATACACAGAAATGACGGTTTTAGCCGGAACTGCAAACAGAACAAAATACAGGTCAAAATTAAAAGAGTTTGCAACAAATAAAGAGTGTACAAAAAGGACTTTTGATTTGGTCCAATATGACCATATATGAGCAAGTGTGAACATGGACTTGACCAAGTGCACAAGTGGGCAAACACCATCATGGTGCCTTTTGCAAGTGGGTGCACAAGTGGGCATAGCAATGAGTGAGTAAAAAGTGTTGATGTGATATGAACCATTGCAACTTGATCTAGTTTCTTCTCTATTCATCACCTTAGAATTCACCCATGTGCAAATTACAACAAATTGCAATTACGGAGAGATGATCAAGTGACCTGATGACTACAAACCAATGGTGGGCCCCAGTCTCCATGAAATGGCCGCAGATTTATTCATTATGGCTGCAAATTGCGGCCATATCATCTCCAAGTTGGTTCATACAAGTTTGTTGAGCCTCTGGTGGTTGTGTCAGTTCATTGGTATATGCTACTTCTGTTTCTTCAAAGTCTATAAATAGCATATCAGTTTATAAAGAAAAAAAACACACATTTTCACTACTTGTAATTATTTTGATAAAATTTTGTAGTTCTTTGGATTATATTGAGTTCTTTGCCTTCCTCTGGTGTTGTAACCTCTATCTTTAAGCTTGTAAGATTAGATTTTGGTAGTTGGACTCTGCTTGTACTTGGATACCATTTCATTAAAAGCTTCTTAATTTCAAGTTTTGGTTCATGTATCTTTTCTCTATTTCCTTTCTTGCATTCTCTTTTATAATTATTCATTTGTGTTTTTATTACATGATGTGTGAGTAGTTTTGCACTTAGGCTATGGTGAGGTAGGTTGTTAAATGGCTTGCCTTCCAACCCCTCCTTCTTGATTCTTAACATTTTTACACTTCTTTTCTTAATATATGCAATGTTATTATGTCTTACTTGATAGTATATATTGTTTTGAATAGTTGCAAATCAATCTTTAACATATATCTTATTCCTTTTATACATATTATTGTTGATATATTAAGAATGGAAGTTGAAATGAGCATCAAATTTAGCTATGTTTAGTAACTAGCTAGATAGAACATGTGGCCATACAAGCATATGTTCTAGACTTGCTAACTTTACTTAGCTCATTTCATACTCATTTCATCTAAAAACTTCAAATCTTTAGTTTCTTTTGTACCTATGTTGATATCGTATCCTAAAACGATATTTGTTATCGGGTTAGATGCGGCATGCTTTTTAAGCCAATTAGAAACTAGAAATGGACGTTGAATCAAGATTGAGTGTTGGGGATAACGCCGTATTTCAATTTACCAAACCTTAGCTTAAGTTTTCGTACATATCACTTTATCCGTACATTGTTTCATTTGTATTAAAACGTGACAACTTCAAACTCAAAACTATTGTTTCTAACTCAAAAGAATGATCTCTGTGGATCGACCCGTACTTGTCGGCTTGCATCAACATCCCGTGCACTTGCGGTATTTTTATAACTCGAGAATCACGTCGTGTACTACTTTCTATCAAAAAACCGACATATCCGATATTGATCATATCCTTTTCAAACGCACGGCATCGTGAATCTCCAACGGTCACGATTAATTTGAGAACATCCTAAATACCTCTATTTTGATGAACTTTTTAAGGATGAATTCCGATTTTAAATGGATTTGACTGTGAAACTCAACATATGATTCTTGTAAATAAAGTTCATTCGGACAACATTTTTTTGACTCCTTCAAAATTCCGTCTTCATCTTCAACGTTTTCTCATCCCTCCATTCATGTACCCATGCCCAACACTAATATATAACCATACCGTTAACATTTTATTTTTCTTTTCATATACTATTTGATTTACCAGCCCTGGTCTTACATTGACAAAAATTTTGAATAGCTGGTACTAATTTGTGGACTAACACAATCTCCTAATTTCAACTACTGTAATTAGTTAATATTTTGTAAATACCTGTTCCCGCCAAAATTTTTGGCTTAAGTTATGAAAAACCCAAAGCGGGTATTTAAAACATAATAAAATGGAGTTCTAAGCTTGAGTTTTGAAAATCCCAAAATGGATGTTTAAAGTAAATAAATAAAATAAAAAGAACTCAAATTCATAGCTAACGTAATGAAATGACTTGGGCGCTACCTCACGTGATATCCACGTGGCACTCATGCCATCTTTTTGGCAGTGTCCATATGCAAGGCACGTGGCACACATGTCAACCTCTTTGGGCAGTATCTCACGTGCATAGCACATTGTGCCACCATCAAGGTTGTGAAGTGCTTGCTTTAGATAGAATTAAATTCTATATGTAAAATATTTCCCCATACTTTCTAAACAAGAAAGATTCGCTCTGTTAAGCAGAGGGCCTTTAGATTAAAGATCCAAAAAGTCACCGTTTAATCATAATATAGAATCAAATTCTATGTATGGAAGATATCTCCTCAATCTTGTTAAACAAACAAGAGAGATATGTTCTGTTAAACAGAAAGCCTTTGAATCAAAGTCCAGCGGTGAATAAAATTCACCGATTGATCTTTAAGATCAATTTGATTGATTATGAAATCAATCATGATTTCTCAAATGATAATTCTCTCAACAAATTAATCTTTTTAGTCTCCTATAAATAAGAGTAAGAAGATTAAATCTCATATACGAGAGAAACCCCATAAGCTTCCACAAAAACTGAGAATTTAATTCTCCTTGAAGATCATCATCCTCTCAAAAGCCCTAGGTAAAAATAATGGAGAAATACATCTCCTTTTACCTATCATACATATAAAAACAGGGTTTAATCCTTCATAAGAACTTAGTTCTTTCTCTGGATCTAAGATCCATAAGACAAGCCTCCTACAAAAAGAGAATTTAATTCTCACAGAGCGATCTTGATCTTAAACTCAAGATCCAAAGAACAAATTTGGTGTTCTGCCTACCATCATAAGAGAAAGAAGAAGGAAAGATGGAGTTTTATCTCTAGAAACTTAGTTCCTTTAAAATATGTCAAGAACTTAGATCTTACATGAGCATGATTTTCAAGTTCTTAACGAATTTGCCTTCTATTCATCCCAGATTATTAAATGTTGATCTTGGTGATCGTTAATGACCAAAATACCATTAACAGAAGCTTAAGCTTCTCTAAAACTTAAGTTTCAAAAATAAAAAGAGATTAATCTCTAAGGGAGAAGCGTTTCACATGATATCCACATGAGTGCCCAAAAGAAGCAGGAAACAAGTGTCTCACGTGATAGGCATGTGAGCGCCTGAGACTCAAAGTCTCACGTGATATACTCTTGAGTGCCCGAGACTCAGCGGCTCACATGAGCGCCTATAAAGACAGCAGCTCATGTAATATGCACGTGGGCGCTAAGGAAAGAAGTAAACAGAAGAAACAGAAGCACCTCACATGATAAGCATGTGAGCGCTCAAAAACCATAAAGAGGGTGCGCATCACGTGATATCCTTGTGAGCGCTTGAAGCTAAAAGGAGCATGTGGCTCACATGATGCACACGACATGAGCGCCCATGAAGGCAGCAGCTCACGTGATATAAACGTGAGTGCTATATGGTTGAGTGCTTAACACTGCCGGGTGATATAGAAACCCAATCTCAGCCCTAAATTGGCTAAGTCTGTGAAGCTTAAGCTTCTTTGAGCCTATATGTTCACATAATCTTAATCTAAAACAAGATTAACGATTCTTAATCATATTTCTAAGTTGATCTTAGTCACAAATACGACTAACAATCCTAAGTCCTTGATACCTAAATGATCTTAGTCCCATATATGACTAAAGATCCTTCAAAAGCATGCTCATGAGATCCAAGTTTATCTCAGTTACATATACGACTAAAGATTTTCAACCCATATTTCCTAAGTTGATCTTAGTCTCATATAAGACTAACGATTCTTAGTCTAGCATGTTCTCTTCTCTTATAAACAGGATTTGGTTCAAGGGTACATCCTTCCACACCTTTGATATATGGCGTTGTAATTCCTCAGCGTCTTCAGAGAGGTGGCAGGTTCCGACAACCAATGATTCTTTTCTCGTCCTAACTTAATGAAAGATATGAAATTTTATCAAGTCAGGGAATGTCTTAACCCCATATTGGTGCATCCCATGCATATGCGCACCTCAAATTGATAAACTTCATATTGATACCCACCTCATATTGATATGCATCCCATACAGATGCACACTTCATATTGATGCATACCTCATACAGACGTGAGTATCATCCCAACAACCTATGAAAGTATATATATATATATATGTATATGTATAACTTTGAAGGAAGTATAAATTCCTTTAAACTGGATCATACCCTAATATTGGGCGCATCCCATGTTACCATCGTTCACTTCGCCACGGAATATATATACATGCATGCAAGCTGAAAGATAGACCGCTATTTTCCTAAACTGGTATTTTGCCCTGCGGACTGTCTTCATATTGACTACCGTATACTATCCATGGGCTACCCATGGTATTGAAGCCTTTGCTTCATATGTGATCATATAATCATTTGAGCCCATGTGCTCACTGTTACATAAGTTGATTTTAGTCTCATATACGACTAATAATCTCAAATACCATATTATCTAAGTTGATCTTAGTCCCATATACGACTAACGATTCTTAGCCATATCTTTTAGGTTGATTTCAGTCTCATATATGAGTAACGATCCTTAGAAATATATCCCCTGAACCGATGGACCTCATTTATATGAGATATGCATCTTAAGTTCAACTCCAAATCTAATATGTAAGGATTTGGACTAATCTGCGCCCTACGGGAAACGACGATATAAATTAGCCTCCGTATATAATCCAAGGGCAATCCAAAATAAACAATATATATAATACGACACAAAGTGATATACATGGAGAAGAAGAAACTTGTTATCACGTATTGATAACGTAATTAACTGCAGCGGCTTGCGCCTGCAGGAAAAAACGTCCCATCAATTAAAAACCCCTCACATATGAGGGGGAATCTAATAAGTCTGCCACAACGGTCGCATCCATCCAAACCTCCGATATACGGTTCCATAAATCAACTTGGTATTTTCGGAGAGGTGGACAAATATGTTCCATATAGTATCCGCCCCCGTATTCAGGCTAGATGCAATCCGCACCTCAGTTCATCGTTTCCGACGGTAAACAACCAAAGACTCTATATGTCTAAGTATAACAACCAAAGACGAGGACAACGATGATGGCATCGTCAATCTTAGGTTTGGGTGTGAGCACTCCGTTTGCTTTGTTACATCATGTATAAATTCTGCATTGCATATATATTAGAAAATCCATGAAAATTTGAATTTTTTTCCAAAATATAAAAACTTTGTCGTCAAGTTAGCTAGTGGGGAAATTTAAACTCAAAGTCCGACGGTTTAAATTGATAGGTTAGAAATAACTAAATTCTAGGAGTAGAAATTAAAAACCCGAAAAATAACCCTCTTTTAAATTTAACCGTAGATAATTTACATTTTTACATCACATTACACGTGTCATGAGTTTTAAGAATTAGATGATAAGTTTGAAATGTCTCAAAAAACACAATAAAAGATGCGCATAGTAGGTAGTCTAAAGGGTGCTAAAAAATCGCAAAAAGATATGCATAGTAAGTAGTTTAAATTGCTAAAGGGTGTCACAACCCACCCCCAAACACAGATGGTATTGTCCGCTCTGGCCGAAGCCGCAAAGTTTTGTCCCTTTGAATGAACTCGGGGCTACTTCCGAGTAGGTCACCCATCCCAAAATTTCTCTGGCTCAAGCACGCTTAACTACGGAGTTTTCAAAACTCCGGAGTTCCGATTCATCCAAAAGGCGCCTCTGTGTTATAAGAGTGGTATCATTCCATTTATAGTTCAGACCTGCCCACTTTCAGAATGGAATTCGATACTTCCCATTGTTCTGGTGGGTCCCCGTGTGCATCCGTATCGGTTACATTCGCACCTCGATACCGGATAACACCTCACTTCTCACGGGATAGGTGGTATTCATCCCTAACTCCACCTAGGGTATTACCATTCCCCCCCCCACCCCACTTAGAACAATGGTTCGTCCTCGAACCACAGACCTACTTTTGAGGGACCGACTCTGATACCATATTTGTCACGACCCACCACCAAACACAGATGGTATTGTCCGCTCTGGCCGAAACCGCACGGTTTTGTCCCTTTGAATGAACCCGGGGCTACTTCCCAGTAGGTCACCCATCCTAGAATTTCTCTGGCTCAAGCACGCTTAACTACGGAGTTTTTCAAACTCCGGAGTTCCGATTCATTCAAAAGGCGCATCTGTGTTATAAGAGTGGTATCATTCCATTTATAGTTCAGACCGTGCCCTCTTTCGGAATGGAATTCGATACTCCCCATTGTACTGGTGGGTCCCTGTGTGCATCCGTATCGGTTACATTCCCACCTCGATACCGGATAACAACTCACTTCTCACGGGGTATGTGGTATTCAGCCCCAACTCCACCTGGGGTATTACATTGTCACGACCCGAAGGTACGGAACGTGATCGGCACTTAAATTATGAAACGTCTAAAGGCGTAACAAAATATAAGTAAGCCGAAGCCCAAAAATCTAAACTATTTAAAAGAAGAAGTGAAGGAAAGCATGTTTAAAAGCAACATCAAATTTTCTCAAAAATTTCGGCAGGGTCTCCTTTGTAAAAACTGGCCCCAAATGGGTACAAACAAGAAATATATACACAAGCAATAATAAAAGTCATCCCCAAGCGGGAGCTAGCACTTCGCCAATTGGTGGACACAAGCACGCAAACAAAATAATATACAACGCTGAAGGGCGAGGAACAAACTGTGAAGAAAACCAAAATCCACCAAAAAACCATAATAATACAAGCGCGACTCTAAGGTCGAAAGAATAAACAACTGGTCTTCTAAATCTATCAAATAATACAGGTCTGGTTGATGGAGCTTACTAGATACAAATATAATAAATAAAAGTACAACGGCGGTCACTACACAAGTGAACCAACCTACCAAGCAATCACCCTGAATAAAATGGTGTGCCAGCAAGCCGCTAAGGAAACCTGTACATCTAAACCTGCAGGAAAATTTGGCACAACGGGGGTGAGTTGCCAACTCATGAGTAGAAGGCATCTGCGAGTAGAAATCGCATGCACGACGATCTCCTAGGTCATAATAATATACATATATAACACTAGACATCTAGTAGTGACAGGATAATAATCTATGCTTAAGTGCAATACTCAGTGCTCGTGTCAGTGTCACTAAACAGTAATGAGTCACATATCTGATGTATGAATGCATCATGAATGAGAAAATCAACCACGAAATCTGAATAATCTGATATAAGAAAAACATCAATGAATCTTATATAATAAAACTGAAACATCATCAGTGAAATCGACAGAAAGTCCGTGTCAAGCATCGACACTATATCTCAATATCTCAATGTCTCAATATCTCGGGCTCTGTCAGTCCGGATCGGCCCATAGCATCAAATCTCACGACTACGACGGTATCCTCCGGATATCCGCCGCGCCAGACATCACCGGTAGGTAGTCCGTGCCCCTGCCAGACTCATCATCCTCCATGAAATCACTCTCGCCCCGGGGTACCATACCGGGCCCACCATGTACCCGAAACGGTTCCTACTCCTCCTCGAATCGAGTCTCGAAATCCAACAGCAATCATGAAAACTCATGGCGGACGACACATACATCACGAGAAAACCGCAGCTTGCATTTTAAAATGAGAGAGAGAGAGAGAGAGAAGTTTACATATATTCTTGCGGTTTTCCCCCAAATCCAGAAATCTCATGGAAATCCGAAATCCAAGAATCAAGAGTAATTAAACAGTGGATATCGGCATAAAGCCCCAGAATAGTATATGAATGAATATATGAATGCATGAAGTATCTATGTAAAGAATGAAATCTCTAAGTTAACACATGAGAGCAATCATACAAATATTTTTTGGTAACTAGCATTTAGCTGATTATATCAATGAGATAATATGTTCTAAAGTATACGTGGCATGGCAATTACCGATGATGATGTGTGTGAGCCGGCAAACAAGTGTATGTGAAACATGCGCATCATTGGTAATGGTGCCGGTGTCCTAACAAGCAGGGTTCATAATTATTAAAGAAAACACGTGCATAAGCATAAAATGCGATGAGAGCAACATGAACATACGAAGAATGATGAAGTAACCGTAACAATGAAGAATATACGTTATCCCAATACGAGTCATACAGTTTGGTGTTTGAAATAGCACAAATCGTGGTTTTTAGAAAAATAGGGGCTACGGGGTTTTGAGAAAAGATGCGACCTTTGAAAAATCCGTAGTATCCCTCAGGCTGTCTTTAAAAATGCGCACGATTCGTTAGTTTTGAAAATATGTATGACTCGAGCCTAAACTAACATCTACCTAACCAACTAAGGGACTAAACTCAAGAACTGGTCGAAAGGTAAGAAAAATCCACCTAAAATCCGAGTCGATATCTCTAGTAGTCGGCGATCCATCCTCAATAGCGTCACGTACATAGTACGACTTCCTCGAATCAAGAATGCGGATCAATCATCACATCTATACCTCGTACGGTAAAATCCATCGTACGGCATCCCAAAATCGGGGTATGGGTCAACTATCATATATATATCATCATTCATATGGTATCATCGTTAAACAATATCATGATCTGGTTACTGACCTAAAGTCTCGTGCAATCCAATGTCATCAACACATATTATCATATATGAGTATACATCGCACAAGCGATCCATTATAAATATCATAACATATCTCATATCATATCTCGATCATATTTCAACTATCATATATATCATCATTCACATGGTATCATCGTCCAACGATCCGCTATAATATCATAACATATCTCATATCATAACTCGGTCACATATTAAATATCTCACGGCATCATTCCCGATCATATCAACTCATTCCCAAGTATCACGTAATATCCTCATCACCCGTGTGTGTGTGTGTGTGTGTCTGTGTGTGTGTGTGTACTTACTGTAGGGTTGCTAGGCATGCGTACAAGGGTCTACGAGGCATCAACTATGCCCGATTAAAATTTTAGCCGTGCCGAACAACTCTAATACGAATCTTTAAACTAGGGTTTAGGCGAAAACTTGCATGTTAACAACTTTAACACTAAGTGAAAGGCATTACTACCTTTGTAGATCCGGTCCTTCACTTCAATAGCTCCATGTAGATGTCACCTTCACTGCGATCATGAACTTCGGACTCTAGAGAAGATCCACAAGAAGAACGAATGTGCTTGCTACGTTGACTTCGAGGCCGAAGATGATCTACGTCGGGGAGACACTAACTCAAGCTATTCCTTCACTAGGTCATGAACTTTATGAAGAGAACACACTCTACTACATGGCAAGTGGTAGAGGATGAAGAAGTAGGAAGTGGGCTCACTTTAGAATTGATTTTCTCACTCTTTTTCTCATGGCACCATTGAAGCTAGTAAGCTTTTGGATGGAGCTTGATGATGAAGAAGAAGAAGAAAGAATAATCCATCCAAATGAAAACTTGTCCTCAATAATGTAACCATGGGTGAGTTAAGCTATCATGCTTAATTCATGTAGAGAATTAACCAAAGCATTAGGTTAAAGGTTAGGTTAAAGAATATCAAAAGAAATGACAAAAGAGTGGACTTTGTCAAAGCTTCTCCAAGCTTCTTTAAGCTTGATTACTTTGACTAAGTTAAACCCTTTTGTTAAATCTTAAGATAAAATAATAACCCTAATCTTGGTATGAGTCTCATGCACCCATCTTTGATGTATCATCAAGCATGATACAATCATGTACACTTGCATATATCACATATAAACAATGTGCACAAACATGTGAGAAAATAAATCTTAAGTGAGCTAATACTAGTTAATGTAATGTAATATATCAAATATATATTAATATATTAAATTATTAAATCAACTCTTGATTTAATAATCCGGCTATAACCGACTAATATCAAAAGTAACAACTTATCGAATCAATACTTGATCCAATAACCCGGCTATATCGCATACAACCGATCAATGTCACAAATCGCGAGAATAGAATACGGTATCTCATATCGTATCAATCTCGGTCCCGCACATATCTCATATGCGCTCCTACTCCGTTTCGCTTGAGCCAGGAAACCCCTGTGTAGGACTATAAAGACTCGTCAATACGCCGGCAGTAGGTGATGATCATATCAAACACCCACAAGCCACAAGCGGTGTGCTAAACGTAACGGCCACCCGAGTATTGAGCGATCAGAAGATCAACAAGCAAGCCCGCTAGTACTCCTGCGAATCCAATCAGTAATACTCCCGTACAGTCCGGTCTCGTCGTCTGATATGTCGCATATCTCGCCTAGGGGGTGGTAAACGTCAGACCCCAGTAGCTCGATAAGTCGTGTCGATATGAGGTCTATAACAGTTCGAGAAACTACTGGTAACACTTACCAGTAAATCTCAGCAACCCTGGCCAGGGATTTCCGGTTATAGCCAATCGAACACAGCACAACATCAACTCCCTATACTGGGAGAGACGAATCCCCTCCTATCGCTCATTGCCTCCATGTGATTCGGGACTGTACCCAAAAACCACCGTTTTGCACGCCCTCTTAGACGTGGTAAGGTGGAAATCAAAGCACAGTGGGAATCACACAAGACTCTATGACGATCTCAGGTCAACAGACTACTCTGTACCAGTGTCACCGGAGAACTGCCATCTGACGTGAGGTATAATACCATCTGGGAGTTCTCGGCGAGTCCGTCCAGTGTACCCAGTCTCCACTAAGCACCCGTACACCATCCTTGATGTCAAACACTGATGGATATGGGATCATCCATCGCCCATCATATGGGTCAAGATGCGTATATGCTAGTCTACTCTGGTGCATCGATGCCCTGTCTCGATACACCCTCGACTAGGAACAGTTATAGGATGTACTCGTCGACTACCATGGCCCCACTAGTATGATCTCATCATAGTCCCAGTAGTCGAGTACATATCCTAAGGGCTTTATCAACATGTATTAGAGACAATCAGAGTATATGTTATGATAAAGTACAACCAGATAGCATACTATCATGTCGAGCAAGAATGTCCTCCTATATACGTCCCAGCATCCACTACAATATATATCGTATGTACAGTAATGGCCTCTAGGGCATACATATAACTAACAATCTCCCACTTGCACTAGGGCCATCTGTTGTGGTATCACATACCCAACAATTAGTTGTGGTTGAAGTATCTCATACTCAACCATCCCATAAAAGTCTCTACTGGGGAAAATGCCTTTGTGAGTGGATCCGCGTTGTTGTCCTCTGTGTCTACTCTCCTAATCTCGATCTCCCTGGAGATCAACCATCTCCATGATCAGGTGATACTGCCTAAGAATTATATCTGGATTTCTGATGGGACGGGCGTTTCTTGGCAAAAGCCACAACTTCATTGTCACACAATGGTAGGAACGAAGTTCATCTCATGAACTAATATCTATCCAGACTGCCTCTTTTGTGGCATCCATGGTAACGATGTATCTTGCCTTTAATCGTCTAGTATGTCACGGTATCTGGCTTGGAACACTTCCAACATACCATCCCTCCATTGAGGGTAAAGACAATTCCTGCGACTGACATTCAGTCGTCCTTATCACTCTGGAACTTTTCCAGTGATTCTCCCCTGGATCGATTGATACCATCTTACTACAACTAGTGAGAATCCTAACATCCAATTAGATCTATCTCATAGATCAAAACTTAGGATTTATGAGGTATCACTTTGATCCTTTATGGAGAATCCTTGTGATAAGCGGAGATTGATCGAGCGTAGCATAGGAAACACCTTCCCTATCAAGAGTATGTCATCCACGTACTCTACGAGGATCATCACCATACTCCCTACTACCTTTTTGTATATACAAGGTTCATCTACCATTTTGATGAAGTCAAACTCTTTGACTGCCACAAAACAGACGTTTCAACTCCGCGATGCCTGCTTTATCCTATAAAGCAGCTTGTACACGTTTCCGCTGCTCCCACTATCTACGAAGCCCTCTAGCTATGTATTTATAGACGCTCTCTTCTAAAACATCATTTTAGAAAAGCAGTCATGACACCCAACCACCAGATATCGTAGTCATGGTATGTAGCCGTGGCAAGTAGGATCTGGATGGACTTAAGCATAGGCCCCAGAAAAAGGTTTCATCATTAGCCATAATTGGTCTATGATGCAAACCTTTAACAAGTCTAGCTTTGAAAGTCTCAACTTTTCCATGTACACCAAGTAATCTTCTCAAGATATATTTTCTCCTAATGGGGATTTAACCCTTCAGATAAAGCAACCAAAGTCCATACTTTGTTGGTGTATAAGGATTCCATCTCAGATCGCTAAGCATCCAGCCATTCTTACAGAGTCCCGCTCCTGATGACCAGCTCGAAACTAGTTGGGTCATCATCTCATGATGCAATCCTCGCTCCCACTGTCATAGAGAAACCGAAGTATCTCTCAGGTGGGTGAGGAACCCTACTAGATCGGCGGAGCGGCTGAGGTTCGTTGGAAACTATTGAATCCTCCGGTTCTACCAAATCGTCAGCTGTAGTTTGTATAGCTGGAACTCCTTCCAGTTCTACCTCATGTCCACTAATTTCTTCTCAAGAAATTCCCTTTCACAAAAGTGGCATGTTGAGAAACAAAACATCTTTTGTTTCTCGGTTAGGTAGAAGATATTCCCTTGCGATTGCTTGGGATATCCAACAAACTTCTACAGAACTGACTTTGCCTCGAGCTTGTCTGGATTATGCTTTTAGACATAGGCCGGACAACCCCAAATCTTAACAAACTTAAGATATGGGCTCTTCCCTTTCCATATCACATATGAAGTGGTAGGCAACTGATTTGATTTGAACCCTATTCAATAGGTATGCAGCTTCTCAAGTGCATAACTCCCAAAAGGAAATAGGAAACTCAGTAGTACTCATCATAGAGCACACCATATCACATAGGGTGTTTCTACTCCGCCCTGATATACCATCGTGTTATGGTGCATACGGAGGAGTATTGCTGAGAGAGAATCTCATTCTCCTTTAGAATAATCCAGGAATTCCGTGCTTAAGTATTCTCCTCCCTGATCACATCAAAGGACATAATACTTATACCCGTATTTTGGTTCTTTACTTCTAACTTATATTCCGTGAATATCTCAAAAGGTTCGGACTTGTGTTTCAACAGGAACATATGTCTGAATCTTGAGAGATCATCAGAGAATGTAATGAAGTACAAAGAACCGGTCTTGGCATGTGTAGACAGGGGACCTTCATACATCAGCATGTATCAATTCCAAAAGTTCACTAACTCTTTCTCTGTTTCCAATAAACAGAGCTTTGGTCATCTTATCTTTGTGACATGACCAGCAAGTTTCATAAGATGTAAATTCAAACTAATTTAAATATGCATCTAAATATAACTTCAGCTAGTCGGGTCGTATTGATATGACCTAGTCTACAATAGCTCAAGAAGGATTCGTTTATTTCTGAACTCTTCCTCTTGTGTGTGTTCTGTGTACTAAGAACTGTAGTTTGATTTAGAACGTCAATACTTTTAGATAACGTGCCTGAACCGATCAACTCTTGATATACGAAATGTTCAAAATATTATCCAACAATACAAAATTATATCATTTCTTTACTAATAAAGAGACTGATATGATGTTGTATATCAGGTTCGGTATCTAATAACATTCGTTCAGAATCAATGTATTCTTGTAATACAGGGTGATAGTGACCAACAGACTTGGCTGCAACACTTGCACCGTTTTCTATCTCATGAAACTTATTACCCGTTCTCAGTTCTCTACCTATCTGTAGCCCATGTAACAGATTACATATGCGGGATCCTGATCCGGTATTTCGTACCTAGGACGTAAAGGATACTGAGAAACAGTTCTGTATAATGAACACACCCAAAGATGATGCATCAACATGCACTTTCTTCATTTGGGCGGCTCGGGAATTCTGGTAATCCCCAATTTCTTGCTTTGTCTTATAACAATTATAAGTTGGAGCGGGACCAACGTTCCCCGGCTCAGTATAACAAGCGGGTTCGATCAATATATCCGTATTATTATCTTGATTAAGGCGTGATATGGTCGCTACCTGGAGAGAGAGAGAAGAAAACACTTAGCGTATGCTCTTGCAAGATCAGATTGGTTATTATTTTTATCTAATCAGGATAGCTCCCACTGTTTTTATCAAATCTTCCTTCAAACCCTAAAAAGAAATACTAGCCGGGATTAATTACACCCTACAATTTTGCCAATCTTTCAGCCAGGCCTGCGTCAGTACTTTGAGGGAGGTTCCCCGTGCTTTCGCACGGACCTAATTAAAGTAAACCTCGTTTTCCCAGAGGCGTAACCCCGTTAACACCTTTCTAGACACCTACTTGATCGGCTAATTGTAATGTGTAAAACTCTCCCAGGAGTAACTCTTACTCGCAGCGGGTATCGGGATCCAACTATCTCATAGAAGGTATGCAATCTCATTGCAAATTTCAATACTTGAAATTCCCGATAATCTTGACCCTAGCGTCCCATGACCTTGACGCAGGCCAACAAACCACAATGCGCTAGTCAAGTTCAACCCGTCATTTCTTGATTGAATTAAACTCACCCGCACGACCCTTGACGCAGGCCAACAAAGTCGCACGACTACCCTAATCCAATCTGCATCATATGCATAAACAGATAAATACTAGTTAGCTACCGCACACTACGCCTTGACGCAGGCCAACAAACGTAGCACGAATACTAAGTAGGACTTATCTGAAATGACGGAGGGCTACGACAGGTTTTTCTAAAAACCTATTGCGTAATGAACTTGATATCGTTGTAGAATCAAATAATTTTAAAATGGAGTGTTTTTTAGGCTTTTTCTAGTTTTGCTAAAGGGGTCACTCCCGGTGAAGGGATCGTCGGCCCTTTCCTTATCGAATAAGGTGCAGGATATTTCATAAATATCACTATGCAAAGCAAGAACTCTAAAAGCAATCAAAAGACAAACCGAGTGTTGTAGCATCTGCCAGTTATTGCTAAAGGGGTCACTCCCGGTGAAGGGATCTCGGCCCTTTCCTTATCGAATAAGGTGCAGGATGTTCTACAAGGAACACCACGATGCAAAGCAAGAACTGTAGCTACCTGTTTTTGAAAATTCGATTCCACAACATCTTTTAGGTTTCTTTTTCTTTCATTAATCATATTAATGAAGTCCCGTCATTTAAGCACCTAAACATCACAGATAAATACGACGGACACTTATGCCATCCGCATTCGCCTCGATGTCCCCTCGTGCACCGTTAGGTTAGGTAACTAACGGCAGAGCAGGGCAGGGCTAGCACGGGTGTAAAACATAAGTAACGTCTATATAATATATCATATATACTATATACAGTATTTATCACAGAACATCAAATGATCACATCACAGATATCGCAGCAGAAGAAACATATGAAACATTGGATATACTAGGGCGTCCGTGTTTTATTTTAAACCTCTATAAAACACGGATTCCACGGTCGCGATGAATAGCCAAACCCACACCCCTAGACCCCTACGAGAGCGGCAAGAAACCCTACCAATTCTAGAGTTAGGAGACCCGAACTCGACTGTCTCCCACTGGACTCCAGAACCCGGTTACTTGTGCTCTCCTCCTTGGGTCTATCCTAGTGCGGAAAAGTAAATAATATACAAAGGTAACATCATCCTCAGCCCGGAAGTGCCCCAATAAAAGAATATTACATACAAGTTTTTACATGAATGAAAATGAAAAACACTCATCTCACATAAAAAACCCCGGCTATTCAAACACGACAATCCAATATAACATATCCAGCAACACATAATACCACATGTCATCAACATAAGTAAAAATGCCCATCCCAATTGTCGTTGACATATAGCAACGAAACCGGGGATATCACATATTACACTTACGGTCACAGAAAAGAAAGTGTAAAACTACAACAGTTGGAATCCGCAACCTCTTTAGACATCGCATGCCTAACCAAATGAATTCCTTAGACATCGCATGCCTAACAATTATAAACCCCGCATTTTAGTCTCTTTATTGAAAACTCTTTTCAATATCAAGTCGGTAATTCAACAAGATTCCCGACAACCTGAACGAATGCTCGTCGCAAACTTTAGTAGACGGCCGCACCCCCGGATGCCGTCAACGAAGTGCACTAAGGCGGAACACCGCTGCCGCGAGCACCCGAACGGATGCTTTTGGCGACGGGGTTCTCCTACAGTCACTTGGTCGGGGGTATGGGGCATAGCTATCTATTAAGTTTACTCGGCGAGTATCCGCGTACGCTACGTGATTGCGACGGACTTTTGATCACATCAAAATTCCGTGGCAACCGATCAATTGAGACTAAACTGCTATGTTTATAACATTCAAATTAGTTATCTCATAACTAGATGTGAATTCCAAATATTGTATCACATTCCAGATAAATAGACAATGTTAAACTTTCCGATCGAATAATCAAACACCCAAGTTTTCCCGAAAAGCTACACTTGAGGGGAGTTTAAAAACATCCATTTCATGCCACAGTACCAACGGTCCAGCCGTAGAAGGGTCAAGCCAACGCCTCACATGTGGCACGCCGTACTGCCCCAAACCCTAAGGTTCAAAAGGCAGTTCAAGACGGTCACATAATCGAGTTAAGGTTTGTTGTCTTCTAGAGGGTCCATCGCGTTACTTGCACGACTTAGAACGTTCTTAAACTACGGAAAAATCCAACACTTGGAAATTTTCCGGCAGGGGAAAAAGTGAGATATTGACATCCGGTCGAACTTTTTAACACGTTCTAAATATCCGGAAAATATAAACAAAGTTAAATAATCCGATCGAATCAACGAGTCCCCAATACAACCCAGAAAACTCAACTCTTGAGTACAAATTAAAATTACCCAGAAAACACAGGACTTACATATGGAGATTACTGTGCAAACACTGGAGTAAGAGGCCACAGAATGGTCGCGGAACCGCCGCGCAACCAGGGGTACGGCCGCGGTTCTGCGGCGCTTTTATGGAGTTGGGCCTATGTGTTGCACAGTAATTCCCAGAAAACCCTGCTGAATTTTTTGAGTATTTTTAATTTGGAAAAATCCACAATTTCAAAAAATGTACAAAGAAGGGTTTGAATTAGGGTTTCGGGGTTCGATCGGATTTCTAACTTCGTCTACACTTCGTCTAAAGCTCTAGCTTGGCTCTTATACCACTGTAGGGTTGCTAGGCACGCGCACAAGGGTCTACGAGGCATCAACCATACCCGATTAAAATTTTAGCCGTGCCGAACAACTCTAATACGGATCTTTAAACTAGGGTTTAGGCGAAAACTTGCATGTTAACAACTTTAATACTAAGTGAAAGGGATTACAACCTTTGTAGATCCGGTCCGTCACTTCAATAGCTCCGTGTAGATGTCCCTTTCGCTGCGATCATGAACTTCGGACTCTAGAGAAGATCCACAAGAAGAACGAACGTGCTTGCTACGTTGACTTCAAGGCCGAAGATGATCTACGTCGGGGAGACACTAACTCAAGCTATTCCTTCACTAGGTCATGAACTTTGTGAAGAGAACACGCTCTACTACATAGCAAGTGGTAGAGGATGAAGAAGTAGGAAGTGAGCTCACTTTAGAATTGATTTTCTCACTCTTTTTCTCATGGCACCATTGGAGCTAGTAAGCTTTTGGATGGAGCTTGATGATGAAGAAGAAGAAGAAAGAATAATCCATCCAAATGAAAACTTATCCTCAATAATGTAACCATGGGTGAGTTAAGCTATCATGCTTAACTCATGTAGAGAATTAACCAAAGCATTAGGTTAAAGGTTAGGTTAAAGAATATCAAAAGAAATGACAAAAGAGTGGACTTTGTCAAAGCTTCTCCAAGCTTCTTCAAGCTTGATTACTTTGACTAAGTTAAACCCTTTTGTTAAATCTTAAGATAAAACAATAACCCTAATCTTTACCCTAATCTTGGTATGAATCTCATACACCCATCTTTGATGTATCATCAAGCATGATACAATCATGTACACTTGCATATATCACATATAAACAATGTGCACAAACATGTGAGAAAATAAATCTTAAGTGAGCTAATACTAGTTAATGTAATGTAATATATCAAATATATATCTATACATTAAATTATTAAATCAACTCTTGATTTAATAATCCGGTTATAACCGACTAATATCAAAAGTAACAACTTATCGAATCAACACTTGATCCGATAACTCGGCTATATCGCATACAACCGATCAATGTCACAAATCACGAGAATAGAATACGGTATCTCATATCGTATCAATCTCGGTCCCGCACATATCTTATATGCGCTCCTACTCCGTTTCGCTTGAGCCAGGAAACCCCTGTGTAGGACTCTAAAGACTCGTCAATACGCCGGCAGTAGGTGATGATCATATCAAACACCCACAAGCCGCAAGCGGTGTGCTAAACGTAACGGCCACCCGGGTATTGAGCGATCAGAAGATCAACAAGCAAGCCCGCTAGTACTCCTGCGAATCCAATCAGTAACACTCCCGTACAGTCCGGTCTCGTCGTCTGATATGTCGCATATCTCGCCTAGGGGTGGTAAACGTCAGACCCCAGTAGCTCGATAAGTCGTGTCGATATGAGGTCTATAACAGTTCGAGAAACTACTGGTAAGACTTACCAGTAAATCTCAGCAACCCTGGCCAGGGATTTCCAGTTATAGCCAATCGAACACAGCACAACATCAACTCCCTATACCGGGAGAGACGAATCCCCTCCTATCGCTCATTGCCTCCATGTGATTCGGGACTGTACCCAAAAACCACCATTTTGCACGCCGTCTTGGACGTGGTAAGGTGGAAATCAAAGCACAGTGGGAATCACACAAGACTCTATGACGATCTCGGGTCAACAGACTACTCTGTACCAGTGTCACCGGAGAACTGCCATCTGACGTGAGGTATAATACCATCTGGGAGTTCTCGGCGAGTCCGTCCAGTGTACCCAGTCTCCACTGAACACCCATACACCATCCTTGATGTCAAACACCGATGGATATGGGATCATCCATCGCCCATCATATGGGTCAAGATGCGTATACGCTAGTCTACTCTGGTGCATCGATGCCCTGTCTCGATACACCCTCGACTAGGAACAGTTAAAGGATGTACTCGTCGACTACCGTGGCCCCACTAGTATGATCTCATCATAGTCCCAGTAGTCGAGTACATATCCTAAGGGCTTTATCAACATGTATTAGAAACAATCAGAGTACATGTTATGATAAAGTACAACCAGATAGCATACTATCATGTCGAGCAAGAATGTCCTCCCTATATATGTCCCAGCATCCACTACAATATACATCGTATGTACAGTAATGGCCTCTAGGGCATACATATAACTAACACTTACTCACATACCTATACACACACACACACACACAAAACAAGTGTGTGTGTGTATGTGTGTGTGTCAACCTATATACTCTAGGGTCTCGCGACTAAGAACTAGACTAACAGTACTATCTTCCAACATACACAAATTCCGATCCGTGGTCTCCTAATACCTTTCTTACTCAGTATTTGTATCTCGCAATAACATATCTATATATAACTATATCAAGACCACGTCATATCCTACGAAGTTTGCGGGGGTGCTATACGTCATCCACCCGACTTCCCCCGTAAATATACATCTACCCATCTGGTCCTTGTCTGCCGAAGTCGATGCCACCATCTTCTTCTTCATCGTTCGAAGTCCACGTGAGAGGTACCTATATGTAAATATATAATATCGTAAACCGAAATCGTGGATAAAAAACCAAAACGGCACACGAAACACGCATAGGTTAAAACCTATGACCCGCTCATGCAAATGAACAAAATAACCCTCGACATCGGCGTACAAACACAAATTGATCGAGATAAAATCTAAACGTACAATCGTGGTTTCACAACTCACTAATTATAATATGAAATAAGTTGTAACTCATCAAAACCTCAAAATAAATCAAATCGATTTATTTCCGAAAACCTAGAAAGCATTCCTTTACCGTTTTACTTCAAATCTTGATATTTTAACAAAACTAGTGGCCACAATATTCGCTAAATATCATAACTAGGTCACACAAACCATTACTAAAATTTTATCTCACCAATTTATATAAATCGTAAAAATCTATTTTACAAATTTATCCAATTTTAACAATTTTATAGTAAAAATACCCAAATCAACAACTAGACTAAGTTTTGCATGATCTAAGCTGTTAAACTACAAATTATAATATTAATAATGTGATAAAAACCCTAACTAGAATTTAATCTCACATTTTTAATTAAATTCTAAAAACCTAGTTTGCAAAATAGCATAATTAGCACAATTTTAAATTAACAATTAGCAAACTTGCAACTAGTTTAGATTTTACATTTCCTTACGATGATAATCTACACTTTGTAACCATGATTACATGATAAAAACCCTAATTTGCACTCAAAACCCTTTCTGGAAAATTAAATCTTTAACATTAACACCATGATTAACTCCTAATTAGCTAGATGGAAGTAATTAGACAACAATTTAAATATGGGTTGGGATTTATACCTCACAACCAAGATATCTAGCATGCAACTTGACCTCCAAAATGGCTTCTTGCTTCATGAATCCAAACTAGATAGGTCAAGGAATAATGGGTAGGATTTAAATTAGGAATTTAATGAGGTTTGATTTGGATTTTTGAGGCAAAAATGATGAATTTTTGAGAGAAAATGAGATGGGGGAAAATGAGGGCAGCAATGAGGAGGGCTCGGCCATAGCATGGGAGGAAAAGAAAGAGAGTGTAAAGTGTGTAGACATGTGTAGAAACTTCCCCCTTTTGACTTATATTGATTTCCTTTTTTAATTTTTGTTTTCTTTTAATTTTTTTTGAAGTGAAAAGAATGGAGAAAAATGAGTGGGGATGTGGGAAATATTTGGGGCTGCTACAAAGGGGGCTCGGCCACACATTTGGAGAGGGAGAGAGAGTGAGAAAAGAGTGTAGAAATGTGTAGAACTTCTTTAATTAATCATCTCATTTAAGTCTTTTCACAAATTTTTTTTTGTTTATTTTCTTTTCTAAATAATCCTAGAAAAGTCTAAAACCATGGAGAGATTTTGAGAAAGAATTTTGCATGTTACACACTTGTTTTAAATTGTCATGGTTCATTAAAATGTAATTAACCCACTCTCATTTGTAATTAGCACTAATTAAATGTTTAATTAAAAGCTTATATTAATATTTGAAATAATTAATTAAGGAAAAATATTTAAGTCAACTAATAATTTATAAGTCACTAAATAATATCAATTACTAGCAATTGCATAGTTAAAATAGACGTATTTAAGTCTATATTAAAAAATAATTGTACTTGAGTTTTACGGAAAATACGGTTTATTTTACCGATTATCAAAAAATTCACTAAAGGATTTTATTTATCTATTTATTTATTTTTAAAACGTTACAATCTTCCCCGCTTAAAGAAATTCGGTCCCCGAATTTAAAATTAAAACTCCCCCAAATACTATAACATTTCAGCAAAACACTCAAGTCGCCGGGGCTCCGATGTCATAAATACTTAAAACAAATTTTAGCGCAATGCATGCGCATGAAAAACAAGTACATAACTCAAAATCAAAACTCCGTCAAGTATAACGCAATCATCGGAGTTATGGTGAAAATATAAAAGGTCAAAGTCCAATACGAAAACGAACATGATATACATCAAAACTATAACTTGTATATAGTACGCATCGTAATAAAATCATCCAACATCGGAAAAGAAATGCATGCAAAAACCCCTTTTTCAAATCGCTGTGCAATGCGCGTATCACAGCACAGGTAGCGGACGTTCATTTTAAGGAAAAATAGCTATACTTATATACCTTTTATTTAACATACACATCCCGCCTTTTAAAAATAATTTAGAAGGGTTTTCTTTGTAAAATGTTTCGTGTCATCTCAGACACATAAGAAAATATTGAGGCTATAGCTCCTTTTTGGAAATCCCTTCGGTAACTATCAATGCATGTAAAAACACCTAGGTACTGTTCTCAGAACAGTCCTACTCGGTTACTACACTAAATAGTAAATATCATAAAAACGTACTGCTCAAAATGAAATCAATCGCAAATACAGTATACAAAACACCAAGTGCGTCCAGTGCGCACGGAAATCGAAACCAAATACAGATGCCACGAATATGCACAGAAACAAAACGGAGTGCAATGGGTGTGCACCAAAAACACCTTGTCAAGTGCAACGGGCATGCACGACAACCATATCAGGTGCATCTAATCTGCGCAAATCCCGATTTAGTGCATCTGGTGTGCACAAAATCGCATCAAGTGCACCAAAATCATGGGCAACCCATATACACGAAATCAAATCAGTATCTCAGAATATATAAAATCAAAATCAAGTGCAATGGGTATGCACAAAACGAACATCAAAATAACTGATACACGGAACACTGATCAAGTGCAAAGAATGAGTACATAGAAGACTAATCATAAAACGAAATCCTCAAGATACCAAAATCCAAACAACGGAAATGTGAAATTCAAATCACCAAATCACAAATCGTAACACTGACGTTGATGTGCTCCTTCTCTAATGTCGAAGGGTGTCGGTGCATCCAAAGCTAGCAGAGCAAGATATCTTATTGCATCCCGTTCATGTTCTGGCGCCTTGTGCCCTTAGGCTCCCGTCTTTCATTGCAGATTGTCAGCTACCTAACTCATCAGCTCTGCGGCCCAATATGGAAATGATGACGGAAACGGTTCCGCTATGGCACATCCTCTAAAATCTCTGGCCAACAATCATAGTCACTCATAACACGTCTCATCGATGATGCCGAACTTTGGCCTACTGGGTGTACGTAATACGACCGATCCTGGGTCCAAGTCTACTCTTTTCTCTGGTGTCGACTGATTCGAACTCGTCTCTTCATAGCTGTATGAACGGCGCTACAACAACTATACTCATATCTAGAGTCTCCCAAGTAATGTATCCCATCATATGATATCCGGACTACGTTAAACTTTTCGATCGATTCATCAAAGTCCCAAAATTCCCCGAGAGCTCAACACTCGAGTACAGTTTAAAATATCCAGTACATGCCACAGCACCTGCAGACCAGCCGTAGAAGGGCAAACCCAACCCTCACTAATGGCACCGCGGAACTACCACAAACCCTATGGTTCAAAGGCGTTCTCATGGTCATTATGTCGAGTTAGGGTTTCATTCTTCTAGAGGGTCTATAGAATTACCTGCATGTTCTTCCGAATACCTTAAACTTGCGAAAATAGGTTTCTAAAATTCGTTCGAATCTTTTAACTTCGCCTATACGACATGTGAATACCCTTCGTCCGCACGCTAAACAATGCCTCGATCCTCAGGAATAGACGATACAGTAACGGTCATCACATTCTAACCGGTCTCTAGCAGTGGCCCTAACACCCGACGCAGATATCAAACGCTTGGGTCCACGAGAAAACATAGTAAACGACCGAAACGCTCATGCTGACCGCAATTCTAGCCGCAGCTCTGTCTGCCCGTGCGACCGTGGTAACAGAAACCACCATCCGATATCAATGAGGATAGATCATAAGAACGAATAGAAATATGGGGCAAAGAAATGTACATTCTAAGGCTTCTTAAGTGGAGTAGCGTATCGTAAGTATGCCGCGGAACATACATATGGTACGTCACTCTACATTAGTCACCTACTCCATCAACCAAGGGTCATCCTACACGTAGAAGGTAAAACTTAACGCTCTGATACCAACTTTGTCACAACCCGAAGGTACGGAACGTGACCAGCACTTAAATTACGAAACGTCTAAACGCGTAACGAAATATAAGTAAGCCGAAGCCCAGAAATCTAAACCATTTAAATGAAGAAGTGAAGGAAAACATGTTTAAAAGCAACATCAAATTTTCTCAAAAATTTCGGCAGAGTCTCCTTTGTAAAAACTGGCCCCAAACGGGTACAAACAAGAAATATATACACAAGCAATAATAAAAGGCATCCCCAAGCGGGAGCTAGCTCTTCGTCAATTGGCGGACACAACCACGCAAACAAAATAATATACAACGCCGAAGGGCGAGGAACAAACTCTGAAGAAAACCAAAATTCACTAGAAAACCATAACAATACAAGCGCGACTCTAAGGTCGAAAGAATAAACAACTGGTCTTCTAAATCTATCAAATAATACAGGTCTGGTTGATGGAACTTACTAGATACAAATGTAATAAATAAAAGTACAACGGTGGTCACGATACAACTGAACCAACCTACCAAGCAATCACCCTGAATGAAATGGTGTGCCAGCAAGCCGCTAAGGAAACCTGTACATCTAAACCTGCAGGAAAATTTGGCACAAAGGGGGTGAGTTTCCAACTCGTGAGTAGAAGACATCTGTGAGTAGAAATTGCATGCACGACGATCTCCTAGGTCATAATAATATACATATATAACACTAGACATCTAGTAGTGACAGGATAATAATCTATGCATAAGTGCAATACTCAGTGCTCGTGTCAGTGTCACTAAACAGTAATGAGTCACATATCTGATGTATGAATGCATAATGAATGAGAAAATCAACCACGAAATCTGAATAATCTGATATAAGAAAAACATCAATGAATCTTGTATAATAAAACTGAAACATCATCAGTGAAATCGACAGAAAGTCCGTGTCAAGTATCGACACAATATCTCAATATCTCAATGTCTCAATATCTCGGGCTCCGTCAGTCCGGATCGGCCCATAGCATCAAATCTCACGACTACGACGGTATCCTTCTGATATCAGCTGCGCCAGACATCACCGGTAGGTAGTCTGTGCCCCTTCCAGGCTCATCATCCTCCATGAAATCACTCTCGTCCCGGGATACCATACCGGGCCCACCATGTACCCGAAACGGTTCCTAATCCTCCTCGAATCGAGTCTCGAAATCCAACAGTAATCATGAAAACTCATGGTGGACGACACATACATCACGAGAAAACTGCAACTTGCATTTTAAAATGAGAGAGAGAGAAGTTTATATATATTCTCGCGGTTTTCTCCCAAATCCAGAAATCTCATGGAAATCCGAAATCCAAGAATCAAGAGTAATTAAACAGTGAATATCAGCATAAATCCCCAAAATAGTATATGAATGAATATATGAATACATGAAGTATCTATGTAAAGAATGAAATCTCTAAGTTAACACATGAGAGCAATCACACAAATATTTTTTGGTAACTAGCATTTAGCTGATTATATCAATGAGATAATATGTTCTAAAGTGTACGTGGCATGGAAATTACCGATGATGATGTGTGTGAGCCGGCAAACAAATGTATGTGAAACATGCGCATCATCGGTAATGGTGCTGGTGTCCTAACAAGCAGGGTTCATAATTAAAAGAAAACACGTGCATAAGCATAAAATGCGATGAGAGCAACATGAACATACGAAGAATGATGAAGTAACCGTAACAATGAAGAATATACGTTATCCCAATACGAGTCATACAGTTTGGTGTTTGAAATAGCACAAATCGTGGTTTTTAGAAAAATAGGGGCTACGGGGTTTTGAGAAAAGATACGACCTTTGAAAAATCCGTAGTATCCCTCAGGCTGTCTTTAAAAATGCGCACGATTCGTTAGTTTTGAAAATATGTATGAATCGAGCCTAAACTAACATCTACCTAACCAACTAAGAGACTAAACTCAAGAACTGGTCGAAAGGTAAGAAAAATCCACATAAAATCCGAGTCGATATCTCTAGTAGTCAGCGATCCAGCCTCAATAGCGTCACGTACATAGTACGACTTCCTCGAGTCAAGAGTGCGGATCAATCATCACATCTATACCTCGTACGGTAAAATCCATCGTACGGCATCCCAAAATCGGGATATGGGTCAACTATCATATATATATCGTCATTCATATGGTATCATCGTCAAACAATATCATGATCTGGTTACTGACCTAAAGTCTCGTGCAATCCAATGTCATCAACACATATTATCATATATGAGTATACATCGCACAAGCGATCCATTATAAATATCATAACATATCTCGATCATATGTCAACTATCATATATATATCATCATTCACATGGTATCATCGTCCAACGATCCGCTATAATATCATAACATATCTCATATCATAACTCGGTCACATATTAAATATCTCATGGCATCATTCCCGATCATATCAACTCATTCTCAAGTATCACGTAATATCCTCATCACCCGTGTATATGTATGTGTCTGTGTGTGTACTTACTCACTTACCTATATATACATATATGTATATATATACATATATGTATGTATATATACACACCCAAGAAAATAAGTGTGTGTGTGTGTATGTGTGTGTCAACCTATACTCTAAGGTCTCGCGACTAAGAACTAGACTAACAGCACTATCTTCCAACATACACAAATTCCGATCCGTGGTCTCCTAAAACTTTTCTTACTCAGTATTCGTATCTCGTAATAACATATCTATATATAACTATATCAAGACAATGTCATATCCTACGAAGTTGCGGGGGTGCTATACGCCATCCAACCGACTTCCCTCGTAGATATACATCTACTCACCTGGTCCTTGTCTGTCAAAGTCGATGCCGCCATCCTCTTCTTCATCGTCCGAAGTCCACGTGAGAGGTACCTATATGTAAACATATAATATCGTAAACCGAAATCGCGGATAAAAACCAAAACGACACACGAAACGCGCATAGGTTAAAACCTATGACCCGCTCATGCAAAAGAACCAAATAACTCTCGATATCGGCGTACAAACGCCAATTGATCCAGATAAAACGTAAACGTACAAATCGTGGTTTCACAACTCACTAATTATAATATGAAATAAGTTGTAACTCATCAAAATCTCAAAATTAATCAAATCGATTTATTTCCGAAAACCTAGAAAGCATTCCTTTACCGTTTTACTTCAAATCTTGATATTTTAACAAAACTAGTGGCCATAATATTCGCTAAATTTCATAACTAGGTCATACAAACTATTACTATAATTTTATCTCACCAATTTATATAAATCCTAAAAATCTATTTTACAAATTTATCCAATTTTAACAATTTTAAACTAAAAATACCCAAATCAACAACTAGTCTAAGTTTTGCATGATCTAAGGTATTAAACTACAAATTATAATGTTAATGCTGTGATAAAAACCCTAACTAGATTTTAATCTCACATTTTTAATTAGATTCTAAAAACCTAGTTTGCAAAATAGCATAATTAGCACAATTTTAAATTAACAATTAGCAAACTTGCAACTAGTTTAGATTTTTCATTTCCTTACGATGATAATCTACACTTTATAACCATGATTACATGATAAAAACCCTAATTTGCATTCAAACCCCTTTCTTGAAAATTAAATCTTTAACATTAACACCATGATTAACTCCTAATTAGCTAGATGGAAGTAATTAGACAACAATTTAAACATGGGTTGGGATTTATACCTCACAATCAAGATATCTAGCATGCAACTTGACCTCCAAAATGGCTTCTTGCTTCATGAATCCAAACTAGATAGGTCAAGGAATAATGGGTAGGATTTAAATTAGGAATTTAATGAGGTTTGATTTGGATTTTTAAGGCAAAAATGATGAATTTTTGAGAGAAAATGAGATGGGGGAAAATGAGGGCAGCAATGAGGAGGGCTCGGCCATGGCATGGGAGGAAAAGAAAGAGAGTGTAAAGTGTGTAGACATGTATAGAAACTTCCCCCTTTTGACTTATATTGATTTCCTTTTTTAATTTTTCTTTTCTTTTAATTTTTTTGAAGTGAAAAGAATGGAGAAAAATGAGTGGGGATGTGGGAAATATTTGGGGCTGCTACAAAGGAGGCTCGGACACACATTTGGAGAGGGACAAAGAGTGAGAAAAGAGTGTAGAAATGTGTAGAACTTCTTTAATTAATCATCTCATTTAAGTCTTTTCACAATTTTTTTTTGTTTATTTTCTTTTCCAAATAATCCTAGAAAAGTCTAGAACCATGGAGAGATTTTGAGAAAGAATTTTGCATGTTACACACTTGTTTTAAATTGTCATGGTTCATTAAAATGTAATTAACCCACTCTCATTTGTAATTAGCACTAATTAAATGTTTAATTAAAAACTTATATTAATGTTTGAAATAATTAATTAAGGAAAAATATTTAAGTCAACTAATAATTTATAAGTCACTAAATAATATCAATTGCTAGCAATTGCATAGTTAAAATAGACGTATTTAAGTCTATATTGAAAAATAATTGTACTTGAGTTTTACGGAAAATACGGTTTATTTTACCGATTATCAGAAAATCCACCTAAAGGATTTTATTTATCTATTTATTTATTTTTAAAACGTTACAAAGGGTGCTAACGAAACAAAAGAAAAAATATACGATTAAGTCTTAGTTGCGCGAACATGAAGCCTTTAAGGTGTTTTCTCACCCGGTGTCCTAAAATCATCTGGTTTGGAAGTTATCAGCCAAATGTTTGTTACGAAGTGACCAAGTGGTGTTTATGCCCTAGAGGCCATTACTGTATCATACTAGTTTGTATATTATTTAATGGAAGCTTGGGATATTCACAGTTGTATTGACAGTCTTGCTAAAAATGGTAGTATGCTACTTGGTTTGTTTCTACTTTAATATGTGCATGTGTTTCTTTTAACATATCGCTTATACATATTAGTAGAGACCTTAGGATCTTTGCTTGATTACCAGCGTTGTGATGGCAGTCACACTAGTGGGGGCTGGATAGTGTACAAGCACATCCTTTTTCAGGTCCCTAGCCGTAGGATTATCGAGACAGGGCATCGATACTCCAGAGTAGACTAGTGTATACGCTTCTCATCCCAGCAGGGGAAATGGTCTATCCCACAGCCATTAGTACGTTGTACTGGAGATAGTATGCAGGTGCTCGTTGGGTTACGGGTATACCGGACAGGACTCGCAGGGAACTGTTGGTTGGTATTATACCCGTCGTCAGTTAACGGTTCCCAGGTGACATGAGTACAGCATAGTCCGTAGACTTGACACTGCTGCTTCGCCTCGAGTGTGTTCCCACTGTTCTTAGATTCCTACCCTACCACGGCTCGACTGAGTCGTGCAAACAGGTAGCAGTTGGGTGCAGTCCCAAAGCACTTGGAGGCAGTGGCGGTTAGATAGGATTCGTCTCTCCCAGTATTGGGAGTTGATATCACGCTGTGTTTGGAGAGCCATTACGCAAGGTCCCTGACCAGGGCAAGCGAGATTTACTGGTAGGTGTTACAGTAGTTTCTCAAGGTGTAATGGGCTTCACTTCGACACGACTTATACCGCTTTTAGGGGACTGACGCTTGCCGCCCCCTAGGCCCGATATGCGATAGTCTTAGACGAACAGACCGAACTGTACGGAGATTGTCACATCAGGCTCAGTAGGAGTTCGGATGGGTTTCCTCATCGGCCTTCTTATCGACATCTACCTGGGGACTATTACGTACAGCTAGTACCGCTTGCAGCCTGTGGTTAAACCCACTGCCAGCGTAGTGTCAAGTCTTTAGAGTCTCACACAGAGAGTTTCCCTGCTTCGGGCAAAACGATATAGAGGTCGTATGGTTTTACGACAGGGTTCAGACATATACGTGTACTTGTGCACGTATGATGTTCGGACAGATTATACTAACGGGCCTTAGTTTAAGCCAGATTCTAGTATTGGATTATTAGATTTATGCAGTCTCAGTATATCCTTGTTTTTCGTAAATACGGATGGGAGGGGCATTCTTGTAATTAGTCGAGAAGCTTCTAGGAGAAACGTGACTCATTTAGATTTAATTCATTTATGAATTAAACTAAATGAGGTGGAGAGCTTATGTGTTATTATCATTAATTGCACCATGACTCATGAGATGATTCATCTCAAGAATTAAATGAAGCATGGATGATATTTGTGCAAGATATTTGTGCAAGATATTTTTATATGCTTCATATTATTCAAAGTGAGAAGGGTTCAATTCATAATTAACAAACACACACTCTCTCTCTCCTCAAGCTCTCCTCTTCTTCAACCTAACCCCAATCCTCTCATGTGTTGAGATCCCAAGGGTTAGAAAGACTAATAGATTCTTAATCCACTTCTATATCTTCTAGGTCACTTGGATTATCAATCCTAACCACTTAGTTATCTCAAGTTAGAGGTTAAAACTTGGAGAAGGAACTCTCGAATGGATCTTCTATTACATCGAGGAGGCCGACGAGGAGGTGAACAACAAGAACAAGAAGGACTAGTATCTTGAGGTATAATCATCTATCATAATAGTTTAGCACTTCTAGATAGTTTGTTTGTTAGGGTTTAGCAAAGATCCGTAAAGTTAGTCGATATTACCTTGAACAAAATGATTGTTTTACCTATTCCGCCTCCCCGCATCTTGTGGGGTGTGTAACGTCGACTTACAGTGGTATCAGAGCCTAGCTAAACCATAACTAACATGTTAGTAAAGTCTTTAGAAATTCGATCGCAAAATAATCCCGAAAAAACGACGTTTTCACTAAGTTTCTGCCGATTTTAAATTAGGGTCTAAAAATTTTTCACGGACTCTTAAAAATACAGGCAGGGTTTTTAAAGAATTGTGAAGAAATTTGGGGTCGTGACTCGTCTAAACCACCGCGGAACCGCGGTCGATCCAAGCGATCCGCCGCGGATCCGCGGCCGAGTTGACACCGAGTCAACCCAAATTTGCTCAGTTATTCTTCTGTGTTGATGTTGTGTTTTCTGGGATGTTTTGTTTCTGCTGAGTTTTTATGTGCACAGAGAATTGTTTGGAGTAGATTCATATGTGTTGTTTGATCGAAATTCTAAGAACTTTGGCTAACTGGATTGTATCTGTGTTGTGATTAATGTGTTCGTAAATCTCCCCTAACTGCTAGTATGTCAGTTAGCAGGGGGTTGCACATTTCTGTAATGGTTTTTACTGGTTTGTGAATGTGAACTTGTTGGATTGTCGTGAATGGATAGCCGGGGATGTGAGACGGGTGTTTCTTTCATTCAAATGTAAATTGTAATTTGTTGTAATATTCTTTTGCGGGGCACATCCGGGTTGAGGTTGTAGCCACCGTTGTATTATTTCATTTACTATTTTCTGCTCCTAGGATAGACCCAAGGTGGGGTGCAAAAACTACAGGGTATTTTGAAGTGTTTAGTGGCCTACTCACGTCGTTGAGGGAGACCGCTTCACTTCGGGTACTTGACGGGTAGTTTGCCGTACCCGTAGGGGTCTAGGGTGGGTTAGCTATTCATCACGACTGTGTAATCCGTATTTCATTGCAGTCTTAAAGGGAATGCGGATTCCTAGAATATCCAATATGTTCATCTGTGATCTGGAATGCCTATTATTGCGTTTGACGAATGTACGATATCTATATATGATATCTAGTAGGCGTTGCTTATGTTTTGCATCCGCGCTAGCCCAGCCCCTGCTCTGTCGTTAGTTAAGTAACCTAACGGGTAAATGACGGGGCCCAGTGGCGAATGCGGATGGCATAAGAGGACGTTGTATTTTCGTTGTTTTCTGCAATGATAGGTTAAATGATGGGACGCATTATTTTAATGCAAAGAAAATAAACCAAAGTTGAATCGTTGGAACAATTTAAAAGAAACCACTCGGTTATTTTAAAAGAGCAGAATTTTTAATTGCAGGAGCTTTAACCACTCCTTTTTTAAAAGCTATCAGGTTCCTTCGGTTATATCAAGTTCACTACGTTCACGGTTTCCAGTCGTAGCCCTCCATCATTTCATATGAATGGTCAGTAGTATTCAAGCTATGTTTGTTTGGCCCTTAGTCAAGACATAGTGATTGGTAGCTGCTGGGGTGTTCACATGTAGCATAGATAGATGCGTTGGTTTGGGACAGTCGTATTACTTTGTTGGCCCTTAGTCAAGAGTATATACGGTTGGGTTCAAATCAACCTGAATAATGACGGGTAGAACTTGACATGTGACTTATGATTTGTTGGCCCTTAGTCAAGGTCATAAGAGCATGGGGAAAAAATCCACATCGAGAGTTTCTAAAGAAACTGAAACTTGCTAGTGTTGCATACCATTTGGAGTTTGATAATATTGGTAGGATTCCTTCAGCATTATCACACGATGATATTTGGATCCCGATCCTACTGTGAGTATATGCTACTTATCGGGAGATTCGTCACTTAACGATCAATGTTATAAACTAAGTAGCTGTCTAGAACGGTGTTAGCGGGGCTATGCCTCCAGAGAAAAGAGGTTATTTAATTAAGGAATTTCGCGAAAGCGTCGTAAAACCTCCCTCGAAGTACCGACACTAGCCTGGCTGAACGGTTAAGCAAGTATTGTACGGTGAGATCAGTCCTGACTAATTCTTCTTTTATGGTTTGAGGAAGGATTTGAGAAACAGTGGGAGCCATCCAGTTTAGATAAACTAAAAACCAATCTAAACTTGCAAGAGCATCATGCTAAAGTGTTTTCTTCTCTCTCTCTTAACTGCAGCGACCTTGTGACCATGACTAGGTTACATCTAGATAACAAGTTGACTGAATCTGACTTTTATGACTGGCAAAGGTCTGTCCAGATATCCATTGCCTATGACAAGCTGGACTACCCTATTACTACTCAAGCCCCGCCGTCCCAGGTCCAGTTCCCACCATCGCGGATATGGATATCCGTCAGACAAGGGAAAAGGATAGTGCGAATGCCAAGGGTCAGTTGATGGTGTATACCAGAAGAAGCACGAGAAGATGGACTTAGTTTCCATCTTCCTCCATAACAAAGATTTATATGGAGAGAAATCTCGTGTCACGAGATATGAGACCTCAAACGAATTTCTTCAAGCGAGGTTGGCTGTCGGGTCATCTGTAAGGGACGATGTCCTTACGATGACTAGCTATATTGATGAGCTCACGGACCTGGAGACAACGTTGGGAAACAGGTCATATGATGACTTATTTCCACAGTCCCTACCCTCTACTTACACCCTGAAAGAAACCAGGGAGACACCCACTCTGCTTAATGGGGGACCTTCTTCTTCTGCATCCAGGACGAAAGCAAAGGGTGAGAAAAAGAAGACCTCCATAAAACCGATACACGGTGTCAGTGAAGTAAAAAGAAAGGGAAGAGCAAAAGTTTCGGGACTTGCTGTAGGGAAGGAGGGATGTTCCTATTGTTATGGGAACGGGCATTGGCAGAAGGATTGCAGGGCTTTGGAAGCCAGTAGCCAGGATTCGAAGCATGTTGTGGCTTCGGCCTCGAGTGTGTTTGTAATTGAGAACTGTTTGTCAATTAACTCTACTTCCTGTGTACTAGATACCGGAGCAGGATCTCATATCTGTAATTCATTACATGCTTTGAGAAACCGTAGAGTTATTAGGGTAGGCGATTTGTCTCTCAGAGTTGCGAACGGAATGAGCGTGGACGCTGAATCCGTGGGAGAATATCGCCTAGGTTTGATAAGTGGGCAGATATCGATTCTACGTAACTGTTTGTATGTACCTAGTTTGACTTGTAATATCTGTTGGAGATAGTGCCCTCAGAGTCAATTATTGGATCACAGGAACGTGATTGCAATGATTGAGGGAGGACTTATCTCGGTAGGACAGTCTTACTCAAGATGATAGTATGCAATCTGGTTTATCTTTATCATCGTGTACTGCTTTAGGTAACCTTACAGGTCACTATTGCACGTTGATAGAGCCCCTAGGATTCTTGCTTGACTACCAGCAGTATGAGGGCGATCATATACGTGGGAGCTAGGGTCTATAAGCACTTCCTTAAAAGGTCCCTAGTCGTGGGAATTTCGAGACAGGGCATCGATTCTCCAGAGTAGACTAGTGTATACAGTCGAGACCCCGACGAGGGGCGGTGGCCGGTCTTACAAGCCACTGGTGTCAGTTGGTTCACCTAAGATGTATACAGGTGCTCATTGGGTTATGAGTACACCGGACATGACTCGCCGGGAACATGCTAGTTGGTCTTATACCAGATGTCAGATAGCAGTTCCCTGGTGACATGTGTACAGGTTAGTTCATCGACCTGAGATCGTCATTTGTCTCGTGTGAGTTCCCACTGTACTTTGATTACTACCCTACCACGCTCAAAGGAGACGTGCAAATAGGTTTTAGTTGGGTACAGTCCTGAGCCACATGGAGGCAGTGAGCGGATCTTCAGGGGTTCGTCTCTCCCGGTATTGGGGGTGAGGTCGCGCTGTGTCTAGGAGAGCCATTACACGAAGTCCTTGGCCAAGGCAGGAGATTTACTGGTAGGTATTCCAGTAGTATCTCAGGATGTTCTAGGCTACACTCCGACACGACTTGCACCGCTATTGGGGGTCTGACTTTTACCAACCCCCTAGGCCCGCCATGCGATGCTCATAGACGAACGGACCGGACTGTATGGATATTGTCACTGACAGGCTCAGTAGGGTGTCAGGATGAGTTCGCTCACAGACGTCCCTTTTGGTCAATAGCTGGTGGCCCGTCACGTATGGCTAATACCTCTGACGTGCTAGTGGTTAAATCCACAGCCATAGTATTGACGAGTCTTTAGAGTCCCCCATACACAGTTACTCAAGTTTCGAGCGAAACGCTGTAGAGGCCGTATGGAGATATGGCAGGGTTCGATCAGCACGGATCGTGATCGGACGGATTATACTAGCGGGCTTTGGTTTAAGCCGGATCCTAGTATTGTACAGTGTAGTTTTGTCTCTTTGCATTTGTATTCAGTGGGAATACAAATGTGGGTATGTATATACAGTAGCGGGGTTTTCCTGTAATTTATTACGGGATCAGTTTTCTGAAGTTGTCAGTTTGCATTCCGTTCCGGCCAGTTTTCCTTTGTTCCTTCACGGCCAGACCTTTCGATGGAGGGGGTTATTTGCAAGTGTGCAAATAACATTTGTGGAGGGGTTTTCTTGCATTATTTGGCTTCCTCATCATGAGATTCCATTTTAATCTCATCCTTTGCATTTATTGTGATGGTTTGTGAAAGGATTGAAATATGAAATGGGTGTGACTTTAATCTAGCATTATCTTTTCTTTTTCCTCTCTTGATTAATCATTCATTTTTTTCCTCCACCCATTTGTACGGGCCGGCCACTTTGGTGAGGTAAAGGGTTTTCATTTTTATGTGTGGATATTTCTCATCTCATTCCTTGCAAAAATGAGTGCACCATTTTTCCTCCAAAGCTTTTTCTCTCTTTACCTCCATCAAAGGCAACTTCACCCCAAAGAGACAAACTATTCTACACTACACCTATAGCACCCTTGGGCACGTCGGCTCGCCAACTTCGTGCCCGATTTGCCTCGGTCCAGAGGTGGGAGCCCGTAAAAGAAATCGGCTACGTGGTGCCCTTTCCGACGAGGAGGTGACGAACGGTGATTCCGCGGGAGATCGGGACGACGACGAGAAGACCGAAGGACACGGATCGCTCAGTATATCTCTCTACCCTTCTTTTAGTTTGCTAGTAGTTAGGTTAATGGCCCGATCCGGGTTAATAGTGCGCGGTGGTGCCGGTTTGCAAGTTTCGCAAAGTTTTTCGTTTCCGCATTTCCGGCGTCGGATTGACGGCCGGGGCGCCGCCGTGCACTTACATTGGTATCAGAGCCACGCCATTAACCTAGTTTAGCTTGGTCTAACGTGTTTACATCTTTGATCGAACAAAAATCCCAAAACCGCATTTTCATGTACATCTGTTCTCTGTCGATTTTGTTTTGGCTCAGAAAGTTTTTTGAAGTGTTGCAGAATGATGTGCAGGGAATTCTAAGACTTCTGTAGAAATTTGATCACGTGAACACACTATACTACCGCGGAACCGCGGCCAAACCCATGCTTGGGCCGCGGTTCCGCCGCAGTATTTACTGTTCAGTGCATCAAAATTCTACAGAGAGTTTCTGAGTTGGAAATAGGGTTTTGGGATATTCTGTTTGGGCCCAGATTTTCTTTGAGTGCTACAGTAGTGCTTGGGGCCCACTTCGATAAATTTGATCGATCGGAAATTTTAAACACATTAGTTCACAATATTTACATTATATCTGCGACCGTGAATGTCACTTGATCGGTTAATCCTGTCTAGCTGCTATAGCCCGGTTAGACGGATTTGCGAACGTGATATTCACATTGATGTTCTGTGTTGTGCTGTGATATTGCGGATTGGTCGTGGGGATAGCCTGGATGCAATGATAGTACAGTTTTGTTTTATATGTACATTTGATATTGCGGGGCGAGCGTCCGACATGTAGACTGCCGTCACTGCCTGTTTGTATTATTCTTTTGGGGCACGACCGGGTCGAGGTCGATGTACCCGTTGTATGTATATTTTACTTTCTGTACTAGGATTACCCCGCGGAGGGGTGCACGGGTAGCCGGGTTCTAAAGGGCAACGGGCCCGCATCTCATGGCGTTGAGACAGAGGGGGCTTTACTCTAGAATTGGCGGGCTATTCGCCGCACTCGTAAGGGGTACAGGTTGACCCAGGAGGGGTGCCCAAGTTACCGGATTCCGTGAAGTGCTGGGTGGTCCATT
This sequence comes from Agapanthus africanus, assembly GCA_030015575.1. NCBI lineage: Eukaryota > Viridiplantae > Streptophyta > Magnoliopsida > Asparagales > Amaryllidaceae > Agapanthus > Agapanthus africanus. The sequence continues at coordinate 426,029,443 of JASDDO010000019.1, read as the reverse complement.
CACGTTGCTGAAGGGGGCTGCCTCGCTTCAGATTTTGACGGGTAACTTGCCGCGCCCGTAGGGGTCTAGGATTTTCATTGCACAGGCTATCCATATGACCAGGGGAACGTCGGGTTTTCAGTAGCGGCTCTATGAAACCCGGGGATCCCAGATATCTGTATTGTTCTGTAATGCTTATTACATTTCTGTGATGTTGCATTTTATCACGCCTTGAGCGAATATTATATATTGATATATATACTAGTAGATGTTGTATATGTTTTGCATCCGCGCTAGTCCAGTCCCCGCTCTGTCGTTAGTTAAGTAACCTAATGGGTGATGACGGGACCCAGTGGCGAATGCGGATGGCATATACGTACATCATTATTTTCGTTCTTTATTGGTGTGATCAATTGATGGGACTGCATTGATTCGGATCAATGCAAGTTAAACAAACCTATCCTGATGTTGTTGGAACATTTTTCAAAAGGCTGTTATTGGAAGGGCGTTCACTTTTGTTTTGCACAGTGGTATTCGGTTATGAATATCCAGCTCCTTAGTAGACGAGACAAGGGCCGAGATCCCTTCACCGGGAGTGACCCCTTGGACAGAAGTTTGCGTCAGGGTAATAACTTCACTATAGCCGATTACTTTTGCTTTGCATCGTGGTATTCAGTTGGAATATCCTGCACCTCATCCTATGGGGAAAGAGCCGAGATCCCTTCACCGGGAGTGACCTCTTTAGCAAAGGTTTTCGTCACTATATTTTTATAAAACTATCCGTTCCTTCAACGATATCAAGTTCATTACGTTAAAGGTTTTCGCCAGAAACCATTCGTAGCCCTCCATCATTTCAGTTAAATATTCGGTAGTATTCAAGCTATGTATTTTGACCTCACGCGAAGGCATATTGATTGGTAGCTGCCGGATATTTATCTGCAGCATAGATAGATGCGTTGGTTTGGGACAGTCGTACTACTATTTTGGCCTACGTCAAGGGTATGTACGGGTGGGTTCAAATTAACCTGGATAATGATGGGTAGAACTTGACATGTGACTTATGACATTTTGACCTCACGCCAAGGTCATAAGAGCATGGGGCAAAAATCCACATCGGGAGTTTCTAAAGAAACTGAAACTTGCCAGATATGCGCATACCTTCTGGAGTGTGATAACGTGAGCGGATTCTGTCACGTTATCATGCGATGATAGTTGGATCCCGATTCCCACTGATGAGTTGGTTTACTCCTTGGGTGATCCCGACTAATTCTTCTTTCAGGTTTGGGGAAGAATTTGATGTTACAGTGGGAGGTTTCCTGATTAGATAAAGTGATAACCATTCTGATCTAGGTTAGAGTGCACGCTGAGTGTTTCTTTTCTCTCTCCCTTTGACAGCGACCATGACCCGACCCTAGACTATGACTCAGTGACCAAGTTGACCGAACCTTCTTAACACTGGCTTTTGGATTGTCAAAGTTGCAGACCTCATTGCCACTCCTACTTTTACCCTTTTCTCCAGGACACCCCGTATTACTACGAACGTCCACTTCCATTAGACAAAACCATCGTATGGTTATATACGAACTCGAAGGAATTTATTCGAGGATGGTTTCTGGTTCTGGAGAAAACGAATAGGACTATTCAGTTGTCTTTTCCTTTTACCTTCTCTCAGGTTGCGAGTACTCCTTGGTTTAGGAGATAGTACACCTATTACGCAAATTGGATAGTCTTCTTCCAAACCATAGGCAGGAGCCGACCGGTAGGGAATGAAGAAAACCAATTAGCCTAAACGGTGTACAGAAAGTATTAAGTAAAGACATATCAAGGGATTAGTAAGAGGGCAAAGTAAATTGCGACTGCTATTCACGACCAAACCAAGTATTTCATTACCACTCCCACTTCACCTTTGTATTTCTCCAGGACACTCCGTATCACTACGAAGATCCACAGTATATTAGATACTCCATCGTATGGTTATATACAAACTCGAAAGGAACTTGTTCCAGTTCGGGGATGGATTCTGGTTCAGGAGAAATAGCAATAAGGTTTATTCAGGTGTCTTTTATCTTCACCCTCTCTCGCATTGCGAGTGCTCCTAGCATTAGGACAGTACACCCATTATGCTTATTGGATAGTCTTCTTCCAAACCATAGGCTGGTGCCGAGCGGTAGGGAAGGAAGAAAACCATTTGGCCTAAAGGGGTGTACAGAAGGTAATGACTAAAGACATATAAAGGGATTTGGAGAGGTGGAAAAGATTTATACGGTTACAGTTGTGAATCTGGATAATGGAAGAGGCATTACTAGATACCAGGATACCCCATCGAAACATTTCAATGTTTCAGTTTCACTGTGTACTGTTAAAAGAAAACCGATTTCCCAATTAGCCCTTAAAATACGGTATGTATTTACCAGATATGACTCTCACATCTGTATGGTTTTTCAGATGATGAGTGGGAGTAAGTTATTGGGAATTAGGTGATCATCCTCATTATATCGGAATTCGTTGTAATTGGTGATATTTGAGGAAGTCACCTGGGTTGTTTACCGGACGGCAAATATTTGGTTTTGAATATCCGTTGTTATGCACCAATTTCAAATTGATATATCTGTACGTCTATTTTTATAGAGTGAGATATACCTTTTTGAAATTATGTCTATGACATTTACCTATATCAGTGGATGGTTAGGTAAGGAGTATTGAACAGCGGTGTAATTCGTCTTAACCATAAATACAGTTTTCAATCTACGACACACAGTGAATGAGTCACTAGACTCAGAGGACTTACACATAGTATTGTATGTTGTCCAGTGTCTATGAGGACATAGGGGTTGGTCCTCGTACTATATTCGATTTACTTATGACTTCTCTAGTTTGACAGGTGTTTCGTAGAAACACAGCGTCCAAGTTTTGAGAAGTTATAGGTATATGAATAAAGTAGAGAACCAGGTGTTGCAAGTATCGGGATTCTTCAAGGTGATCGAAGATGTAGATACTTGTGGGTATTCAGTTGATAGTAATAATTGAGAGAACTTGCTTCTCTTTCAGGTTACTCATAATTGGAAGCACTCCTAAGTTGAGTAACGCTGATCGGCCTCCTTCCATTTAGTTGACATGCACTGGAGACAGCTGCATGATTTGAATCTGGTTCAATTAAATCAGTGCCTCTGTTTCTGTATTGGATATAGAACAGTTCATATCTTGACATTGTTAAGATACGGGGAGTCATCCAGCTTATGCTTAAAACCTGACTCTGGATAACTCAAGGCACGTTTCTGTAATAGCTGTTTGTGGGTTGACCCAGGCTATGATGAGGTTGACTTTCTACCATCTGGGAGATCAATAGTAATATTGTTCTTGACTCGTCACAGTTTTAATAAAAATGGATTTTTTTCAGAAAACAGTAGTGGGAGTATGGTAGAACTGGAAGTGATTCCAGAACCGCAAACGATTACTGAAGATTTGATAAAGAACCTAATGATTCAATCTGTATTTGACATTCCATTGGCCACTCCGCAGATATGGTGGGTAACCTCAGGCACCCGAGAGGTTCTCCGGTAGCCTCATAGACGGTGACAGGGAGGTTCTTGTTTACCCAGGCTTACCATTGTTGTTGTTCCAGACTGTGAGACCCGGCAGGAGGATGAGTATAGCGTCGTTCTAAACTGGATTTAGAAGTGTACGTCTATATGACTCTGCCAGAGGGTTGTCGTAGTCAGTGGGAGCAGCGGAAGCATGGTGGACAGGTGGCTTAGGTCTATTTATAGACTAAAGCAGATATAGCGGAGATAGATCATCTATTTCTGATGTGACAGTCATAGGTTTGACTTCATCGGAATAGAGATGGATCTGTTAAGAAGGTAGTAGGGTGTGATGTCCTGGTATTTGGATGACATACACAGAGTAGGAAGTGAAATTTCTATACTACGATCGGTTATACTTTGGTTGTCACACAGTGGTTTCTCCAGATAGGATGTTAATCCAGTCCTGGAGAAACATTCGGAAGCAGTTTTAGAACATAAGTGGATGTTCTAGGGATATGATAACGTCAGCCTCATTCAGGTGACGGTTATCGTTCCAGGCTTCCAAGGTGACCTGGATGACAGAGTGGCTGTCAGAGTTATAGTTTTCCCTCTGACGAGGGGCAGTATGTTGGACAGGTGATCCAAGCAGATACTGAGGGAGGCATGGCGCAGGATACTGATTAAGTTCAGTTGACGATACAGTCTGAGAAGTTTGGATTTGGAGTTCATTTATGAATTAGGTCCCATCAGACATCCAGACATTCTAAGACAGGTATTGCTCATTTCAGGAGATGGCTTTCTCCGCGAACATGAGATAAAGAGAGACATAGAAAGAAACATCAAAGCGGATCCACTCACTGAGGCTATTCCTCGAACGCAATAGTTTTGCAAACGGGTTTTGTGAGACTGACTAGTAGAGGAGTTGGGTGTTCGGTATCACACAGGCTATGAGTATGCGACATCGCAATAATTAGCCTTGAGTGCAAGTGGGAGATTGTTGGAGATAGTGCCCTCAGAGTCAATTATTGGATCACAGGAACGTGATTGCAATGATTGAGGGAGGACCTATCCCGATAGGACAGTCTTACTCAAGATGATAGTATGCTATCTGGTTTATCTTTATCATCATGTACTGCTTTAGGTGACTTTACAGGTCACTATTGCACGTTGATAGAGCCCCTAGGATTTTTGCTTGACTACCAGCAGTATGAGGGCGATCATATACGTGGGAGCCGGGGTCTATAAGCACTTCCTTAAAAGGTCCCTAGTCGTGGGAGTTTCGAGACAGGGCATCGATTCTCCAGAGTAGACTAGTGTATACAGTCGAGACCCCGACGAGGGACAGTGGCCGGTCTCACAAGCCACTGATGTCAGTTGGTTCACCTAAGATGTATACAGGTGCTCATTGGGTTATGAGTACACCGGACATGACTCGCCGGGAACATGCTAGTTGGTCTTATACCAGATGTCAGATAGCAGTTCCCTGGTAACATGTGTACAGGTTAGTTCATCGACCTGAGATCGTTATTTGTCTCGTGTGAGTTCCCACTGTACTTTGATTACTACCCTACTACGCTCAAAGGAGACGTGCAAACAGGTTTTTGTTGGGTACAGTCCCGAGCCACATGGAGGCAGTGAGCGGAACTTCAGGGGTTCGTCTCTCCCGGTATTGGGGGTGAGGTCGCGCTGTGTCTAGGAGAGCCATTACACGAAGTCCTTGGCCAAGGCAGGAGATTTACTGGTAGGTATTCCAGTAGTATCTCAGGGTGTTCTGGGCTACACTCCGACACGACTTGTACCGCTATTGGGGGTCTGACTTTTACCAACCCCCTAGGCCCGCCATGTGATGCTCATAGACGAACGGACCGGACTGTATGGATATTGTCACTGATAGACTCAGTAGGGTGTCAGGATGAGTTCGCTCACAGACGTCCCTTTTGGTTAATAGCTGGAGGCCCGTCACGTATGGCTAATACCTCTGACGTGCTAGTGGTTAAATCCACAGCCATAGTATTGACGAGTCTTTAGAGTCCCCCACACACAGTTACTCAAGTTTCGAGCGAAACGTTGTAGAGGCCGTATGGAGATATGGCAGGGTTCGATCAGATACGTGTGGTATTGCACGGATCGTGATTGAACGGATTATACTAGCGGGCTTTGGTTTAAGCCGGATCCTAGTATTGTACAGTGTAGTTTTGTCTCTTTGCATTTGTATTCAGTGGGAATACAAATGCGTGTATGTAAATACAGTAGCGGGGTTTTCCTGTAATTTATTACGGGATCAGTTTTCTGAAGTTGTCAGTTTGCATTCCGTTCCGGCCAGTTTTCCTTTGTTCCTTCACGGCCGGACCTTCCGATGGAGGGGGTTATTTGCAAGTGTGAAAATAACATTTGTGGAGGGGTTTTCTTGCATTATTTGGCTTCCTCATCATGAGATTCCATTTTAATCTCATCCTTTGCATTTATTGTGATGGTTTGTGAAAGGATTGAAATATGAAATGGGTGTGACTTTAATCTAGCATTATCTTTTCTTTTTCCTCTCTTGATTAATCATTCATTTTTTTCCTCCACCCATTTGTACGGGCCGGCCACTTCGGTGAGGTAAAGGGTTTTCATTTTTATGTGTGGATATTTCTCATCTCATTCCTTGCGAAAATGAGTGCACCATTTTTCCTCCAAAGCTTTTTCTCTCTTTACCTCCATCAAAGGCAACTTCACCCCAAAGAGACAAACTATTCTACACTACGCCTACAGCACCCTTGGGCACGTCGGCTCTCCAACTTCATGCCCGAGTTGCCTCGGTCCAGAGGTGGGAGCCCGTAAAAGAAATCGGCTACGTGGTGCCCTTTCCGACGAGGAGGTGACGAACGGAGATTCCGCGGGAGATCGGGACGACGACAAGAAGACTGAAGGACACGGATCACTCGGTATATCTCTCTACCCTTCTTTTAGTTTGCTAGTAGTTAGGTTAATGGCCCGATCCGGGTTAATAGTGCGCGGTGGTGCCGATTTGCAAGTTTCGCAAAGTTTTTCGTTTCCGCATTTCCGGCGTCGGATTGACGGCCGTGGCGCCGCCGTGCACTTACATTGGTATCAGAGCCACGCCATTAACCTAGTTTAGCTTGGTCTAACGTGTTTACATCTCCGATCGAACAAAAATCCCAAAACCGCATTTTCATGTACATCTGTTCTCTGTCGATTTTGTTTTGGCTCAGAAAGTTTTTTGAAGTGTTGCAGAATGATGTGCAGGGAATTCTAAGACTTCTGTAGAAATTTGATCACGTGAACACACTATACTACCGCGGAACCGCGGCCAAACCCATGCTTGGGCCGCGGTTCCGCCGCAGTATTTACTGTTCAATGCATCAAAATTCTACAGAGAGCTTCTGAGTTGGAAATAGGGTTTTGGGATATTCTGTTTGGGCCCAGATTTTCTTTGAGTGCTACAGTAGTGCTTGGGGCCCACTTCGGTAAATTTGATCAATCGGAAATTTTAAACACATTAGTTCACAATATTTACATTATATCTGCGACCGTGAATGTCACTTGATCGGTAAATCCTATCTAGCTGCTATAGCCCGGTTAGACGGATTTGCGAACGTGATATTCACGTTGATGTTCTGTGTTGTGCTGTGATATTGCGGATTGGTCGTGGGGATAGCCTGGATGCAATGTTAGTACAATTTTGTTTTATATGTACATTTGATATTGCGGGGCGAGCGTCCGACATGTGGACTGCCGTCACTGTCTGTTTGTATTATTCTTTTGGGGCACGACCGGGTCGAGGTCGATGTACCCGTTGTATGTATATTTTAGTTTCTGTACTAGGATTACCCCGTGGAGGGGTGCACGGGTAGCCGGGTTCTAAAGGGCAACGGGCCCGCATCTCATGGCGTTGAGACAGAGGGGGCTTTACTCTAGAATTGGCAGGCTATTCGCCGCACTCGTAGGGGGTACAGGTTGACCCAGGAGGGGTGCCCAAGTTACCGGATTCCGTGAAGTGCTGGGTGGTCCATTCACGTTGCTGAAGGGGGCTGCCTCGCTTCAGGTTTTGGCGGGTAACTTGCCGCGCCCGTAGGGGTCTAGGAATTTCATTGCACAGGCTATCCATACGACCAGTGGAACGTCGGGTTTCAGTAGCGGCTCTATGAAACCCGGGGATCCCAGATATCTGTATTGTTCTGTGATACTTATTACATTTCTGTGATGTTGCATTTTATCACGCCTTGAGCGAATATTATATATTGATATATATACTAGTAGATGTTGTATATGTTTTGCATCCGCGCTAGTCCAGTCCCCGCTCTGTCGTTAGTTAAGTAACCTAACGGGTGATGACAGGACCCAGTGGCGAATGCGGATGGCATATACGTACATCATTATTTTCGTTCTTTATTGGTGTGATCAATTGATGGGACTGCATTGATTCGGATCAATGCAAGTTAAACAAACCTATTCTGATGTTGTTGGAACATTTTTCAAAAGGCTGTTATTGGAAGGGCGTTCACTTTTGTTTTGCACAGTGGTATTCGGTTATGAATATCCAGCTCCTCAGTCGACGAGGCAAGGGCCGAGATCCCTTCACCGGGAGTGACCCCTTGAACAGAAGTTTGCGTCAGGGTAATAACTTCACTATAGCCGATTACTTTTGCTTTGCATCGTGGTATTCAGTTGGAATATCCTGCACCTCATCCTATGGGGAAAGAGCCGAGATCCCTTCACCGGGAGTGACCTCTTTAGCAAATGTTTTCGTCACTATATTTTTATAAAGCTATCCGTTCCTTCAACGATATCAAGTTCATTACGTTAAAGGTTTTCGCCAGAAACCATTCGTAGCCCTCCATCATTTCAGTTAAATATTCGGTAGTATTCAAGCTATGTATTTTGACCTCACGCCAAGGCATAGTGATTGGTAGCTGCCGGATATTTATCTGCAGCATAGATAGATGCGTTGGTTTGGGACAGTCGTACTACTATTTTGGCCTACGTCAAGGGTATGTACGGGTGGGTTCAAATTAACCTGGATAATGATGGGTAGAACTTGACATGTGACTTATGACATTTTGACCTCACGCCAAGGTCATAAGAGCATGGGGCAAAAATCCACATCGGGAGTTTCTAAAGAAACTGAAACTTGCCAGATATGCGCATACCTTCTGGAGTGTGATAACGTGAGCGGATTCCGTCACGTTATCATGCGATGATAGTTGGATCCCGATTCCCACTGATGAGTTGGTTTACTCCTTGGGTGATCCCGATTAATTCTTCTTTCAGATTTGGGGAAGAATTTGATGTTACAGTGGGAGGTTTCCTGATTAGATAAAGTGATAACCATTCTGATCTAGGTTAGAGTGCACGCTGAGTGTGTCTTTTCTCTCTCCCTTTGACAGCGACCATGACCCGACCCTAGACTATGACTCAGTGACCAAGTTGACCGAACCTTCTTAACACTGGCTTTTGGATTGTCAAAGTTGCAGACCTCATTGCCACTCCTACTTTTACCCTTTTCTCCAGGACACCCCGTATTACTACGAACGTCCACTTCCTTTGGACAAAACCATCGTATGGTTATATACGAACTCGAAGGAATTTATTCGAGGATGGTTTCTGGTTCTGGAGAAAACGAATAGGATTATTCAGTTATCTTTTCCTTTTACCTTCTCTCAGGTTGCGAGTACTCCTTGGTTTAGGAGATAGTACACCTATTACGTAAATTGGATAGTCTTCTTCCAAACCATAGGCAGGAGCCGACCGGTAGGGAATGAAGAAAACCAATTAGCCTAAACGGTGTACAGAAGGTATTAAGTAAAGACATGTCACGGGATTAGTAAGAGGGCAAAGTAAATTGCGGCTGCTATTCACGACCAAACCAAGTATTTCATTACCACTCCCACTTCACCTTTGTATTTCTCCAGGACACTCCGTATCACTACGAAGATCCACAGTATATTGGATACTCCATCGTATGGTTATATACAAACTCGAAAGGAACTTGTTCCAGTTCGGGGATGGATTCTGGTTCAGGAGAAATAGGAATAAGGTTTATTCAGGTGTCTTTTATCTTCACCCTCTCTCGCATTGCGAGTGCTCCTAGCATTAGGACAGTACACCCATTATGCTTATTGGATAGTCTTCTTCCAAACCATAGGCTGGTGCCGAGCGGTAGGGAAGGAAGAAAACCATTTGGCCTAAAGGGGTGTACAGAAGGTAATGACTAAAGACATATAAAGGGATTTGGAGAGGTGGAAAAGATTTATACGGTTACAGTTGTGAATCTGGATAATGGAAGAGGCATTACTAGATACCAGGATACCCCATCGAAACATTTCAATGTTTCAGTTTCACTGTGTACTGTTAAAAGAAAACTGATTTCCCAATTAGGCCTTACTCCAGGGTATGTATTTACCAGATATGACTCTCACATCTGTATGGTTTTTCAGATGATGAGTGGGAGTAAGTTATTGGGAATTAGGTGATCATCCTCATTATATCGGAATTCGTTGTAATTGGTGATATTTGAGGAAGTCACCTGGGTTGTTTACCGGACGGCAAATATTTGGTTTTGAATATCCGTTGTTATGCACCAATTTCAAATTGATATATCTGTACGTCTATTTTTATAGAGTGAGATATACCTTTTTGAAATTATGTCTATGACATTTACCTATATCAGTGGATGGTTAGGTAAGGAGCATTGAACAGCGGTGTAATTCGTCTTAACCATAAGTACAGTTTTCAATCTACGACACACAGTGAATGAGTCACTAGACTCAGAGGACTTACACAGAGTATTGTATGTTGTCCAGTGTCCATGAGGACATAGGGGTTGGTCCTCGTACTATATTCGGTTTACTTATGACTTCTCTAGTTTGACAGGTGTTTCGTAGAAACACAGCGTCCAAGTTTTGAGAAGTTTTAGGTATATGAATAAAGTAGAGAACCAGGTGTTGCAAGTATCGGGATTCTTCAAGGTGATCGAAGATGTAGATACTTGTGGGTATTCAGTTGATAGTAATAATTGAGAGAACTTGCTTCTCTTTCAGGTTACTCATAATTGGAAGCACTCCTAAGTTGAGTAACGCTGATCGGCCTCCTTCCATTTAGTTGACATGCACTGGAGACAGCTGCATGATTTGAATCTGGTTCAATTAAATCAGTGCCTCTGTTTCTGTATTGGATATAGAACAGTTCATATCTTGACATTGTTAAGATACGGGGAGTCATCCATCTTATGCTTAAAACCTGACTCTGGATAACTCAAGGTACGTTTCTGTAATAGCTGTTTGTGGGTTGACCCAGGCTATGACGAGGGTTGACTTTCTACCATCTGGGAGATCAATAGTAATATTGTTCTTGACTCGCCACAGTTTTAATAAAAATGGATTTTTTCAGAAAACAGTAGTAGGAGTATGGTAGAACTGGAAGTGATTCCAGAACCGCAAACGATTACTGAAGATTTGATAAAGAACCTAAAGATTCAATCTGTATTTGACATTCCATTGGCCACTCCGCAGATATGGTGGGTAACCTCAGGCACCCGAGAGGTTCTCCGGTAGCCTCATAGACGGTGACAGGGAGGTTCTTGTTTACCCAGACTTACCATTGCTGTTGTTCCAGACTGTGAGACCCGGCGGGAGGATGAGTATAGCGTCGTTCTAAACTGGATTTAGAAGTGTACGTCTATATGACTCTGCCAGAGGGTTGTCGTAGTCAGTGGGAGCAGCGGAAGCATGGTGGACAGGTGGCTTAGGTCTATTTATAGACTAAAGCAGATATAGCGGAGATAGATCATCTATTTCTGATGTGACAGTCATAGGTTTGACTTCATCGGAATAGGAGATGGATCTGTTAAGAAGGTAGTAGGGTGTGATGTCCTGGTATTTGGATGACATACACAGAGTAGGAAGTGAAATTCCTATACTACGATCGGTTATACTTTGGTTGTCACACAGTGGTTTCTCCAGATAGGATGTTAATCCAGTCCTGGAGAAACATTCGGAAGCAGTTTTAGAACATAAGTGGATGTTCTAGGGATATGATAACGTCAGCCTCATTCAGGTGACGGTTATCGTTCCAGGCTTCCAAGGTGACCTGGATGACAGAGTGGCTGTCAGAGTTATAGTTTTCCCTCTGACGAGGGGCAGTATGTTGGACAGGTGATCCAAGCAGATACTGAGGGAGGCATGGCGCAGGATACTGATTAAGTTCAGTTGACTATACAGTCTGAGAAGTTTGGATTTGGAGTTCATTTATGAACTAGGTCCCATCAGATATCCAGACATTCTAAGACAGGTATTGCTCATTTCAGGAGATGGCTTTCTCCGCGAACATGAGATAAAGAGAGACATAGAAAGAAACATCAAAGCGGATCCACTCACTGAGGCTATTCCTCGAACGCAATAGTTTTGCAAACGGGTTTTGTGAGACTGACTAGTAGAGGAGTTGGGTGTTCGGTATCACACAGGCTGTGAGTATGCGACATCGCAATAATTAGCCTTGAGTGCAAGTGGGAGATTGTTGGAGATAGTGCCCTCAGAGTCAATTATTGGATCACAGGAACGTGATTGCAATGATTGAGGGAGGACCTATCCCGATAGGACAGTCTTACTCAAGATGATAGTATGCTATCTGGTTTATCTTTATCATCATGTACTGCTTTAGGTGACCTTACAGGTCACTATTGCACGTTGATAGAGCCCCTAGGATTTTTTCTTGACTACCAGCAGTATGAGGGCGATCATATACGTGGGAGCCGGGGTCTATAAGCACTTCCTTAAAAGGTCCCTAGTCGTGGGAGTTTCGAGACAGGGCATCGATTCTCCAGAGTAGACTAGTGTATACAGTCGAGACCCCGACGAGGGGCGGTGGCCGGTCTCACAAGCCACTGGTGTCAGTTGGTTCACCTAAGATGTATACAGTTGCTCATTGGGTTATGTGTACACCGGACATGACTCGCCGGGAACATGCTAGTTGGTCTTATACCAGATGTCAGATAGCAGTTCCCTGGTGACATGTGTACGGCTAGTTCATCGACCTGAGATCGTCATTTGTCTCGTGTGAGTTCCCACTGTACTTTGATTAGTACCCTACCACGCTCAAAGGAGACGTGCAAACAGGTTTTAGTTGGGTACAGTCCTGAGCCACATGGAGGCAGTGAGTGGATCTTCAGGGGTTCGTCTCTCCCGGTATTGGGGATGAGGTCGCGCTGTGTCCAGGAGAGCCATTACACGAAGTCCTTAGCCAAGGCAGGAGATTTACTGGTAGGTATTCCAGTAGTATCTCAGGGTGTTCTGGGCTACACTCCGACACGACTTGTACCGCTATTGAGGGTCTGACTTTTACCAACCCCCTAGGCCCGCCATGCGATGCTCATAGACGAACGGACCGGACTGTATGGATATTGTCACTGACAGGCTCAGTAGGGTGTCAGGATGAGTTCGCTCACAGACGTCCCTTTTGGTCAATAGCTGGTGGCCCGTCACGTATGGCTAATACCTGTGACATGCTAGTGGTTAAATCCACAGCCATAGTATTGACGAGTTTTTAGAGTCCCCCACACACAGTTACTCAAGTTTCGGGCGAAACGCTGTAGAGGCCGTATGGAGATATGGCAGGGTTCGATCAGATAAGTGCGGTATTGCACGGATCATGATCGGACGGATTATACTAGCGGGCTTTGGTTTAAGCCGGATCCTAGTATTGTACAGTGTAGTTTTGTCTCTTTGCATTTATATTCAGTGGGAATACAAATGCGGGTATGTATATACAGTAGCGGGGTTTTCCTGTAATTTATTACGGGATCAGTTTTCTGAAGTTGTCAGTTTGCATTCCGTTCCGGCCAGTTTTCCTTTGTTCCTTCACGGCCGGACTTTCCGATGGAGGGGGTTATTTGCAAGTGTGCAAATAACATTTGTGGAGGGGTTTTCTTGCATTATTTGGCTTCCTCATCATGAGATTCCATTTTAATCTCATCCTTTGCATTTATTGTGATGGTTTGTGAAAGGATTGAAATGTGAAATGGGTGTGACTTTAATCTAGCATTATCTTTTCTTTTTCCTCTCTTGATTAATCATTCATTTTTTTCCTCCACCCATTTGTAGGGGCCGGCCACTTTGGTGAGGTAAAGGGTTTTCATTTTTATGTGTGGATATTTCTCATCTCATTCCTTGCAAAAATGAGTGCACTATTTTTCCTCCAAAGCTTTTTCTCTCTTTACCTCCATCAAAGGCAACTTCACCCCAAAGAGACAAACTATTCTACACTACACCTACAGCACCCTTGGGCATGTCGGCTCACCAATTTCATGCCCGAGTTGCCTCGGTCCAGAGGTGGGAGCCCGTAAAAGAACTCGGTTACGTGGTGCCCTTTCCGACGAGGAGGTGACGAACGGTGATTCCGTGGGAGATCAGGATAACGACGAGAAGACCGAAGGACACGGATCGCTCGGTACATCTCTCTACCCTTCTTTTAGTTTGCTAGTAGTTAGGTTAATGGCCCGATCCGGGTTTATAGCGCGCGGTGGTGCCGGTTTGCAAGTTTCCCAAAGTTTTTCGTTTCCGTATTTCCGGCGTCGGATTGACGGCCGGGGCGCCGCCGTGCACTTACAATATCATATCAGTGTCCTCACTTTCGAGAGAGGGATATGATTTTACATTCGTAAGCGATGTAGTAAACATCCACCTAAATCAAGTTCTGATTGGGTCCGGTACATTAGATAACGGTATATACGTATTGAATCAAGCTCAGGTTTTCAATGTCCATAACACACTTAAAAGAAAGTCTCCATAAGTAAATCAGGCTTTTTTATGGCATTGTAGACTAGGTCACATCAATGAAACACGATTGACTAAGTTACATAGAGAAGGATATTTGAATCCTTTCGAATATCAATCTTATGCTACTTGTGAATCTTGTCTCATAGGAAAGATGACAAAGACTCCGTTTACTGGACACGGAGTAAGAGCGAGCGGGCTTTTGGGACTCGTACACAGTGACGTGTGCGGTCCAATGTCTACACATGCAAGAGGTGGTTATTCCTACTTCATTACTTTTACGGATGATTTCTCTAGGTATGGACATATCTTCTTGATGAAGCATAAATCCGAGGCCTTTGAGAAATTCCGAGAATACAAGAATGAAGTGGAAAAACAGACAGGCAAAAGTATCAAGACACTGAGATCTGATCGAAGTGGTGAATACTTAAGTGTCGAGTTCCTAGGATACTTAAAAGAGAATGGAATTCTCTCTCAGCTTACTCCTCCATACACACCACAACACAATGGTGTATCGGAAAGGCGGAATCGAACCCTATTGGATATGGTTCGTTCCATGATAAGTAAAGCTGAATTACCGCGATCTTTCTGGAGTTATGCACTAGAATCAGCTGCATATCTTTTGAACCAGGTTCCAACCAAGACTATGCCTACCACACCATATCAGATGTGGAGTGGGAAGAAACCCTGTCTTAAACACTTTAGGACATGGGGATGTCCAGCTTTTGTTAAAAAGCAGCATGTGGACAAGCTCGAGGCATGCTCAGTACAGTGTAAGTTTGTGGGATATCCAAAGAACTCCAAGGGGTATTATTTCTATTACGCAGAGGAACAAAAGGTTTTTATTTCTCGTCATGCCCACTTCTTGGAAGCTGAATTTTTAGAAAATCAGAAGAGTGGGAGCGCAATAGAACTGGAAGAAATTCCAGAACGACAAGCTGTTACTGAAAGTATGGTAGAACTAGAAGTTTCAGAAGAAAGGGACATCCCAGCGCCTATCCGCAGAAGTAGTAGGCAGTCTCATCCACCCGAGAGATATTACGGTTTTCTCATAGACGGGGATCGAGAGGATTGCATCATTGACAATGATGATCCTACTAGCTTCCAGCAAGCCATCCAGAGCGGCGACTCAGTAAGATGGCTGGATGCAATGCGGACCGAAATGGAGTCCATGTACACTAACAAAATATGGACTTTGGACATTGCTCCAGATGGGGTAAAACCCGTAGGATGCAAATGGATCTTCAGAAAGAAGATTGGTGTAGATGGACAGGTTGAAACCTATAAGGCTAAACTTGTTGCAAAGGGTTTTCGTCAAAGACCTGGTTTGGACTATGACGAAACCTTTTCTCCAGTGGCTATGCTCAAATCCATTCGGGTCCTTCTTGCCATTGCCGCCTTCCACGATTATGAGATCTGGCAGATGGACGTAAAGACGGCTTTTCTAAATGGAAATTTGGAAGAGTGCGTCTATATGGATCAGCCAGAGGGATTCATTCAGAGTGGGAGCAGCGGTAAAGTGTGCAAGATGCTTAAGTCCATTTATGGACTAAAGCAGGCATCACGGAGTTGGAACATCTGTTTTGATGATACTTTTAAAGAATTTGACTTTATCAAGAATCCAGATGAACCATGCATATGCAGTAAGATTGTGGGGAGAGATGTAGTATTCCTCGTCTTGTACATGGATGACATTCTCCTAATAGGAAATGATATTCCTACACTACAGTCAGTCAAAGGATTCTTGTCACAGAAGTTCTCCATGAAGGACCTGGGTGATGCCACCTACATTCTGGAGATCCAGATCTATCGTGATAGATCAAAGAGGATGTTGGGACTTTCGACATCATATTGAAAAGATTCAGTATGGAAGATTCTAAGCGTAGTAACCTACCGGCTTGTCACGGAATCACCCTCTCCAAAGAGATGTCTCCCAAGACTGATTTGGAAAGGGCTCGCATGTCGATTATACCCTACGCTTCTGCGGTAGACTCTATAATGTATGCGGTGTTATATACCAGACCAGATGTAGCATACGCATTAAGCGTTGTAAGCCGGTATCAGGCAAACCCAGGGGAGAAGCACTGGATAGCAGTAAAGAACATTCTCAAGTACCTGAGAAGGACTAAGGAGATGTTCTTGGTGTATGGCGGAAAGGACCTCCAGATCGAGGCCTTTGCTGACTCCAGCTTCCAGAGTGACAAGGATGACTCCAAGTCCATGTCGGGTTATGTCTTTACCCTCAATGGAGGGGCGGTCTGTTGGAAGAGTTCCAAACAGGACACCGTTGCTGACTCAACGATGGAAGCGGAGTACATAGCTGATTGCGATGCCGCAAAAGAAGCTGTCTGGATGAAGAAGTTCCTCACAGAACTTCAGGTGGTTCCTACTATTGTTAATCCAATACCGCTGTATTGTGACAACAACGGCGCTATATCTTTAGCGAAGGAACCCAGGTCCCATCAGAAGTCCAGACACATCTTAAGGCGGTATCAACTGATCAGGGAGATCGTAGATCGCCGGGTCGAAGTGAAGAGAGTAGATACGGAGAATAACACTGCTGATCCATTCACTAAGGCCATTCCTCAGACGCAGTTCGAAAGGCTATTCGAGATGATAGGTCTACGATATGCCAGTATATGACCCTAGTGCAAGTGGGAGATTGTTAGTGTTTATGCCCTAGAGGCCATTACTGTATCATACTAGTTTGTATATTACTTAATGGAAGCTTGGGATATTCACAGTTGTATTGACAGTCTTGCTAAAAATGGTAGTATGCTACTTGGTTTGTTTCTACTTTAATATATGCATGTGTTTCTTTAAACATATCGCTTATACATATTAGTAGAGCCCTTAGGATCTTTGCTTGATTACCAGCGTTGTGATGGCAGTCACACTAGTGGGGGCTGGGTAGTCTACAAGCACATCCTTTTTCAGGTCCCTAGTCGTAGGATTATCGAGACAGGGCATCGATACTCCAGAGTAGACTAGTGTATACGCTTCTCATCCCAGCAGGGGAAATGGTCTGTCCCACAGCCATTAGTACGTTGTACTGGAGATAGTATGCAGGTGCTCGTTGGGTTACGGGTACACCGGACAGGACTCGCAGGGAACTGTTGGTTGGTATTATACCCGTCGTCAGTTAACAGTTCCCAGGTGACATGAGTACAGCATAGTCCGTAGACTTAACACTGCTGCTTCGCCTCGAGTGTGTTCCCACTGTTCTTAGATTCCTACCCTACCACGGCTTGACTGAGTCATACAAACAAGTAGCAGTTGGGTGCAGTCCCGAAGCACCTGGAGGCAGTGGCGGTTAGATAGGATTCGTCTCTTCCGGTATTGGGAGTTGATATCGCGCTGTGTTTGGAGAGCCATTACGCAAGGTCCCTGGCCAGGGCAAGCAAGATTTACTAATAGGTGTTCCGGTAGTTTCTCGATGTGTAATGGGCCTCACTCCGACACGACTTATACCGCTTTTAGGGGACTGACGCTTGCCGCCCCGCTAGGCCCGATATGTGATGGTCTTAGACGAACAGACCGGACTGTACGGAGATTGTCACATCAGGCTCAGTAGGAGTTAGGATGGGCTTCCTCATCGGCCTTCTTATCGACATCTACCTGGGGACCGTTACGTACAGCTAGTACCGCTTGCGGCATGTGGTTAAATCCACTGCCAGCGTAGTGTCGAGTCTTTAGAGTCCCACACAGAGAGTTTCCCTGTTTCGGGCGAAACGATATAGAGGTCGTATGGTTTTACGACAGGGTTCGGACATATACGTATACTTGTGCACGTATGATGTTCGGACAGATTATACTAGCGGGCTTTAGTTTAAGCCAGATTCTAGTATTGGATTATTAGATTTATGCAGTCTCAGTATATCCGTGTTTTTCGTAAATACGGATGGGAGGGGCATTCTCGTAATTAGTTGAGAAGGTTCTAGAAGAAAGGTGACTCATTTAGATTTAATTCATTTATGAATTAAAATAAATGAGGTGGAAAGCTTATGTGTTATTATCATTAATTGCACCATGACTCATGAGATGATTCATTTCAAGAATTAAATGAAGCATGGATGATATTTGTGCAAGATATTTGTGCAAGATATTTTTATATTCTTCATATTATTCAAAGTGAGAAGGGTTCAATTCATAATTAAAAAACACACTCTCTCTCCTCAAGCTCTCCTCTTCTTCAACCTAACCCTAATCCTCTCATATGTTGAGATCCCAAGAGTTAGAAAGACTAATAGATCCTTAATCCACTTATATATCTTCTAGGTCACTTGGATTAGCAATCCTAGCCACTTAGTTATCTCAAGTTAGAGGTTAAACCTTGGAGAAGGAACTCTCGGGTGGATCTTCTATTACATCGAAGAGGCCGACGAGGAGGTGAACAACAAGAACAAGAAGGAGTAGTATTTTGAGGTATAATCATCTATCATAGTAGTTTAGCACTTCTAGATAGTTTGTTTGTTAGGGTTTAGCAAAGATCCGTAAAGTTAGTCGATGTTACCTTGAACAAAATGATTGTTTTACCTATTCCGCCTCCCTGCATCTTGTGGGGTGTGTAACGTCGACTTACACCAAGGCACCTTAATAATATGTTATCAAATAAAATGGAGGCTTGAAGACTTTTAATCGATGTTCTTGAAACAAAACGACACTATTTTACGAGCACGTAATGACATAAAGAAGTTTAAGTTAAATGAAGAAATGAGGTGTGAAAAATAAGGGTCAATGTTTCTAACTTAGGGTGATAGATTTTCTAGCCCAAATACTAAACCATAGGATTAGAGATGACGGTTAACTCACGAAACTCGTTTGATGGGATTTTGTGGGTGTGATCCGCTAAAAATCCTCAGGAGACAACGCTCCTCCTCTAGGGTAACCTAAAGGTTTAACGTTTTGTTGCACAGGCTCAGTGCAATCGCATTTCCTACGAAAGTGAGATTAGGATTATGTTTTTCTTAGGACGAGCAAAAGATAGGTTTAGGGGTATTTGTTCATCATGATTTATTGCATTTAATACCGCTCATTCTATATCATTTTTTTAATAAACAAGTGCTATTAATCTGTAACTGCTATATTAGTACAGGATTCAACCCATAAGCCCTAACCTATACACACAACATACACTACACCCACTCACTCCTGTCACGCCCCACTTCCCGGTGTATGGATATGGAGACGTGACTAGGCCCGCGACGTATTTACTTAGAAGTAAACACGTTCAGCGTAAATAAGCAATATAATATAAATGTACACGAGAAAAACATGAGATGTAAATGAACAACAACTTTTTTATTTATTAAACTTTCTTTACAATACAACTAAAAAGTAAATACAATGTGGAAAGCAATGCCTAAACAATGGCATGAACTGAAAGTAAAAGTATATACAAGTGACTAGAGCTCCGGGTCCTCGATGAACTGCTGCAAGTTTTTTAAGCCGGGCTCGATCTCCAGAGAGTTGAGTTCTCCTGATAACATTTCAAAGAAAGAATAGAAAAGGAATGTCGTCAGCGAACAATCGCTCGGTAAGTCCCAAAGAGGAAAAGAAGAATAGACAGAGAATAGAACATGTAAAGTATAAAGATTATGTTCGCTATACTAACGTAGTTGTTTGTAGCTTGGTAAAGAAGATATTAGTGTTTACGAGAGGAGTCCAACTATCCCGTGGACTAAGGTAACCCGTAGTACAAAGCTCCGTCAAACTCCACGGAACAACAGCAATGGATGTTTAGTTACATCTTTTAATGATCGTCTCATGCCACTTTTAACGCATTCTATATCAGTCTATCCCTTTAACCCCGTAATGTATATTGTATTGTTTTATAGATGTAAGACTTGCTGAAACCATGATATCAATTGTTCATATAAACGGATAAGGATGTAAACGGATAGTCATATAATCAAGTCAATATATATCCATAGTTCAGTCAATTCAAGTCATATTGATATAGATAGTATTCTGGTATTCATGTTCAAGTTCCAATATATATGGATTCATGATGTATTTGAGTTGTATTTGAATTGTATATAGATTGGAATTGTATTCAGATTAGACTGAGACTTTGTCTGAGTCAGACACTTAAACAGAATTTGATTCCTGAATTTAGTTTTGGAGTTATCGGTAATTGCTGCACATGGACGGCAGGATTTGTGACTTTTTCTAAGCCAATTACCATTGATAACCCCGTTTTAGTTACCTACCTTAAATAGGCAAGCACCCAATTTCTCTGGCTCCCTGAGGCTCAAGAGAATTGGTCCCGCTTAAACCTATATTTATTAGGGTCCTTAAAGTAAATTAATATAACTTGAAGGTGTTTTATGAAAAATAGTTTTAGCATACTTTCAAAATAATTCTCAAGTATTTATTTATCGTATTTAGGGTTTTCATTGATGTAATTTTTATATGATGAGGTATTCTTGTGAATATAAACCTAAATTGAATAATATATGGTATTTTAGTATAAATTGAAATTGTATGGATATGTGATGGTATATTCATGAAATTTATGATTCTTGTGTTTAGAAAAACATAGAATTTATTATAAATATAAAATAGATGTTTTGATAATATTTATATATATAATTATTAAAAATAGAATTTGTTTATTAAATAGAAAATCACAATATTCATAAAAATTGTATTAAAAATTCTATCAAGATCGGATGCTCCGTGAGGAGGTCTGCATCTCGCTCTACTAGTCCCGAGGATGTGCGATAACCCGCACCATCCAAATCGGGTTCCCCAAAATGGGTTGTAGAGGCTTAATTGCAAGGAATTTAATTAAAACAATTTAAAGAATACGGTTTTTTTAATAGTTTAGGGTATTTTAATGTAAAATTGTATTAGCCACAAAAATATGGTTTTCAAGCAATCATGTTATGTCATGATGAGTGTTGTGAGACGTAGGTCATTATCTCGTGATGTTTTTCTAAAGGTAATATGAGCAATTATGATAAAAGAATGTCGTAAGTAAACTTTGTGGTATTTAGCTGTAAAAGTGCAATACAAATTGCATAGTATGGTATTTTAAATTGAAACTTGTTCTCAAAGTTGGTTTATAGTTGCTAAACAATATAAAGAAATGGTTGATTTGTTATTAAGAAAAGTTGGGTTTTTAACAAATTTAGAATCGGATGTCGGATTAACTCCACTTCCGACGAGTTTTGAAAAGAGAACTTTTTAGAATAGGAAGAGAGAGGAGGAGAGGGGACTTACAGTTTTAAAAGACAGAGGGGAGGTATGGAAACAAGATGCAAGCTTTATGGAGTCACGGTGTCGCCGGAATCTTCCCGAATCCTCGCCGGAAAGTGACATTGGGCTAACTCCACTTGTATACTTCTTGGACTTAGAAAAATTTGAGTGTTTTGATAATGGATTTCAGAATGGAGAAGGGTAGGGTGTGATGTTGTATTTATAGGAAAAATTAGGGTTTTGAGGATTGAAGAATGGAATTAAAATGCATTAAAATTTTGGATTAATACCTCATTTTAATTCTCTGGATAATTGCAGAGAAAACAAACAGTACCAGGGTTAAGAA
Organism: Agapanthus africanus; assembly: GCA_030015575.1. Classification (NCBI taxonomy): domain Eukaryota; kingdom Viridiplantae; phylum Streptophyta; class Magnoliopsida; order Asparagales; family Amaryllidaceae; genus Agapanthus; species Agapanthus africanus. The sequence continues at coordinate 426,007,619 of JASDDO010000019.1, read as the reverse complement.
GGAAGGCCAAAAGACTGGGGTTAAAAATTTTGAAGCATTCCCGACGGGGAAAACTGGCGTCGCAGGCTCAAACCCCATCTTCACCGGTCGTTTGGTGGGGTTGGGTGTTTAGATTGGTGCCACGTGTTGGTGTCTGCTCATATAACATTTCCCACATGTTTGATTTCTGAGTCTTTTCATATTTACGTGTATTGCACGTGTAAACTTTTGGGCTTCCAAAAACTTTAAAAGAAAAATCATTAAAAATAATATGTGGCTGATGGGATTCGAACACAGGGTTTATGTCACAGCAGTGCAAGACTTTACCAATGAGGTACAAGTTGTTTCTTACTATTCAAAATCAAATTAAATACTTATAGCGTACTCAGAATTACAAATACTCCATTTAGTACTTTAAATTTAAACAAATTTCTGTACATTAAAAACAGAGTCGTTACATTCTACCCTCCTTACAAAAATTTCGTCCTCGAAATTTACAATTATTTAAGGACTAATTTACAAATAAGAAAGGGTATCTTACACGCATGTCGTCTTCTCTTTCATACGTTGATTCTCCTGGTGAGTCTTTTCTCCACATCACTCGAACCAAGTTTACTGTCTTATTCCGAAGTGACTTTACCTTTCTGTCCAGGATTTCAACGGGTTGTTGCTCACAAGATAAGTCTGTCTGTACATTGAGCTCGGAGTGATCAAGGATATAGCTGGGGTCACTCACATATCTTCGGAGTTGTGATATGTGGAACACGTTGTGCACTCCTTCCAATGAGGGTGGAAGTGCCAAGCATATGCCACTTCTCCGACTCGTTCGAGTATGTCGAACGGTCCAATGTACCTCGGACTTAGCTTACCTCTCTTTCCAAAACGAATCACTCCACGGTTTGGAGAGATCTTTAGAAAGACATGATCGCCCGGTTGGAACTCCAAGTGTCGGCGCTTTGCATCTGCCCAGTGCTTCTGTCGGTCTTGGGCTATGCGCATTCGTTCCCTGATAGTGCGAACTACATTTACAGTCGCCACTATCATCCCAGGTCCAAAGAGTTCCCTATCTCCGATGTCATCCAAACTTAATGGTGAACGACACTTCCTTCCATAGAGCGCTGCAAACGGTGCCATTCCAATACTCGCTTGGGAGCTGTTGTTATATGAAAACTCCACAAGATGTAGGTGATCTTTCCACGATCCTTCGAAGTCTAGCGTACAAGCTCTTAGCATATCTTCATGAATCTGAATCGTTCGCTCAGACTGACCATCTGTTTGTGGATGATAAGCTGTGCTAAAGTTCAGACTCATTCCCAAGCTAGCTTGCAGACTCTGTTAAAATTGCGATCGGAATCTGGTGTCACGATCGGAGACAATGCAAACCGGTACTTCATATAATCTCACGATCTCCTGCATGAGTTCATGGGTATCAGAGATAGTATACATTAAAGAGTTAAATCTTACTTAGATTCAAACTTACCTCCATGTACGTCTTTGCTAGTGTCTCGGTAGATTGGCCAACTCGAAATGGGATGAAGTGAGCCGATTTTGTGAGTCGGTCCACAATAACCCATACTGCATCGTTACCTTTCGTTCTGCGGGGAAGTGCAGTCACGAAGTCCATGGTGATGTATTGCCACTTCCATTCTGAAATAGGTAACGGTTGAAGTAGACCAGCAGTCCTGTGATGTTCAGCTTTTACTTGTTGACACACCAAGCAGTTGGCTACGCTTCTGGATACTTCACGCTTCATTCCATGCAACCAGTAATGTTGTCGTAGATCTTTGTAAATCTTTGTACTACCAGGGTGTACTGAATATGGAGAGTTGTGAGCTTCTTTCATCAACTCTTCCCGAACAGGACCTTGTGGTACACACAATCTGCTTCCATATCTCAAAGATCTGTCTTCATAGATGATGAAGTCTGTTCTAAGTCCACTTTCTACTTGTTCTCTGATCTTTTGCAGCTTGGCATCACTTGCTTGAGCTGCTTTTATCTGATTGACAATTGTAAACTGAACTTGTAAGATCATCAAACTTGAAGTGTTATCTGGCATGACCACTTCTATCTCCATCTGATGCAAATCTTGCTGTAGCTTCCACTGTACGGTGAGATTCATTGATAGTGGTTAGCGACTAAGTGCATCAGGAACTACATTCACCTTCCCTAGATGATATTGTAGGTTAATATCGAAGTCCGCAATAAATTCTAACCATCTTCTCTGCCGCATATTCAGCTCTTTCTAAATAAACACATACTTCAGATTTTTGTGGTCTGTGTATATATCTACCCGTTCTCCAAGAAAATAATGACGCCAAATTTTCAGTGCAAATATAACAGCTGCCAATTCTAAGTCATGCGTTGGATAATTGCGCTCATGAATCTTCAACTGTCTTGATGCAATTGCTACAACTTTACCGTGCCGGTAGAACACATCCAAATCTCTTACCGGATGCATCACAATGCACTACGAAACCTCCAGATTGATCTGGTATTACGAGAATAGGCGATGTTGTCAATCTTGACTTGAGTTCTACAAAAGCTTGTTCGCATGCTTCTGACCACACGAATTCTTCATCTTTACGTGTGAACTTGGTCATGGGTGTTGCAATCTTCGAAAAGCCTTTTATGAATCTTCGGTAGTATCTCGCTAATCCCAAGAAACTTCAAATGTCCTTCACCATCTTTAGTGTCGGCCATTCGCTTACTGCTAATACTTTAGCTGGATCCACAGAGATTCCTTCACCTGAAACGATATGTCCGAGAAATCCGAATTGATCTAGCTAAAACTCGCACTTGCTATACTTGGTATAGAGTTGATGCTGTCGCAAAATCTCCAGGACAATTCTCAAATGTTCAGCGTGGTCATTCTGATTCTTTGAATATACCAGAATGTCGTCAATGAAAATCATAACAAACATGTCTAGGTATTCTCGAAAAACTTGATTCATTAGGTTCATGAATATGGCTGGTGTATTGATCACTCCAAATGGCATCACGAGAAACTCATAATGTCCATAGCGGGTCCTGAATGCCGTCTTCGGAATATCAGACTCATTGACCTTCGCCTGATGATAACCCGAACGAAGATCTAACTTTGAGAAAACGCAAGACCCACTTAGCTGATCGAACAGATCGTCGATACGCGGTAGTGGATACTTGTTATTTATCATGACTTCGTTCAAAACTCTATAATCAATGCATATTATGTATGAACCTTCCTTCTTCTTTACAAGCAAAACTGGAGATCCCCAACTTGAAGTACTGGGACGAATCCATCCTTTCTACAGAAGTTCGTCCAGCTGAGTACGAATCTCCTTCAAATCTTCTGGACTTAAGGAATATGGTGCTTTGATCACCGGTTGTGCTCCAGGTACTAAATCAATTCCAAATTCAAGAGCTCGATCAGGAGGCAAACCTGATATTTCTTCAGGAAATACATCATCGAACTCTCGAACTACCTCTGGCTTATCTTCTCCCGCCTTTAGAGTTGCAATCACTGTCTTCTTCGGTTTTGCTTTGTATGTGCTAAGCTCCAGTGTACAGTCTCCACTTTTGAAATAAAAGACCGGATGCTTTGGAATCTCAAACACTACCTTCCTTTGATGACAGTTGATGGTAGCATAGAAAGTTCCTAAGCAATCCATACTTAAAACTACATTGAAGTTCTGTATGTCCAGCACCTTGAAGTCAGCATAAAATTCTCTGCTGCAGACGACCACTGGACACAGGTCGTATCCCATTGTTGCCTTTAGAACGTCGTTCCCTGAACTGACATTCCAGCTGGATACGAGTGGTTTGACCGGAATCGCATGAGTTCGGATGAACAGCTGCGACATAAAGCAATGAGATGCTCGAGTATCGAAGAGCGCTAGTACAGGAATTGAGGCTACTAAGATTGTACCTAAATTATGTGGGATATATTTAGGTATAGGAAAAGATTCTTTGATATGTATAAAGATTGAAAGAAAGCTTGAAAGAAAAGAGTTACTAGTGATGACTTGGCCAGTGGTTTCAGATTCTTCCACGGTCATTGTGAAAGCATGTCGCCTCAATACATTCCTCCTTGCTGGAGGCGCATTCCTATGTCCGTTCCTCTGTCCTTGAGATAAGTTCCTTTGTGCTTGATGGAACTGACGAGGAGGAGGTGCGGTAGGTGGTCCACGAGGAGGTTGAGCAGGGAGAGCAAGACATGGAGCAGGTGCCTGGATAGCTGGCCGCTGCGGATAGGTGATTGCTGGTCTGGGGGCAGGATTTAGATTGAGTTTATGAGGACAAGATCTAATATCATGTGTGGATGATCCACAGACTAAGCAAAGGCGATTAGCATGCCTGCAGTCCTTCGCTAGGTGTTTATTCCTCCTGCAGTAGGTGCAAAAGTCTGGGCTGGGCCGGTTGAAAGGTACTCCCGGTCTCCTGGATACAAAAGGTGGCATGGAAGAGGCTCTTCCTGCTATCTGAGTAGCAGGGCGCTTCATACCGGCAAATTGAGGTATGCCTTCTTCTTCACCACTGCCTCATATCTTTGGACAGCTTTCAAAGCCAAATCATGGGTTGGGAAATCCCCTGTAGCTAATGCAACTTGGATCTCCGGGTCCAACCCTTGCTGAAATCGTCTAGCCCGGATCTCAGCATTCGATATGAGATGGGCCGCAAACATGTTACGGTCTTGTGTTAGCTGTGTAGTATGCGATATCAGAAAATTCAAATATTAGAGACATATTTACCCGCTCAACATAGTGAACTCAGTATCATACTCATCCACGGATTTACTCCACATAGAGCCTTGTTGTAGATGGATGAATTGCTGCTCCATGTCAAATCGGGCAGCCTCGGGAAAATACTTCGCGTCGAACATGTCGCGAAAAGTATTCCATTCGATCGGCTGGATAAGACGGCTTTCTTCCGCCTTCCACCATACTCGGGCATTATCGATAAGTTGCAGCTTTACAACCCTTACCCAAGCAATGTCTGGCACTTATGCTGCTGCCTGATCATTTTCGATTGATTGAGCCCATTTCTCAGCTTCCAAAGGGCTCTCTTTCCCAGAGAATTGCTTAGAATGCGGTGCCTGGAATTGCTTCACTCCAGGTGCTTCCGCTTCTGGATGGTTCAGTAGGATAGCAGTCTGCTGTTGTCCCTCCAGGAGGCTCTTTATTGCCTCGAGCGGTACCGTCTACTCATTGATCGGAGTTACAACGGTAGGCGTAAATGGAAGAGGTGGTAGTGTGGTGTTGTCGTTCATGTTGGTGCTAGTAGTGTTCGGAGAATCCATAACCTTGAAAGAAAAATAGGGTTATGATAGATTCAAGGAATAGGTAATATAAAGAATGTTTTAATTGCTGATTCTTATGATATATTGCTTAGGTTTCCGTACAGAACTGACCCTGCATGGTATGATTTCATGCAGAACTGATCTGCATGGGCCGCCAACAAAACCTGTCACGCCCCGCATCCCGGTGTACGCATAAGGAGACGTGACTAGACCCGCGGCGTATTTACTCAGAAGTAAACACGTTAAGCGTAAATAAGCAATATAATATAAATGTACACAAGAAAGACATGAGATGTAAATGAACAACAACTTTTTTATTTATTAAACATTCTTTACAATACAACTAAAAAGTAAATACAATATGGAAAGTAATGCCTAAACAATGGCATGAACTGAAAGTAAAAGTATATACAAGTAACTAGAGCTCCGGGTCCTCAATGAACTGCTCCAAGTCTTCTAAGTTGGGCTCGATCTCCAGAGAGTCGGGTCCTCCTGACAACATTGCAAAGAAAGAATAGAAAAGGAATGTCGTCGGTGAACAATCGCTCGGTAAGTCCCAAAGAGGTAGAGAAGAATAGACAAAGAATAGAACATGTAAAGTATAAAAGATTATGTTCGCTATACTAACGTAGTTATTTATAGTTTGGTACAGAAGATATTAGTGTTTACGAGAGGAGTCCAATTATCCCGTGGACTAAGGTGACCCATAGTAAAAGCTCCATCAAACCCCACGGAACAACGGCAATGGATGTTTAGTTACATCTTTTAATGGCCATCTCGTGCCACTTTTAACACATTCCGTACCAGTCTACCCTTTTAACCCCATAATGTATATTATGTTGTTTTATAAATGTAAGACTTGCTGAAACCATGATATCAATTGTTCATGTAAACGGATAAGGATGTAAACGGATAGTCATGTAATTAATTCAATGTATATCTATAGTTTGGTCAGTTCAAGTCATGTTGATATAGATAGTATTCTGGTATTCATGTTCAAGTTCCAATATATATGGATTCAAGATATATTGGAGTTGTATTTGAATTGTATGTAGATTGGAATTGTATTCAGATTAGACTGAGACTCTGTCTGAGTCAGACACTTAAACAGAATTTGATTCCTGAATTTAGTTTTGGAGTTATCGGTAACTGCTGCACATATATGGCAGGATTTGTGACTTTTTCCAAATCAATTACCATTGATAACCCCGTTTTAGTTACCTACCTTAAATAGGCAAGCACCCACTTTCCCCAGCTCCCTGAGGTTCAAGAGAATTGGTCATACTTAAACTTATATTTACTAGGGTCTTTAATGTAAATTAATATAACTTGATGGTGTTTTATGAAAAATAGTTTTAGTATACTTTCAAAATAATGCTCAAGTATTTATTTATCGTATTTATGGTTTTTATGGATATAATTTTTATATGATGAGGTATTCTAGTGAATCAACAACAATTGAGCCTTTTATCCCAAGCATATGGGGTAGGCTACATGAACCAACATGAGAATCACGCCGGGTCCAGCACATGAATCCCCCGCCTCCACTCACTCCTATCAAACAATATACTTTCATTGAGTCCTTTGGCAACCATATCGTTTCGTATCACCTCCATCCATGTTTTTTTCGGTCTCCCTTTTGCCCTTTTGCTATTGCCCATATCGAGGGTATCTATTCGTCGAACCGATGCTTTCATAGGTCTGCGTCGCACATGACCAAACCATCTTAGCCGGGTTTCCCGCATCTTCTCCTCCACAGGTGCTACACCAACTTTTGCACGAATATCCTCATTCCGCACCTTATCTTTTCTAGTGTTACTGCACATCCAACGAAGTATGCGCATCTCCGCTACGTGCATCTTCTGTGTATGATGCTTCTTAGGAGCCCAGCATTCTGTACCATATAATAAGGCAGGCCGAATAGCGCTCCGATAAAACTTCCCTTTCAATTTTAACGAAAAGTTACGATCACACAAAATCCATGTTGCACTCCTCCATTTCAACGAACCAGCTTGGATCCTTTGATTAACATCACTATCGATCTCCCCATTCTTTTGGATGATGGAACCTAGATATCTAAACTGGTCGCTCGGTGATATCTCTTGCCCTTCCAATGTTATACCAATATGGTTTTGACTTCTCTGGTTACTAAATTTGCAATGCATATATGCTGTCTTAGACCTGCTCAATCTGAATCCCCGAGATTCCAATGTTTTCCTCCATAATTCCAATTTGACATTAACCCCTGCTTTCATCTCATTTACTAGAACAATATCATCTGCGAATAGTATACACCAAGGTACCTCATCTTGGATAGTTCTAATAAGCTCATCCATCACGATGGTAAACAGATGGACGTAATGCAGATCTTTGATGTAAACCAATTGTAATCGGAAAATCACTCGTTAAGCCGCCGGAAGTTCTGACATTTGCCACTACTCCATCGTACATATCCTTGATTATGTCAATATACTTGACGGGGACCCCCTTCTTCATCATTGTCTCCCATAATACCTCTCTAGGTAGCTTGTCGTACGATTTTTCTAAATCAATAAATATCATATGCAAATCTCTTCTCCTCTCTCGAAAACGCTCGACAAGTTGACGAAGCAAATGAATAGCCTCTGCCGTCGATCGTTCAAGCATGAACCCAAACTGGTTTTCTGTTATCTTAATATCTCTCCTTAGCCTGTGTTCAATTACTCTCTCCCAAAGATTCATGGTGTGACACATAAGTTTTATTTCACGGTAGTTTGAGCAACTTTGAATGTCACTCTTGTTCTTGTAGATAAGTACAAAGATACCTTTTCTCCATTCATTTGGCATCTTTTTTGTCTGTCAAATCTTATTAAACAGATCTGTCAGCCATTTAACACCTATTTCTCCTAAGCATCTCCAAATCTCGATAGGAATCCCGTCAGGACCAACCGCTTTTCTTAAACTCATTCTGTTCAAAACTTTTTTAACCTCTGGTAGTCTTATTTACGCATGAACTCACGGTTTATATCTTGAGATTGAATGACAAGTACATCCAAATTCTTAGTAAAGCTCTCATTGAACAATTAGTCAAAATAATCTCTCCATCTTTCTTTGATATCCCCATCTCGAACTAAAACCTTCTGATTTTCATTTTTGACACACTTCATCGCACATAATGTCTCTAGTCTTCCTTTCCCGCATCCGAGCAATCCAGTATATATCATTTGCAGCCTCTTTAGTGTATAATTTCTCGTATACCTCCTTATAGACTTTAGATTTAGTTTCCCGAACAGCTTTCTTAACTTCCTTTTTAGCCATTTTATACTTCTCAAATCATATTATTCTTTAAAATTGTATTAAAAATTCCATCGAGATCGGATACTCCGTGAGGAGGTCTGCATCTAGCTATACTAGTCCCGAGGATGTACGATAATCCGCACCATCCAAATCGGATTCCCCGAAATGGGTTGTAGAGTTTTAATTGCAAGGAATTTAATTAAAACAATTTTAAAAATATGGTTTTTTAATAGTTTAGGGTATTTTAATGTAAAATTGTATTAGCCATAAAAATATGGTTTTCAAGCAATCGTGCTATATCATGATGAGTGTTGTGAGAGATAGGTCATTAGCTCGTGAGGTTTTTTTTAAAGTAATATGAACAATTATGATAAAAGAATGTCGTAGGTAAATTTTGTGGTATTTAACTGTAAAAGTGTAGTACAAGTTGCATTGCATGGTATTTTAAATTGAAACTTGTTCTCAAAGTTAGTTTATGGTTGCTAAACAATATATAAATAAATGGTTGATTTGTTATTAAGAAAGTTGAGTTTTTTAACAAATTTAGAATCGGATGTCGGATTAACTTCACTTCCGACGAGTTTTGAAAAGAGAACATTTTAGAATAGGAAGAAAGAAGAGGAGAGGGGATTTACAGTTTGAAAAGAGAGAGGGGGGGTATGGGAACAAGATGGAAGTTTCGTGGAGTCGCGATGTCGCCGGAATCTTCTCGAATCGTCGCCGGAAAGTGATCTTGGGCTAACTCCACTTGTATACTTCTTAGACTTGAAAAAATTTGAGAGTTTTGACAATGGATTTCAGAATGGAGAGGGATAGAGTGTGATGTTGTATTTATAGGAGAAATTAGGGTTTTGAGAATTGAAGAATGGAATTAAAATGCATTAAAATTTTAGATTAATGCCTCATTTTAATTCTCTGGATAATTGCAGAGAAAACAAACAGTACTGGGGTTAAGGGGGAAGGCCAAAAGACTAGGGTTAAAATTTTTGAAGCATTCCAGACGGGGAAAACCGGCGGCACCGGTCCAAACCCCATCTTCGCCAGTCGTTTGGTGGGGTTGGGTGCTTGGATTGGTGCCACGTGTTGGTGTCTTCTCATATAACATTTGATTCGAACACAGGGGTTATGTCACAGCAGTGCAAGACTTTACCAATGAGCAATAAATTGTTTCTTGCTGTTCAAAATCAAATTAAATACTTATAGCGTACTCAGGCTTCCAAATACTCCATTTAGTATTTTAATTTTAAACAAATTTCTGTAAATTAAAAACAGAGTCGTTACACTCCACACACAAGCTCACAACGCACACGCACCCAGAGGACCCATGAATTTGCCCTGAAAACGTTAATTAGTGGACACTTCCTCTCTTGAGATTTCTGGGATTCGAACCCACACTCTCTCAAGAAGGGAAGTTCCCATACCAACTGAGCTACTGCTCATTGGTTTTGAGCCACAATTTTTGAGCTATACAAGGACTAGCTAGCAAATATTCCATGATGTCCAGACCCTTGCATAAATGTATCTTTCTTCATTTCCTGTGATAGATTAAGATATACATTTCTCAATTTCCAAAGCAATTTTCAAATAATTTGTCAGCTTTTATTATGAAATTATCAATTTCAAAGGATTTGAAGTTTGAAATTAAAGTGCTTTTCTAAATTCCAACTAGAAAATGTATGATATATAGAAGCATTACTAGGTTGCAAATATTATTGTTCACGTGATCATTATATTGAACAATAGGGCTTTAAGAAAATAAGTAATGCTGCGATAAGTACATAACTGGCGTAAATAAGCTAAAAAAGAGGATAATTTAAGTTTTAGTGTAAAGCGAATATTTATAAACATTGATTAGACTTGCAATGTTGCTTAAACTCGTTTCATACTTACATATGTGCCATATATAATCATAATGATTAACATCAAATTCTAGTCCTAAGTTAATTAGGAATTATAGAAAATAGATATATAACGGCCCACGTGCATAGCACGTACCCATAGCGAGTACTATATGAAACTCCAATTTTTCCCTTGTCGGGTTTCGGGGCTCCAAACGTTTCCCCTCACGCCTCAACCTTCAACTCGTAGCGAATAGCATCCACCATCGAGCTTTTCGCGCTGGAATCGCAACCTTTCTCTCTCTTGTTTCTCTCTCTTTCGAAAAAAGGAAACCCTAAAAAAGCAATTTTTTATCCACCAATTTTTCTCAATCTCTATCAATGCCTCCAACAATCTCTGCATCCTTTCTCGATTCCCATTCCCGCCCTCTCTTAGCTCTCTCGCCACCGCGATTCATCGGTAAGCCTCCTATCGCGGGTCGGGTCGGGTTCGGATCCGGGCGCCCGCTTCTCATGGGTCTGATCAAGCGAAGGGGCTTCGTTGCCAGCAGGAAGAAAACGGCGGCGACGGCTTCGCTCCAAGGGGAGGTCGAGATCGATGGCGGATTTGGAAGTGAGAAGGAGAATGATTCGACGAGGCTGATGACGCTGCCGACGATTCTGACGATCGGCCGAGTCGCGGCTGTTCCGCTCCTCGTAAGCAGTAGGTCTATTTTGATTTCCGTTTCTCTTTCTAATGTTATAATTTTTTTTATATTTTGAATTGTTATTAGGCTTGTGATCATGTTTGTTGGAATATCAATCTTCTACCAAAAGATGAAACTTTTAGTTTATTTAGAATGTAAAGTTTGGATCTTTCTGTGGTTACTTTTTTTTTTTTTTTTTGCTTCGTTTGATAAAATCTTAATTTGTTCTGAAAAGTGGGTGTATTATCATAAACCGCTTTCATTTTTGTTGAGGGAAATAACTAATAGGCTCGTCTCAGAATGCTTAAAGTTTGTAAGATGAAGTTACATTTGTTAGAAATGGTGATGCTTAGAGAGTAAAGTTAAGAATTAAAACATGTTAACAATATTGTTGATGTACATGATTATTATTGCTTAGACTACTAATCCATCTTACAAAATCACTGGATATGTCAAAATATAGGGTTCTTATCAATATCATGCCCCTTCTATTTTGCTATCTTTTATATTATGCAAGTAGTAATTTCTTTGGACCATTTGTGCCTAGATACATGAACATCGATTATGTTCACTGAACAGTGGTCAGAGTTCTAACATGCCAATTTTTTTTTTCTCGACAGCTTATTACATGAATAGTTGGTGGGCAACTACTGCCACTACAGGCATATTTATTGTTGCAGCAATCACAGATTGGCTTGACGGCTATCTTGCTCGAAAGGTTTGTGAAGTTTGTCCCCTAATATACTATGTGTTGAGGATATTCAGCCTTTTTATAACATTGATTAAATTAAATGGAGTGAGTTTGTTTATATTGCAGATGCGGCTAGGCACAGTCTTTGGAGCATTTTTGGATCCTGTAGCCGATAAGGTTTTCTTTCACTTTAGCTATTTGGAGCTAGCAGTGATTTTGGTTTCTGGGTTTAGGGAATAAACGGTCGCACATTTAAGTTTCCTAACAATCAGCCTAATGCATTCTGCCCATGATTTTGGTTTCTGGGTTTAGGGAATAAACGGTCGCACATTTAAGTTTCCTAACAATCAGCCTAATGCATTCTGCCCATGTAAATATTTATGACATTGTAATGCAGCTTATGGTTGCCGCAACATTAGTATTATTATGCACCAAACCTTTGCACGCATCGGTATTTGGAGAAGTACCTTGGCTTCTGACAGCACCTTCAATTGCTATTATTGGTAGAGAGGTGAGCACCACTCATAACAATTATTCTATTCAACTTTCAGAACTTTGTGTGTACTTACTTGCATTGGCATTATTATTGATACATCAATTTTTCATATTGATTTCCCAAAAATGTACAATATTACCATCACAAAATCTTCCTGCGCTAGCTTGCTATACACAGTTCTAGGCAGTTGATTTGATGCCGCGTCTTCTGTTTTTCAAAGCGATATTTTTGTACTTGATTTTCAGTGAAATAAAATCCATTAGGCATCTTATCAATCGTTATCAAGGTTGAAACTCTATAGAAATACTTAAAGCCTGTTTGGGAATGGAGTTAAGTTTTGTAAACCGTGGTTTCATAAAGTTAGCAAAAGTCAACTCCAAAATGTTAACTTTGCTTTGTTAGGCAACCATTTTGGAGTTGGGATAACTATATTTTCTTAGCCTTTAACTGCAGCTATCTCAACTCCAATCTGATCAAGGTTTACTAAACTCCATGTTTGGAGTTTGGAGTTTGCAAACCATAGCTTGCATGTCTCCTACCTCCACTTTAAAAGAAACCATGCTTGTCCTAACTTTGTATCCAAACAGGGCCTTAACAGCAGGGCTTACTCTTTATGTCAGACATCAACAGCACCATGACAACATTTTTTAAAGGGAAAATAATAATGTTAGCTACTTAAGATTTTTCCGTCATTCCGTTACATGCACTTTTTCTTCATTCCACTATACTCTTACATATGGTTACAGCCTTTCCTTTTAAAAAATTAAATTCTTATATTCTATGCTGATGGATCATATTTAATTGAGTTCAAATGTTTTTTCTTGTAAGGCATGCCTAATTTTATAGAGGGTAGATTCTGAAAAATGTTCATTTAATTATAATCTAAGTAATGGATTCGGATATGAACATGGGACACGATACAAGTTAGATTCGTAGGCACAATTTCACAAAAATCTAGGATGTGGATTGTTGGATAAGCAAATCTTTTGTGGTTTATATATATATATATATATATATATATATATATATATATATATATATATATATATATATATATATATATCACATAAAATCATTACTTTTAGGAAACCTAAACTAAATACACAACCAATTTGTTAGTGTTTGTGTGTAGAGTGTTATTGTTTTATCCGCTAATACATGTTTGATACATATAGAATACAATATAAAATTTTAGAACGTGCCAAAAGAAGCTCCATACTTGTTGTTGACAAATCCGAAAGAATCCAATATGGATACAAATACGATACATATCTGATATGGATACATCTCCTCATCGATGAATCTGGGCAACATTGATTATCATGTCATATGTGCAGTTATCACATCATGAACTAATATCATCAGCTTGTATGTCTCTCTATATAGATCACAATGTCAGCAGTTAGAGAGTGGGCTGCATCCCAGGATAGCAAACTTCTCGAGGTCGCATCTCTTAGCCCTATTTCTTCTTCTGTTTTATTCGTTACTTTTTTATATTTTTTTCTAAGCATTCAATTAGATTTGTTTTCCTTATATGCTGTTAATTTATGATGTCAGGCTGTGGCAGTAAACAGCTTGGGAAAGTGGAAAACCGCAACACAAATGACCGCACTAACAATCCTTCTGGCTACAAGGGATCCCAGGTGAAAATTGGTTCCTTTTTATATTACGAAAGAGCCTTGCTTTAAGTTTAATTTTGGCAAATCAACCATTTTTCGTCCATGTCAGCTATAAAAATATTTTAGGGGCACGAATATAAACATTGTTAACGTCTATTGAGAGTATGGAGTTGGCAACCCTGGATTTCTGTAGGCCTTTGCCTGATAACTTGTCTCGGAACCTGGGATCAAATTTGTGGGAAGTAACCCAAGTTGGCAACTCTAAAGCGCGAATTGGCTTAAATTAATTTACTCCGATAGGTGCTAATAGAAAATTAAAAAATTTGAAAGCATTTTTGATGCCATATGTTGATATGGACAATATGAAGTCTAGTTTTACTAGTATTTTGCACATGCGATGCACGTTTATATTGATTTTGATCTGATTTTTTACTTTCTCTATTCTCATGGCTCTTTTTGTTGGACACTGCATCTCTTTTTTGATTAAATCTTATAAATATTTTTATTGGTGTTGTAGAAAACTCTATAATGGAGATTTTGGCTCCATTTATTTGAGTTTAAATGTGAAAAGTTAGTGAGAATGGAGGGATGTTGTCATTGTTACTAAATTGTCTTATTATGATGACATGACATTTTATAATCAATTATGAATACCTACTTTTTCCCCGCTTTTTTTCCTTGTATTCTTAAAAAAGATGGCATATGAGTGAGCTACAAAAGAATTGCCATTATAATAGTAGAGATAATAAAATTTGAAGCCGGTGTTATTTTATAAACAAAATTAGGTTTTATCAAAAAAATTCATGATTTATATTTTGTACCCCACCTGGTACTTATCACCCTTCAACTAGTGTAAGCCCATCATTCCTTTTAGTTACTCAATGATATAATCAAATGTCAATGTGTGAGTGATGTCGAGACAGACCTAATGGGTGTGCCAATAAACCATTTCAGAGGTGATTAGTGTTGGATGAGATATGTATGAAGTAATATTATGAAAATTTGTATTCAAAATTATTATATGCAGCCTCATTTAGTCACTTGATTCTGCAGCCTAGCACGGCCAGATTTTATAGTCGCCTCGGGTGTTGTATTGCTCTATGTTTCTGCTGGCCTTGCCCTTTGGTCGCTTGCAGTGTACATGAGAAAAATATCGAGCATATTGCTTAAGTAGCTGTAAGCAACTTTAGACAGAGATGTATTTGTGATATGGGTTCGCCAAATGATTTTTGAAGCAGAGATGAGAAACATAGCATCTTCAATTGGGCGATGGACATCATTAGATTCTTTTTGGTTGTCTTGTTTCTGTACAAATGGAGTTTAACTTAAAAAAAATTCGAGTCATTGATATACTTTAGCATATATGTTAGTGAAATCAAATGCATTTTGGTATTGGCAATTTTCTGATTTCTCATAATTTATGTATGTGTTATTTTTGTTTTAATTTTCTCAAATAGTCTGTGTGCTGAGAAAAACAGCCTGGGAAATGCAACAGAGAAATGGATTGGTGTACATGGTTTTGTAATTACGGCCTGGGAAAAACAGTCAAAAGTTTTAACTGACATTAATAATTGCTAATGAAGGCATCATTCTAAAAATAACACGAGGGTGACATTCAAAAGGAATGTTACATTTTTGTCAAATGTTTTCTTATTTAGCTCATCATGATTAGGATAGGGAATATGGTTCTATTAGCATCATATGCTGTTGCTACATGGAATCTGACTTTCCTGACAAGATGTGTTCATTCTAGCTTTAATTCTACCTTTACAGATAATCGAGATAAACAAATATAAATTAAACAAAAAACTAGATATAAGAATCAACACAGCGAAAAGGACACATATTTTATGTGGAAAACCTAGACAGGAAAAGCCACGGGCACAGTAGAGATCATTTTCATTAATTCTAATGAGAGAGTTTACATGGGGAATACAGAATAAATTCTCGCTCTCACAGAACTCTCCTCAAAGAAAAGAGAGGACTCTTACAAATATTAGGGTTATATTGTGGCAACTCTCTTTTGCCGGTACAATCCAAGTCCTAAACTATCGCTCCATATTTATAGCCTATACAATGATGCTTAGAGATAACATTAATTTAATTAGGATTTATCTCTAAATAACTAACTAAATTTTATCTCTAAACAAACAAACAAATATATATTTAAATATAAGTATAACATATCAGTTAGGATTCAGGATATCCTAACAAATCTCCACCTTGGACCGAATCCAATCAGATATGAGCCATTCTGCCCAAAATCTGTTGCTGTCGATCGCCCCTTACGGTTTTCTCCATCTGTCAACGCTACTAAGTCTTCAAACTGTTGGGTTGCTAGTCACCTCTAATAGGGTTTAAAACGCAGCGGAAGTGGTAATTTCAAAAGTTTATAGAGCAATAGTAAATCCAAACCAAGAATCAAACCAAACTACTAAATTTGTCGCTAAACTGGTAAGCTAAAAATAAGAGTTGCGGACTACAACCTTTGTAGCGCGTTAGCCACCTCTTCTTGGAATCCAGCAAGTCTCCGCGAAGCCCGAAACAAGTTTGCTTGATGATCTCCTCGCCGAAGATGATCCACCTTGAGATAAACCCAACACAAATTTTAGCATCAAATTGATCTCATCAAAATAAAGTAACCCACTAATTAAACTTGCTAAGAATGATTAGTAACAGATGTAGAATAAATAGCTTATTTAATTTTTCTCTTTTCTTTTTCATTCCTCACTTGAAGAAAAATCAAGACGCGAAAGAAGAAGCACCATGGAGGAGATGAGAGACATGAAGAAGATAAGCATAAATAAACATATGAACAAGAAACAAGAATGGGTCATGAACAAATAATGACTCACACAAATGAGTCATGATAAAGAATCATGTCATGAATTCCACAACCATGACTCATTCTCATTTATTTCATATAAGTCTTGTACATCATACATGTATCAACATGCATGTCTCATTATTTATATCAAATATAAATATTAATAAAAGAGAAGAAAATAATTAAGCGAGCATGATATTAGTTAATATATAAATATATTAATATATAAATATACATTTAATTATTAAATCAACACTTGAATAATCCGGCTATATCATATATATACCGGCTAATATCAATAAATACCCGATTAAATTGCGTGTATCAAATACACGTGTTTAATCGAACTCCTGCACGTATCTCTATACGTGCCCTACATCATTTCACATGTGCTGGGAAACCTCTGTGTATGACTCTAAGGACTCGACAATACATTGGCAGTAGGTTAGGATCATATCTATAGCCCATAAGCACGTCAGCGGTACTAGCTGCACGTAACGGATACCCAGATATTGAACGAAAGAAGGTCAACGAGTAAGCTCATCTGAACTCTACAAAGTCTATCAGTGACATTACCGTACAGTCCGATCTCTTCATCTAAGAGTATCGCATATCGGGTATAGGATTTGGAGTCTGTCAGACCCCAATAACTCGACGTGCGACAGGGACTCATAACTAACCGGAGATAGATACAACTGATAACACTTATCAGTTTATCTCCACTGTGGTGGCCATCAACTTATGCTTGTAGTCATGTTTTGCACAGCGCGACATCAACTCCTTATACCGGGAGAGACGAATCCTCTCGACCGCTCACTGCCTCCACATGCTTCAGGACTGTACCTAACAAAAATATGTTTGCACCACTCTTTTGAGCTGTGGTAGGGTAGAAATCAAAGTATAGTGGGAACACATATGAGACACTATGGCGATCTCATGTTCTAGGGAGTACCCTGTACATATGTCACAAGAGAATTGCTACCTGACATTGGTATATTACCAACTAGGAGTTCTCGGTGAGTCCGTCTAGTGTAACTCATCCAATGAGCACATGTATGCAATTCTCGATGTCAAACACCAATAGCTGTAGGATCAGCTATCACTGTAATACCTAATTTATTTTGTACTCTATTATTCTTACTTTATATATTTTTCTATTTAATTCATTTCCAAATATATTTCCTATGAATATTTCTCCTATTTCCTAATTGTTATTTCTAATTCTATAACTCTAACTTAATTTATTTTCTATCCAAAACCCCAACTATTTCCTGACCACAACCCCAACCCAATTCTTCTCTCTCTGTCTTTTTTTCCCTCCAAACCCTAACCCTTTTTCCTAGCCAGCCCAGCCCATAACCCACACCCTAGACTACCCTACCCGACCCGACCCAAACCCCTATCCATTCTTCTTCTTCTCCTCCTTCTTCTTTCCTTTCTGTTCCCGCCATTTTCACAATGAGCTCCTCATGACCCGCGATCCTCCCCGCGACCTCATCCTCGTCCTCGTCGTAACGTCCCTTCCATGACCGCGTTTTCCTCGCAACGGCTACTGCCGACTTCCTCATGCCCACGTCTCACGAGAACCGCTCTACGCCGACGTAGATCCCCTCGCCTACGCCCCGAGACCCCTCGCCTACTTCCCCATTATCCATCATCTCTCAAACGTCTCTCTCTCTCTTATTCCCTCACTCCCGCTCTCTCTCTCTCCTCTCTCTCGCACCACCACCACCATCGCCGCCGCCGTCGCCATCATCGCCGACGAACCCCTCCAACACTCATCTCCAACTGCACCTTCCCTTCCTCCTCGACCCCACTGCCCCTCCGGCTGATTGATAGGGATTTTTTTTTGTGCTTATGCGTTTTTAAAAGATAAATCAAAGAATATACCGCAATCAAGAACGGCGTCGCTTGGTAGCTAGCCGGTGAGCACGGGTCGGTCCACAGGGATTTTGTGTATTCTCAATTTGTTCTAACGAGTTAATTCCAAACGGTGTTGGATTGATTATCACTAAAAACTAAAGTTGATTTAAACTAGGATTAAAACCTTGTTAGGGTTAGGTTTAGGTTAAGTTGGGAAAGTTAAGATTTCTCACCGCTTTCAATGCCCTAATTTAGATCTATTTAGGTGTTATGGTAATAATTAATAAAGGGGATTAGGACAATCGGTAAAAAACGATGTTTCTTCCTCTAGGTCCTTGTCCGTCCTTTCTTAATTCTTACCCTAACCTCCATGGAAAACATGCACAACCGGGCTTTTAAACTACGGTATCACCGTTACCTCGTGGGGTAGGGTGCCGTAGTGAGCGGTGTGTGTATGTATGCATGGAGTCCTATGAATAACATGTGACGGGCAAGAAAGGGATGAGAGATTTTCATCTCTCAAACCTTTCCTATTCCTAACCCTAACAAGTGAGGAACTACTCACTCATTAGGGGATTAATAAAAAACATTTTTTATGATTTGTTTCTAAAAAACTAACTATCTAAACTACGGCGGATTAATAAAAGTATTAAACTAATTAACTAGGGCAGATAATAAAATCTATACTAGGGCAGAAAGGAATTTAAGAACTAGGGCAATAAAAATAAAAATAAAACTACTTACTTTATTCGATACTCTCTTCAAAACATTACAATGGATTCTGAATTTTTTTTGATAAAAAGAGGCATACCTCAAAAAGAGGTTTAGGGCTTCTATTTATAGATCATAGAAACCCTAGGGTTACATTCGATACACATCTGCATTTACAAATTTACCCTAAGAAGACTAGTCAATGCACCGCCGCCGCCGTCACAAAATTGCATCGACACGTGCTCTATATGGCCGCGGAACCGCGGCCAAAAGCCCTGTTTGGCCGCGGATCCGCGGCCATGTGGTGGGTTCTTAAGCTGCAATTTTCTGGGATGCTTCTGGTTGCATTTGGCTTCTTGTTTCTTCACTTGGTTTCTCAGATTGTCTTCTAGTTTTCTTCCAGATTTCCACAGTGAATGATGTCGTGGACTTTACCGTTTGCTTCGTGTCGAAATCTTGAACCTTGCGCTGCCTTTGTACTTTGTAAACTTGTTTATTGATCTTCATTGTCCCTCAAACTGTAGGCATGATCAAGATTCTTCCATTTGTCGGTCGTAGTCTCACTTTTGTATCGTCTTTTCATCATTTTCACTGTTTTGTTCCGAGAACCTGTAACCTGCAACTATGTAGCAGATATGGATTAAAAGCACCTGTTTATTTGTAAAATGAATAAGAATGGGGAATATAATAATGCAAAATTATGATATGAACAAATACCCCCAAACTTATCTTTTGCTCGTTCTCGAGCAAAACTAGTTTTATTCTCAAAAAAGACTTAGCCTCACTTTCACAGGGAAACGCGATTGCACTGAGCTCGTGCAACAAGCCGTTAAACCTCTAGGTGTCCCTAGTAGGAGGAGTGTCGTCTCCTGAGGGTTTTCAGCGAATACTACCGACAAAATCCTATCAATTCGGCCTATTGAGTTTTATTCTCCAATTCGGTTTTCTAACAAGAAACTCTATTATCTTCAACTCAGAAATTATCAACCCGTATTTTTCACGCTTTCTTATCATTTAACTTAAGATTATATATGTTTTGTAGATTTACTTAATTTTTAACATCTTTTGAGTTTTCCTTCTAGGGTTCCATCTTAACTTAGGAATTTTTATCATCTCTACTAAAAATATAAGTCCTATTTTTCATTCCTATCTCTTATCTAAACTCCAATCACATACCCCTACGTGTGTATATATCACCCCTACACTTGGAAATTCAAATCAACCTATTATACTCTTGTCCATCGTCCAAAGTACTTTTCAATTAGTGAATTTTTAGATGAAATTGCTCACACATTCTTCATGCGACTGTTAATACTTCTTGAGGTACCAACGACCGATTACAAAATGTGTTTGCAAATTAAGGCGTAATTCCTAGTCTTGTAACACCTAAGGTTTTAGCAGTGACTCCCAAACCAGTTGGTCTAAGGCATTAGGTTATAAAGCACCCTCACTAAATATTTTTTCTATTTATGCAGCCTTAAGTAATTACAAAAACCAGTGTTCGTTTTTTTTATCTCCTTATTCACACTTGTATCTTTATTTTATTTTTCTTCGTACTAAGGACTTTAGACAAGAGCATTTCAAGGTCTCTTCTACTATTCCAAGTTTCAAGGTTCGTGTTTGTGCAATTTGTAGGGTATATATTTTCAGAATTTAGACTTAAGCTTAGGAATTATTTTTCAGACTTATACTTTAATAAAAATATCAATAATTTTCCCTTATTTTAACTTAGCCTTAGAAGTGAACTCGAAATTTGCCTATTTCTAAAAGACATATTCTTTCTACCGTTAAATTTAAAGAAAGGGTATTTTTAGGATTTTTAATTTACTAAGTCTAAGATCTAGTTGTTCCTAGCTAGTTAACCTTTTTGTCAAACTCAAGTCAATTATGGCCAAAATTGAATTTTTCAATTTTTATAATTTTTAAATTTTTTTGATTTTTATGGATTTTAAAATAAGTATGTAAATACAAAATTATACATATAAATGCGAAGGAAGAAGGCTTACCGAGCACATCCCTAAACTTAAACTTAACAGTGTCCTCACTGTCATGCCACACCAAGAGGGCAAAATTGTCGGTACTCCCCTGTTTATTTTCTTTTATAATTTTTTATTGTTAACAGAAAAACAAAACAAAAAATATATATACAAAAAGGCCCCCCCAAACTTAAGTGAAACAGTGTTTCCACTGTTGAAGCATTAAAGTTTAGAGTTAGGGAGGAGAAAAACACAGTATCAAGCTATACAAGGCTTTACACAGGCCAAAGGTTAGCACCAACCATTCAAAATTTTTATCGTTATAATGGTGTGGTTGGTGAAAGAATGGAGTGTAGAGAAAAGAAATAAGAAACACACTAGACCGTGTGGGAAGAAAGGTGGAATATGGTCTCGGTATATTAGGAGAAGAATGGCGGAAAAGAGAAAGAAGTGTAGTACGAACTTGAGGGTATAAATTGAGTGAATAAATTAGCACAAATTGTGATGACCGATGTGTTAAAAGCGATTGTGCTAATCTATCAACCCGTCGAGAAATGGGGTCAAATCCCTCAAGATTCGCGAGAAAACATGGGTACGTTGAACTTGGTAAACCATCCATTGAAAATGAAAGCGTGACGGATTCTTGCGGGGTCGAAACGATGGAAATGACGAAGGGGAGTGATTTAGGAAGGGTCTCATTCTCACCTAAGTAAGCGTATGTAAGGTGAGATGACAGCAGCTTGAGTTCGAGTTTCAGAGGTGAAACAATTGAAGGTGAAATTGGTGAAACTGTCTCGAACTCGAAGGATTCTATCAATGGTTCGAAATGACTGTAAACAACCGAGTCTGATGGTTCAACTAACTCATCTGAAAATTCAAAGGACTCAAACTCAGGCGGTGAGTCTTCAAAATCGTCCGAAAAAGTGAAACACTCGTAATCGTTATCGGTTGTGAGAACTATGTCAGATTCAAAGAGGAACGCACTAGTGGCGTCAAAACTGATGTGATCGAACAGAAATTTTTCAAGCTCACATCCTCCTGCGTGGTCGGAACGATGGAAATGATGAGGGGGGTGATTTAGGAAGTATAACAGTTAAAGGTTCAGGGGGGTGAATCGGAAAATCCGACTCATCAAACAAAACTGGTTCATCCTCAATACTATCCTCAATACTCTCCTCAATACTATCCTCATAATTCTCCTCAAAAGTTATCTCATCCATGCAATTATCATCAAAATCATGACGCATATGAAGTTCGGGAGAAACATTTAATGACTCGGGATGATGAATTGGAGAGAAAAATTCAGTCAAATCTGCGGGTTCACCATCCAAATTATTCCCTGCGTCAATATCCTCAATCAAGTGAAAATCAATTTTTTCGGACACCTCATCAAAAGCATGGATATTTATCAATTCAGGTTCTAGATTGGAGGTGTAGAGCTCGAAAGGATTGGTGATGGTTTCACTCGAAAGGGACCCTTCACAATCTGGCAAATCAAGCACTATAAAGTCGCACAACTCATTAAACGTTTTATTTTCAACCGGTGAATCATTTGGGACACTTGATAGACATTCAAAACCGGAGTTGTGGGATTCAATTGGTGATGGGTAGGTTTGATTTGGAAGGGTGCACAGCTCACTCTCTCCACTCAAATTCTCAATCTTTCCAACCGCCTCATCATACATTGGAACTTTTAGAGCTAGTTGGAAACTAGCTACCGGGTTACTAGGTTGCATAAGAGCGGCAATGGACGCATCCAAATTCCTCATCTGTTGGTTTGTCGCTACAATATAAGCTTCCAACGACTGTTCCAGACTAGACATGGGTTGTGAAGGGGTTTCAGTAAAACATTCAAGATTGTTTGGATTCTGGAAACTCCCAAATGGTTGTGTAGAAGCAATGTCTATGGAAGGTGCGAAAGTCGGGTAGGACTGGTAGGAATTGAATGGTTGGACAGGAGTAGGATCAACATTTGGATAAAAAAGTGAATGGACTTGTTGATCCTAAGAACTGGAAGTGTTGAAAGGAATAAAAGATCGGTTACAAGATTGTTCAATATGTTCAGTAATAGACATGGGTTTCGGAGTTACAACAGAACTTGAAAAAGTAGTATCAACGTAAGAAGGTGGTGAAGGTTGAAATGGTTGATACAAAATGGATTGCGGAGTCGAACTGTTTCTCCTAGACGCTTCTATTCGATCTTTCAAAGAAATTTTGGGCATGGAGGGGTCGTCCGTAATTCGACCAAAACAATGCGCATAGGAAGCAATGTTTGGATGAGGGTACCAAAGTTCGGCAAGAGTTTTGTGAGGTGGGGTACCCATGATGTAAGAAGGAGAAGAAAAAGAATGTGGGTGCAAGTGGGGTGCAATAGATTTCTTAGCGACAAGTGGCAAGTTTTTGTAAAATTTTCTGTTTTGTGTTTTTTTTATAAGGAGCTTTTTGCAAAAAGATTTTCAATAAAAAGCTAAGACACACGATCAAGCAATCAAAAAATGCACAATCAAGTCTAGATCTAGGGTCACCTAGGTCAACTAGACTGCTCTTAACTGTTCCAAATGGCAAATTGTGAGGTCCTCAAATCGCCTCTTCACCGCCAATTGTGACCAAGTAAGCACAAGTAAAGAAAGGAGGGATCCGCTCACGAATCACCGTGAGACGGGCCTTTTAAAATTACTTTTCCCCACTTGTCTAGTCTAGGCACCACAAAGTCTGGTTTAGATAAACGATCGATGCCTACAACTATTCGTTTGTCCTATTGAGCACGACAGTCCTTATAGGCTGAGTCTATTTTTTTTTAATTAACTCGATGATCAATGCAAAATGCTTTTTGTGATTTTTGGGGTCCTAGGAAGGGTAATGAAATCCCCACCCAATCTGGATTGGTGTTATAGCCCCTTAAAGTCAGTTTAAAGAATGCAAAGCAGTAAACACACAAACACTTGCCAAATTTTTTTTTTTTGTTTTATTGCGGCGCAAAGAATCCTGCACAAGATCAAGTTATTGGAGAAGGGAGAGAAGTTTTTGCGCAAAGAACCCTGCAGGAAAAATTTTCATAGGAGATCAGGGGGTCTAGAAAAAGAAAAGAAAACTTACAGAGGAGACTGGGTCTGCTGACGTCAGCAGACCGCGGCGAATCCTCGGTCAAAGTGGGCTTTTTGCGGCGGTTCCGCGGTTGACTCGTTGACTCAGGTCTCCAACTTCTTCTGTTGCTCTGTTGTGGTTATCCCCTGTTTCTTCAGATCTGCGGTTTTCTGTTTTGCTCTCTGGATTTTTCCAGATCTGAATCTGTTCGTCGATCCTGCACAATTCAAACGAAACACCCTTCAAAGAATAACAAGATGATAATTTTTTTATATTTTTATATTTTTCAGTTTTTATGATTTTTCAATTTTTATATTAACCCGAAATTACAAAAAGAAAATAACTACGCCATCCCCGGCAACGGCGCCATTTGATTGATAGGTTTTTTTTGTGCTTATGCGCTTTTAAAAGATAAATCAAAGAATATACCGCAATCAAGAACGGCGTCGCTTGGTAGCTAGCCGGTGAGTACGGGTCGGTCCACAAGGATTTTGTGTACTCTCAATTTGTTCAAACGAGTTAATTCCAAACGGTGTTGGATTGATTATTACTAAAAACTAAAGTTGATTTAAACTAGGATTAAAAGCTTGCTAGGGTTAGGTTTAGGTTAAGTTTGGAAGGTTAAGATTTCTCACCGCTTTCAATGCCCTAATTTAGATCTATTTAGGTGTTATGGTAATAATTAATAAAGGGGATTAGGACGATCGGGAAGAAACGATGTTTCTTCCTCTAGATCCTTGTCCGTCCTTTCTTAATTCTTACCCTAATCTCCATGGAAAACATGCACAACTGGTCTTTTAAACTACGGTATCACCGTTACCTCGTGGGGTAGGGTGCCGTAGTGAGCGGTGTGTGTATGTATGCATGGAATCCTATTATTAATATGTGATGGGCAAGAAAGGGGTGAGAGATTTTCATCTCTCAAACCTTTCCTATTCCTAACCCTAACAAGTGAGAAACTACTCACTCATTAGGTAAAAGACATTTTTTATGATTTGTTTTTAAAAGATTAACTATCTAAACTACGGTAGATTAATAAAAGTGCTAAACTAATTAACTAGGGCAGATAATAAAATCTATACTAGGGCAGAAAGGAATTTAAGAACTAGGGCAATAAAAATAAAAGTAAAACTACTTACTTTATTCGATGCTTTCTTCAAAACATTACAATGGATTCTGAATTTTTTTTGATAAAAAGAGGAATACCTCAAAAAGAGGTTTAGGGTTTCTGTTTATAGATCATAGAAACCCTAGGGTTACATCCGATACACATCTGCATTTACAAATTTACCCTAAGAAGACTAGTCAATGCACCGCCGCCACCGTCACAAAATTGCACCGACACATGCTCTATATGGCCGCGGAACCGCGGCCAAAAGCCCTGTTTGGCCGTGGATCCGCGGCCATGTGGTGGGTTCTTGAGCTGCAATTTTCTGGGATGCTTCTGGTTGCATTTGGCTTCTTGTTTCTTCACTTGGTTTCTCAGATTGTCTTCTAGTTTTCTTCCAGATTTCCACAGTGAATGATGTCGTGGACTTTACTGTTTGCTTCGTGTCGTAGTCTTAAACCTTGCGCTGTCTTTGTACTTTGTGAACTTATTCATTGATCTTCATTGTCCCTCAAACTGTAGGCATGATCAAGATTCTTCTATTTGTCGGTCGTAGTCTCATTTTTATATCGTCTTTTCATCATTTTCACTGTTTTGTTCCAAGAACCTGTAACCTGCAACTATGTAGCAGACATGGATCAAAAGCACCTGTTTATTTGAAAAATGAATAAGAATGGGGAATATAATAATGCAAAATTATGATATGAACACCGGCCACCGCAACCATCTCCCTGCCATCATTATCGACCCCACCAACACATCCCTCTCTCCTCTGCAACGTCGATGAATCTGTAAGTCTACGGTAGCGCCCCGGCCGTCAATCTGACGCCAAACGCGGAACAAAAACTTTTATAACTGGCGCTATCGCATACTATATCCCGGATCTTGCCATTAACGCTAAACTAACTAACTGTAAAGAGGTAGAAAGGTTATACCGAACGATCCGAGTCCTTCGGTCTTTAGCCATCATCCCACGCTTCTTTGCGGCGAATCCGATCTCCTGTCTCTTCACCGAGGTGGCACCACGTCAACGAATCTTTAAACGGGCTCCTGCCTCTATACCGAGGTAACTCGGTCATCAAGTCTGCTAAAAGAGATGACCAAGATGAAGTAGAGAATGAGTAGAATATTTTGTCTCATTTCATCCAAAACCATGGATGAACGGTTAATGAAGTTGCCTTTTAATGGAGTAATGAGAAATGAGCTATATCTTTTTGCAAATGAATCATCATCTCACAAAGTGAGAGAGTGGAAGAAGTAAGTGGGGGGCTTCCTCAAAATGGCCGGCCACTTAAAAGGGAGGAGGGGGTGAGGGTAGGAACAAGTGGTGACCATAATAAAAAACCCTTCACAAATATCCTTAGGCATTACAAGAAACTTTAATGCAAAAGGTGACTCACTTAAATACCTCATCAAAACCATTTAATGCAAACAATGAGTCATAAAACCTAGTCATCAATTCTAGAAGCTCACACTCATGACTCACCCTCATGACTCACCCTCATCCATAATAAATGAAGAAAAGATAATTCCGCATTAAACCGAATGTTTAAGACAGGTGATAGAAAACTGGCAAATTCGAAAAGCGATCCCGAAACGAATTTCAGGATAACCCCGTAACAGTATAAACATACCCGCATTTGTATTACGACCGAATACAAATGCAACTGAGACAAAGATATTATATCTACACAGTAAAATACATGGATCCGGCTTAAACCAAATCCCACCAGTATTATCTGTCCGAAATATGACACGTGCATAAATGCACGTGCATTTTCCGAACCCTGCTATAAAACCATACGGCCTCTATAACGTTTCGCCCGAACTTGGGAAACTATCTGTAGGGGACTCTAATGACTCAT
The DNA here is from genome assembly GCA_030015575.1 of Agapanthus africanus. Lineage (NCBI taxonomy): Eukaryota > Viridiplantae > Streptophyta > Magnoliopsida > Asparagales > Amaryllidaceae > Agapanthus > Agapanthus africanus. The sequence continues at coordinate 425,980,325 of JASDDO010000019.1, read as the reverse complement.
CAGTACCCTGGCAGTGGGTTTAACCACAAGCACGTCAGCGGCACTAGCAGTGCATAACGGCTGCCCATATACTAACCTCAAGGGAAGCCGATGAGCGAACTCATCCTGGAACCCTACTGAGCCTAACAGTGACAATATACATACAGTCCGGTCCGTTCGTCCATGAGTATCACATATCGGGCCTAGGGGGCTGGTAACGTCAGACCCCCAATAGTGGTATAAGTCGTGTCGGAGACAAGCCCTGAACACCCTGAGAAACTACCGGAATACTTACCAGTAATTCTCACCTACCTTGGCCAAGGACTTGGTGTAACGGCTCTCCTAGACACAGCACGATCTCACCCCCAATACCGGGAGAGACGAATCCCCTGCCGATCCGCTCACTTGCCTCCATGTGGCTCGGGACTGTACCCAAAAAAGACCTGTTTGCAAGACTGCTTTGAGCCGTGGTAGGGTAGAAATCAACGCACTATGGGAACTCACACGAGACAAATGATGACCTCAGGTCGATGAACTAACCTGTACACATGTCACCAGGGAACTGCTATCTGACGCTAGGTATAATACCAACTAGCAGGTTCCCGGCGAGTCCTGTCCGGTGTACTCATAACCCAATGAGCACCTGTATACATCTTAGGTGATCCAACTGATACCAGTGGCTTGTGAGACCGGCCGCCGCCCCTCGTTGGGGTCTCGATTGTATACACTAGTCTACTCCGGAGTATCGATGCCCTGTCTCGAAACTCCCAAGACTAGGGACCACAATTAAGGATGTGTTTATAAACTACCCAACTCTCATGTATATGATCGCCATCATATTGTTGGTAGTCAAGCAAGATCCTAAGGGCTCTATCAATGTGTAATAGTGATCAGTCACCTGAACCTGTACACTACTAATAAAGACAAACCAGATAGCATACTATCATCTCGAGTAAGGCTGTGCTACCGGTATAGGTCCTCCTCAATCATTGCAATCACGTACCTGCGATCCAATAATTGATTTTGAGGGCACTATATCCAACAATCTCCCACTTGCACTTAAGGCTAATTATTGCGATGTCGCATACTCACAGTCCGTGTGATACCGAACACCCAACTCCTCTACTAATCAGTTTCACAAAGCCCGTTTGTAAAACTCTTGTATTCAAGAAATAGCCTCAATAAGTGGATCTGCCCCGATGTTTCTTTCTATGTCTCTCTTAATCTCAAGTTCGCAGAGAATGCCATCTCCCGAATTGAGTAATATCTGTCTTAGAATATGTCTGGATATCTGATGGGACCTAGTTCATAAATGAACTCCAAATCCAAACATCTTAGACTGTATCGATAACTGAACCTAATCAGTATCCTGCACCATGCCTCCCACAGTATCCTCTTGGACCACATGTCCATAATACTGTCCCTCGTCAGAGGGAAAACTATAACTCTGATAATCACTCTGTCATCCATGTCACCTTTGAAGCCTGGAATGATAACCGTCTCCAAAGGAAGCTGCCGTCATCAAATTCGTAGAACATGCACTTATGTTCTAAAACTGCTTCCTTATGTTTCTATAGGATTGGATTAATATAAACTTATCGCATCTAGTGCAAAAACAACATCTGGTGTGATACTTGACATCTCACGATTGACTCAATTGCCTAAGCAAGTGATCTGCCAATCATGCACATCCCCCTCCCTTTTAGTCTGTAAGACACCTTTAGAGAGGGTGACTCCATCACCTACAGGTACACCACAATGCCAGGAGTCATCTATTCTAAAATACTATTAGAATACTGTCAAAGTACCTAGATTGGGAAACTACCTTATTCTAGATCTAAAACCATAGATCTAGTAACCAGAATGTCTGATATTATATCCATATCCTTTGTGGAGAAACAACTGTGTGACGACCAAAGTACAACCGATCGTAGTATAGGAATTTTACTTCCTACTCTGTGTATGTCATCCAAATACCAGGACATCACACACCCTACCACCTTCTTAACAGATCCATCCCCTATTCTGATGAAGTCAAACCTATGACTGTCATATCAAAAATAGATGATCTATCTCCGCTATATCTGCTCTAGTCTATAAATAGATATAAGCTACTTGCCCACTATGCTTCCGCTGCTCCCACTGACCATAACAACCCTCTGGCAGAATAATATATACGTGCACTTCTAAAGCTAGTTTAGAATGACGCTGTACTTAACCTCCTGCCGGGTCTCATAGCCTGGAACAACAATAGTGTCAAGTCTGGGTAAACAAGAACCTCCCTGTCACTGTCCTTGAGGCTACCGTAGTACTTCTCGGGTGTCTGAGGTTACCCACCATATCTGCGGAGTGGCTATTGGAATGTCAAATATGATTGAATCTTTAAGTCCTATTAAATTTTCCGTAATCGTTTGCGGTTCTGGAATCACTTCCAGTTCTACCATACTCCCACTACTGTTTTCTGAAAAAAATCCATTTTACTAAAACTGTGGCGAGTCAAGAACAATATCACTATTGATCTTCCAGATGGTAGAAAGTCAACCCTCGACATAGCCCGGGTCAACCCACAAACTGTCATTACAGAAACATGCCTTGAGTTATCCAGAGTCTGGTTTTAAGCATAAGCTGGACAACTCCCTGTGCCTTAACATTGCTAAGATATGAACCATTCTATATCCAATATAGAAATTTTGGCACTTATTTAATTGGAACCAGATTCAAATCATGCAGCTGTCTCCAGTGCATATCAACTTAATGGAGAGAGGCTAATCAACATTACTCAACTTAGGAATCCATCCAATTATGAGTAACCTGAAAGAGAAATAAGTTTTTCAAAATCATTACTATCAACTGAATACCAATCACAAGAATCTACATCTTCGATCTCTTTGAAGAATCCCGATACTTGCGACATCTGGTTCTCTACTTTATTCCTATACCCACAACTTCTCAAAACTTAGACCTTGTATTTCTACGAAACACTTGTCTAAAAACTAGAGAAGTCATAAGTAAACAGAACATAGTACGAGGACCAACCCCTTTGTCCTGATGGACACTGGACAACATACAATACTCTGTATAAGTCCGCTGAGTTTGAATAACTCAAAACCTGTGCATCGTAGGTTGAAAACTGTACTTATGGTTAAGAACTACTCCGCTGTTCAATACTCCTTACCCAATCGTCAACTAATATAGGTAAATGTCACGGATATAATTTCAAAAAGTTATATCTCACTTTATAAAAATAAACGTACAGATATATCATTTTAAAATTGGTGCACAACAACGGATACTCAAAACCAAATACATGCCGTCCGGCAAAAATCCAAGCGATTTCCTCAAATATTACCAATTACAACGAATTCCGATATAATAAGGATGATCACCTTATTCCCAATAACTTACTCCCACTCATCAGCTGTAAAACCATACAGATGTAAGAATCATACCTGGTAAATACATACCCTGGAGTAAGTATCTAATCGGGAAATCAGTTTCCCTTTTAACAACGCACAGTGAAACTGAAACATGAAAATGTTTCACAGGGGTATCCTGGTATTCCAAGTAATGCCTCTTCCATAATCCAATTCATGACTATAACCGTATATTTCTTTGCCATCTCTCCAAATCCCTTTATTTGTCTTTAGTCGTTACCTTCTGTACACCATCGTTAGGCTAAGTGGTTTTCTTCTTTCCCTACCGTTCGGCACCAGCCTATGGTTTGGAAGAAAACTATCCAGTAAGCATAATAGGTGTACTCTCCTAAACCAAGGAGTACTCGCAACTTGAGAGAAGGTGATGATAAAAGACAACTGAATAATACCTTATTCTATTTCTCCCGAACTGGGGAAAAAAGCAAAGGTGAAATAGGAGTGGCAATGAAGTACGCGGTTTGGTCGTGAATGATAGCAGTCGCAATTTACTTTGCTCTCTTTTTAATCCCTTTATTTTGTCTTTACTTATTACCTTCTGTACACCCTACTTAAGCTAATTGGTTTTCTTCATTCCCTACCTTTCGGCACCTGCCTATGGTTTGGAAGAAGACTATCCAATAAACGTAATAGGTATACTCTCCTAAACTAAGGAGCCCTCGCAACCTGAGAGAAGGTGATAATAAAAGACAACCAAATAAACTAATTCTATTTCTCCTGAACCTGGATCCATCCTCGAAGAAGTCCCTTCGAGTTCGTATATAACCATACGATAGATCTATCCAATGGAAGTGGATGTCCGTAGTAATACGGGGTGTTCTGAGAAATGCAAAGGGTAAAAGAAGGAGCGGTAATGACTTATGCAACTCGGACAATCCAAAAGCCAGTATTTTAAGAAGGTTCGGTCAACTTGGTCACTGAGTCATAGTCTAGGGTCCGTCAAAGGTCGCTGGCAAAGAAAGAGAGAAAAGAAACACTCTGTGTGCACTCTAACCTAGATCAGAATGGTTATCACTTTATCTAATCAGGAAACCTCCCACTGTACTGTCAAATTCTCCTCCAAACCTGAAAGAAGAATCAATCAGGATCATCCGAAGAGTAAACCAACTCATCAGTGGGAATCGGGATCCAACTCTCATCGCATGATAACGTGACGGAATCCACTCACGTTATCACACTCCAGAAGGTATGCGCATGCCGGGCAAATTTCAGTTTCTTTAGAAACTCCCGATGTGATTTTTACCCCATGTTCTTATGACCTTGACAAAGGCCAACAAATCATATGTCACATGTCAAGTTCTACCCGTCATTATCTTGTCAATTCGAACCCACCCGTACATACCCTTGATGAAGGCCAACAAGGTAATACGACTGTACCAAACCAACTCATCTATCTATGCAACAGAAAAGTAACAAGCAGCTACCATCCACTATGCCTTGATGAAGGCCAACAAACATAGCATGAATACTACGTGCTACCCATCTGAAACGACAGAGGGCTATGGCTGGTTTTTGGCGCAAAACCTTTAACGTAATGAACTTGATCTCGTTGAAGGAACCTGATAGCTTTTTATAAAAATATAGTGGCGAAAACCTTTGCTAAAGAAGTCACTTCCGGTGAAGGGATCTCGGCACTTTCCTCGTGGAATGAGGTGCAGGATATTCCAACTGAATACCGCGATGCAAAGCAACATGTGACGCAAACTTCTGCCCAAGGGGTCACTCCCGGTGAAGGGATATCGGCCCTTGCCTCGTCGAATGAGGTGCAGGATATTCCAACCGAATACCACTGTGCAAAACAAAAGGAAACGTCTTTGTAATAACACTTTTTAAAACCGTTCCAACAACATCCAAACAGGTTTGTTTTCCTTTGCATTGATCAGAATCAACGCAATCCCATCAATTAATCACACCAAAAAAGAACGAAAATAAAATGTACGTATATGCCATCCGCATTCGCCACTGGGTCCCGTCATCACCCGTTAGGTTACTTAACTAACGACAGAGCGGGGACTGGACTAGCGCGGGTGTAAAACATATACAACATCTACTAGTATATATACCAATATACAATAATCGCTCCAGGCGTGATAAATGCAACATTATAGAAAAGTAATAAGTATCACAGAACAATACAGATAATCTGGGATCCCCGGGTTACACAGAGCCGCTACTGAAACCCGACGTTCCTCTGGTCGTGTGGATAGCCTGTGCAATGAAACCTAGACCCCTACGGGTGCGGCAAGTTACCCGCCAAAACCTGAAGCGAGGCATCCCCCTACAGCAAAGTGAATGGACCACCCGACACCTCACGGAATCCGGTAACTTGAGCACCCCTCATTGGGTCAACCTGTACCCCCTACGAGTGCAGCGAATAGTCTGCCAATTCTAGAGTGAGGCCCCTCTGCCTCTCAAAACCATGAGATGCGGACTCGTTGCCCTCCAGAACCCGGCTATCCGTGCACTCCATCGCGGGGTAAACCTAGTACAGATATGAAAAATATGTACAACGGGTACATCGACCTCAGCCCGGTCGTGCCCCAAAAGAATATTATACAAACAGGCAGTGACGGCAGTCCACATGTTGGACGCTCGCCCCGCAATATCAAATGTACAAATAAATCCAAACTGCACTACCATTGCACACAGCTATCCACCATGACAAATCCGCAACATCACAGCATTACACAGAACATCAACGCGAATGTCACGTTCGCAAACCCGTCTAAAAGAGCTATAGCAATTAGACGCAATTTACCGCTCGAATGACATTCACGGTCGGAGATATAATGTAAGTACTGTAAACTAACAAGTTTAAAATTTCGATCGACAAAACTTCCCGAAGTGGGCCCTACGTACATCTGCAGTACTTAAATAAAATCTGGGCCCAAAAGAAATATTCCAGAAACCACAATTTTCTATGCAAGAGCCCCAGAAGAAATTTGGCACACTGAAGCACCAAGACTGCGGCTGAACCCCGGCCAAACCTTAGCATGTGCCGCGGTTCCGCGGCCGTACGATCGAGTCAGTAGCCCAAATTTCTACTGTGTTCTTTAAAAAACCTGCACGATTTTCTGAGATGCTCAAAATAATTTTTAGACCAGTTTTTAAAATCGACAGAAACTTTACACTGAAAAATGCGGTTTTCAAAATTTCATTCGATCGATATTTTAAACGTGTTAGAACAAGTTAGTAAAGCTTAATGGCGTGGCTCTGATACCATGTAAGTCTACGGTAGCGCCCCGACCATCAATCTGACGCCAAATGCGGAACAAAAACTTTTATAACTGGCGCTATCGCATACTATATCCCGGATCTTGCCATTAATGCTAAACTAACTAACTGTAAAGAGGTAGAAAGGCTATACCGAACGATCCGAGTCCTTCGGTCTTTAGCCAACATCCTACGCTCCTTTGCGGCGAATCCGATCTCCTGTCTCCTCACCGAGGTGGCACCACGTCAACGGATCTTTAAACGGGCTCCCGCCTCTATACCGAGGCAACTCGGTCATCAAGTCTGCTAAAAGAGATGACCAAGATAAAATAGAGAATGAGTAGAATACTTTGTCTCGTTTCATCCAAAACCATGGATGAACGGTTAATGAAGTTGCTTTTTAATGGAGTAATGAGAAATGAGCTATATCTTTTTGCAAATGAATCATCATCTCACAAAGTGAGAGAGTGGAAGAAGTAAGTAGGGGGCTTCATCAAAATGGCTGGCCACTTAAAGGGGAGGAGGGGGTGAGGGTAGGAGCAAGTGGTGACCATAATAAAAAACCCTTCATAAATATCCTTAAGCATTACAAGAAACTTTAATACAAAAGGTGACTCACTTAAATACCTCATCAAAACCATTTAATGCAAACAATGAGTCATAAAACCTAGTCATCAATTCTAGAAGCTCACACTCATGACTCACCCTCATGACTCACCCTCATCCATAACAAATGAAGAAAAGATAATTCCGCATTAAACCGAATGTTTAAGACGGGTGATAGAAAACTGGCAACTTCGAAAAGCGATCCCGAAATGAATTTCAGGATAACCCCGTAACAGTATAAACATACCCGCATTTGTATTACGACCGAATACAAATGCAACTGAGACAAAGATATTATATCTACACAGTATAATACATGGATCTGGCTTAAACCAAAGCCCACCAGTATTATCTGTCCGAAATATGACACGTGCATAAATGCACGTGCATTTTCCGAACCCTGCAATAAAACCATACGACCTCTACCACGTTTCGTTCGAACTTGGGAAACTATCTGTGGGGGACTCTAATGACTTATCAGTACCCTGGCAGTGGGTTTAACCACAAGCACGTCAGCGGCACTAGCAGTGCGTAATGGCTGCCCATGTACTGACCTCAAGGGAAGCCGATGAGCGAACTCATCCTGGAACCCTACTGAGCCTAACAGTGACAATATACATACAGTCCGGTCCGTTCGTCTATGAGTATCGCATATTGGGCCTAGGGGGCTGGTAACGTCAGACCCTCAATAGCGGTATAAGTCGTGTCGGAGACAAGCCCTGAACACCCTGAGAAACTACCGGAATACTTACCAGTAATTCTTACCTGCCTTGGCCAAGGACTTGGTGTAACGGCTCTCCTAGACACAGCACGATCTCACCCCCAATACCGGGAGAGACGAATCCCCTGCCGATCCGCTCACTTGCCTCCATGTGGCTCGGGATTGTACCCAAAAAAGACCTGTTTGCACGACTCATTTGAGCCGTGGTAGGGTAGAAATCAAAGCACAGTGGGAACTCACATGAGACAAATGACGACCTCAGGTCGATGAACTAACCTGTACACATGTCACCACGGAACTGCTATCTGACGCTAGGTATAATACCAACTAGCAGGTTCCCGGTGAGTCCTGTCCGGTGTACTCATAACCCAATGAGCACCTGTATACATCTTAGGTGATCCAACTGACACCAGTGGCTTGTGAGATCGGACACCGCCCCTTGTCGGGGTCTCGACTGTATACACTAGTCTACTCCGGAGTATCGATGCCCTGTCTCGAAACTCCCACGACTAGGGACCATAATTAAGGATGTGCTTATAGACTAACCAACTCTCACGTATATGATCGCCATCATACTGTTGGTAGTCAAGCAAGATCCTAAGGGCTTTATCAACGTGTAATAGTGATCAGTCATCTGAATCTGTACACGACTGATAAAGACAAACCAGATAGCATACTATCATCTCGAGTAAGACTGTGCTACCGGTATAGGTCCTCCTCAATCATTGTAATCACGTACCTGTGATCCAATAATTGACTTTGAGGGCACTACATTTAACAGAATCCTCCTCTCTTCCTTATACACCCAACCACCTCACCAGAACTCCCAAGCTCTACCATCGCCGAGTCCAGCAGCCTCCACCTTCCACCGGACCTCACCACCACCAGCTTTCCTCCTCTTCACCTCGACAGCACCATCCCCATCATCACCTACCTACCTTCTCTTAAGCCGTCGGCTCCTTGTCGGAACTCAACTCTGGCCACCACGGAAGCCCCGTTGCCATCTTGCCGGAGCTCACAACTGAACCCATTCTCCACCCTGGGCTCCTCTCAACACCATCCTCGTCTCCTCCAACCAACCGTCTCCGTTGACCTATCCTAAATACCACTTTTCGTCGAAGCTGCTTTGGATCATCGCCGGCCACCCTCGACGGTCGTCTCAGCCCTTCGCCATCATCGCCACTACACTCGCATCAAGCTCCCCGCTGCACAAAGCCATACGCGAGCCTTCACCACCTCCTTTACACACACGAGTTCGTCGTGGTTATCGCTGCGATCGTGCCATGACCGTGCCGTTATCGCTGCGATGCCATCCATCGCCATTGTCGTTACTATTGTTGCCAAGCAAGTTAAACTCTTGCTTTACATGCTATCTATACATATATATATGTATGCACAACCATTAATAACGATCGAAACTTAATTATATTTCATGGAGTCTGATATATGTGGTGACCAGTATTCGTGCGTTGCACGATGAACTGAACAAATAATGAGTCTAATATCCCATGGTTGATATATAAAGTTCACAGGGGTCGAATCTCGTTCATGTCTGTGAGATAAACCAAATCCGCTGTAGTTTCGAAATGATGTGATAAGTGCTCGATGCAAACCATATGCGAAAACATAATCAAAGTGGCGGAGCCCATGATATTTAGACCCTAATACTGTTACCAAACACTCTATAGAATATTGACTGCAAACTGACATCGTTTCGCACCTAAAGTGATGCCCATACCGAAACTCGCGTTTTACCGAACACTTGACATCGTTAAATTCATAATTAATTCCGAAAAAATCCAATCGCAGTGTGCTTAGGTTCGTTACGAATTATACTGCATAATCTTTAATACGACATGTAGGTTTACTATTATATGTATCCTCTGAACATCGAAAACAAAGAACTTACCTGACCTCGTACTACAGTCCAGAGCAGGAACTTACCCCTTGACATGCTTTCATACACCTGAAACCTTACCGTTTAATTGTGATAGTGTATGGAGCCATTTACTGTTGCATAGAAAATTGTATTAGCTTTCCAACGGTACTGGTCTCATTGCATTCCGGAGTTGTCTGATATTTAAAACACCTTTTAAACCGTCGATGTGTTCTACAGTTTCATGCAGAAACAGAATGTATACCTTATCCTTAGACAGTGCATATCTCTGTGCGTACAGTGGATATTATTGATCCGTCTGATGAGTTAGAAACATAACAGGTAAATCTAAATATTATCTAACTGTAGAGTCGCCTAATTATGATCCCAACAGCGAGTAAAATGTGTTACGAAACGGACTTCCATTTCAGAAATTAGATTTCCAGCAGTAAACACTTAAAATGAAATGACCATAACACGCAAACCTGATACCCGATTGACTCGAAACTAATTTTACCGTACATATAATTTAATACACTGTTTACGATTTTTGTATTGTTTCGCCAAATTATGTACGTGTGATTTTATATGATTTTTCTAATCCAACCGACACCAGCTGCTTATATGTATTCAGTAGTGCATTTACTGTGTCCCCATCATGTTGCATGATTGTTATACTCTTGTAAATAATGTTCATTTGCATCGATATCCTAATGACCGTGTTATATTACCAAGTGATAAATGTTGGTGATTGGATTGTGGCAAACACGTTAGTGTAAAAGCGTGATTGAATGATGGAAGTGACACGCACTTGTACACAATCAGCGGAACCAGTTAGTTATCGCATTATTGACGCCTATGGGAGATCAATAAGTGTAACTATAACTGGTATGGGATGGGTATGGAATCACTTATATTAGTGTCATAGGGAAGACATCGAACACTGTCCATTTATCTTGGATACTAGTCAAGACATGCTTGATGGAGACCCTGTCTCCAGTTGTAAATCCCCAGTTTCCGTATATGTTTTTCCGTATTTTTTCCAGATTTTTCCCTATTTTTTCATTTTATATATATTTTATTATTTTATTTTAATTATTACCTAAACCTAAACTTAAAATAAAAACCCTAAACCTACCCAACCTTTTACCTGACCTGACCTACGCCCGACCCGACCCGACCCGACTCCCCACGCCTCTTCTTCTTCTTCGCCTTCTTTTTCCCACCTATTTTCTTCAACGTTCCTCCCCTCTCCTCGCGCTCGTCCACGACCGTGCCCATTGTAGCGAGACCTGAGCCCCACTCGCCAACTCCCCCTCGATCCCCTCCATCGATTCTCTCTTCTCGTTTCCTCTCTCCCTCGTGCCGACGTCTCCGCGAGGCTCGCTTCCCCAACGGCCACGACGACCTCGTCCCCTCGCCAATGGTCACCGTGATCCCCTCGCCTAACTCCTCTAAACCCTCAACCGCTCTCTCTCATGATCTCTCCCTTGCTCTCTTCACCTCTTGATCACCTTCTCTCTCTCGATCTCCCTCCCCAAAATCGAACTCCCTCACTTCCACCGCTGCACCACCGGCCTCCTTCGCCGGCAACCACCAACCACCTTTACGCCCCATCACCACCTAAATCCAACCATCAGCGATCCCTTCTCTCTACCCACACCATCAGCCCACCAACGCTACGAACCTACTGCCACCTCGCCGCCTCCAACGACCCACAGAGCCCCTGCATCCATCGCCGCAGCCACCACCAGCTCCACCTTGCCGATGAGTCCTGACCTCCTCATCTCCTCAACTCCATCTCCTTACCCAAGTGCATCCCACCTTGCTGCAACCACCACCGGAGCTCGACACCGCTGACGCTACCTCCATCGACTCCACGACTCCTCACCTGAGCCACTGCGAACCCGCCGACGACCCATTGCACTATTGCCGCCGCCACTGCAACCCCACTGCATCGTGCCGAGCCCTAAGTCCTCACCCGAGCCAGGCGAGTCGCGCGTGTATCGTGCCGTGATGCCTCCGTGCCGTGATCGTGCCCGTGTCGTGCCTGCCGTATTGTCGTCTATCGCTAGGCAAGTGAACCCCTTACTTGCTCATACATTCTAATATTATACTAATTAGGTCTAAGTGTTTATCTAAACGATATATACATTTATATAATTGTAGTAAATGGTCATTCGTATTACAACGACGCCGTAGCGCTTGGATTTCTATGCGTGAATGATTGGGACGGAGTTTAGAATCAAGTGTTAAAGGTATATAGACTATAGGGATCGATATCATATTCGAGTCGGCTAAATTGAATAAGATCTCGAAAATCCTTGATATGTTGTGCTACCTGCTCGATGCAAAACCTAAACTAAAACTTGTTTTAAAACGAAAACGACGGAATTTATGGCCCATGAATCCCTTTAATGATAATAGATAACTTGTAAGAATTTGAGGAAAAAACATTGACTTCATCATTATGAAATGATACCTCCGCCTAGTTACGTCAAATCTGAAATTTTACCGCACACATGTTGCTTTATAAAAATAATTGTAAATTAAATACAAATCAAAACCTGATGTTCTAGGGTTCTTATCGAAGCCGACTTAATAAGCTAGAACTCTCTATAGTTTACCCTTAGATACTGATAGGCCACTGTAATGAGAATTGACTGGGAACGCGGCGCTGGACTGCAGTCCGAGACAACATTCCACGGGGATACCTGAATTTAATCACCTATACATACCTGTATAAAACTGAAAACGTGTGGAGCCCCATATAGTCGCGTAGACAATTTAGTTAGATAACACATGAATCTAGTCCTGTGCAATTTCACAGTCGTTTGATATTTAGTTTGTATTTTAGAGTATCGACGTGTTCTGCAGTTTCTGCAGCCGCATTTCTTACACCTTCATATTAAACAGGACATAATTTCTAGTACAGAAAGGCTATGGTTAATCCATTTGATGCGTCGGAAACCTAAAAGATAGAACTAGATTTTATTCAACTGGAAAAACTCCTGAATCTGAACACAATCCCTAATAGCGCGCGAAATTGGACTTCCAGTTCTGAAACTGGAATTTCAGCAACTGATCGCTGATTTAAAATGATGAAAAGTCCCTAACCTGAATTCCGTTTGACATGAAACTAATTTTACCTCGTAGATAATCAGTATACATTGTACACCTTTATATTGTTTTGGTCGATTCTATAATAGTGAATTTTGCAAGTCGCATGGAGTTGGGTGCCGTAATTTAGTGAATATCTGTTTAGTACATTTTTGCCTATTTTTGTGCTTGCTTTATACTTTCTGCATAATGATTGTTTACATTGAGACCTAGCGACTGTTGTGCATTATCGATATATAAGTGTTAGTGACTGGGTTGTGTCAAGTACGAATGTGATATTGATAAGCGAAAACGTGATTGAAAGTGAAAGCGATACGTATTTGTTCACAACCTATTTAATACTTGAATACATATTATAACCTGTGGAATGAAGGAAATCAAGGTGAAATTGAACTCGTATTTAGCGAGGTACAATGACTTAGAGGATGATTATTCTCTATTAGTGACACACACACACACACGCACACACATTAGGTCGTGGGCCTAGTGGCACGGCTGCAGGGTTATGTCCCGGGCAACAGTGGACCGTAGTCTCGGGTATGCACAAGACCCTTGTTAAACACGAGCATCCTTTGCACCAATTGATTTCATTGACTTATTAACTAATAAGTAGTGATATACACATTGCTTGGTTTACCGACATGATACTTATATCGCACTGTTCATATTCATTTGATGTTCATTATTCTTATGTTCTGTATTCTGTTGCACCTTTCATGTTTAATAGCATTGTACCCATTATATATATTTATTGCTATATGTGTCGTCCTAACGACCTGAGTGTGCATGCTTAGAGGACGAAGTGGACCCAGTCAAGGAGCAGGACCTGCCCTTCGAGATCGCGGAGGTCTAGACCGCAACATTAGCGCCATTCCATTTTGCTTTGAGCATATTGTTTTCGTTGGTTAGTTATTTTATTCTGCAAAATAAATGTATCTCGAACTCTTTTATTGTGATGTAATAAAGTTGTGAACTGTGATTTCCTTTACTCTTGTACTATTTACTGAATACCATGTAATGCTAGAAGCCGAAGTGTGACTACGGCAGGATTATTTCCTGACCATAGGAGCATGGCTGGCCTAGTCGCCCCTCGTATTATGTATTTTGGGAAGCGGGGCGTGACATGGTTTTGTTGGTGTCAGAGCCAGATTTGGATGAAATTACAGTCCCGTCGAGAGATCCCTAAATTGAGTTTTACCCTTGATGTGTGCTTTATTACGTTTCTTTTCACTTTCTTATCCTCGTTGAATCATCATGAAATCCTTGACTAAATCTAATTTCTTTCTTGATCATCTTTCGGGATATGGACTCCTCGGGCAACTCCTCAGGTGTCGGTTCCCACGATCGTACCGAGAATATCCTTAGCACACTGACGACCCTAGCCCAGACTCAAGAAAAGAAGACCGATCTCCTGGCCGAGGGATTGAAGGCGGTATAGGAGACCGCAATTACCGCTCTAGATAGATCTACGGTTATCCCCGCCGCCCCAAGGGCACCTTCGTACCGACTACACAGGCTCGGGTTGGTATTGTTTCGGACTTCAGGAGGCTTCACCCAGCGGTTTTCACAGGATCAGCAAATCCACCCGAGGCTGAGCAATGGCTCATTAACATAGAGAACCTTTTAATGGCCGCTCGGGTCCCTGACGATGACAGAGTGAATGTGGTGAAGATTCAGCTGGAGAACAAGGCCCACACGTGGTGGTTCATAGAGGAAAGCCGGCTGGAGAAACATATCGGATGGGACACATTCTTCGCATGCTTTCTAGATCACTATTTTCCGGCCACTGCCAAGGCCGAGATGGAGGAAAAATTCATCATGTTAAATCAGAATGGACACTCAGTGGATATCTATGCCGCAAAGTTTAACTGGCTGAGTCGCTTCGCACCGTACATGGTAGCCACCGAAGTCGCCAGGGCAAGACGGTTTCACCAGGGGCTCGATATTGAACTACAGCTGCTTATCGCTTCTCTCGATCTACCGACCTTCGCCTAAGTGTTGAACACTGCCCGAGTATAAGAAATATTGGCGGAGAAGGCCAAGGGCCAACGATCGATGGACAGAAGGCCCCACGTAGTTCCACCACGGGATACCCTTTCCCCCCGTGGAGCTATCCCAATTTATAGGCCGGGTGTTACACAGATGAAGCGTACTTTCTCACCACAGCAGCCGCAGCGGAGGACCCTGTTTTGCGATTATTTCCAGATGCCAGGGCACATGTAGAGAGATTGTCGCAGAGCTAAGGGGCAGTGTTTGCTTTGCGGATCCAACGAGCATAGGGTCAGCGGATGTCCCCAGAGATCTGAGCTACAGGGAGGGATCGAGCAACATCAACCGTCGTACGACACTTCAGCTCAGAGGGGTCCACCTCTGGTATCCCAGCAGCGGTTATTCGATCAGAGGTATACTGGTACAGGTCAGAATCAGTGGCGGGCTTTCACCCTGTCCACCGAGCAGGCAGATACTTCTGGAGAAGTAGTTATAGGTACCCTCCTTATTTACTCTGTACCAACTACAGTTCTTTTTTATTCGGGTGGTTCGCGTTGCTTTATTTCTATGCGGTTTGTTGATGTACACTCTATATCTCATGAGCCGTTGACCAAGAGTTGGGAGATACATACGGCTAACGGAATTATTGTGTCCAACCAAGAGTGTAGGTTATGTCCGGTGGTAGTTTGTGGCAGGGAATTTTATGCGAATTTCCTTTTAATCGGGACATGCAGCTATGGCGTAATTCTTGAGATGGATTGGAAGAGTACCTTCCATACGATCATCGATTGCCGAGCTAGGAAAGTGACTTTCCGCATTCCCAATCACCCTGAGTTTGTTTTCGAAGGCGGAAGCGAGTCTTTGGAGCCAGCCAAGTTTAAATCCAAGCCAAAAGCGTTGACGGCTATGGAGATTGATTAGAGTCCAGCCCCAGAGATCATTCGGGATTTTCTTGATGTGTTCCCTGAAGATTTACCAGGTCTACCACCTCCTCGCGTCTTGGGATTCATGAAAGTGTACGATACCACCCCACTAGGTTTTATAAGCATCAAGCATGCCATTTAAAATTTTTATGGGGTGCTAACTAACACTAACCTAGATCGTTAACTAGATGATTAGGGTTTAGGTTTGATATCTAAGTAAATATAAAAAAGTGAAAGATGGCTATACTCTCGTAGATCAAGTCCTTCACTTCATATGCTCCGTGTAGTAGTCCCACGACTCCACTAGGCTCTACTTGAGGGTTTGGACGAGCTTCCTCCGATGACCTTCGTGCCGAAGATGATCCACGCGAAGTCCCTTCAACTCAAGCTATCTTTACATTAAATTCTTTAGTGTAGGAAACACGCTACACTTGATCGCTAGTCAAGTGTAGGATGGTGAAGTAGGGGATTTGGTTTGCTCACTAATATGTGTTCAAGCATCATGATTCACATCATATTTGAGGGTTTTGTTAGTTATGTATATGCCCTAGAGCCCATTGTTGTACATATGATGTATAATGTAATGGATGCTTGGATATATATAGAGAGGACTTTCTTGCTCGTCATGATAGTATACTATTTGGTTTCACTTTGTCTTAACATGTTGACTTATATTTGTTTACTGTCTTACTCTCACATGTTGATAAAGCCCTTAGGATATGTTCTCGACTACTGGGACTATGATGAGATCATACTAGTGGGGACAGGGTAGTCAACGAGTACATCCTATAACTGTTCCTAGTCGAGGGTGTGTCGAGACAGGGCATCGATACACCAGAGTAGACTAGCGTATACGCATCTTGACCCATATGATGGGCGATGGATGATCCCATATCCATCGGCGTTTGACATCAAGGATGGTGTACGGGTGCGCAGTGGAGACTGGGAATACTGGACGGACTCGCCGAGTACTCCCAGATGATATTATACCTCACATCAGATGGCAGTTCTCCGGTGACACTGGTACAGGTTAGTCTGTAGACCTGAGATCGTCATAGAGTCTTGTGAGATTCCCACTGTGCTTTGATTTCCACCATACCACGTCCAAGAGGGCGTGCAAAACGGTGGCTTTTGGGTGCAGTCCCGAATCACATGGAGGTAATGAGCGATAGGAGGGGATTCGTCTCTCCCGGTATAAGGAGTTGATGTTGTGCTGTGTTCGATTGGCTATAACTGGAAGTCCCTGGCCAGGGCTGATATAGGGTACAACTGGTAAGTGTTATCAGTAGGTTCTCGACCTGTTATGAGCCTCACATCGACACGACTTATCGGTTACTGGGGTCTGACGTTTACCACCCCTACACCAGATATGCGACATATCAGACGAAGAGACCGGACTGTACGGGAGTGTTACTGATTGGATTCACAGGAGAATGTACAGGCTTGCTTGTTGATCTTCTGATCGCTCAATACCTGGGTGGCTGTTACGTTTAGCTGACCGCTTGTAGCTTGTGGGTGTTTGATATGATCATCACCTGCTACCTGCGTATTGACGATTCTTTAGAGTCCTACACAGAGGTTTCTTGACTCAGGCAAAACGGAGTAGGAGCACATATGTGATATGTGCGGGATCGAGAATAATACGATATGAGATACCGTATTCTATTCTCGCGATATTTGATATCAGCCGGGTCATCGGATCAAGTGTTGATTCGATGTATCGGTACATGATATATTAATCGGTTATATGCGATATAACCGGATTATCGGATCAAGTGTTGATTCGATAGTTTAATGTATAAATATATATGTGATATATTACATTACATTATCTAATATTGGATCGCTTTATTGATTCATTTTCTCACCGGATAATATATTGATATATATGCGATATATATTAATTGTATTATTTTCTTTTGTTACAAAAATATATTATATATGTGATATATAATATTGTAACAAGTTATGATTACAAATGCAACATGATTAGTGGAGATTAAACATGGTTAGGGATTGATTTGGGTTAGCTTATTCATGAAGCTTCTAGAAGCTTTTCTTTTGTTTCTTGCAAAGACATTATGTGTTGATATTTTGGAGATATTTTCCTAACCCAACCCACACCCTTAACCCTAGTTGAATCTCTACAATGGTTAAGTCTTTCTTGACTTAACCATGGTTGCAATTGTAATGATAATAACAATTCATTATTCATCACAAAAGGGATGATTCTTCTTCTTCTTCCTTGAGCTCTTGAAAAGCTTTCTAGGTTTTTCTTTTGTGATGGATTAGTGTGAGAATTTGATAATAAAAGAGAGCATAAATCCTACTTCATCATCCTCATCTAATCTATCCAATTAGATTAGGGTGTTCACTTCATTAATACTTGATTAGTGAGTGAGAGCTTGAGTTAAAGAAACTTCAAGGAAGATCATCTTCGAGAAGGAAGACTTCAAGCAAGCATGGATCATTCGGGTTGTGGAGCTTCTCTTGAGTCGGGAAGATCATGGATCGCGGTGAAAGGACTACTACTCGGAGCTTATGAAGCAAAGGAGCATACTACAAAGGTTGTAATCCCTCTCTCTTAGTTGTAAAGATATTTACTTGCATGTTTAACCCTAATAATCTAGTAAAGATCCTCGTTTTGGGTTGTTCGGCACGTCTAAATTTTAAATCGGGCATGGTTGATACCTTATAGACCCTTGTGACTGTGCCTAGTAACCCTACAGTGGCATCAAAGCCAAGCTAGAGCATTAGGCGACGTGTATACGAAGTTAAAAGTCCGATCGAACCCCGAAACGTCAAAATTTGACCCCTCTCTGGAAATTTTTTAAAAATATGATTTTTTTCGTATTAAAAATACTCAAAAAATTCAGCAGGGAATTCTAAGGGTTAATGTGAAAAACGACATCCTAATACCCTTAAAGTGCCGCGGAACCGCGGCAATACCATGCCTTGCGCGGCGGTTTCGCGGCCGTACAAGGGTATTAGGGTTAGATTTTGTCACAGTAACATCCGTAGGTATTGGTATATACTTCTGGGAATTTTTAATATTACTCAAGTGTTGAGTTTTCTGGAGATCCTTTGTATTCGTTGATTCGATCGGAAAGTTTAATTTCGTTTGGTTTTCCGGATAATTTAGAACCTGTTAAAATGTTCGAACGGATATCAATAACTCATTTTTTCCCGACACGAAAAACTTTCAAGTGTTGATTTTTTCTTGAGTTTAAAACTTTCGAAAAACCATGCAAGCATATCTGTGGACCCTCTAGAAGAACGTAACCTTAACTCGATTATGTGACCATCAAAACTTCCACTGAACCTTTGGGTTTGTTGTAGTTTGGCGTTGCCACATGTGAGGCGTTGGTTTGACCCTTCTACGGCTGATTCACTGGGGCTGTGACATGTTCTGGGATTTTTTGAACTCCGCTCAAGTGTTGAGCTATTTGGGAAATCTTGCGTATTTGATTATTCGATCGGAACGTTTAACTTTGTCTATTTATCTGGAATGTGATACAATATGTGGAATTCATATAGTTAGGCATGAAATGCGAAGTATGTAATATTTCGGATTTATAATGTCTAAAGTGATTGTGGATTCCAAATGTTGTAGTTTTACACTTTCTTTTCTGTGACCGTAAGCGTAGTATGTGGTGTATCGCCGGCTTCGTTGCTATACATCAACGACAATCGGGATACGCATACTTGCTTACGTTGATGATATGAGATATTATGTATTGCTGTGATATGTTGTATTGGATCATCGTGTTCTGAATAGCTGGGGTTTTTATGTGAGATGAGGGTTTTTATTTTCATTCATGTAAAATTCATTTGTATGTAATATTCTTTATTGGGGCACTTCCGGGTTGAGATTGTTGTCACCTTTGTATATTATTTACTTTTCCGCATTAGGTAGACCCAAGGAGGGGAGCACAATTAACCGGGTTCTAGGTTCCAGTGGGAGGCCATCTCGAGGAGTCGAGACTGGGTCTCCTAACCCTAGAATTGGCAGTGTTACTTGCCGCTCTCGTAGGGGTCTAGGGATGTGGGTTTGGCTATTCATCGCGACCGTGGAATCCGTGTTTTATACAGGCTCGAAATAAAACACGGACGTCCTAGTATATCCAATATTTCATATGTTAACTTCTGCTGCAATGTTCTGTGATGAGATCATATTACTGCCTGAGACGAATGCTTATACTATATATATATATATATATGTTGATATATAAATATTACTGCTTTCGTTTCTTCTGTGATGCTTAGGAAGCATTAATTGATGAGATTTTATTAATGAGATTAATAAAAGAAAAGAAACCTAAAAGATGTTGTAGAATCAAAACTTTATAAAAAGTGTAGCTACAGTTTTACTTTGCATAGCGGTATATATGATATACCCTGCACCTTATTCGATGAGGAAATAGCCGAGATCCCTTCACCGGGAGTGACCTCTTTAGAAAAACTGGAAAATGCTACAAAACTCGCGGTTTAGATTTTGACAGCTTAAATAGTTCTTGCTTTGCATAGCGGTATATATGATATACCCTGCACCTTATTCGATGGGGAAAGAGCCGAGATCCCTTCACCGGGAGTGACCTCTTTAGCAAAACTAAGAAAAGCCTAAAAAACACTCCTTTTTCAAAATCACTTGTTTCTACAACGATATCAAGTTCATTACGCTCATGGTTTTCTGAAAAACCTGCGTAGCCCTCCGTCATTTCAGATAGAGACTAGTTAGTATTCGTTCTACGTTTGTTGACTATGTTAAGGTGTAGTGTGCGGTAGCTAATTAATACTTATCTGCTAAAACATGAGATGTGATTGGATTAGGCTAGTTGTACGACTTTGTTGACTATGTTAAGGGTCGTACATGTGGATTTAATTCAATCGGGAAATGACGGGTTGAACTTGTCTAGCAATTATGATTTGTTGACTATGTTAAACTCATAAGTTGCTAGGGGTAAAAGTATTATCGGGAATTTCAAGTGTTGAAATTTGCAATGAGATTGCATACCTCCTATGAGATAGTTGGATCCCGATACCCACTGCGAGTAAGAGTTACTCCTGGGAGAATTATACACAGGACAATTAGCCGATCAAGTAGGTGTCTAGAAAGGTGTTAACGAGGTTATGCCTCTGGGAAAACGAGGTTTATTTTAATTAGGTCCATGCGAAAGCACGGGGAACCTCACTCAAGTACCAACACTGATCTGGCTAAAAGATTGACGAAATTGTAAGGTGTGATTAATCCCGGCTAATCATACCTTTTAGGGTTTGAAGGAAGATTTGATAAAAATAGTGGGAGACATCCTGATTAGATAAGATAATAACCAATCTAATCTTGCAAGAGCATACGCTAAAGTGTTTTCTTCTCTCTCTCTCCAGGTAGCGACCATGTCAGGCCTTAATCAAGATAATAATATGGATGTATTGACTGAACCCACTTATTATACTGAGTAGGGGGTCGTTGGTCCCGTTCTTTCTTATAAGAGTTATAAGACTGAGCAGGAAACAGGAGAATATCTGGATTCTCATGCCGCCCAAATGAAGAACAAGCATGCTGATGCATCTTCTTCGGGTGTGTTAGTTATCGAGAACCGTTTCTCAGTTCACCCTACGTCCTGGGTATTAGATACCGGATCGGGATCCCACATATGTAAATTGTTACGTGGGCTACGTAAAGGTAGAGAACTGGAAAAGGGTGATCATTCCGTACAAGTAGGGAATGGTGCAAATATTGCAGCCAAAACAGTTGGCGAATATCACCTTGTATTACCAAGTAGAACATTGATTCCGAACGAGTGCTATTATATACCGAACATGATGTGCAACATTATATCAGTTTCTTTATTAAGTAAAGAAGGATAATGTTATGAATATCTTCCTAAATCAAAAGTTTATTGGATCAGGCTCGTTACATAATGGCATATACGTTCTCAATCAAAATACAGTCCTTAATATACAAAACACACACAAGAGAAAGAGTTCAGAAATGAACGAATCCTTCTTATGGCATTGTAGACTTGGTCATATCAATGTGACACGGCTAGCTAAGTTACATAAGGATGGATATTTGAATCCGTTCGAATTATCATCTTTTGATACTTGCCATTCATGTCTCAAAGGTAAAATGACCAAAACTCCGTTTAGTGGACACGGAGAAAGAGTTGAGGAACTCTTAGGACTGATACATAGTGATGTATGCTGTTGCGCCACGGCAGCGCCCCGGCCTTCTACTCGAGGCCAAAATGCGGAATCAAAATTTTCTGTTAACTTTAACCGGCGCTACCGCGGACAATATACCCGGATCGTAACCATTAACCTAGTGCTAGCAAACAAGAGAAGGGGTGAGAAGCTATACCGAGCGATCCGTGTCCTCCGGTCTTCATCTCCACTCCGATCTCCCGCTGAATCCTCGTCCGTCACCTCCTCTTCGAAAAGGGCACCACGTAGCCGAATACTTTTACGGGCTCCCACCTCTAGACCGAGACAACTCGGGCGTGAAGTTGGCTAGCCGACGCGTCCAAGAGTACTGTAGGTGTAGTGTAGAATGGTTGTCTCATCGGGGTTTAGTTGCCATGACAATGGAGGAATCAAGAATGGACTTTGGAGTGAGGTTGATGATTTTGTGAAGCATACAAAAATGAGATGATAAAAATTTCCTCATCAAAAATGAACCCCCACCTTTCTCCAATGTGGCCGGCCCCTCTCATATCACAAAATGGTGGAGGTAAAATCAAAACAAGTAAGAAGGTGAGTGTAGGAAAAGAGAATGGGTGACCACACCCCAAAAGCAAATATCACATCAAAGACCAAATCAACTCTAATCCATTCTTATCTCATTAATGCAAAGGATAAGAAAGAAAAAGGATCTCATGATACTTGTCAAATCATGAAGCCATCATAATCAACCCATAAGCAAGAAACCCCTCCACAATGTGTTATTTGCAAACTTGCAAATAACTCCCTCCATCGGAAAAGTCCGGCCGGGAAAGAACAAAGGAAAACCGGCCGGAACGGAATGCAAACTGGCAACTTCAGAAAACTGATCCTGTAATAAATTACAGGAAAACCCCGCTACTGCATATACATGCCCGCATTTTTATTCCCACTGATCACAAATGCAAAGAGACAAAATCTATACTGTCTAATACTAGGATTCGGCTTAAACCAAAGCCGGCTAGTAAAATCCGTCTGATCACGATCCGTGCAATACCGCACGTATCTGATCGAACCCTACCATATCTCCATACGGCCTCTACAGCGTTTCGCCCGAAACTTGAGTAACTGATGGTGTGGTGGACTCTAAAGACTCGTCAATACTATGGCTGTGGATTTAACCACAAGCACGTCAGAGGTATTAGCCATACGTGACGGGCTACCAGCTATTGACCAAAAGGGACGTCGATGAGCGAATTCATCCTGACACCCTACTGAGCCTGTCAGTGACAATATCCGTACAGTCCGGTCCGTTCGTCTATGAGCATCGCATGGCGGGCCTAGGGGATTGGTAAAAGTCAGACCCCCAAAAGCGGTACAAGTCGTGTCGGAGTGTAGCCTAGAACACCCTGAGATAATACTGGAATACCTACCAGCAAATCTCCTGCCTCGGCCGAGGGCTTTGTGTAATGGCTCTCCTAGACACAGCGCGACCTCACCCCCAATACCGGGAGAGACGAACCCCTGAAGATCCGCTCACTGCCTCCATATGGCTCGGGACTGCACCCAACTAAAACCTGTTTGCACGACTCCTTTGAGCCATGGTAGGGTAGTAATCAAAGCACAGTGGGAACTCACACGAGACAAATGATGATCTCAGGTCGATGAACTAACCTGTACACATGTCACCAGGGAACTGCTATCTGACGTCTGGTATAATCCCAACTAGCAGGTTCTCGGCGAGTCCTGTCCGGTGTACTCATAACCCAATGAGCACCTGTATACATCTTAGGCGAACCAACTGACACCAGTGGCTTGTGAGACCGGCCACCGCCCCTCGTTGGGGTCTCGACTGTATACACTAGTCTATTCTGGAGTATTGATGCCCTGTCTCGAAACTCCCACGACTAGGGGCCATTTAAGGATGTGCTTATAGACCACCAGCTCCCACGTATATGATCGCCCTCATACTGCTGGCAGTCAAGCAAGAATCCTAGGGGCTCTATCAACGTAATAGCGACCTGTAAGGTCACCTGAAGCAGTACACGATGATAAAGATAAACCAGATAGCATACTATCATCTCGAGTAAGATTGTCCTACTGGGACAGGTCCTCCCTCAATCATTGCAATCACGTGCCTGTGATCCAATAATTGACTCTGAGGGCACTATCTCCAACAGCGGTCCCATGTCTACACATGCCAGGAACGATTTTTCCAACATCATTACATTCACTGACGATCTCTCAAGATTCGGGCATGTGTTCCTGATGAAATACAAGTCTGAGGCTTTTGAGAAATTCAGAGAATATAAGCACGAAGTAGAGAACCAAATGGGCAAAAGTATTAAGATCCTTCGATCTGATCGAGGAGGTGAATACTTAAGCAATGAGTTTCTAGATTATCTAAAAGAGAATGGGATTCTCTCTCAGCTTACACCTCCCTATACACCATAGCACAACGGTGTATCAGAACGGAGGAATTGCACCCTATTAGATATGGTGCGCTCTATGATGAGCAATGCTGAGTTACCTATTTCCTTCTGGGGATATGCGCTTGAGACAGCGGCATACCTATTGAATCAAGTTTCATCTAAATCTGTACCTACCACACCATATGAGATATGGAGTGGGAAGAGATCGTATCTTAAACGGGTTAAGATATGGGGTTGTCTGGCCTATGTCAAAAGGAAAAATCCGGACAAACTCGAGACACGATCAGTTCTTTGCAAGTTTGTGGGGTATCCTAAGAATTCTCAAGGATATTATTTCTACCATGCTGAAGAACAAAAAGTGTTTGTTTCCCAATACGGCACTTTTTTAGAAAAGGAATTTCTTGCAAAAGAAATTAGTGGCAAAGAGGTAGAGCTGGAAGAGGTTCCAGCACCACAAACTATAACTGAAGATTTAGTAGAACCAGATAATTCAGTAGTACCCGATGAATCCCAGCCTCTCCGCCGATCTAGCAGGGTTTCTCATCCACCTGAGAGATACTACGTTTTTCTCATTGATGGTGGAAGCGAGGATTGCATCATAGAAGATGATGACCCGACTAGTTTCGAGCAGGCCATCACGAGTGGTGACTCTGTGAAGTGGCTGGATGCAATGCGATCTGAGATGGAATCCATGTATACCAACAAAGTATGGATTTTGGAAGTTGCTCCTGAAGGGGTAAAACCCATTGGGAGCAAATGGATCTTTAAAAAAAAAATTGGTGTAGATGGAAAAGTTGAGACTTTCAAAGCTAGACTTGCTGCAAAGGGTTTTCATCAACGACCAAGTGTGGATTATGACGAAACCTTTTCTCAAGTGGCTATGCTTAAGTCCATCCGGATCTTACTTGCCATTGCTGCATACCATAACTACGAAATCTGGCAAATGGATGTTAAGACCGCCTTTCTAAATGGTGATTTAGAAGAGTGCGTGTACATGACTCAGCCAGAGGGCTTCGTAGATAGTGGGAGCAGCGGAAAGGTGTGCAAGCTGCTTAAATCCATCTATGGGTTAAAGCAAGCATCGCGGAGTTGGAACATCTGCTTTGATGTTGTAGTCAAAGAGTTTGACTTCATAAAAAACGTAGATGAACCTTGTATCTATAAGAAGGTTGCAGAGAGTAAGGTAGTCTTCCTCGTATTGTACGTCGATGACATACTCTTGATAGGAAATGATGTTCCTATGCTGCAATCGGTCAGGCTCTTCTTATCATAAAGATTCTCAATGAAAGATCTAGGTGATGCCTCCTGCATGCTGGGAATTATGATCTATAGAGATAGATCTAAATACTGGGATTGTCCTAATCCAGGTACATTGACACCATACTAAAGAGGTTTAGTATGGAAGAATCCAAGCGTGGTAACCAACCCACGATCTCTGGACCCACTCTCTCCAAAGAGATGTCTCCCAAGACTGATTTGGAGAGAGCTCACATGTAAGGGATACCCTATGCTTCGGCAGTAGGCTCTATCATGTGTGCGATGCTATGTACCAGACCTAATGTAGCATACTCACTAAGCGTAGTGAGTCGGTATCAAGTACATCCTGGAGAGAGTCACTGGACAGCTGTGAAGAACATTCTTAAGTACTTACGAAGGACTAAAGAGATGTTCTTGGTGTATGGTAACAGAGAACTCCAAGTGGAGTCCTTTACTGATTCCATCTTCCAGAGTGATAAGGACGACTCTAAGTCGCACTCGGGATTTGTCTTTACCCTCAATAGAGGGGGGTGTGTTGGAAGAGTTCCAAACAGGATACAGTTGCAGACTCGACGATGGAGGCTGAATACATCGCTGCCAACGATATTGTCAAAGAGGCTGTCTGGATAAAGAAGTTCATCACTGAAATTGGTGTGGTTCCGTCCATTGAGCATCCAATACCTTTGTATTGCGATAACAATGGAGCTGTGGCTTTGGCCAAGGAACCCAGGTCCTATCAGAAGTCCAGACATATTCTGAGGCGGTATCAACTGATCACGGAGATAGTTGATCGTCGAGAGATCGAGGTCAGGAGAGTTGATACGAAGGACAACACTGCGGATCCACTCACGAAGGCTTTTCCCCAGATACAGTTTGAGAGATTATTCGGGATGCTAGGTATGAGATACTACAACAGCTGGCCTTAGTGCAAGTGGGAGATTGTTAGTTATGTATATGCCCTAGAGGCCATTGTTGTACATATGATGTATATTATAATGGATGCTTGGATATATATAGAGAGGACTTTCTTGCTCGTTATGATAGTATGCTATTTGGTTTCACTTTGTCTTAACATGTTGACTTATATTTGTTTACAGTCTTACTCTCACATGTTGATAAAGCCCTTAGGATATGTACTCGACTACTGGGACTATGATGAGATCATACTAGTGGGGCCAGGGTAGTCAACGAGTATATCCTATAACTGTTCCTAGTCGAGAGTGTGTCGAGACAGGGCATCGATACACCAGAGTAGACTAGCGTATACGCATCTTGACCTATATGATGGGCGATGGATGATCCCATATCCATCGGTGTTTGACATCAAGGATGGTGTACGGGTGCTCAGTGGAGACTGGGTACACTGGACGGACTCACTGAGAACTCCCAGATGGTATTATACCTCACGTCAGATGGCAGTTCTCCGGTGACACTGGTACAGGTTAGTCTGTAGACCTGAGATCGTCATAGAGTCTTGTGAGATTCCCACTGTGCTTTGATTTCCACCTTACCACGTCCAAGAGGGCGTGCAAAACGGTGGCTTTTGGGTGCAGTCCCGAATCACATGGAGGCAATGAGCGATAGGAGGGGATTCGTCTCTCCCGGTATAGGGAGTTGATGTTGTGCTGTGTTTGATTGGCTATAACTGGAAGTCCCTGGCCAGGGCTGATATAGAGTACTACCGGTAAGTGTTATCAGTAGGTTCTCGATCTGTTATGAGCCTCACATTGACATGACTTATCGGTTACTGGGGTCAAACGTTTACCACCCCTAGACCAGATATGCGATATATCAGACGAAGAGACCGGACTGTACGGGAGTGTTACTGATTGGATTCACAGGAGAATGTATATGCTTGCTTGTTGATCTTCTGATCACTCAATACCTGGGTGGCTGTTACGTTTAGCTGACTGCTTGCAGCTTGTGGGTGTTTAATATGATCATCACCTGCTACCGGCGTATTGACGATTCTTTAGAGTCCTACACAGAGCTTTCTTGACTCAGGCAAAACGGAGTAGGAGCACATATGTGATATGTGTGGGACCGAGAATAATACGATATGAGATGCCGTATTCTATTCTCGCGATATTTGATATCAGCCGGGTCATCGGATCAAGTGTTGATTCGATGTATCGGTACATGATATATTAGTCGGTTATATACGATATAACCGGATTGTCGGATCAAGTGTTGATTCGATAATTTAATGTATACATATATATGTGATATATTACATTACATTATCTAATATTGGCTCGCTTTATTGATTCATTTTCTCACCGGATAATACTTTGATATATATGCGATATATATTAATTGTATTATTTTCTTTTGTTACAAAAATATATTATATATGTGATATATAATATTGTAACAAGTTATGATTACAAATGCAACATGATTAGTGGAGATTAAACATGGTTAGGGTTTGATTTGGGTTAGCTTATTCATGAAGCTTCTAGAAGCTTTTCTTTTGTTTCTTGCACAGATATTATGTGTTGATATTTTGGAGATATTTTCCTAACCCAACCCACACCCTTAACCCTAGTTGAATCTCTACAATGGTTAAGTCTTTCTTGACTTAACCATGGTTGCAATTGTAATGATAATAACAATTCATTATTCATCACAAAAGGGATGATTCTTCTTCTTCTTCCTTGAGCTCTTGAAAAGCTTTCTAGGTTTTTCTTTTGTGATGGATTAGTGTGAGAATTTGATAATAAAAGAGAGCATAAATCCTACTTCATCATCCTCATCTAATCTATCCAATTAGATCAGGGTGTTCACTTCATTAATACTTGATTAGTGAGTGAGAGCTTGAGTTAAAGAAACTTCAAGGTAGATCATCTTCGAGAAGGAAGACTTCAAGCAAGCATGGATCATTCGGGTTGTGGAGCTTCGCTTGAGTCCGGAAGATCATGGATCGCGGAGAAAGGACTACTACTCGGAGCTTATGAAGCGAAGGAGCGGACTACAAAGGTTGTAATCCCTCTCTCTTAATTGTAAAGATATTTACTTGCATGTTTAACCCTAATAATCTAGCAAAGATCCTCGCTTTGGATTGTTCGGCACGTCTAAATTTTAAATCGGGCATGGTTGATGCCTTATAGACCTTTGTGATAGTGCCTAGTAACCCTACAGGTTGAAGCTTGAACAATGGTGAAGAGGAAGAAGAAGAAGAGAACAAGAGAGCAACACTTGCAAAAATGGCTTGGTCTTTTTCAAAAATGAATGAATGGAAACCTTTGACCCTCACTCATTCAAGCATGGATAATAGCAATATAAAATTTCAACCATGCTTGAATAGTGAGTCAAGATGAATAAAGAAAAGAAAAAACCATACTTGAAACCATGCTCTCATTTTCCATCTCATTTCTATTTTTCACAAAAAATAGAAAATACACCATGCTTCATTTATATATATATATTTATGAAGAATAATTAGTGAGCTAATGATACTAGTTAAGATATAATTATATCATATATAATATATATCACATTATTAAATCAACACTTGATTTAACAATCTGGTTATATCACATATGACCGACCAATATCATTTATCTGGGTATCACATTATCAAATCAACACTTGATTCGATAATCTGGTTATATCACATATAACCTAACTCGATAACAGATAACTGCCAGATTACAATACGGTATCACATACACGTATTTAATCAGGCCCACACACATATCACATGTGTGTCTTACTTTGTTTCGCTTGAGCCAGGGAACTTCTGTGTGGGACTCTAAAGACTCGTCAATACCCCAGCAGTAGGTGATGATCACATCAGTCACCCACAAGCCGTCAGCAGTACTAGCTGGACCTAACGGTTACCCGGGTATTGAGCGATATGAAGATCAACAAGCAAGCTTGTCCAAACTCTCCATGAAACTTATCAGTAACACTACCGTACAGTCCGGTCTCTTTGTCTGATATGTCGCATATCATGTCTAGGGGTGGTAAACGTCAGACCCCAGTAACGTGATAAGTCATGCCAATGTCTGGCCTATAACGGTTCGAGAAACTACTGATAACTCTTATCAGTAAATCTCAGCAGCAGCCCTGGCCAGGGACTTCCAGTTATAACCAATCGAGCATAGCGCAACATCAACCCCCAATACCGGGAGAGACGAAACCCTTTTTATCACTCATTGCCTCCATGTGACTCGGGACTGTACCCAAAATCCACCTATTTGCAAAACTCCTCTTGAGCGTGGTAGGGAGGAAATCAAAACACAGTGGAAGCCACACAAGACTTTATGACGATCTCGGGTCTACAGACTAACCTGTACCAGTGTCATCAGAGGACGTCTATCTGACAATAGGTATAATACCAACTAAGAGTCCTCGGCGAGTCCGTTCGGTGTACCTATTCTCTAATGAGCACTGTGTATAATCTTTGATGTCACACACCAATGATTGTGGGATCAGCCATCGCCCTCTAAGGGATAAGAAACGTACACACTAGTCTACTCTGGAATATCGATGCCCTAGTCTCGATATCCCCTTGACCAGGAACACTTAAAGGATGTACTTTTTGACCACCCTGGCCCCACTAGTATGATCTCATCATAATCCTGGTAGTCAAGTGCATATCCTAAGAGCTTTATCAACATATAAGAGACAGACAGTATAAAGATATCAATATACATGTTAAGATAAATGTAACCAGATAGTATACTATCATGTAGAGCAAGAAAGTCCTTTATATATATGTCCAAGTATCCACTATATCAACAATAATGGCCTCTAGGACATACATATTCCTAATAATCTCCCACTTGCACTAAGGCCGGTTGTTGTAGTATCTCATACCCAATGTCCCAAAAGTCTCTCGAATAGCATCTGGGGGAGGGCCTCGGTGAGTGGATCCGCTGTGTTATCATCTGTGTCAACTCTCCTGACCTCGATCTCCCGGAGATCAATCATCTCCCTGATCAGGTGATACTGTCTAAGAATCTGCTTGGATCGCTGATGGGAACGGGTTCCTAGGCCAAAGCCACAGCTCCATTGTCATCACAATACACAGATACTGGATATACAATGGTAAGAACCAAGTTCATCTTATGAACTTATTCATCCAGACAACCTCTTTGCCAGCATCATTGGTAGCGATGTAATCAGCCTCAATTAACGAGTCTGCTACGGTATATAGCTTGGAACCCTTCCAACATACCGTCCTTCAACTGAGGGTGAAAACAAAATGTGAGACTGACTTTTTGTCGTCCTTATCACCCTGGAAGCTTGAATCGGTAAAGGACTCCACCTAGAGTTCATCGTTACCATACACCAAGAACATCTCTTTAGTCTTTCTCAAGTATTTACGAATGTTCTTCACAGCTTTCCAGTGGTTTTCCCCAAGATCTTTTCGATACTTACTCACTACACCTAGCGAGTAAGCTACATCCGGTCTGGTACTCAACCTCGTATGCATGATTGACCCGACTGCCGAAATATAGGGTATCCCTTGTATGCGAGCCCTCTCCAAATCAGTCTTGGGAGATATCTCTTTGGAGAGAGTGATTCCTGAACAAGCGGGTACATTACCACGCTTAGAATCTTCCATACTAAACCCCCTTAGTATGGTGTTTATGTACCTGGATTGGGAAAATCCCAATTCCATTTAGATCTATCTCTATAGATCTATATCCCCAGGATGTAGGAGGCATCGGTTAGATCTTTCATGGAGAACTTGTGTGATAAGAGGAGCTTGACCGAGTGTAGCATATGAACATCGTTTCCTATCAAGAGTATGTCATCTGCGTACAATACTAGGAAGACAACCATACTCTCTACAACCTTCTTATATATACATGGTCCATCTACCTTTTTTATGAAGTCAAGCTCTTTGAAAGCTTCATCAAAATAGATGTTCCATCTCCGCGATGCTTTCTTTAATCCGTAGATAGATTAAAGAAGCTTGCACACGCTTCTGCTGCTCCCACTGTCTATGAAGCCTTCTGGCAATGTCATATACACGCTTTCTTCTAAATCACCATTTAGAAAAGCGGTTTTAACGTGCAATCTGCCGGATTTCGTAGTTATGGTATGCAGCAATGGCAAGTAGGATCCCGATGGACTTAAGCATAGCGACAGGAGAAGAGGTTTCATCATAGTCGACACCAGGTCGCAGACGAAAACCTTTTGCTACAAGTCTAGCTTTGAAAGTCTCAACTTTTCCATTTACACCAAATTATCTTTCTCAAAGATCATCTTGCTCCCAATGGCTTTTACCCCTTCAGGAGCAACTTCCAATGTCAACACTTTGTTGGTGTACATGAATTCCATCTCAGATCGCATAGCATCCAGCCATTTCACAGAGTCCCTACTCGTGATGGCCTGCATGAAAACTAGTTGGGTCATCATCATCTATGATGCAATCCTCACTCCCACCATCTATGAGAAAATTGTAGTATCTCTCAGGTGGATGAGGAACCCAACTAGATCTGCGGAGTGGCTGCGGTTCGTCGAGGACTATTGAATCCTCCGGTTCGATCAAATCGTCAGTAATAGTTTGCGTTTCTGGAACTTCTTCCAGTTCTACCTCTTTGCCACTAATTTCTTTCACAAGAAGTTCCTTTTCTAAAAATGTGGCATGTCGAGAAACAAAACACCTTTTGCTCCTCGGTGTGGTAGAAGATATACCTTCACGAATATTTAGGATATCTTACAAACTTGCACAGAACTAACCTTGTCTCAAGCTTGTCCGGATTTTGCTTTTCAACATAGGCTGGATAACCCCATATCTAAACTCGTTTAAGAGATGGTCTATTCCTATTCCATATCTCATATGGAGTGGTAGGCAATAGATTTGGTCAGAACTCTATTCAATAGGTATGCATCTTTTTCAAGCGCATATCCCCAAAAGGAAATAGGTAACTCAGCAGTACTCATCATAGAACACACCATATCTAATAGGGTGCGATTCCTCCACCTCGATATACCATTATGCTGTGGTGTATACGGAGGAGTAAACTGAGAGAGAATCTCATTCTCTTTTAAATAATCCCGGAATTCCGTGCTCAAGTATTCTCTTCCCCGATCATATCGAAGGACTTGAATACCTTTACCCATCTGGTTCTCAACTTCGTACTTATATTCCTTGAAATTCTCAAAAGATTCAGATTTGTGTTTCAACAAGAACACATGTCTATATCTTGAGAGAACATCGGTGAATGTAATAGAGTACATGGAACCATCCCTGGCATGTGTAGATATAGGACCGCATACATCACCATGTATCTGTCCAAGAGTTCAGTAGCTCTTTCTCCGTTTCCAGTAAATGGAGATTTGGTCACCTAGCCTTTGAGACATGACTGGTAAGTTTCATAAGATGTAAATTCGAACGAATTCAAATATGCATCCTTATGGAACTTTAGTTAGTCCTGTCTCATCGACATGACCTAGTCTACAATGTCTCAAGAAGACTTCATTCATTTCTGAACTGTTTCTCTTGTGTGTGTTCTGTACGTTTAGAACTGTAGTTTGATTTAGAACGTGTACACTTTATACAACATACCTTACCCAATCAATACTTGATTTAGGAAAATATTCACAATATTATTGGTACGAAATAACAGTCACTCAGAATCATTGTATTACCAGTTGGTAACACTAGGTGATATTTGCCAACTGCTTTGGCTGCAACAATTGCACCATCTCTACTACTAAAGACATATCACCATTTCTCAGTTCTCCACCTTTTATAGCTCATGTAATAAATTGCATGTGTAGGATCCTGATCCGGTATCCAATACCCAGGATGAAGAGGTAACTAAGAAACAGTTCTTGGTTACGAACACACCCGAATACAATGCATCAACATACTTATTCTTCATTTGGGTGGCGTGAGAATCCGTATATTCCTCTATTCCTTGCTCAGACTTATGACAATCATAAGATAGAGCGGAACCTAGCCCAGTATAATAAGTAGGTTCGGTCAAATTATCATTATTATTATCTTGATTAAGGCATGACAATAGTCGCTACCAGGAGAGAGAGAAGGATAAGCTTTGCGTGCGCTCTTTGCATGATTAGATTGGTTTTTATCTAATCAGGATGGTTCTCACTATTTTTATCAAATCTTCCTTCAAACCCTAAAAGGTAAGATTGGCTGGGATTAATTACACCCTACAGGTTCGCCAATCGTTCGGCCATGCAGGTATCGGTACTCCGAGGGAGGTTCCCCGTGCTTTCGCACGGACCTAATTAAAATAAACGTCGTTTTCCCATAGGAATAACCCCATGGACACCTTTCTAGACACCTACTTGATCGGCTAATTGTAAAGTGCAAAACTCCCTCAGGAGTAACTCTTACTCACAATGGGTATCGGGATCCAACTATCTCATAGACCGTATGCAATCTCATTGCAAATTTCAACACTTGAAATTCCTAATAATGTTTTTGCCCCTAACGTCATATGACCTTGACAAAAGCCAACAAACCATAGGGCGCTAGTCAAGTTTAACCCGTCATTTCCTGATTGAATTAAACCGACCCGTACGACCCATGACAAAGGCCAATAAGGTTGTACGACTACCCTAATCCAATCGCATCATATGGTTGCAGATAAGCACTAATCGGCTACCGCACACTACGCCTTGACAAAGGCTAACAAACGCAGCACGATTACTAAATAGTGCTTATCTGAAATGACGGAAGGCTACGATAGTTGTTTTTAAGAAAATCTTTTGCGTAATGAATTTGACATCGTTGTAGAATCCAGTGATTTTGAAAAGGAGTGTTTTTGAGGGTTTTGCTAGTTTCGCTAAAGAGGTCACTCCCGGTGAATGGATCTCGGCTCTTTTCTCATCGAATGAAGTGCAGGATATTCAAGAATACCACTATGCAAAGCAAGAACTAGAGAAGCTTATCAAAAACAAAACCGAGTGAGTTGTAGTATTTGCTAGTTTCACTAAAGTGGTCACTCCCGGTGAAGGAATTTTGGCTCTTTTCTCATCGAATGAGGTGCTGGATATTCATAAAGGAATACCACTATGCAAAGCAAAAACTAGAGCTATCCTTTTTGAAAATTTGATTCCACAACATCTTTAGGTTTCTTTCTTTTCATTAATCTCATTAATGAAATCCCATCATTTAATATTTCCTAAACATCACAGAAAAGTGAAACGAAAATAGAACGTACGCTTATGCCATCCACATTCGTCACTGGCCCTGTCATGCACCGTTAGGTTACTTAACTACTGGCAGAGCGAGGGCTGGACTAGCGCGGATGCAAAACATAAGTAACGTTTATTATATATCATATATATAATATAATATTCGTCTCACGCATTTATATGATCACATCACAGAACCAAGCAGCAAAAGCAACATATGAAATATTGAATATACTAGGATGTACGTGTTTTAAATTTAGCCAGTAATGTAAAACAGGGATTCCACGGTCGTGAAGAATAGCCAAACCCACACCCTTAGACCCCTATGAGAGCGGCAAGTAATCCTACCAATTCTAGAGTTAGGAGACCCGGTCTCAACTCCTTGAGATGGTCTCCCACTTGACTCTAAAACCCGGTTACGTGTGCTCCACATCTTGGGTCTATCCTAATGCGGAAAAGTAAATAATATATAACAGTGGTGATATCATCCTCAACCCGGATGTGCCCCGATAAAAGAATATTACATACAAATTGTACATGAATTAAAATAAAAACTCTCATCTCACATAAAACCCCCCCGGCTATTCATTCACGACGATCTAATAAATCATATCAGCGATGCATAATAT
Organism: Agapanthus africanus; assembly: GCA_030015575.1. Taxonomy (NCBI): domain Eukaryota; kingdom Viridiplantae; phylum Streptophyta; class Magnoliopsida; order Asparagales; family Amaryllidaceae; genus Agapanthus; species Agapanthus africanus. The sequence goes on along the minus strand of JASDDO010000019.1, from coordinate 425,944,861 downwards.
CACATATCATCAATGTAAGTAAATACGCATATGTCAAATTCCATTGACATATAGCAACGAGTTTTGGGATACCCCATATATTACACTTACGGTCGCAGAAAAGAAATGTAAAACTGCAATAATTAGGATCCACATATCCTTGGACATCATAAACCTGGAATATCTCATATTCCGAATTTCATGCCTAACCAGATAAATCTTGTATTTTAGTCTCAAATTGAAAACACTTTTCAATTATTTAGTCGGGGATTCAACAAGATTCCCGACTACATTATCGAATACTCGTCAGAAACTTTAGTAAATGGCCGCACCTCCGATACCGTTGACGAAGTGCATTAAGACGGAACACCTGGCCGCAAGCACCCGAGTGGATGCTTTTGGCACCGGGGTTCTCCTACAGTCACTTGGTCGGGGCAATAGGGCGTAGCTACCAAGCAAAGTTATTTGGTGAGTATTCGTGTACAATACGCGATTGCGACGGAGTTTTGATCCGAATCAAGACTCCGTGGCAACCAATTATCCGAGACTAAAACACTAGATTTACAAACAAACTAGTTTTCACAAAACTAATTTAATGTGGATCCTAACTATTGCATCCATATCAAATTTAAACCCGAAACAATATTAAAAACACGACTATGAAACACTCCGTATTAGCCCTAAACAAAATTAACATCACATGCAATTTATGACTAATCAGATATAACCTGAAACCCTAAAACCAAGAGATAAGAACACCATAAAAATTTTAAGGTCTTTTGCTACAGTAAAAAAGATGAAACCGGTTTTTTGAGCAATCTCACCGGGTTAATTTTGGAATTTTGCCCTCAAATTTCTCTGGTGTTCTAGCTACATCACATGTAACATTTTACACTTGTTTAAAAAAATTTTAAAGACCTTAAAAAATTCGACAGAAACTCAGATTTTCGGGTTACAGTTTCGGAGTTTTTCAGTTTCGTAATCTAATAACATCGTCTAATTTTCTAGCTTTGGCTCTGATACCATGAAAGTGTACGTTACCACCCCACTGGGTTTTACAAGTATCAAGCATGCTATTTTAAAAATTTTCCGGGGTGCTAACTAACACTAACCTAAATCGTTAACTAGATGATTAGGGTTTAGGTTTGATATCTAAGTAAATATAAGAAAGTGAAAGATGGCTAAACTCTCATAGATTGAGTCCTTCACTTCATATGCTTCATGTAGTAGCCCCGCGACTCCACTAGGCTCCACTTAAGGGTTTGGACGAGCTTCCTCCGATGACCTTCATGCCGAAGATGATCCACGCGAAGTCCCTCCAACTCAAGCTACCTCTACACTAAACTCTTTTAGTGTAGGAAACACGTTACACTTGATCGCTAGTTAAGTGTAGGATGGTGAAGTAAGGGATTTGGTTTGCTCACTAATAGGTGTTCAAGCTTCATGATTCACATCACTTGTGAGGGTTGAAGCTTGAACAATGGTGAAGAAGAAGAAGAGAGCTTGAGAGCAACACTTGCAAAAATGGCTAAGTCTTTTTCAAAAATGAATGAATGAATGCCAACCCTTGACCCTCACTCATTCAAGCATGAAAAATAGCAATATAAAATTGCAACCATACTTGAATAGTGGGTCAAGATGAATAAAGAAAAGAAAATGTCATACTTGAAACCATGCTATCATTTTCCACCTCATTTCTATTTTTCAAAAAAAATAGAAAATACACCATGCTTCATTTAAATATATATTTATGAAGAATAATTAGTGAGCTAATGTTATTAGTTAAGATATAATTATATCACATATAATATATATCACATTATTAAATCAACACTTGATTTAATAATCCGGTTATATCACATATGCTCGACTAATATCATTTATCTGTGTATCACATTATCAAATCAACACTTGATTCTGTTGGATATATGTATGCCCTAGAGGCCATTATATGATAGTGGATGTATCGGTATGTGTGTATATATATTCAGTGGACATTCTTGCTCGACATGATAGTATGTTATCTGGTTTACTTTATTTTGACATGTTCATTTGATCATGCATCTTACTCATTTGGTACATGTTGATAAAGCCCTTAGGATATTTGCTTTACTACCGAGACTATGATGTAGATCATACTAGTGGGACAAGTGTAGTTTATAAGCACATCCTTGAAATGTTCCTAGTCGTAGGTGTATGGAGACGGGGCATCGATATTCCAGAGTAGACTAGCATATACGGTTCTTGTCCCATATGATGGGCGATGGATGATCCCATATCCATTGGTGTGGTGACACCAAAGACTGTATACGGGTGCTCAGTGAGACTGGGTACACTGAACGGACTCACCGAGAACTCCTATGTGGTATTATATCTATCGTCGGATAGCAGTACTCAAGTGACACTGGTACAGATTAGTCTGTAGACCCAAGATCGTCATAGAGTCTTGTGTGTGCTCCTACTGTACTTTGATTGCCACCCTACCACGGCTCTACCGAGTCGTGCAAACAGGAGGTTTTTGGGTACAGTCCCGAGGCACATAGAGGCAATGAGCGATAGGAGGAGTTTCGTCTCTCCCGGTATTGGAGGTTGATGTTGCGCTATGCTCGATTGGCTATAACAGGAAGTCCCTGGCCAGGGCTGATGAGATTTACTGATAAGTGTCATCAGTAGTTTCTCGATCTGTTATAGGCTATATACCGGCATGACTTATTGAGTTATTGGGGTCGACGATACTATCCCTAGACTCGATATGCAGCATATCTGACGAAAAGACCGGACTGTACGGTGAGTGTTTCCAGTTGGCTCGACGGGAGTTTTGACAGGTTCACTTGTTTTCTTCTGATCGCTCAATACCTAGGAGCCGTTACGTACAGCTAGTGTCGCTGACGTTTTTGTAGGGTTCCTAGGCACACTAATGAAGTCTCACAAGGCATCAAACATGGCTAATTCAAATTTTACAAATGCCTACAAACCCTAATACGGATCGTCAACTAGATATATAGGCGATGCAAGCATGTAAACGAATTAAATGCTAAAGGAAAGAAGCTACAACCTTTGTAGATCCGGTCCTCCACTTACTAAGCTCCGCGATGATGTCCCTCCGCTGTCCAAGTCGGATCCCGAACTCTAGCATCGGCTTCATCGAAGAAATTGGCGGGCTTGATCGTCGGCTTCGATGCCGAAGATGATCTACGTCGAGGCATCACAAGATCAAACTCCGACTTCACCAAGTCATGAAACTTGTGAAGAAAACACCCTATACTACTTGGCAAGAGGTAGAGAATGAAGAAATAGGAAGTGGGTTCACTTTAGAATTGGATTTCTCACTTGTTTTCATCACTTGCCATTGATGTAGCAAGCTTTTCTTCATGGAAGAAGAAGATGAGGAAGAAGAAGAAAATATTAAGTGTATTATGATAGAAATAAAAAGATTAACTTGAAAAGATAATCCCATTCATTCTTATCATAATAGCTACCATGGTTAAGTGTAGAGAATGAACCAAGGTTAAGTGAATGGTTAGGTTTAGGAGAAGAAGACAAAATGGTCAAAGCTTCTTGAAGCTTCAAAGAAAAGAACAAAAGAAGCAACCATTTTATTTTCTTTCCAAAATAAATAAATGAATAAATAAATATATCAAACCCTAACCAATCACTTAATCATGGTTTAAAGTAAACCTACACCTAAGCATGCATGTATCATCAAACATGATACAAACAAGTGTACAAAAGTATATCACATATACAATGTGCATATCAAGTGAGAATATCCTTTTAAAGTGAACCAATATTAGTTAATGCAAAGTAATATATCAAATATATAATTATGCATTAAATCATTAAATCAATACTTGATTTAACGATCCGGTCATATCGCATATAACCGACTAATATCCAATGTATCGGCTTATCGAAACAATCCTTGATTCGATAACTAGGTTATATCGCATACAACCATTCGACACATTCATCGCGAGAATGGAATACGGTATCACATACACGCATTATTCTCGGTCCCGCACATATCTCATATGCACTCCTATTTCGTTTCGCTTGAGCCAGGAAACCTCTGTGTAGGACTCTAAAGACTCGTCAATACGCCGGCAGCAGGTGATGATCATATCAAACACCCACAAGCCGCAAGCGGTCTGCTAAACGTAACGGCCACCCGGGTATTGAGCGATCAGAAGATCGACGAGCAAGCCCGCTCACACTCCTGTGAATCCAACCAGTAACACTTACCGTACAGTCCGGTCTGTTCGTCTGATATGCCGCATATCTCGCCTAGGGGTGGTAAACGTCAGACCCCAGTAGCTCGATAAGTCATGTCTACGTGAAGTCCATGACATGTGTGAAACTACTGATAACACTTACCAGTAGGTCACTGCAACCCTGGCCAGGGATTTCCTGTTATGGCCAGTCGAGTATAGCGCAACATCAACCCCCAATACCGGGAGAGACGAATCCCCTCCTATCGCTCATTGCCTCCATGTGAATCGGGACTGTACCCAAAAACCACCTGTTTGCACGACTCTGTAGAGCCGTGGTAGGGTGGAAATCAAAGCACAGTGGGAGACACAAAAGACTCTATGACGATCTCGGGTCAACAGACTAAGCTGTACCAGTGTCACCAGAGAACTGCCATCTGACGTGAGGTATAATACCATCTGGGAGTTCTCGGCGAGTCCGTTCAGTGTACCCAGTCTCCACTGAGCATCCGTATACCATCTCTGATGTCAAACACCAATGGATATGGGATCATCCATCGCCCATCGCATGGGTCGAGAAGATATACGCTAGCCTACTCTGGAATATCGATGCCCCGTCTCGATATTCCCTCGACTAGGAACATTGAAGGATATACTCATGGACTATCCAGGCCCCACTAGTATGATCTGCATCACAGTCCTGGAAGTCGAGTACACATCCTAAGGGCTTTATTAACATGTGATCAGAGAGACAGAAAATATACATGTTAAGATAAAGAGCAACCAGATAGCGTACTATCATGTCGAGCAAGAAAGTCCTACCTATATATGTCCCAGCAACCATTACAATATACATCCAATGTACAGTAATAGCCTCTAGGGCATACATATAACTAACAATCTCCCACTTGCACTAGGGCCATCTGTAGCAGTAGTTGTCGTATCTAATACTCAACCATCCCCTAAAAGTCTCTCTTTGGGAAAAAGGCCTTTGTGAGTGGATCCGCCGTGTTGTCCTCTGAGTCTACTCTCCTAACCTCGATCACCCTGGAGATCAACTATCTCCATGATCAGGTGATGCTGCCTCAGAATATGTCTGGGTCACTGATGGGACCAGGGTTCCAGGGCCAAAGCCACACTTCCATTGTCATACAATGGTAGGAACCTAGTTCATCTTATGAACCAATATACACCCAAACTACCTCTTTGGTAGTATCTTAAATAGCGATGTTACCAGCCTTTATCGTCTAGTTTGCCACGGTATCTAGCTTGGAACTCTTCCAACATACCGTCCCTTTACTGAGGGTAAAGACAATGCCTGTGACTGACATTCAGTCGTCCTTATCACCCTGGAACACTTCCAGTGATTCTCCCCAGGATCGATTGATACCATCTCACTACAACTAGTGAGAATCCTAACATCCATTTAGATCTATCACATAGATCCAAATCTCAGGATTTAGGAGGTATCATCTTTATCCTATATGGAGAATCCATGTGATAAGCGGAGATTGACCGTGCGTAGCATAGGAAACTCTTTTCTTATCAAGAGTATGTTGTCCACGTACAATACGAGGATGACCACCTTACTCTCTACTGCCCTTTTGTATATACAAGGTTCATCTACTATTTTGATGAAGTCAAACATTTTGATTATTACATCAAAACAGACGTTCCAACTCCGCGATGCCTGCTTTATTCTGTAAAGCAATCTTGCACATGTTTCCGCTGCTCCCACTGTTTACGAAGCCCTCTGGCTGTGTTCTTATAGACGTTCTCTTCTAAATCATTATTTAGAAAAGTAGTCAAGGCACCCAACCACCAGATATCGTAGTCATGGTATGTAGCCGTGGCAAGTAGGATCCGGATGGACTTAAACATAGCCACTAGAAAAGGTATCATCATTATCCATGCCTGGTTGATGACTGAAACCTTTAATAAGTCTAGCTTTGAAAGTCTTAACTTTTCCATCTACACCAAGTAATCTTCTCAAGATATACTTGCTCCTGATGGGGATTTAACCCTTCAGATATAGCAACCAAAGTCCATACTTTGTTGGTGTATAAGGATTCCATCTCAGATCGCTAAGCATCCAGCCATTCTTACAGAGTCTCTACTCTCGATGACCTGCTCGAAACTAGTTGGGTCATCATCTCATGATGCATTCCTCGCTCCCACTGTCATCGAGAAACCAAGGTATCTCTCAGGCGGATGAGGAACCCTACCAGATCGGCGGAGAGGCTGAGGTTCGTCGGGAACTATTGAATCCTTTGGTTCTGTCAAATCATCAGCCGTAGTTTTGTATAGCTGGAACCTTTCCAGTTCTACAGAACTGATCTTGCCTCGAGCTTGTCCCGATTTTGCTTTTCAGACATAGGCTGGACAACCCCAAATCTTAACTAACTTAAGAGATGGGCTCTTCCCTTATCGTATCAAATATGAAGTGGTAGGCAACTGATTTGATTTGAACCCTATCCAATAGGTATGCAGCTTCTCAAGTGCATAACTCCCAAAAGGAAATAGGAAACTCAATAGTACTCATCATAGAGTACACCATATCACATAGGGTGCTATTGCTCCGCCCCGATATACCATCGTGCTATGGTGTATACGGAGGATTAATGCTGAGAGAGAATCTCGTTTTCCTTTAGAATAGTCCAGGAATGCCATGCACAAGTATTCTCCTCCCTGATCTCATCATAGGACATAATACTTATACCTGTATTGGTTCTCTACTTCTACCTTATATTCTGTGAACATCTCAAAAGGTTCGGACCTATGTTTCAACAGGAACATGTGACTGAATCTTGAGAGATTATCAGAGAATATAGTGAAGTATAAAGAACCAGTCCTGGCATGTGTAGACAGGAGACCTTACATATATCATCATGTATCAATCCTAAGAGTTTACTAACTCTTTCCCTGTTTCCAATAAACAGAGCTATGGTCATCTAATCTTTGTGACATGACCGGCAAGTTTTCATAAGATGTAAATTCAAACTGATTAAATATACATCTAAATGTAACTTCAGCCAGTCGGGTCGCATTGATATGACCTAGTCTACAATGCCTCAAGAAGGATTCGTTCATTTCTGAACTCTTCCTCTTGTGTGTGTTCTGTATACTAGGAACTGTAGTTTGATTTAGAACAACAATGCTTTTAGATAACGTGCCTGAACCGATCAACTTTTGATATAGGAAATGTTCAAAACATTATCCAACAATACAAAATTTTATCATTTCTTTACTTGTAAAGAGACTGATATGATTTTGTATATCAGGTTCGGTATCTAATAACATTCGTTCAGAATCAATGTATTGGTAATACAGGGTGACAGTGACCAACAGACTTGGCTGCAACACTTGCCCCGTTTTCTGTCTCATGAAACTTATCACCCGTTCTCAGTTTTTCTACCCTTTTGTAGCCCTATGTAACAGATTACATATCTAGGATCCAGATCCGGTATCATATACCCAGGATGCGGAGGATACTGAGAAACAGTTCTTTGTAATGAACACACCCGAAGATGATGCATCAGCATGCGCTCTCTTCGTTTGGGCGGCACGGGAATTCTGGTAATCCCCAATTTCCTGCTCTGTCTTATAACAATTATAAGTTGGAGCGGGACCAACGTTCCCCAGCTCAGTATAACAAGCGGGTTCGGTCAATATCCGTATTATTATCTTGATTAAGGCGTGATATGGTCGCTACCAGGAGAGAGAGAGAAGAAAACACTCTGCGTGCGCTCTTGCAAGATTAGATTGGTTATATATTTTATCTAATCAGGATGGCTCCCACTGTTTTTATCAAATCTTCCTTCAAACCTTAAAAGGAAAGACTAGCCGGGATTAATTACACTCTACAAGTTCGCCAATCTTTCAGCCAGGCCAGTGTCGGTACTTTGAGGGAGGTTCCCCGTGCTTTCGTACGGACCTAATTACAGTAAACCTCGTTTTCCCAGAGGCGTAACCCCGTTGACACCTTTCTAGACACCTACTTGATCGGCTAATTGCAAAGTGCAAAACTCTCCCAGGAGTAACAATTACTCGCAGTGGGTATCGGGATCCAACTATCATATAGAAGGTATGCAATCTCATTGCAAGTTTCAACACTTGAAACTCCCGATAATGGTTTTTACCCCTAGCACCTATGACCTTGGCTAAGGTCAACAAATCATAAGTACTAGTCAAGTTCTACCCGTCATTTCGTGATTAATTAGACCCACCCATATGACCCTTGGCTAAGGTCAACAAAGCCACATGACTGTCCTAACTAATCGCATCATATGCTGTGTAGGAAGACATCACTTAGCTACCGCACACTACGCCTCGGCTATGGTCGACAAACGTAGCACGAATACTAAGTACTCTACTTCCTAAAATGACGGAGGGTTGCGAATGGTTTTTGTGAAAACCTTTAACGCTTTGAACTTGATCTCGCTGCGGAATCAAATGGTTTTTAAATGGAATGTGTTTGAGGCTTTTCTAGTTTTGCTAAAGGGTCACTCCCGGTGAAGGGATCGTCGGCCCTTTCCTCGTCGAATGAGGTGCGGGATATATCATATATATCACTGTGCAAAGCGGAAACTATAGAATCGATCAAAGACAAACCGAGGGTTGTAGCATCTGCCAGTTATTGCTAAAGGAGTCACTCCCGGTGAAGGGATCTCGGTCCTTTCCTCATCGAATAAGGTGCAGGATGTTCTATAATGAACACCGCGATGCAAAGCAAGAACTGTAGCTACCTGTTTTATTTTGAAATTCGATTCCACAACATCTTTTAGGTTTATTTTCTTTCATTAATCTCATTAATGAATATCCCATCATTTAAGTCCACCTAATCATCACAGATAAATATAACGTACGCTTATGCCATCCGCATTCGCCTCGATGTCCCGTCTGCACCGTTAGGTTAGGTAACTAACGGCAGAGCGAGGCAGGGCTAGCACGGGTGTAAAACATAAGCAACGTCTATATAATATATCATATATACTATATACTATATCTATCACAGAACATCACATGATCACATCACAGATAAATCACAGCAGAAGATACATATGAAATATTGGATATACTAGGACGTCCGTGTTTTCAATACGAGCCAGTATAAAACACGGATTCCACGGTCGTGATGAATAGCCAATCCCACACCCCTAGACCCCTACGAGAGCGGCAAGTAACCCTACCAATTCTAGAGTTAGGAGACCCGGACTCGACTCCTCGAGTTGGTCTCCCACTGGACCCTAGAACCCGGTTACTTGTGCCCTCCTCCTTGGGTCTATCCTAGTGCAGAAAAGTAAATAATATACAAATGGTGACATCATCCGCAACCTGGAAGTGCCCTAATAAAAGAATATTACATACAAGTTTTTACATGAATGAAAAAGAAAAGCACTCATCTCACATAAAAACCCCCCCGGCTATTCGAACACGACGATCCAATATAACATATCCAGCAACACATAACATCACATGTCATCAACGTAAGTAAATATACGCATCCCAATTGTCGTTGACATATAGCAACGAAACCGGCGATATCACATATTACACTTACGGTCACAGAAAAGAAAGTGTAAAACTACAACAGTTGGAATCCGCAACCTTCATAGACATCGCATGCCTAATCAAATGAATTCCTTAGACATCACATGCCTAACAATTATAAACCCCGCATTTTAGTCTCAAAATCGAAAACACTTTTTCAATATAAAGTCGGGCAATTCAACAAGATTCCCGACATCCTGATCGAATGCTCGTCGCAAACTTCAGTAGGCGGCCGCACCCCCGACGCCGTCGACAAAGTGCACCAAGGCGGAACACCGCTGCCGCGAGCACCCGAACGGATGCTTTCGGCGACGGGGTTCTCCTACAGTCACTTGGTCGGGGCTATGGAGTGAGGATGTCTATTAAGTTTACCCGGCGAGTATCCGCGTATGCTACGTGATTGCGACGGACTTTTGATCACATCAAAATCCCGTGGCAACCGATCAAATGAGACCAAACCGCTAGATTTATAACATTCATTCAGTTATCTCATAACTATTTGTGAATTCCAATTATTGTATCACATTCCGGATAAATAAAAAATGCTAAACTTTTCGATCGAACAATCGAACACCCAAGTTTTCCCGAAACAGATCAACATATGAAATAAGTTTAAAAACATTCACTTCGTGCCTCAGTACCAACGGTCCAGCCGTAGAAGGGTCAAGCCAACGCCTCACATGTGGCACGCCGTACTGCCCCAAACCCTAAGGTTCAAAGGGCAGTTCAAGACGGTCACATAATCGAGTTAAGGTTTGTTGTCTTCTAGAGGGTCCATCGCGTTACTTGCACTACTTAGAACGTCTTTAAACCCTGGAAAAGTCCAACAATTGGAAATTTCCCAACAGTGGAAAACTTGGGTATTTATATCCGGTTGAACTTTTTAACATATTCTAAAATTATCCGGAAAAGCACACAGACAAATTCAGACAATCCGATCGAAACACCGAGTCCCTAATACAACCCAGAAAATTCAACTCTTGAATTCAAATTAAAAATTCCCAGGAAAACCATCACGAAAAACTAGGAGTTACCGTGAAAACATAATTGAGTGATTGCACTCTTTTGCCGCAGAACTGCCGCAATAGGCATGCTATTGCCGCGGTTCCGCCGCTCTTCTATCGACTTAGGTGCTCAAACTTCACAGTAATTCTTAGAAATACCTGCTGATTTTTCTGCATATTTTTAATTTACAAAAATCCACGAATTTCAAAAAAGTACAGAGAGCAATATTAGGGTTAGGGTTTCGGTTCGATCGGATTTCTAACTCCGTCTGCGCATCGCCTCAGGCTCTAGCTAGGCTCTGATACCACTGTAGGGTTCCTAGGCACACTAATGAAGTCTCACAAGGCATCAAACATGGCTAATTCAAATTTTACAAGTGCCTACAAACCCTAATACGGATCGTCAACTAGATATATAGGCGATGCAAGCATGTAAACGAATTAAATGCTAAAGGAAAGAAGCTACAACCTTTGTAGATCCGGTCCTCCACTTACTAAGCTCCGCGACGATGTCCCTCCGCTGTCCAAGTCGGATCCCGAACTCTAGCATCGGCTTCATCGAAGAAATGGGCGGGCTTGATCGTCGGCTTCGATGCCGAAGATGATCTACGTCGAGGCATCACAAGATCAAACTCCGACTTCACCAAGTCATGAAACTTGTGAAGAAAACACCCTATACTACTTGGCAAGAGGTAGAGGATGAAGAAATAGGAAGTGGGTTCACTTTAGAATTGGATTTCTCACTTGTTTTCATCACTTGCCATTGATGTAGCAAGCTTTTCTTCATGGAAGAAGAAGATGAAGAAGAAGAAGAAAATATTAAGTGTATTATGATAGAAATAAAAAGATTAACTTGAAAAGATAATCCCATTCATTCTTATCATAATAGCTACCATGGTTAAGTGTAGAGAATGAACCAAGGTTAAGTGAATGGTTAGGTTTAGGAGAAGAAGACAAAATGGTCAAAGCTTCTTGAAGCTTCAAAGAAAAGAACAAAAGAAGCAACCATTTTATTTTCTTTCCAAAATAAATAAATGAATAAATAAATATATCAAACCCTAACCAATCACTTAATCATGGTTTAAAGTAAACCTACACCTAAGCATGCATGTATCATCAAACATGATACAAACAAGTGTACAAAAGTATATCACATATACAATGTGCATATCAAGTGAGAATATCCTTTTAAAGTGAACCAATATTAGTTAATGCAAAGTAATATATCAAATATATAATTATGCATTAAATCATTAAATCAATACTTGATTTAACGATCCGGTCATATCGCATATAACCGACTAATATCCAATGTATCGGCTTATCGAAACAATCCTTGATTCGATAACTAGGTTATATCGCATACAACCATTCGACACATTCATCGCGAGAATGGAATACGGTATCACATACACGCATTATTCTCGGTCCCGCACATATCTCATATGCACTCCTATTTCGTTTTGCTTGAGCCAGGAAACCTCTGTGTAGGACTCTAAAGACTCGTCAATACGCCGGCAGCAGGTGATGATCATATCAAACACCCACAAGCCGCAAGCGGTCTGCTAAACGTAACGGCCACCCGGGTATTGAGCGATCAGAAGATCGACGAGCAAGCCCGCTCACACTCCTGTGAATCCAACCAGTAACACTTACCGTACAGTCCGGTCTGTTCGTCTGATATGCCGCATATCTCGCCTAGGGGTGGTAAACGTCAGACCCCAGTAGCTCGATAAGTCATGTCGACGTGAAGTCCATGACATGTGTGAAACTACTGATAACACTTACCAGTAGGTCACTGCAACCCTGGCCAGGGATTTCCTATTATGGCCAGTCGAGCATAGCGCAACATCAACCCCCAATACCGGGAGAGACGAATCCCCTCCTATCGCTCATTGCCTCCATGTGAATCGGGACTGTACCCAAAAACCACCTGTTTGCACGACTTTGTAGAGCCGTGGTAGGGTGGAAATCAAAACACAGTGGGAGACACACAAGACTCTATGACGATCTCGGGTCAACAGACTAAGCTGTACCAGTGTCACCAGAGAACTGCCATCTGACGTGAGGTATAATACCATCTGGGAGTTCTCGGCGAGTCCGTTCAGTGTACCCAGTCTCCACTGAGCACCCGTATACCATCTCTGATGTCAAACACCAATGGATATGGGATCATCCATCGCCCATCGCATGGGTCGAGAAGATATACGCTAGTCTACTCTGGAATATCAATGCCCCGTCTCGATATTCCCTCGACTAGGAACATTGAAGGATGTACTCATGGACTATCCAGGCCCCACTAGTATGATCCGCATCACAGTCCTGGAAGTCGAGTACACATCCTAAGGGCTTTATCAACATGTGATCAGAGAGACATAAAATATACATGTTAAGATAAAGAGCAACCAGATAGCGTGCTATCATGTCGAGCAAGAAAGTCCTACCTATATATGTCCCAGCATCCATTACAATATACATCCAATGTACAGTAATGGCCTCTAGGGCATACATATAACTAACAGTTTTGTGGGTATGTGATATGATCACTACCTACTGCTAGCGTATTGACGAGTCTTAGAGTCCCACAAAGGAGTTTCCTAGCTCAGGCGAAAAGATGTGGTGTGCATATGAGATATGCGCGGGAGCTCGATTAAATACGAGTATATGATACCGTATTTTAATCGGGCGTTTTCTATTGGTTGGGTTGTATGTGATATGACCGATTTATTAAATCAAGCGTTGATTTAATATTGACTTTTAGCTCACTTGTTTAAACCTTTTCTATTTGGATGTATGCATGTATATATACATGTTGATGTGAATGCACACATACATGCATACATGTGTGTCATGGTTGTTGATATATTGGAGATGGCAATGCAAGACCCACATGGTATAAATATACATATATATTTATTATTGAGAAAAAGAAAAAGGGGATTAATTCATGGTTCATAGTTTCTACACTCTTCTTCCACTAACCTTGACTTAACTTTGACTTAGACCATGGTTTAATTTTCTTTGTTCTTAAACTCACTAATGAAAATATCTAGATATTTACTGACCATGGTTATTTGTGAGTGTGACTCTCATATAAGTAATTTCTTTTCTCATTTTTATTAAGAGAATTATTACAATTGAGTTCAAGCTTTGCCATCTCCTTCTTCTTCCTCTTTCATGCTCTCTTGAGTTTTCTAGTGAGTGAGGAACACAAAAAGAAAGGGTTTTTAAGTGAGAACACAAACCACATCACCAATCTATACTAGTCTAGCCCATTAGTGTAGGTTGTTTGCTCCACTTCTTCATAGATCAAGTGAAGCTAGGAACTTGAGCAAAGGGACTCCGGGTGGATCGTCGTGGACTTTGAAAGATTCATGCAAGCCGGTTCAAACTCTAGAAGATCCAAGGAGTCATAAGAGAAGGTCTATAAAGGTTGTATTTCTCCCCACATAGTGCTAGACACTACACAGTATGTGATACTTTATGTTGTTACTCTAACTTTCTAGTTCGATTCCTAGATTAGTTTGCTTAGCACCTCCTAAAATTTTAATATGGCATATGTGATGCAACCCTAACCCTAGTCATGGTGCTAAGAAAACCCTACAGATTCGATAATATGGTTATATCACATATAATCTAACTCGATAACAGATAACTGCCAGATTACAATACGGTATCACATACACGTATTTAATCAGGCCTACAAACATTTCACATATGTGTCTTACTTTGTTTTGCTTGAGCCAAGGAACTTCTGTGTGGGATTTTAAAGACTCATCAATACACCAGCAGTAGGTGATGATCACATCAGTCACCCACAAGCCGTCAGCGGTACTAACTGGACGTAACGGCTACCTGGGTATTGAGCGATATGAAGTTCAACAAGCAAGCTTGTCCAAACTCTCCATGAATCCTATCAGTAACACTACCGTACAGTCTGGTCTCTTCATCTGATATGTCGCATATCATGTCTAGGGGTGGTAAACGTCAGACCCCAGTAACGTGATAAGTCATGCCGATGTCTGGCCTATAACGGTTCGAGAAACTACTGATAACTTTTATCAGTAAATCTCAGCAGCAGCCCTGGCCAGGGACTTCTAGTTATAACCAATCGAGCATAGCGCAACATTAACCCCTAATACCGGGAGAGACGAAACCTCTCCTATCGCTGATTGCCTCCTATGACTCGGGACTGTATCCAAAATCCACCTGTTTGCACAACTCCTCTTGAGCGTGGTAGGAAGGAAAATCAAAGCACAGTGAGAGCCACACAAGGCTATGACAATCTCAGGTATACAGACTAACTTATACCAGTGTCACCAGAGGATTGCTATCCGACGATAGGTATAATACCAACTAGGAGTCCTCGGCGAGTCCGTTCGGTGTACTCATTCTCTAATGAGCACCTGTGTACAATCTTTGATGTCACACACCAATGGTTGTGGGATCAGCCATCGCCCTCTAAGGGACAAGAAACGTACACACTGGTCTACTCTATAATATTGATACCCTAGTCTCGATATCCCCTCGACCAGGAATAGTTAAAGGATGTACTTTTGGACCACCCTAGCCCCACTAGTATGATCTCATCATAATCCTGGTAATCAAGTACATATCCTAAGGGCCTTATCAACATGTAAGAAACAGACAGTATAAAGATACCAGTCTACATGTTAAGATAAATGTAACCAGATAGCATACTATCATGTAAAGTAAGAAAGCCCTCTATATATATGTCCAAGAATCCACTATATCAACAATAATGGCCTCTAGGGCATACATATTCCTAACAATTCTCAATCGACTTGATTCCGGGTACACCACCAATCTCGGAAGCACCGTACAAAATGGCACCAGTGGAGTTGGCAGAATTAAAGAAGCATGTAGAAGATCTTTTGGACAAGAGATTTATCTGTCTAAGTGCCTCCCCATGGGGTGCTCCTGTGTTACTGGTTAAGAAGAAGGACGGTTCTTTGCGCATGTGCATTGACTACTGGGATTGAACGGGGTGACCGTGAAGAACAAGTACCCCATCCCCTACATCGATGACTTATTCAATCAGCTTGGTGGTGCTCGAGTATTTTCTAAACTAGACCTTCGATTAGGGTATCACCGGATCAGGGTTAAGGCAGAGGATACATGCAAGACGGCTTTCCAAACCTGTTATGGCCACTATAAGTTTCTTATTATGTCGTTCGGTGTTACCAATGCACCGTCCATATTTATGGACTTGATGAACAGGGTTTTCTCCAAGTTCTTGGATCAGTTTGTCATTGTATTGATCAACGACATTCTCGTCTATTCAAGAAGCCGAGAGGAGCATATAGAGCACCTACGAATTGTATTGCAGGTTCTACGGGAGGAGAAGCTTTATGCTAAGCTAAGCAAGTGCGAGCTTTGGCTCGACAAGGTACAATTCCTGGGGCATGTCATTTCGGGTGACGGCATTTTAATGGATTCGACAAAAATTGAATCTATCAAAGACTGGCCGACACCAAAATCAGTTGCTGAGATAAGAAGTCTTAGGATTGGCTGGGTATTATCGACGGTTTGTCCAAGATTTTGCCAGAGTAGCGGAACCCTTGACGAAGTTCACACAGAAGGAGGTGCCTTATGTTTGGTCGGAGGAATGCACCCAGGCGTTCGAGCTGTTGAAACTGAAGTTGACCACGGCCCCAATCCTGACTATGCCAGACAACTCGGGTGGCTTGGTTGTTCATAGTGATGCGTCGAAAAAAGGTTTGGGCTGTGTTTTAATGTAGCACGGTCGAGTGGTGGCTTACGCTTCTTGTCAGCTAAAAACTCACGAGAAGAACTACCCCACACATGACTTAGAGTTAGCTGCCATTGTGTTCGCCTTAAAGATTTGGAGGCATTTCTTGCTAGGTGAGAAAGTGGAGGTGTACACGGATCATAAGAGTTTGAAATATGTGTTCACCCAGAAGGAGCTGAATATGAGACAATGCAGATGGTTGGAATTGATGGCAGACTACGATATTGACCTGCAGTATCATCCGGGGAAGGTGAACGTCGTTCCTAATGCTCTCAGTCGTAGGCCGTCAGCTACGTTGCTGACTTGTCAGAAAAGGATTCTCGATGACCTTCAGAGACTCGAGTTGGAGGGGTTACTCCGGGTGTGCCCGGACAACTCTGGCAATTGCAAGTTCAATCATCGCTTATAGATCGCATCAAAGCTGCACAGGCTGGAGACTCTCAATTGCAAAAGTTCAGAGGGTTAGTCGAGGCTGGTTTGAGGATGGATTTGCAGATTCACGAAGATGTTTCTCTGAGATTTGGCGATCGGTTGTGTGTTCCAAAGGGGGTATTTGAGATGAAGTTCCAGCTTAAGCACATAGTTCCGCTTACTCGATGCACCCAGGTGGCACCAAGATGTACAGAGACCTCAAGCAGCACTTCTGGTGGAACGGAATGAAGAGGGAGATTGCTCGCTTTGTCTCCAAGTGTTTGGTATGCCAACTGGTGAAAGCCGAGCATCAGAGAATAGTTGGGTTGTTGCAACCGCTTCCAGTGCCAGAGTGGAAATGGGAGCACATCACCATGGATTTAATGACGGCCCTACCACGAAGTCCGAGAGGCAACAATGTTGTCTGGGTTATTATTGATCATCTCACGAAGGTAGCACATTTCACACCTTTCTGAGTCGGACAATCGACGGAGTCGCATGCAGAGAAATATATGCACGAGATTGTGAGACTGCATGGGGTACCTGTTAGTATCGTGTTTGATCGAGACACCAAGTTCATTTCCCATTTCTTGAACAACCTACAGGAGAGTTTGGGCACACGTCTCAAGTTCAGCACGGCCTATCATCCGTAAACGGACGGGAAATCCGAGCATACTATCCAGACACTCGAGGATATGCTGAGGGCATGCATGCTTGATTTTCAGGGTTCTTGGGAGGATCACCTCCATCTGGTAGAGTTTTCGTATAACAACAGCTATCAAGCTAGCATCCAGATGGCACCGTTCGAGGCTCTGTATGGACGGAAGTGTCGATCCCCTCTTTGTTGGGATGACATGGGTGAATGAAGGTTGTTGGGTCCTGAGCTTATAGTATAGACGGTGAGCAAAGTTCAAACGATCAGGCAATGTATCAAGGCGGCTCAGGACCGACAGAAGAGTTGGGCGGTGTAGGGAGTTTTTCCTTACCCAATTGAGATGGGAATGCGCGCGTTTGTCAGGTGTTCCCCTCCGAAAGGCGCGCGAAGACGCGATGAACGTCTCGCCTGAATTGCGGGGCAGATGCTAATTGGTGCTATCCGTCCACCTCTCCGAAGATGCCAAGTTAATTTATGGCACCATGTATCGAAGATTTAAACGGATGCGGCCGATGTAGCAGACTTCATTAGATTCCCCCTCGTTTGAGGGGTTTTTGATTGTGGGGAGGCTCTTCCCTGCAGGCGCAAGCCCCTGCAGTTAATTACACTACCGCATCGCGGTAACCACTTTCTCCTTCTCCAGATGGTCACTTCGTGTCGTGGTTGTTTGTTTGTTTTTTTGGTTTCCCGTGGAATGTATACGGAGACTAATTTATGTTGTCGCCCATAGGGCGTGGATTAGTCCAAATCCGTATCTTCTTAGATTTGGGTTTGGGGGTTGGGTTTAAGGATACGTTAGCCTTATTTGAGACTAAGATCAACTTAAACGTATGTTAAGGATACGTTAGTCTCATTTTAGACTAAGATCAACTTAACGGGATCGTTTAGATCTAACAAAAGAGCATTTGGACTCTATTGTTTAGTTTAGGGACATTGCGGTCGATTAGTTTAAGGAAATTACGGTCCATTGTTAGTTTAAGGACATTTCGGTCCATTGCTAGTTTAAAGACATCGCGGTCGAGGTTAAGGACATCATGGTCCGTGAGTTTAATGTTAGTTATATGTATGCCCTAAAGGCCATTACTGTACATATGATTTATATTGTAATGGATGCTTGGACATATATAGGGAGGACTTTTTTGCTCGACATGATAGTATGCTATCTGGTTGTACTTTATCTTAACATGTACTCTGATTGTCTCTATGTTACATGTTGATAAAGCCCTTAGGATATGTACTCAACTACTGGGACTATGATGAGATCATACTAGTGGGGCCACGGTAGTCGACGAGTACATCCTATAACTGTTCCTAGTCGAGGGTGTATCGAGACAGGGCATTGATACACCAGAGTAGACTAGCGTATACGCATCTTGACCCATATGATGAGCGATGGATGATCCCATATCCATCGGTGTTTGACATCAAGGATGGTGTACGGGTGCTCAGTGGAGACTGGGTACACTGGACGGACTCGCCGAGAACTCCCAGATGGTATTATACCTCACGTCAGATGGCAGTTCTTCGGTGACACTGGTACAGAGTAGTCTGTTGACCCGAGATCGTCATAGAGTCTTGTGTGATTCCCACTGTGCTTTGATTTCCTTCATACCATATCCAAGAGGGTGTGCAAAAAGGTGGCTTTTGGGTACAGTCCCGAATCACATGGAGGTAATGAGCGATAAGAGGGGATTTGTCTCTCCCGGTATAGGGAGTTGATGTTGTGCTGTGCTCGATTGGCTATAACCGGAAATCCCTAGCCAGGGTTGCTGAGATCTACTGGTAAGTGTTATCAGTAGTTTCTCGAACAGTTATAGACCTCATATCGACACGACTTATCGAGCTACTGGGGTCTGACGTTTACCACCCCTAGGCGAGATATGCGACATATTAGACGACGAGACCGGACTGTATGGGAGTGTTACGGATTGGATTCACAGGAGAATGTACAGGCTTGCTTGTTGATCTTCTGAGCGCTCAATACCTGGGTGGCTGTTACGTTTAGCTGACCGCTTACAGTTTGTGGGTGTTTGATATGATCATCACCTACTGCCGGCGTATTGACGATTCTTTAGAGTTCTACACAGAGGTTTCTTGACTCAGGCAAAACGGAGTAGGAGCACATATGTGATATGTGCGGCACCGAGGATAATGCGATATGTGATACCGTATTGGATTCTCGCGATATGAGATATCGACCGGGTATATGTGATATAGCCGGGTCATCGTATTAGTCGGTTATATGCGATATAGCCGAATTGTCGGATCAAGTGTTGATTCGATAATTTAATGTATAATAATATATATGATATATTAAATTACATTAACTAATATTAGCTCACTAAAAGATTCTTTTTCTCACTCGGGTAATACGTTGATATATATGCGATATATGTTAATTGTATTATTTTCTTTTGTTACAAAATATATTGTATATATGATATATAATATTGTAACATGATATGATAACTAATGCAACATGTTTAGTAGAGATTAAACAAGATTAGGGTTTGATTTGGGTTAATGCTTTCTAGATGATCCTAGAAGGTTTAGTTTTGTTTTGTGAAAGATATTTTGTTATGACTCATTCCTTGACCTAACCCAAACCCTAACCCTAGTTAATTCTCTACATGGGTTTAGTTGACCATGGTTGCATTAATCATCATATTTATCCTTTCATTATTCATCACAAAAGGTTTTATGTTGATTGTTCATCTTCTTCCTTCTTTCTTTCATAGAAAAATCTTTCTAGCTTTTTCAAGGTGATGAAAAATGAGTGAGTAAATGAAAATAAAAGAGAGCAAAAATCCTACTTCATCATCCTCATCTATCCTTGCCCTTTAGATGAGGGTGTTCACTTCATTTAGTGAGTGTTAGCTTGTGTTAATAAAACTTCAAGGTAGATCATCTTTGTTATCGAAGATCGGAAGCAAGACTGCATCTTTCTCTTCGTGGAGCCTCTCGAGAGTCCGGGACACGATGATCGCAGCGCAAGGACCTCAACACGGAGCTTAAGAAGTGAAGGACCGGATCTACAAAGGTTGTAATCCCTCTCACTTAGTGTTAAAGAGTTTAACATGCTTGTTTTCGCCTAATCTCTAGTTTAAAGATCTCGTATCGGGTTGTTCGGCACGGCTAATTTTTAAATCGGGCATGGTAGATGCCTCGTAGACCCTTGTGTGTATGTCCAGTAACCCTACAGTGGTATCAGAACCAAGCTAGAGCTTTAGGCAAAGTCTAGACGAAGTTTAAACTCCGATCGAACCCCGAAACCCTAATTTGAACCCTTCTCTGGACATTTTCTGAAAATGTGATTTTTTATGAATTAAAAATGCTCAGAAAATAGAGCAGGAAAAATTAAGAATTACTGTGAAGTATGGACCACTAATGCTTTTATATGACCGTGGAACCGCGGCCAAATCAAGGGTTTGGCGGCGGTTCCGCAGCCAAAATTATGACTTAGTCCCTCATATTTCCTATATTTATTCTTAGGCCCTTTCTTGTCATTTTTTTCTGGGAATTTTTAATTCCACTCAAATGTTGAGTTTTCTGGGTTGTATTGGGGACTCGATGATTCGATCGGATAATTTAACTTTGTTTAGTTTGTCCGGGTAATTTTTAGAACGTGTTAAAATGTTCGAACGGATATCAATAACTCACTTTTTCCCCTGCCGGAAAATTTCCAAGCGTTGGATTTTTCCGTAGTTTAAGAACATTCTAAGTCGTGCAAGTAACGCGGTGGACCCTCTAGAAGACAACAAACCTTAACTCGATTATGTGACCGTCTTGAACTGCCTCTAAATCTTAGGGTTTGGGGCAGTACGGCGTGCCACATGTGAGGCGTTGGCTTGACCCTTCTACGGCTGGACTATTGGTACTGTGGCATGTGATGGATGTTTTTAAACTAATTTCAAGAGTTGAGAACTATTTGGGAAATCTTGGGTGTTGATTATTCGATCGGAAAGTTTAACATTATCTATTTATCTGGAATGTGGTACAATATTTGGAATCCACAGGTAGTTATGAGATAACAAATTTGAATGTTATAAATCTAGCAGTTTAGTCTCAATTGATCGGTTGCCATGGAATTTTGATGTGATCAAAAGTCCGTCGCAATCACGTAGCGTACGCAGATACTCGTCGGGTAAACTTAATAGACAGCCACGCCCTATAGCCCCGACTAAGTGACTGTAGGAGAACACCGTCACCAAAAGCATCCGTTTGGATGCTCGCGGCAGCGGTGTTCCGCCTTAGTGCACTTCGTCGACGGCATCCGGGGGTGCGGCCGTCTAGTAAAGTTTGCGACGAGCATTCGATCAGGATGTTGGGAATCTTGTTGAATTGCCGACTTGATATTGAAAAGAGTTTTCGATAAAGAGACTAAAATGCGGGGTTTATAATTGTTAGGCATGCGATGTCTAAGAAATTCATTTGGTTAGGCATGCGATGTCTAAAGA
The DNA here is from genome assembly GCA_030015575.1 of Agapanthus africanus. Classification (NCBI taxonomy): domain Eukaryota; kingdom Viridiplantae; phylum Streptophyta; class Magnoliopsida; order Asparagales; family Amaryllidaceae; genus Agapanthus; species Agapanthus africanus. The sequence goes on along the minus strand of JASDDO010000019.1, from coordinate 425,922,824 downwards.
GGTTACGGATTCCAACTATTGTAGTTTTACACTTTCTTTTCTGTGACCGTAAGCGTAGTATGTGGTGTATCGCCGGCTTCGTTGCTATACATCAACAACAATCGGGATACGCATACTTGCTTACGTTGATGATATGAGATATTATGTGTTGCTGTGATATGTTATATTGGATCGTCGTGTTCTGAATAACCGGGGGTTTTATGTGAGATGAGAGTTTTTCTTTTTCATTCATGTAAAATTCATTTGTATGTAATATTTTTTTTATTGGGGCACTTCCGGGCTGAGGATGATGTCATCATTGTAAATTATTTACTTTTCCGCATTAGGTAGACCCAAGGCGGGGAGCACAAGTAACCGGGTTCTAGGGTCCAGTGGGAGACCATCTCGAGGAGTCGAGACCGGGTCTCCTAACCCTAGAATTGGCAGTGTTACTTTCCGCTCTTGTAGGGGTCTAGGGATGTGGGTTTGGCTATTCATCGCGACCGTGGAATCCATGTTTTATACAGGCTCGTATTAAAACACGGACGTCCTAGTATATCCAATATTTCATATATGTTCTTCTGCTGCAATGTTCTGTGATGAGATCATATTACTGCCTAAGACAAATGTTTATATTATATATATGAGATATATGTTATATTACAGATTTCGTTTCAAATGTGATGCTTGTGAAGCATAATAAAATGGAACTTCATTAATGAGATTAATGAAATAAAAGAAACCTAAGATGTTGTAGAAACCTGTTTAAAAACTGGTAGCTCTAGTTCTTGCTTTGCATAGCGGTGTTCCTTGTAGAACATTCAGCACCTTATTCGATAAGGAAAGAGCCGAGATCCCTTCACCGGGAGTGACCTCTTTAGTGAAACTAGCAGATGCTACAAACTCGGTTTGTCTTTTAATTGCTTCTATAGTTTTTGCTTTACATAGTGGTATATATGATATACCCTGTACCATATTCGATGAGGAAAGGGCCGACGATCCCTTCACCGGGAGTGACCCCTTTAGCAAAACTAGAAAGGCCTCAGAAACATTCCATTTAAAAATCACTTGATTTTACAACGATATCAAGTTCATTACGCAAAGGGTTTTCTTAAAAACCTGTCGTAGCCCTCCGTCATTTCAGATAAGTACTTCATAGTATTCGTGCTGCATTTGTTGGCTTTCGTCAAGGCGTAGTGTGCGGTAGCTATTTATGCTTATCTGCATAAGCATATGATGCGATTGAGTTAGGGTAGTCGTGCGGCTTTGTTGGCTTTCGTCAAGGGTCGTGCGGGTGGGTTTAATTCAATCGGGAAATGACGGGTTGAATTTGACTAGTAGCCTATGGTTTGTTGGCATTCGTCAAGGTCATAGGACGATAGGGGTAAAATATTATTGGGAATTTCAAGTGTTGAAATTTGCAATGAGATTGCATACCTTCTATGAGATAGTTGGATCCCGATACCCGCTGCGAGTAAGAGTTACTCCTGGGTGAGTTTTACACATTACAATTAGCCGATCAAGTAGGTGTTTAGAAAGGTGTCAACGGTGTTACGCCCCTGGGAAAATGAGGTTTACTTTAATTAGGTTCGTGCGAAACCACGAGGGACCTCCCTCAAAGTACCGGCACTGGCCTGGCTGAAAGATTGGCGAACTTGTAGCGTGTAATTAATCCCGGCTAGTCTTTCCTTTTAGGGTTTGAAGGAAGATTTGACTAAAACAGTGGGAGACATCCTGATTAGATATATTAGATAACCAATCTAATCTTACAAGGGCATATGCTGAGTGTTTTCTTCTCTCTCTCTCTCTCTCCAAGTAGCGACCATATCACGCCTTAATCAAGATAATAATAAGGATATATTGACCGAACCCGCTTGTTATACTGAGCTGGGGAACATTGGTCCCACTCCAACTTATAATTGTTATAAGACAGAGCAGGAATTAGGGGATTACCAGAATTCCCGTGCCGCCCAAACGAAAAAAGTGCATGTTGATGCATCATCTTCGGGTGTGTTCATTATACAGAACTATTTCTCAGTATCCTTTACGTCCTGGGTATGTGATACCGGATCAGGATCCCGCATATGTATTTTGTTACATGGGCTACAGAGAGGTAGAGAACTGAGAACGGGTGATTAGTTTCATGAGATAGAAACGGTGCAAGTGTTGCAGCCAAGTCTGTTGGTCACTATCACCCTGTATTACCAGAATACATTGATTCTGAACGAATGTTATTAGATACCGAACCTGATATACAACATCATATCAGTCTCTTTATTAGTAATGAAAAGATATAATTTTGTATTTTTGGATAATGTTTTGAACATTTCCTATATCAAGAGTTGATCGGTTCAGGTACGTTATCTAAAATTATAGACGTTCTAAATCAAACTACAGTTCTTAGTATACATAACACACACAAGAGAAATAGTTCAGAAATGAACGAATCCTTCTTGAGGTATTGTAGACTAGGTCATATCAATGCGACCCGACTAGCTGAAGTTACATTGAGATGCATATTTAAATTTGTTTGAATTTACATCTTGTGAAACTTGCCGGTCATGTCACAGAGATAAGATGACCACAATTGTGTTTATTGGAAACAGAGAAAGAGTTAGTGAACTTTTGGGATTGATACATGCTGATGTATGAAGGTCCCCTGTCTACACATGCCAAGACCGGTTCTTTGTACTTCATTACATTCTCTGATGATCTCTCAAGATTCAGACATATGTTCCTGTTGAAACACAAGTCCGAAACTTTTGAGATATTCACAGAATATAAGTTAGAAGTAGAGAACCAAAATACGGGTATAAGTATTATGTCCTTTGATGAGATCAAGGAGGTGAATACTTGAGCACAGAATTCCTGGACTACTCTAAAGGAGAATGAGATTCTCTCTCAGCATTACTCCTCCGTATACACCATAGCACGATGGTATATCGGGGCGGAGCAATAGCACCCTATGTGATATGGTGTACTCTATGATGAGTACAACTGAGTTTCCTATTTCCTTTTAGGAGTTATGCACTTGAGAAGCTGCATACCTATTGAATAGGGTTCAAATCAAATTAGTTGCCTACCACTTCATATGTGATATGGAAAGGGAAGAGCCCATATCATAAGTTTGTTAAGATTTGGGTTTGTCCGGCCTATGTCTAAAAGCAAAATCCAGACAAGCTCGAGGCAAGGTCAGCTCTATAAAACTGGGAGTAGTTCCAGCTATACAAACTGCAGCTGATGATTTGGTAGAACCAAATGATACAGTAGTTTCCAACGAACCTCAGCCTCTCCGCCGATCTAGTAGGGTTCTTCACCCACCAGAGAGATACTTCGGTTTCTCTATGACAGTGGGAGCGAGGATTGCATCATGAGATGATGACCCAACTAGTTTCGAGCTGGCCATCAGGAGTGGGACTCTGTAAGAATGGATGGATGCTTAGCGATCTGAGATGGAATCCTTATACACCAACAAAGTATGGACTCTGGTTGCTTTATCTGAAGGGTTAAATCCCCATCAGGAGCAAGTATATCTTGAGAAGATTACTTGGTGTACATGGAAAAGTTGAGACTTTCAAAGCTATGCTTAAGTCCATCCAGATCCTACTTGCCACGGCTACATACCATGACTACGATATCTGGTGGTTGGGTGTCATGACAGCTTTTCTAAATATTGTTTTAGAAGAGAGCGTCTATAAGTACACAGCCAGAGGGCTTCGTAGACAGTGGGAGCAGCGGAAATGTGTGCAAGATGCTTTATAGGATAAAGTAGTCATCGCGGAGTTGGAACATCTGTTTTGATGTGGTAGTCAAAGAGTTTGACTTCATCAAAATGGTAGATGAACCTTGTATATACAAAAAGGTAGTAGGGAGTATGGTGGTGATCCTCGTAGAGTACGTGGATGACATACTCTTGATAGGGAAAGAGTTTCCTATGCTATGCTCGGTCAATCTCCGCTTATCACAAGGATTCAACATATAGGATCAAAGTGATACCTTATAAATCCTGAGTTATGGATCTATGAGATAGATCTATTTGGATGTTAGGATTCTCACTAGGAGTAGTGAGATGGTATCAATCGATCCTGGGGAGAATCACTGGAAAGGTTCCAGGGTGATAAGAACGACTGAATATCAGTCGCAGGCATTGTCTTTACCCTCAGTGGAGGGACGGTATGTTGGAAGAGTTCCAAGCTAGATACCGTGACTTACTAGACGATTAAAGGCAAGATACATCGTTACCAAGGATGCTACTAAAGAGACAGTCTGGATATATAAGTTCATAAGATGAACTTCGTTCCTACCATTGTGTGACAATAGAGATGTGACTTTAGCCAAGGAACCCCCGTCCCATCAGAAATCCAGATATAATTCTTAGGCAGTATCACCTGATCATGGAGATGGTTGATCTCCAAGATGATCGAGGTTAGGAGAGTAGACACAGAGGACAACAGCGTGGATCCACTCATAAAGGCCTTTTTCCCAGTAGAGACTTTTATGGGTTCGTTAAGTATGAGATACTTCAACCACAGCTAATTGTTGGGTATGCGATACCACAACAGATGGCCCTAGTGCAAGTGGGAGATTGTTAGTTATATGTATGCCCTAGAGGCCATTACTGTACATATGATGTATATTGTAATGGATGCTTGGACATATATAGGGAGGACTTTCTTGCTCGACATAATAGTATGCTATCTGGTTGTACTTTATCTTAACATGTACTCTGATTGTCTCTATGTTACATGTTGATAAAACCCTTAGGATATGTACTCGACAACTGGGACTATAATGAGATCATAGAAGTGGGGCCACGGTAGTCGATGAGTTCATCCTATAACTGTTCCTAGTCGAGGGTGTATCGAGACAGGGCATCGATACACCAGAGTAGACTAGCGTATACGCATCTTGACCCATATGACGGGCGATGGATGATCCCATATCTATCGGTGTTTGACATCAAGGATGGTGTACGGGTGCTCAGTGGAGACTGGGTATACTGGACGGACTCGCCGAGAACTCCCAGATGGTATTATACCTCACGTCAGATGGCAGTTCTCCGGTGACACTGGTACAGAGTAGTCTGTTGACCCGAGATCGTCATAGAGTCTTGTGTGATTCCCACTATGCTTTGATTTCCATCATACTACGTCCAAGAGGGCGTGCAAAAAGGTGGCTTTTGGGTACAGTCCTGAATCACATGGAGGCAATGAGCGATAGGAGGGGATTCATCTCTCCCGGTATAGGGAGTTGATGTTGTGCTGTACTCGATTGGCTATAACCAGAAATCCCTAGCCAGGGTTGCTGAGATCTACCGGTAAGTGTTATCAGTAGTTTCTCGAACTGTTTTAGACCTCATATCGACACGACTTATCGAGCTACTAGGGTCTGACGTTTACCACCCCTAGGCGAGATATGCGATATATTAAACGACGAGACCGGACTGTACGGGAGTGTTACTGATTGGATTCACAGGAGAATGTACAGGCTTGCTTGTTGATCTTCTGAGCGCTCAATACCTGGGTGGCTATTACGTTTAGCTGACCGCTTGCAGCTTGTGGGTGTTTGATATGATCATCACCTACTGCCGGCGTATTGACGATTCTTTAGAGTCCTACACAGAGGTTTCTTGACTCAGGCAAAACGGAGTAGGAGCACATATGTGATATGTGCGGGACCGAGGATAATGCGATATGTGATACCGTATTGGATTCTCGCGATATGAGATATCGGCCGGGTATATGTGATATAGCCGGGTCATCGTATTAGTCGGTTATATGCGATATAGCCGGATTGTCGGATCAAGTGTTGATTCGATAATTTAATGTATAATAATATATATGATATATTAAATTACATTAACTAATATTAGCTCACTAAAAGATTCTTTTTCTCACTCGGGTAATACATTGATATATATGCGATATATGTTAATTATATTATTTTCTTTTGTTATTAAATATATTGTATATGTGATATATAATATTGTAACATGATATGATAACTAATGCAACATGTTTAGTAGAGATTAAACAAGATTAGGGTTTGATTTGGGTTAATGCTTTCTAGATGATTCTAGAAGGTTTAGTTTTGTTTTGTGAAAGATATTTTGTTATGATTCATTCCTTGACCTAACCCAAACCCTAACCCTAGTTAATTCTCTACATGGGTTTAGTTGACCATGGTTGCATTAATCATTATATTTATCCTTTCATTATTCATCACAAAAGGTTTCATGTTGATTGTTCATCTTCTTCCTTCTTTCTTTCATAGAAAAAGCTTTCTAGCTTTTTCAAGGTGATGAAAAATGAGTGAGTAAATGAAAATAAAAGAGAGCAAAAATCCTACTTCATCATCCTCATCTATCCTTGCCCTTTAGATGAGGGTGTTCACTTCATTTAGTGAGTGTTAGCTTATGTTAATGAAACTTCAAGGTAAATCATCTTTGTTATCGAAGATCGGAAGCAAGACTGCATCTTTCTCTTCGTGGAGCCTCTCGAGAGTCCGGGACACGATGATCGCAGCGAAGGGACCTCAACACGGAGCTTAAGAAGTGAAGGACCGGATCTACAAAGGTTGTAATCCCTCTCACTTAGTGTTAAAGAGTTTAACATGCTTGTTTTCGCCTAATCTCTAGTTTAAAGATCTCGTATCGGGTTGTTCGGCACGGATAATTTTTAAATCGGGCATGGTAGATGCCTCATAGACCCTTGTGTGAGTGCCCAGCAACCCTACATTTAAGGACCTCACAGTCAAGGTTAAGGACATCGTAGTCTGTAGGCTTAAGGACCCCACAGTCCGTGAAATGTGTGGTTGTCGGGACCCGTCACCTCTCGAAGACGTTGAAGGATTACAACGACAGATATCAAAAGAGTAAAGAGATGTACCCTCGAACCGGTGTGAGTTGGTTAAAAGATCTGTAGTCCAATTTGGGACTAAGATCTGCTAAATATTCATGAGCAAATGGGCTCAATTAGATATAAGTTGAGGACTTATGGCCAATATTGGGCTAAGTCCAATAAATGTTTAACATTTTTATTCTGGCTATTGAGCCTTTATTTGGGCTTGGCCTTTCTGACAATATTTTTGTCTTTTTATTGAATGCTGAGCATTCACCAGAGCTCTGGGCTTATTAAAGAACAATTTATGTTCTGTCAGCGCAACACGTGGCGCGCTAGGCGCTTTGCGCCAGTCAAAGAGCGCAGTGTGCTTCTGCCAAGTAGCGCACATGTGAAGGACACATGTCGCGCTTGGCTCTAAGCGCCAGATGATCGGCGCATTGCGCCAGTTTATGAGCGCTAAGCGCTAGTCCATGAGCGCATTGCGCATTCAATTTAGTGGCGCACACATGAGTGACACGTGGTGCGCTTGGCACTGAGCGCCGGCCCATGAGCTCAGTGCGCTATTTCAGAAGCGTAAAGCGCAAGTTGTTAATTGGCGCATACGTGGTTGACACGTGGCGCATTTTGGCGTTGTGCGCCGATCCAGAGAGCGCAGAAGTGCTGTTTAAGAGCGCAAGGCGCATTTATTGAGCGCAAAGCGCATTTGATCAATTTTATGATCTGGGAACAAATTTATGTTCTTTTAGAAGAGACTTTGTCTTAAGATTTAAGAACAACGGTTCTTATTTTGCAGGAGAGATTTTCAATCTTTTATTTTGATGAAAGGCTTTACCTTTATAGATTCATGATCTGTGAGAAGAATATGTTCTTCTCCTATTTTGTGATGAGATCTTTTGATCTCATTTGTGAAAGACTTTTTGTCTTGAAGATCTATGATCTTTTTAAAAGAAAAGAATTCTCCTTTTTATAAGTTGATTTCAACTCTGTGTTCATTCATCATCGTTACCTTGAAGAAGTATCTTTTTGCAAGAGCTTACTCTTTATCTTTGAGTTTCTTAATGTTTATAGGGGGGTTTCTCTATATCAGACTTGAAGTCTTGGGGCCTTTATATAGGGCAAGCTAATTTTTTGAATCAGTTAAAGAGATGTTTCTCTGATCGATTTGGGGATGTTTCCCCACCATTGGACTTTGATCCTAGGGCTTCTGTTTTACAGAAGACAATTTTCTTGTTTTTAACAAGATTGAAAGAAAATCTTTCCATAACAGAATTTTAATTCTGCTTAATTAATGATTTATCATTATTATTAGATCTTTTGATCTAACGGTGGGGAATTTTTAATTCCAGCGCTAGCGCACCCGTGCTTTACACGTGGTGCGCTGCTCAGAGCGCAGCGCACCTTGCGCTAGCACACCTGTGTTTGACACGTGGTGCGCTGCTCAGAGAGCAGCATGCCCTGCGCTAGTGCATCCATGTTTGACACGTGGCGTGCAGCGCGCCTAGCGCTAGCGCACACATGATGCGCTGCCTAGGGCGCAGCGCACTTGGCGCTGCATCTGAAGCGTTGCTTCAAATTTTTTTTTGAAATTCGAATTTCAAACAGAGCTCAGATTGGGGGAAACAAATGCCCCCCACAGTTGCGCTCACGTGGCCCACACGTGAGTGCAGCGGTGGCAGTATCTGCATCCTTGGATCAACTCAGAAGTTGAAGAGGCGTTTCAATGCCTATAAATAGGACCTTTGGTCTTTTAGATGATTCTGTTCATCTTCTTTCTTTGAGAATTTTTGTTCAGAGCATAGCTCTTCTGTTTAAGAACTTTTCAAGAGTAAAAACTCTATTAAAATTTTAGGTAAATTTTTTTTAGATAATCTAGGGTTTTACCCATTAACAGAGCCTTGCTCTTCATAGATCTTTGATCTAAAGAAAACCCTTTTTTAGGGTTTCATTAACAGAGCTTTGCTCTCTTGAACCCATAGATCTAAGGAGATCTTGTTTCAGGGTTTCTTAACCCATGAATAGAGCTTTGCTCATAAAGAACTCTTAGAGTTTGTTCATAGATCTTGGAGATATTTGAATTTTTAATTCATAAAAATTGATTTTAATTTTTTTAATGGGTTTTTCCATCATCAATTTTTTCCAGAGCAAGGATCTTGAGGAATTTTGATTCCCTCATGATCAGAGTTTGACAAGTGTCACTCTGTCATAGAGTATTGCTCTCAAAGGGAGATTTACTCCTCTTCCCGAGGGATCTCTCATTTAATGAGAATTTTCTTGAGGATCTCCTCACTTAATTAACAGTCTCATCAAATGATGAGGCTGTTTTATTAATTATTAATTGATGAATTGTCATCTAGATTTTGTGGGCCCCCCTTTGGTCCCTCTCCACTGCATTGTAGTGTGGTACAAATTTTAAAGTACCAAGTGTCAGAATTATAGCACTGGCAGTTGACTTTTGTCCCTTTTTACGCAGGCGACATGTCTTTCGACACTTCCTTTCCGTTCATCCGATCAGAAGGCGGATTTTCTGAGGCGCCTGTAGACCGAGAGGTCTCGCGCTGATCAAAGACCACGACCCGGAATACAAGAATCTTCACCTGTGGGGTAGATGGTACGATCGGATTATCAGAGGCCGCCGGAGCTTTTCTTGTGCGACGCCTTCGGAGCCTATCTCGGCGAACCCGTATGCAGATGCACCCCTGGTGAACTATGTCGTGGAGGTGGTTAATTGGACTTCGTAGGGTCTCCTTCAGCCTTCGATCGCCGCAGTATCCGTGCATCCGCCGGCGGCTTTGGATACCCTAGGGCGGCGTATATGTCAGGGCGAGTCGCGCCCTTAGGGACAGCCCTACAACATCGGGCTAACTCCCCGTCATCCGGCCGAGTACTTGCAGTGGGCCCGGTATATCTTATCGGCAAAGAAATCGCAGCTGCTAAAGCTCGGCTTATATCCTGCGGTCTACGCTTCCTTGTTCCAGTATTCTGCACCTCCCACATGGTGGATCAAGGCGTTTTTGGAGCAGTGGAACATCCCGACCCATACCTTCCTCCTATTGGATAGAAAGGTCTCTATTTCCTTGGAAGAATTTGCCGAGGTTTCTGGTTTACCGGTTAGGGGGGAGCACTACGAGGAGCTGCTTCCTCCGGATGAATATGTTTTTGCCACTAAGCCAGTGGTGATGGGCCTCACCCCAGAGAACGCCATTCAGCACCAGTTCCCAAGTCTGATAAAGGTGTTGAACATGTATGAGAGCCTCTTCCTTGAATCCGGAGGTCGAGGGGTCAGCTTTGCGGACTTCATTGCCCGTTTTCTTCGCCCGGAAATTTTGTCGCGACAAGGCGAAAAGTTTGCTAAACTTGATGATCCCTTCGGCTTTGGCTTGGACCGTTGGCCGATACTGGAAGCTGATCAAAGGGTTTCTTTCTTCCTGACATCGCGATCGTCCCTCTGTAAGAAATCGCCGCTCCGGGCATTGATGAGGAAACGTTCTTTCTTGGGTTCCTCGGTTTATGGTTAAGCTGGTTCGCGCTTCCTATGCATCCTTGTTACATGAGGCCTTCCGTCTTCTACCCCGCGCATCGCATGGTTACCGGAATACAAGTGGTCATCGGGATCGCCAGATTAGCCCACCTATATCACGGTCTTAGCTTAGCAGCGGATACCACTGAACCAGGGGTGCATACTGCCAACTTCCCAATGCATTACTTCACTTCATGGATAGAGCTGCACGTGCTTGGGGTCTTTGGCATCCACAAAAGACCTTCTTTTTATGACAGATGCAAGTTTCCATGGATAATACGGCTGGTTGACGCCTCCATCATGAGTCCGTCACCACGGGAAGCTAGGGGCTTGCTCCTCCGTCCATGCACTATTGGAGATGGTATGTCTTTCATAGACAAAGTCTTGACCATCGGCCAAGAAACTTCAAAGACGGTGATGCCATTGCGAGACATTTTTAAAGACGGGGCCTCCGTGTTGAAAGCCCGAGAGATTCTTCATTTGTACTCCATCAGGCCGGGCTTTCTTGTATTCAGGCAAAATGATGCGGCGCTATTCATGAGATACAACCCACATCGTTTTACCCAGCAGCTGAGTTACAATCAGGGCGTCCCACTTGAGGCTTTCCTGGCAGAACCTGTTGCTACCGAAGAGGGAATGCGGAGCGCGCTGCATCATTTCATGCGCTTGATCACAGGGTCTCACTTCTTTATCAGCGAACCGAGTTGTGTCCTGAAGGCCCTTAATGTACACGTGGCCTGGTACCAACATTCGATGGGCGCCGTTATCAGGGAGGAGAAGCGACTGCTGCTCGACCGCAAGGGTGCACCCCCTGCTGGTGATCGAAACGTCCCTTTGAAGCGACGGACCATTGTCCTCCCTCCGCTAAGAGAAGCTGCCGTGATTGAAGTCCCGCACGACAGGCCTAAGCTACCGCTGCCCCATGATCCCGTGAGATGGTGAATGTACTACTGGTGCCTCGTGCTCCCGTGGAGACAGTGAATGTAGCTTCCCCTGAGTCTGGCGTGGGTTCAGACATCGGGACTCATCGTCCCAAGGTGCCTACCAAGCGTAAGCTGGTGTTAGAGGCAACCGGAGCTCACTCGCAGAAGAGGAAGAAGAAGTCACTTTTCTCTGCTAACGTAGTATTTGGTCAGGAGCCCCATGCTCCTTATAGTGGGGGCTTGGGCGAATATGGGACCAACGAAGGTCTATTCATAGCGCCGGACGATACTGATCTCGAGGCCGCCATTGCAGCTTCTGTGCGATCAGCAAGCCACAAAGTGGGAATGCCCATCCTCGCACAATCAAGTAAGTATAAGCCGTAACTTCTGTTATTGCATTATATTTTTATTATCATGTTTTGACTAACATTTTTCCTTTTGTAACAGGCTTTTCCACTGAAGAGGCTCTAGCGGCTTCCCTTAGGACCTTTGAGGAGGAGGAGAGAACTCGCGCTTTGCTTGGCATTGGTATTTCTCGGCTCATTGCATCTTCACTCTCCTTTCTTATGGATAATCTGACCCCTTCTTTATCTTATCGCAGGGACTACAATGCCAACCCCGTAAGGTGATGCGAAGATGCTTCCCGGGCCAGCCATCAAAGTCCCGGCCTCCTCAGCACTGCCGAAAGAGGCCTTACTCAAACGACCGATGACGGATGCCATAACGGATCCAGAGGTAACCCTTGGCGCGGATGATGACGTCCTATTAATGGAGGCTTCTAGAAGATCCGCTATGACATCCCTAGCAGAAAGGAAGCGCAGAATGCGCGCGGCAAGGGAGCGTAGTGCTACCTTGGCCACGAGTGCAGGTTCGAGCACCGCTACCCCTGTCCCTACTCCTTCAGAGGATGCTTCGGCTGCCTTGTCCACCGCCCACAGACAGGCAGCACGTGCGGCTCGGGAAGCAATCGGAAGACCAACTCAAGATAATGTGACATTGGGTTCTTTTGTCAAAGTTCTAACTTTCAGGTTCTCATATATCCTATCATGCAAGGCCGAGTCTTGTCGAAGAAGTGGTGGCAACCACTGAGCCTGGGGTAGCGGTAGAGGAGATAGCCATGATCGCTGAACCCGAAGCAGCGGTAGGCGAGATGGCTATAATCGCTGAGCTCGAGGTAGCGATGGGTGAGATGGCGGCAACCACTGAGCCTGAAGTGGCCACCTTTTCTCAAGAGTTTGGAACTGCTCCAATCGTCGCTCTTTCCCCTTATGGCTCCCTGCCGTTGCCGGGCGCTGCGAGTATCACGACGATTCTCGTGGAGTCGGGAGATAAAGCCACGGGCGGCGAAACCATTCCGATGGAGGAGGGTGAAGCAGTCGCTGTATCAAGCGACGCCCTTGTCGCGGTTCCGACCGGTGACTCACCAGGTAGATCTTGGGTCATTGCTTTTCTTTTTGTTCTGCAATCCCTTTCAATCTCTCCTGACAGTATTTCTCTCGTTTCTAATGCAGGCGTGGCGAGCATTGAGGTTGTGCCACCTGAGGAAGCATCGCCAGTTGTTTCTTTGACGGTGGTTGCCCCTCCGTCTTCTCTTATATCTTCTCAAATGCTGGAAGGTATGTGTTTGTGATAAATTTGAATCGGGGACAGCATCTTTCGTGTACTGACCATGTATCAGCGTGATCTTGCAGGAGTTCTTTTTGATCATTTGTATCAGGTGCTGAACCCGCACTTCACTTTCCCGTCGGAGATTAGTCCGCTCGCTGGTGTCGGTGAGTATCTTTCCTAACTGACGTCCTTTCTTTTCTTTAATGGACAGTCACGTTATTGCTAATTCTTCTTTGCATTGCTCGTAGCCTTACAAATTGAAAGAGGGGTCAAGGGTATCGCCGCGCCACCGGAACTCCATCTTTGCCCCCTGTTGCAGTCGGTATAATAGACTCTTTTGTTCATATATATTTTTTTATTTCTTAAGCTGACATCTGATTGTGATTTATTTTGTAGCGGTCACATCGACTCCAGCCCCGTTCGAGTCTCGCGTTATAATGCTAGCAGGGCCCTTTTCCAGACGTCCATCCTCAAAGGGTGCTGTGACCAGCCTGCGTATGTTGAGCGATTATATCGAAGAGCTTGACGCGGAGGCCCCTACGTTTGCTGTAGATTTTGCTGCCGAACTTAATCTAATGCTGGCGACGCTTGTGAACTTCCATAACGAAGGCGTCGTTGAGTCTTGGGTTAACCGCTGCAGGAAGATTGAGGCCTGCCTGCATGAGCTTGGGCTTATGTGTCCTGCCCCTGAGATTCAGGCTTTGAACTCCCAACGGGCCGCATGGGTCGAGCAGAGTGTGTCCTTCCGCCGACATTTTGAACAAGAAGCAACCTTGAGGCAGAAGGAACGCGAGGAGGCTTCGGGTGAATCCTCCCGGCTGCGTGCCCAAGTTAAAGCGAACGCCATGCAACTGAGAGCTGTTTTTGACACCTTGCAGCAATGTATCTCGGACGGGCTTGTATTGAGGCGGAATCTTGACTCTATCGAGCGGGTTACGCAGAGTCGCGAAGCTGCCCAACGGGAAATCGATGAGAAGGTTTCATCATGCTTGCAGCAAAGGGCTCGAATTGAAGCGGAGCTGGCCGTGACGGCTGATCACGAGAAGGCGCTGAAAGGGGTGCGAGAGCAGCTTGCGGACTTATTGAAAATGCTTCCTTCTCAGTAGCTGTTTTGCTTGTAATCTTTGAATAACATGTATCCCTTTTTTGTTCTTTCATACGATTCAACTTGTACTACACCGAATTCATGAATAAAAGATACACATTTTTTTCTATTACTGCTTTCTTCTCTTTTCTTTGTTGCCGGCTTGTTTCCTTAGTAAGCGTAGCCTGTGAATGATAGAGAGCATTTCGTCTTGAACTCTTTGAGAGGTAGTGATGGCTTAGGAAGCAAGTTCAGATCAGCTACCTAAGACTTTTTAACTTCATGAGCCGTGAGGGTCTCATAAAGACTTTTCTCCTTACGAGTCGAGAGGATCTCGTAGGTGTATTTTCTCCTTAGGAATCATGAGGATTCCTAAGTGAGTTTTCCCTTATAAGTCGTAAGGATCTTATAAAAGAGTTTTCTTCCTTATGAGTCGAGAGGACCTGTAAGTGTTTAACGAGATTGACATTATCCGCATTTCAAGGCGTCAGAAGTTGTTCCGGGCGTTTCCCACGGGGTCAAGGTTAACTTTAGGCGTGTTCCACGGAGTCGTTGGATGACATATTTCCGAGGCGGGGTCATGTAGATGATGTATTTCCACGACGGGGTCATGTGGATGACGTATTTCCGTGACGGGGTCATGTGGATGACGTATTTCCGCGCCGGGGTCATTTAGATGACGTATTTCCGCGACGAGGTCATGTGGATGACGTATTTCCGCGACGGGGTCATTTAGATGACGTATATCCGCGACGGGGTCATTTGGATGACGTATTTCCGCGATGGGGTCATGTGGATGACGTATTTCCGCGACGGGGCCATTTGGATGACGTATTTCCGAGATGGGGTCATGTAGATGACGTATTTTCCGAAACGGGGTTATGAGGATGACATATTTTCCGAAACGGGGTCATGTGGATGACGTATTTCCGCGACGGGGTCATTTGGATGACGTATTTCCATGACGCGGTCATGTGGATGACCTATTTCCGCGACGGGGTCATTTGGATGACGTATTTCCGCGACGGGGTCATTTGGATGATGTATTTCCGTGACGGGGTCATGTGGATGACGTATTTCCGCGACGGGGTCATTTGGATGACGTATTTCCAAGATAGGGTCATGTGGATGACGTATTTCCGAGACGGGGTCATGAAGATGGCGTATTTCCGAAACGGGGTCATGTGGATGACGTATTTCCGAAACGGGGTCATGTGGATGACGTATTTCCATGAGGGGGTATGTGGATGACTTATTTCCGAGACGGGGTCATGTGGATGACGTATTTCCGAGACAGGGTCATGTAGATGACGAATTTCCAAAACAGGGTCATGTTGATGACGTATTTCCGCAACGGGGTCATTTGGATGACGTATTTCCGAGACGGGGTCATGTGGACGACGTATTTCCGAGACGGAGTCATGTAGATGACGTATTTCTGAAACGAGATCATGTGGATGACGTATTTCCGAAACGGGGTCATGTGGATGACGTATTTCCACGAGGGGGTCATGTGGATGATGTATTTCCGAGACGGGATCATGTGGATGACGTATTTCTGAGACGGGGTCATGTAGATGACGTATTTCCACGACAGGGTCATGTAGATGACGTATTTCCGCGACGGGGTCATTTGGATGACGTATTTCCGCGACGGCGTCATGTGGATGACGTATTTCCGAGACGGGGTCATGTAGATGACGTATTTCCGAGACAGGGTCATGTGGATGACATATTTCCGAAACGGGGTAATGTGGATGACGTATTTCCTCGAGGGGTCATGTGGTAGACGTATTTCCATGAGGGGGTCATGTGGATGACGTATTTCCGTGAGGGGGTCATGTGGATGACGTATTTCCAAGACGGGGTCATGTAGATGACGTATTTCCGAAACGGGGTCATGTGGATGACGTATTTCTGCGACGGGGTCATGTAGATGACGTATTTCCGAGACGGGGTCATGTAGATGACGTATTTCCGCGACGGAGTCATATGGATGACGTATTTCCGAGACGGGATCATGTAGATGACATATTGTCTATTGTAATGAGTCGAATATCGAAGTGGTCTCCAGGTCGTCTGGGAACCATCGAGATTTGGAGTAGGGGCCTTATCGCAGCTCCAGGGTTGACTATAGCGTCTGAATCCTACTGGAATAGGGAGGAACGCTGTTGATGATCTCTAGGCTATCCCTGAACCGTCGGGATTTGGCTTCGTTTTCTGATGGAGCCTGGGGAGGGAAGGTGTGATTCCTTCTTTGTTTGCGCCCCTGGATTGTATACATGGATTGATGTGATATCACCTGTAGGGCATAAATTTCATTTTTTTCTTTCCGCGATGCTCTATCATTTTAGCTTTTATATCGCGAAGGTCGCGATTGCCCAATCATTTCGGCTATTTTTTGCGGCGCCCAATCATTTCGGCTATTTGTTTTATTTTTACTCGCTGCTTTTTATTGTGAGTTGCCCAATCGTTTTGGCTATTTTGCATGCATACATTTTTACTTGCTGATTTTGTTGCAAGTTGCCCCACTATTTCGGCTATTTCATATGCATGTGTGGCTCGCTAGCTTCTCGCTGCAATCCTGTAATTAGACAGCGATTTCGACATCAGCACTGCTACAACTGGGATATTTCCAGGAGCGAATCATCATTTGCCTCTGTCGATATCGAACAAAGGTGGCTTAGTAGACAGGGTTAGGATCCTGTCGACTAAGGCTTTTGACTTCATGAGCCGTAAGGGTCTCATGAAGGTATTTCTCCTCACGAGTCGTGAGGATCACGTAGGTGCATTTTCTCCTTAGGAATCGTGAGGATTCCTAAGTGTGTGTTCTCTTATAAGTCGTAAGGATCTTACAAGAGTGTTTTCTCCTTATAAGTCGAGAGTACTTATAAGGGTTGTTCACCATGTAGACATATCCCTAGTCGCGGGTAGGACTTTGTTAGGGAAATGTTTTTTCGTGCCTATGGATTGTATACAAGGGTCAATACTGAACCGCTTGTAGAGCAGTGTTGGAGATTGTGGTGGCCGCTTAAGAACAGGTTCGGATCCCTGTAGCTTAAGACTTTTGAATCTTATGAGCCGTGAGGGTCTCAAAAGAGGGTTCTCCTTACGAGTCGTGAGGATCTCGCAAGTGTAATTTCACCCTAAGAATCGTGGGGATCCCTAAGTGTGTTGCTCCCTTGTGAGTCGTAAGGATCTCAAGCAGGTGGTTTCTCCTCACAAGGTCGAGAGGACCTTGCAAGTGTCTTTTAACGAGATTGCGCCCTTTCGGGTTTTCACAAAACTCGCCGGTAGCCCTGCTGTTTTTACTCACGGAGCCCTTTCGGATTTTCATCCGTGCCCTTTTCGCTTGTGGACATGCCATTTTTCTTTCTTTTTCTTTCTTCTTTTTTTCCTCATTCTTTTATTCTTCTCTTTTTTTTGTATCAGCATTGAGATGTTGCAACCCACAGTAGTTTATCGACGTCTCGGTCAACAGCTAGTTTTAGGACATAGTCGTCCATTGTTAACTTTAAGGACATTTTGGTCCGTTGTTAGTTTATAGACATTTCGGTCCGTTGCTAGTTTAAGGACATTTCGGTCCGCTGTTAGTTTAGGGACATCTCGGTCCGTTGTTAGTTTAAGAACGTTTCGGTCCGTTGTTAGTTTAAGGATGTTTCGGTCTGTTAGCCGGCTACTAGTTATAGAGTTTGGGCTTAGAAAGATAGCGAGCGGACATAGTCGTCGTCATCTATCATTGATCTAGGCCGTGACTCGTCAAGTGTAGTACTTTTTCAGAAAGCGACCATTTATCTTCCTGAAGGGCCTTTCGCCATGCATGTCCATGAGTAGGTAGGCCCCACCCTGGTAGACCTTGTCTATGATATACGGGCCTTCACTGTTCGGCTCGAATTTCCCTCGTTTGGCACGATTGGGGATCATAGGTCTTTTGACCACTAGCACGAGTTCGCCTTGGCGGAATGTTCTCGGCCTGGTCAATCTTTCGTATGAGTGCGTCATCTTTGCTTTATAAGCCTCCAGATTTTGTTGCGCTATGAGCCGGGTTTCATCAAGAGCGTCGAGCTCTTCAAGCCGAAGATGAGCATTCTCTTCGTCTGTTAGTTCGTAGTGAACGGCCACTCGTAGAGAGGGTAACTCTATCTCTGTCATGACCCGAAAGTACGGAACGTGACCGGCACTTAGATTACGAAGCGTCTAGAGGCGTAACGTAACCTAAGTAAGCCGAAGCCCAGAAATCTAAACCATAAAAGAAGAAGAAGTAAAGGAAAACATGTAGAAAACAAGTTTAAAAGCAACATCCAATTTTCTCAAAAATTTCGGCAGAGTCTCCTTTGTAAAAAATGGCCCCAAACGGGTACAAACAAGAATAATATATATACAAACAATAAAAAAATGCATCCCCAAACGGGAGCTAGCTCTATGCCAAAAGGCGGAAACAACCACACCAATGCACAATAGTATACAACGCCAAAGGGCGATGCTCAAAACTTAAAAGAAAACAAATTCACCAGATACCATAATAATACAAGAGCGACTCTAAGGTCGAAATAAATAACCGGTCCAGTAAACTATCAAGTAATACAAGTTTGGTTGATGAAGCTAACTAGATACAAATGAAATAATAAAAAGTACAACGACGGTCCACATACAAATGAACCAACCTACCGTGCAAATCACCCTGAATGAAATGATGTGCCAGCAAGCTGCCAGGGAAACCTGTACATCGAACCTATAATAAAATTTGGCACAACGGGGGTGAGTTGCCAACTCATGAGTAGAAGATATCTGCGAAAAGAAATCCAATGCACGACGCTATCCTAGGTCATAATAATACACTACTATATCACCAGTCATCTAGTAATGGCAGGGTAATAAACTACGTGTAAGTGCAAATGCTCCGTGCTCGTGTCAGTACCTTAAATAGTAATATGTCATGTGAATGAGTATGCATGCATCATGAATGTAAAATAACCTATCCTGAAATCTGGATATATCTACATAAGAAATCTTTAGCTTTTATCATGGTAAAATTTGTATAGAAATCTGAAATATCAATGATGAAATTCATGGAAATCCGTGTCAAGCATCGACACAAAACATGTAAATCTCAAGTCTCAATACCTCATAATCTCAATATCTCATAGTCTCAATATCTCGGGCTCCGTCAGTCCGGATCGGCCCATATCATCAAATCTCACGACAACGGTCGGTATCCTCCGGATATCCGCCGCGCCAGACATCACCGGTAGGTAGTCCTCCCCTGCCAGGCTCATCGTCTATAACTCGATCTTCTTGCCCCGGGATACCATACCGGGCCCACCATGTACCCGAGACGGTTCATCCACTCCTCGAATCGGGTCTCGAAATCCAACAGAAAACATGAAATCTCATGGTGGACGACACATACATCACGAGAAAACCGCAACTTATATTTTAAAAAGAGATTAGGAGAGAGAGAAGTTTTATATATATATATATATTATTGCGGTTTTCCCCAAAATCCAGAAATCTCATAGAAATCCAAAATTCCAAAATCATGAGTAAGTAAATGATAAATGTCGGCATAAGCCCCACAATACTGCATGATAACATGGAAATGTGAATACATGAAATGTCTAAATAATAAATGCCATGTCCAGACTAACACCAGAGAGTAATCACAATATTATATCAATCTAGCTGTTAGCTGATTCTATCAATAAAAGATAATATGTTCTAAAGTGTACGTGACATAGCAATTACCGATGATGATGTGTGTGAGCCGGCAAATAAGTGTGCGTGGAATATGCGCATCATCGGTAATGGTGCTGGTGTCCTAACAGGCAGAGTTTTATACTGATTATAGAAACATATGTATGAACATGCACCATGATGATTACGGTCTGAATGTAAAGACGGATGTGTATTAACCACTCATTTGATATACAAGTATAACAACAACTATATGACTCGAGCCTAAACTAGTGTCCATCTAACCTCCTAAGGAACTAGACCTAAGAAACTAGTCGATAAGAAATAAGAGTCCACCTAAGGTCTGAGTCCATATCTCTAATAGTCGGCAATCCAGCCTCAATAGCGTCACGTACGTAGTACGGCTTCTACAAATCAAGAGTGCGGATCAATCATCACATGTATACCCCGTACGGTAAAATCCATCGTACGGCATCCCAATATCGGGGTACGGGTCAAGTATCACCTACGTGCCTCATCATTCGTATAATATCATCATCAAATCATGTCATTGTCACGACCCGAAAGTACGGAACGTGACTGGCACTTAGATTACGAGACGTCTAAAGGCATACCGTAACCTAAGTCAGCCAAAGCCCAGAAATCTAACCCAAAAGCAAAAGAGAGTGAAGGAAAACCTTAAATGAAAACGGTTTTGAAATCAATTAAGTTGCATAGAATCCAAAAAAAAGAACATCAAAAATTTCTGAAAATTTCGGCAGAGTCACCCCTGTATTTTCTATCCCCCAAAATGGGTACAACAAGATAATAAACCTGTAATCATAAAAATGGCATCCCCAAACGGGAGCTAGCTCTTCGCCCAAGGCGGATCACAACCACATGCAATATAATAGTAATATCAAGAGAAGAACATAAAGAAACGCAAAATACCAGAAAACACACGTCGGCTCAAGTGAGCTCGACCCAAAAGAACCACAAATATACAAGTCACTCAGTCTCATCACTAGGTCGCATATACAATACAAGCGGTAGATGGAGAATACTAGATACAATGATAAAGCAAAAAGAAATAAAGTATACTCGCAACCCACCTACGGGCGATGTCGCGAGTCTGAGCAAAAGGAACTGATGACAAAATAGCCCGCCGCTACAAGACTGACGGGTCCGACCTGCAAGACACTGTGGCACAACGGGGGTGAGTTGCCAGCTCGTGAGTAAATATAACATCTAATAAGGCAATCGTAAGAATGCACGCAATGCACCACAACATACATGTCCATATGTGCTATGATATCTCTAGTATGCATGCACAGGTATGCAATGTCATTATTAAGTCTTTAAGTGTTTTAACTGCTAAGGTTATTGAATTCTTAACTGTAGAACATGAATATCTGTATAATAGCTAAATATCATCAAGAAATCATCTGAAAACCCGTGTCAAGCATCGACACCAAAAAGGAATCATATCTGTCTCAATATCGGGCTCCGTCAGTCCGGATCGGCCCATATCATAAATCTCACGACAACGGTCGGTATCCTCCGGATATCCGCCGCGCCAGACATCACCGGTAGGTAGTCTTCCCCTGCCAGGCTCATCGTCTACAACTCGATCTTCTTGCCCCGGGGTACCATACCGGGCCCACCATGTACCCGAGACGGTTCATCCACTCCTCGAATCGGGTCTCGAAATCCAACAGAAAACATGAAAACTCATGGTGGACGACACATACGTCACGAGAAAACCGCAACTTTTGTTTTGAAAAGGATAAATATAAGGTTTTGTTAAATTCTTGCGGTTTTCCCCAAAAATCCAGAAATCGCAGCAAAACTGAAATCCTCAAGAAAATCATAATGTCCACATGTTATATATATGACAAATGTCTATGATATCAATGTGTATGATGTAAATTTTGGCTAGAGTTCTATGTAAATATGATGATGATGCGAGATATGTGCATGCGATGCAGTTTCATATATCAAGTATGAATGCAGGTGATGATATTAAGATAAACATGTTCTATCGTGCACGTGGCATGTCAATTACCAAAGGCGTGTGTGTCACATGAATAGTGCGCTTGCAACATATGCCAATGGTAAGGTGTTCGTGTCCTACGAAATGATATCGCATAGGTAGAGATGAATGTCCATGCAATTTAACATACTGTTCGCTATAAGGGTGTGCAGTGTACATGAATGGATAAGCTAACTAACAATATAATCTTGCAAAAAGTAGGGTAATCCTAACTAGGGGGCGCCTCGCGCCATCCAGACGATTCCCCCATAGATGAATATATCTACTCACCAGAAATCCCCGCTAATCTGATCCGGCCACCGCTTTGCCTTTTCGCGCCGTATCCGAAGTTTCCCCGACCGATCCTATATTCGCACAACACCAAGTATAAGATTACAAAACCTAACACAATGCAAGTCACAACATACAATTATCCACGCTCTCAAATTAATCGTAGCATGCACTCAGTGCGCGGAAAAACGCACGAAAATCGCAATCACAACCCGACTAGACGAAACCCCGCGTTCGCGGCATTCTAATAATCCTATACGAAGCTAATAGTATTGCTAACCTAACGCAAATTGAACGCATTCTATTTTCTACAAAATCTAGCAAGCGAATTTCTAGCCGATTGATACAAACATCGAAATTTGTCTATTTAGCAAGCAAATAATTTCACCATTAACCATTCTAATCAATTAGATAACCATCCCTAACATAATCCAACAATTATGCCTACAAACCCTAATTTTTAAAAATCAAAACCTTCTCTTTGATTTTTCATTAACAAGGATTTACACTAAATTAATACTTTAAACATCTAATTTAGCATAAGCAAACTACCAATTTGCAACTAGTTTAGGATTTTCACTCTCAAGCTTGAACCCTAGCTTGATCAAGTCACCAAGAAGCCTCCTTTCATCATGTTTTTTGAACAAATTTGGGTTGAGAGAGAAGGGATTAGGGTTAGGCTTGAATTGAGAATGAAATTTGTGGATTTTCATTGAATTTTTTGCAAGAAAAAGAAGCAAGAATGAAGTGAGGAAGTGAAGGGTTTCAGCAGGAAGGGGTCGGCTGCAGCTATGAGGAGGGAGTGGGGAAATTTTGGGGAAGTTTCTAGCTAATTACAACATCATATGACATCATATCATGCTTTCATATCAACCTTTTTCCAAAAAAACCCCTTTTTAAGCCATTTTTTTGCATAATTTTCCCACCAAAAATCTAAAAAGTTTGCAAGACATGAATATAATTTTATTAACACCATATTTTAGCTTATAAAGACTCCTAATTAAGAAATTTACCTAATTAAATTTGTATTTATCTCTAATTAAATGTATTTAAAAAGGCTTAAAATAATAAAAAAAATTAATTACGATTTTTTTTTTATTTAACTAGATAATTATAAGTGACATTTTAGTAACAAAATCATAGTAATATCTTATCTAAATTTTGTATAATTAGGTCTACAATGAAAAATATCATTTTGACTTTTTACGAAAAAGCCGAAAAATTTGCCGATTACCGAAAAACTGCCTAAACGATTTTCTGAAGGGTTACAATCTTCCCCTCTTAAGAAATTCGGTCCCCGAATTTAGAATTTAACTACGCGTACCTTCAAAAAGATGGGGGATATCTCTTCCTCATCTCGACCTCGCGTCTCCCAGGTGACCCTCCTCGCTGTTCGGGCCACGCCAAAGGACTTTGACAGACGGTATGACCTTCGACCTCAATTTCCTTCACCTGCCGATCCAAGATGACAACCGGCTGCTCGGTGAAAGAAAGATCACGCTCTAACTGGATCGTCTGGTGCTGAATCGCCTGGGAAGGATCATGAAGGTACTTGCGGAGCATCGAGACATGGAATACGGGGTGAACATCGGGGAAGCTGGGCGGAAGAGCTAACCGATAAGCGACCTGGACCAACACGCTCTAGGATCTCGAAAGGACCAACATATCTAGGACTCAGCTTCCCTTTCCGCCCAAATCTCATCACACCCTTCATCGGAGAGACCTTCAGGAAAACATGATCGCCAACAACGAACTCGAGTCGGCGACGACGCCTGTCAGCATAAGATTTCTGCCTGCCTCTGTGCCGCTCTCATCCTGTCCCGAATCAGCTGTATTTTCTCGGTCGTCTCCTGTACGATCTGAGGCCCCAAAATACTGCTCTCCCTGAGCTCTGTCCAACATACCGGCGATCGGCATCTCCTCCCATTATAAAGCCTCGAAAGGTGCCATCTGAATCGTCTCCTGGAAGCTATTATTGTAGGAAAACTCGATCAGAGGCAAATGACGATCCCAGCTACCACCGAAATCTAAAACACAAGCTCTGAGCATGTCCTCAAGAGTCTGAATCGTACGCTCCGACTGACCGTCAGTCTGAGGATGAAAGGCTGTGCTAAAACTCAATCGGGTGCCCAAAAGCTTCCTGTAGTTTCTGCCACAATCGGCTGGTAAACTGGGTGCCACGGTCGGACACGATGCAAGTCGGAACGCCATGCAGTCGCACTATCTCATCATTATAAACCTGGGCGTACTGAGAAAATCCAAAAGTGGTCTTCACTGGCAGGAAGTGAGCCGCTTTCGTCAGTCGATCCATAATCACCCAAATAGAGTCATACCCTCGACTGGTCCTGGGTAGACCCACAACGAAGTCCATGGAGACCTGCTACCCACTTCCACTCAGGGATGGGCAAAGGCTGTAACTCGCCGGCTGGCCTCTGGTGCTCAGCCTTGACTTGCTGACAAGTCAGGCATCTCGACACAAAGTCTGTAATATCCTTCTTCATCCCGTCCCACCAGTAAAGCTCTCTCAAATCACGATACATCTTGGTGGAACCTGGATGCACACTGTATACGGATCTATGTGCCTCCTCGAGAATATCACGCCTCAGTCCCTCTGAATCTGGCACACACAGTCGAGTCCCAAATCGAAGTATCCCCTGATCATCAATCACCAGAACTCAGAAACTCTGCCCTGTCGAATCTGCTCAATGATCTCTAAAGTACGGGCATCGCCGGACTGTGCCTCGTGGATACGGTCAAGTAACTGTGGGCGTGCTCTGAAATGGGCCAGCTGTCTCCCTGTAGGAGTAACTCGAACTGCACTCTGCTATCACATAAAACCTGCTAATCCGCCGTCGACTGCATCTGTACTGCGCTCAAACAAGATAAACTACCTCCGGGCCTCCTACTCAAAGCATCTGCCACCACATTCGCCTTGCCCGAGATGGTATAGAATCTCGCAGTCATAATCTTTCACCAACATCCATCCAACGGCGCTGTCTCAGGTTCAGGTCTCGCTGCTGGAAAATATACTTCAAAACTCTTGTGGTCAGTGTATATCTGGCACGACTCACCGTATAGGTAATGTCTCCAGATCTTGAGTGCAAACACCACTGCAGCCATCTCTAAATCATGGGTGGGGTAGTTCTGCTCGTGTTTCCTCAGCTGTCGAGAAAGCATACGCGATAACTCTGTCGTGCTGCATCAATACACAGCCTAGCCCCACTCTAGAAGCATCACAATATACGACGAACCCGCCGGATCCTGAAGGCAATGCTAACACTGGAGCAGTAGTCAGACGAGTCTTCAACTGCTGGAAGCTATCCTCACATGCCTGGGTCCAATCAAAAGGAACCCCCTTCCGGGTCAACCCGGTCAAAGGTGCAGCAATGCGGGAGAAATCCTGGACGAAACGTCGATAATAGCCGGCCAGACCTAGAAAGCCTGCGAACCTCTGTAACTGATACTGGTCTAGGACAACGCTGAACTGCCTCGATCTTCTTCGGGTCCACGCAAATACCATCTCTCGTCACTACATGACCCAAGAAGTCGACACTGTCTAGCCAGAATGCGCACTTGGAGAATTTGGCGAACAGCTGATGCTCCCTCAAAGTCTGTAATGTGATACGTAAGTGCTGCTCATGCTCCTCCCGGCTCCGAGAATAAACCAAGATGTCGTCAATGAACACAATGATGAACTGATCGAGATACGGCCTGAATACACGGTTCATCAAATCCATAAACCGCTGCCGGGGCATTGGTGAGCCCGAACGACATCACCAAGAACTCGTAATGACCATAAACGAGTACGGAAGGCGGTCTTCGGAATATCCTCCTTCCGAACCCCGCAACTGGTGATAACCTGACCGTAAATCAACCTTCGAGAAAAACCCTGCACCCTGGAGCTGATCAAATAAGTCATCAATGCGGGGTAAGGGATACCTGTTCCGCACAGTAACCCGGTTCAACTGACGATAATCAATGCATAAACGCATACTTTCGTCCTTCTTCTTAACAAACAGGACGGGAGCACCCCAAGGTGACACACTCGGTCGGATAAGCCCTTTGTCCAGCAAGTCCTGTAACTGATCCTTAGCTCGCTCTCAGCTCCGCCGGGGCCATCCGATAAGGAGGTATAGAAATAGGCCCCGTGCCAGGGATCAAGTCAATACAGAACTCAATCTCGCGCTCTGGTGGCAGACCAGGCAGCTCGTCAGGGAATACATCAGGAAACTCTCTCACAACAGGGACCTGGTCCAACGGAACCTCTGTGGAGCTAGTATGACAAACATAAGCTAAGAATCCCTGACACCCTTTCCTTAAGAGCTGACCAGCGCGAAGAGATGAAATCAAGCTGGGAAGGGTAGCGCTACGATCTCCCTGGATAATAAGAACCGGCTCACCAGGAAAACTGAATCTGACTGCCTTTTCACGGCAGTCCACAGATGCATAACAGGTGGCTAGCCAGTCCATACCAAGAAGAACGTCAAAGTCAAGCATATCGAGGAGAATCAAATCTACTGAAGAATCTCTCTCCCCGATACGAACGGAACAAGATCGGTATACAAACACGGGCAACAAAAGACTCGCCTACCGGGGTAATAACGACAAGCGGCTGATCTAACGGACAAGACTCTCGGCCCAACCTCGGTGCAAAATACGTGGATACATAGGAATGTGTGGAGCCTGGATCAAATAATACCCGTGCATCAAAAGAACATACTGGCAGAGTACCTGTCACGACGGCATTGGATGCCTGTGCATCCTGAGGAGTCAACGCGAACACTCGGGCCTGTCCACCACTAATAGCTGGCTGTCCTCCGCCTCTACCTCGGCCTCTGCCTCTGCCTCTGTCGCCTCGTCCTCTCTGAACCGGACCGCCACGCCCCACGGCCTCTAGAAGCATCTGGCTGGCGTGAAGCATCATCAGAGTAAGGAGTAAAGCTCTCTGAGAAGGTGGTGAGGGTGGTAAAGTCACATGCGGGACTGTCGCCGTGCCCGGACGTCCCATGGTACAGTCTCTGACACGGTGATACTGACTCCCACACCGAAAACACCTGGAGACGACTGCTGGGTCTGTGGATATGAACCAAATAACTGACCTCGTCTCAATCCTCTGCCTCCACCATCTCCCGGAAATAATCTATCACGATGTCTGCCCATCTGCCGCTGAGCTGGCGTATCAGTACGGATCCTCTTCGGCCCAGATACGACCGGGAGTCTCAGAAATAAGAAATACGCTCCTCCAAAAGTAAGGCTGCATCCATCGCGGCTGCGTATGTATCGAAGTGCTGGGTGCCGATGGCAAGGAATAGCTGTGTATCAAGCCCTCGCACAAACCTCTTTATTCTCTTCTCTTCTGTGTCTACTAGGTACGGAGCATATCGAGACAACTGGTAAACTGTATATCATACTCCGACACTGTCATCCCAGGAGTCTTGCGCAGAGACTCAAAACTGCGGGCTCGAGCATCTCGGACACTCTCCGGAAGAAAACGGGCAAGAAATGCAGCTGTAAACTCATCCCAGGTCATAGAAGGCAGACCTGCAGCTCGGCCTCTCTCTACTGAGTCGTACCATGTCTGGCAAGACCCTCCAGACGAAAACTCGCAACTCCACCAATCTATCCTCAGAACACCTCAACGAACGGCCAATCCGTGCCATCCTATCGAGAAATGCCTGTGGGTCCTCTGTCGCATCTGTACCGGTAAAAGCTGGAGGTCTCAATCTCATGAACTCCTGTAGTGAAACGGGGATAGTCTCCGTAGCAGCAGCAGGAGTGACCATCTGTGCAGCAGGTACGATCGTGGTCTGTGCGGTGGAAGGAACGTCCTCGGATCTCTGTGCCCGGCTGGACTCAACTAAAGATCCCATCATCTGCCGCAACTCTTGCATGCCGGGCCTCTAATCTGGCAATACGGTCTGGATGAGGCGGATCAGTGGGACCCTGAGGGGTAGGAGTATCCTCCCGCTCGATCCTCGCCTCAGACGAGCCCGCTCGAATCTCATCCCTAGCGGCAGCAGCCCGCTGAGCTCTCGTAGTCTTTGGCGGCATCGAAGCTGAATAAGAAATAGAACTGATAAGGACATTGCAATTGAATTAAGGAATGCAAGGAATCAAGAAAGGAAATACAAGCAATTATGTCCTTAAGGTTACTTAGGCGGAGTACCGTATCGTAAGTATGCCGCGGATCATACCCACGCTACGCCACTCTGCTTAAGTCACCTACTCCATCTACCAAGGTCGTCCTACACTCAGAAAGGTAAAACCTATGCTCTGATACCAACTTTGTCACGACCCGAAAGTACGGAACGTGACTGGCACTTAGATTACGAGACGTCTAAAGGCATACCGTAACCTAAGTCAGCCAAAGCCCAGAAATCTAACCCAAAAGCAAAGAGAGTGAAGGGAAACCTTAAATGAAAACGGTTTTGAAATCATTAAGTTGCATAGAATCCAAAAAAAAGAACATCAAAAATTTCTGAAAATTTCGGCAGAGTCACCCCTGTATTTTCTATCCCCCAAAATGGGTACAACAAGATAATAAACCTGTAATCATAAAAATGGCATCCCAAGCGGGAGCTAGCTCTTCGCCCAAGGCGGATCACAACCACATGCAATATAATAGTAATATCAAGAGAAGAACATAAAGAAACGCAAAATACCAGAAAACACACGTCGGCTCAAGTGAGCTCGACCCAAAAGAACCACAAATATACAAGTC
Source organism: Agapanthus africanus (assembly GCA_030015575.1). NCBI lineage: Eukaryota > Viridiplantae > Streptophyta > Magnoliopsida > Asparagales > Amaryllidaceae > Agapanthus > Agapanthus africanus. The sequence goes on along the minus strand of JASDDO010000019.1, from coordinate 425,894,154 downwards.
ACTCAGTCTCATCACTAGGTCGCATATACAATACAAGCGGTAGATGGAGAATACTAGATACAATGATAAAGCAAAAAGAAATAAAGTATACTCGCAACCCACCTACGGGCGATGTCGCGAGTCTGAGCAAAAGGAACTGATGACAAAATAGCCCGCCGCTACAAGACTGACGGGTCCGACCTGCAAGACACTGTGGCACAACGGGGGTGAGTTGCCAGCTCGTGAGTAAATATAACATCTAATAAGGCAATCGTAGAATGCACGCAATGCACCACAACATACATGTCCATATGTGCTATGATATCTCTAGTATGCATGCACAGGTATGCAATGTCATTATTAAGTCTTTAAGTGTTTTAACTGCTAAGGTTATTGAATTCTTAACTGTAGAACATGAATATCTGTATAATAGCTAAATATCATCAAGAAATCATCTGAAAACCCGTGTCAAGCATCGACACCAAAAAGGAATCATATCTGTCTCAATATCGGGCTCCGTCAGTCCGGATCGGCCCATATCATAAATCTCACGACAACGGTCGGTATCCTCCGGATATCCGCCGCGCCAGACATCACCGGTAGGTAGTCTTCCCCTGCCAGGCTCATCGTCTACAACTCGATCTTCTTGCCCCGGGGTACCATACCGGGCCCACCATGTACCCGAGACGGTTCATCCACTCCTCGAATCGGGTCTCGAAATCCAACAGAAAACATGAAAACTCATGGTGGACGACACATACGTCACGAGAAAACCGCAACTTTTGTTTTGAAAAGGATAAATATAAGGTTTTGTTAAATTCTTGCGGTTTTCCCCAAAAATCCAGAAATCGCAGCAAAACTGAAATCCTCAAGAAAATCATAATGTCCACATGTTATATATATGACAAATGTCTATGATATCAATGTGTATGATGTAAATTTTGGCTAGAGTTCTATGTAAATATGACGATGATGCGAGATATGTGCATGCGATGCAGTTTCATATATCAAGTATGAATGCAGGTGATGATATTAAGATAAACATGTTCTATCGTGCACGTGGCATGTCAATTACCAAAGGCGTGTGTGTCACATGAATAGTGCGCGTGCAACATATGCCAATGGTAAGGTGTTCGTGTCCTACGAAATGATATCGCATAGGTAGAGATGAATGTCCATGCAATTTAACATACTGTTCGCTATAAGGGTGTGCAGTGTACATGAATGGATAAGCTAACTAACAATATAATCTTGCAAAAAGTAGGGTAATCCTAACTAGGGGGCGCCTCGCGCCATCCAGACGATTCCCCCATAGATGAATATATCTACTCACCAGAAATCCCCGCTAATCTGATCCGGCCACCGCTTTGCCTTTTCGCGCCGTATCCGAAGTTTCCCCGACCGATCCTATATTCGTACAACACCAAGTATAAGATTACAAAACCTAACACAATGCAAGTCACAACATACAATTATCCACGCTCTCAAATTAATCGTAGCATGCACTCAGTGCGCGGAAAAACGCACGAAAATCGCAATCCTTTCACTAAAATCGTCATTTCGGGAAAATCGACAAAACTACAACCCGACTAGACGAAACCCCGCGTTCGCGCATTCTAATAATCCTATACGAAGCTAATAGTATTGCTAACCTAACGCAAATTGAACGCATTCTATTTTCTACAAAAATCTAGCAAGCGAATTTCTAGCCGATTTGATACAAACATCGAAATTTGTCTATTTAGCAAGCAAATAATTTCACCATTAACCATTCTAATCAATTAGATAACCATCCCTAACATAATCCAACCATTATGCTACAAACCCTAATTTTTAAAAATCAAAACCTTCTCTTGATTTTTCATTAACAAGGATTTACACTAAATTAATACTTTAAACATCTAATTTAGCATAAGCAAACTACCAATTTGCAACTAGTTTAGGATTTTCACCTCTCAAGCTTGAACCCTAGCTTGATCAAGTCACCAAGAAGCCTCCTTTCATCATGTTTTTGAACAAATTTGGGTTGAAGAGAGAAGGGATTAGGGTTAGGCTTTGAATTGAGAATGAAATTTGTGGATTTTCATTGAATTTTTGCAAGAAAAAGAAGCAAGAATGAAGTGAGGAAGTGAAGGGTTTCAGCAGGAAGGGGTCGGCTGCAGCTATGAGGAGGGAGTGGGGAAATTTTGGGGAAGTTTCTAGCTAATTACAACATCATATGACATCATATCATGCTTTCATATCAACCTTTTTCCAAAAAAACCCCTTTTTAAGCCATTTTTTTGCATAATTTTCCCACCAAAAATCTAAAAGTTTGCAAGACATGATATAATTTTATTAACACCATATTTTAGCTTATAAAGACTCCTAATTAAGAAATTTACCTAATTAAATTTGTATTTATCTCTAATTAAATGTATTTAAAAAGGCTTAAAATAATAAAAAAAAAATTAATTACGATTTTTTTTTATTTAACTAAATAATTATAAGTGACATTTTAGTGACAAAATCATAGTAATATCTTATCTAAATTTTGTATAATTAGGTCTACAATGAAAAATATCAATTTTGACTTTTTACGGAAAAAGCCGAAAAATTTGCCGATTACCGAAAAACTGCCTAAACGATTTTTGAAGGGTTACAGTCATGATCAAGGTACTGTACTGTAATCGCATACATCAATCATATATCATTGCCAGCATAAATATACATCGTTAATTTATCCTCAGAAATATCATGTCACATGTATCATATTGTGATTAAGTCACACTTATATCATATCGTAATCAAGTCACACCTATATGATATCGTAATCAAGTCACACCTATATGATATCGTAATCAAGTCACACATATATCATATTGTAATTTCAGGCACAGGTTACAGTCCGGGTTCTATTTTAGAGTCCCATGTACCTCAATATCATCACCACCCATTATTATTTATGTATACCTATTCATTATCTCATTTTCTAATGATCCGCTAAAATCATAACACGACCGTATAGCCAAGAATCAAGGCATCAAGCCCAGTTATATTGTTTCATCCCAGTGTATCATATCACATCCTTGTATCACATATACGTATTGTGTGTGTGTGTGTGTGTGTGTGTGTGTATACCTACACCTAGTCCTATATATATACACATACACGTATACACCACGTCGAGTTTCTGTGTGTGCGTGTGTGTGTATCTACCTGAAACCTACGAATCTCCTCCAAGATATTCATCCTCGGGTAAGGTCTTTCTAAATCAATCTAGTCCAACCTAAGGTCATTACTCGGGTCTTACTCACCGAAATTCTAAGGTCATGTCTAGCTTCCTAATGACAATAAGTACTATTCCTATTCTACGTTTGCGGGGGTGCTAAACGCCATCCACCCGACTTCCCCCCGTAGATATACATCTACTCACCTGGTCCTTGTCTGCCGAAAACGATGTCGCCCTCCTCTTCTTCCTCGTCCGAAGTCCACGTGAGGGGTACCTATATGCAAACACATATAATATCGTAAACTGAATCACGGACAAAACCAAAACGACGCACGAAACGCGCATAGGTTAAAACCTATGACCCGCTCATGCAAAAGATCCAAATATTGCTCGATATCGGCGTACAAACGCCAATTGATCGAGATAAAACACCAACAAACAACTCATAGTTTTAAAACTGATTACTTATAATATAAAACATGATTTAATTCATCGAAACCCTAAAATCGATCAAATCGTCCGATTTCGTAAAACCCGAAAACGCCGATTTACCGTTTTACTTCAAAACTTGATGTTTAAATGAAACTAATGGTCATAATGCTCATTAAATAACATAACTAGATTATAGAAACCATTACCATATTTTTATTACACTAATTTGTATTAAATTGAAATTCTAGTTTGCAATTTAATCAATTTTAACACTTTGCAGGCAAAATTTCACAATATCACAACTAAACTTGATTTGCATGAATTAACGTATTAAACTACAATTCATGATGATAATAATATAATGAAACCATAAATTAGATTTTAAATCTCATTTATTTAAGAATTTCTAAAATCTAGTTAGCAAAATAGTATTTTTCTCACAATTTCTCAATTATCAATAAAAACTAGTAACCAAATTAAGTCTTTCATTCCACTAACAAGTTAATATCCTCATTAAAACCACAATATAGTGTTACAAATATTAATTGGAATTTTATCTCACCAATATATACAATATATAGAAATCTAGTTTGCAAAATTGTTTAATTTAAACAATTTTGGATAAACAATTTACAATATATCAACCATGCATGATTTTCCATTTCTAAAAATGTTAAACTAGTTATTATAACCCTAATTAATTAATAAAACCATAACTTGATTTTATAAACTCTAACTTAAATTTTAAACTTGCAAATAGAATTAATTAGGAAAATCTAAATATGCTAGATTAAACATTTAATAACAATAAATCATAAGAATAAAATTTATACCTACACAACATGAAATCCAAACATGAAAATATGCCTCCAAAATAATGGTTTCCAACTCCAAATTCCATGCTAAATAGGTCAAAGGAAAATGGTAGAGGTTGAATGTTGATTTTTGGGGTTTATTTTTGGAATTTTTGATGAATTTTGATGATTTTTAATGCAAAAATGATGGGGGGAAAATTTTGGGGCTGCCCATGGTGGTGAGGCCGGCCATGAGGTGAGGAAAAGAGAGGAGAGTGAGAAAAGGTGAAGAAAAGTGTAGAAGGTTTCACAAAAATATCATTCCATTAAGTCTTTTCATGATTTAATAAAAATTCTTTATTTTCCTAACTCCATTTAACCTAGAATGGTCTAGAACCATGGAAAATTTTGAAAATAAATTTTGTATGAAACACACTTGATTCCAATATGTAATGGTTCACTTTTGCTAATTAAACCCATTCAAATTTGTAATTTACACTAATTTAGTGTATAAATAAAGCTTATGTTAATATTTAAAATAATTAATTTAGGAAAAATATTTAATTAAACTAAAAATTTATAAGTGAATAAATAAACACCATTTACTAGTAATTACATAATTAAAATAGGTATTTTTAAATTTATAATAAAAAATAATTACGGTTTAGTTTTACGAAAAAACGTTTTACTTTACCGAAAATCATAAAATTCACTTAAAGAATTTTATTTATTTATTTATTTATTTATTTTAAAACGTTACAATCTCGAGGGGGAGTACCGCCTCCGTACTAAATACCAATGCATACGGTGTTGTGTTAGTGACCGTTTTGAACGTAGTTCGATATGCCCTGAGAGCTTCATGCCAGTCCTTCTTATTTCGCGACACCGTCTTTTTTACGATCTTCGTCAAGCTCTTGTTAAAAGCCTCAGCTAAAACGTTAGCTCGGGGATTATAGACTGAAGAGTATCTCCTGTCTATGTTATGCTATTGTGCGAAGCGGCTGATCTTGTGGCTTCTATAGGCTGGCCCGTTATCGGAGATAATCCGTCGTGGAGTTCCAAACTGATAAATGACGTGCGTCTTGAAGAAATGGAGGACATTCTCCGTCTTTACTTCCCTCAGCGGTACTGCTTCTGCCCATTTGGAGAAGTAATCAGTTGTCGCCAAAATGAATCGATGTCCTCTGGACGATGCTGGTTCGATGGAGCTGATTATGTCAGTCCCCCACATTTCGAACGGCCAGCTAGCCACTGTTGGATGTAGTGGATTCGGATGCTGGTGGATAAAGTCCCCATAGATCTGGCACGAGTGGCATTGCTTCGCATACTCGAGGCAGTCCTGAATCATCGTGGGCCAATAATAACCCATCCATTTGATCTTCAGCTTCATCTTCGGCCCGTCTTGGTGAGAACCGCAGAGTCCGTCGTGAGTTTCTTGGATGACTCCCTTTACCTCTTCTGGTTCTAGGTGTAGGGTTCCTAGGCACACACTAGAGGTCTCACAAGGTATCAACCATGCCAAATTCAAATTTTACAAGTGCCGAGAAACCCTAATACGGATCGTTAACTAGAGTTTAGGCGAAAAGTGAAACTAGTTAACAACTTAACTAAAGGAAAGAGACTACAACCTTTGTAGATCCGGTTCTCCACTTCCTTAGCTCCACGTAGACGTCCTCTTGCTATCCATATCGGATCCCGGACTCTAGCATCGGCTTCATCGGAGAAATGGATGGGCTAGGTCGTCGGCTTTGATGCCGAAGATGATCTACGTCGAGGCAACACAAGATCAAGCTCCAACTTCACCAAGCAATGAAACTTGTGAAGAAAACATCCTATACTACTTGGCAAGAGGTAGAGGATGAAGAAATAGGAGGTGGGTTCACTTTAGAATTGGATTTCTCACTCTTTTACTCAATATGCCATTAATGGATTCAAGCTTTCTTCTTGATCAAGAGGAAGAAGATGAAGATAGAATATGATAAGTGTTAGATTAAAAATGAAAATAAAATGAATACTTATCATATACTAACCATGGTCAAGTGTAGAGAGTAAACTAGGGTTAGGTGAATGGTTAGGTTAAGAGAAGAAAACAAAAATGGTCAAGGTTTCAACCCTTCATGAAGCTTCATGAAAGAAACAAGAAAAGCCACCATTTCCATTTTCTTTTCCAAAATCAATAATCAAAATAAATAAATGAATAAGTAAACAAAACCCTAATCATTCATATAACCATGGTTTAATCTTTACACAAACACAAGTTAGCATGTATCATCAAACATGATACAATCAAGTGCACACAAAAATATATCACATATACAATGTGCACATCAAGTGAGAAAATCCTTTTAAAATGAACCAATAGTAGTTAATGAAAAGTAATATATCAAATATATAATTATACATTAAATCATTAAATCAACACTTGATTCAATGATCCGGTCATGTCGCACATAACCGACTAGTATTCAATGTATCGACTTATCGAATCAATCTTCGATTCGATAACTAGGTTATATCGCATACAACCAATCGAAACATTCATCACGAGAATGAAATACGGTATCACATACACGCATTATTCTCGGTCCCGCACATATCTCATATGCGCTCCTATTTCGTTTCGCTTGAGCCAGGAAACCTCTGTGTAGGACTCTAAAGACTCGTCAATACGCCGGCAGCAGATGATGATCATATCAAGCACCCACAAGCCGCAAGCGGTCTGCCAAACGTAACGGCCACCCGGGTATTGAGCGATCAGAAGATCGACGAGCAAGCCCACTCACACTCCTGTGAATCCAACCAGTAACACTTACCGTACAGTCCGGTCTGTTCGTCTGATATGTCGCATATCAAGTCTAGGGGTGGTAAACGTCAGACCCCAGTAACCGATAAGTCGTGCCGATGTGAGGCTCATAACGGGTCGAGAAACTACTGGTAACACTTACCAGCAAATCTCTGATCAGCCCTGGCCAGGGACTTCCCTGTTACGGCCAATCGAGCACAGCGCAACATCAACCCCCAATACCGGGAGAGACGAAACCCCTCCTATCGCTCATTGCCTCCATGTGACTCGGGACTGTGCCCAAAAACCACCGTTTTGCACGCCCTCATGGACGTGGTAAGGTGGAGATCAAAGCACAGTGGGAATCACACAAGACTCTATGACGATCTCGGGTCTACAGACTAACCTGCACAAGTGTCACCTGAGAACTGCCATCTGATGTGAGTTATAATACCATCTGGGAGTTCTCGGCGAGTCCGTCCAGTGTACCCAGTCTCCACTGAGCACCCGTATACCATCTCTGATGTCAAACACCAATGGATATGGGATCATCCATCGCCCATCTCATGGGTCGAGAAGCGTATACGCTAGTCTACTCTGGTATATCGATGCCCCGTCTCGATACACCCACGACTAGGGACCTTGAAGGATGTACTTATGGACTACCATGTCCCCACTAGTATGATCTACATCATAGTCCAGGTAGTCAAGTACACATCCTAAGGGCTTTACCAACATGTAACTATAAGACAGTTTAAAGAGACTAGTATACATGTTAAGATAAAGAGCAACCAGTAGCATACTATCATATCGAGCAAGAAAGTCACCTCTATATATGTCCAAGCATCCAATATAATATACATCATCTGTACAATACTGGCCTCTAGGGCATACATACAACTAACAATCTCCCACTTGCACTAGGGCCAGCTGCTGTAGTATCGCATACCGAGCATCCCGAAGAGTCTCTCAAGCTGTATCTGGGGAATGGCCTTCGTGAGTGGATTCGCCGTGTTATTCTTCGTGTTAACCCTCCTGACCTCGATCTCCCGGCGATCAACTATCTCCCGGATCAGGTGATACCGCCTCAGAATATGCCTGGATCGCTGATGGGACCTAGGTTCCTTGGCCAAAGCCACTGCTCCATGTAGGGTCCCTAGGCACACTAGTGAGGTCTCACAAGGCATCAACCATGCCAATTTCAAAAAATCTAGGTGCCGAGAAACCCGACTACGGATCGTTGGCTAGAAATCTAGGCGAAACAAAAAACTAGTTAACACTTAACTAATGGGATATCGGAAATACAACCTTTGTAGATCCGGTGCTCCACCTCCATAGCTCCGCAACGAAGTCGTCTCCGCTGTCCAAAAGGAATCCGGGCTCTAGAGTCGGCTTCGTTGGAGAAAAAGCGAGCTAGGTCGTCGATGTCCATGCCGAAGATGATCTACGTCGAGGCATCGCTAGATCGAGCTCCACCTTTACCAAGTCATGAAAACTTGTGAGGGTAACACACTCTACTACTTGGCAAGAGGTAGAGGATGAAGAAATAGGAAGTGGGTAGACTTTAGTTTTGGATTTCTCACACATTTCATCAAGTTGCCATTGATGGTCAAGCTTTTCTTCACTTGAAGGAAGAAGAAGAAGAAGCTAAAATATATGATAAGATTAATTAGAAAAGAAAAGAAAAACCAATCCTTATCATATATTGAACCATGGTTAGATGTAGAGAGTTAACTAAGGTTTAAGTGAGTGGTTAGGGTTAAGCATGAGACAAAATGGTCAAAAAGTCAAAGTCTTCATGAAGGTTCATGAATGAACAAAAGAAAGCAACCATTTTCCTCATTTTGCCTTTTCTTTTTCCAAAAAGATAAATGAATAAAATGAAATCAAAAACCCTAATCACCCACTTAACTATAGTTTAATTCTTAACACTTAACCATAAGGCATGTATCATCAAACATGATACAAGCAAGTGCACAAAACTATATCGAATATACAATGTGCACACCCGAGCGAGAAAATCCATTTAAAGTGAACCGATACTAGTTAATGCAAAGTAATATATCAAATATATAATTATGCATTAAATCATTAAATCAACACTTGATTTAACGATCCGGTCATATCGCATATAACCGACTAGTATCATTAGTGACAACTTATCGAATCAACACTTGATCCGATAACCCGGCTATATTGCATATAACCGATCAATATCACATCGCGAGAATCGAATACAGTATCACATACTGGTATTATTCTCGGTCCCGCACATATCTCATATGCGCTCCTATTTCGTTTTGCTTGAGCCAGGAAACCTCTGTGTAGGACTCTAAAGACTCGTCAATACGCCGGCAGCAGATGATGATCATATCAAACACCCACAAGCCGCAAGTGGTCTGCTAAACGTAACGGCCACCCGGGTATTGAGCGATCTGAAGATCGACGAGCAAGCCCGCTCACACTCCATTGAATCCGACCAGTAACACTACCGTACAGTCCGGTCTGATCGTCTGATATGTCGCATATCTCGCCTAGGGGTGGAAAACGTCAGACCCCAATAGCTCGATAAGTCGTGTCGATATGAGGTCTATAACAATTCGAGAAACTACTGGTAACACTTACCAGTAAATCTCAGCAACCCTGGCCAGGGATTTCCTGTTATAGCCAATCGAACACAGCGCAACATCAACCCCCTATACCGGGAGAGACGAATCCCCTCCTATCGCTTATTGCCTCCACGTGACTCGGGACTGTACCCAAAAACCACCATTTTGCACGCCCTCTTGGACGTGGTAAGATGGAAATCAAAGCACAGTGGGAACCACACAAGACTCTATGACGATCTCGGGTCAACAGACTACTCTGTACCAGTGTCACCAGAGAACTGCCATCTGACGTGAGGTATAATACCATCTGGGAGTTCTCGGCGAGTCCGTCCAGTGTACCCAGTCTTTACTGAGCACCCGTATATCATCTCTGATGTCAAACACCAATGGATATGGGATCATCCATCGTCCATCTGTATGGGTCGAGAAGGTACACGCTAGTCTACTCTGGTATATCGATGCCCCGTCTCGATACACCCACGACTAGGGACTTTGAAGGATGTACTTATGGACTACCATGTCCCCACTAGTATGATCCGCATCATAGTCCAGGTAGTCAAGTACAGATCCTAAAGGCTTTACCAACATGTAACAGAGAGACAATCAGCATACACGTTAAGGTAAAGGGTAACCAGATAGCATACTATCATGTCGAGCAAGAAAGTCCTCCCTATATATGTCCCAGCATCCACTACAATATACATCCAATGTACAGTAATGGCCTCTAGGGCATACATATAACTAATAATCTCCCACTTGCACTAGGGCCATCTGTAGCAGTGGTTGTAGTATCTCATACTCAACCATCCCATAAAAGTCTCTCTTTGGGAACATGCCTTTGTGAGTGGATCCGCTGTGTTGTCCTCTGAGTCTACTCTCCAAACCTCGATCACCCTGGAGATCAACCATCTCCATGATCAGGTGACACTGCCTTAGAATATGTCTGGATCACTGATGGGACCGGCGTTCCTCGGCATAAGCCACAACTCCATTGTCTCACAATGGTAGGAACGTAGTTCATCTCATGAACCAATATACACCCAAACAGCCTCTTTGGTAGCATCTTAAGTAGCGATGTATCCAGCCTTTATCGTCTGGTATGTCACGGTATTTAGCTTGAAACTCTTCCAACATACCGTCCCTTTACTGAGGGTAAAGACAATGCCTGCGACTGACATTCAGTCGTCTTTATCACCCTGGAACCCTCCCAGTGATTCTCCCCAGGATCGATTGATACCATCTCACTACAACTAGTGAGAATCCTAACATCTATTTAGATCTATCTCATAGATCCAAAATCCAGGATTTAGTAGGTATCATTTTGATCCTACGTGGAGAATCTTTATGATAAGCGGAGATTGATCGAGCGTAGCATAGGAAACTCCTTCCCTATCTTGAGTATGTCATCCACGTACTCTACGAGGATCGTCACCATACTCCCTACTACCCTTTTGTTTATACAAGGTTCATCTACTATTTTGATGATGTCAAACTGTTTGACTAATCCATCAAAACAGATGTTCCAACTCCGCGATGTCTGCTTTATCCTATAAAGCATCTTGCACACGTTTCCGCTGCTCCCACTGTCTACGAGGCCCTCTGGCTGTGTACTTATAGACGCACTCTTCTAATCATCATTTAGAAAAGCAGTCAAGACACCCAACCACCAGAGATGTACTCATGGTAAGTAGGATCTGGATGGACTTAAGCATAGCCACTGGAAAAGGTTTCATCATTATCCACGCCTGGTCAATGAAGAAAACCTTTAACAAGTCTAGCTTTGAAAGTCTCAACTTTTCCATCTACACCAAGTAATCTTCTCAAGATATACTTGCTCCTGATGGGGATTTAACCCTTCAGATATAGCAACTAAAGTCCATACTTTGTTGGTGTATAAGGATTCCATCTCAGATCACTAAGCATCCAGCCATTCTTATAGAGTCTTACTCTAGATGGCCAGTTCGAAACTAGTTGGGTCATCATCTCATGATGCAATCCTCGCTCCCACTGTCATAGAGAAACCGAAGTATCTCTCAGGTGGGTGAGGAACCCTACTAGATCGGCGGAGAGGCTGAGGTTCGTTGGAATCTATTGAATCCTTTGGTTCTATCAAATCATCTGCTGTAGTTTGTATAGCTGGAACATTTCCAGTTCTACATAACAGACCTTGCCTCGAGCTTGTCCGGATTTTGCTTTTAAACATAGGCCGAACAACCCCAAATCTTAACTAACTTAAGAAATGGGCTCTTCCTTTTCCATATCACATATGAAGTGGTAGGGAACTGATTTGATTGGAACCCTATTCAATAGGTATGCAACTTCATAAGTGCATAACTCCCAAAAGGAAAAAGGTAACTCAGTATTACTCATCATAGAGCACACCATATCAAATAGGGTGTATCTGCTCCGCCCCGATATACCATCGTGCTATGGTGTATACGGAGGAGTAATGCTGAGAGAGAATCTCATTCTCCTTTAGAACAGTCCTGTAATTCCGTGCTCAAGTATTCTCCTCCTTGATCTCATCAAAGGACATAATACTTATACCCGTATTTCGGTTCTCTACTTCTTACTTATATTCTATGAATATCTCAAAAGGTTCGGACTTGTGTTTCAACAGGAACATATGTCTGAATCTTGAGAGATTATCAGAGAATGTAATGAAGTACAAAGAACCGGTCTTGGCATATGTAGACAGGGGACCTACATACATCATCATGTATCAGTCCCAAGAGTTTACTAACTCTTTCTCTATTTCCAGTAAACAGAGCTATGGTCATCGTATCTTTGTGACATGACTAGCAAGTTTCACAAGATGTAAATTCAAACTGATTTAAATATGCATCTAAATGTAACTTCAGCTAGTCGGGTCGCATAGATATGACCTAGTCTACAATGCCTCAAGAAGGAATCGTTCAATTCTGAACTCTTCCTCTTGTGTGTGTTCCATATACTAAGAACTGTTGTTTGATTTAGAACATCAATGCTTTTAGATAACGTGCCTGAACCGATCAACTTTTGATATAGGAAATGTTCAAAACATTATCCAACAATACAAAATTTTACCGTTTCTTTACTAATAAAGAGACAGATATGATTTTGTATATCAGGTTCGGTATCTAATAACATTCGTTCAGAATCAATGTATTGTAATACAGGGTGACAGTGACCAACAGACTTGGCTGCAACTCTTGCCCCGTTTTCTGCCTCATGAAACTTATCATCCGTTCTCAGTTCTCTACCTATCTGTAGCCCTATGTAACAGATTACATATCTGGGATCCTGATCCGGTATCATATACCCTGGACGTAAAGGATACTGAGAAACAGTTCTGTATAATGAACAAACCCGAAGATGATGCATCAGCATGCACTCTCTTCGTTTGGGCGGCACGGGAAATCTGGTATTCCCCAGTTTCCTGCTCTGTCTTATAACAATTATAAGTTGGAGCGGGACCAACGTTCCCCAGCTCAGTATAACAAGCGGGTTCGGTCAATAATCCGTATTATTATCTTGATTAAGGCGTGATATGGTCGCTACCTGGAGAGAGAGAGAAGAAAACACTCAGCGTGCGCTCTGTCAAGAATAGATTGGTTATTATTTTATCTAATCAGGATGGCTCCCACTGCTTTTTATCAAATCTTCCTTCAAACCTTAAAAGGAAAGACTAGCCGGGATTAATTACACACTACAAGTTCGCCAATCTTTCAGCCAGGTCAGTGTCGGTACTTTGAGGGAGGTCCCCCGTGCTTTCGCACGAACCTAATTAATGTAAACCTCGTTTTCCCAGAGGCGTAACCCCGTTGACACCTTTCTAGACACCTACTTGATCGGCTAATTGTAATGTATAAAACTCTCCCAGGAGTAACACTTACTCGCAGCGGGTATCGGGATCCAACTATCTCATAGAAGGTATGCAATCTCATTGCAAATCTCAACACTTGAAATTCCCGATAATATTTTGCCCCTAACGTGCTATGACCTTGACGAAAGCCAACAAACCATAGCCCGCTAGTCAAGTTCAACCGGTACATTTCTTGATCGAATTAAACCCACCCGCACGACCCTTGACGAAAGCCAACAAAGCCGCACGACTACCCTAATCCAATCGCATCGTATGCTAGCAGATAAGCAGCATATAGCTACCGCACACTGCACCTTGACGAAAGCCAACAAATGCAGCACGAATACTATATACAACTTATCTGAAATGTCGGAGGGCTACGACAGGTTTTTCTGAAAACCTATTGCGTAATGAACTTGATATCGTTGTAGAATCAAATGATTTTCGAAATGGAGTGTTTTTTAGGCTTTTCTAGTTTTGCTAAAGGAGTCACTCCCGGTGAAGGGATCGTCGGTCCTTTCCTCGTCGAATGAGGTGCGGGATATATCATATATATCACTTTGCAAAGCAGAACTCTTAAAAGCAATCAAAAGACAAACCGAGTGTGTAGCATCTGCCAGTTATTGCTAAAGGAGTCACTCCCGGTGAAGGGATCTCGGTCCTTTCCTCATCGAATAAGGTACAGGATATATCACATATACCGCTGTGCAAAGCAAGAACTGTAGCTACCTGTTTTATTTTGAAATTCGATTCTACAACATCTTAGGTTTCTTTTATTTCATTAATCTCATTAATGAAGTCCCATCATTTAAGTACCTAAACATCACAGATAAATACGACGTACACTTATGCCATCCGCATTCGCCTTGATGTCCCCTCATGCACCGTTAGGTTAGGTAACTAACGGCAGAGCGGGGCAGGGCTAGCGCGGGTGTAAAACATAAGTAACGTCTATATAATATATCATATATACTATATAATGTATCTATCACAGAACATCACATGATCATATCACAGATATCGCAGCAGAAGAAACATATGAAATATTGGATATACTAGGACGTCCGTGTTTTCAATACGAGCCAGTATAAAACACGGATTCCACGGTCGTGATGAATAGCCAAACCCACACCCCTAGACCCCTACGAGAGCGGCAAGCAACCCTACCAATTCTAGAGTTAGGAGACCCGGACTCGACTCCTCGAGTTGGTCTCCCACTGGACTCCAGAACCCGGTTACTTGTGCTCCCCTCCTTGGGTCTATCCTAGTGCGGAGAAGTAAATAATATACAAACGGTGACATCTTCCGCAACCTGGAAGTGCCCCAATAAAAGAATATTACATACAAGTTTTTACATGAATGAAAATGAAAAACACTCATCTCACATAAAAACCCCCGGCTATTCAAACACGACGATCCAATATAACATATCCAGCAACACATAACATCACATGATCAACGTAAGTAAATATGTCCATCCCAATTGTCGTTGACATATAGCAACGAAAACGGCGATATCACATATTACACTTACGGTCACAGAAAAGAAAGTGTAAAACTACAACAGTTGGAATTCGCAACCACCTCAGATATCGCATGCCTGACCAAATGAATTTCTTAGACATCGCATGCCTAACAATTATAAACCCCGCATTTTAGTCTCAAAATCGAAAACACTTTTCAATATCAAGTCGGGCAATTCAACAAGATTCCCAACATCCTGATCGAATGCTCGTCGCAAACTTTAGTAGGCGGCCGCACCCCCGATACCGTCGACGAAGTGCACCAAGGCGGAACACCGCTACCGCGAGCACCCGAACGGATGCTTTCGGCGACGGGGTTCTCCTACAGTCACTTGGTCGGGGCTATGGAGTGAGGCTGTCTATTAAGTTTATCCGGCGAGTATCCGCGTACGCTACGTGATTGCGATGGACTTTTGATCACATCAAAATTCCGTGGCAACCGATCAAGTGAGACTAAACTGCTAAGTTTATATCATTCATTTAGTTATCATATAACTACTTGTGAATTCCAATTATTGTATCCCATTCTGGATAAATAGAAAATGTCAAACTTTCCGATCGAACAATTGAACACCCAACTTTTCCCGATACAGATCAACACATGAAACAAGTCTAGCAACATTCAGTTCGTGCCTCAGTACCAACGGTCCAGCCGTAGAAGGGTCAAGCCAACGCCTCACATGTGGCACGCCGTACTGCCCCAAACCCGAAGGTTCAAAGGGCAGTTCAAGACGGTCACATAATCGAGTTAAGGTTTGTTGTCTTCTAGAGGGACCATCGCGTTACTTGCACTACTTAGAACGTCGTTAAACTACGGAAAAATCCAACACTTGGAAATTTCCCGACAGGGGAAAAATTGGGTATTTATATCCGGTCGAACTTTTTAACATATTCTAAAAATTTATCCGGAAAGCCAAATAGACAAAATTTGATACCCCGATCGAAACACCAAATCCCCAAAACAACTCCTGAAAATTAAAACTGTGGAAAAATATCAAAAATACCCAGGAAAAACAGCACTGCATATTATGAATTA
Organism: Agapanthus africanus; assembly: GCA_030015575.1. Taxonomy (NCBI): domain Eukaryota; kingdom Viridiplantae; phylum Streptophyta; class Magnoliopsida; order Asparagales; family Amaryllidaceae; genus Agapanthus; species Agapanthus africanus. The sequence continues at coordinate 425,877,944 of JASDDO010000019.1, read as the reverse complement.
CTGTGCAAATTTGGATCCCAGAAAAGACAAAACGGCCGCGGATCCGCCGTACGAGCCAAGCTCGTGCCGCGGAACCGCGGCGCATTGAAGGAATTGGGTGCACGAATTTTACAGTATCCCTTAGAATTGCCTGCTGATTTTTCTGCATATTTTTAATGTTGAAAAATCCCAGATTTTAGAAAAAGGACAGAGAGCTATTTTGGGTTCGTGTTTTCGGTTCGTCCGGGTTTCAAACTCCGTCTAGACTTCGCCTAAGGCTCTAGCTAGGCTCTGATACCACTGTAGGGTTCCTAGGCACACTAGTGAGGTCTCACAAGGCATCAACCATGCCAATTTCAAAAAATCTAGGTGCCGAGAAACCCGACTACGGATCGTTGGCTAGAAATCTAGGCGAAACAAAAAACTAGTTAACACTTAACTAATGGAATATCGGAAATACAACCTTTGTAGATCCGGTGCTCCACCTCCATAGCTCCGCAACGAAGTCGTCTCCGCTGTCCAAAAGGAATCCGGGCTCTAGAGTCGGCTTCGTTGGAGAAAAAGCGAGCTAGGTCGTCGATGTCCATGCCGAAGATGATCTACGTCGAGGCATCGCTAGATCGAGCTCCACCTTCACCAAGTCTTGGAAACTTGTGAGGGTAACACACTCTACTACTTGGCAAGAGGTAGAGGATGAAGAAATAGGAAGTGGGTAGACTTTAGTTTTGGATTCCTCACACATTTCATCAAGTTGCCATTGATGGTCAAGCTTTTCTTCACTTGAAGGAAGAAGAAGAAGAAGCTAAAATATATGATAAGATTAATTAGAAAAGAAAAGAAAAACCAATCCTTATCATATATTGAACCATGGTTAGATGTAGAGAGTTAACTAAGGTTTAAGTGAGTGGTTAGGGTTAAGCATGAGACAAAATGGTCAAAAAGTCAAAGTCTTCATGAAGGTTCATGAATGAACAAAAGAAAGCAACCATTTTCCTCATTTTGCCTTTTCTTTTTCCAAAAAGATAAATGAATAAAATGAAATCAAAAACCCTAATCACCCACTTAACTATAGTTTAATTCTTAACACTTAACCATAAGGCATGTATCATCAAACATGATACAAGCAAGTGCACAAAACTATATCGAATATACAATGTGCACACCCGAGCGAGAAAATCCATTTAAAGTGAACCGATACTAGTTAATGCAAAGTAATATATCAAATATATAATTATGCATTAAATCATTAAATCAACACTTGATTTAACGATCCGGTCATATCGCATATAACCGACTAGTATCATTAGTGACAACTTATCGAATCAACACTTGATCCGATAACCCGGCTATATTACATATAACCGATCAATGTCACATCGCGAGAATCGAATACAGTATCACATACTGGTATTATTCTCGGTCCCGCACATATCTCATATGCGCTCTTATTTCGTTTTGCTTGAGCCAGGAAACCTCTGTGTAGGACTCTAAAGACTCGTCAATACGCCGGCAGCAGATGATGATCATATCAAACACCCACAAGCCGCAAGCGGTCTGCTAAACGTAACGGCCACCCGGGTATTGAGCGATCTGAAGATCGACGAGCAAGCCCGCTCACACTCCAGTGAATCCGACCAGTAACACTACCGTACAGTCCGGTCTGATCGTCTGATATGTCGCATATCTCGCCTAGGGGTGGAAAACGTCAGACCCCAATAGCTCGATAAGTCATGTCGATATGAGGTCTATAACAATTCGAGAAACTACTGGTAACACTTACCAGTAAATCTCAGCAACCCTGGCCAGGGATTTCCTGTTATAGCCAATCGAACACAGCGCAACATCAACCCCCTATACCGGGAGAGACGAATCCCCTCCTATCGCTCATTGCCTCCACGTGACTCAGAACTGTACCCAAAAACCACCGTTTTGCACGCCCTCTTGGACGTGGTAAGATGGAAATCAAAGCACAGTGGGAACCACACAAGACTCTATGACGATCTCGGGTCAACAGACTACTCTGTACCAGTGTCACCAGAGAACTGCCATCTGACGTGAGGTATAATACCATCTGGGAGTTCTCGGCGAGTCCGTCCAGTGTACCCAGTCTCTACTGAGCACCCGTATATCATCTCTGATGTCAAACACCAATGGATATGGGATCATCCATCGCCCATCTGTATGGGTCGAGAAGGTACACGCTAGTTTACTCTGGTATATCGATGCCCCGTCTCGATACACCCACGACTAGGGACTTTGAAGGATGTACTTATGGACTACCATGTCCCCACTAGTATGATCCGCATCATAGTCCAGGTAGTCAAGTACAGATCCTAAGGGCTTTAGCAACATGTAACAGAGAGACAATCAGCATACACGTTAAGGTAAAGGGTAACCAGATAGCATACTATCATGTCGAGCAAGAAAGTCCTCCCTATATATGTCCCAGCATCCACTACAATATACATCCAATGTACAGTAATGGCCTCTATGGCATACATATAACTAACACTCCATTGTTATCGCAATACAAAGGTATTGGATGCTCAATGGATGAAACCACTTCAAGTTCAGTAATGAACTTCTTGATCCAGACAGCCTCTTTGGCAGCATCGTTGGCAGCGATGTATTCAGCCTCCATCGTCGAGTCTGCCACGGTTTCCTGCTTGGAACTCTTCCAGCTAACCGTCCCTCTATAAAGGGTAAAGACAAATCCCGACTGCGACTTAGAGTCGTCCTTATCACTCTGGAAGCTCGAATCGGTAAAGGACTCTACTTGGAGTTCTCCATTACCATACACCAAGAGCATCTCTTTCGTCCTTCGCAAGTACTTGAGAATGCTCTTCACAGCTGTCCAGTGACTCTCTCCAGGATCAGCTTGATACCTACTCACTACACTTAGTGAGTATGCTACATCGGGTCTGGTACATAGCATCGCGTACATGATAGAGCCTACAGCCGAAGCATAGGGTATCCCTTGCATGCGAGCTCTCTCCAAATCAGTCTTGAGAGACATCTCTTTGGAGAGAGTGACTCCAGAGATCGTGGGCAAGTTCCCACGCTTGGATTCTTCCATACTAAACCTCTTTAGTATGGTGTCAATGTACCTGGATTGGGACAATCCCAATATCCGTTTGGATCTATCTCTATAGATCCTAATTCCCAATATGCAGGAGGCATCACCAAGATCTTTCATCGAGAATCTTTGTGATAAGAAGAGCTTGACTAATTGCAGCATAGGAATATCATTTCCTATCAAGAGTATGTCGTCCACGTACAATACGAGGAAGACAACCTTACTCTCTACCACCTTCTTGTAGATACAAGGTTCATCTGGGTTTTTGACGAAATCAAACTCTTTGATAACGACGTCAAAGCAGATGTTCCAACTCCGCGATGCTTGCTTTAATCCATAAATGGATTTAAGCAGCTTGCACACCTTCCCGCTGCTCCCACTGTCTACGAAGCCCTCTGGCTGAGTCATGTACACGCACTCTTCTAAATCGCCATTTAGAAAGGCGGTCTTAACATCCATTTGCCAGATTTCGTAGTCATGATATGCAGCGATGGCAAGCATGATCCGGATGGATTTAAGCATAGCCACTGGAGAAAAGGTTTCGTCATAGTCCACACCTGGTCTTTGACGAAAACCCTTTGTAACAAGTCTAGCTTTGAAAGTCTCCACTTTCCCATCTACACCAAGTTTTTTCTTGAAGATCCATTTGCTCCCGATGGGTTTTACCCCTTCAGGAGCAACTTCCAAAGTCCATACTTTGTTGGTGTACATGGATTCCATCTCGGACCGCATAGCATCCAGCCATTTCACTGAGTCCCCACTCGTGATGGCCTGCTCGAAACTAGTTGGGTCATCATCCTCCATGATGCAATCTTCGCTGCCACCATCCATGAGAAAACCGTAGTATCTCACAGGTTGGCGAGAAACCCTACTAGATCGGCGGAGAGGCTGAGGTTCATCAGGAACTACTGAATCCTCTGGTTCAACCAAGTCTTCTGTCGTAGTCTGTATTGCTGGAACCTCTTCCAGTTCTACCTCCTTGCCACTAATCTCTTTATCAAGAAATTCCTTTTCTAAAAAGGTGGCATGTCGAGAAACAAACACCTTTTGTTCCTCGGTGTGGTAGAAGATATACCCGCGCGAATGTTTGGGATATCCAATAAACTTACACAGAATGGACCTTGCCGCGAGTTTGTCCGGATTTTGTGTTTTTACATATGCCGGACAACCCCATATCTTAACATAATTAAGACATGGTCTCTTTCCTTTCCATATCTCATATGGAGTGGTTGGCACGGTTTTGGTGGGAACCATATTCAATAGGTCTACAGCTGTTTCCAGTGCATATCCCCAGAAGGAAATAGGTAACTCAGCTGTGCTTATCATAGAGCGCACCATATCTAATAGGGTGCGGTTCCTCCTTTCTGATACACCGTTGTGCTGTGGTGTATATGGAGGAGTCAGCTGAGAGAGAATCCCATTCTCTTTTAGGAAGTCCAGGAATTCATTGTTCAAGTATTCACCTCCTCGATCAGATCATAGGATTTTAATACTTTTTCCGGTTTGGTTCTCAACTTCTTGTTTATATTCTCTAAATTTCTCAAAAGCTTCTGATTTGTGTTTCATCAGGAACACATACCCGAACCTAGAGAGATCGTCAGTGAATGTAATGAAGTATGAAGAACCATCCTTGGCATGTGTAGACATAGGACCGCATACATCACTATGTATCAGTCCTAAGAGTTCAGTAACTCTTTCTCCGTGTCCCGTAAACGGAGTTTTGGTCATCTTGCTTTTGAGACATGACTGGCAAGTGTCATAAGATGAAAATTCGAATGGTTTCAAATATCCATCCTTATGTAACTTAGCCAGTCGTGTCGCATTGATGTGACCCAGTCTACAATACCACAAGAACGATTCATTCAGTTCAGAACTCTTCCTCTTGTGTGTGTTTGTTATGCTCAGAACTGTTGATTGATTTAGAACATAAATGCCATTGCACAACGTGCCTGATCCAACCAACTTTTGGTTACGGAAAATGTTCATAACATTATCCTGTAATACAAAATTATATCCCTCTTTACTCAACAAAGAAACCGATATAATGTTGCATATCAGGTTCGGCATGTAATAGCATTCGTTCAGAACCAATGTATTACCAGTTGGTAATGCAAGGTGATATTCCCCGACAGTCTTAGCTGCAACTATTGCACCATTTCCAACTCTAATGTCTTTATCACCTTCTCCAAGTTCTCTACCTTTTCTGAGCCCATGTAACTGATTACATATATGGGATCCTGCTCCGGTATCTAATACCCAGGACGTAGAGCAAATGGAGAAACAGTTCTCTGTAACGAACACACCCGAAGAAAATGCATCAACATGTACTTTCTTCATTCGGGTGGCATGAGAATCCTGGTATTCCCCTATGTCCTGTTCATTCCCATAACCTTTATAAGAAAGAACGGAACCAACGTTCTCCAGCACAGTATAACATGCGGGTTCAGTCAATACATCCATATTATTATCTTTATTAGGGCATGAAATGGTCGCTACCTGGAGAGAGAGAGAAGAAAACACTTTAGCGTATGCTCTTGCAAGATCAGATTGGTTATTATCTTATCTAATCAGGATGGCTCCCACTGGTTTTTATCAAATCTTCCTTCAAATCCTAAAAGGAAAGACTAGCCGGGATTAATTACACCCTACAACTTCACCAATCTTTCAGCCAGGCCAGTGTCGGTACTTTGAGGGAGGTTCCCCGTACTTTCGCACGGACCTAATTAAAGTAAACCTCGTTTTCCTAGATGCGTAACCCCGTTGACACCTTTCTAGACACCTACTTGATCGGCTAATTGTAATGTGTAAAACTCTCCCAGGAGTAACACTTACTCGCAGTGGGTATTGGGATCCAACTATCTCATAGAAGGTATGCAATCTCATTGCAAATTTCAACACTTGAAATTCCCGATAATATTTTGCCCCTAGCGTGCTATGACCTTCACGCAGGCCAACAAACCATAGTGCGCTAGTCAAGTTCAACCCGTCATTTCTTGATTGAATTAAACCCACCCGTACGACCCTTGACGCAGGCCAACAAAGTCGCACGACTACCCTAATCCAATCTGCATCACATGCATTAACAGATAAATACTAGTTAGCTACCGCACACTACGCCTTGACGCAGGCCAACAAACGTAGCACGAATACTAAGTAGGATTTATCTGAAATGACGGAGGGCTACGACAGGTTTATCTGAAAACCTATTGCGTAATGAACTTGATATCGTTGTAGAATCAAATGATTTTGAAATGGAGTGTTTTCGAGGCTTTTCTAGTTTTGCTAAAGGGGTCACTCCCGGTGAAGGGATCGTCGGCCCTTTCCTCATCGAATAAGGTGCGGGATATATCATATATATCACTGTGCAAAGCAAAAACTTCTTAAAAGCAATCAAAAGACAAACCGAGTGTGTAGCATCTGCCAGTTATTGCTAAAGGAGTCACTCCCGGTGAAGGGATCTCGGTCCTTTCCTTATCGAATAAGGTGCGGGATATATCACATATACCTCTGTGCAAAGCAAGAACTGTAGCTACCTATTTTATTTTTTGAAATTCAATTCTACAACATCTTTAGATTTCTTTTTCTTTCATTAATCACATTAATGAAGTCCCATCATTTAAGTACCTAAACATCACAGATAAATACGACGTACACTTATGCCATCCGCATTCGCCTCGATGTCCCCTCGTGCACCGTTAGGTTAGGTAACTAACGACAGAGCAGGGCAGGGCTAGTGCGGGTGCAAAACATAAGCAACGTCTATATAATATATCATATATACTATATACAGTATCCATCAGAACATATCAAATGATCACATCACAGATATCGCAGCAGAAAATATCATATGAAATATTGGATATACTAGGACGTCCGTGTTTTTAATACGAGCCAGTATAAAACACGGATTCCACGGTCGTGATGAATAGCCAATCCCACACCCCTAGACCCTTACGAGAGCGGCAAGCAACCCTACCAATTCTAGGGTTAGGAGACCCGGACTCGACTCCTCGAGATGGTCTCCCACTGGACCCTAGAACCCGGTTACTTGTGCTCCCCTCCTTGGGTCTATCCTAATGCGGAAAAGTAAATAATATACAAAAGGTGACATCTTCCGCAACCTGGAAGTGCCCCAAATAAAAGAATATTACATACAAGTTTTTACATGAATGAAAATGAAAAACACTCATCTCACATAAAAACCCCCGGCTATTCAAACACGACGATCCAATATAACATATCCAGCAACACATAACATCACATGTCATCAACATAAGTAAGTATGCATACACCGATTGTAGTCGATGTATAGTAACGACAATCGGCAATACCACTACATACTACACTTACGGTCACAGAAAAGAAAGTGTAAAACTACAACAGTTGGAATCCGCAATCTCTTTAGACATCTCATGCCTAATCAAATGAAATACTTAGACATCACATGCCTAACTATTATAAACCCCGCATTTTAGTCTCATTATCGAAAACTCTTTTCAATATCAAGTGAGACTAAACCGCTAGATTTATAACATTCATTCAGTCATCTCATAACTGTTTGTGAATTCCAATTATTGTATCCCATTCCGGATAAATAGAAAATATTAAACTTTCCGATCGAACATTCGAACACCCAAGTTTTCCCGAAACCGTTCAACACATGAAATAAATTCAAAGACATTCACTTCATGCCTCAGTACCAACGGTCCAGCCGTAGAAAGGTCAAGCCAACGCCTCACATGTGGCACGCCGTACTGCCCCAAACCCTAAGGTTCAAAGGGCAGTTCAAGACGGTCACATAATCGAGTTAAGGTTTGTTGTCTTCTAGAGGGACCATCGCGTTACTTGCACTACTTAGAACGTCATTAAACTACGGAAAAGTCCAACAATTGGAAATTTCCCGGCAGGGAAAAGATTGGGTATTTACATCCGGTCGAACCTTTTAACATATTCTAAATATCCCGAAAACACATAGACAAAGTTCGAAATTTCTGATCGAATCATCGAAGCTCTAAAACACCCCAGAAAACTCAACTCTTGAGTGAAAATTAAAAATTCCCAGAAAACTCAGCACCTGAAAACATGAATTACTGTGCAAAAATTGAAGGCAACTCCCATCATTTGGCCGCGGAACCGCCGCAGAAGCCAGGCTTCTGCCGCGGTTCCGCCGCGCATTGGACATATCATGAGGTAATTTTTGCACTGTAATTCTTAGAATTCCCTGCTGAATTTTTTAAGCATTTTTAATCTGGAAAAAACCCAGATTTTGAAAAAAGTTCAGAGAGCAATTTGGGTAAGGGTTTCGATGTTCGTTCGGATTTCAAACGTCGTCTACACTTCGTCTAAGGCTCTAGCTAGGCTCTGATACCACTGTAGGGTTCCTAGGCACACACTAGAGGTCTCATAAAGCATCAACCATGCCAAATTCAAATTTTACAAGTGCCGAGAAACCCTAATACGGATCGTTAACCAGAGTTTAGGCGAAAAGTGAAACTAGTTAACAACTTAACTAAAGGAAAGTTACTACAACCTTTGTAGATCCGGTTCTCCACTTCCTTAGATCCACGTAGACATCCTCTTGCTGTCCATATCGGATCCCGGACTCTAGCATCGGCTTCATCGGAGAAATAGGCGGGCTAGGTCGTCGGCTTTGATGCCGAAGATGATCTACGTCGAGGCAACACAAGATCAAGCTCCAACTTCACCAAGCAATGAAACTTGTGAAGAAAACACCCTATACTACTTGGCAAGAGGTAAAGGATGAAGAAATAGGAGGTGGGTTCACTTTAGAATTGGATTTCTCACTCTTTTACTCAATATGCCATTAATGGATTCAAGCTTTCTTCTTGATCAAGAGGAAGAAGATGAAGATAGAATATGATAAGTGTTAAATTAAAAATGAAAATAATATGAATACTTATCATATACTAACCATGGTCAAGTGTAGAGAGTAAACTAGGGTTAGGTGAATGGTTAGGTTAAGAGAAGAAAACAAAAATGGTCAAGGTTTCAACCCTTCATGAAGCTTCATGAAAGAAACAAGAAAAGCCACCATTTCCATTTTCTTTTCCAAAATCAATAATCAAAATAAATAAATGAATAAGTAAACAAAACCCTAACCATTCATATAACCATGGATTAATCTTTACACAAACACAAGTTAGCATGTATCATCAAACATGATACAATCAAGTGCACACAAAAATATATCACATATACAATGTGCACATCAAGTGAGAAAATCCTTTTAAAATGAACCAATACTAGTTAATGAAAAGTAATATATCAAATATATAATTATACATTAAATCATTAAATCAACACTTGATTCAATGATCCGGTCATGTCGCACATAACCGACTAGTATTCAATGTATCGACTTATCGAATCAATCTTCGATTCGATAACTAGGTTATATCGCATACAACCAATCGAAACATTCAACGCGAGAATGAAATACGGTATCACATACACGCATTATTCTCGGTCCCGCACATATCTCATATGCGCTCCTATTTCGTTTCGCTTGAGCCAGGAAACCTCTGTGTAGGACTCTAAAGACTCGTCAATACGCCGGCAGCAGATGATGATTATATCAAGCACCCACAAGCCGCAAGCGGTCTGCCAAACGTAACGGCCACCCGGGTATTGAGCGATCAGAAGATCGACGAGCAAGCCCGCTCACACTCCTGTGAATCCAACCAGTAACACTTACCGTACAGTCCGGTCTGTTCGTCTGATATGTCGCATATCAAGTCTAGGGGTGGTAAACGTCAGACCCCAGTAACCGATAAGTCGTGCCGATGTGAGGCTCATAACGGGTCGAGAAACTACTGGTAACACTTACCAGCAAATCTCTGATCAGCCCTGGCCAGGTACTTCCCTGTTACGGCCAATCGAGCACAGCGCAACATCAACCCCCAATACCGGGAGAGACGAAACCCCTCCTATCGCTCATTGCCTCCATGTGACTCGGGACTATACCCAAAAGCCACCATTTTGCACGCCCTCATGGACGTGGTAAGGTGGAGATCAAAGCACAGTGGGAATCACACAAGACTCTATGACGATCTTGGGTCTACAGACTAACCTGCACAAGTGTCACCTGAGAACTGCCATCTGACGTGAGGTATAATACCATCTGGGAGTTCTCGGCGAGTCCGTCCAGTGTACCCAGTCTCCACTGAGCACCCGTATACCATCTCTGATATCAAACACCAATGGATATGGGATCATCCATCGCCCATCTCATGGGTCGAGAAGCGTATACGCTAGTCTACTCTGGTATATCGATGCCCCGTTGATTAGTGTCAAAGATATGAGTTTACCGCAATCAGAAACGGCGTCGCTTCGCAGCTAGCCGGTGAGTACGGGTCGATCCACAGAGACGGGTAAATTTCTTTTATGTGTTTTAACGAGTTGATTCAAAATGTCGTTTTGATTGGTTTATAAAAATCTATAAAAACTAGATCTAATTAATCTAATTGAGAGTCTTGCTAGGGTTAGGCTTAGGGGAAGTTTTGGAGATTAACGTTTTTCCTCACCGCTTTCAATGCCTTCATTTTTAGATCTATTAGATGTTAATGTAATTATTAATAAAGTGGATCCAAATCTTTTGGGAAGATGTTTCTTCCTCTAGATTTGTAACCTTCCTTTGTTGATAATTACCCTAACCCCTACGGAAAACGCGCGCAACCGGCCCTTTGTACTACGGTTCATCGTTACCTCGATGGGTAGGATGCCGCAAGGAGCGGTTGTGCTCGTATGCGTGGAGTTTAATTCATTAGGTGAAAGTGGCATTGAAAGGGGTGAGAGATCTCATCTCTCAACCCTTTCCCTAAGGCTAATCCTAACAAGCGAGGAGATTACTCGCTCATTAGGGGATGAGAAAACATTTTAATTAAAAGAAACAGAAATAACATACCTTCCTAAGTTGACGGCTCCCTCCAAACAAGAAGAACAAATCTGAATTTATCTCTCAGAAATTCTGAAATTATTGATTGAAAAGAGGCATCCGGTTTTACAATTTTAGATTACAATTTATAAGTAAACAAAAGAATTAGGGTTTCAGAGTCTGGCAGATGTGAAATTACGGATTTGCCCTCGAAAAATCCCAACACCCGCACCGACGCACCGACACGCCAAAAATCCACCGATACGGGCTTTGAATGGCCGCGGATCCGCGGCAAATGTTAGCTTGGGCCGCGGATACGCGGCCCTTTGGTGGGCTTGGGTCACCAACTTTCTGCACATGGGTTGTATTTTCTTGAGCTTCCTAGTTTCATATGTATTTTCTCTGTTGGGCTTCTGGGCCTTCTCCAGATCTTCAGTGAAAACTTGTTCGTATCTTTTGACCGTTCACTTGTCATTTTGGACCTTGCACTGTTCTTCGTCTAGGCTTGACTAGGATCCGTCTAATTGTTGGTCAAAAGTCCCTTTTTCTGTTGTTTTGTGTCTTTTTCACTGTATTTGCTCCAGAAACCTGTATCCTGTAATATGCAACAAACGTGCGTCAAGAGTACCTATTTATTTATAAAAAGGATAAGAATAGGGGAATGGAAAATGCAAGATTATGGTCTGAACAAATACCCCCAAACTTATCTTTTGCTCGTCCTCGAGCAAACTTATTATTTTATTCACTAAAATCCTAACCACACTTTCGCAGGGAAACGCGATTGCACTGAGCATGTGCAACAAGCCGTTAAACCTCTAGGTGTCCCTAGTAGGAGGAGTGTTGTCTCCTGAGGGTTTTCAGCGGATTACACCCACAAAATCCTATCAACTTGGCCCATTGACTTTTGTTTTCCAATTAGGTTTTCTAATAAGGAATTCTATTATCTTTTGACTCGCAAATTATCCACCCATATTCTTCACGCTTCCTCATTATTTAACTTAAGATTATATATGTTATGTAGACCTACTTAGCTTTCGGCATCTCTTAAGTCTTCCTTTTAGGGTTTCATCTCTACTTAGGAATTTTTTTTATCAACTCTATTAAAGATACAAATTTTATCTTTCATTCCTTTCTCTTATCTAAGTTCCAATCACATACCCCTACGTGTGTGTATAGATCACCCCTACACTTGGAAATTCAAATCAAGCAATCGTACTTTCGTCCATTGTCCAAAGCACTTATTAATTCGTGAATTTTGAATTTCGCTTACACATCCTTCATGCGGCTGTTAATACTTCTTGAGGTACCAACAACCGATTACAAGATGCGTTAGCACATTAAAGCGTACTTCCTAGTTTTGCAACACCCAATGCTTTAGCAGTGACTCCCAAACCAGTTGGTCTAAGGCACTAGGTGATGAAGCACCCTCGCTAAATATTTTTCTATTTTTGCAGCCTTTAGTAATCACAAAAACCAGTGTCCATTTTTTATTCTTTATTCACACTTATATATTTTTTATTTTCATCATACTAAGGACTTTAGACAAGAGCATTTCAAGGTCTCTTCTACTATTCCAAGTTTCAAGGTGCGTGATTGTGCAAATTGTAGGGTATACGTTTTCAGAATCTAGATTTAAGCTAGGAACTATTTTTCAAACTTATACTCTAATAAGAACTTCAATACTCTTCCCTTGTTTCGACTTAGCCCAAGAAGTGAGCCAAAAATTTGCCTATTTCTAAATAAACTACAAAGGCATATACTTTCTACCGTTAAACTTTAAGGAAGGTTATCTTTAGGGTTTTTAATTTACTACGTCAAAGATCTAGTTGTTCCTAGCCAGTTAACCTATCTGTCAAACTCTAGTCAATTAGCCAAAATTGAATACAATAATTTTTATAATTTTTGAAATTTTTCAATTTTTATGGGTTTTCAAATAGGTATGCAAATGCAAAAATATGTACAAATGAATGCGAAGGAAGAAGACATACCGAGCATAAATACCCCCAAACTTGAACTTGACAGTGTCCTCACTGTCATACTAAACCAAGAGGGTCAAAATACCGGCACTTCCCTGTTTATTTATTTATAATTTTTTATTGTTAAGAAAAACAAAAATATATACAAAAAGGCCCTCCCCAAAACTTCATTTAAACTATGTTAGACATTACTGCCAAACTTTGCATCGACCAAACGTCAACACCAACCATTTGAAAAATTTATCAGTAAAGAGTATTGGTTGGTGGAAGAATAAGTTGTGGCGGTCCAAAAAGAATTGGGGAAGATAGAAGTGGTGGTATGGAAGGTGTGGAAACGAATATACATGAGGTGGTGATGCATCAACACGAGAATGTAAATGATCAGCAATCAGTGGAGTGTTGGCATTCTCGTAGCTTATTAAAAGAAATGGGGGTATTTCAACTTCTAAAGGAGGAGGTTGACTCACCACAATACCCCCAAGATGTTCCTGTGTGTCCTCTAGTGACTTGGCACCATCCATCAATTTTGTATGATATTTAATTATGAGGGAATTTATCTCCTCGATGTCCGCCATGGTCCAACTGAAAGCTTGCCGCCTATCTTGTAAGACCATTAAGAGGGCGTTCTCTTGCTCGAGGGCTAGAGAAGCCGATATGATAATAGGAAGGGTCTCATTCTCACCTATGTAAGCATATCTAAGGTGAGACGGCAAGGGCGTGAGTTCGAGTTTCAGAGGCGAAAGAATCATTGCGGAATCTACCTCGAACTCAAAGGACTCCAACACGGGTTCGAAATCACTGCAGACAACCGATTCGGATGTCTCGACTAACTCATCCACAAATTCAAAAGACTCATATTCGGGCTGTGAGTCGTCATCATCCAAAAAAGTGAAACATTCATAATCCATATCGGTTGTGTCAACTGTGGTAGGCTCAAGGAGGGACGCACTAGTGGCGTCAAAACTGTTTTCATCAAACAAGAATCTTTCAAGCTCGTAGTCCTCCTGCGTGATTTCGTGAATAGAGCAAACTTCCCGTGTACTAGTTTTTGGTACGGGGGGCAGACTTCCCATCTTATAAATATTGAACTCACTAGACATCTTCCCGAAGGATAGAGTCATGGAGCCATTGCGACAGTTTATCACGGCATTGGAAGTGGCCAAAAATGGTCGACCGAGAATCACCGGAATTTGGTTTCTTGGGTTAGCAACAGGTTGTGTATCCATAACGATAAAATCAACGGGGAATATGAACTCCCCCACTTTGATCAACACATCCTCTAGCTGACCCCTAGAATGGGTGATTGATCGATCAGCCATTTGGAGAGTACAACGAGTGGGTTTCAACTCTCCAACCCTTAATTGTTCGTACACGGAGTAGGGAATCAGGTTAACACTAGACCCAAGATCTAAAAGTGCTCGATTAATTTTCTTATCCCCAATTGTGATGGAAATCGTAGGACAGCCGGGGTCCTTTCGTTTTTGGGGTAAGGTTTGATGGTGGTTAATAGCATTGCTCACTGCACTAACCACTAGCACTTTCTTGGGTACTTGAGATGCTTTTCTCTTTGAGGTGCATAAGCCCTTTAAGATTTTCGCGTATGAAGGGACTTGTTGGATTGCATCTAAGAGAGGTATATTTATGCTAACCTGCTTAAATAACTCCACAATCTTCTCCACTTGTGCAGTTGGCTTATTGGGACTCAACCTGTTTGGAAATGGTGCATTTGGAAAATTTGTTGAGTCAAATGTCTGTGGAGTAGGAATGGATCCCGGTGTAGATGTGTTCGTGTTGTGAGAAATGGGTCCGTTCGAGCTAGAAGAAGTAGAGCCGTGTGAAGGGTGGAGAATAGGCTCTAAAGAAAAAGGTGAAGAAGAAAGTGAAGAAAATGAAGAAGGGGAAGGTGACGATGGAGAGGAAGAAGAAGAAGAAGAAGAAGAAGAAGAAGAAGAAGAAAAACCACCGGCGGGGATGTCATCACTAGTTCCCACATTATTTTGCAACACTCTTCCGGATCTCAACGTGGTCACCGCATTTACATTGTGATTGTGATATGCGTTTTGTGGGTGACCAGGATTTGGCAATGGTTGAGATGGAAGCTTTCCCCTTTCTCTCTTGCTCAACGCAGCAGTTAATTGTGCAATTTGTGCCTCAATAGATTTGATACTTTGATCGTGTGAGGCATTGTTATTCATTAAATATTGAACATAACTTTCAAATCTTGCTGCGGATTCTGTAGATTGCTTGAGAAATGCTTCTAGACTCTTCTCGAGCGAGATAATCTTATCATCATTAGGTTGAACCAAATTGTTCGTTTGATAAGGTTGTTGTTGGAAAGGTTGCTGGTTTTGAGTTTGTAAAGGTGCTTGTTGTTGTTGTGGAGGAGGAGGTCTTTGAAAATTATTATTTCCTTGGACTTGTTGATTTTGGTTCCAAGCGAAATTTGGGTGACTCCTCCACCCCTGATTGTATGTCGAAGAGTACGGATCGTTTCTTTGTCGTTGCTGAAATGCAGCATTGACTTGATCCTGTCCTTGAATAGGTGCATTATAAGGACACTCTTCGGTTAGATGCGATGGATTCACACAACAAGCACAAACAGTTCGTGTGGGTAGAGTAGGGGCAGGAGAAGACGATGAGATTTTGGTCTCAATGGCTTCTAGCTTTTTCATAAGTGAGGCCATCTCGGCCTTCATAGCAATCGATATATCTATTTGATGTATGCCTGCCCTAGATTGACCAACAGAAGAAGATGTTGTGGTCTTGGAACTCTCCCACTGAATTGTTTGCTCACTAAGATCCTCAAGAAACTGCCATGCTTCGTCACTAGACTTGGAGAGAAAATGACCTTGACATATTGTTTCTAGCAACTGCTTCGTTGCTGCGTTCAATCCCTCGTATAATGTTTGGCAAAGTTGCCAACTTTCTATCCCATGATGAGGGCATTGAACAAGTAGGTCTTTAAATCTCTCGAAGCACTTCCAAAATGGTTCGGAAGGAAGCTGTGAAAATTGTATAATCTCGTTTCGGATTCTAGCAGTTTTGTGATGATGATAGAACTTTTTCAGAAAAGCTCTCACAAACTCGTCCCAATTTCTAATGGAATGTGATGCGGTGCTGTATAGCCACTTCTCGGCTAGGTCATATAAGGTAAAAGGAATGACCCTTAGCCTTATTGCGTCATCACTTAATTGGGTTGTTTTCATCATAGCGCAAACGTTTTGGAATTTATTAATAAAGATATATGCATTTTCGGATTCCAAACCATGAAATTTTGGCAGCATATTGATGAAATGTGGTTTTATTTCAAAGTTGTCCCCATTTGCCGGTGGGGGTGAAAGACATGTAGGTAAAGAAGTGCGAACGGGGTAGAAGAGATCCTGGAGCGCAACTCGTGCGGGCGCTACAACAGGCGGAAGATTCGGGTTATTCGCACCTGGCGGAGGTGGAATCATTCCCGTCGGTAAGGTATCGTTGGGGTTAAATCCCGACATACCTTCGAAAGAAGAATTTGAAGGTGGAGGTAAGGAAATGGACGGAATGTCGACGAAGGGCTCGTCGAAGGGTCCGTCGGTCGGTACCAACGAAACACGGACTAATCGGGCGTTAGTATCCCTAGTCCAAAGTGACATACACTAAAAGGGATAGTGTAGTCAGAAAAAAAAGGAAAAAACAGAATGTTGGGGTAAGATAACGTCAATGAAGGAGAAATGGTGGAAGTGAGGTGCAAGTTTTCTTAGCGGCAAGTTGCAAGTTTTGAAAAGATTTTTCTTTATTTTTTTTTATTGGAGAGTTTTGCAAGAAGGTTTTAGAAAATGGGACTCGTGACACAAATGTATCAACCACACATGCACAATCAGGCCTAGATCTAGGGTTGCCTAGGTCTGCTAGACAGCTCCTAACTAGGGCTAGAAATAGGACCTCAAACCGCCTCTTCACGGAAAAATACGGCCAGGTAAGTGGGAAGGAACCACCACTACAGTGGGCCTAATTAATAACCACTAGCCTAGACACCGCAAAGTCGGTTAGGATAAACGGCCGATGCCTATACTAGTCCTTTTCCTATTGAGCTCGATGTCCTTAGGTCTGAGTCTAATCTTTTTTTTAATTAATTGTGGTCGATGCAAAATGCTTTAGGTGTTTTCTGGGGTCCTGGGAAGGGTGATGAAATCCCCACCCAATCTGAGTTTGGTCAATTAGCCCCTTAAGTCCAATTAAATTATGCAAAACAAAAATTCACTTGCATTCAATTTTAGCGCGGCGCAAAGAAACCTGCAGCAAATATGTTATTTAGAAGGGGGTAGAAGATTTTTTTAGCGCAAAGAAACCTGCAGAAAATTTTTACAGTGGAGATATGTAGGTTGCAGAGGGGAAGAAAAGAGAGCAAACCGTGCAAAAATGATGCGCTGACGTGGCAGGCAGAGCGCGGATCCGCGGCGGGAGGCCTCTTTTGCGGCGGAAGCACGGCGGGGAAGTGGGATTAGCCTCTGGAAATTTTTGTACTGTTCTGTACTTACAATTCCTCTCTGTTCTTATGCTCCTTTTTCTGTTTTGACCTTCTGTGAAACTCCAGATCCGCGATGCTTTGCTGTTCCTGCAAGATTCAAACGAGAAACCCTTCAAACAGATCAAAGTTGATAATTTTTGTATTTTTTTATATTTTTAGATTTTTATAATTTTTTTTAAAATTTATATCAACCCGAAAATTCACTAAAAGAAAAATTACGCCGTCCCCGGCAACGGCGCCATTTGATTAGTGTCAAAGATATGAGTTTACCGCAATCAGAAACGGCGTCGCTTCGCAGCTAGCCGGTGAGTACGGGTCGATCCACAGAGACGGGTAAATTTCTTTTATGTGTTTTAACGAGTTGATTCAAAATGTCGTTTTGATTGGTTTATAAAAATCTATAAAAACTAGATCTAATTAATCTAATTGAGAGTCTTGCTAGGGTTAGGCTTAGGGGAAGTTTCGGAGATTAACGTTTTTCCTCACCGCTTTCAATGCCTTCATTTTTAGATCTATTAGATGTTAATGTAATTATTAATAAAGTGGATTCAAATCTTTTGGGAAGATGTTTCTTCCTCTAGATTTGTATCCTTCTTTTGTTGATAATTACCCTAACCCCCACGGAAAATGCGCGCAACCGGCCCTTTATACTACGGTTCATCGTTACCTCGATGGGTAGGATGCCGCAGGGAGCGGTTGTGCTCGTATGCGTGGAGTTCTAATTCATTAGGTGAAAGTGGCATTGAAAGGGGTGAGAGATCTCATCTCTCAACCCTTTCCCTAAGGCTAACCCTAACAAGCGAGGAGATTACTCGCTCATTAGGGGATGAGAAAACATTTTAATTAAAAGAAACAGAAATAACATACCTTCCTAAGTTGACGGCTCCCTCCAAACAAGAAGAACAGATCTGAATTTATCTCTCAGAAATTCTGAAATTATTGATTGAAAAGAGGCATCCGGTTTTACAATTTTAGATTACAATTTATAAGTAAACAGAAGAATTAGGGTTTCAGAGTCTGGCAGATGTGAAATTACGGATTTGCCCTCGAATAATCCCAACACCCGCACCGACGCACCGACACGCCAAAAATCCACCGACACGGGCTTTGAATGGCCGCGGATCCGCGGCAAATGTTGGCTTGGGCCGCGGATACGCGTCCCTTTGGTGGGCTTGGGTCACCAACTTTCTGCACATGGGTTGTATTTTCTTGAGCTTCCTATTTTCATATGTATTTTCTCTGTTGGGCTTCTGGGCCTTCTCCAGATCTTCAGTGAAAATTTGTTCGTATCTTTTGACCGTTCACTTGTCATTTTGGACCTTGCACTGTTCTTCGTCTAGGCTTGACTAGGATCCGTCTAATTGTTGGTCAAAAGTCCCTTTTTCTGTTGTTTTGTGTCTTTTTCACTGTATTTGCTCCAGAAACCTGTATCCTGTAATATGCAACAAACGTGCGTCAAGAGTACCTATTTATTTATAAAAATGATAAGAATAGGGGAATGGAAAATGCAATTTTATGGTCTGAACACCCGTCTCGATACACCCACGACTAGGGACCTTGAAGGATGTACTTATGGACTACCATGTCCCCACTAGTATGATCTACATCATAGTCCAGGTAGTCAAGTACACATCCTAAGGGCTTTACCAACATGTAACTATAAGACAGTTTAAAGAGACTGGTATACATGTTAAGATAAAGAGCAACCAGATAGCATACTATCATATCGAGCAAGAAAGTCATCTCTATATATGTCCAAGCATCTAATATAATATACATCATATGTACAATACTGGCCTCTAGGGCATACATACAACTAACACCAGGCATCTTAACCACAGAGAATCAAATGATCTCTTATACAGAGTATCATTGACGAAAGCAAAAGACAGAGCTCGTTTCATAAGCCGATATCTTGAGGACGCATCTTCAGGTGTTCGACGGGATTTGAAGTAGTCTATAAAGACTTTTCTGCAATCCGTAACCTTTTCCTGGTCTTTTATTTGCAGAGTCATTTGCTCGATCGCTCCCTTTTCTTCGGACGACTCCGGAGATATTTCTGCCGGTGCAAGGACCCGACGGCTTTGCACAACGATCCTTACGTCATCGAGGTTCTCGTCGGCCAGTTCTTTAGCGAGCTTGGCTAGTGCATCCGCCTTGCTATTTTCCGCACGCGGTATACTTTCCAGTGTGTAGGAGGGAACTTGAGTCAGTAATTGCTGTACTCTTTCGCCGTACTTCATCAACTCTGGCATGCACGTTTGATAGTCGCCGTTTACTTGACTAACGACCAGTTGGGAGTCTCCGTATATGAGGAGGTTTTCAATTCCCATGTCGATAACGATCTCGAGACCTACTATCAAAGCTTCATACTCGGCTTCATTGTTTGTCCTCGGCTCTGTTAAGGAGAAGGCAAAGCGCATTATCCCTCCTTATGGAGTCACGAAGATGAGGCTCACCCCTGATTTGATTATGGGGGTGCTTTGTTTGCGCTTTTTCATGGAAGAGGCTCCATCGAAGTAAAGTTCCCAGCGGGTATCATTATCTCTTCTCTCTTCGTCGATCGTGTCAAACGCGTGTTCGTCCGGCAATTCGCAGTTCAAAGGAGAATCGGGGGGTATCAGATGATCAGCGAGGAAGTCAGCGATAGCCTGGCCTTTCACTGCCTTGAGGGGCCGATAAGTTATCGAGAACTCCATTAAGAGAAGGTCCCATTTAGCAAGCTGTCCTGTTAGTATGGCCTTCGACATCAAATACTTGAGAGGAACCACTTTTGATATGAAATGGACCTCATGTGCCAACGCATAGTGTCTGAGCTTCGTTATTGCGAAGATCAATGCTAGGCAGTGTTTTTCAATGGGGGAGTAGTTGCTTTCTGCCCCCAGTAGAACTCTACTCAAGTAGTAGAGAGCTCTTTCTTTCCCTTGGTCGTTCTCTTGTGCCCATAGCGCGCCCAAAGAACCTTCGAGGGCTGTCGTATACAGGACGAGAGGTTTTCCTTTAACGGGAGCGGCCAGCGCTGGCGGATTCTGCAAGTATTGCTTGATTTCATCTAGTGCGCTTTGGAATTTATGATCCCAGATGAACGGAGTTCCCTTCTTCATTAAGTGGCTGTAGGGGCGGCACTTGCCGGAGAGATTAGCTATAAATCGCCGAATATACGCGAGCTTCCCTTGGAAAGACCACAATTGCTTGAAAGTCCTTGGCGGAGGCATTTCCATAATCGCCTTGATCTTTGACGGATCTATCTCGATGCCTAGGAATTTTCTCGAGGAAACTCCGAACGCGCATTTGAGAGGGTTCATCTTCAAGTTGTATTGTCGAAGGCGTTGAAATACGATCTTCAGATGTGTCACGCCCCGCTTCCCAAAATACGGAATACGAGGGGTTGACAAGGCCAGCCATGCTCCTACGGTCAAGGAAATATCCTGCCATAGTCACACTTCGGCTTCTAGCTTTACGTGGTAATCAGTAAATAATGCGCAGGTAATGAGAAATGCAGTAACTGAAACAAAACAATACAAAGAACTGACCTGATGGAAAACAAAAGGGTATAACTCTGGATAGCTAATCGAGATGTCCGTGATGTACGTCTAGTCCTGGTCCAGGCTATATCCACTCCTCACTCTGAGCATGCATACTCAGGTCGTCAGAGCGACACAATAGCAATATATATATATAGGTACAAGTGACAACTCGAACAGTGATAATAGATATATATAACAGTAAATCAAGACGGTATAGGTATGAACATGCAGTAACCAATGAAGTGTCTAATAGATCAGGTGAACAGTAAAGCAGTAAAATAGTATGCCAGGTATGTCAACACGGTAAGTAATGTATATCAATGCCATTATCCCTATCAGTCTCTAAGTCTCACTGTACAGGTCACTAAGCCTATCGTCAGTCCAAGTGTGAGAGTCAACCACTCGCGAGTGTCCTCCACCCAAGGGTAGGACCCAAGGGCAAGGGACCACGGGCCCAAAACGTAACTCACAGTAATAATCATGTACCCTGTAAATCTCCATATATCTCCATATATATAAGCCGGCATAGGACTCCCGAGATTCTGTTAAACTCACACTCAAACTACCCCACACCCCGTGGTCTACATCAAACGCTAACCATAACCTCAAATACCAGTCGGTCCATAACAAGTCTGCGCGAGAACTGGAGACAGGATCTCCATCAAGCACATCCCGACTAATACTCAAGATAAATGGCAGTGTCTGGTGCCTTATCTGTGACACTCATGCAAGAGCTTCCATAAGTGTCCCATACCACTTATAGTCACACGTATACGCGTCCCACAGACGTCGACAATGCAATAGAATAATAAGGTTCACTGATTGTGTACAAGTACGTGTCACTTTCACTTATTCACTCATGCACGAACACTAACGTACTTGCCACAATCATCACTAATACCTAACACTGGGTAATGCACATGATCACTAGGTTATCAATGCAGTGACATATGTATGATATGATGAGTAAACAGTATGTAAAGTATGATTAGGATGTCATAAATCAGTATTCTACTACTTGCATAATTTATCATAAATCATACGTGTATAGTTTAGCGAAACGATGAATGGGGGTTAAATAGTATGTTTGAATATCTATCCAGCGAGTTTGGTTTCACATCAATCGGGTTTCAGGATCACTAGTTATGGCCATTTCATTTTAAACGTTCACGGTTGGAAATCCGGTTTCAGAATCGGAAGTCCGTTTCGCAACGCATTTTAACCCTAGTAGGGATCAGAATTTAGCGATGCTACAGTTGAATGATATCTAGAGTTTTCAATAAGGTTTTCAACTCAATAGACGGATTCTCAATCGCGTCTGTACGTCAGGAGTTATACACTGTTCAATACTAGTATGTCTAATTCTGATTCTGTTGGGACTGTTATACGTCCCGATCTTTTAAATTACAGATTAAATAGAAAACGATGACGAAACAGAATGAAACCACTTGAGTTATCTAGCTAACAGATTCACCTATAATAAACAGCAGAGTTCCGCAACATACGAGTTAAGGAAACAAGGTGGTACCCATTACGGGACAGTAAGCAATAATCAGAGTCGCTCTGGACTGCAGTCCAGAGTCGCACTCCGAACCAAATATAATCACAATATAAGTACAGAAACCATTAGAAACTTACATAGGGTTATATTTCGTTGAGTCGTCTTCGATTTAAGCCCTCGAACGCATCATTCCAGTAAGTACATAATTTACGGTGATTTTAACCATTTTCAGATACGAGAAATTTCTAGTTTTACGGGTATACTTGGGGTTATTCGTTATAGTCACCAACAGTCGTATTATCCAGTGAAATTTATACAAGATGTTCGTCACTACATGAGCCAACATAAACAATCCAATTCCGTCAAAATAGATGAATAATCTCATTGGGATCATGTATCGAACAGGTATAGCACATAATCAATTGGATATTGTGAACTTGTAATCTATGTGATATAAGTTTGTAATTCGAATAGATTAGCATGTAGAAAGTAAAAGTACTTGCCTGGAGACGCACGGCAGCAAAGTACAGTACGGGCACGGCAACGGCGACAAGGTTTGGCTTTGGCTTGGCTCTGCTTGAACTTGGCTGCACAAGCTCAGCGATGGTGACGGTGGCTAGGTAGGGTTCGTCGCAGTGACTCAGGGGTGATCCTGGTGACAAGGAGCGGTGGTCCAGGGGGTGTCGCCGGTTGGGGTGAAGTCTCGGGGTCCAGCGAGAAGCTTGGAGGAGACGTTGGTCGTCGTGGTGTAAGGTGGTGTGCAACAGCGGTGGCTATTGGTGGGCAATCACCGTCGAAGTGGGTCGCGGTGGCCAGAGGTGGCTCGTGGGAGGTTGTTGTTGGAGAGAGGGAGAGAGAGAGTTAGGCAGAGGGAGAGAGAGAGTTAGGCAGAGAGAGAGAAAGACACACACAGAGAGGGGAGACAGAGAGAGAGATGTAAAGAGAGAGAGAGAGAGAAACAGAGGTTGAGAGAAAGAGAGAGCCAGAGAGAGAGAGAGAGGAGACAGAGATGATGGCGACGATGATGATGATGATGGTGATGGTGATGATGATGATGCGGTCGACGATGGTGGTCGTCGGGAAGGAGCTCGAAGCTCGGAGGAGGAGGAGGGCAGCGGTCAGGTGTGCAGGCGAGGTGATGGGTGCGATGAGGGTTGAGGACGAGGGTGGATGCGGCGAGGCGGAGGCGAGCGACGGTGAGGGGATGAGGTGGAGGCGAGCGACGGTGAGGCAGTCGAGGGCGCGGCGTGGGTTCTAGAGAAGAAGCGGGAAGATAAGAAAAATGGAAGAAAGCGAGAGAGAGAGAACGTGAGGGGAGAGAGTTAGGAGTTTGAGGGTGTGAGGGAGAAGGAGGAGGTTGAATGGATCGAGTCGTGGGGTGCGTGAGTTGGGGTAATGGCTCTGCGACGTGGGCGCGAGCGCGGGCGGAGGAAACGGATCGGGGGAGCAGGGAGGGGGAAATCTGGAGAGAGCCGTTGGGGAAGAAGAGGGAATAAGCGGGTCGGGTTGGGTGAGCGGGTCGGGTGAAGAGGGAGAGTGGGCTGAGGAGAATGGGCCAGAGCAGAGGAAAGAAATTAAATGGGAAAAAGAAAGAAGTGGGCCGGGTGAGTTTGGGCTGGGTTTTTGGAGGAAAAGAAAATAAGTTTATTTAAAAGAAATGGGCTGCTGGGATTGGGTGTCACGGGCTGGGCCGGGGTTAAAATAGAATAAAAGAATAGAAAGGGGCCGGGCTGCTTTAATAAAATGAAATCAATTTAATTTCGTGGGCTGAGGAAAGGAGCTTGGGCTGAGAAAATATAAAAGGGATTGGGATTAGGGTTCGGGGTTTAGAAGAAATAAAGTTATAAATAAAATTCAAGAGTAACAAAATACAGATATTGGTATAAACAGGGGCTGGGTATTACAAGATGCTCTAGATGTTCCTCGTATGATTTGCTTTTAACTACGAGGTCGTCGATTAACATTCGACGATTTCATGTATGAGATCATCGAAGATCTTCATCATGGCCCTCTGATAGGTGGCGCCGGTGTTCTTTAGACCAAAGGGCATCACCCTGTAGCAGAATATGCCCAGAGGGGTCCGGAAAGCGGTGTGCTTCTGGTCCTCGGGATGCATCTTTATCTGATTGTATCCTGACGAGCCGTCCATGAAGGAGAAAACTTCATGAGTGGACATATTGTCTATCATCATCTCGGTGACCGGTACTGGGAAGTCGTCCTTCGGGAAGGCTTTATTGAGATCCCAAAAGTCCACACATATGCGCACCGTCCTATTCTTCTTCATCACTGGGACGATATTGGCGATCCAGTCAGGATATTGAACCTCTTGGATGAAGCCGGAGTCGATTAGCTTCTTGACATCGGCGTTGATGCTCATCTCAAGCTCGAGCTGCATTCTTCTCGGTGCTTGTTTGATCGGCTTGACATCCGGTGATATCGCCAATTTGTGTACAGCAATCTCTGGATCTAGTCCTGGCATCTCGGAATAGTTCCATGCAAAGCAATCTTTATGCTGCATGAGCACGTCCTTTAGCGTAGCCACCCTTTCTTCAGACAACAGCTCACTGACGAACGTCGGCCGTGGGTCATTGGCCGTCCCCAAATCAATTTTCTTGAGGTTATCTACAGTAGTATGTATCCCATCTTCCAGCTCGTCCTTCATCTTTTTTTCGGCGAGGAAAGCTTGGAATTGCTCTGGCTCTGGTAATGCCTTGATCAATTAATCTCTCGCCTCTTTGGATAGCAGAAAGGCGTCGAGAATGCTTAGCTGCGAAGGTAGCTTTCTCAAGTGTGTCAGAACGTTGTAGTCCACCTTACTTTCCTTTGGCGGGTCCTTGGCTGTCAGCTTTTCGACGGCTTGGTCATCAAGGATGATATCCTCAGGTACTTTTTCTTTTCCCTTATCTTTTCTATTTGACCCACTGTTCGAGGGCCCAAGATTCTTTTTGGGCAGCGTACGATTGCGCAGCTGAATATTTTCACAGGTCTTCGGTTCTTCCTCTTTTCCCAAGGTGGATTCTTTAAAGAGAGGGCCAAGAGTCATTTCTTCATCAGAGTCGCTCCCGAAGGTGAGAACTTGCGATCACCGGCGTTGACCATGCGACAATTGCCGGTAGTTCTTTTACGCTCCTCGGTCATACTTCTTTGCTCCCGACGAGTTTTGCGTTTCATCCGCTTGAAATGTTGTCGATGAGCAACATATCCCTGCCACCATCTTTTAAAAGCGTTGCACTCTTCGGTGGGATGCGCAATCTTTCGATGATATAAACAGTAGCTAGGACGTGTTTCCGCTTCACTAAGAATGTTTCCTTCGAAGGGTGGCAGCTTTATTCCCATCGATATGGCTTTAGCGAACCTTTTCCTCGTCTTAAACCTGTTTTTATTTGCGATGGATGTACTTTGATCTGGCGGGAGTGTCTCAACTCTTTCGTTCAGTCTCCGGCGTTTGGCCTTTTCAAATATGACCATCTCGCGTTCCCGATCAGCTTTGCTTTTAAGAAGAGCTTCGTTCAGGAATGCATCAATTGTTTCGTCTGATGGCCCTAGAAGTTCCGGTTCAGGATTTGCCCCCAGTTTCTTTGTGTAAGGAGCTTCTTCATCGTCTATCGACGAGTGAGAGATCACATGGCAGCTTGCTGCATAACCTTCAGATTCATCCGACGAGTCTCCTCCATTGTCATCATCTCCGTCCTTAAGGACGTGGCTGAGAAATTCTTGGAGTGTGACTGGAGTCCGTGCTTTTTGATTATATTCTTCCAACGCGTCAATTTGTTTTTGCAGGTCCGTGCGCTTGTCACCAGGCTTCATGGGCTTTTTGGTCTTCTTCTTCTTCTTCGAAGACTTTGACGACTGGATGTGAATGCTTTGGCTATCACCACCAATTTTTGGAGTTGGGCGCGGCTTCAGCATCCCCTCAATGATCTCAGGTTCCAGTGGATTCTTCCACCTAATTTCCGGACATGTGTGGAGATCCTTCAGCATTCTTTTATTTTTGGCTGAAAGAGCGACCTCCCATGGAGCTTCTTCTACGAAAGAACACGATGCCCCCGGTGTATCCGTCTTCTTGAGAACGTGCGGCTGAAGCGGGTTCACCTTCCAATTCTCGGATAATACGAATTTGCCCTGTTGGTACTGATCTTCTATCCAGCTTTTAAAGATGTAACAATCTTCGATCGGATGGCCCAACATTCGGTGATAAGGGCAATAGTTAGGATTGCCAATGTCGCCTGGTTGCGCTGGGCGTCTTGGCTCCGGCAGAGTGATGAGCCTGTTGCACAGTGCTAACTCGAATAACCTCTTCGTCTTGTCTCGAGAGAATGAGTAAGGGCATCTCATTTTATCTCCAAGAGATCGAGTTCTATCATTTTGGCGATCAACTGGTCTCAGACCACTGGGCTGCTGTTGAGCATTGGCGACGACGGTCGCTTTCCCCTTTCCCTTCTCGTTCCGCGGCTCCGGCTTTGGAGGAGATGGCCTATGACCCTTCTGGTCCATTTGGGCCAGCTTGTCAATCAACGCCTGGAATGTAGTCGGCTTAAAAAACATCATGAATTGGGAAATAGTTGCATGAGGGTCCAGAGTGCCTATGAACATGCCCACCGCCGGCGCTTTTTCGATGTGTTGTTCGCATTTCAACCAAAGATTCCGCCATCGTATTGCGTATTGAACCCATGTCTCACCTGGCTTCACTCTGACATTGATCAATGCTTTGATTAGGGTGCGCTCGCTAGCGCTTGCGAATCTTTGCGTAAATAACAACTCCATCTCCGCAAATGTCTTGATAAAGTCGTTCGGGAGTTCAGAATACCACTCGAATGCCGTTTCCGACAAGCTGCCGATGAATTGGTGACGTAGCAATTTATCATCACCTCCGGTGTTGCCACATAGAGCCCTAAACTGGGCGACATGCTGGTGAGGATTGCCCGTCCTTTTGTATACATGAAATTTAGGGATCGTATATCCCGGCGGGTACTTTATTTGGTCATACCAGCCTGGATATGGTCACCCAGTTTTAACAACTTGACCAGCCACTTCATTCGCCTGGTGAGCTCGTATTTACTGAGCAATATAGTCATCGAGAGCGGCCTTGGAAATGGTTTCCTCTCTGGCTGCTGAAAGAGCCGGAGGAGGATTCGATATTTCCCCTCTGTCGTCTTTAATGATGATCAGAGGGACTTCAGCTGGAGGTTCCGGCTGTAACATCATTCCAGCCATATCTTGGAACAAGAGAGCCATTCGTTTTATATTGGCTTCCTGTTCCGCAGCCTCTTTTTCTTTCCTCTCGAGCATTCTTCGGAGGAACTCGGTGTCAGTTTCTTGTTCCCGACGCTGCTCCGAGGTCTCTGGATTTTCTTTTGGCCCAGTGAGTGCGGCCATTGCAGTTAGCATCTCCTGAAGCTTCGGCTGTTGTTGTTCCTGAGCCTTTGTTATTGAACGGGTAAGCGGTCGATGACCCGCAGAAGCACGGCTTTCCTCTTTTCTGGAAGCCATATAAACGGTATGTACCATCATGCCCCCGGACTTAGGGCATTTAGATTCAGCGTTTTTACAGTTTGCTACGTTCACAGGGGATTTTCTGACCTCCTTCTCTTTTGAGCAGTTGAAGTCGAGGGGGCCGTTGCAGCGGGCACCCAGGTAGCTGTCGTCTTTGGTGGCTGGTCCTTCTCTTGCCGAACTTTTACCTTTTTCTGTCGGCGAGAGTAATCTTGATCAATTACTGAGTCCTGAACCTGTCGCCAGACTTTGTAAATTTTGGAGGAAAGCCGTTGAGGGGGCTGCTCCGGCTTTGTTTCTGTAACATTCTTAATGGGTGGAGGAGATCTTTTCAGTACGGCGGTGGGTGAATTCCTGCACACCCTGTTAAGCAGCTCGAAGCTGTTCCCAGTTGGAACAGTAGCATTGACTTCCACTGTTAGGGCTGGTGGAGTTAGCCTAGAGGGGGAGTTGCCCCCAGCCTTCCTTACTCGGCGCCAGTGGCGACGTCGAGTATGTCGAGCCTTTGGGATTGTTTCAGCTTTAGGGGAGATTTGGTTATGCCCCATGTCTTGGTGAGGCGCTGCTGGTACCAGCCTCTTGAAGACCGATGTCCGTTGAGCAGCGGTATCCAATCTGTCAAAGACAGACCTTTGAGCAGGAACGGGAGCCGCCGTGGCCAGCCTCGTAAAGATTGATCCCTTGATGGGAGAAGCTTCTTTAGTGACCTCGAGAACAGGAATGGCTATCCGTTTCGGGATGGCCGCTTCAGGTATCATGGGCTTCTTGACGGGCCCATTGGAGTTCAGGATCAGCCTATTGAAGACCGATGCTGCTGGCTTGACATTGGATGACCCGTTGAAAGGGGCCATGGTGGTAGTGAGCCGATTAAAGACCGACTTCTTTTGCGCTTCTTGCGGCAGCGGGATGTTAACGCTCACTGGTGGGAGCATGGTTCCGAAAAACAACCCGGTGGTAACCTGAGTTACCTTCTCTACCGGTATTGTGAACAGGGAGGCCGCCTGGGCCCCATAAGCTACACCTCCAGATGAGGTGGAACGGAAGTTGCAGTTGCAGCTGGAACACTTCGTACAAGTAGACGCCATTGATCTTTCGTTTTCTGCATGGAGTAAGACACCAAATCTTAGTACCTCGTACCCAAGGGCAACCATATCAAACCACGATTCGTTCGCGAACACGACACACGAAGTGTGGAGTGGACAGAGGATAAGGTCCCACCGGGCGTGCCAGAATCTGTTCCCCGCCGAAAAACGCGTGAAGACGCGGTGAACGTCTCGCCTGAATTGCGGGGCAGATGCTAATTGGTGCTATCCGTCCACCTCTCCGAAGATACCAAGTTGATTTATGACACCATGTATCAAAGGTTTAAACGGATGTGGCCGATGTAGCAAACTTCGTCAGATTCCCCCTCGTTTGAGGGGTTTTTTATTGTGGGGACGCTCTTTCCTGCAGGCGCAAGCCCCTGCAGTTAATTACGCTACCGCATCACGATAACCACTTTCTCCTTCTCCAGATGGTCACTTCGTGTCATGGGTGTTTGTTTTTTTTTGGTTGCCCGTGGATTGTATAAGGAGACTAAATTATGTTGTCGCCCATAGGGCGTGGATTAGTCCAAATCCGTATCTTCTTAGATTTGAGTTTGGGGGTTGGGTTTAAGGATACGTTAGCCTTATTTGAGACTAAGATCAACTTAAACGTATGTTAAGGATACGTTAGTCTCATTTTAGACTAAGAACAACTTAACGGGATCGTTTAGATCTAAGAAAAGAGCATTTGGACTCTATTGTTTAGTTTAGGGACATTGCGGTCGTTTAGTTTAAGGACATTACGGTCCATTGTTAGTTTAAGGACATTTCGGTCCATTTCTAGTTTAAAGACATCGCGGTCAAGGTTAAGGACATCATAGTCTGTGAATTTAAGGACCTCACAGTCAAGGTTAAGGACATCGTAGTCCGTGGGCTTAAGGACCCCACAGTCCGTGAAATGTGTGGTTGTCGGGACCCGTCACCTCTCTGAAGACGTTGAAGGATTACAACGACAGATATCAGAGGAGTAAAGAGATGTACCCTCGAACCGGTGTGAGTTGATTGAAAGATCTGTAGTCTAATTTAGGACTAAGATCTGCTAAATATTCATGAGCAGATGGGCTCAATTAGATATAAGTTGAGGACTTATGGCCAATATTGGGCTAAGTCCAATAAATGTTTAACATTTTTATTCTGGCTATTGAGCCTTTATTTGGGCTTGACCCTTCTGACAATATTTTTGTCTTTTTATTGAATGCTGAGCATTCACCGGAGCTCTGGGCTTATTAAAGAACAATTTATGTTCTATCAGCGCAACACGTGGCGCGCTAGGCGCTTTGCGCCAGTCAAAGAGCGCAGTGCGCTTCTGCCAAGTAGTGCACATGTGAAGGATACGTGTCACGCTTGGCGCTAAGCGCCAGATGATGGGCGCATTGCGCCAGTTTATGAGCGCTAAGCGCTAGTCCATGAGCGCATTGCGCTTTCAATTTAGTAGCGTACATATGAGTGACACGTGGTGCGCTTGGCGCTGAGCGCCGGCCCATGAGCGCAGTGCGCTATTTCAGAAGCGCAAAGCGCAAGTTGTTAATTGGCGCATACGTGGTTGACACGTGGCGCATTTTGGCGCTGAGCGCCGGTCCAGAGAGCGCAGAAGCGTTGTTCAAGAGCGCAAGACGCATTTCATGAGCGCAAAGTGCATTTGATCAATTTTATGATCTGGGAACAAATTTATGTTCTTTTAGAAGAGACTTTGTCTTAAGATTTAAGAACAACAGTTCTTATTTTGCAGGAGAGATTTTCAATCTCTTATTTTAATGAAAGGCTTTGCCTTTATAGATACATGATCTGTGAGAAGAATATGTTCTTTTTTTATTTTGTGATGAGATCTTTTGATCTCATTTGTGAAAGACTTTTTGTCTTGAAGATCTATGATCATTTTAAAAGAAAAAAATTCTCCTTTTTATAAGATGATTTTATCTCTGTGTTCATTCATCATCTTTACCTTGAAGAAGTATCTTCTTGCAAGAGCTTGCTCTTTATCTTTGAGTTTCTCAAAGTTTATGGGGGGGGTTTCTCTATATCAGACTTGAAGTCTTGGGGCCTTTATATAGGGAAAGCTGATTTATTGAATCAGTTAAAGAGATCTTTCTCTGATTGATTTGGGGATATTTCCCCACCATTGGATTTTTGATCCTAGGGCTTCTGTTTTACAGAAGGCAATCTTCTTGTTTTTAACAAGATTGAAAGAAAATCTTTCCATAATAGAATTTTAATTCTGCTTAATTAATGATTTATCATTATTATTAGATCTTTTGATCTAACGGTGGGGAATTTTTAATTCCAGCGCTAGCGCACCCGTGCTTTGCACGTGGTGCGCTGCTCAGAGTGCAGCGCGCCTTGCGCTAGCGCACCTGTGTTTGACATGTGGTGCGCTGCTCAGAGTGCAGCGCGCCCTGCGCTAGCGCACCCGTGTTTGACACGTGGCGCGCAGTGCGCCTAGCGCTAGCGCACACATGGTGCGCTGCATAGGGTGCAGCGCACTTGGCGCTGCATCTGAAGCGTCGCTTCAAAATATTTTTTTTTGATATTCGAATTTCAAACAGAGCTTTGCTCTGATTGGGGGAAACATCAGGTATGTACAGATTCCCCCTGCCTAGGGCAGGCCGGGGTTTATTGATTGTGGGGATCCAAATCTCCGGCAGCCACGGACTAAGCTGCTGTTAATTACCCCTCGCTTTTGGAGCGAGAGAACCTCCGATTGACGGGTAAAACCGGTTATACGAACTCAATGTGAAGTACTGGTGCGTGTTTTTTTATACATAACAATAGGGACGTGTTCATTATTTTGTTCCATTTGTAAAATAAGGATATTTTTTTATAAAAAATAAATATTTAAAGAAACACATTTTTTAAATAATTTATTATTTATATTTTATTTTATTTATTTCTCTCTTTTTAAAAAAAAATAGAGAGAGGGGAAGCCCCCCACTCATGTGAGTGGGAGCCTCCCCCTCACATGAGGAAGGGAAGAAGCTCCCACTAAGTGGGAGCCTCCCCCTCACGTGAGTGGGGAAAAGCTCCCATCTGGTGGGAGCTTCCTCTCCCTCGCATGAGAGGGAGCAAGGGCTTCCACTTGGTGGGAGCCTCCCCCTCACATGAGGGGGGCTCCAAAAATAATAATTTTTATTTTTTGGAAGGAGTTAAAACACCAAAACATTTTTTTGTGTGATGGTGTTAAACTCCAAAAAAAATTATTTGGAGTTAAACTTCCAAAACAATGTTATTCGGAGTTAAACTCCCAAATAAAAGGTTTTTATATGGAGTTAAACTCCAAAAGAATTTTTATTTGTGGAGTTAAACTCCAAAAGAATTTAAATGGAGTTAAACTCCAAAAGAATTTTTATTGTGGAGTTGAACTCCGAAAGAATTTTTATTATGGAGTTGAACTCCGAAAGAATTTTAAATGGAGTTAAACTCCAGAAATTTTTTTATAACGGAGTTAAACTCCAAAAGAAATTTTATTGTGGAGTTGAATTCCAAAGACAAAACCTTTTATTTTATTTTTAAAAGGAAGCTCCCACAGACCCTCTTTCATGTGAGAGGGAGAAAGGAGGCTCCTAAGATGGGAGCCTCCCCCTCTCATGAGAGGGAGAAAGGGGCTCCCAAAATGGAAACCTCCCACTCACAAGAGAGGGAGCAACCAAAAATGAAAGCCTCCCCCTCACATGAGAGGGAATAAAGGGGCTCCCAAAATGGGAGCCTTCCACTCCCATGAGAGGGAGTAACCCACAATGGGAGCCTCCCCCTCACATGAGAGGGAACAAAGGGGTTCCAAAAGAATTATTTTTTTAAGGAGTTAGACTCCAAAAATATTGTATGGAGTTAAACTCTAAAAGAATTTTTATTTGTTGAGTTAAACTCCAAAAGAATTTAAATGGAGTTAAACTCCGAAAAAAAAATTATTGTGGAGTTGAACTCCGAAAGACTTTTTATTATGGAGTTTCACTCCTAAAAAGATTTAATATTGTTAGTGTTTATGCCCTAGAAGGCCATTACTGTATCATACTAGTTTGTATATTACTTAATGGAAGCTTGGGATATTCACATGTATATAACAGTCTTGCTAAACATGGTAGTATGCTACTTGGTTTTTCTATCTTAATATGTGAATGTACGTATTGATAGAGCTCTTAGGATCTTGCTTGTCTACCAGCGTTGTGATGGCAGTCACACTAGTAGGGGCTGGGTAGTCTACAAGCACATCCTTATTCAGGTCCCTGGTCGTTGGATTATCGAGTCAGAGCATCGATACTCCGGAGTAGACTAATGTGTACGCTTCTCATCCCAGTTGGGGAGATGGTCTGTCCCACAGCCGTCAGTACGTCGTACTGGAGATAGTATGCAGGTGCTCGTTAGGTTACGGGTACACCGGACAGGACTCACAGGGAACTGTTGGTTGGTTTGATACCAGTCGTCAGTGAGCAGTTCCCAGGTGACATGAATACAGCATAGTCCGCAGACTTGACACTGCTGCTTCGCCTCGAGTGTGTCCCACTGTTCTTAGATTGCTACCCTACCACGGCTCAAATGAGTCGTGCAAACAGGTAGTAGTTGGGTGCAGTCCCGAGCACTTGGAGGCAGTAGCGGTTAGACAGGATTCGTCCCTCCCGGTATTGGGAGTAGATATCGTGCTGTGTCAGAAATCCATTACGCAAAGTCCCTGGCCAGGGCAAGCGAGATTTGCTGGTAGGTTCCAGTAGTTTCTCAGGGTGTAATGGGCTTCCCTCCGACACGACTTATACCGCTATTAGGGGACTGACGCTTGCCGCCCCCCTAGGCCCGATATGCGATAGTCTTGGACGAACGGACCGGACTGTATGGAGATTGTCACATCAGACTCAGTAGGAGTTCGGATGGGTTTCCTCATCGGCCTTCTTATCGACAACTACCTGGGGACCGTTACGTACAGCTAGTGCCGCTTGCGGTCTGTGGTTAAACCCACTGCCAGCGTAGTAGTCGAGTCTCTAGAGTCCCACACAGAGAGTTTCCTACTCCAGGCGAAACGATATAGAGGTTGCATGGTTTTGCGACAAAGGGTTCGGACGCATACGTGCGTTTACGCGCGTACGACTTTCGGACAGTTTTTACCAGTCGGCTTTGGTTTAAGCCAGTTACTGGTATCCGGTTATTGGATTTATACAGTCTAAAGTTTTTCCGTATTTTTACGGATCGGAGGGGCGTTCTCGTAATTACTCGAGAAGCTTCTAGAAGATGGTGACTAAGGAGGGTTATGTGTCATTTGCATTAAATGAGTTTAGTGAGTCATGAGGGTGATTCATGCATATCATTAATGCATGATAAATGCTTAGTGAGTCATGACAATGAATCACCATTAGATATTTGTGAAGCATGCTTATTCATTATGCATTATTCTTTTTCTCATAAATAAGAATGCTTCATATTTATTATGATAGATTTACTATTCTCATTTGATATTCATTCTCACCTTCTCTCTCCTCAAGCTCTCATCTTCAAACCCTAATCCTTACACCTCATGTGTTGAGATCAAAGGATTAGAAAGACTAATCAATCCATAACCATCACTCTATTTCATTCTATCTTCTTTGATTAGCAATCCAAGAAGATTAGTTACCTCAAGTTAGAGGTTTAGTTTGGAGTTTTGCTCTCGGGTGGATCGTCTACTACCTAGAGAAGGCCGAGGAGAACAAGGAGATCGTAAAGACGAAGGACTGGTTTCATTAGGTATAATCCCTAAACACAATAGTTATGAAACACTTTGTGTTTGCTTATTTATAGTTTAGCTTCGATTCAAGCGGTCAGTCGATGTTCATTCACTAAACAAGATCGTTTTTGAAAATTCCGCCTCCCCACAAGTTCTGGGGTGTAGTACATCGACTTACAGTGGTATCAGAGCCTCGCTAAACAATAAATAACTTTATTGCAAATTTGTACGAATTTCGAACGGAAAAACGAAGCCGGAAAACCCTAAAAAATATCAGTTTCTGTCGAATTTAAAATGATGTCCTAAAATTTTTCAGGTAAGTGCAGAAAGCTTGAAAAGGGTCCAGAAGAACACCCATGAAATCTGAGCCCATGAATCGGCTAAAGAGCCGCGGAAGCGCGGCGGATCCCACCGATCCGTCGCGGTTACGCGGCCGAGTTGCCGAGTCATGGACTCATCTTTCATGTGTGGGTCCTCTCTGGTATTTGGGGTTTTCTGGAATATTTTAATTTTGCTCAGGTTTCCAGTTTACAGAGCAGTTTTTGGAGCAATATTAAAGATGTTTAATCGATCGAAATTGTACAGTATTTGCATGTTGGATTATATCTGTGATTGATAAATGTGTTCGTAAACCTTCCCTAACTGCTAGTATGTCGGTTGGCAGGGGGTTGCACATTTCTGTAATGGTTATATCTGTTTGTGCATATAAACTGTATTGGACTGTTGTGGTGTATAGCCGGGGTTTGCAATGGGTTATTATTTAATTCATTTGTTGTAAATGTAATTTGTTGTAATATTATTTTTGCGGGGCACATCCAGGTTGCGGTTGTAGCCACCGTTGTATTATTTCATTTTACTGTTTTTTGCTCCTAGGACTGACCCAAGGTGGGGTACACAAACTGCCGGGCGGGTAGTTTGCCGTACCCGTAGGGGTCGAGGGTGGGGTAACGGCTATTCATCACAACTGTGTAATCTGTCTTTTCTTGCAGGCTCAAAAGAAATACAGATTGCTTGCAAATCCAATATTGTTTATCTGTGTTCTGGAATGTATATCATTGCGTCAGACGAATGTAAAATATCTATATATATGATAGCTATTTAGACGTCACTTATGTTTTACACCCGCGCTAGCCCAGCCCCCGCTCTGTCGTTAGTTAAGTAACCTAACGAGTGATGACGGGACCCCGTGGCGAATGCGGATGGCATAAGAGGACGTTGTATTTTCGTTGTTTTCTGCAATGATAGGTTAATGATGGGACGCATTATCTATAATGCAAAGAAAAACAAACCAAAGTTTAAATCGTTGGAACAATTTAAAAGAAACCACTCGGTTAATTTTAAAAACAGATATTTTTAAATGCGGAGTTTTAACCACTCCTTTTAAAAGCTATCAGGTTCCTTCGGTTATATCAAGTTCACTACGTTCACGGTTTCGCCAAAACCATTCGTAGCCCTCCGTCATTTCATATGGATAGTCAGTAGTATTCAAGCTGTGTTTGTTGGCTTTCGTCAAGACATAGTGTTTGGTAGCTGCTGGGTATTCATTTGTTACATAGATAGATGTGTTGGTTTGGGACAGTCGCATTACCTTGTTGGCTTTCGTCAAGGGTATATACGGGTGGGTTCAAATTGACAAGATAATGATGGGCAGAACTTGACATGTGACTTATGATTTGTTGGCTTTCGTCAAGGTCATAAGAGCATGGGGCAAAAACTTATATCGGGAATTTCTAAAGAAACTGAAATTTGCAAAGAGATGCATACCATTTGGAGTTTGATGAATGTTGGTAGGATTCCTTCAACATAATCATACGATGATATTTGGATCCCGATCCTACTGTGAGTATA
Organism: Agapanthus africanus; assembly: GCA_030015575.1. Lineage (NCBI taxonomy): Eukaryota > Viridiplantae > Streptophyta > Magnoliopsida > Asparagales > Amaryllidaceae > Agapanthus > Agapanthus africanus. The sequence goes on along the minus strand of JASDDO010000019.1, from coordinate 425,841,375 downwards.
TGCTACTTATCAGGATATTCGTCACTTAACGATCAATGCTATAAACCAAGTAGGTGTCCAGAAAAGTGTCAGCGGGGTTACGCCCCCAGAGAAAAGAGGTTATTTAATTAAGGAACTTCGCGAAAGCGTTGGAAAACCTCCCTCGAAGTATCGACACTGGCCTGGCTGAACGGTTAAGCAAGTATTGTACGGTGAGAATAGTCCTGGCTAATTCTTCTTTTATGGTTTGAGGAAGGATTCGAGAAACAGTGGGAGCCATCCAGTTTAGATAAACTAAAAACCACTCTAAACTTGCAAGAGCATCATGCTAAAGAGTTTTCTTCTCTCTCTCCTAATTGCAGCGACCCTGAAAATGACTGGACTTAAGTTACTTTTAGAGAAAAATATACTGACAGGGCCAAACTATAAAGATTGGCTGCGGAATGTCAAAATGGCTTTAACCTATGACAAACTGGGGTACGTCCTCACCACTACGGCACCTGCTGTCCCTGGTCCCAAATCCAGCAATGCGGATAAGGAAATCCGCAAAACCTGGGATTTAGATTGCGCGAGAGCCAAGTGCATCGTGCTTGCCTCAATGAACAATGAACATCAGAGGAGGCACGAGGATATGTCCCTAGATGGCATATTTCTCCATACAAAGGAACTTTATGGAGAGCAATCTCGTATAGCAAGATACGAGACCTCTAAGAACTTGTTTCGAGCGAGGTTGGCTGTCGGGTCATCGGTAGGTGAACATGTCCTACAGATGATCGGCTATATTGAAGAGCTCGCAGACCTTGGGATGACTTTGGATAATGAGCTGTATACAGACCTTATTCTCCAGTCCCTTCCTCCCACCTACGCCCAGTTTATCCTCAACTTCAATCTTCAAGGAAAAGAAGTTGAACTTGCGGAACTCCTGAACATGTTAAGGAGTGCAGAGGGCACCTTACAGAAAGTAAGGGAAACACCCGCTATGTTTGTTGGCGGTGCATCTTCTTCCGGGTCCAAGGCTAGGGCCAAAGGAAGGAAGAAGAAGGCCGCACCCAAACCTAGAGGAGGTGTTAGTAAGGTGGGAAAGAAGGGAAAGAAAAAGTTTGCAGTACCGGTAGTTGGCCAGGATGAGTGCTTCCATTGTCACAGGAAAGGGCACTGGAAGAAGGATTGCAAGGCGTGGAACGCCAAGAACCAGGAACCGAAGCAAGCTGTGGCTTCGACTTCAGGTGTGTTTGTAATTGAGAATTGTCTGTCGATCAACTCTACTTCCTGGGTATTGGATACCGGATCAGGATCTCATATTTGCAATTCATTGCAGGCACTGAGAAACCGTAGAGTGCTGAAGGAAGGTGATATGATCCTCAGGGTTGCTAACGGAGCTAGCGTGGAAGCTGCGTCCGTCGGGGATTATCACCTAGGATTGACGAGTGGACATATTTTGGTTTTGCATAACTGTTATTTTGTACCAAGCTTAACGTGTAATATCATATCAGTTTCCTTGTTATCAAATAAAGGTTATGATTTCACGTTTGTAAGAGATGTTGTTAACATCCACCTTAATCATGGTTTGATTGGGTCCGGTACTCTAAATAACGGCATATATGTGTTAAACCAACTCCAAATTTTCAATGTCTAGAACACACTAAAAAGAAAGTCTCCAGATTTAAATAAAGCTTTCTTATGGCATTGTAGACTGGGTCACATCAATGAGAGAAGGTTGACTAAGTTGCATAGAGAAGGATATTTGGACACGTTCGAATATCAAACCTATGACACTTGTCAATCTTGTCTCAAAGGAAAGATGACAAAGACTCCATTTACTGGACAAGGAGAAAGAGCGAGCGAGCTCTTAGGACTCATACACAGCGATGTATGTGGTCCAATGTCTACACATGCGAGAGGTGGTTATTCCTACTTCATTACTTTTACAGATGATTTCTCTAGGTATGGACATGTTTTCTTAATGAAGCATAAATCCGAGGCCTTTGAGAAATTTAAGGAATACAAGAGTGAAGCGGAAAACCAAACAGGCAAAAGTATTAAGACACTGAGATCTGATCGAGGTGGAGAATACTTAAGTGCCGAGTTCCTAGGTTACCTAAAAGAGAAAGGAATTCTCTCTCAGCTTACTCCTCCATACACTCCACAGCATAACGGTGTATCGGAGAGACGGAATCGAACCCTATTGGATATGGTACGATCCATGATGAGTAATGCTGAGTTACCGCGATCTTTCTGGGGTTATGCGCTTGAATCAGCGGCATATCTTTTGAACAAAGTTCCAACCAAAACTGTGCCTACCACACCATATCAGATATGGAGTGGGAAGAAACCCTGTCTTCAGTACCTGAAGACGTGGGGATGTCCAGCTTTTGTAAAAAAGCAGCATTCGGACAAGCTCGAGGCACGCTCAGTAGAGTGTAAGTTTGTGGGATATCCAAAGAACTCTATGGGATATTATTTCTATTACGCAGAGGAACAAAAGGTTTTTGTTTCTCGTCATGCCCGCTTCTTAGAAACTGAATTTTTAGAAAATCAGAAGAGTGGGAGCGTAGTAGAACTGGAAGAAATTCCAGAACCACAAACTGCTACTGAAAGTTTGGTAGAACCAGAGGTTCAAGAAGAACAGAACATTCCCGCACCCCTCCGCAGGAGTAGTAGGCCGTCTCATCCGCCTGAGAGATACTACGGTTTTCTCATAGACGGGGATAGAGAGGATTGCATCATAGATGATGATGAACCTACTGACTTCCGGCAGGCCATCCAGAGCGGCGACTCGGTACGATGGCTAGATGCAATGCGGACCGAGATGGAGTCCATGTACACCAACAAAGTATGGACTTTGGACTTTGCTCCAGATGGGGTAAAACCCATAGGATGCAAATGGATCTTTAAGAAAAAGATTGGTGTAGATGGACAGGTGGAAACCTATAAGGCTAGACTTGTTGCAAAGGGTTTTCGTCAAAGACCTGGTTTGGACTATGACGAAACTTTTTCTCCAGTGGCTATGCTCAAATCCATTCGGGTCCTTCTTGCTATTGCTGCCTTCCATGATTATGAAATCTGGCAGATGGACGTAAAGACGGCTTTTCTGAATGGAAATTTAGAAGAGAGCGTCTATATGGATCAGCCAGAGGGTTTCAATCAGAGTGGGAGCAGCGGGAAAGTATGCAAGCTGCTTAAGTCTATTTATGAACTAAAGCAGGCATCGCGGAGTTGGAACATCTGTTTTGATGAGACAGTCAAAGAATATGACTTTATCAAAAATCCAGATGAACCGTGCATATATAGTAAAGTTGTAGCCAGAAGTGTCGTATTCCTCGTCTTGTACGTGGATGACATTCTATTGATAGGAAATGACATTCCTATGTTACAATCTGTCAAAGGATTCTTGTCACACAGGTTCTCCATGAAAGACTTGGGTGATGCCTCTTACATTCTGGGGATCCGGATCTATCGTGATAGATCCAAGAGGATGTTGGGACTTTCGCAGTCCAGGTATATCGACACTGTACTGAAAAGATTCAGTATGGAAGATTCTAAGCGTGGTAATCTACCGGCTTGTCACGGAATCACCCTCTCCAAAGAGATGTCTCCCAAGACTGATTTGGAAAGGGAACGCATGTCTATTATACCCTACGCTTCTGCGGTAGGCTCTATAATGTATGCGATGTTGTGTACCAGACCAGATGTAGCTTACGCACTGAGCGTGGTAAGCCGGTATCAGTCAGACCCAGGGGAGAAACACTGGATAGCAGTGAAGAACATTCTCAAGTACCTGAGGAGGACTAAGGAGATGTTCTTGGTTTACGGCGGAAAAGACCTCAGGTTGGAGGCCTTTGCTGATTCCGGCTTCCAGAGTGATAAGGACGATTCCAAGTCCATGTCGGGATATGTCTTTACCCTCAATGGAGGGGCGGTGTGCTGGAAGAGCTCCAAGCAGGACACCGTTGCTGACTCGACGATGGAAGCGGAGTATATAGCTGCTTGCGATGCCGCAAAAGAAGCAGTCTGGATGAAGAAGTTCCTAACAGAACTTCAGGTGGTTCATACCATAGTTGATCCAATACCTCTGTATTGCGACAACAACCGAGCTATAGCTTTAGCGAAGGAACCAAGGTCCCATCAGAAGTCCAGACACATCTTAAGGCGGTATCACCTGATCAGGGAGATCATTGATCGTCAGGAGATCGAGGTTCGGAGAGTTGCTTCTGAAGAGAACATTGCTGATCCATTCACGAAGGCCCTACCTCAGATTCAGTTCGAGAGACTACTCGAGATCATCGGTCTACGATATGCCAGTACATGTCCCTAGTGCAAGTGGGAGATTGTTAGTGTTTATGCCCTAGAAGGCCATTACTGTATCATACTAGTTTGTATATTACTTAATGGAAGCTTGGGATATTCACATGTATATAACAGTCTTGCTAAACATGGTAGTATGCTACTTGGTTTTTCTATCTTAATATGTGAATGTACGTATTGATAGAGCTCTTAGGATCTTGCTTGTCTACCAGCGTTGTGATGGCAGTCACACTAGTGGGGGCTGGGTAGTCTACAAGCACATCCTTATTCAGGTCCCTGGTCGTTGGATTATCGAGTCAGAGCATCGATACTCCGGAGTAGACTAGTGTGTACGCTTCTCATCCCAGTTGGGGAGATGGTCTGTCCCACAGCCGTCAGTACGTCGTACTGGAGATAGTATGCAGGTGCTCGTTAGGTTACGGGTACACCGGACAGGACTCACAGGGAACTGTTGGTTGGTTTGATACCAGTCGTCAGTGAGCAGTTCCCAGGTGACATGAGTACAGCATAGTCCGCAGACTTGACACTGCTGCTTCGCCTCGAGTGTGTCCCACTGTTCTTAGATTGCTACCCTACCACGGCTCAAATGAGTCGTGCAAACAGGTAGCAGTTGGGTGCAGTCCCGAGCACTTGGAGGCAGTAGCGGTTAGACAGGATTCGTCCCTCCCGGTATTGGGAGTAGATATCGTGCTGTGTCAGAAATCCATTACGCAAAGTCCCTGGCCAGGGCAAGCGAGATTTGCTGGTAGGTTCCAGTAGTTTCTCAGGGTGTAATGGGCTTCCCTCCGACACGACTTATACCGCTATTAGGGGACTGACGCTTGCCGCCCCCCTAGGCCCGATATGCGATAGTCTTGGACGAACGGACCGGACTGTATGGAGATTGTCACATCAGACTCAGTAGGAGTTCGGATGGGTTTCCTCATCGGCCTTCTTATCGACAACTACCTGGGGACCGTTACGTACAGCTAGTGCCGCTTGCGGTCTGTGGTTAAACCCACTGCCAGCGTAGTAGTCGAGTCTCTAGAGTCCCACACAGAGAGTTTCCTACTCCAGGCGAAACGATATAGAGGTTCCATGGTTTTGCGACAAAGGGTTCGGACGCATACGTGCGTTTACGCGCGTACGACTTTCGGACAGTTTTTACCAGTCGGCTTTGGTTTAAGCCAGTTACTGGTATCCGGTTATTGGATTTATACAGTCTAAAGTTTTTCCGTATTTTTACGGATCGGAGGGGCGTTCTCGTAATTACTCGAGAAGCTTCTGGAAGATGGTGACTAAGGAGGGTTATGTGTCATTTGCATTAAATGAGTTTAGTGAGTCATGAGGGTGATTCATGCATATCATTAATGCATGATAAATGCTTAGTGAGTCATGACAATGAATCACCATTAGATATTTGTGAAGCATGCTTATTCATTATGCATTATTCTTTTTCTCATAAATAAGAATGCTTCATATTTATTATGATAGATTTACTATTCTCATTTGATGTTCATTCTCACCTTCTCTCTCCTCAAGCTCTCATCTTCAAACCCTAATCCTTACACCTCATGTGTTGAGATCAAAGGATTAGAAAGACTAATCAATCCATAACCATCACTCTATTTCATTCTATCTTCTTTGATTAGCAATCCAAGAAGATTAGTTACCTCAAGTTAGAGGTTTAGTTTGGAGTTTTGCTCTCGGGTGGATCGTCTACTACCTAGAGAAGGCCGAGGAGAACAAGGAGATCGTAAAAACGAAGGACTGGTTTCATTAGGTATAATCCCTAAACACAATAGTTATGAAACACTTTGTGTTTGCTTATTTATAGTTTAGCTTCGATTCAAGCGGTTAGTCGATGTTCGTTCACTAAACAAGATCGTTTTTGAAAATTCCGCCTCCCCACAAGTTCTGGGGTGTAGTACATCGACTTACAAATATGGAGTTAAACTCCCCAAAAAGAATTTTATTGTGGAGTTAAACACCTAAAAAGCTTTAATGTGAAGTTAAACTCCCCAAAAAGATTTTTATTGCGGAGTTAAACTCCAAAAGAATTTTTGTTGTGGAGTTAAACTCCAAAAGAATTTTAAATAGAGTTCAGCTCCAAAAAGATTTTTATTTGGTGTGGAGTTAAACTCCACTAAATGGGGATCCTCCCCCTCACGTGAGAGGGGAGAAAGCTCCTACTTGGTGGGAGTTCCCTCTTCCCCACGTGAGAGGGAGCAGGGCCCCCCACTTTGTGGGAGCCTTCCCCTCACGTGAGAAGGAGGGAAAGCTCCCACTTAGTGGGAACTCCCCTCTCCCTCACGTGAGAGGGAGCAAGAGCTCCAAAAAGTTTGTTTTTTGTGTGTGATGGAGTTAAACTCCAAAAAAAATTATTTGGAGTTAAACTACCAAAACAATTTTATTCGGAGTTAAACTCCAAAAAAAAGTTTTTTATTACAGAGTTAAACTTCAAAAGAATTTTATTTGTGGAGTTAAACTCTAAAAGATTTCCACCTTTCTCTTTTGAGAAGAAACCCAAAATGGGTTCTCTTGAAACTCCAAGATTTAGATCTTGGATAATAAAAAAAGACCATTTTTCTTCTCTTAATGGAGTCTTGGGAGGTGGGTTTCCTTTCTCCTCCCTTTCTCAAATTAGATCTTGAGGAGGGAGAAGAAAGTAGCGAAAATCTAACCTATTTTTTTCTTCAATCGGATGTGAGAGTTAAACTCTCCTTCAATGGGTTTATGGTAAAACTTTATTTAGTTTTTAAAAAAAAGAGAGCTAAGCTCTTGATTTAATTGGAAAATGAAAAGTAAGAGAAAGAACTTGAGAGAGTGAGGATGGAGGCATAAACTCTAGAGATTTGGTGAGGAATGAATTCTCCCTCTTTCATTTCATCATCATGTTGATTTTTATAGGCTTACACGATTACACATAGCCTTTTGGGCTTTACAAAATGGCATTTTACCCATCCCATGCCTCATGCGCTCATTTCTTTTACATATGAGCCATGGGTTTTTACAAAAATTTGGCTTTATGCCCATTTTTCTCACATTTATACATAAACAATTACATCAAAATTATTTATTACAAAATTTTTATTTTGGCATAGTGGAAGGCGGCTGTCACGACCCGAAAGTACAGAACATGACCGGCACTTAGACTACGAAACGTCTCGAGGCGTACGTAATCTAAGTAAGCCGAAAACCCAGAAATCCAAACCAAGAAAACTAGTAGAGTGAAGGAAAACCAATTTAAATCAAGTAGTTTGCAACCTATGCCGAAATATACATTTTTAAAATCACAAGTCTTTTCTAAAAATTTTGGCAGAGTTTCCTTTGTAAAAACAGACCCCAAACGGGTACAAAACCTGATAAAGGATATATAATGAAAAATGCATCTCCAAGCGGGAGCTAGCTCTTCATCAATTGACGGCCACAACCACGCAAGCAATATAATATACAACGCCGAAAGGCGAGGATCACAACATAAAAGGAAACTCAAAACAGCATGAAATCCGTAGAAATACAACGCGCGACTCTAAGATCGAAAGAATAAACATCACTGGTCTCTATCTGAAATAAATACATGTTTGGTTGATGGAATTTACTAGATACAACAGAATAATAATATACAAGGTATAATGATGGTCACGATACAAGTGAACCCACCTACTAGCAAATCACCCGGAAAAGGAAGTAGTGCCAGCAAAGCCATAATGAAACCTGTACGGAAAAACCTGCAAGAAACTGTGGCACAACGGGGGTGAGTTGCCAACTCGTGAGTAGAAAACATCTACGAACAGAAATCGCATGAACAACGCAATCCTAGGTCATACGATCATAATATATCCTCAAATATATAATCTGCAGTCTATAACAATGGCTAGGGTATACCTCTAAACAACTGTAATACCAAGTGCTCGTGTCAGTGCCTCAGGTTGCAATATATCATATGGATGATGTATGAATGCATGAAAACAGAATGCATGTTCTGAAGAAACTGCTTTCATAACTTAGTGAGATTTCTGTATTTTTAAAACGAGGTATCATAAATGAAATCAGCATAAACAGTGTCTAGCATCGACACAAAACATAAATCCCAATGTCAATCTCAGTTCCTCAATATCCCAAAATCTCTGTGTGTCAATCTCACTATCTAGGGAGCCGTCAGTCCAGACCGGCCCCTACCATCAATCTCAAGACCACGACGGTATCCTCCGGATATCCGACGCGTCGGGTAAAATCACCGGTAGGTAGTCTTCCCCTGCCAGGCTCATCGTCTACTACCCGAACTTGTTGCTCCGGGGTACCTTACCAGGTCCACCATGTACCCGAGACGGTTCATCCAACTCCTCGAATCGGGTCTCGAAATCCATCAGCAAACTAATGGTGGACGACTCATACATCATGGGAATACCGCACTTTTCATTTAAAGAGAGAGAGAAAAGAAGTTTATAAATGTTTTTGCGGTTTTCCCCCAAATCCTGGAAATCTCATGAAAATCCGAATCCAAATCATCGATGGCATGTAAAACTATGAATATAGGCATAAAAATCCATGAATGCGGCATAACAGTGAATTATAACATGCATGAAGTAGTAAGTAATAACTACAATGTGTAAACTAGCATATAAGGCAGGTACACTAATATCATGTCTAAACTATTAGCTAACAAGCTATGTCAATGAAATAGTATTTTCTAAAGTGTACGTGACATGGCAATTACCGATGAGGATGTGTGTGAGCCGGCAAGTAAGTGTACGTGGAGCATACGCATCATCGGTAATGGTGCTGGTGTCCTAACAGCATGATATCAATAATGGTATATGAATCACAATATAAGTATGCGACGCGGAGCAAACAGCAATAATGTGCGGGAGCAGAATACTAGACACAACGATAACTAATATTGTCTAACAACTACACTAAACTATAGGGCTGAGCTAACAGGCTAAACGAAAGGTGAGGAAACCGCCAAACATCTGAGTCGACACACACACACACACACACATATATATATTAGTCGGTGATCCCGCCTCAATAATCACATCCGAGACCATATCCATAATCAGACATTCCCAAGTCAAGAGTGTGGATCAATCATCAATATATAGCTCGTGCGTAAATCCGTCGTACGGCATCCCAAATCTGGGTACGGGTCAATATCACATTCATCACATTATTCATCTGGTATCCTCTTTATAAAAGATCATAATCCGGGGTACCGATCTACATCTAGTACAATACTAATATCATCAATATAATCATGGTCTGACTACTGATCGGCAGCCTCATACAAACCGATATCATCAGCACATATCATCATAAAGGAGTATGCATCGCCCAATGCGACCCATTATAGCTATCTTAACATATTTTATCTCATGTCTCGATCACAAGTCACGATTCTATGTATATCACCATTCATATGGTATCGTCGTCCAAAGATCCGCTATAACATCATGACGTATCTCAAATACGAATCCTGCCATATCACCGATCTCACAGTCTCAAATAAAATCTCATCGACTCACCTCAAATCCCAAATACTATCCTCAAATCCAGTATATGATCGCATAGTCCCATACCCATGTGAACACATAAATATATATTCCCATATACGCACATATGAAAGAAGAATGTATGCAAGTATGGGTGTGTGTGTGTATGTGGTGCAACCACTACTCTAGGGTTTCGCAACACTAAACCTATCCAATCACACCTAGAATCCATCTTTATCATCAATAATCTCAAACAATATATAATCAATATAGGTGTGTATACGTATTCGTATACATCACCACGAACTGCGGGGGTGCTATACGCCATCCACCCGACTTCTCCCCGTAGATATAAATCTACTCACCTTGCTTCTTGTGTGCCGATGCCGATGTTGCCATCTTTATCTTCAACGCCTTGACGTCACGTGGGGTACCTACAAGGATATCACAAACGCTAAAGCACATGAAAATCACATCGGAAACCAAAACGGCATACGCTACACCCATAGGTAAAAACCTATAATCTCGCATGCAAACACGATCAATAACCCTTTGTCGTTGACGTTCAAACGCCACCTGACAAAAACGAATCACCAAATACCAAAATCCATGCTAAAACAAGTCATAAAGCATGCGCCAACACAAGAAAACTACCCCAGATTCTATCATAGATGGAATCAGTCAAAATTGCATATACCAAAGGTCAAATTTACTGGAGATAGGGCCCTGAAGCAAAAACGAGGTGGTTCCAACCTGCTCTGGCCGCAAATTGCAGCCAGAAAGGATTTATTGGCGGCCTGGGGAAGGAGATAGGGGCTAGGGTTTTGTGTGGTGGTTCCTAGTTGCCTGCATATACCCCTGTTAGTCCAAAATTATTTTCAGGTGGCTCGGGTGAAAGCAGATTTCCAAAAACACTCACAGAATTACAGTTTTTCCCGATATCGTTTTCATAAATCCGTATTCCGGGTTCTAGTCTCAGGTTTGGTCCAATATAATATCACAACAGGGGTTGTAGTCTCTAATTACACCTCAATTCATCTTTGATTTCAAATCAAACCCTAAACCATAACTTGAATTTTCCAAAGTTCATCAAAATACACAATATCGACATGAAACGAGTATAGATCCATAATGAATCGATATACTACTCTAAGGGTGTCGAAATTACCTCCTTTGGCAACTCAAGAATTTTCTTGAAGTTCTCAAAGTCCTCAAGATCCTCTCTTTCTAGGTCCAATGTGTAGCTAGTGAGCTTGGGAACAATTTTTGTGAAATGGGAATAGAGTTTTGGGGTGAATTTCATGGTGTTATGGGGGATGGAAGATGGAGGAAGAAGAGGGAGGAGCAGGAGCAGCAGCAGCCCAAGAGGGAGAGGGAAAGAGCAATGAGATGATGAAATGAGGAGGGGGTGGCTCAAGACAAAAGAGTTGACCTACTCTTTCTCTCTAATAATCATTCCTTCACTTTTTCTTTTCTTTTCCTTTCCTTTTTCCTTTATTTCCTCTCACACAATGGTAACTCTAGGCAACCATACACCCACAACATGTAAGAAAATGTGACAAGTGTGGAAAAAAATGATATGTGCATGTTTTGCACCAAAAATGCTAAAAATCCGATTAGCGATTTTTAATCGCGATTAGCACTAAAATAGCATATAATTAATCATAAAAACTTTAAAATGGCAAGATTCCATAAAATACCCTATTTTAGAATTTTCCAAATTTTTCCCCATTTATCGGTATTTAATTATACCGACATATTAAAATATTCATTAAATAATATTAAATTATAAAAATTCCCAAAAATAATATTTGATTTTTTTTTGAAATGTTACAGCGGCCGCTTCATTTTCGGGCTCGACTCGGGCATGAGCCCACATGACCTGGGCTTGGTCCTACTTGGCTTGGGGTTGACTTTAACTTGGTCAATCGGGGTGTAATTTTTGACCCCAACAAAATACCCCCAATCAATAAATGCACACCACACATATGGGTTGTGTGCATGAAATTGATGGATCTTCTTTCACCTGGAGGCAACTTGATTTGGTTCTCGCTTTGGGGAAGTTGGCACTGCCCTTTTTACGACATAGACGGTCGATGCTTGACGTGTCCCCGAGACGGAGTGTCGGTGTATGATGTATCCCCGGCACGGAGTGTTGCTGGTCGACGTTTCCTCGGCATGGAGTGTCGCTGGCTGTTCAACTTGTCCCTGGCACGGAGTGTCGCTGGCTGACGTTTCCCCGGCACGGAGTGTCGCTGTTCGACTTGTCCCCGGCATGGAGTGTTGCTGTTCGACTTGTCCCTGACACGGAGTGTCGCTGGTTGTTCGACTTGTCCTCGGCACGGAGTATCGCTGGTCGACGTTTTCCCAGCATGGAGTGTCGCTGGTCGACCTGTCCCCAGCACGGAGTGTCACTGGTTGAACTGATTCCGAGGCGGAGCATGATTCCAACAGGGTGGTCGCTGGTCGACTTGTCCCCGGCGCGGAGTATCTCTGGTCGACTTGTCCTCGGCACAGAGTGTCGCTGGCTGTTCGACTTGTCCCCGGCATGAAGTGTCGTTGGTCGACTTGTCCCCGGCACGGAGTGTGGCTGGTTGACCTGATTCTGAGGCGGAGTATGATTCCGACAGGGAGGTCGCTGGTCGAATTGTCCCCGGCGCGGAGTGTCGCTGGTCGACTTGTCCCCGGCGCGGAGTGTCGCTGGCTGTTTGACTTGTCCCCGGCATGGAGTGTCGCTGGCTGTTCGACTTATCCCCGGAACGGAGTGTCGCTAGTCGACTTGTCCCCGACATGGAGTGTCACTGGTTAACTTGATTCCGAGGAGGAGCATGATTCCGATAGGGAGGTCGCTGGTCAACTTGTCCCCGACGCTGAGTGTCGCTGGTCGACTTATCCCTGGTGCGTAGTGTCGCTGGCTGTTCGACTTTTCCCCAGCAAGGAGTGTCGCTGGCTGTTCGACTTTTCCCCAGCAAGGAGTGTCGCTGGCTGTTCGACTTGTCCCCGGCACGGAGTGTCGCTGGCCGACTTGTCCCCGGCACGGAGTGTCGCTGGCTGGTCGACTTGTCCCCGGCACGGAGTGTCGCTGGTCAACTTGTCCTCGGCATGGAGTGTCGCTGGTTGAATTGATTCTGAAGCGGAGCATAATTCCGGCAGGGAAAGTAGATATCCCGAGGCGAAGCATTATTTTGATACGGGGTACATTCTGGGACGAAGCATGATTCCGCCGCAGAGGTTGTTGGTTCGATTTGGGTTGACATCAGCATCGCTATACTAGAATATGGTACCAGGAGCGAATCATCATTTGCCATGAGTGGATTTGGGGATTTTGGTTTTGGTTTGGCATCAGCACCGCTTACACTGGAATATGGTACCAGGAGCGAATCATCATTTGCCATGAAGGGATCTCCCTCGTTTCCAGTTTAACGACTTAGGGGTCATCTGTTCCTAGTTTAACGACTTAGAGATCATCTGTTCCCAGTTTAAAGACTTAGGGGTCTATTGGATCGGAAGCTTGGAATTTTGGGGTAGGGGTCGGCATGAGCGTTGCTAACACTGAAGCACAGGTGCCAGGTGCAATTCATCATTTGCCTTTCCCTGTTGGGGAGTGAAGGCTTAGGAGACAGGTTTAGGTCCCTATCACCTAAAGCTTTTCAATTTTATGAGCCCTAAGGGTCCCATAAAAGCATTTTCTCCCTATGAGTCGAAAGGATCCCGCAGGTGTATTTTCTCCTTAGGAGTCATGAGAATTCCCAAGTGTGTTTTTTCTTTGTGAGTTGTAAGGATCTCACGAAGGCGTTTTCTTACGAGTCGAGAGGATCTCGTAAGTTTTTTCTCCTCATGTATCGTGAGGACACATGAGTGGGTCTTCCCAAATAGAGCATAATTCCAAGGGCGAAGACCGGCCACGTGACTAGTGATTGCGGTGGGGTATGGGTGTGATGAGGATTATTTGAGCCCGTGGATTGTATACGGTAGTCAACTTAGGGACCAACCGTAGAGCTAGGAGAATTTGTTGGCGTCTGTATCGCTGCACTGGAATATGGTATCAGGAGCGACTCATCATTCGCCGTTGGGACATTCAGAGATTTAAAATTTTAGTTGGCGTCTGCATTGCTGCACTGGAATACGGTACCAGGAGCGACTCATCATTCGCCGCTGGGAATTTAGGAATTTGGAATTTGGTTAGCGTCTGCATCGCTGCACTGGAATATAGTACCAAGAGCGACTTACCATTCGCCACGGTATTTTTTTACACCGCGATTGCGCTATCATTTCAGCTTTTCTTATCGCGAAGGTCGCGATTGCCCTATCATTTCGGCTATTTATCCGCGGTTGCCCCATCATTTCGGCTGTTTATTTTTATTTTTATTTTACTCGCTGATTTTTATTGCGAGTTGCCCTATCATTTCGGCTTTTTTTATTTTTTAATTATTTTTATTTATTTATTTATTTATTTACACATTTTTACATCCCCAGTTTAACGACTTAGAGGTCGATTGTTCCCAGTTTAACAACGTGGTGGTCGGCTGTTAGAGCTTGGGTTCGATTCTGCAGGAACCACGGGCTCCTTGGGCATAATTATATGAGCGAGATCTTCATCATTTGGATCAAGCCGGTGTTGGATGGCAAAAACCGCATCATTGTCATGGCTATAAGGCGTAGGAGGACTTGTTCCTCCAAGCTCCATCATGTAGACCGTATAGGTTGTGTACCCGTTTATTGCTTCTTCGTCGGCAATGCAGCTCGTTGGGCTTTTGGCTTGTTGCCTTGGTCCGCTCTTTTCAAAGAAAGGCAGATGTCTCAGAGAATCAGGTTCACGAAGGACTTCGGTCTCCATTTGTATGAAATTGGCAGTCGATGTTTCACTGTTTGTTAACACGCCTTTAGACAGTTCTATCTCTCCTGTCTTGTATTTCTTTTCAACCCAATTTTTGAAGATGAAGCAGTCCTCAATGGCATGACCTATCACTCTGTGATAGGGGCAGTATTTGGGGTCGTCGGTCATATTCACTTCTTGCAGTCTTTTTGATTCTGGCAATTGTAGACCGTTTCTTAGGGCGTCTTTGAATATTTTACGGATTTTGTCTCTTCTGAAAGAATAGACCTTATCCAGCTTCTTTTTCAGTAGAGCTTCTCCTCCCTCTCCGAACACTGTCTTCCGAGGCTGGTTTGCATTAGGCCCACTCATCCCTCGCTTATTTCGGTTAGCTGAAGTGTTGAAAGATTCAATATCGTCGGAACTTCCGCCTTTACGATTATCGTCCTTTCGGTTTCTCCAGGACCTATTGTTATTTTGGGAATCAAAGGAGGACTCTTGCTTTGAGCGCTCTAACATCTGGACATTCCTAGTCAGCTCTTAGAATGTTTTGAGACCCACGGTGCATAGAAACGGGGCCATCCAATTGTTGAGATTTCCGACGAGAAGGCTGACAGATTGGTCCTACTCTATCGGCGGTTCACATTTGACGGAGAGATTGCGCCAGCAGGTTATAAAATCCATGCTGCTTTAGTTGTTATTTGGCTTGTTCCTTACAAGGTCGGCAATGGTGATCTTATCGCTGACACTCATGAACCTTTGTCGAAAAAGAAATTCCATTTAGACAAAAGTAGTAACAGAACCATCCGGTATGCTCGCGTACCAGTCGAAAGCGACATCGGTTAAGCTATTAATGAACTGGCGGAGGAGAAGCGCATCATTGCCCCTAGTATTCCTGCATGAGGCTTTAAAGTGGGCGATGTGCTGATTCGCATTTCCCATCCCATCAAAACTTCCGAATTTGGGGATGACATAGTCGCTAGGAAATTCTACCAGATTATACTGAGCAGGATATGGTCTCCCACTACTGCTGATATCTTTTTGCGCTTCGGCGTCGGCTACCAATGTTTTGACTTTGTTGGCAACCAAATTCATGATTTGATCTTGAGATAGTGGGCTACTATCATCGGTAGCCAAGACATTTTCCGAGATAGGATGCGACTGACTTTCATGCGGTCCGCCCACCTTTGGATTTGAGGGAATAGGCGTTGGCTGTCTTGGGACACCGTTTTCCGGTTCATGAGCAGAGCCCTGCACTTGATTGGGCGGCTGAGAGGCAAGTCGGGCTGTGAGCTGCATCACGACATTCGTCAAGTCGTCAATTTTGGAAGAAAGTTTGGCCATCTCCTTGTCTTTACTTCTGAGCTGTTTTCGGAGCTCTTGGAAAAGTTGTTGCTCTGCGTTCTTGGGACGGAGGATTGGCTCTTCTTCGCTTTCTGAGCCCGACTCCTCATGAACCGAGATATCTTTCTACTTATCAGCCTCACTGGAAGGGTTTTCATTACCTTCCAAAGGATGCTGGTCTTGAGAAGTGGCAGCCACATTCATACCAGATTGAATTTGAGATGTGGTGGTCCCATACTTACTCTTGCTGCGTGTGCCCACCGTGTAGACAGTGTGGACCACATATCCAGCCATCTCTTATACTTTGGCGGGGTAACCCTGTTCTTGGAACCTCATGAAGTTCAGTCTAGCATGAGCCCTAGCCCTTTTGTTGGATCTATATCTAAGCATTTTCCGCCTTAGCTTCTCGATTTTGAGGGATTGACGGGCATCCGTCATTCAGGAAGCCATCGTGAGTCGATTGATGTGAAGCTTAGAGGAGATACCTGATCGAGCAGTTGTCAAGGGTGGTATGGTCGAAAATTGCACCCCAGTTGACCAAGTCAAAGTCAAGGTCAACCCCAAGCCAGGTGGGCCCAAGCCCAGATCAAGTGGGCTCATGCCCGAGTCGAGCCCGAACATGAAGCGGCCGGCCTCCCCCATGCTGAAATAAAAAATCATGTAATAAATAAATTTTGATGTAATTTTTATGCATGAATGGGTATAAAGCCAAATTTTTGTAAAGCCCATAGCTTATGTGCAAAAAGAAATAGCACATGAGACATGGGGTGGGCAAAATGCCATTTTTGTAAAGCCCAAGGAGCTATATGTAAATGTGTAAGCCTATTTAAGGCAACATGATGATGAATAAAGATAGACTTTTCATTCTCTCAAAAATCTAGGGTTCTTTGTGCCTCCTTCCTCAAGGTTCTAAACCTTCTTCCCCTTTTTCAATTAAATCAAGAGTTTTACCCTTCCTTTTCCAAAACTAAATAGTTTTTCACCACAAAACCCACAAAGGGGAGCCCAGATCTTCCATTAGATCTCAAAAAGGGAAGATTTTTTGTCACGCCCCGCTTCCCAGAGTGCGCTAAGATCGGCACGTGACAGAGCCAACCAAGCTACCTGTGGTTAGGAAACATCCCTCCGCAGTCACATTAAGGATGTCTATAAGATATCAAGAACAATAGAAATAAAATAAACTATCTAGTACATGTCCATATGCCAGAATAAACGAGTCAAGAAATAATATGCGGAAGCAATAAATCCAATAACAATAACAATCTGGAAGGTACGTCCCGATACGGGCTCACATCAGGAAATAAAATGCTGAAAGGAAACTAAACTAGAATACTAACAGGTCCTAACTGCTCGGCCTGTCGACTGAAGTACTCCTGCTCGGCCTGCGACAAGGGTAGCGGATCTGGGCCATGCAAAACCCAGACGTCAGCGCGTCATAATATCAACAATAATATAATCAGGGGGTAACAGGATATGTAGGCATGAATTATAAAATGGTAACATGAATGTAATAAGTGAGCAAGGATATCGAACAGTGAAGTGTACCAGTATATGTGAAGTGCAGCGATAAAACTAAACTGTGCTACAGGGTTAACTACTCTCAAGTTTGTGAAATCAATTTAATGAATTATCGATGTAACTCAATAGTATCCCGTGCATGCCCGGGACCACGGTCAAGACTCTCGGGCTGAATCCGAGATGTACCACTAGGCAGTAAACAAGTAACATCTACAGACGAATGATGTCAGCATCCCGGGGCTGGCCTAGCCCGTAAAACTGAACAGTATAAGCATCGAACTGTCGAGTTACAAGTCAGGTTTCATCATTGATTTCCTCATACCCCAAGTTATTTGTTCAAGTCCGGTATTGATAAATCTGAAACTAATGCCAACACAGGATCAAGCAGGAACAGGTTTGTTTATACAGACAATAGGATATGTCCATCGGGACAACATGTCAGGATTGTTGGCATTAGAAACAGGATCAGGTATCAAGTCAAACAGTGGTGTAACAGGTCATGTCAGGGGGTGCATAGTGTATCAAAAGGGTGCTTATAACAAACTGTCGCAAGTACGGATGGACGATAAAAGCATGGATGCACAAATATTTATCAGGGGTTACATCATGACTATGTAGTATGCACATTATCATGTATGGGGAACTAATGTAATAATAATATGAGTTAATGTAATATGGCATGCAACTAGGTATGCAGAATTAATGGTACGGATACACAAATAAACATGGATGCATAAATAACTATCAGGGGTTGCAACTATAGTTCCATTACTATGTAGGATGCACATTATCTAGCATGGAGTGTTAATGTAACAGTAATATGAAATAACGTGATATGGCATGCAACTAGATATACAATTTATGGTATGGATACACAATAAAACATGGATGCATGAATAACTATCAGGGGTTGCAACTATAGCTCCATTACTATGTAGGATGCACGTTATCAAGTATGGGGTACTAATGTAATAATAATAATATGAGTCAATATAATATGACATGCAACTAGGTACATAATTAATGGTATGGATGCACAAATATCGATCAGGGGTTATATTTACAGCTCCAATACTAAGTGGGATGCACATTATTAAGCATGGGGTGTTACTACAATAATAACATAAGTTAATATGATCTGTAGATGCAGCTACATGTATAATAAATGATATGGATGCATACGGGTATCCGAAAACGGTAAAACTTTAATATGGATGTATAATGTGATAAACATGTAACATTTTATTCATATGGATGCATAATAATAAACATAGCATGTAGCAAGATGAACTTGCCTGAACGGAACACACGACGGGTGCGTACGGCACATCCGACGTTGGGTAATCGTCGCAACGAACACACGGCACGCGAGACGGGTCCAGGAAGGCAAGAAGGTAACTATGCAAGTAAGGGACGTTCACTGGATTACTCGGATCGTCGGCGTCGAGCACGGCTCCGGTGGGTGATCGCCGAAAAAGAACAAGAAATCAAGAAAGAAAGAAGAAAAAAGAAGAAGAAGAGGAAGAAGAAGAAGGTGGTCTGGGTTTTAGGACAGAGAAGACGAGAGGGTGACGACGGTGTGAGGTCGTCGGGTTAACAGAGCTCCGGCGAGGCAAGGTGTGTAGGGTGCTCGGGCTCGGTTAGGGTTTCAAGACAGAAGAAGAAAAGAAAAGAAGGAGGAGAAGAGAAGAGAGGTAGAGGGTGGAGGCGAGGTCGAGGTCAGTGAGGTATGGGAAGAGCTAGGGTTTGGGTTTGAGGAGGCGGCGGAGTTTGTATGGGTTTCTCGTGGAGGCTCGGGTTTTAAATAGAGAAGGAGAATAGGAATTATGAAGGGAGGTGATTATAAGCGAGAGGGGGTGAGCAGAATCGAGAAATGAATAGTATTCACAAGATGAGTGAGAGAGGGATCGAGAGGAGAGAGAAAGGGAGAGAGAGAGAGTGTGAGTGGGGAAAGAGAGAGAGAAAGATAGGAAGAAAGAGAAAGAGAAAGGAAGAGTGAGAGAGCATCGGTGAGAGGGAGGGAGAGAGAGAGGTTTGTTGTTTAAGTTAGGATTTTAATTTTAAAAAAATCTTTTTCGTTTATTAAATTTTAAACTGTTAATAATTTTTAATAAAATTTGATATTCTGGTAAATACAAACTTACTCCAAAATATGCCCAGGTCGGGTCTAAAAATTCAGTTTCAAAATACGAAAAATATATGTGTCAACCAAAACCAAAATTGGATATCCGGGTAACGAAAATGCATACCCCCAAGAACGGATGTACGTACGTGCACGTAGCCATCCAAACAAGTCCCTTTCACTGAACGGGACGAGAACAAGATGAGCGGATGCTACCACAGGGTCAGGGGTATGATGCAGGCCATGCAAGCTATTTTTAAAGTATTTTATGTAACTTTAAATGTTATAAAAATGCAGATGCTTGATATAATGCGAGTATGCAATGTATAAATTAAAAATGAAAGTGCACGGATCCACATAACAAGCCAGGATAAATCATAAACAGGAATCAAGACGGGTTTCAAGTAAGCGGGTCGGGTCGGATGCAATACAGATGCCAAATACACTATTCGCACCCAAAACACCATAAATCAGAAAAATACCATAAATATAGAAATACTTGAACTAGAACTGGTATAAATGAACTAGGGTGTTACATTATACCCAACTACAAAAAAAATTTCGTCCTCGAAATTCCCAAAACAAGAAAAGATAAACAAGCATGAAACTACAGGAAGAGATCTGGAAACTTCTGTCCAATCTCATCTTCACGTTCCCAAGTCGATTCTCTATGCGAGCGATTTCCCCAAGAAACAAGTACGAGAGGGATAACCTTATTCTTGAGGACTTTTTCTCTTCGATCAACAATCGACATCGGTCGTTCCTCAAAGGTCAAATCCTCTCTTACAGTCAGCTCCGAATGATCCATCATGTGTGTTTCATCTCGAACATACTTACGGAGTTCAGATACATGAAACACGTCATGAACATTCGCCAAAGATTGTGGTAAGGCCAATCGATAAGCCACTTCTCCAACACGCTCCATAATCTCGAAAGGCCCCATGAATTGAGGACTAAGCTTGCCTCGACTCCCAAAACGAATCACTCCTCTAGTCGGTGATATCTTCAAAAATACCCGATCACCAACCGCGAACTCTAGAGGTCTTCTCGATGTGTCGGCCCAACTCTTCTGTTGATCTTGTGCTGCCTTCATATGATTCCGGATAGTATTAACTTTCTCCACGGTTTGCACGATCAAATCCAGTCCCAACAATCTTCGTTCTCTAACATCGTCCCAACAAACAGGTGAACGACACTTGCGACCATACAATGCTTCGAATGGAGCAATCTGAATAGTCGCCTGAAAGCTGTTATTGTAAGAAAACTCCACCAAGTGCAGATAATCTTCCCATGAACCCTTGAAGTACAACATGCAAGCTCTCAACATATCTTCAAGAGTTTGGATCGTTCTCTCCGACTGTCCATCTGTCTGGGGATAATAAGTGGTGCTAAACTTCAATCACGTTCCCAAACTTTCCTGTAAGCTCCTCCAGAAGTGCGATAAGAATCGGGTGTCACGGTCAGAAACGATGCTCACAGGTACTCTATTCAATCTCACAATCTCCTGCGTGTACCGTTCTACTAACGCTTCCGTTGACTGACCAACTCGAAATGGAATGAAATGAGCTGCCTTGGTCAATCGATCAACAATCACCCAAACTGCATTGTTGCCTTTTGGACTCCGCGGTAAAGCTGTCACGAAATCCATGGTTATATGTTCCCACTTCCATTGAGGAATCGAAAGTGGTTGCAATAAACCAGCTACCCTTTGATATTCAACCTTAACTTGCTGACACACCAAGCACTTTGCTACAAAACGGGCAATCTCCCTTTTCATGCCTTCCCACCAGAAATACTGTCGTGGATCACGGTATATCTTCGTGCCTCCTAGATGTACAGAATATGTGGAACTGTGCGCTTCCTTCATAACTTCTTCATGAACGTCTCCTTTCGGCATACACAGACGGCTACTATATCGCAACAAACCATTTTTATGAATCAACAAGTCTGTTCGGAGTCCAGCTTCAACCTGTTCTAGAAACTTCTGCAATCTTGGGTCCTGTGACTGTGCTTCTTTAATACTCTCGATCAACGACGACTGTACTTGCAGCTGCATCAACTGTCCCGAAGAATGCGGTAGCACGATCTCCAACTCAAATCTCCGAAAGTCTTCGATAAGCTCCTTCTGTGCAGTCAACATCCGAATTGCTGGCAATCGACTAAGCGCATCCGGCACTACATTAACTTTCCCCGGATGATACTTGAGATCAAGATCGTAGTTAGCCATCAGCTCCAACCATCTACACTGCCTCATGTTAAGCTCTTTCTGTGTGAACACGTACTTTAGGCTTTTGTGATCGGTGAATATTTTGACCCTTTCGCCCAGTAAGTAGTGTCTCCAAATCGTCAAAGCGAAAATCACTGCTGCAAGCTCCAAATCATGAGTTGGGTAATTCTTCTCATGGGTCTTCAACTGTCTCGATGCGTAGGCTATAATCTTCCCATACTGCATCAAAACACATCCCAAACCTTTCCCAGATGCATCGCTGTGAATCACCAATCCTCCAGAATCGTCTGGTACGGTCAAAATAGGAGCGGTTATCAATCATTGCTTCAATACCTCAAAAGCTAACGCACATTTATCCGTCCATATGAATGGTACTTCCTTACACGTAAGCTTGGTCAAAGGCTCAGCCAAACGAGCAAAATTCTCCACGAACCTTCTGGAATATCCGGAAAGTCTAAGAAAACTTCTGATCTCTGCTACGTTCTTCGGAATTGGCCAATCTTGAATTGCTGCAATCTTCTCATGATCAACGGCGATTCCATCCCCGGATACGACATGCCCCAAAAACTTCACTTCTTCAAGCCAAAACTCGCACTTGCTCATCTCTACATATAATCTTTCATGCCTCAATGTCTGCAGTGCGATCTTCAAGTGTTCAGCATGCTCTTCTATGCTCCTCGAGTAGACCAGAATATCATCAATGAACACCATTATAAATTGGTCCAAGAACGGTGAAAAGATTCGATTCATCAAGTCCATAAATATCGCCGGTGCATTCGCGACTACGAATGGCATCACTAAATACTCGTAATGTCCATACCGAGTTCAGAACGCAGTCTTGCAAATATCCTCTGATTTAACTCAGACCTGATGATATCCGGATCGCAAATCCAGCTTCAAGAATACCCTCGCGCTACTGAGTTGCTCGAATAATTCGCCAATGCAAGGGATCGGGTACTTGTTCTTAATAGTCACCCGATTTAATTCTCGATAATCGATGCACATCCTTCTTGTGCCATCTTTCTTCTTGACTAGAAGAACCGGAGCTCCCCAAAGTGAATTTCTGCTGCGAATCCAACCCTTCTCTAGCAATTTGGTAACCTGTTTCTTGACTTCTTCCAACTCCACTGGTGCCATCGGATAGTATGCCTTTGAGATTGGCGCTGCACCAGGAACAAGATCGATCGCGAACTCCACATCTTGTTTTGGCGGTAAACCCGAGATGTCCTCGAACACATCTATAAACTCTCGAACTACATCTGGCGCTTCCTCCTTATCAACTTCTATCGACGAAAGAACACTGTTTGTCGGTGTAGCCCTGAACTCGACTGGCCCGACAGAACTGCTACCTCCAGCAAAAACAAACTCCGGATGTCCGGGAATCTGGAAAATTACTTTCTTTGCTCTATAGTCAATGTGAGCGTAGAAAGTTCCGAGAAAATCCATTCCCAAGGCAGCATCATAACTGCCGATATCGATCACCAAGAAATCTGCAAAACATGAACTGGTAAGCAATGAAGCTGAGAGAACCAAGGTAATAAAACGACCATGAAACAAGAAAATGAAACAAGACCAGGACTCCAAGTTACTTAAATAGAGTACCGTATTGTAACCATGCTACAGTTCATAGTTACAATCACATAACTCCGTTCAAGTCGCCCAAATCTTAGTATCAGAATCAAAGAAATAGGATGGAAGAAACAATAGGGAACCAAAAGAATTTCAACTCGAGATGCAAAGTTGTTTGCATATCGTCAGGACAGGGCTCAAGAGAAAGATATGATTCAAGAATCATGATAACAATGTGGAAGGACATGTTCCTAATTACAGGTTTTCTGATTCGTGTATTGGGTCCAATACCCAACTACAAAATAATCAAACCCGATTAATCAAAATCCTATGGCTCTGATACCAAACAAACCCTGTCACGCCCCGCTTCCTAGAGTGCGCTAAAATCGGCACGTGACAGAGCCAACCATGCTACCTGTGGCTAGGAAATATCCCTCCACAGTCACATTAAGGTTGTCTATAAGATATCAAGAACAGTAGAAATAAAATAAACTATCTAGTATATTTCCCTATGCCAGAATAAACGAGTCAAGAAATAATATGCGGAAGCAATAAATCCAATAACAATAACAATCTGGAAGGTACATCCTGATACGGGCTCACATCAGGAAATAAAATGCTGAAAGGAAACTAAACTAGAATACTAATAGGTCCTCACTGCTCGGCCTGTCGACTGAAGTACTCTTGCTCGGCCTGCGACAAGGGTAGAGGATATGGGCTATGCAAAACCCAGACGTCAGCGCGTCACAATATAAACAATAATATAATCAGGGGGTAATAGGATATGCAGGCATAAATTATAAAATGATAACATGAATGTAATAAGTGAGCAGGGATATCGAACAGTGAAGTGTACCAGTATATGTGAAGTGCAGCGATAAAACTAAACTGTGCTACGGGGTTAACCACTCTCAAGTTTGTGAAATCAATTTAATGAATCATCGATGTAACTTAATAGTATCCCGTGCATGCCCGGGACCACGGTCAAGACTCTCGGGCTGAATCCGAGACGTTCCGCTAAGCAGTAAACAGGTAACATGTATAGACGAATGATGTCAGCAGCAGCATCCCGGGGTTGGCCTAGCCCATAAAACTGATCAGTATAAGTATCGAACTGTCGAGTTATAAGTCAGGTTCATTATTGATTTCCCCATACCCCCAAGTTATGTGTTCAAGTTCGGTATTGATAAATCTGAAGCTAATGCCAACACAGGATCAAGCAGGAACAGGTTTGTCTATACAGACAACAGGATATGTCCATCGGGACAACATGTCAGGATTGTTGGCATTAGAAACAGGATCAGGTATCAAGTCAAGCAGTGGTGTAACAGGTCATGTCAAGGGGTGCACAGTGTATCAAAAGGGTGCTTATAACAAACTTTTGCAAGTACGGATGCACGATAAAAAGCATGGATGCACAAATATTTATCAGGGGTTACATCATGACTATGTAGTATGCATATTATCAAGTATGGGGAACTAATGTAATAATAATATGAGTTAATGTAATATGACATGCAACTAGGTATGCAGAATTAATGGTATGAATACACAAATAAACTTGGATGCATAAATAACTATCAGGGGTTGCAACTATAGTCCCATTACTATGTAGGATGCACATTATCTAGCATGGAGTGTTAATGTAGCAGTAATATGAAATAACGTGACATGGCATGCAACTAGATATACAATTTATGGTATGGATACACAATAAGATATGGATGCATGAATAACTGTCAGGGGTTGCAACTATAGCTCCATTACTATGTAGGATGCACGTTATCAAGTATGGGGTACTAATGTAATAATAATATGAGTCGATGTAATATGGCATGCAACTAGGTACATAATTAATGGTATGGATGCACAAATATCAATCAGGGGTTATATCTACAGCTCCAATACTAAGTGGGATGCATATTATTAAGCATGGGGTGTTACTACAATAATAACATGAGTTAATATGATCTGTAGATGTAGCTACATGTATAATAAATGATATGGATGCATACAGGTATCCGAAAACTGTAAAACTTTAATATGGATGTATAATGTGATAAACATGTAACATTTTATTCATATAGATGCATAATAATATACATAGCATGTAGCAAGATGAACTTGCTTGAACGGAACACACGACGAGTGCGTACGGCACGTACGACGTCGGGTAATCATCGCAAAGCGCACACGGCACGCGAGACGGGTCCAGGCAGGCAAGAAGGTAACCACGCAAGCCAGGGACGTTCACTGGATTACTCGAATCGTCGGCGTCGAGCACGGCTCCGGTGGGTGATCACCGGAAAAGAACAAGAAATCAAGAAAGAAAGAAGAAGAAGAAGGAGGAGAAGAAGAAGAGGAAGAAGAAGAAAGTGGTCTGGGTTTTAGGACAGAGGAGATGAGAGGGTGACGACGGTGTGAGGTCGTCGAGTTAATGAAGCTCCAGCGAGGCAAGGTGTGCAGGGTGCTCGGGCTCGGTTAGGGTTTCAAGACAGAAGATGAAAAGAAAAGAAGGAGGAGAAGAGAAGAGAGGTAGAGGGTGGAGGCGAGGTCGAAGGCAGTGAGGTATGGGAAGAGCTAGGGTTAAGGTTTGAGGAGGAGGCGGAGTTTGTATGGGTTTCTCGTGGAGGCTCGGGTTTTAAATAGAGAAGGAGAAGAAGTGTGAAGGGAGGTGATTGTAAGCGAGAGAGGGTGAGCAGAATCGAGAAATGAATAGTATTCACGAGATGGGTGAGAGAGAGATCGAGAGGAGAGAGAAAGGGAGAGATGTTCTCCGCCGAAAGACGCGACCGGTACGTTGGGACGTCAGATCTGAATTTCGAGAGAAGATGCTATTTGGTTTTATCCGTCCACCTCTCCGAAGATGCCAAGTTGATTTATGGCACCATATATCGAAGGTTTAGACGGATGTGGCCATTGTAGCAGACTTCGTCAGATTCCCCTTCGTTGAGGGGTTTTTGATTGTGGGGACACTCTTCCCTGCAGGCGCAAGCCCCTGCAGTTAATTACGCTACACATCGCGGTAACCACTTTCTCCTTCTCCAGATGGTCACTTCGTGTCGTGTGTGTTTGTTTTGTTTTTGGTTGCCCATGGATTGTATACGGAGATTAATTTATGTTGTCGCCCGTAGGGCGTGAATTAGTCCAAATCCGTATTTTTCTTAGATTTAAGTTTGGGGTTGGGTTTAAGGATCGTTAATCTCATTTGATACAAAGATCAACTTAAACATTTGTTAAGGATACGTTAGTCTAATTTTAGACTAAGATCAACTTAACCATTTGTTAAGGATACGTTAGTCTAATTTTAAACTAAGATCAACTTAACAGGATCATTTAGATCCAACAAAAGAGCATTTGGGCTCTATTGTTTAGTTTAGGGATATTGCGGTCGATTACCAGTTTAAGGACATGGTGGTCCAGTTTAAAGACATCATAATCTGTAGAGGTTAAGGACATCATAGTCCATGGGCTTAAGGACCCCACATTCCGAGGTTAAGAACATCATAGTCCATGGGCTTAAGGCCCTACAGTCCAAGGTTAAGGACATCATAGTCCATGGGTTTAAGGACCCCACAGTCCATGGGATGTTTGGCTGTCGGGACCCGTCACCTCTCTAAAGACGTTGAAGGATTACAATGACAAATATCATAGGAGTGAAGAGATGTACTCTTGAACCAATGTTGATTGGGAAATCTGTAGTCTAATTTGGGACTAAGATCAATTAATTAGATTATGAGCACATGTGCTCAGTTAAATCTGAATTGAGGACTTATGGCCAACTTGGGCTAAGTCCAATTAGGTTTAAAATGTTGGACCTTTGTTGGGACTGTTGAACATTTATCTGGGTTCATCCCCCCATTATTTAGCAATGCTAAGTATGGGTCTGGGTTCTGACCATATTTTAATCTCCCCCATTATTTAGCAATGCTAAGTATGGGTCTGGGTTCTGACCATATTTTAATCTCTTATTGAGTGCTGAGCACTCATATGCCATATAAGATGATCAATTTTGGAAGGCAAGGATGTACTTGAGGCTCAGTAAAAAGGGAAGTCTTGCCTCAGAAAGACTTAGCCAATTTGGGCTAGGACTGATTTGAATATAGTGTTAAACACTAGCATATATTTGACGGTTACGTGTTCCCACGTGATGTGCATAAAACAGTGTTAAACACTAAAATAATGAAGTGCTTAAAATAGTGTTAAACACTAGGGACAAAATGCTCAAAATAGTGTTAAACACTAAAAATGAGGCAGTCACGTGGGGTCACGTGAGGCGTCTGAGAATTGGGCCAAACCTCCTTTATTTTACTCTCGAATCTGCAAATAAGTGTTAAACACTTAGCCTTCGTAATCATCACGTGTGGACACGTGATAGTGCCAATGTATTGGGTATTAATTCCTCTGTTTTCCCTCATTTGCCCTTTTTAAAAAGGTGTTTGTCAAGGGTCACGTGTGAGCACGTGAGGCATTGCCTCCAAGCTTTTTTCTATCTCATCTTAAGGAACCTATTTAAGGGTCATATAGGGACACGTGACCATGTCTCATTCTTTCTTTTTTACTCATTAAGGAGGAGGGTTACGTGTTACCACGTGACCAAGTTGGGTACTGCTCTCTTTACGTGCATGGAGAGTTAAATCTCATGTTTAAAAATTAAATTCTTGGGTAGGGTTAAACCCTAATTTTGTTTGGAGGAATTAAATTCCTATGTATTTGGAGGAATTAAATTCTTTAAACACAATTCTCTCTCTAAGTTTTGGATCTGCATGGCAGAATCTCCCCGATGAGAATTAAATTCTCAACTTATGGGGAGATCTGCTTCTGCAGATCTTCAACCAAAGGAAGAACTAAGTTCTTTTAGAAGAGTTAAAATCTTAGTTTGAGAATTAAATTCTCTTTTTATTTTGTGGAGCTTATGATCTCTTTCCCTTTCTCACCTAGGGTTTCTTTCTCTTCTGAGGAAATCTTCTTTTCTCTCTAGAGAATCAAATTCTCTTCTTTTCTCTCTCTGTTGTTGTTGTATCCTCTAGAAAAAAAAAGTCCTCATCCTCTTCTCTTCTTGGCTCCTATTTATAGGAGAAGGAAAAGAATCAGTTTGTTTAGTCAATCTTTCATTAAAATATTTTGATTGATTTTGTAACCAACATGATCTTTTAGATCACTCGGTGAATTTTATTCACCATTGGATTTTTAATCTAAAAGATATTTTATTTGTTATTCTTGGTAAATTTCAGGGAAATCTTTCCTTGTATAGAATTTTTCTATAAATTGGTGATTTTTAATCACCATTGGATTTTTAATCCAACGGTGCTCCAATTTACAGAGCGCAATCTTTTTGTTTGGAAAGATTTAGAGAAATATTTTTCCAGTTAGGGTTCTCGATTCCCTCTTAATTAGAATTTAATTCTATTAGTTCATAAGGCTTAAGAGCCTGTCATGTGTTAGCACGTAACCTTCTGATTGACCATTTAATTAGAATTTAATTCTATTATTTCAGAGATCTTAGGATCCCATCACGTGTTGACACGTGACCCTCTGATTAAGCATTTTAACCAGAATTTAATTCTGTTGTTTTAAAGAGCTCAGGAATTATCACGTGTCAACACGTGACCCTTGGTCACGTGTGGACACGTGATGCCCTATTGGGGTTTTTCCCTGTTGTTTTATTATACCTTTTTCAGTGGGTTTAAAGGCCCATCACGTGTTGGCACGCGACCCCATTGTTTGATTATTTAATTAGAATTTAATTATGTTACAACAGAATCCCCAGGAAACCATCACGTGTCAGCACGTGACCCCTGGTCACGTGTGGGCACGTGCTACCCCATTGGGATTTTTTCTGATATTTTATGAGGGAACAAATGTCCCCACAGTGTTGTTCTCACGTGTTTGCACGTGAGTACAACTCTGTCACCTTTTGTGGCCATTGGATTTGCCTGGGGAAGGGGGTAGGTAAACCGTTTCCCATCACATCCTATAAATGCAGGGGTCTCTTCAGAAGCGCCTCCACTTTTCATCTTCTTTCTTCCTTGTTCTTGCCTTGAGAATTTAATTCTCTCTCTCAGAGCTCAATTCTCAGTTCCAAATTTTTTTTTAGAGTTTAACTCTGTCTAAGAAAGAATCCTTTCTTCAGGTAATGGTTTTGAACAACCGAAGAACTTTCATATATAAAAAGAACTCTTTTTTGATTTTAAATCCACACCAAGGGTTCTTCCCTTCAAAGAACCCATTTTTCCGATCTTTAGAAGTGCACAATCTCTGGGTAGCAAACCCCATTGTTAGGCATTTTTCTGATCTTAGGGATTTGATGATGGCCTCTGTTTCTCTCTGGAATTTAATTCCATTTCCAAGAGCTTAGCTCTGCCGATTTTTTGGGAATTTAATTCCTCTAAAGAACTTAGTTCTTCACAGAGAACTTCTTGGGATTTTCTTGCCCTGAGTTGTTCTTTGCAAAAAATGTTTCCAAAGAGATCCTTCTTGATTTGCATAGGGTTCTGCAGTGGGTATTCCCTTTGGGGAATGTGTAGAGTTGTTTGAAATCTACTGTTCATTTATTGAGAATCTTCCTTTTGTTCTCATAATGATTATCCTGCATCATCATTAGTGATCCGCCATCTTGATTTTCTGGGGCCCCTTATGTTTTGTAACCAATGGTCCCATAAAATAAGTTTTTGTCCCTTTCTTCCACTGTCTTTACACACACACACACACACACATGTGGGCTTCATTAACAGTTTCCTTTCCTTTGTTTCAGGAACAATGGATTCTCTTCCATACTTCCCTTTCACCCGCTCGGAGGCTGCCTTTCCTCAGTCACCGTCTGATGAAGAGGTGATGGCGCTGATTAGAGCTCACGACCCTAATTGCACCAACTTGCTTTTATAGGGGACCTGGTACGGGCATATCATTCGGGTCCACCGCAGCTTTCTTTGCGAGATACCAACAGAGCCTACCTACCCATTTTTGCCGATGGAGCGTCCACAGACCGCCTTTGCTGTGGAGATGTTGAATTGGACCCCCATAGGATGGCTTGAGCCGTCGACAACTGGGATTCCAAACCACCCTATGCCGGATATAGACATCTTAGGGTGTCGTATCTGCCAAGGTGAAGCCCAGCCCTGGGGACATATTTACAAAATCGGGCTTACTCCTCGACATCCTACGGGCTACCTTCTCTGGGCACGTTATATCCTGTCTGCCCATCGTGCGCGACTGCAAAGGGTCGGGCTCTATCAGGCGGTGTACGTGTCTCTCTTCCACTATCAGTCCCCCCATGTCTGGCGGGTTAAGGCTTTCCTAAATTAATGGAATCTTCCCACCAACACCTTCTTGCTAGGGGATCGAGAAGTTTCAATTTCTTTGGAAGAGTTTCGCGAGATCTCGGGGTTGTCGATCAGGAGGACGCTCTATGAAGAACTGCTGCCTCCTGATGAATATGTTTTCGAAGCTGAGCCTGCTATGCTTGACGGCTTGTCGACTGAAAATGCCGTCCGCCACAAGCACCCAAGTATAATCAAGGCTTTAGGCATTTTTGAGAAGCTGTTCACAGAGTCAGAAGAACAGGGCGTCACTTTCAAAAGCTTTATCGCCTGCTTCCTTCGCGGAGACGTTCTATCAAAGAAGGCTCCGAAGTTTGCGAATATCAATGACCCTTTCGGGTTCGGTTTAAATAAGCTACCGGCTAGAGAAGAGGATTTACCGCAGTTCTACATTCCAATCCTGTCGGCTGTACCATTTGAGTCGATCGCAGCTCCTGGCATAGATGAAGAGACTTTCTTCATGGGTTTTATCAGTGTCTGGCTCAGTTGGTTCGTTATTCCAATGCACCGTCAATTCATGAGAGCTTCGGTCATTTACCCTGCTCATCACATCACCGGAGGGACACGACTAGCCGTGGGCATTGCGGGGCTAGTGCATCTGTATCATGGGCTAAGCGCTGCAGCCAATATGTCAACCCCAGGCGTGAACGTATTGAGTTTCTCTCTTCATTGCTTTACGTCATGGATTGAGATCACGTGCTATGGGCATTTGCCGCGCATTAGAGACCCAGCTTTTATGATGCCTACACTTTTCCACGGCTTATGAGGTTGGTGGACGCTTCTGCTCCTGATCCGACTCAGTCCGGAGCTATTCGTGTGCTGGTTAATCCCTATGCCAATGTGGGCGAGATGGTATTTAACGATCGAGTCCTCTCTACTCCTTCAAGACCGATTCAACAGCTTTTTGACTCGTCGAAAGAGGGAGCACCCTACCTGAAGCCCAAGGAAGCCATGCATTTATATTCGATCAGACCGGGTTATCTGGTGTTTCGTCAAAACGGTGCGGCCATTTTTATGCGGTACAACCCACACCGCTTTGCTCGGCAACTGGGATGTGTCCCCTTTGAGGCGTTTACAGTGGAGCCCAGCCCGTCGTCGAAAGTTGTTCGTGACGCCACTCATCACTTCATGCGGCTGAACACCGGCTCTCGCTTCGTGATTCCTGAGGCCGACTACATTCCTCGATGTGGAGGGTTTCACGGGCTGGTACCTCCACCGAGTCAGTCCCATTATTGCTGAGGAGAGGAGGATGCTCGTTGGATATAGGGCTCCCACTCCGATCCAAGCTACGGGAGTCCCGCCGCGACCGCAGGTAATGGTTCGCCCTCCCCTGAGAGATACCGGTATCGTGCTTATTCCTGAGGTGGGGGAAGTGGATCTAACTCCCACAGCTGGTATGCCGCTGCACACTAGAGCTCAGGCAAGAGCCAATAAGGCGCCAGTGGCAGTATCATCAGCTGCGGCGTCAGCAATGGCAGTGTCGTCATCGGTAGCACCGCCGAGAGAAGATATTGAAGGCGAAGTGGGTCAACGTCGCACTAAAACACCAAGGGGAAAGAAGCGATCGTCTTCTGGTGTTAGTTCTGGGTCCAAGAGGCGAAAGAAGACGGTCACCAATCTGCTCGATTTTTTAGTAAAATCAGAGCCTATCTTTCAGGACAAGCCAATAGCTATGAAAGAGTCAGATGGTGGTCTTCTTTTTCCCGGTTCATCTGCCGAGGAAGCCGCATAATTGGCTGAGGCTATAAGACGCTCCCAGGATGAAACTGAGAATGTAAGGGTCCCGAAGAGGCCTTATCCTGCCGTCATCTTCCATGAAGATCCTCTATCGATACGGCGGATATTTATAGGTCCTTTAGAAGAGGGAGGCAAGATAGCTCTTAAGCAGCCTATCTCGGCCGACGCCGAAGATGTGCTGTCGTTGTGGCTGGTGGCCACGAGTTTACCCTCGCACCCCGGCGAGCGCGAATTCTTGAGAAGGAACGCCGGCTTGAAAAAGCTATACTAGAAGCTCCTTTGCGCATTGGTATACTTATATATCTTTTTGTAGTATTTTGCACTGCTCGTATTCATATATATATATATATATATATATATATATATATATATCCTTATCTTCGTGAAAACTTTGCAGGGATTTCGGCAATGGCGGAGGATCTGAGTTCGAGTCGCGCCTTAACTATGGACTCTGCAAATATCCCCAATGAGACACTAGTAAGTGTGGAGGGGGTCGACACAACTGTTGTTCCTGCCACGGAGCTCCCATCGATGATTTCCGTTCCACCGGTGCTTGCTCCCCCGGAAGAGGCATCTTCATTGGCCGCGGATTCAATGGATCTTTCTGGGGATGGCCCGGAGACTATGGGACAGGTAATCGAGGCCACCGTCCTTTCATCGGAGCCTGCAGCGATGGCCACTGCTCCTCAATTGGAAGTTGTTATACCGGCCCACATCCCCGATGATGTGCCTGGGGGCATGGAGAAGGAGGCCGATGCTGCTATCCCTCCAGTCCAGAGTGGGAAGAGCATCAAAGGTATTCTTGTATCTTTTGTTTTAATGATCTCTTCATTATCTGAACCTTCCTGTCTTTTCAGAGCTATGAGGATTGGCGGCGTCCATCGTGGACTTGTCCCCCAGGAAGTCTTTTCAGCGTCTGCTAGATATGGCCGCTCCACAGGCAATATCCCCTCAACGCATCGTCCTCTCTTCCGGGCAATGTTAGCGTTATTTGCCTTCTTCTCACGGTATCATTATTATTTTGTATAACGATATTGATGCCTTCTATTGTTCTAGAAGCCGACGACGAAGTTGAGATTCTTGACGGGCCTGGGGATATTTTGGACCCTTCTTGCATGACCGTGGGTAAGTAAAGTTTCAACGTTGTTCCATCTGCTCTTTGCTTGCAAGTCTCACTGATTGTTTATAAATCTTAACAGCTTTGCCAGTTCTTACCATGCTGGAATCTCGCATCGTCATGCCACCCGGATCCTATGCTCTATGTGCCTCAGAATGGATGGCAAAGCTAAGCCTTCACTCTTTGTCAGCTCTGATCGAAGACCTTCGTGCTGGTAGTTTAATCACGGCCGAAGAATTTGCCGCCGAAACCAACAGTTCTCTCCCTTTTCTTGCTGCTTATCACAGCGAAACACTGGTGCAAGTCTGGGTTGAGTTTTTTCGTCGGGTGGAGGCTCTCTTGCATAGTCTTGAATGTACGTGCCTTCTTTCAGAGGTTGTGGCTGCAAAGGCGAGCTTGCGGGGGCTGATCGAACAGTGTGCCGCAAATATGCTGTCATGCGAGAAGAGGCTCAGCCAAAAATTTTCAGAGAGGAAGCTGGCTTCATGGTGGTGTGTCCCTTTTAGTAAACGCATTTTGTGAATAATCTATTTTGATTTCCTTGTAGGACAGCGATGGCGTAGGAGTCATGTTTAGATCTGCCTCCTAAGGCTTTCCAACTTTATGAGCCGTGAGGGTCTCATAAAGGTATTTCTCCTTACGAGTCGTGATGATCTCGTAAGTGTAATTTTTCCTTAAGAATCGTGAGGATTCCTAAGTGTATTTTCTCTTGAGAGTTATAAGAATCTCAAAAGAGAGTTTTTCTTGCTTACGAGTCGAGAGTACTCGTAAGTGATTGTTTCCTTTCTTGTTGGAGAGTGTGGCCTGTAGAAAATCTACTTTGACCTCTCTATGAGGCAATGATGGCTTGGGAGACAGGGTTAGGATCTGCTACCTAAGACTTTTCAACTTTATAAGCCGTGAGGGTCTCATAAAGAATTTTCTCCTTACAGATCGAGAGGATCCCGTAGGTGTAATTTCTCCGTAAAAATCATAAGGATTCCTAAGTGCATTTTCTCTTAAGAGTCGTAAGGATCTCACAAGAGAATTTTCTTCCTTACAAATCGAGAGGACCCATAAGTGATTGATGAGTTGACTTGCTCCCGAATCAAAGAATTGCTTTGACGGGAAGTCGAGGGTTGACTTTATCCGCATTTCACGGAGTCAGGAGTTTCTCTGGCCATTTCCCACGGGGTCAAGATTAACTTTAGCCGCGTTCTATGGGACCAGGATTTGCTCTGGCTGTTTTCCACATGGTTAGGATTGACATAAGCCGTATCCTACAGGACCAGGAGGTGCTCCGGACGCTTCCCGTAGGGTCAGGATTGACTTTAGCCGCGTTCTACGGGACCAGGATTTGCTTTGGCTGTTTCCCACGGGGTCAGGATTGACATAAGCCGTATTCTACAGGACCAGGAGGTGCTTTGGATGCTTCCCACGGGGTCAGGATTGACATTAGCCGAGTTCCATAGGACCAGGATCCGCTCTGGACGCTTCCCACGGGGTCAGGATTGACATAAGCCGTGTTCGGCGAGACTAGGATTTGCTCTGGACGCTTGTCAGGATTGACATAAGTCGTGTTCCACGAGACCAGGATTTGCTCTGGACGCTTCTTACGGGGTCAGGATTGACATTAGCCGTGTTCCACGAGACCAGGATTTGCTTTGGATGCTTCCCACGGGGTCAGGATTGACATTAGTCGTGTTCCACATGACCAGGATCCGCTCTGGGCACTTCCCACGGGGTCGGGATTGACATAAGTCGTGTTCTACGAGACCAGGATTTTTTCTGGACGCTTCCCACGGGGTCAGAATTTGTAAGTCCACGTTGCCCACCCCGGTGCTTGCGGGGAGGCGGAAACGTTATGAAAAATCGAATTTTTACAACACTAGGCAACATGGACTATGTAAAGGAGGGATCTTTGCTAAACAAACTAACTACTAAGCTAAAAAGAGTTTAGCTACTCGGAAAGGGGGTTATACCTAGGTCTTCAAGCCCTTCTCTTCTTGCTCCTTGGAGTGAAAGAACGGATCGTCTCGTCGTCTTCTCTTGCCGAAGAAAGATCCACCCGAGGGCCTCTACCTTTGGCTCCAACTTCAAACTAGAAGTAACTAAGGTGCTTGGTGTGCTAAACCTAGGACCATAGAAAGAGTAGAGAGTATTTTTGAGGGTTTTATCTCAAGCTCAAGGGGTTCTCAACTCATGAGAGGGGAGAGCTAAAGAGAGACGAAGAGGAGGAGAGAGAATCAATATGATAGAATGAGAATAGTTTTACAACCATAACCATATATGTGAATTATCAAAATAATAATATTAATCCAAAATGAAAAAGGTGATGGTTGGTTTGATGAGACCATTATCATATCACATTAAATGGTTTTGCAAAGATCAAAGAGCATCTTTGATGTGTAATGATGATGGTCAAAGTTTCAACCATGGTCAACTAGTCAACCTTGGTCAACAAGTCAACAAACCCAACCATGACACAATTTCATTTAATCAATATTATTAATTGATATATCACAAATTTATTAGGGTTTGGAAAAAGACGACTGTCAACTGTGCATACGCACCCGTTCCAAAACCCTAATGAAAAACCTCTTCCTCTGCCTCAATCAACTGTGCATACACACCCGGACTCGTGTTCCGAGGAACACGAATACAAAGAGATAAAACCAATCCCAAATGATATACTAGGATCCGGCTTAAACCAAAGCCCGCTAATATAAGCTGTCCGGACACGAAACGTGCACAAGTGCGCGGATGTGAACGAACCCCGTCGCAAAACCATGCGACCTCTACTCATTTTGCCTAAAGGTGAATAACCCTCTGTGTGGGACTCTAAAGACTCGACACTACGCTGGCAGTGGGTTTAACCACAGACCGCAAGCGGCACTAGCTGTACGTAACGGTCCCCAGGTAGATGCCGATAAGAAGACTGACGAGCAAAACCCATCTGAACTCCTACTGAGCCTGAATATGACAGTCTCCGTACAGTCCGGTCTGTTCGTCTAAGAATATCGCATGGCGGGCCTAGGGGGGCGGTAAACGTCAGTCCCTTAATAGCGGTACAAGTCGTGTCGGAGTGTAGCCCAGAACACCCTGAGATAACACTGGAAACCTACCAGTCTATCTCGCTTGCCCTGGCCAGAGACTTTGTGTAATGTCTCTCCTAGACACAGCGTGATATCAACCCCCAATACCGGGAGAGACGAATCCTGTCTAACCGTCACTGCCTCCAAGTGCTTCGGGACTGCACCCAAAAACTACCTGTTTGCACGACTCCTTTGAGCCGTGGTAGGGTAGTAATCAAAGTACAGTGGGAACACACTCGAGGCGAAGTGACAGTCTCAAGTCAACGGACTAAGCTGTACTCATGTCACCTGGGAACTGATAACTGACGATAGGTATAATACCAACCAACAGTTCCTGATGAGTCCTGTCCAGTGTACTCGTAACCTAACGAGCACCTGCATACTATCCCAAGTACGACGTACTGACGGCTGTGGGACAGACCGTCTCCCAAGCTGGGATGAGAAGCGCATACGCTAGTCTACTCCGGAGTATCGATGCCCTGTCTCGATAGTCCTGCGACTAGGGACCTGCATAAGGATGTACTTATGGATTACCCAGCCCCCACGAGTGTGACTGCCATCACAACGCTGGTAATCAAGCAAAGATCCTAAGGGCTCCACTAATGTGTTAAGGCGATATGCTAAAAGAAACACATGCACACATTAAAGCAGAAACAAACCAAGTAGCATACTACCATTTTGAGCAAGAATGTCAATACAAGGTGAATATCCCAAGCTTCCATCAAGTAATATACAATCCAGTATGATACAGTAATGGCCTCTAGGGCATATACACTGACAGAATTGACATTAGCCGTGTTCCATGAGACCGGGATTTGTTCTGGATGCTTCCCATGAGGTCGGGATTGACATTAGCCATGTTCCACAGGACCAGGAACCGCTCTAGGCGCTTCCCACGGGGTCAGGATTGTCATAAGTCGTGTTTCACGAGACCAGGATTTGCTCTGGACGCTTCCCACGGGGTCAGGATTGAAATAAGCCGTGTTCCACGAGACCAGGATTTGCTCTGGACGCTTCCCACGGGGTCAGGATTGACATAAACCGTGTTCCACAGGACCAGGATCCACTCTGGACGCTTCCCACGAGGTCAGGATTGAAATAAGCCGTGTTCCACGAGACCAGGATTTTCTCTGGACGCTTCCCACG
Organism: Agapanthus africanus; assembly: GCA_030015575.1. Classification (NCBI taxonomy): domain Eukaryota; kingdom Viridiplantae; phylum Streptophyta; class Magnoliopsida; order Asparagales; family Amaryllidaceae; genus Agapanthus; species Agapanthus africanus. Next base: position 425,803,628 of record JASDDO010000019.1, on the reverse strand, counting down.
GGATCAGGATTGACATAAGCCGTGTTCCACGAGACCAGGATTTGCTCTGGATGCTTCCCACGGGGTCAGGATTGACATAAGCCGTATTCTACAGGACCAGGAGGTGCTCTGGACGCTTCCCACGGGGTCAGGATTGACTTTACCCACGTTCTACGGAACCAGGATTTGCTCTGGCTGTTTCCGACGGGGTCAGGATTGACATAAGCCGTATTCTACAGGACCAGGAGGTGCTCTGGACGCTTCCCACGGGGTAAGGATTGACATTAGCCATGTTTCACAGGACCAGGATCCACTCTGGACGCTTCCCACGGGGTCAGGATTGACATAAGCCGTGTTCCACAAGACCAGGATTTGCTCTGGATGCTTCCCACGGGGTCAGGATTGACAAAAGTAATGTTCCACGAGACCAGGGTTTGCTCTGGACGCTTCCTACAGGGTCAGGATTGACATTAACCGTGTTCCACGAGACCAGGATTTACTCTGGACGCTTCCTACGGGGTCAGGATTGACATTAGTCGTGTTCTACAGGACCAGGATCCTCTCTAGGCACTTTCCACGGGGTCAGGATTGACATAAGCTATGTTCCACGAGACCAGGATTTGCTCTGGACGCTTCCCACGGGGTCACATTAGCCATGTTCCACGAGACCAGGATTTGCTCTGGATGCTTCCCACGGGTCCTGGATTGATATTGGCCGTGTTCCATAGGACCAGAATCTGCTCTGGGCGCTTCCCACGGGGTCAGAATTGACATAAGCCGTGTTCCACGAGAACAGGATTTGCTCTGGACGCTTCCCACGGGGTCAGGATTGACATAAGCCGTGTTCCACAGGACCAGTATCCGCTCTAGACGCTTCCCACGGGGTCAGGATTGATATAAGCTGTGTTCCACGAGACCAGGATTTGCTCTGGACGCTTCCCACGGGGTCAGGATTGATATAAGCCGTGTTCCACGAGACTAGGATTTGCTCTGGACACTTCCCACGGGGTCAGGATTGACATAAGCCGTGTTCCACGAGACCAGGATTTGCTCTGGACGCTTCCCACGGGGTCAGGATTGACATAAACCGTGTTCCACCGGACCAGGATCCGCTCTGGACGCTTCCCACTGGGTCAGGATTGACATAAGCCGTATTCCACGAGACCAGGATTTGCTCTGGATGCTTCCTACGGGGTCAGGATTGACATTAGCCGTGTTCCACAGGACCAGGATTTGCTCTGGATGCTTCCCACGATGTCAGGATTGACATTAGCCGTGTTTCACAGGACCAAGATCCGCTCTGGAAGCTTCCCAAAGGGTCAGAATTGACATTAACTGTGTTCCACGCGACCAGAAGAGGTTGACTTTATCCGTATTTCACGGAGTCGGGGGTTGACTCTCGGTTGTCTGTGCACCGCCGAGTCATGGAACTGGGAATTGCCGCAATTCCAATTTGCTGACGTTGCGTCTGTTGTAATGAGACGAATGTTGAGATGATCTCCAGGCTGTCTGTGAACCATCGAGATTTGGCTTCTTTTTCTGATGGAACCTGGTGGAAAAGTATGGTTCCCTCTTTGTTTGTGCCCCTGGATTGTATACAGGGATCAATGTGATCTCTCCTATAGGGCAAAAAGTTTCATTTTATATATTTTTCTTTCCACGATGCTCTATCATTTCAGCTTCAATATCGCGAAAATCGTGATTGCCCAATCATTTTGGCTATTTTTCGCGGTGTCCAATCATTTCGGCTATTTATTTTATTTACTCGCTGCTTTTTATTGCGAGTTGCCCAATCATTTAGACTATTTTGCATGCATATATTTTACTTGCCGATTTTATTGCAAGTTGCCCCATCATTTTGGCTATTTCATATGCATTTGTGGCTCGCTGACTTTTCGCTGCGAGTTTGGGATTTGATACCGATTTAGGCATCAACATCGCTACAACTGGGATATTGCCAGGAGCGAATCATCATTTTCCTTTGTCGATTTCGAATAAAGGTGGCTTAGTAAACAGAGTTAGGATCCTGTCGACTAAGGCTTTTGACTTCATGAGCCGTAAGGGTCTCATAAAAGTATTTCTCCCTACAAGTCGTGAGGATCTCATAGGTGTGTTTTCTCCTTAAGAATCGTAAGGAGTCTTAAGTGTATGTTCCTTTATAAGTCGTAAAGATCTTATAAGAATGCTTTCTCCTTATAAGTCGAGAGGACTTACAAGTGCCTTTTGCCATATGAGCATATCCCCTGTCTCTGGTGGGACTTTGTTAGGGAAATGTTTATTCGCGCCCGTGGATTGTATACAAAGGTCGATATCGAGACGCTTGTAGGGCAACACTGGAGGTTGTGATGGCTTAAGAACAGGTTCAGATCCCTGTAGCTTAAGGCTTTTGAATCTTATGAGCCATAAGGGCCTCAAAATAGAATTCTCCTTACGAGTCGTGAGGATCTCGTAAGTGTAACTTCTCCATAGGAATCGTGGGGTTCCTAAGTGTGTTGCTTCCTTGTGAGTCGTAAGGATCTCACGTAGGTATTTTCTTCTCACGAGGTCGTGAGGACCTTGCAAGTGTCTTTTAACAAGATTACGCCCTTTCGGGTTTTCACAACACTCGCCGGTAGCCCTGCTGTTTTTACTCACGGGGCCCTTTCGGGTTTTCATCCGTGCCCATCTTGCTTATGGACGTACCTTTTTTGTTTTTTTATGTTTTTTTTATTTTTTTATTTTTTTGTGTCAGCCTTGGGATACTGCGGTTCGTTGTAGTTTATCGACGTCTCGGTCAATAGCCAGTTTTAGGACATAGTGGTCCATCGTTAGTTGAAGGACGTTTCGGTCCATTGCTGGTTACTACTTATAGATTTTGGGCTTAGGAAAATAGCGAGCGGACATAGGCATCGTCATCTATCGTTGACCTAGGCCGTGACTCGTCAGGCATAGTATTTTTTCAGGAAGCGACCGTTTATTGGCCTAAAAGGTCTTTCACCATGCATGTCCATGAGTAGATAGGCACCACCCTGGTAAACTTTGTCTATGATATACGGGCCTTTATAGTTCGGCTCGAATTTCCCCCGCTTGGCACGATTGGGGATCATAGGTCTTTTGACCACTTGCACGAGTTCGCCTTGGCGGAATGTTCTCGGTCTAGTCAATCTTTCATATGAGCGCGTCATCTTCGCTTTATAAGCCTCCAGGTTTTGCTGCGCCATGAGCCGAGTTTCGTCGAGGGCATCAAGTTCCTCAAGCCGAAGATGAACATTTTCTTCGTCTGTTAGCTCGTAGTGAACCGCCACTCGTAGAGAGGGTAACTCTATCTCGAGGGGAAGTACCGCTTCTGTGCCAAATACCAATGCATACGGCGTTGTGTTCGTGGCTATTTTGAACGTAGTTCGATACGCCCAGAGAGCTTCATGCAGTCTTTCGTGCCAGTCCTTCTTATTCTTAGACACCGTCTTTTTCACGATCTTCGTCAAGGTTTTGTTGAAAGCCTCAGCTAGACCGTAAGCTCGGGGATTATAGACTGAAGAGTATCTCCAGTCTATGTTATGCTGTTGTGCGAAGCGGCTGATCTTGTGGCTTCTATAGGTCGGCCCGTTATCGGAGATAATCCGTCACGGAGTGCCGAACCGATAAATGACGTGTGTTTTGAAGAAATGGAGAATATTCTCCGACTTCACTTCCCTCAGCAGTATTGCTTCCACCCATTTGAAGAAGTAATCAGTTGTTGCCAAAATGAATCGATGTCCTCTGGACGATGCTGGCTCGATGGGGCCGATTATGTTAGTTCCCCACATTTCGAACGACCAGCTAGCCACCGTCGGATGTAGTGGATTCGGATGCTGGTGGATAAAATCCCCGTGAATCTGGCACAAGTGGCACTATTTCGCGTATTCTGGGCAGTCTTGGATCATCGTGGGCCAATAGTAGCCCATCCTTTTGATCTTTAGTTTCATCTTTGGCCCGGCTTGGTGAGAGCCGCAGAGTCCATCGTGAGTTTCTTGGACGACTCTTCTTGCCTCTTCAGGTCCAAGGCATCTTAGCCATAGGGGTCAAACGATCTCTTATACAGAGTATCATTGACAAAGGCGAAGGATAGAGCTCGTTTCATGAGCTGATGTCTTGACGACGCATCTTCAGGTGTTCGACGGGATTTGAAGTAGTATATAAAGACTTCTCTCCAATCCATAGCCTTTTCCTAGCTTTTATTTGTAGGGTCGTTTGCTCGGTAGCTCCCTTTTCTTCGGACGACTCCAGAGATATTTCTGCCGGTGCAAGAACCCGACGGCTTTGCACAACGATCCTCATGTCATCAAGGTTCTCGTCGGCCAATTCTTTAGCGAGCTTGGCCAATGCATCTGCTTTTCTATTTTCCGCACGTGGTATGGTTTTCAGGGTGTAGGAAGGAATTTGAGTCAGCGGTTGCTGCACTCTCTCGCCGTACTTCACCAACTAAGACTTGAACGTTTGATAGTAGCTGTTTACTTGACTAACGATCAGTTGGGAGTCTCCGTATATGAGGAGGTTCTCAATTCCCATGTCGATGGCGATCTCAAGACCTGCTATCGAAGCTTCATATTCGACTTCATTATTCGTCCTCGGCTCTGTTAAGGAGAAGGCAAAACGCATTATCCCTCCTTGTGGAGTCATGAAGATGATGCCTACCCCGGATTTGATAATGGGCGTACTTTATTTGCGCTTCTTCATGGAAGATGCTCCATCGAAGTAGAGTTCCCACTGGGTATCATTCTCTCTTCTCTCCCTGTCGATCGTGTCAAACGCGTGCTCGTCGGGAAATTCGCAGTTCAAAGGAGAATCGGCGAGTATCGGATGCTCAGTAAGGAAGTCGGCGATGGCCTGGCCTTTCACTGCCTTGAGGGGACGATAAGTTATCGAGAACTCCATCAAGAGCAAGGCCCATTTAGCGAGCCGTCCCGTTAATATAGCCTTTGACATCAAATATTTGAGAGGATCCACCTTTGATATGAGATGGACCTTATGTGCCAACGCATAGTGTCTAAACTTCGTTATCGCGAAGATCAACGCCAGGCAGTGTTCTTCAATGGGAGAGTAATTGTTTTCTGCCCCCAGGAGAACTCGACTCAAATAGTAGAGGGCTCTCTCCTTCCCTTGGTCATTCTCTTGTGCCCATAGCGCGTCTAAGGAACCCTCAAGGGCGGTTGTAAACAGAATGAGAGGCTTTCCCTTGACCGGAGCAGTCAGCACCAGTGGATTCTGCAGGTATTGCTTGATTTCGTCCAGTGCGCTTAGGCATTTGCGATCCCAGACGAACGGGGTTCCCTTCTTCATTAGGTGACTGTAAGGACGACACTTGCCTGAGAGATTGGCTATGAATCGCCGGATATACGCGAGCTTTCCTTGGAGAGACCACAGTTGCTTGAGAGTCCTTGGTGGAGGCATTTCCATGATCGCCTTGATCTTCAACGGGTCTATCTCGATGCCTCGGTGTCGGACGACGAATCCTAGGAACTTGCCCGAAGAAACTCCGAACGTGCATTTGAGAGGGTTCATCTTCAAATTGTACTTCCGAAGGCGCTGAAACACGATCTTCAGATACTCTAAATGTTCCTCGTACGATTTGCTTTTAACTATGAGGAGGTCGATATAGCATTCGACGATTTCATGTATGAGGTCATCGAAAATCTTCGTCATGGCCCTCTGATAGGTGGCACCGGTGTTCTTTAGACCAAAAGGCATCACCTTGTAGCAGAATATGCCCTAAGGGGTCCGGAAAGCGGTATGCTTCTGGTCTTCGGGATGCATCTTTATCTGGTTGTATCCTGATGAGCCGTCCATGAAGGAGAAAACTTCGTGAGTGGACGTATTATCTATCATCAGCTCAGTGACCGGTACTGGAATGTCGTCCTTCGGGCAAGCTTTGTTGAGATCCCGAAAGTCCACACATATGCGCACCGTCCCATTTTTCTTCATCACTGAGACGATGTTGGCAATCCAGTCAGGGTATTGAACTTCTTGGATGAAGCCGGAGTCGATTAGCTTCTTGACCTCGGCGTTGATGCTCATCTCAAGCTCGAGCCGCATTCTTCTCGGTGCTTGTTTGATCAGCTTGAAGTCCACAGCAATCTCCGGATCTAGACCTGGCATCTCGGAATAGTTCCATGCGAAGCAATCTTTATACCGCATGAGCACGTGTTTAAGCGTAGCCTCCTTTTCTTCAGACAACAGTTCACTGACGAACGTCGGCCGTGGGTCATTTGCCGTTCCCAAGTCAATTTTTTTGAGGTCATCTGCAGTAGTATGTATCCTATCTTCCAGCTCTTTTGGCGCCAGTGGAAATTCTGAGATCGACTCATCTTCGTTGTTTTCGAAGCACCAAGAAAGGTCATCCATATTCTTGGGTTCTTCTTCTGACAGCGTTATCGCGTGACAGGTACGAGATCGTTTCCAAGACCGATGTTGATCTGGTTCTACTCTCATCGCATAAGTGGCTTTTGATTCATGCTTCCGTGGTGGACTTACCCTCCAACTGTTAGATAGAGCGAATCTGCCGAGTTGATACTGATCTTCAACCCAGTTCTTGAAGGTGAAGCAGTCTTCGAGAGGATGTCATGTTGCTTAGTGATAGGAGCAATAGTCTGAGTGAGAGACCTCGTCTGCTTGCTCGGGGTGCTTGGACTCCGGGAGTGTCATCATCTGATGTTTTATGACAAGATCGAATATCTTCTTTGTCTTATCTTGGGGAAAAGAATATACTCAACCCATCTTCGTTATAAGAGATGGATCCCGGCTGCTTGATTCCTGATCGCGTGGCTTCATAGATCTGTTACGCTGCTGTCAAACGTTTTTTCTGTCCTGTCACGCCCCGCTTCCCAGTATACGGCGAAGGGGACGCGACTGGTCCGCTACGTATTTACTCAGAAGCAAATACGCTAAGCGTAACTAAGTAATATAAAAGTAAATGCACAAGAGACAAGATATAATAAAGACAACAACTTTATTTATTAACATCCTTTTGTACAATACATGAAAAGGAAATACAACTGAAATAAAAATAATGCCTAAACAATAGCATAACAGGAAATTAAAAGTACTGAATAGAAAATGTACAATGTCTAGAGCTCAGGGTCTTCACTGTACTGATTCAAGTCTTCTGCAGTTGGCTTGATCTCTGACGGATCCAAATCACCTGACGACATTCAAAGAAGAAAGAAATAGAATGTCGTCAGCAAACAAGTCACTCGGTAAGTCCCAAAGATAAGAGGAAACTAGAATAGACAGAGAGTAAGAGAGAGAGAGAGAGTATCTTTTACAGTTGTATTATATTGTTATATTGTTGTATTTAGTGTTAACGCTGTTGTTTGTAGCTTGGTACAGAAGGATGCTAGTGTATACGAGAGGGGTCTCACTTGCCTCGGAGACTAAGGTATCAGGAACTCAAGGAACTGTTGGGCCACGGTACAACAACAACGGAATATAGGTTAGATGTCTTAATCTTACCGTCTCGTGCCACTTTTAACACCTTCCATACCAATCTACCCCTTAAACCCCGTAGTGTTTTGATTGTATTGTTGTATGGTATTGTATAGATTGTATATTTGGATGACTGACCAAAACCATGATATCGGTAAACGGATGTAACTGTATAATCATGTAAATGGAATAACTGGAGAACCATGTCAATTGAATGTATATCCATGGTTCGGTTCAGTCAAGTTGTATAGATTGATAATTGGATTCATGAATTCATATTGAATTATAATATTGAAGATTGTAAATTGTACTTGAATCATATTCAAGTCAGATTATACTGAGACTTAAACTAAGTCAGACAATCAGCAAAGTAAATTGAAGGCCAGATTGTTTTTATTAATTTTTCTACCTTAGATAGGCAAGCACCCACTTCTCCGGCTCTCTGAGGCTCAAGAGATTGGTTCCACTTAAACATATGTTTACTAGGGTCCTTAGGGTAATTTATAGAACTTGAGGGGGGTTTATGTAAAAATACTTTTATATACTTTTCAAAATATACCCCAAGCATTTATTATTCGTTTTTAGGGTTGTAATGAATGTGGATTTTATATTGTGATATTTCTAATGAAAATATCCTAAATTCAGAAATAAAGGTATTTATTTGTAATATTGATTTATATGGAATTCATGGTATTTTAGTGTAAAATTGATTCTTGTAATTTTTAGAAAAAGGTGGAATATTTATATCATAATAAAATATGTATTTTAATGATAAATATACATATATTTATACAAAAATAATTTTAATATATTTTTTTATATTCTAAAAATCTCATTTTCTTAAGATGTCGTATTTTAAATCTTTCGAGACCGAATGCTCCTTGCGGAGGTCTGAATCTCGCACTACTAAGCCTAAGGATGTGCGATAATCCGCACCATCCCGAACGGGTTCCCCAAAATGGGTTGCAGCGGCGCTTTGCAAAGATTGTATAAATACTAAATCCTTTAGAAAACGGTTTTATGAAGTAAATGGTATTTATTTGTAAAGATGTCAATTTTCCGTATTATATGTTCTAGGGTCTCCTAAGTCAACTAGACTATTTCTAACTGGTCCAAAACGACAAGTTGTGAGATACCTCAAATTGCCTCTTCACCGCCAATTGTGGCCAGGTAAGTACAAGTGAAGAAAGGAGGGATCCGCTCAGGAATCACCGTGAAACGGGCCTTTTAAAGTTACCTTTCTCACTTGCCTAGCCTAGACACCACAAAGTCAAGTTTAGATAAACGACTGATGTCCACAACTTATCCTAGTTTCATAATAAGTGGTATTTATTTAAAAAGTGTATCAATACTAAATCTTTTAGAAATGGCTTTATTTAGTAAAGGGTATTTAAATGAAAATGTTTGTTTTCCGTATTCTGAGTTCTCGAGGATATCGTGTTAGGTTGTATGTGAGTATGTGAGGTGGTAGATCGTTACCTCGTGATCTACTTTAAATGTATAGCAAGTTTGATAGAGTTAAATGTAGGATTGAAACAATATGGTATTTAAGTGAAAAATACGATGAATGGAAATAGCTATCATTTTATGTAATGAAACTTGATCAATTTGTTTGATTAGTGTTTAATAGTCAACATGAGAAAGTTTAAGTATGATTGTATTAGTGAGAAATAGAATTTTATAGGAAACCGAATCGGAAATCAGATTTGTTCCGATTCCGTCGGGTTTTGTAAATCCGTATTTTTAGATAGAAGAGATAGGTAGAAATTGGGACTTACGGATTTTAGGTCACACAAGAGAGTGAAATAGAAGTAGGGGAAACGCCGATGTGTTTGCCGGTAGTTCCTAAAACGATCGCCGGAAGTTCCGCCGGGAATTCGTCGGAGCTTCGCCTCGAGCTCGTTTTCAAAGTGCACAAGATTCTTGGAAATTTTTTAGAGAGTTGGCTCAGAGTTAGGGGTGAGAGGGTAGAGGGTAGGGGTGGTATTTATAGGGTTAGGGTAGATGAAAGGTTAAAATGAAAAATGTATTAAAAATGTATTAAAAGTGGAGTAATTGGGGTTTTAAAAGAGCTCTGGAAATGGTCCGAGGCTAAAATTTTGCAGGTGCATAGGGAATGTGAAAAGACACAATTTTCGTGTTAGGGTTGTCGCCGGAATCGGCCGACTCGGCCGTGACTCGGTCGGAGGACTGAGTCGGCCGAGTCGAGGCCAATTTGGCCGATTCCCGGCCGAGTCAGGCGGCCGGGATCCCCCCCCCCCCCCGACGGTTCATCTAACCCCTGGCAATGTTAAATTTTTGGGTATAGTGGGGTTTTTGTGAGATATGCACGTGTAAACCCTTGGTATTTTAAAGGTTGTAAAAAAATCAATATTAAAAATAATGTGGGGTATGGGATTTGAACTCTGGTGGCTTGGTTCAACAGTGCAAGGTATTACCAATGAGGCACAAGCTCTTTCTTATAATTATGGAGCTAATTAATTATTTAAAGTGATAACAGTAAATGTAAATACCCCAAGTATACAATAATTTTAAAGCAAATTTTGTACACTAAAAATGGAGTTATTACATTCTTTTAACTTGTAATTAAAAAGCAAAATAATTACTTATAACTTGTGCTCAGGCTAAAATACCCCTTTATGGATTTTTGAAAAAAAAATTGAAAAAAAAAATGTATAGGAAAATTAGGGTTGTTACATTCTACCCTCCTTATAAAAATTTCGTTCTCGAAATTTGTAAAAGGAAAGTGTAACAGTTTGGTGACAGAACCAAAGATTGTAAAAAAAAATTTGGTCAAAGTTGTGAAGGAGTTACTTGGGCTACCTTGGTTCACAGTCTCAGATTCTGTAACACTCTAGTTCATTTATAGCAGTTCTAGTTTGTGTATTTCTTTATTTATGGTATTTCTTGATTTACTGTGTTTTGGGTGCAAATAGTATATTTGACATCGGTTTTTGCATCCGACCCGACCCGCTTGCTTGAAACCTGTCTTGATTCATGTCTATGATTTATCCTGACATGTTACGTAGACTTGTGCACTTTCATGTATACTGCATACTGGTATTTTATCTGGCATTTACATTTTACAATATAACATTTTAAGTCACATAAAATATTTTAAAAATATATTGCATGGCCTGCATGATACCCCTAAACCCGTCGTAGCATCCGCGCACCTTGTTCTCGTCCCGTTCAGTGTAACGGACCTGTTTGGATGGCTACGTGCACGTGCGTGCATTCGTTCTTGGGGGTATGCATTTTCGTTACCCGGATATCAAATTTTAATTTTGGTCGACATATATATTTTTCATATTTTGAAACTGGATTTTTAGACCTAATCTGGGTGCATTTTGGAGTAAATTTGTATTTACCAGAATATCAAATTTTATTTATATAATATTAATTTTATAAACTGTTACAAATTAAAATTTAGTTAACTAATAAAATATTTTTTTCAAATTTAAATCTAAACTAATTTCCTAACAAACTAACACCCCCTTTCTCTCTCTCTCTCCTCTGCATATATATATTTATATATATTTTATTTATTTATTTTTTCTTTCCTTATTTAATACACAGCCTCTTCTTCTTACTTCTTCTTCTTCTTCTTCCTTCTTTCTTTTTCTTGGTCTTGTTTCTTAATTCCGGTGATCACCGTTGGAGCCGTGCTCGTCGCTGACGATCCGAGTGATCCAGTGAACGTATTTTGCCTGTGTGATCACCCTCTTGCCTTACCTGGACCCGTCCCGAGTGCCGCGTGTGCGTTGCGACGATTTACCAACGTCGGACGTGCCGTGAGTATCCGTCGCGTGATTCGATCGAGGCAAGTTTATCTTACTACATGCTATGTTACTGTATTTACATCTATTTGAATAAATATAGCACTTGTATTTTAAATCATGCATCCTACATTATCATTTTGCATGTTTCACCGTTTTCGGATATCCGTATGCATCCGTACAAGTTATTTCATATCTAGTGCATGCAAATTTATCTTGATACATGCTAGACTACAATATACTGCACCCAATTGAATAATAACATTTCATATTGTTTAATTGTACATCCCACATTTACCAGTTTATCATTTTACGGTTATATGAATTCCGTATGCATCCATATCAGTATTTACATAAGTATTCGCATGCTAAATCATCTTGCTACATGCTATGTATAGTATTATGTATCCATATGAGTAAAATGTTACCCGTTCATCCCATTGTACATCCATACTAAAGTTTTACTGTTTTCGGATACCCGTTTGCATCCATATCATTTAAAATATATATCGTCGTATTATTTCTTATTATTATCTTTAATTAGTTTATAATTTGCATTTTATAGCGTTATACAAAATATAGTTTGAAAATATTATAGTTTACACACAAAACATCGTTGCAAAGCGGATACGACAAATCTGAAATTTACTGTACACCTTACCTTATAACATTCATTATAAATCATAGAAAAAATATTAGTATGTGTTCTTTAGTTCGTTACGAAGCTAACTCAGAATATTATAACTATATGAAATATTTACTTGCAAAATAAAATTTTTAAATAACATAAAATGCAAATGAAACATCTCTAACTGTCGTCCAAGGAAATTCCAGCAGCAAACTTTCAATTTCGAATGTTCATAACTTTTTGTATGAATAACCTGAGATACTTCAACTTATAAAAATGAAAAGCTTATTGAATTATATTTGTTTTGGTATAAGACACGTCCCTTTTAGAGAACGTTTGTTATTTTTAAGCTATTTTACAAATTAGGGTGACGCTGAATTTCTGAACGGAACTTTCTTGTGCATAGTTAATCAATACCACTTTTATAGTTATTAATTTTTTTGAATATGTTATCCATGTTAATATTATTATATCAATATCTATTTAATAAATAATAGTGCTTGTGTTTTAATATTCAGCAAATTTTACCGATTTACAGTTTTATAGTATCCGTCTGTATCCGTACGGTTTATTATATATCTAGTTGCACGCTGAGACCATATTATTTCATGTTACTGTTGTATTAGTGCACCATGATTGATAATTGTGCATCCTACTTAGTCATGATGTGACCCCTGATCGATATTTGTGCATCCATGCTTTTATTGTGTATCCGTATTTTCACCCTAATTCAATACTTGCTACAGTTCGATTATGAGCACCCGCTTGATACCTGTGCACTACTTGACATGCCTGATACACTACTACTGACATGACTTGATACGTGTGCACTACTTGACATGACTTGATATATGTACACCACCTGACATGACCTGATGTACCACAGCTTGACATGTTACCTGATCTTGTTACTAATGCCGACAATCTTGATCTGTTGTCCCTACGGACATTCCATGTTGTCTATACAGACAAACCTGTACCTGCTTGATCCTGTGTTGGTATTAGCTCCAGATTTATCAATACCTGACTTACACACATAACCTTGGGGGTATAGGAAAATCAAGAATGTATCCGAATGTAACTCAAAGGGCTATTACATCTTGTTACCGTGGTCCCGTGGGGTTGAACGGGATATAGACTCACAGTCTATTATATCTTGTTACCATGGTCCCGTGGGGTTGAACGGGGCATAGACCGATGGGTTACGATGAGGATTACATTAATTGATTTCGAATAAGTTTAGAGTAGATAACCCTATAGCACAGTTTAGATTACTCACTGCACTTCACCTGTTTATATCCTGTTCACTGATCTATATTCATGTTACGGTTTACTTGCTACTGATGGCGTTTTACTGTTCATACTTCATGCCTGCATAGTTCATCACATCCTGCTTGCTTAGAATTATTGATATTATGACGCACTGACGTCTGGGTTTTGCATGGCCCAGATCCTTTACCTTTGTCGCAGGCTGATCAGGAGTATTTCCGCCGTCAGGCCGAGCAGTGAGGATCCTGTTAGTATCCAGTTAGTTTAGTTATTTCCGTACCTTCCAGATTGTTATTGTTATTTGGATTTATTGCTTCCGCATATTATTTCTTGACTCATTTATTCTGGCTCATGGACATGTTGTAGATAGTTTATTTTATTTCTACTGTTCTTGATATCTCTAGACAGCCGTAATGAGGGATGTTTCCTAGCCACAGGTAGCATGGTTGGCTCTGTCATGTGCCTATCTTAGCGCACTCTGGGAAGCGGGGCGTGACAGGGTTTTTTTGGTATCAGAGCCATAGGATTTAGGTTATCGGGTTAATTTTTTTGTAGTTGGGTTTTGAACCCAATACACGAAGCAGGAAACCCGTAATTAGGAACATACCCCGCCACATTATTATCGTGATTCTTGAATCTTATCTTTCTCTTAACCCTTGTCTTAACGATATGCAAACAACTTTGCATCTCGGCTTGAAACCTTTTGGTTCTATTGTTTCTCCTTTCCTATTCCTTCGATTCTGATACTAGGATTTGGCAACTTGAACGGAGTTATGTGATTGTACCCATGAACTGCAGCATGGTTACAATGCGGTACTCTATTTTAAGTAACTTAGAGTCATAGTCTTGATTCATCCTCTTGTTTTATGATCGTTATATTACCTTACTTCTCTTGCTTTCCGGTTCATATTTTATCGTCAGCTTGAATCATGTTTACCATGCTTAATCTTCTTCAGTGTTTGGCTTCAGGTGAAGTCATTTCAGATATCCTACTTGTTCGTGTTTTCCCCGCATTAGAATTATTCGATTCTGGTGCATCCATTGTTTGTTATTGTCTTGGGAATGGACTTTCTCAGCACTTTCCATGCTCACATTGATTGTAGGGCAAAGAAAGTGATTTTCTAAATTCCTGAACATCCGGAGTTTGTTTTTGCTGGAGATAGCAGTTCTGTCGGGCCAGTCGAGTTTAGGGCTAGGCCGACAAACAATGTTCTTTCATCGATAGAAGTTGATAAGGAGGAAGCGCCAGCTGTAGTTCGAGAGTTCATGGACGCGTTCGAGGACATCTCGGGTTTACCGCCAAAATGAGATGTGGAGTTCGCGATCAATCTTGTTCCTGGTGCAGCGCCAATCTCAAAGGCGTACTATCCGATGGCACCATGGAGTTGGAAGAAGTCAAGAAGTAGATTACCGAATTACTTGAGAAGGGTTGGATTCGTAGAAGCATTTCATCTTGGTGTTGGGGTCGAAAATTGCACCCCGGTTGACCAAGTCAAAGTCAAGGTCAACCCTAAGCCAGGTGGGCCCAAGCCCGGATCAAGTGGGCCCATGCCCGAGTCGAGCCGGAACATGAAGCGACCGGCCTCCCCATGCAAATCATGTAAAAAATAATTTTGATGTATTTTTTTATGGGCATAAAGCCAAATTTTTGTAAGCCCATAGCTTATGTGCAAAAAGAAATGGCACATGAGCCATGGGATGGGCAAAATGCCATTTTGTAATGCCCAAGGGGCTATATGCAAATATGTAAGCCTATAAAAGGCAACATGATGAAAATATCTAATACAATTTTCATTCCCCCAAAAAATAGGGTTCTTTGTGCCTCCTTCTCCTTCTCCAAGGTTCTAAACCTTCTCATTTCTTTTGAATTAAATTAAGAGTTTTACTCTTTCTTTTCCAAAACTAAATAGTTTTTCACCACAAAACCCACAAAGAGAAACTCAGATCTGCCATCAAATCTCAGAAAGGAGAGATTTTTAGATCTCATATCTCTTGATCTTCAAGATCGGGACAACAAAGGAAGAAAAAGGAGACCCATCTCCAGGAACCACACTTTGGGGAAGAACTAGGGCTTAAGGGGAGAAGCCCTTTATCAGCTTCAAAATATCTTAGGAGTTTAACTCCTCACACACACACACACACACACACACACACAGAATAATAAGTGCTCCTTTCTGGGAGTACAACTCCCATTGCAGGGACCAAGTCCCTTTTACTGCTCGAGCGCCCACGTGCTGACATGTAGTGCGCTAGCGCCCGAACGCCCACGTACTGACACATGGCGCGCTTGCGCCCAAAACGCTAGCGCTCGAGCGCCCACGTGTTGACACGTGGCGTGCTAGCGCTCTTGCGCTCAAAGCGCTAGCGCCCAAAGCGCTAGCGCCCGAGCACCCACATGCTGACACGTGGAGCGCTAGTGCTCAGTGCGCTAGCGTTCTTGCGCCCAGAGCGCTAGCGCCCGAGCGCCAGCGCCCGAGCGCCCATGTGCTGACACGTGGCGTGCTAGCGCTCAGTGCGCTAGCGCACTTGCGCTCAGAGCGCTAGCACCCAAAACGCTAGCGCCCGAGCGCCCACGTGGTGCGCTAGCGCTCAAAGCGCTAGCGCTCTTGCGCTGGCGCTGGCCCCACGCATCCTTTGGATGCCTTTTCCCCTTTTATATATATATATATATACACATATTTACACACACACATATTCCACGACACTGTCCCTGTTAGAAAAAAATTTCTAACGGGACGCTGCCCCGCACCCCGCAAGGGGGCTGCTAGCCCCCTTGACCCTTAGCCCGCTATCCGGGTAGCGGGACCCCCGTAAAAACTCTGCGGGGCCCCCGATATATCCAAAACCCCTTCAAAATAGAATACTGCACATTGAGTTCGCATGACCAGTTTAACCCGTCAATCGGAGGTTCTCTCGCTCCAAAGGCGATGGGTAATTAACGGCGGCTTAGTCCGCGGCTGCCGGAGATTCGGATCCCCATAATCGTTAACCCCGGCCTACCCTAGGCAGGGGGAATCTGTAATGCGCCTGACAAGCGCGCGCATATTCCCATCTCAATGGGGTAATGAAAAACACCCTACAGATTCTGGCACGCCCGGTGGGACCTATCTCTCCTCCCATATTTCGGGTTAAATGTTCATGCGAACTCAATAAATATACATATCTATATTTATACTAAAATAATGCCCTTCCATGCAGGGTTTTCGAGCAATCACCTTTCAACAATGTCTCTAAATTTGAACTCAGCTCCCATCTTCTACACGATGAAGATGGATGCCAGGACGATCCTCCCGGCCAGTCTCGGGCAACAATGGGAGGAGCCACCGCTACCATTCGGCTTTATCCTGTTCGTGTCAGCTAACGCCATCCCAGCTCTTCAAGCTCCAGTAATCGACAAACCGGCCTCGAAAGGCAAGAGGCCAAATGTGGTGGTCTCGAAAGCGTCCCAACCCAAACGCAAATCGGTGTCTGGACGGCTTTCCATGGCCCCAACTGGGGGCAAAGCAATCAGAACAAAAGAAATTGCCAGACATCGTGGGCAAGCCCAGGCGATACCTTCGACGGACACGCGGGCATATGTCTTCTCAAGCATCCCCATCACTCGGCCTATGGCGGCTTCCTGAAGAGCAGAAGCCTGCCAAGCGCTTAAGGCAGAGAAGTTGAGGCAGAAGCGGCTCAGATATAGAGCCAACAAAAGGGCTAGGGCTCTGGCCATGTTAAAATTTATGAATTTCCAAATCCCAGACCGCTCCACGAAACCAGCTGCCAGTGATGAAAGAATGGCTGAATGTGTTATCCACACTGTCTACATGGCCGGACATGAAGAAACGAACCCTCCTCTTCTTCACAGCCATGGTGATGATATGGTTGACGCTACTCAGCATCGGCTCGATCTAAATGATGAAGAGCCTGCTCAGGCCGATAAGCCAGGGGAGCCCGTTGTTCTTGCGGAATTGAGCTCAGGCAATAAGGATGACCCGGTTGTCATAACCGGAACTACAGAACAAGCATTATTCCGATGGCTTCAGGGGCAGCTTCAGGACAGGGATGAGAAGTTAGCCATGGTACAGTCCAAGGTCGACGAATTAGCAAACGTCGCGGCAGATCTCGCGACCCAAGTCGCCCGATTGCAATTATAGCAGAATCAAATTTTGGTTCATAGGCCAGGGATTGATACCCGGAGGCAGCCAACTGATACCCCCTTCAACCTAAGAGCGGAGCGCCTTCGCGAAAAACGGACGCAATCAGCCTCTAGTCCCTCCGATACATACGCCGAGGCGGAATCGCCTTTGAAAGAGAAACTGAAAAAAGTCTATTCCTTCAAAAGGGAAAAGGTCCACAAGATATTTAGGGACGCCCTAAGAAACGGTCTACAACTTCCAGAATCAAAGAGACCGCAAGAAGCGAATTTGACCGACGACCCAAAATATTGCCCCTATCACAGGGTGATAGGTCATGCCATTGAGGACTGCTTCGTCTTCAAAGATTGGGTCGAAAGGTAATACAAGGCAGGAGAGATAGAACAATCTAAAGGCGTGCTAGCAGACAGTCAAGCTACGACCGCCGATTTCACACAAATGGAGATCGAAGCCTTTCGGGAATCCAACCCTCCCAGACATGTGCCATTATCTGAAAAGGACGAACCAAGGACTGATCGGCCTCAAGGACCAGCACCGGTAAGAGCACCTACTCTAATGGAGAGAAAAAAGAAGGTGTACTCCTTTAGGAGGGATTAGGTCCGTAATATATTCGAGGAAGCCTTGAACAACGGTCTGCAACTGCCTATTCCGAAGAGGCCACATGAAATGAATATGACTGGCAATCCCGTATACTGCCCATACCATAGAGTGTTGAGTCATACCATTGAAGACTGCTGTGTTTTCAAAGATTGGGCAGAGGACCAATATAAGCTTGGAAAAACCTCACAATCCTCGGATGTATCGGCAAGCCACAGAGCTAGGTCATCAACACAGCTCCGCCAAGATCAAAGTTCAAGGAGCTGGGATAAGCAAAAAGGACCACCACGTCGTTAAACTGGGAACAATCGACCTCTAAGTCGTTAAACTGGGAATGTAAAATATATATATATATATATGTAAATAAACAAAAAAAATGTGTAAATAAAACAAAAATAATAAAAAGCCGAAATGATAGGGCAACTCGCAATAAAAATCAGCGAGTAAAAATAAAGAGAAAAATAAACAGCCGAAATGATGGGGCAACCGCGAATAAAAGCCGAAATGATAGGGCAATAGCGATCTTCGCGATAAGAAAAGATGAAATGATAGAGCAATCGTGGTAAAACAAAAACAAAAAAAAACAACGGCGAATGATGAGTCGCTCCTGGTACCATATTCCAGTGCAGTGATGTAGACGCCAACAAAAATCCAATTTTTCAAAATTCCCTCGGCCCTACGGTTGGTCCCCATGCTGACCACCGTATACAATCCACGGGCTCAAATAATTCTCATCATACCCATGCCCCACCGTAATCACCAGTTACGCGGCTGGTCTCTGTCCTTGGAATTATGCTCCACTGGGAAGACCCACTCATGTGTCCTCACGATACATGAGGAGAATAAACATTCGTGGGATCCTTACGACTCACAAAGGAAAAACACACTTGGGGGTCCTCACGACTCCTAAGGAGAAAATGCACCTACGGGATCCTTACGACTCGTACGGAGAAAGTGCTTTTATGGGACCCTTACGGCCCATAAAATTGAAAAGCCTTAGGTGATAGGGATCTAAATCTGTCTCTTAAGCCATCGCTCCCCAATCCCCAAGTGGCGAATGATGAGTCGCTCCTGGTACCATATTCCAGTGAAACGATGCAGACGCCAACCAAATTCTAAATCCTATACCCCAATGGCGAATGATGAGTCGCTCCTGGTACCATATTCCTGTGCAGCGATGCAGACGCCAACCAAACTCTAAATCCCATACCCCAATGGCGAATGATGAGTCGCTCCTGGTACCATATTCCAGTGCAGCGATGCAGACGCCAACCAAATTCCAAATTCCAAACCCCCAAGCGGCGAATGATGAGTCGCTCCTGGTACCATATTCCAGTGCAACGATACAGACGCCAACAAAGACCCAAAATTTTTTTGGCCCTACGGTCTAGATCATACATCCTGCAAAACCGTATATAATCCACGGGTATAAAACAATCCCAGACTCTCCCAAGTCCTACCGGTGAGACCACATTCAAAGTCCCGCCAAAAATTTAAAAAATAATAATAATAATAATAAATGGTATGTCCACAAGCAAAATGGACACGGATGAAAACCCGAAAGGGCGCCGTGAGTAAAAACAGCAGGACTGCCGGCGAGTTTGTGAAAACCCGAAAGGGCGCAAACTCGTAAAAAAAAGATATGAAATGCACTCGCAAAGTCCTCTCGACTTTGTGGGGAGAAAATTCCCGCGTGAGATCCTTACGACTTATAAAGGAGCAACACACTTAGGAGTCCCCACGACTCCTAAGGAGAAAATACACCTACGAGATCCTTTCGACTCATAGGGAGAAAATGCTTTTGTAGGACCCTTACGGCCTATAAAATTGAAAAGCCTTAGGTGATATCTAAACCTGTCTCTTAAGCCACCAATTCCTAAATCCTTCCAGGGTAAATGATTAGTTGCTCCTGGCATTATTCCAGTGCAGCAAAGCAGATGCCAAACAAAAACCAATTCCCAAATCCTTCCACGGCAAATGATGAGTTGCTCCTGGCATTATTCCAGTGCAGCAATGAAGATGCCGACAGAAAACTAAAATCCCTAAATCCTCTCATGGCAAATGATGATCCGCTCCTGGTGCCATATTCCAGTGTAGCGATGCTGATGTCAGCCAAAATCATAATCAATAAGTCAACTTCAACTCCGACACCGCAGAAAGCGGAGCAAGTCAGAATCCAATCTCGACACCGCAAGAAGCGGAGCAAGTCAAGTTCACCCCTGATACTGCAAGAAGCAGAGAAAGTCAAATCAAGCGTCGACCGTCCATGTCGCAAAAAGGGCGGTGCAGGCTTCCTACAAAGCAGGAACCAAATCGCTCCGGATCAGAGCGTCGACCGTCCATGTTGCAAAAAGGGCAGTGCAGGCTTCCTACAGAGCAGGAACCAGATCACTCCGGGCCAGGGAAACGTATACTACGGACACTCCATCTCGGAGACGCATCAAGCGTCGACCGTCCATGTCGCAAAAAGGGCAGTACGGGATTCCTACAAATCGGGAACCAAATCGCTCCGGATCAGAGCATTGACTGTCCATGTCGCAAAATGGGCAGTGCAGGTTTCCCACAAATCGGGAACCAAATCGCTCCAGATCAGAGCGTCGACCGTCCATGTCGCAAAACGGGCAGTGCAGGTTTCCCACAAATCGGGAACCAAATCGCTCCGAATCAGAGCGTCGACCGTCCATATCGCAAAAAGGGCAGTGCAGGCTTCCCACAAATTGGGAACCAAATCGCTCCACGTCAGAGCGTCGACCGTCCATGTCGCAAAAAGGGCAGTGCAGGCTTCCTACAAAGTAGGAACCAGATCACTCCGGGCCAGGGAAACGTCTACCACGGACACTCCGTCTCGGAGACGCATCAAGCGTCGACCGTCCATGTCGCAAAAAGGGCAGTACGGGATTCCTACAAATCGGGAACCAAATCGCTCCGGATCAGAGCGTCGACCGTCCATATCGCAAAACGGGCAGTGCAGGTTTCCCACAAATCGGGAACCAAATCGCTCCAGATCAGAGCGTCGACCGTCCATGTCGCAAAAAGGGCAGTGCAGGCTTCCCATAAATTGGGAACCAAATCGCTCTAGGTCAGAGCGTCGACCATCCATGTCGCAAAAAAGGCAGTGTAGGCTTCCTACAAAGCAGGAACCAGATCACTCCGGGCCAGGGAAACTTCTACCACGGACACTCCGTCTCGGAGATGCGTCAAGCGTCGACCGTCCATGTCGCAAAAAGGGCAGTGCAGGCTTCCTACAAAGCAGGAACCAGATCACTCCGAGCCAGGGAAACGTCTACCACGGACACTCCGTCTCGGAGACGCGTCAAGCGTCGATCGTCCATGTCGTAAAAAGGGCAGTGCATCCTAAAAAGTGGGAACCAAAGCAAGTCGCCTCCACATGAAAGAAGATCCATCAATTTCATGCACATGACCCACATATGTGGTGTGCATTTATTGATGGGGGCACTTTGTTGGGGTCGAAAATTGCATTCCGGTTGACCAAGTCAAATTCAAGGTCAACCCCAAGCCAGGTGGGCCCAAGCCCAGATCAAGTGGGCCCATGCCCGAGTCGAGTCGGAACATGAAGCGGCCGGCCTCCCCATGCAAATCATGTAAAAAATAATTTTGATGTATTTTTTATGGGCATAAAGCCAAATTTTTGTAAGCCCATGGCTTATGTGCAAAAAGAAATGGCACATGAGCCATGGGATGGGCAAAATGCCATTTTGTAATGCCCAAGGGGCTATATGCAAATATGTAAGCCTATAAAAGGCAACATGATGAAAATATCTAATACAATTTTCATTCCCCCAAAAAATAGGGTTCTTTGTGCCTCCTGCTCCTTCTCCAAGGTTCTAAACCTTCTCGTTTCTTTTGAATTAAATTAAGAGTTTTACTCTTTCTTTTCCAAAACTAAATAGTTTTTCACCACAAAACCCATAAAGGAGAACTCAGATCTGCCATCAGGTCTCAGAAAGGAGAGATTTTTAGATCTCACATCTCTTGATCTTCAAGAACCGGCCAACAAAGAAAGAAGAAGGAGACCCATCTCCAGAAACCCCACTTTGGGGAAAAACTAGGGCTCAAGGGGAGAAGCCCTTCATCAGCTTCAAAAAATCTTAGGAGTTTAACTCCTCACACACACACACACACACATACACACACACACACAGAGAGAGAATAATAAGTGCTCCTTTCTGGGAGTACAACTCCCATTGCAGGGACCAAGTCCCTTTTGCTGCTCGAGCGCCCACGTGCTGACACGTGGTGTGCTAGCGCTCAAAGCGCTAGCGCTCAAAGCGCTAGCGCTCTAGCGCCCGAGCTCCCACGTGCTGACACATAGCGCGCTATCGCTCATAGCACTAGCACGCTTGCGCTCAGAGCGCTAGCGTCCAAAGCGCTAGCGCTCGAGCGCCCACGTGTTGACATGTGGTGCGCTAGCGCTCAAAGCGCTAGAGCTTTTGTGCTCAGAGCACTAGCGCCCAAAGCGTTAGTGCCCGAGCGCCCACGTGGCGCGCTAGTGCTCAGTGCGCTAGCGTTCTTACGCTCAGAGCGCTAGCGCCCAAAGCGCTAGCGCCCGAGCGCTCACGTGCTGACACGTGGTGCGCTAGCGCTCAGTGCACTAGCACCCAAGCGCCCACATGCTGACATATGGCGCTCTAGCGCTCAGTGCGCTAGCTCTCTTGCGCTCAGAGCGCTAGCACCCAAAGCGCTAGCGCCCGAGCGCCCACGTGCTGACACGTGGTGCGCTAGCGTTCTTGCGCTCAAAGCGCTGGTGCTGGCCCCATGCATCCTTTGGATGCCTTTTCCCCCCTTTATATATATATATATATATATTTATATATATATACACACACACATATGTATACATATTTACACACACACATACTCCATGACACTGTCCCTGTTAGAAAAAAAATTCTAACGGGACGCTGCCCCGCACCCCGCAAGGGAGCTGCTAGCCCCCTTGACCCTCAGCCCGCTATCCGGGTAGCGGGACCCCCGTAAAAACTCTGCGGGGCCCCCGATATATCCAAAACCCCTTTAAAACACAACACTGCACATTGAGTTCGCATGACCAGTTTAACCCGTCAATCGGAGGTTCCCTCGCTCCAAAGGCGAGGGGTAATTAACGGCAGCTTAGTCCGCGGCTGCCGGAGATTCGGATCCCCACAAACATTAAACCCCGGCCTACCCTAGGCAGGGGGAATCTGTAATACGCCTGACAAGCGCGCGTGTATTCCTATCTCAATGGGGTGACGAAAAACACCCTACACTTGGGGAGCTCCAATTCTTCTAGTAAAGAAGAAAGATGACATAAGGAGGATGTGCATCGATTATCAAGAATTGAACCGGGTGACTATTAAGAACAAGTACCCGATCCCTCGCATTGGCAAATTGTTCGAGCAGCTTAGTGGCGCTAGGGTATTCTCAAAGCTGGATTTACAATCCGGATATCATCAGGTCTGAGTTAAATCAGAGAATATTTGCAAGACTGCGTTCCGAACTCGATATGGACGTTACGAGTATTTAGTGATGCCATTCGGAGTCACGAATGCACGGGCGATATTTATGGACTTGATGAACCGAATCTTTTCACCGTTCTTGGACCAGTTTATTGTGGTGTTCATCGATGATATTCTGGTCTACTCGAGGAGCCTAGAGGAGCATGCAGAACACTTGAAGATCGCACTGCAGATATTGAGGTAAGAAAGATTATGTGCAAAGATGAGCAAGTGCGAGTTTTGGCTTGAAGAAGTGAAGTTTTTGGGGCATGTCATATCTGGAGATGGAATCGCTGTTGATCTCGAGAAGATTGCAGTAGTTCAAGATTGGCCGATTCCGAAAAACGTAGCAGAGATCAGAAGTTTTCTTCGACTTGCCGGATATTACAGAAGGTTCGTAGAGAATTTTGCTCGTTTGGCTGAGCCTTTGACCAAGCTTACGCGAAAGGAAGTACCGTTCGTATGGACGGATAAATGTGTGTCAGCTTTTGAGGAGTTGAAACAAAGATTGATAACCGCTCCTATTTTGACCGTACCAGACGGTTCCGGAGGATTGGTGATTCATAGCGACGCATCTGGGAAAGGTTTGGGATGTGTTTTGATACAGCATGGGAAGGTTATAGCCTACGCATCGAGACAGTTGAAGACCCATGAGAAGAATCACCCAACTCATGATTTGGAGCTTGCAGCAGTGATTTTCGTTTCGAAGATTTGGAGACACTACTTATTGGGCGAAAAGGTCGAAGTATTCACCGATCACAAAAGCCTGAAGTACGTGTTCACACAGAAAGAGCTTAATATGAGGCAACGTAAATGGTTGGAGCTGATGGATGACTACGATCTTGATCTTAAGTACCATCCGGGGAAAGTTAATGTTGTGCCGGATGCGCTTAGTCGGTTGCCAGTGATTCGGATGTTGACTACACAGAAGGAGCTTATCGAAGATTTTCGGAGATTCGAATTGGAGATCGTGCTACCGCATTCTTCGGGACAGTTGATGCAGCTGCAAGTACAGTCATCGTTGATCGATAATATTAAAGCAGCGCAGTCACAGGACCCAAGATTGCAGAAGTTTCGAGAACAGGTTGAAGCGGGACTTCGAACGGATTTATTGATTCATGAAAATAGTTCGTGGTGTTATGGTAGCCGTTTGTGTGTGCCAAAGGGATACATTCACGAAGAAGTTATGAAGGAGGCGCACAGTTCCGCATATTCCGTACATCCAGGAGGCACGAAGATGTACCGTGATCTACGACAGCATTTCTGGTGGAAAGGCATGAAAAGGGAGATTGCTCGCTTTGTAGCAAAGTGCTTGGTATGTCAGCAAGTTAAGGCTGAACATCGAAGGGTTGCTGGTTTATTACAACCACTTCCGATTCCTCAATGGAAGTGGAAACATATAACCATGGACTTTGTGACAGCTTTACCACGGAGTCCAAAGGGCAACAATGCAGTTTGGGTGATTGTTGATCGATTGACCAAGGCAGCTCATTTCATACCATTTCAAGTTGGTCAGTCAACGGAAGTGTTAGCAGAACGGTACATGCAGAAGATTGTGAGATTGCATGGAGTACCTGTGAACATCGTTTCCGATCGTGACACCTGATTCTTATCACACTTCTGGAGGAGTTTACAGGAAAGTTTAGGAATGCAATTGAAGTTTAGCACAGCTTATCATCCTCAGACAGATGGCCAATAAGAGAGAACGATCCAAACTCTTGAAGATATGTTGAGAGCTTGCATGTTGGACTTCAAGGGTTCGTGGGAGGATCATCTACACTTGGTGGAGTTTTCTTACAATAACAGCTTTCAGGCGACTATTCAAATGGCTCCATTCGAAGCATTGTATGGTCGCAAGTATCGCTCACCCGTTTGTTGGGATGATGTTGGAGAACGAAGATTGTTGGGACCGGATTTGATCGTGCAAACAGTTGAGAAGGTTAATCCTATCCGGAATCACATGAAGGCAGCACTAGATCAGCAGAAGAGTTGGGCCGACATATCAAAAAAACCTCTAAAGTTTGCTGTTGGTGATCTGGTATTCTTGAAGATATCACCAACTAGAGGAGTGATTCGTGTTGGGAGTCGAGGCAAGCTTGGTCCTTGATTCGTGGGGCCTTTCAAGATTTTGGAGCGTGTTGGAAAAGTGGCTTATCGGTTGGCTTTACCACAATCTTTGGCGAATATTCATGACATGTTTCATGTATCTCAAACCGTAAGTATGTTCGAGATGAAACACGCGTGCTAGATCATTCGGAGCTGACTGTAAGGGAGGATTTGACCTTTGAGGAATGACCGATGTTGATTGTTGATCAAAGAGAAAAGGTCCTCGAGAATAAGGTTATTCCTCTCGTACTTGTTTCTTAGCGAATCGCTCACACGGAGAATCGACTTAGGAATGAGAAGACGAGATTCGACAGAAGTTTCCACACATATTCTTATAGATTCTTGATTATTTATGTTTTCTTATTTTGGGAATTTCGAGGACGAAATTCTTTTTGTAGTTGGGTATAATGTAACACCCTAGTTCATTTATACCAGTTCTATTTCATGTATTTCTTTATTTATGGTATTTCTTGATTTACTGTGTTTTGGGTGCGAATGGTATATTTGACATCTGTTTTTGCATCCGACTCGACTCACTTGCTTGAAACCTGTCTTGATTCATGTCTATGATTTATCCTGACTTGTTACGTAGACTTGTGCACTTTCATGTATACTGCATACTGGTATTTTATCTGGCATTTACATTTTACAATATAACATTTTAAATCACATAAAATATTTTAAAAATATATTGCATGGCCTGCATGATACCCCTAACCCCGTCGTAGCATCCGCGTACCTTGTTCTCGTCCCGTTCAGTGTAACAGACCTATTTGGATGGCTATGTGCACGTGCGTGCATCTGTTCTTGGGGGTATACATTTTCGTTACCCGGATATCAAATTTTAATTTTGGTCGACATATATATTTTTCATATTTTGAAACTGGATTTTTAGACCCGACCTAAGTGCATTTTGGAGTAAATTTGTATTTACCAGAATATCAAATTTTATTTATATAATATTAATTTTATAAACTGTTACAAATTAAAATTTAGTTAACTAATAAAAGATTTTTTTAAATTTAAATCTAAACTAATTTCCTAACAAACTAACAACCCCTTTCTCTCTCTCTCTCTCATCTGCATATATATATTTATATATATTTTTTATTTTTTTTTATTTCCTTATTTAATACACAGCCTCTTCTTCTTACTTCTTCTTCTTCTTTCTTCTTTCTTTTTCTTGGTCTTGTTTCTTGATTCCGGTGATCATCGCTGGAGCCGTGCTCGTCGCTGACGATCCGAGTGATCTAGTGAACGTACCTTACCTGTGTGATCATCCTCTTGCCTTGCCTTGACCCGTCCCGCGTGCCGCGTGTGCGTTGCGAAGATTTACCGACATCGGACGTGCCGTGAGTATCCGTCGCGTGATTCGATCGAGGCAAGTTTATCTTGCTACATGCTATGTTACTATATTTACATTTATTTGAATAAATATAGCACTTGTATTTTAAATCATGCATCCTACATTATCATTTTGCATGTTTCACCATTTTTGAATATCCGTAGACATCCGTACAAGTTATTTCATATATAGTGCATGCAAATTTATCTTGATACATGCTAGACTACAATATACTGCACCCAATTAAATAATAATATTTCATATTGTTTAATTGTACATCCCACATTTACCAGTTTATCATTTTACGGTTATATGACATCCGTATGCATCCATATCAGTATTTACATAAGTATCCGCATGCTAAATCATCTTTCCACATGCTAGGTATAGTATTATGCATCCATATGAGTAAAATGTTACCCGTTCATCCCATTGTACATCCATACTAAAGTTTTACTGTTTTCGGATACCCGTTTTCATCGATATCATTTAAAATATATATCATCTTATTATTTCTTATTATTATCTTTAATTAATTTATAATTTACACTTTATAATGTTATACAAAATATAGTTTAAAAATATTATAGTTTACACATGAAACGTCGTTGCAAAGCGGATACGACAAATCTGAAATTTACTGTACACCTTACCTTATAAAATTCATTATAAATCATAGAAAAATTATTAGTATACGTTCTTTAGTTCGTTACGAATCTAACTCAGAATACTATAACTCTATGAAATATTTACTTGCAAAATAAAATTTTTAAATAACGTAAAATGTAAATGAAAATATCTCTAACTGCTGTCCAGGGAAATTCCAGCAGCAAACTTTCAATTTCGAATATTCATAACTTTTTGTAGAAACAACCTGAGATACTTCAACTTATAAAATAAAAACCTTATTGAATTATCTTTGTTTTGGTATAAGACACGTCCCTTTTGGAGAACGTTTGTTATTTTTAAGCTATTTTACAAATCAGGGTGACGCTGAATTTCTGAACGGAACTTTCTTGTGCATGGTTAATCAATACCACTTTTATAGTTATTAATCGGTTTGAATATATTATCTATATTAATATTATTATATCAATATCTATTTAATAAATAATGGTGCTTGTGTTTTAATATTCAGCAAATTTTACCGATTTACAGTTTTATAGAATCCGTACGATTTATTTCATGTTACTGTTGTATTAGTGCACCATGCTTGATAATTGTGCATCCTACTTAGTCATGATGTGACCCCTGATCGATATTTGTGCATCCATGCTTTTATTGTGCATCAGTATTTTCACCTTGATTCAATACTTGCTACAGTTCGATTATGAGCACCCGCTTGATACATGTGCACTACTTGACATGACCTAATACACTACTACTGACATGACTTGATACCTGTACACTACTTGACATGACTTGATACATGTACACTACCTGACATGACCTGATATACCACAGGTTGACATATTATCTGATCTTGTTACTAATACCGACAATCTTGACCTGTTGTCCCTACGGAGATTCCTTGTTGTCTATACAGACAAACATGTACCTGCTTGATCCTGTATTGGTATTAGCTCCAGATTTATCAATACCTGACTTACACACATAACCTTGGGGGTATTGGAAAATCAAGAATGTATCCGAACGTAACTCAAAGGGCTATTACATCTTATTACCGTGGTCCTATGGGGTTGAACGGGACATAGACTCACAGTCTATTATATCTTGTTACCGTGGTCCCGTGGGGTTAAACGGGGTATAGACTGATGGGTTACGATGAGGATTACATTAATTGATTTCGAATAACTTTAGAGTAGATAACCCTATAGCACAGTTTAGATTACTCACTGCACTTCACCTGTTTATATCATATTCACTGATCTATATTCATGTTACGGTTTACTTGCTACTGATGACTTGTTACTGTTCATACTTCATGCATGCATATTTCATCACATCCTGCTTGCTTAGAATTATTGATATTATGACGCACTGACGTCTGGGTTTTGCATGGCCCAGATCCTCTACCTTTGTCGTAGGCTGATCAGGAGTATTTCCACCATCAGGCCAAGCAATGAGGATCCTGTTAGTATCCAGTTAGTTTAGTTATTTCCGTACCTTCCAGATTGTTATTGTTATTTGGATTTATTGCTTCCGCATATTATTTCTTGACTCGTTTATTCTGGCCCATGGACATGTACTAGATAGTTTATTTTATTTCTACTGTTCTTGATATCTCTAGACAGCCGTAATGTGACTGTGGAGGGATGTTTCCTAGCCACAGGTAGCGTGGTTTGCTCTGTCACGTGCCTATCTTAGCGCACTCTGGGAAGCGAGGCGTGACAGGTTCTTTGGCTGCTAAGGTGAATGTCTGTCGCCGTGGTATATTCCTTCTAGCTGGAGGCACATTCTGTCCTTGAGGCCTGTTTCTCTGCCTTCGAGGCATGTCCCTCATTGCCTGTTGGAATTGGCGAGTAGGCTGTACAGGATTTCTATGTGAAGGTGGTGCTGGGAGTGCAGGACGAGTTGCAGGAGCCTGAATAGCTGGCCGCTGCGGGTAGTTGGTAGTTGTGTGAGCTGAGTTGTATCTATATGAACAGGTCTCAATTCTGTGATTGGACGCGCCACAAACTAGGCACAGGCCTTTTGCGCGCCTATAGTCCTTTATCAAATGTCCATCTCTCTTGCAATGGAAACAGAAATGTGGTCTTGGCTGGTGATTGGGTTCTTCGGTTCTCCTGGGTTCGAACGTTGGCCTGGAAGAGGCTCCTCCTGCCATCTGAGTGGCAGGGTGTTTCAAACCGGCAGATTGAGGTCTGACCCTTGCTTTTATTACGGCCTCACAACTGCGGACAGCTTCCAGAGCATCCTCATGAGTCGGAAATTTCCTTGTGGCTAGTGCAGCCTGGATTTCCGTGTCCAAACCTTGTTGGAATCGACGGGCTCTGATCTCATCCGTCGGTATCAGGTGTGCCGCAAATCTATTACGGTCTTGTGTTAGCTATGTATTATGTGATATCAAAAATTTGAAATACTATGACTTACCGACTAAGCATGGTGAACTCAGCGTCATACTCATCTACTGACTTGACCTACATAGAACCTTGTTGTAAATGAATGAACTGTTGTTCCATGGCAAACCTGGCAGTCACAGGGAAGTATTTCGTGTCGAACCTATCGCGAAAAGTCTTCCATTCAATGGGCTGATCAAGACGGCTTTCTTCCGCCTTCCACCAGTTCCGTGTATTGTCCGTGAGTTGCAGCTTTGCAACTCGGACCCAAGCTATTTCTGGCACTTGTGCTGCTGCCAGATCATCCTCGATACTTTGAGCCCATTCCTTAGCTTCCAGTGGGCTCCCCTTTCCCGAGAACTGTTTAGGATGTAAAGCTCTGAATTGCTTCACCCCAGGTGCTTCAGCCTCGGGATGGTTCAAGAGCTGCTGCTGTCCCTCTAGGAGGCTGCGGATTGTCTCAAGCAGAACCGTTTGCTCGTTGAGTGGAAAAGGAACGGCAGGTGTGAGTGGTAGTGGTGGAGGTGTGTTGTTGACATTGGTGTTGGTGTTGTTTGGTGAATCCATAATCTTGAATGAAAGATTTAGGTTAGGACAGATTCAAGGTATATGATTCAAAGAATAAGAAATGATGGGATTCAAGGAACATGATTGTAAAGAATGTTTTAGTTGATGGTTCTTGTGTTATATTGTTTAGGTTGTTCACGCAAAACAGAACTGCATGATAGAGTTTCATACAGCTCTGACCTTCATAGGCCACCAACAAAACCTGTCACGCCCCGCTTCCCAGTATACGGCGAAGGGGACGCGACTGGTCCGCTACGTATTTACTCAGAAGCAAATACGCTAAGCATAACTAAGCAATATAAAAGTAAATGCATAAGAGACAAGATATAATAAAGACAGCAACTTTATTTATTAACATCCTTTTGTACAATACATGAAAAGGAAAAACAACTGAAATAAAAACAATGCCTAAACAATGGCATGACAAGAAATTAAAGGTACTGAATAGAAAATGTACAATGTCTAGAGCTCAGGGTCTTCGCTGTACTGATCCAAGTCTTCTGCAGTTGGCTCGATCTCTGACGGATCCAAATCACCTGACGACATTCAAAGAAGAAAGAAATAGAATGTCGTCAGCGAATAGGTCGCTCGGTAAGTCCCAAAAATAAGAGGAAAGTAGAATAGACAGAGAGTAAGAGAGAGAGAGAGTAGGTTTTACAGTTATATTATATTGTTATATTGTTGTATTTAGTATTAACGTTGTTGTTTGTAGTTTGGTACAGAAGGATACCAGTATATATGAGAGGAGTCTCACTTGCCCCGGAGTCTAAGGTATCAGGAACTCAAGGAACCGTTGGGCCACCGTACAACAGCAACGGAATATAGGTTAGGTGTCTTAATCTTACCGTCTCGTGCCACTTTTTAACACCTTCCATACCAATATACCCCTTAAACCCCATAGTGTTTTGACTGTATTGTTGTATGGTATTGTATAGATTGTATAATTAGATGACTGACTAAAACTATGATATCGGTAAACGGATGTAACTGTATAATCATGTAAATGGAATAACTGGAGAACCATATCAATGGAATGTATACCCATGGTTCGGTTCAGTCAAGTTGTATAGATTGATAATTGGATTCATGGATTCATGTCGAATTATAATATTGAAGATTGTAGATTGTACTTGAATCATATTCAAGTCAGATTATACTGAGACTCAAACTGAGTCAGACAATCAGCAAAGTAAATTGAAGTCCTAATTATTTTTATTAATTTGTCTACCTTAGATAGGCAAGCACCCACTTCTCCGGCTCCCTGAGGCAAGAGATTGGTTCCGCTTAAACCTATGTTTACTAGGGTCCTTAAGGTAATTTATAGAACTTGAGAGGGGTTTTATGTAAAAATACTTTTATATATTTTTCAAAATATACCCCAAGCATTTATTATTCGTCTTTAGGGTTGTAATGAATGTGGATTTTATATTGTGATATTTCTAATGAAAATATCCTAAATTCAAAAATAAAGGTATTTATTTGTAATATTGATTTATATGGAATTCATGGTATTTTAGTGTAAAATTGATTCTTGTGATTTTTAGAAAAAGGTGGAATATTTATATCATAACAAAATAGGTATTTTAATGATAAATATACATATATTTATACAAAAATAATTTTAATATATTTTCTTATATTCTAAAAATCTCATTTTCTCAAGATGTCGTATTTTAAATCTTTCGAGACCGAATGCTCCTTGCGGAGGTCTGAATCTCGCACTACTAAGCCCGAGGATGTGCGATAATCCGCACCATCCCGAACGGGTTCCCCAAAATGGGTTGTAGCTGCGCTTTACAAAAATTGTATAAATACTAAATCCTTTATAAAACGGTTTTATGAAGTAAATGGTATTTATGTAAAGATGTCAATTTTCCGTATTCTATGTTCTAGAGTCTCCTAAGTTAACTAGACTATTCCTAACTGGTCCAAAATGATAAGTTGTGAGATACCTCAAATCGCCTATTCACCGCCAATTGTGGCTAGGTAAATACAAGTGAAGAAATGAGAGATCCGCTCACGAATCACCGTGAGACGGGCCTTTTAAAGTTACCTTTCTCACTTGCCTAGCCTAGACACCACAAAGTCAAGTTTAGATAAACGACAACTTATCCTAGTTTCATAATAAGTGATATTTATTTAAAAAGTGTATCAATACTAAATCTTTTAGAAATGGCTTTATTTAGTAAAGGGTATTTAAATGAAAATGTTTGTTTTCCGTATTCTGAGTTCTCGAGGGTATCGTGTTAGGTTGTATGTGAGTGTGTGAGGTGGTAGGTCGTTATCTCGTGATCTACTTTAAATGTATAGCAAGTTTGATGGAGTTAAATGTAGGATTGAAACAATGTGGTATTTAAGTGAAAAATACGATGAATGGAAATAGCTATCATTTTATCTAATGAAACTTGATCAATTTGTTTGTTGTTCCGATTCTGTCGGGTTTTGTAAATCCGTAATTTTAGATAGAAGAGATAGGTAGAAATTGGGATTTACGGGTTTTAGGTCACACAAGAGAGTGAAATAGAAGTAGGGGAAACGCCGATGTGTTCGCCGGTAGTTCCTAAAACGATCGCCGGAAGTTCCGCCGGGAATTCGTCGGAGCTTCGCCTCGAGCTCATTTTCAAAGTGCACAAGATTCTTGGAAATTTTTTAGAGAGTTGGCTCAGAGTTAGGGGTGAGAGGGTAGAGGGTAGGGGGGTATTTATAGGGTTAGGGTAGATGAAAGGTTAAAATGAAAAATGTGATAAAATGTATTAAAAATGTATTAAAAGTGGAGTAATTAGGGTTTTAAAAGAGCTCTGGAAATGGTCTGAGGCTAAAATTTTGCAGGTGCATAGGGAATGTGAAAAGACACAAATTTCGTGTTGGGGTCGTCGCCGGAATCGGCCGACTCGGTCGTGACTCGGCCGTGACTCGGTCGGAGGACTGAGTCGCCGAGTCGAGGCTGATTTGACCGATTCCCGGCTGAGTCGGGCTGCCGGGATCCCCCCGACGGTTCATCTAACCCCTGGCAATGTTATATTTTTAGGTGTAGTGGGGTTTTTGTGAGATATCCACGTGTAAACCCTTGGTATTCTAAAGGTTTTAAAAAAAATCAATATTAAAAATAATGTGGGGTATGGAATTTGAACTCTGGTGGCTTGGTTCAATAGTGCAAGGTATTACCAATGAGCCGCAAGCTCCTTCTTATAATTATGGAGCTAATTAATTTTTTAAAATAATAACAGTAAATGTAAATACCCCAAGTATACATTAATTTTAAAGCAAATTTTGTACACTAAAAATGGAGTTGTTACATTCTTTTAACTTGTAATTAAAAAGCAAAATAATTACTTATAACTTGTGCTCAGGCTAAAATTCCCCTTTATGGATTTTTGAAAAAAAACATTTGAAAAAAAATTGTATAGGAAAATTAGGGTTGTTACACGTCCTTTGGTTTATTTTTGCCTCTGCACCGGGTCTTTTGTATGACAGGTTGGCGATGAAGAGCATTGTCATTCTCTGCGGCCTGCTGAAGGAGGCGCTGCATCCTGGCTTTCTCGTAAATGGCCATTTCGCGGCTATGGTCATCCCGTACCTTTTGACTTGCTTCCTTTATTAGCTTGTCCATCTGTTCTTCAAACGACGGACTTGGCATTTTTATGGCGAGACCTCGTTTTGGTTCGGGGTTGGCATCTTCTAACAGAGCATTTCCTTCTTCATCGAAGTCATGTATAACATAGCAGTCACGGAATCGTTCCCATCTCTTGGATTGAACATATCCAAGCCCGATCGTTTCCATTCTCCCGTTGGGAAATTTTCGCTGAGTTCCGAGGACGTCTCAGATCCTGTTGTAGAACTGAGCTTGTCGAGCAGTCTGTTTGAAGGGTACGCCTTGGCGCCTCAACAGCCTTTTTAATCCTTCCGTGTAGTATCTGGACAGACGGATGGGCTGGAGCCTGTCAAGTATAGAATCGGCACCATGACAAATTTTTTTTTCCACTTTGGTCTCCATTGATCGATAAAAGAGGATCGCCTTTTCATCTTTTCGCCTGAGAGGGACGTAAAATGTCTGCAGTTCTTGCACACTATAGGTACCAAGCGCGTCGAGCTCTTTGTAATGTTCTCACGGAACCATGGCGATTTGCAAACTCCGATCATCGCCAGCGAAGGCTTGTATCGTTGGTCGTACAGAAAATACGGCATTGACCTCATCTTCCGAGTCGCTGCCGAAGATCAACATAGGGGTGGACGGTCCCGGCTTGTTGCATTGGGGCGGCCCTGAATAGACTATCTCTTTTTCCTCCTCGGTATCACTCCCGAAGACCGGAATAGTGGTGATAGCTTTATTCTTTGGTTTTTGGCATCTTTCCGTGTCTTCGAAATCTGGTAAGAAGTATTTTGCATCTTCATACTTTCGGACTTCATTCACGGAGAATGGTTCAGTTCTCCTGTCACGGTGTATTCGAGACCATCCTTGAAATACTTCATATACTGATATTGTGTAGAAGGGATGATATTGTAGTCGTGTAACCAAGGTCTGCCGAGCAACGCGTTATAGAAAGTTTTTGCGTCAATGACGTGGAACTTGATGTCCGTGACGAGCAGCCCAAAACGTAATGTCAATATAACAGACCCGAGCGTCCGTGATGACTGGGAGTCAAATCCGGAGATGGTGATTTTATCACGAGCGAGGTGCTGAATGCTCATGCAGATTTCCTTCAACACTCTTACATTGAGAAGATTGACGGAAGACCCATTGTCAACCAGGATCTTGCCTATCTTAATATCATGACAGTATCCAGAAACATAAAGTGGACGGTTATGCTCGCACGTCCCGAGGAGGAGGTCTTCATCGCCGAAGGTGATATCGGCTGTGTGCACTTCTTTCAGCTCGTCCTTCATCTTTTCTTCGGAGAGGAAAGCTTGGAACTGCTCAGGCTCTTGTAGTGCCTTGATCAAAGAATCTCTTGTCTCTTTCGATAGCAAAAGGGCGTCGAGAATGCTTAGCTGTGAGGGTATCTTCCTCAGGTATGCCAGAACGTTGTAATCCACCTTGTTTTTCTTAGGCGGATCCTTGGCTGTCAGCTCTTCGACGGCTTGGTCACCGAAGGTGATATCCTCAAGGACCTTTTCTTTTCCCTTATCCTTTTTGTTCGACCCCTTGTTTACAGGCCCGAGATTCTTTTCAGGTAGCGTGCGATTGCGCAGCTGAATGTTCTCGCAACTCTTTGGTTCTTCCTCTTTTCCTGAGGTGGATTCTTTGAAGAGAGGGCCGAGAGTCATTTCTTCTTCAGAATCCCTCCCGAAGGTAAGAACTTGCGGTCCCCTGCTATCAACCATGTGACAGTTGCCGGCAGCTCTTCCACGTTCGTCTGTCGCATTTTTCTGCTGTCTACGAGCTTCACGCTTCATACTCTTAAAGTGTTGCCTGTGAGCGACATACCCTCGCCACCAATTTTTAAAGGCGTTGCACTCTTCAGTGGGGTGTGCAATCCTTCGATGATATAAACAGTAATCGGGATGCACATCCTCTTCATTAAGGTGTATGATTGATCTAGAATTTATGTGTATGTAGTTAACCGCAATCAATAACGGTGTCGCGTGTAGCTAGACCGAGATGAGTACGGGTCGTCCTCTGGGAAACGTTGGATCTTTTATTCTTACTTTAGATGTGTTAAAAAAGAGAGGAGGGATAAAGAATATTGAAGAATGGTTGTAGGATCTAGATCTATGTTAAACACTGATGCAAAATATAGATCAAGATTAACTATGGAGGTAAGTTTATATGAAAAGGGGGCTTGTAGGGTTCATTTGAATTTAGTAGTTATGGATGATTAATTAAAGATTACCCTTTTTATCCTTTAATAGATTTAAAACTATAACGATAGTGATGCATGTAGATTAGGGTTTCTGGAGGGAAAAGGGTTCCCACTCTTAACCCCTATCTCGACATGGAACTCCGTTCATATCTAGCCTTTACCAAAACAATCATTAATCTAATCTCTAATCACGGTCGAAACTAACAATAAATTGGTAGCGCGCCCGATTAGGATGTTAATGATTCTTTTGGTAAAGTTTATAAACTTTATAAGACGTAAAAAGAGTTTAAGGATCTTCATCACCCATTAACCTACCATAATCCTATGAACCCTAACAAGTGGGGAATTACTCGCGCATGTTGGGAGAAGAAGAGATGGAGAGAGAATTCATAATGAAACTACAAAGAAATAGAATAAGAAAAAGAACTACCTTTATTAATCAACAAAACTCATTTACACTTTGTTTCCTTAGAAAATGATTACAAATACTAGTTTGCTTCTCGATCTCTTCTAAGGAGGTAGATGAACCGTTGATGATCAGTCTGGATGCGTGAACCGTCTTGGACTTCATGATCGCGTCGACTTGATGATTTTCCCAAGGGGCTCTGAGTCTTTATTTATAGTCCCAAAGCCAGAACCCTAGCTTCCTAAATTGGAAACCAATGGTTAAGATTCTACCAATAAAAGCCCAGCTCCTAACACCTCTGGCACGCGGCGAATCCGCGGCCAATAGGAGGGTTTGGCCGCGGATCCGCGGCCTTATGGAAGGATCAATGGATTTGGTCTTTTGGGCTTTCATCTGTGTGACACGTGGCGATCTTTTGAATCTCAGGAAACTGAAAATCTTCTCGTAGTTACTGCCAGACTTGATTTCTTAGTTTGCTTTTTTAATTAGGCAGGTTTGCTCTAACAACTTGATTCCCTTGATTTTAGCCCTGAAAATTCTGCACAACAACTCCACAAATAATATTAGTAGAGTTTATTTTATTGAGATATTAGTTTCAACATTAAGATTTGGTCAATGGTATTCTTGCATACATTTTCCTACCAAATGTTAATTATAATACATAAACACATGAAAATAGTATTTTTACAGATAAACCCTCATATGTATCATATATTATAATAAACACCTTTTCTAATATAGAAATAGTAGGAAAAATGTAATAACAAATGTGCAGTTTTATCAACTGAACAAATACCCCCAAATTTATCTTTGATCGTCCCAAGCAAACTAGTTTATTCAAGAGAAGGAAAAAAAAGGAGAAAACTAAGCACATTTTCGTAGGTAACATGATTGCACTGAGCACGTGCAACAAGCCGTTAAACCTCTAGGTGTCCCTAGTAGGAGGAGTGTTGTCTCCTGAGGGTTTTCAGCAGATTACACCCACAAAATCCTATAATAAAAGAGAGATGGTGAAATTTATATATAAAGATAAGAACCATAAAAGAAATACTTTGAAAATTTAGAGTTTCCAACTACACTAGCTTTTCAGTTGTCATGAGTCCTATCTTAATAGCCATGAAAAGATGTTAGAAATCACATCATCCCTCAATAAAACATCGTCTTTATTCTTCATTCCTACCTTTCATCCAAATATCGATCATATAACCCTACGTGTGTGTAATAGACATCCCTACACTCGGAGAATTCAATTCAAGCTATCATACTCTTGTCCATCTACCTCAGTACTTTTTACTTTGATGAATATTTGGTTGGATTTGCTCGCACATTTTTCATGCGGCCGTTAATACTTCTTGAGATACTAACCGACCGATTACTCATGTGCTTGCTGATTAGTATTTTCCTCGTCTTGCACCACCTAAGGATTAGCAGTGACTCCCAAACCAGTTGGTCTAAGGCACTAGGTGATGAAGCACCCTCGCAATATTTTTTTATTGCTGCCTTGGCGATAACAAAACCAGTGTTCATTTTTCTCTACCATTTTATCCTTTATTCATTTATAATTTCCTTCATACTTTGGCTTTTAGACAAGAGTATTTCAAGGTATTCTCTACTATCCCGAGTTTCAAGACGTGTGTAAGTGCGTATAGTAGGGTATCAACATTCAAATGTTTGGCTTCCAGAATAGGAACTATTTTTCAGACTTATTTTTATCCTCAGATTAGTGACTTCTTTCATCTTACTAACCCTTGGGACAACAGCTCATAACTACTTATTACTAGTTCGTTTAAGAAAACTTCTAATTTTCTTGGTTTTCTTAAACTATTCCTATCTTTCATATATAATTTTTCACTTTCTATTCTTTTATTATCAAAAAAATTTTGTGCTTATATATAGTATAATAATGCAAAATAATACGTAAATAAGGACAAACCTCCCCCAAACCTGTTTACAGCAGTGTCCTCACTGATGTCATTCGTTAAGCTCAAAAACCTGTAGACTTGGGAGGAAAAAGGGGACAAGAAATAATGAAAGTGAAATCCTCCCCCAAACTTATTTTTGGCTCACAATCTTATAAAAAATTTCTTTTAAGAGCCAAAATATCCCCCCCCCCCAAACTTGAGTAAAATAGTATTAGGCAATTAAAATCATTGGGGGGATTAAAGTTATTGGTCAAAGTAAAGCCTTACAAAGACCAAAAGTCAACACCAACCATTCAAAAATTTTATCGATGAAGCACAAAGGTTGGTGGAAAAACATGTCACCTATTGACGTGAAGAAGTGGGGAGGAGATAAGAGGTGGGATAGAATGTGTTTGCGTCTCGTTTTGGAGAGACGGCACAGTGATGGTGATGATGGATTACTCGCATTATCATGATTTTCCAGAAGAAGGAGTGGAGGTTCAATTTCTTCGTCTTGGAGTTGATTCATCTCAACACCCGTGTCTTTTAAAAATGCGAGTTCATCGGGGAAAATTTTCTCAAAGCTTTCATCGATACCCCGAAGAATAATCTCATCAGGAAAAACAGGGTGATTGTCAGACTCTATAAAAATTTCCTCATCAACGTTAGATGTTGACCCGGACAACTCGGTGGAAGAGTCCGTGTATGTATAATACATGGTTGGGTCAAACAACAACATATGAAAAGAGTCAGTATCATGAGGTTGATCAAATCCGCTGCTGTCAACATCCATTAATTCGACAGAACACACATGAGCATAGGGTTCGGAGGGTTCACTTCCCAAATAAATGTTAAACTCAATTGACTTCTTTCCAAAAGATAGGGTCATAGAGCCGTTTCTACAAGATTACTGCGTTGGAAGTTGCTAGGAAATGTCGACGGAGTATCACCGAGATTTGATTGCGTGGGTTTGCCACAGGCTATGTATCTAAAACAATAAAGTCCACAGGGAATATGAATTCCCCGACTTTTATTAACACATCCTCTAGCTCACCCCTAGGTTGGGTAATAGATCGATCGGCCATTTGAAGAGTACAATGCGCAGGTTTTAACTCTCCGATCCCTAATTGCTCATAAACAGAATACGGAAGCAAGTTAACACTAGCATCTAAATCGAGTAGAGCACGATTGATATTTTTACCCCCAATGGAAATAGAAATTGTAGGACTCCCGGGGTCCTTTCGTTTCTTGGGTAGTTATTGTGTAAGAGCAGTGCTCACATTACTCGCAAGGAAAACTTTTTTAGGTACTTGAACTTTTCTCTTCCTAGTGTACAAGTCCTTTAAGATTTTCGCATAAGACGGAACTTGTTGAATAGCATCTAGGAGAGAAATGTTTATGTTAACTTGCTTAAAAATTTCCATAATCTTCTCCATTTGTGGACTTGGTCTGTTGCCCTTTAACCTGTTTTGATAAGGTGCTTTATCAATAAGGGTTTGGTCCAACATTGGAGAAGTTTGTGGGGATGGAATGGATCCCAGAATTGGAGTGGGGATCGTTTTAGATAGATTTGTGGAAGTGTTCGAGTCTTGGGGAAAACGGAGAATAGGCTCGGAAGTAGGTGGGAGACTAGATGAATTAGGAGAAGAAGTAGAAGTTAGGGTATCATTGGTGTCACTAACATCATCACATTGCTCACCCACTCGGTTATTCAGCACTTTTTCCGATCTCAACATAGTAACGACACTCATATTGTAACTTTGTGAGTGGCCAGGATTTGGTAGGGGTTGAGATGAGAGTTTCCCTTTCTCTCTCGCACTCATTGCAGCGTTCAACTATGCAATTTGGTTTTCTATTGATTTAATACCCTCACCGTGGGAGTCTTTCTTTAGGGTATCAATAGAAGACTTCATATCAGCCGACATTTGTATGGAATGTTTTGTTGCGCCACGGCAGTGCCCCGGCCGTCTACTCGAGGCCAAAATGCGGAATCAAAAATTTTCTATACTTTTAAACTGGCGCTACCGCGGACAATATACCCGGATCGTAACCATTAACCTAATCCTAGCTAACAAGAGAAAGGGTAAGAGATATACCGAATGATCCGTGTCCTCCGGTCTTCTCGTCGTCGTCCCGATCTCCCGCGGAATCTCCGGTCTTCATCTCCTCGCCGAAAAAGGGCACCACGTAGCCGGATTCTTTTACGGGCTCCCACCTCTGAACCGAGGCAACTCGGGCGCGAAGTTGGCCAGCCGACGCGTCCAAGAGTACTGTAGGTTGTAGTGTAGAAAGCATGTCTCGATGCGGGTATGAAGTTGCCTTGATGGTGTGGAGGAATCAAAAGGACTTTGGGAGAAGAATGGTGTATCTTTTTCAAGCATCAAAATGAGAGATGTATAATTCCCATACTCAAAAATGAACCTCTCCCTTCTCATTTCTAATTGTGACCGCCCCCCCCCCCCCCCCTTTGAAAATATGGTGGAGAGAAATCAAGAAGGGAGGTGATGGTAGTAAAAGCAATGGGTGACCACATCCAAAAGGTAATGATAACATCATCAAATCAACTTCTAATCTAATCTTATCATAACAAAAGCAATGGATGAGATGGAAAAAGCATCTCATGATGAAGCCACAAAAGCAAGAAACCCCTCCACAAAATGTTATTTGCACACTTGCAAATAACCCCCTCCATCGGAAAAGTCCGGCCGTGAAAGAACGAAGGAAAACTGGCCGGAACGGAATGCAAACTGGCAACTTCAGAAAACTGATCCCGTAATAAATTACAGGAAAACCCCACTACTGCATATACATGCCCGCATTTGTATTCCCACTGAACACAAATGCAAAGAGACAAAATCTACACTGTCTAATACTAGGATCCGACTTAAGCCAAAGCCAGCTAGTAAAATCCGTCCGATCACGATCCGTGCAATACCGCACGTATCTGATCGAACCCTGCCATATCTCCATACGGCATCTACAGCGTTTCGCCCGAAACTTGGGTAACTGTGTGTGTGGTGGACTCTAAAGACTCGTCAATACTATGGCTGTGGATTTAACCACTAGCACATCAGAGGTATTAGCCATACGTGACGGGCCACCAGCTATTGACTAAAAGGGACGTCGATGAGCGAACTCATCCTAACACCCTACTGAGCCTGTCAGTGACAATATCCGTACAGTCCGGTCCGTTCGTCTATGAGTATCGCATGGCGGGCCTAGGGGGTTGGTAAAAGTCAGACCCCCAAAAGCGGTACAAGTCGTGTCGGAGTGTAGCCCAGAACACCCTGAGATACTACTGGAATACCTACCAGTAAATCTCCTGCCTCGGCCGAAGGCTTTATGTAATGGCTCTCCTAGACACAGCGCGACCTCACCCCCAATACCGGGAGAGACGAACCCCTGAAGATCCGCTCACTGCCTCCATGTGGCTCGGGACTGTACCCAACTAAAACCTGTTTGCACGACTCCTTTGAGCCGTGGTAGGGTAGTAATCAAAGTACAGTGGGAACTCACACAAGACAAATGACGATCCCCAGGTCAATGAACTAACATGTACACATGTCACCAGGGAACTGCTATCTGACGTCAGGTATAAGACCAACTAGCAGGTTCCCGGCGAGTCCTGTCCGGTGTACTCATAACCCAATGAGCACCTGTATACATCTTAGGTGAACCAACTGACACCAATGGCTTGTGAGACCGGCCACCGCCCCTCGTCGGGGTCTCGACTGTATACACTAGTCTACTCTGGAGAATCGATGCCCTGTCTCGAAACTCCCACGACTAGGGACCATTTTAAGGATATGCTTATAGACTGCCAGCTCTCACGTATATGATCGCCCTCATACTGCTGGTAGTCAAGCAAGAATCCTAAGGGCTCTATCAACGTGTAATAGTGACTTGTAAGGTCACCTAAAGCAATACACGATGATAAAGATAAACCAGATAGCATACTATCATCTCGAGTAAGACTGTCCTATCGGGATAGGTCCTCCCTCAATCATTACAATCACGTGCCTGTGATCCAATAATTGACTCTGAGGGCACTATCTCCAACAATCTCCCACTTGCACTCAAGGCTAATTATTGCGATGTCGCATACTCACAGCCCGTGTAATACCGAACACCCAACTCCTCTACTAGTCAGTCTCACAAAACTCGTTTGCAAAACTATTGCGTTCGAGGAATAGCCTCAATGAGTGGATCCGCTGTGATGTTTCTTTCTATGTCTCTCTATATCTCAAGTTCGCGGAGAAAGCCATCTCCCGAAATGAGCAATACCTGTCTTAGAATGTGTCTGGATATCTGATAGGACCTAGCTCATAAATGAACTCCAAATCCAAACTTCTTAGACTGTATTTTCAACTGAACTTAATCAGTATCCTGCGCCATGCCTTTCCCTCAGTATCCACCTAGACCACCTGTCCGAAATACTGCCCCTCGTCAGAGAGAAAACTATAACTCTGCCATCCAGGTCACCTTGGAAGCCTGGAATGATAACTGTCTCCCGAAAGAGACTGCCGTTATCATATCCCTAGAACATTCACTTATGTTCTAAAGCTGCTTCCGATCGTTTCTCCAGGATTGGATTAATATCATCTTATTGCATTTCCTGCAAGAACAACATCTGGTGTGGTACTTGACATCTCATGATTGACTCAATTGCCTAAGCAAGTGATCTGCCAATCATGCGTATCCTTCTCCCCTTTAGTCTGTAAGACACCTTTAGAGAGGGTGACTCCATCACCTGCAGGTACACTACCGTGCCAGGAGTCGTCCATTCTAAATACTCATAGAATGCTGCCAAAGTACCCAGATTGGGAAACCACCCAAATCTAGATCTAAAACCATAGATCCAGTAACCAGAATGTCTGATATAATATCCAAGTCCTATGTGGAGAAACTACTGTGTGACAACCAAAGAATAACCGATCGTAGTATAGGAATATCACTTCCTACTCTGTGTATGTCATCCTAATACCAGGACATCACACCCTGCTACCTTCTTAACAGATCCATCCCCTATTCTGATGAAGTCAAACCTATGACTGTCACATCAGAAATAGATGATCTATCTCCGCTATATCTGCTTAAGTCTATAAATAGACATAAGCCTCTTGCCTACTGTGCTTCCGTTGCTCCCACTGACTACGACAACCCTCTGGCAGAGTCATATAGACGTACACTTCTAAAGCCAGTTTAGAATGATGCTATACTCATCCTCCTGCCGGGTCTCACAGTCTGGAACAACAGCAATGGCAAGTCTGGGTAAACAAGAACCTCCCTGCCACCGTCCTTGAGCATACCGAAGTACCTCTCGGGTGCCTGAGGTTACCCACTTTATCTGCGGAGTGGCCACTGGAACGTCAAATCAGATTGAATCTTTAGGTTCTTATCAAATCTTCAGTAATCGTTTGCGGTTCTGGATTCACTTCCAGTTCTACCATACTCCCACTACTGTTTTTCTGAAAATATCCATTTCTTTTAAAAATGTGGCGAGTCAAGAACAATATCACTATTGATCTTCCAGATGGTAGAAAATCAACCCTCGTCATAGCCCGGGTCAACCCACAAACAGCCATTACAGAAACGTGCCTTGAGTTAT
The DNA here is from genome assembly GCA_030015575.1 of Agapanthus africanus. Taxonomy (NCBI): domain Eukaryota; kingdom Viridiplantae; phylum Streptophyta; class Magnoliopsida; order Asparagales; family Amaryllidaceae; genus Agapanthus; species Agapanthus africanus. Next base: position 425,759,548 of record JASDDO010000019.1, on the reverse strand, counting down.
CCGGAGTCTGGTTTTAAGCATAAGCCGGACAACTCCCCGTACCTTAACATCGTTAAGATATGAACTGTTCTATATCCAATATAGAAACAGAGGCACTGATTTAATTGAACCAGATTTAAATCATGCATCTGTCTCCAGTGCATGTCAACTAAATGGAAGGAGGCCGATCAGCGTTACTCAACTTAGGAATACTTCCAATTATGAGTAACCTGAAAGAGAAGCAAGTTCTCATTACTATCAACTGAATACCATACACAAGTATCTACATCTTCGATCACCTTGAAAAATCCCGATACTTGCAATACCTGGTTCTCTACTTTACTCTTATACCTATAACTTCTCAAAATCCGGACCTTGTGTTTCTACGAAACACTGTCTAAAAACTAGAGAAGTCATAAGTAAGCCGAATATAGTACGAGGACCAACCCCTCTGTCCTAATGGACATTGGACAATATACAATGCTCTGTATAAGTCCCTGAGTCTAACAACTCATTCACTGTGTGTTGTAGGTTGAAAACTGTACTATGGTTAAGAAGAATTACACCGTTGTTCAATGCTCCTTACCTAACCATCCACTGATATAGGTAAATGTCATAGACATAATTTCAAAAAGGTATATCTCATTCTATGAAAATAAACGTACAGATATATCAATTTGAAATTGGTGCACAACAACGGATATTCAAAACCAAATATTTGCCGTCCGGCAAACAACCCAGGTGACTTCCTCAAATATCACCAATTACAACGAATTCCGATATAATGAGGATGATCACCTAATTCCCAATAACTTACTCCCACTCATCATCTGTAAAACCATACAGATGTGAGAATCATATCTGGTAAATACATACCCTGGAGTAAGTATCTAATTGGGAAATCAGTTTTCTTTTAACAGTACACAGTGGAACTGAAACATTGAAATGTTTCGATGGGGTATCTGGGTATTCCTAGCAATGCCTCTTCCATTATCCAGATTCACAATTGTAACCGTATAATTCTTTGCCATCTCTCCAAATCCCTTTATATGTCTTTAGTCATTACCTTCTGCACACCCCTTTAGGCCAAATGGTTTTCTTCCTTCCCTACCGTTCGGCACCAGCCTATGGTTTGGAAGAAGACTATCCAATAAGCATAATGGGTGTACTGTCTTAATCCTAGGAGCACTCGCAATGCGAGAGAGTGTGAAGATAAAAGACAGCCGAATATACCTTATTCCTATTTCTCCTGAGCCAGAATCCATCCCCGAACTGGAACAAGTTCCTTTCGAGTTCGTATATAACCATACGATGGAGTATCCAAATAACTGTGGATTTTCGTAGTGATACGGAGTGTTCTGGAGAAATACAAAGGTGATGTGGGAGTGGTAACGAAATACTTGGTTTGGTCGTGAAAATCAGTCGCAATTTACTTTGCCCTCCTTCTAATCCCTTTCTTTGTCTTAACTTAATACCTTCTGTACACCGTTTAGGCTAACTGGTTTTCTTCATTCCCTACCGTTCGGCACCAGCCTAGGGTTTGGAAGAAGACTATCCAATTTGCGTAATAGGTGTACTATCTCCTAAACCAAGGAGTACTCGCAACCTGAGAGAAGGTAAAAGGAAAAGACAACTGAATAGTCCTATTCATTTTCTCCAGAACCGGAAACCATCCTCGAATAAAGTCCTTCGAGTTCGTATATAACCATACGATGGTTTTGTCTAATGGAAGTGGACGTTCGTAGTAATACGGGGTGTCCTGGAGAAAAGGGTAAAAGTATGAGTGGCAATGAGGTCTGCAACTCTGACAATCCAAAAGCCAGTCTTATAGGAAGGTTCGGTTAACTTGGTCACTGAGTCATAGTCTAGGGTCAGGTCAATGGTCGCTGCCAAAGAGAGAGAGAGAGAAAAGAAACACTCAGCGTGCACTCTAACCTAGATCAGAATGGTTATCACTTTATCTAATCTGGAAACCTCCCACTGTAACGTCAAATTCTTCCCCAAATCTGAAAGAAGAATTAGTCGGGATCACCCGAGGAGTAAACCAACTCATCAGTGGGAATCGGGATCCAACTATCATCGCATGACAACGTGACGGAATCCACTCACGTCACCACACTTCAGAAGGTATGCGCATGCCTGGCAAGTTTCAATTTCTTTAGAAACTCCTGATAAGGTTTTTACCCCTAGGACTCAAGTGACCTTGACACAGTCAACAAATCAAAGAATCCTAGTCAAGTTCAACCCGTCATTATCCTGGATTGCATTAAACGCACCCGTACGAGCCCTTGACACAGTCAACAAGGCCGCACGACTGTCCTAACCAATCCCATTAATATGCTACAAACAAGCACTACTTAGCTACCGCACACTACGTCTTGACACAGTCAACAAACGCAGCACGAATACTAAGTAATACTTGTAAGAAATGACGGAGGGCTACGTCTAGTTTTTGGCGAAATACCTTTAACGTAATGAACTTGATATCGTTGAAGGAACTGGATAACTTTTTAGAAAAATATAGTGACGAAAACCTTTGCTAAAGAGGTCACTCCCGGTGAAGGGATCTCGGCTCTTTCCCCATAGAATGAGGTGCAGGATATTCCAACTGAATACCACGATGCAAAGCAAAAGGCAATCGGCTATAGTGAAGTTATTACCCTGACGCAAACTTTTGTCCAAGGGGTCACTCCCGGTGAAGGGATCTCGGCCCTTGCCTCATCGACTGAGGAGCAGGATATTCCAACTGAATACCACGATGCAAAATAAAAGTGAACGTCGTTGCAATAACAGCTTTTTGAAAAATGTTCCAACAACATCAGAATAGGTTTGTTTATCTTGCATTGATCCGAATCAACGCGGTCCCATCAATTGATCACACCACAAAAGAACGAAAATAATGACGTACGTATATGCCATCCGCATTCGCCACTGGGTCCCGTCATCACCCGTTAGGTTACTTAACTAACGACAGAGCGGGGACTGGACTAGCGCGGATGCAAAACATATACAACATCTACTAGTATATATATCAATATATAATATTTCGCTCAAGGCGTGATAAAATGCAACATCACAGAAATGTAGAGCATCACAGAACAATACAGATATCTGGGATCCCCAGGTTTCACAGAGCCGCTGCTGAAACCCGACGTTCCCCTGGTCGTGTGGATAGCCTGTGCAATGAAAATCCTAGACCCCTACGGGCGCGGCAAGTCACCCGCCAAGACCTGAAGCGAGGCAGCCCCCTTCAGCAACGTGAATGGACCACCCAGCACTTCACGGAATCCGGCAACTTGGGCACCCCTCCTGGGTCAACCTGTACCCCCTACGAGTGCGGCGAACAGCCCGTCAATTCTAGAGTAAAGCCCCCTCCGTCTCAATGCCATGAGATGCGGGCTCGTTGACCTTTAGAATCCGGCTATCCGTGCACCCCTCCGTGGGGCAATCCTAGTACAGAAAGTAAAATATACATACAACGGGTATATCGACCGCAACCTGGTCGTGCCCCAAAAGAATAATACAAACAGGCAGTGACGGCAGTCCACATGTCGGACGCTTGCCCCGCAATATCAAATGTACATATAAAACAAAACTGTACTATCATTGCATCCAGGCTATCCCCCACGACCAATCCGCAACAACACAGCACAACACAGAACATCAACGTGAATGTCACGTTCGCAAATCCGTCTAAAAGGGCTATAGCAGTTAGACAGGATTTACCGATCGAGTGACATTCACGGTCGCAGATATAATGTAAATACTGTGAACTAATGTGTTTGAAACATTCGATCGATCAAATATTACCAAGTGGGCCCCAAAGCATTACTGTAGCACATAAAGAAAATCTGGGCCCAAAAATAATATTCCAAAAACCCTATTTTCTAGTGTAAGACAATCTAGAAAAATTTGGTGCAGTGAGGAGCCTAAGTGGCGGCGGAACCGCGGCCAAAGCATGGCTTTGGCCGCGGTTCCGCGGTGAGATGATGGATTCAGGCGACCAAATTTTACCAGAATTCTTATACTTCCCTGCACATCATTCTGCAACTACCTGAAAAAATTTTATAGTCCAAAAAATTTCGACAGAAACCTGATGCACACGAAATACGGTTTTTGGGATTTTTGTTCGATCGAAGATGTAAACACACTAGACAAAGCTAGACTAGGTTAATGGCGTGGCTCTGATACCATGTTGCGCCACGGCAGCGCCACGGCCGTCTACTCGAGGCCAAAATGCGGAATCAAAAATTTTCTTTACTTTTAAACTGGCGCTACCGCAGACAATATACCCGGATCATAACCATTAACCTAATCCTAGCTACCAAGAGAAAGGGTGAGAGATATACCGAATGATCCGTGTCCTCCGGTCTTCTCGTCGTCGTCCCGATCTCCCGCGGAATCTCCGATCTTCATCTCCTCGCCGAAAAAGGGCACCACGTAGCCGGATTCTTTTACGGGCTCCCACCTCTGAACCGAGGCAACTCGGGCGCGAAGTTGGCCAGCCGACGCGTCCAAGAGTACTGTAGGTTGTAGTGTAGAAAGCATGTCTCGATGCGGGTATGAAGTTGCCTTGATGGTGTGGAGGAATCAAAAGGACTTTGGGAGAAGAATGGTGTATCTTTTTCAAGCATCAAAATGAGAGATGTATAATTCCCATACTCAAAAATGAACCTCTCCCCTCTCATTTCTAATTGTGGCCGCCCCCCCTTTGAAAATATGGTGGAGAGAAATCAAGAAGGGAGGTGATGGTAGTAAAAGCAATGGGTGACCACATCCAAAAGGTAATGATAACATCATCAAATCAACTTCTAATCTAATCTTATCATAACAAAAGCAATGGATGAGATGGAAAAAGCATCTCATGATGAAGCCACAAAAGCAAGAAACCCCTCCACAAAATGTTATTTGCACACTTGCAAATAACCCCCTCCATCGGAAAAGTCCGGCCGTGAAAGAACGAAGGAAAACCGGCCGGAACGGAATGCAAACTGGCAACTTCAGAAAACTGATCCCGTAATAAATTACAGGAAAACTCCACTACTGCATATACATGCCCGCATTTGTATTCCCACTGAACACAAATGCAAAGAGACAAAATCTACACTGTCTAATACTAGGATCCGGCTTAAGCCAAAGCCGGCTAGTAAAATCCGTCCGATCACGATCCGTGCAATACCGCACGTATCTGATCGAACCCTGCCATATCTCCATACGGCCTCTACAGCGTTTCTCCCAAAACTTGAGTAACTGTGTGTGTGGTGGACTCTAAAGACTCGTCAATATTATGGCTGTGGATTTAACCACTAGCATGTCAGAGGTATTAGCCATACGTGACGGGCCACCAGCTATTGACTAAAAGGGACGTCGATGAGCGAACTCATCCTGACACCCTACTGAGCCTGTCAGTGACAATATCCGTACAGTCCGGTCCGTTCGTCTATGAGTATCGCATGGCGGGCCTAGGGGGTTGGTAAAAGTCAGACCCCCAAAAGCGGTACAAGTCGTGTCGGAGTGTAGCCCAGAATACCCTGAGATACTACTGGAATACCTACCAGTAAATCTCATGCCTCGGCCGAAGGCTTTGTGTAATGGCTCTCCTAGACACAGCGCGACCTCCCCCCCCAATACCGGGAGAGACGTACCCCTGAAGATCCGCCCACTGCCTCCATGTGGCTCGGGACTGTACCCAACTAAAACCTGTTTGCATGACTCCTTTGAGCCGTGGTAGGGTAGTAATCAAGTACAGTGGGAACTCACACGAGACAAATGACGATCCCCAGGTCGATGAACTAACCTGTACACATGTCACCAGGGAACTGCTATCTGACGTCAGGTATAAGACCAACTAGCAGGTTCCCGGCGAGTCCTGTCCGGTGTACTCATAATCCAATGAGCACCTGTATACATCTTAGGTGAACCAACTGACACCAATGGCTTGTGAGACCGGCCACCGCCCCTCGTCGGGGTCTCGACTGTATACACTAGTCTACTCTGGAGAATCGATGCCCTGTCTCGAAACTCCCACGACTAGGGACCATTTTAAGGATATGCTTATAGACTGCCAGCTCTCACGTATATGATCGCCCTCATACTGCTGGTAGTCAAGCAAGAATCCAAGGGGCTCTATCAACGTGTAATAGTGACTTGTAAGGTCACCTAAAGCAGTACACGATGATAAAGATAAACCAGATAGTATACTATCATCTCGAGTAAGACTGTCCTATCGGGATAGGTCCTCCCTCAATCATTACAATCACGTGCCTGTGATCCAATAATTGACTCTGAGGGCACTATCTCCAACATGTTTCATAAAAAAATCCAAAGTTTGTGCGAGTGAAGAGTTATCAGTACCGGCCAATTGCGGTACAGAAGTGTTGGCCGGATTTTTGAAAATTTTGTGACTGAAAAAGGTGCTGACTTTGTGGTTGTGGTTGCTGTGTAGGAGGTCTTTGATAATTGCTTTGGAACTGATTTTGATTTTGGGGTTGGTTTTGGTTCCAAGCAAAGTTAGGATGATTCCTCCATCCTTGATTGTACGTGGAAGAATAAAGATCGTTTCTAGGTCGCTGCTGAAAAGCAGCATTAGTTTGCTCGTGACCTTGAAACGATGCATTCATAGGACATTCTTCCGTTAAGTGTGAAGAATCTGAACAGCAACCACAGACGGTCTTGGGAAGCGTTACCTGATTTAGGGAGACTGATGAGAATTTGTTCTCAATAGAGTCGAGTTTCTTCTTCATTGCTGCCATTTCGGCTTTTACTGCGATGGAAATATCGAGCTGATGAATACCTCCCCTAGATGAAGGTGGTCTTATGCTTTCCCACTGCAAAGTGTTTTCAGCGAGATCTTCCAGATATTTCCACGCTTCACCGTCATCTTTAGACATGAAATTGCATTGACATATTGTTTCAAGCATCTACTTTGTCGCTGGATTAATGCCTCATATATAATTCGGCATAAATCCCATCTTCGTATTCCATGATGAGGACATTGGACAAGCAGATCCTTGAAACGTTCAAAGCACTTCCAAAATGGTTCATTGGGAAGTTGGGTGAACTGGTTGATTTCGCTCCTAATATGGGCAGTCTTATGGTTTGGGTAAAACTTCTTAAGAAATGCTATTACGAATTCATCCCAATTAGTGATAGAGTGTGCGGCAGTATTATAAAGCCATTTTTCTGCCAAATCGCACAGAGTGAATGGGAGAAGACGCAAGCGCATAGCATCCACAGTCAGATGTAAAGTACCCATCATTGCGCATACGTTTTCGAATTTAGTGATGAAAACGTACGCGTCTTCAGATTCAAGCCCATGAAATTTGGGCAACAGATTGATGTAGTGGGGTTTAATTTCAAAATTATCCCCGTTTGCTGGTGGAATAGAAAGACAAGTGGGAAGTGGACCACGGATAAGATAGCATCTCTCTTGAAGAGAGATGCGCAGTGGATTCTGCGCACCTACGAGCGGTGGCAGCGTGGTGTTATAATCTGATGGAGTACCGTCCATCTCGGTTGATGTGGTGTGTGGTGGGGGAAAAGAAGATGAAAAAGCACCGACTTCGGAGTTGATAGCAGGAACGCGGACAAGACGGGCACTAGAATCCCGTGTCCAACCAAGCATGCACTAAGCGGGTTTAGCGCAAGTGGCAGCGTGTGTGTTATTTAAAATTGGTTTGTTTTGAAATAGTGGACTTAAGACAAATCACACAAAAATGCACAAACAACCCTAAAATTATGGTTACCTAGGTCCAGTCTCTAGACCACTCCTAGACTTCCAAAGGACAAGCCGCATGATCAATTCTCTACCATCTCTTTGCTACCCTTGTAGCCAGGTAAGTACCAGGTAAGTGGGAGGTATCCACTACGTAAGTAGTAGGCCTAATTAAGTAACCACTTGTCTTAGACACACTTGTCTAGACACCACAAAAGTAATGCGGATAAGCGATAGATTACCCACGACCTTCCTCTGTCCTTATTGAGCGCAACAGTCCTTAGAGTCCGGTCTAGATATTTTTTAAATTAATGTAGGGTTGATGCAGATGCTCGGTTCGTGATTTGTGGGGCTTAGGAAGGGTGATGAAATCCCCACCTAATCTGGATTTGGTCTTTGCCCCTTAAAGTCCGTATTAAAATACGCAAAACAAAACCAAACACAAAACTTTGCAAAAAGATTTTTGAGCGGCGATATTTTGCAAAGAATCCTGCAGAAAAGAGATTTTATTGGATTTCAGAGGAGAGAGAAAGAGGTTAGAATCTTACCAGAGAAGTTTGGAACCCTAGATCCTCTTCCCCGCCGCGCTACCACCGCCAATATGCACCTTCTGCCGCGGATCCGCCGCAAGAGAGAGTTCAGGTAATGAATTTTTCTACGTGGCCTCCTGCACTTCTCTGGATCTTGATAAATATCTCTGAATCTTTGTTTCCTCAAGTCTGTGACTCCAGATTCCCTCGCAAAAATTCACACAATAATCGTTAACTATACACTTTGCAGTTTTGTTTTAATTATGATATAGATCGTATAAGAATTCAACACAAATAATAAGAATTAAAAAAATTACGCACGTATCCCCGGCAACGGCGCCATTTGATTGATCTAGAATTTATGTGTATGTAGTTAACCGCAATCAATAACGGTGTCGCGTGTAGCTAGACCGAGATAAGTACGGGTCGTCCTCTGGGAAACGTTGAATCTTTTATTCTTACTTTAGATGTGTTGAAAAGAGATGAGGAATAAAGAATATTGAAGAATAGTTGTAGGATCTAGATCTATGTTAAACACTGATGCAAAATATAGATCTAGATTAACTATGGAGGTAAGTTTATATGAAAAGGGGGATTGTAGGGTTCATTAGGATTTAGTAGTAATGGATGATTAATTAAAGATTTACCATTTTTATCCTTTAATAGATTTAAAACTAGAACGATAGTGATGCATGTAGATTAGGGTTTCTGGAGGGAAAAGGGTTCCCACTCTTAACTCCTATCTCGACATGGAACTCCGTTCATATCTAGCCTTTACCAAAACAATCATTAATCTAATCTCCAATCGCGGTCGAGACTAACAATAAATTGGTAGCGCGCCCGATTAGGATGTTAATGATTCTTTTGGTAAAGTCTATAAACTTTATAAGGCGTAAAAAGAGTTTAAGGATCTTCATCATCTATTAACCTACCATAATCCTACGAACCCTAACAAGCGGGGAATTACTCGCGCATGTTGGGAGAAGAAGAGATGGAGAAAGAATTCATAATGAAACTACAAAGAAATAGAATAAGAAAAAGAACTATCTTTATTAATCAACAAAACTCATTTACACTTTGTTTCCTTAGAAAATGATTACAAATACTAGTTTGCTTCTCTGTCACGCCCCGCTTCCCAGAGTACGCTAGATTGGGCACGTGACATAGCCAACCATGCTACCTGTGGGTAGGAAGTATCCATCCACAGTCACATTACGGCTATAGAGATATCAAGAACAAGACAAAACTATCTAAAAACATGTCCACAATCCAGAATAACAAGAGTCAATGATAAATAAATGCGTAAGCAAATGATCCAATACAATAACGGAAAAGTATGTCCCATAATGCGGGCTCACATCTGGAAATAAATGCAGGAAATAAAACTAACCACTACTGGACTCACAACTCAGTCTACTGGCTGAAGTACTCCTGCTCGGACTGCGACTGTGGTATAGAATCTGGGCCATGCAAAACCCAAACGTCAGCGCGTCATGTCAACAAGTAATATAATATGAACAGTGTAATAGGCAATGCAGAAATAAACATGAATAAAGCAATAGTATGAAACAAGCAGTGCAGGGTAGTGTGCAGTGGGTAACTAAACTGTTCTATCAGGTTTTCTAGTCTAAAGTCTCTGAAATCAATTGATGAATCGTCGATGTAACTCAATAGTATCCCGTACATACCCGGGATCACGGCCACAATATTCTCGGCTTAAACCGAGACATGCCGCTAGGCACAAAACAGGAATGTGTACACTCGATAGCATCCCGTACATACCCGGGACCACGGCCACAATATTCTCGGCTTAAACCGAGACATGCCGCTAGGCACAAAACAGGAATGTGTACACTCAGGACAGATAGTGAACTGTCGAGTTACAAGTCAGGTTTCACCTTTGATTTCCCTATACCCCCAAGTTATATGTGCAAGTCAAGTCAGGTATCCCGAAAATCAAGAAACTAATGCCAACACAGGATCAGGTAAACAGGTTTGTCTGGATAGACAACAGGAACGGTCCATGAGGACTACATGTCAGGTTTGTTGGCATTAGGCACAAGATCAGGTAACGGGTCAGGTCATGGCACATCATGTCAAGTCAAGCAGCAAACGGTACCATGTCAGGTGTATCAATATATACCATGTGTAACAAAGTCAAGTCAAGATGTAACAATATCATGGGTGTGCTCACAAACAGATATATAATCGAACAGGGGATTAACAGCAGGAAATAAGCAATAAGTTAAACAACAATAAGCAGTTTCATTCAATCACAAGAGTGCATTAATACAGTGCAGCCGTTTTATTATCTTAACAGGTTTTGAGCACCCTTAGCGGTGCAATAATTTAAATGATGATGCAATACAGTTATATCAGCCTTTGAATACAAATGTCCGAATGTACTAGAACTACATGGGTAAGTGCTACCATCTATTAAACAGTAAAATGTGATTAACAGGTAAACTTAGTTATTAGTTTTAAATTGGCAAACTGTAAATTTTATGTTAACTGTAAAATGATATATGTCATATTGCAACCAAAAGAGAAACGACTATACCAAGTTAAGTTTTGCAGGTTTAATGAGTCAAAACATATATAAATGTATAGTATAGCATGTAGCAAGTGATACTTGCCTCGACGGGTCGCGAACCGGGAAAAACGGAACGTAACGTCGGCGGGGAAACACGCGACGGACGCACGGTTCACGGATTGAACCCAAACGACGAACCAAGGGACCTCACGGGTCAGAGCACTCCGCTGGATCGTCGGGACACGTCACCGGCACGGCCGGATTCCGGCGAGCACAAAAACAGTAAATAGGGTTTCAAGCGGGTATAGACTTTGGAAAGAAGGAAAAGACCAGAGAAGAAGATGATGGGGGAAAACACTCACTGGTCCAGAGGGTATTTGCGACGACGGCGAGATCGACGGCGGCGAGGACGGCGTCTCCGGCGATCTGCAAAACTTCCAGCGACTGTTTCAGTTCTGGAGAAAGGGAAGAGGAAAGGAAAGGTGGAGGGGCACTTACAAGGTGTTTAGAGGTGGTTGGGGCTCGTCGGCGACGGCCAGGGGCGGCGCAGGGGTCGCCGGCGACGTTTCAGGCAGCACAGAGAAGGCACGGGGTAGCCAGGGTTGCTGCTGCACAGTGCGCACGGGGAGAAGGAATGAGATGTTGAGGTTGGGACGAGGAGGCGGAAGCGAGGGCGACGGTGACGTTGGCGCCGGCGTCGGGGCTGCGGCGGCGACGGTGACGAGGCGGCTAGGGTTAGGTTGCTGGGTTTTCTCGTGTGGGCTACAGTCTCATGAGGAAAAAGTGAAGGGGAAATTTATATATAGGGGGGAGAGAGAGAGAGTTAGAGAGAGAGAGAGAGATAGAGAAAGCTAGAGAGAGAGAGGAAGAGATACGAGGGAGAGAGAGTAAGTGGAGGGGCCCACGGGATTTAAGCCAACATGATAGGCTGAGGGAAAAATTCAGAGGTTAAAAGAAATATTGAAAAGATTTTAGAAAGTTTAAACTAACAGTAAATATTATGAACATATTATGGTTTAGAATATTTTATTAATTTGGGATTTTGGCGCTAAATGAAACATTTCCAAATCACGCCCGGGTTGGGTCCAAAAATTTGAAATTTAAATAATAGGATTTTAAGCGGGTTCCAAATTTTAAAATGAGGTGTTTTATGATTAAAAAGCATACCCCCAAGTCGGACACCTGTACGTGCGCGTAGCCGTCCAAACATGCCCGTTTCACCGAACGGGACGAGAACTCGATGCACGGACGCTACCACGCAGCTAGGGCTGCCGAGTAGGCCAAGATGGATATTTTTAATTTTATTTTAGGTGCTAAAATTTGTTATATGCAGAAATGACTTAGCCAGATAAAATTTTACAGTAAGTGACAAATAAGCGAGATAAATGAAATGAGTACCACCTAATGCTCAAACAGTAACAGAAATTAGTAGTATTGGGCTCGGGTGTTACATTATACCCAACTACAAAAAGAATTTCGTCCTCGAAATTCCAAGAATACAAGATAGAAGACTACAGAAAAAGGTGAGGAAACTTCTGCCGGATCTCATCTTCTCGCTCCCAAGTGGACTCTCCATGCGATCGATTACCCCAAGAGACAAGCACAAGGGGGATAACCTTGTTCTTAAGAATCTTTTCCCTTCGATCCACGATTTCAACTGGTCGCTCCTCAAAAGTCAGATCTTCCCGTACTGTTAACTCCAAATGACCCAAGACGTGTGTTTCATCTCGAACATACCTTCGTAGTTGAGATACGTGAAACACATCGTGCACACCCGCCAAGGACTGGGGTAACGCCAAACGGTACGCTACCTCTCCAACACACTCCAATATCTCGAAGGGTCCAACGAATCGAGGACTAAGCTTTCCTCGACTCCCAAAACGAATCACCCCTCTAGTCGGTGATATCTTCAAGAATTCCAAGTCACCCACGGCGAACTCTAGAGGTCTTCTTGACGTGTCAGCCCAACTCTTCTGTCTGTCTTGAGCTGCCTTCATATGACTCCTGATAGTGTTAACCTTCTCAATTGTCTGTACCACCAAATCTGGTCCCAACAATCTTCGTTCACCGACATCATCCCAACAAACAGGTGAACGACACTTACGACCATACAAAGCTTCAAACGGAGCCATCTGGATAGTTGCTTGAAAACTGTTGTTGTAAGAAAACTCCACCAAGTGTAGATGATCCTCCCACGAACCCTTGAAGTCCAACATGCATGCTCTCAACATGTCTTCAAGAGTTTGGATCGTTCTCTCCGACTGACCATCAGTTTGAGGATGATAAGCTGTGCTAAACTTCAATCGAGTCCCCAAACTTTCCTGTAAACTCCTCCAGAAGTGTGATAAGAACCGAGTGTCCCGATCGGACACGATGCTCACCGGTACGCCATGCAATCTTACAATCTCCTGCATGTACCGTTCTGCCAAAGTCTCCGTTGATTGACCAACCCGGAAAGGAATAAAGTGAGCTGCCTTGGTCAATCGATCAACAATCACCCATACTGCATTGTTGCCCTTTGGACTCCGCGATAAAGCCGTCACGAAATCCATGGTTATATGTTCCCACTTCCACTAAGGAATCGGAAGTGGTTGCAATAAACCAGCAACCCTTTGGTGTTCAGCCTTGACTTGCTGACACACCAAGCACTTCGCCACAAAGCGAGCAATCTCCCATTTCATACCTTCCCACCAGAAATGCTGTCGAATATCTCGGTACATCTTTGTGCCTCCTAGATGTACAGAATAAGCTGAACTGTGTGCCTCCTTCATAAGCTCTTCACGAACATCCCCTTTGGCACACACAAACGGCTACCATACCTCAACGAACCATCTTCGTGGACCAGTAAATCTGTTCGTAGTCCAGCTTCAGCCTGCTCTCGAAACTTTTGCAGTCTAGGATCCTGCGATTGCGCCGCTTTAATTTTCTCAATTAAAGACGACTGTACTTGCAACTGCATCAACTGTCCCGTAGAACGCGGTAGCACAACCTCCAAGTCAAATCTTCGAAAATCTGCAATGATCTCCCTCTGCGTAGTTAACACCTGAATTGCTGGTAACCGGCTAAGCGCATCCGGCACGACGTTAACCTTCCCCGGATGGTACTTAAGATCAAGATCGTAGTCGGCCATCAGCTCCAACCATCTACGCTGCCTCATATTCAACTCCTTCTGAGTGAACACATACTTCAAACTCTTGTGATCTGTAAAAACTTCGACACTCTCGCCCAAAAGGTAGTGTCTCCAGATCTTCAAAGCGAAGATCACAGCCGCAAGCTCCAAGTCATGAGTTGGATAATTCTTCTCATGGGTATTCAGTTGTCTTGATGCGTATGCTACCACCTTCCCATGCTGCATCAAAACACATCCCAATCCTTTCCCAGATGCGTCGCTGTGAATCACCAATCCTCCGGAATTGTCTGGCACGGTCAAAATAGGGGCGGTTATCAACTTCTGCTTCAACGTCTCAAAAGCTAACGCACATTTATCCGTCCATACAAAAGGTACCTCCTTGCGCGTAAGCTTGGTCAACGGCTCTGCCAAACGAGCGAAGTTCTCCACAAATCTCCTGTAGTACCCAGCTAATCCAAGGAAACTTCTTATCTCCGCTACATTCTTTGGAATCGGCCAATCTCGAACTGCTGCAATCTTTTCGGGATCGACGGCGATTCCATCGCCCGACACGACATGCCCTAAAAACTTCACTTCCTCCAGCCAAAATTCGCACTTACTTATCTTCGCATACAATTTCTCCTGTCTCAATGTCTGCAGTGCGATCTTCAAATGCTCAGCATGCTCCTCAAAACTCTTCGAGTAAACCAGAATATCGTCAATGAATACCACGATAAACTGGTCCAAGAACGGTGAAAAGATTCGGTTCATCAAGTCCATGAATACTGCCGGCGCATTCGTTACTCCGAAGGGCATCACTAGGTACTCGTAATGTCCATACCGAGTTCGAAACGCCGTCTTGCAAATATCTTCAGCTTCCACTCGGACCTGATGATATCCGGATCGCAAATCCAGCTTCGAGAATACCCTCGCGCCACTAAGCTGCTCAAAAAGTTCTCCAATGCGAGGGATCGGGTACTTGTTCTTAATAGTTACCCGGTTTAATTCTCGATAGTCGGTGCACATTCTTCTTGTGCCATCCTTCTTCTTTACTAGAAGAACTGGAGCTCCCCAAGGCGAGTTACTGCTTCGAATCCAACCCTTCTCAAGCAATTCAGCAACCTGTTTCTTAACTTCTTCCAACTCTACTGATGCCATTGGATAATACGCTTTAGATACTGGCGCTGCACAAGGAATAAGATCAATTGCGAACTCCATGTCTCGCTTCGGCGGTAAACCCGATATATCTTCAAACACGTCCATAAAATCACGAACAACAGCCGGCTCTTCACTTTCATCACTTCCATTGATGCAAGAATATTATTTGTCGGCCTAGCCCTAAACTCGACTGGCCCGACAGAACTGCTTCCTTAACGCAACTGCTGTCTGCTGCAAACTCCCTTTCATCCCAGATAAACTCTGCAGCTCTTGGCTGCCGCAAGTACTTGTGAGAAAGTGATCAAACCCAGGGAGACAATCTGCCACTGGATGCCCATGTCCAAGCTGCGCATGAACCTTCGTGCCCTGTCTGCCTCGTCGGCGACGAAAGTACCAGCGAATCTGGTGAGTCTCGTCCACTCTACTGCATGCACGTCCACGGGTGCTCCATTCTGCCTTAGCCCAATAAATTTCTCTTCCATTTCCTCCCGTGCAGTCCGCGGGAAGAACTTCTCCAAGAAACTCTTAGAAAACTCCGCCCAACTGATCGGCTTGGGCAAGCGGGTCTCCTCCATAAGCCACCACTCTCGGGCGTTGTCCACTAACTGAAAGCGTACCACATCAACTCTTTTGTCATCTGGAATCTGTGTCGCAATCAGCAGATTCTCCGTGTCAAATAGCCACTGCTCGGCTGGCCACGGCTCCTCCAAACTAGTGAATGTAAACGGACCCAACGTCTGAAATCTGCCACGGTCCCAACTCGGTCAACTGGTTTAGCTCCAGCGTTGTTTACAGACTGCCGAACGATCTGCAAGCCTTCTTGAAACGAGTCTGCTTGCTACTGGATCAGCTCAGTCTGCCTCTTCTGATTTTCCAACATTCCTCTTATTACTCCAAGCATGGCGGCTTCGTCCACACGCCTCTGGTATGTCTTGAAATTCTTATCTGCCATATTCCTGAAATCAAAAACACCCAACATTAGCATGATGATAGATTCAATATATAGATCAAGGCTAGAACTCCAAGATACTTAAATAGAGTACCGCATTATAACTATGCCGCGGTATCATAGCCACAATTACTTAACTCCACCCAAGTCGCCTAAGTCCTAGAGATAACAAGAAATCAGGTTTTCGAGTCGACATGCAAAGTAAGTTTGCACGTCGTAAAAGATATAATCAGGAAGGATTTGATTCAAGAATGGTAAACGGCAAAGTGGCAGGACATGTTTCCTAACACGGGTATTCTGATTCATGTATTGGGTACAATACCCAACTACAAAAGAATCAACCCAACTAACCTATGGCTCTGATACCAAAAGAACCATGTCACGTCCCGCTTCCCAGAGTACGCTAGATTGGGCACGTGACATAGCCAACCATGCTACCTGTGGGTAGGAAGTATCCATCCACAGTCACATTACGGCTGTAGAGATATTAAGAACAAGACAAAACTATCTAAAAACATGTCCACAATCCAGAATAACAAGAGTCAATGATAAATAAATGCGGAAGCAAATGATCCAATACAATAACGGAAAAGTATGTCCCATAATGCGGGCTCACATATGGAAATAAATACAGGAAATAAAACTAACCACTACTGGACTCACAACTCAGCCTACTGGCTGAAGTACTCCTGCTCGGACTGCGACTGTGGTATAGAATCTGGGCCATGCAAAACCCAGACGTCAGCGCGTCATGTCAACAAGTAATATAATATGAACAGTGCAATAGGCAATGCAGAAATAAACATGAATAAAGCAATAGTATGAAACAAGCAGTGCATGGTAGTGTGCAGTGGGTAACTAAACTGTTCTATCAGGTTTTCTAGTCTAAAGTCTCTGAAATCAATTGATGAATCGTCGATGTAACTCAATAGTATCCCGTACATACCCGGGATCACAGCAACAATATTCTCGGCTTAAACCGAGACATGCCGCTAGGCAAAAAACAGGAATGTGTACACTCGATAGCATCCCGTACATACCGGGGACCACGGCCACAATATTCTCGGCTTAAACCGAGACATGCCGCTAGGCACAAAACAGGAATGTGTACACTCAGGACAGGTAGTGAACTGTCGAGTTACAAGTCAGGTTTCACCTTTGATTTCCCCATACCCCCAAGTTATATGTGCAAGTCAAGTCAGGTATCCCGAAAATCAAGAAACTAATGCCAACACAGGATCAGGTAAACAGGTTTGTCTGGATAGACAACAGGAACGGTCCATGAGGACTACATGTCAGGTTTGTTGGCATTAGGCACAAGATCAGGTAACGGGTCAGGTCATGGCACATCATGTCAAGTCAAGCAGCAAATGGTACCATGTCAGGTGTATCAATATATACCATGTGTAACAAAGTCAAGTCAAGATGTAACAATATCGTGGGTGTGCTCACAAACAGATATATAATCGAACAGGGGATTAACAGCAGTAAATAAGCAATAAGTTAAACAACAATAAGCAGTTTCATTCAATCACAAGAGTGCATTAATACAGTGCAGTCGTTTTATTATCTTAATAGGTTTTGAGCACCCTTAGCGGTGCAATAATTTAAATGATGATGCAATACAGTTATATCAGCCTTTGAATACAAATGTCCGAATGTACTAGAACTACATAGGTAAGGGCTACCATCTATTAAACAGTAAAATGTGATTAACAGGTAAACTTAGTTATTAGTTTTAAATTGGCAAACTGTAAATTTTATGTTAACTGTAAAATGATATATGTCATATTGCAACAAAAAGAGAAACGACTATACCAAGTTAAGTTTTGCAGGTTTAATGAGTCAAAACATATATAAATGTATAGTATAGCATGTAGCAAGTGATACTTGTCTCGATGGGTCGCGAACCGGGAAAAACGGAACGTAACGTCGGCGGGGAAACACGCAACAGACGCACGGTTCACGGATTGAACCCAAACGACGAACCAAGGGACCTCACGGGTCAGAGCACTCCGCTGGATCGTCGGGACACGTCACCGGCACGGCCGAATTCCGGCGAGCACAAAAACAGTAAATAGGGTTTCAAGCGGGTATAGACTTTGGAAAGAAGGAAAAGACCAGAGAAGAAGATGATGGGGGAAAATACTCACTGGCCCAGAGGGTATTTGCGACGACGGCGAGATCGACGGCGGCGAGGACGGCGTCTCCGGCGATCTGCAAAACTTCCAGCGACTGTTTCAGTTCTGGAGAAAGGGAAGAGGAAAGGAAAGGTGGAGGGGCACTTACAAGGTGTTTAGAGGTGGTTGGGGCTCGTCGGCGACGGCCAGGGGCGGCGCAGGGGTCGCCGGCGACGTTTCAGGCAGCACAGAGAAGGCATGGGGTAGCCAGGGTTGCTGCTGCACAGTGCGCACAGGGAGAAGGAAGGAGATGTTGAGGTTGGGACGAGGAGGCGGAGGCGAGGGCGACGGTGACGTTGGCGCCGGCGTCGGGGCTGCGGCGGCACCGGCGACGAGGCGGCTAGGGTTAAGTTGCTGGGTTTTCTCGCGTGGGCTACAGTCTCGTGAAGAAAAAGTGAAGGGTAAATTTATATATAGGGGAGAGAGAGAGAGAGAGAAAGCTAGAGAGAGAGGAAGAGATACGAGGGAGAGAGAGTAAGTGGAGGGGCCCACGGGATTTAAGCCAACGTGATAGGCTGAGGGAAAAATTCAGAGGTCAAAAGAAATATTGAAAAGATTTTAGAAAGTTTAAACTAACAGTAAATATTATGAACATATTATGGTTTAGAATATTTTATTAATTTGGGATTTTGGCGTTAAATGAAACATTTTCAAATCGCGCCCGGGTTGGGTCCAAAAATTTGAAATTTAAATAATAGGATTTTAAGTGGGTTCCAAATTTTAAAATGAGGTGTTTTATGATTAAAAAGCATACCCCCAAGTCGGACACCTGTACGTGCGCATAGCCGTCCAAACTTGCCCGTTTCACCGAACGGGACGAGAACTCGATGCACGGACGCTACCACGCAGCTAGGGCTGCCGAGTAGGCCAAGATGGATATTTTTAATTTTATTTTAGGTGCTAAAATTTGTTATATGCAGAAATGACTTAGCCAGATAAAATTTTACAGTAAGTGACAAATAAGCGAGATAAATGAAATGAGTACCACCTAATGCTCAAACAGTAACAGAAATTAGTAGTATTGGGCTCGGGTGTTACATTCTCGATCTCTTCTAAGGAGGTAGATGAACCGTTGATGATCATCCTGGATACATGAGCCGTCTTGGAGTTCGTGATCGCGTCGACTTGATGATTTTTCCAAGGGGCTCTCGGTCCTTATTTATAGTCCCAAAGCCAAAACCCTAGCTTCCTAAATTGGAAACCAATGGTTAAGATTCTACCAATAAAATCCCAGCTCCTAACACCTCTGGCACGCGGCGGATCCGCGGCCAATAGGAGGGTTTGGCCGCGGATCCGCGACCTTATGGAGGGATCAATGGATTTGGTCTTTTGGGCTTTCATCTGTGTGACACGTGGCGATCTTTTGAATCTCAGGAAACTGAAAATCTTCTCGTAGTTACTGCCAGACTTGATTTCTTAGTTTGCTTTCTTGATTAGGAAGGTTTGCTCTAACAACTTGATTCCCTTGATTTTAGCCCTGAAAATTCTGCACAACAACTCCACAAGTAATATTAGTAGAGTTTGTTTTATTGAGATATTAGTTTCAACATTAAGATTTGGTCAATGGTATTCTTGCATATATTTTCCTACCAAATGTTAATTATAATACATAAACACATGAAAATAGTATTTTTACAGATAAACCCTCATATGTATCATATATTATAATAAACACCTTTTCTAATATAGAAATAGTAGGAAAAATATAATAACAAATGTGCAGTTTTATCAACTGAACAGTGTATCTCCTCAAAAATGTTTCCTTCGGAGGGTGGCAGCTTCATTCCCATCGATATGGCTTTGGCGAACCTTTTCCTTGTCTTGAACCTGCTTTTATTTGTGGCGGATGCGCTCTGATCTGGTAGGAGTGTTTCAACCCTTTCGTCTAGTCGCCAGCGTTTGGCTTTTTCAAATATGGTCATTTCGAGCTCTCGATCAGCTTTGCTTTTCAGAAGAGCTTTGTTCAGGAATGCATCAATCATTTCGTCTGATGGTCCTAGAAGTTCTGGCTCAGGATCTACCACTACTTTCTCTGTTTCTAGAGCTTCTTCACCATTTATTAACGAGTGAGAGATCACATGGCAGCTTGCTACATAATCCTCAGGTTCATCCGATGAGTCTTCTCCATTGTCATCATCTCCATCCTCAAGGACGTGGCTGAGAAATTCTTAGAGTGTGACCGGGGTTCGCGCCTTCTAGTTATATTCTTCCAGCACGTCGATATGCTTTTGCAGGTCCGTGCGCTTGTCATCAGGCTTAACGGTCTTTTTGGTCTTTTTCTTCTTCTTTGAAGACTTTGACGGCTGGGTGTGGGCGCTTTGACTATCACTACCAATTTTTGGCGTCGGGCGTGGCTTTAGCATTCCCTCAATGACTTCGGGTTCCAGCGGACTTTTCCATTCGATCGCCGGGCATGCTTGGAGATCCTTCAGCATTCTTTTTGTTTTGGCTGAAAGTGCGACCTCTCATGGAGCTTCTTCGACAAAAGAGCACGATGCCCCCGGTGTGTCCCCCTTTTTAAAAGCGTGCGGTTGAGGCGGGCTTACTTTCCAATTCTCGGACAGGGCAAATTTGCCCTATTGGTATTGATCTTCAATCCAGCCTTTAAAGACGAAGCAACCTTCAATTGGATGGCCTATCGTTTGGTGATAGGGGCAATAATTGGGATTATTAGCTTCACCGGGTTGCAATGGGCATTTCAGATTCCGCAAATTAATGAGCCTATTGCGCACCTCTAGTTCAAACAATCTCCTCATTTTATCCTGGGGAAACGAATAAAGGCGCTTCATTCTCTCATTAAAGAATCATCGTTTCTCATCTTGGCGATCAGTTAGCTTCGGGCCACTGGGCTGCTGTTGAGCACTGGCGATGAAGGTCGCTTTCCCTTTCCCCTTTTCATTTCGTGGCTCCGGTTTTGAAGAAGATGGTCTATGACCCATCTGGTCCATTTGGGCCGGTTTGTCAATCAAGGCCTGGAAAGTGGTCGGCTTGAAGAATATCATGAATTATGAAATGGTCGCTTGAGGATCAAGAGTACCCATGAACATGCCTACCGCAGGCGCTTCTTGGATGCGTTGCTCGCACTTCGGCCATAAATTCCTCCACCATATTGCGTATTGCACCCATGTTTCGCCTAGCTTTATCCTGGCGTTAATCAGTGCAGTGATCGGGGTGAGTTCACTAGCACTCGAAAAATGCTGGGTGAATAGCAGCTCCATCTATGCAAATGTCTTGATAGAGTCATTTGGGAGTTCGGAATACCACTCGATGCTGTCTCCGACAAGCTGCCAATGAATTGGCGAAGCAGTAGCTTATCGTCACCTCCAGTGTTGCCGCATAAGCTCTTAATTGAGCGACGTGTTGATGCAGATTTTCTGTCCCCTTATATACGTGGAATTTGGGGATTGTATATCCTGGTGGGTACTTTATTTGGTCGTACCAACCTGGATAGGGTCGTCCAGTTTTAACAATTTGCCCAGCCGCTTCATTCGCCTGGTGAACTCGTATCTGCTGAGCGATGTAATCATCCAGGGCAGCTTTGGAGATCGTCTCCTCCTTGGTTGTTGACAGAGCCGGCAGAGGATTTGATGTCTCTCCTCTATCATCTTCAATTATTATTGGAGGATCTTCAGCTGGAAGGTCCGGCTGGATCATCATACCCACCATATCTTAGAACAGAAGGGCCATTTGTTTTATATTGGCCGCTTGTTCCGCAGCCTCTCTGTCCTTCTTCTCAAGCATTCTCCGAAGGAATTCGGCATCAGTTTCCTACTCACGGCACTGCTCCGAGGATGTCTCCGGGCTTGCTTTCGGTCCCGTAAGTGCGGCCATAGCCGTTAGCATTTCATGGAGCTTTTGTTGCTGTTGCTCCTGAGCCCTAGTCACTGATCGCGTAAGCGGTCGATGACCTGTAGAGATACGGCTATCCTCTTTTCCGGATGCCATATATATGGTGTGCACCACCATGCCCCCAGACTTGGGGCATTTAGATTCAATGTTCTTGCGATTCGCCGCAGACACCGGAATTTTCTCTAGCTTTCTCCTCTTATGAGCAGTCGAAGTTGAGGGGGACGTTGCAGTGGGCACCCAAGTAGCTATCGCCTTCTGTGGCTCGACATGGTGGTCCTCTTCTTGCCAAACCTTTATCTTTTTCTGTCGGCGGGAGTAATTTGGATCAATCACCGAGTCTTAGACTTGACGCCAAACCTTATAAATTTTAGAGGACAGCTGCTGAGGGGGCTGCTCCAGCTTTGCCTTTGGGGCATTCTCCATAGGTGGATGAGATCTTTTCAGCACAGCAGTTGGCGAGTTCCTGCGCACCCTGTTAAGTAGTTCAAAGCCGTTCCTAGTTGGAACATCAGCATCAACTTCCACCATTGGAGCTGGCGGAGTCAGTCCAGAAGGGGAATTTCCCCCAGCTTTCCTTACTCGGTGCCAGTGGCGACGTTGAGCATGTCGTGCGGCCGGGATCAGCTCCACTATTGGATCAGCTTTTCCATGCCCCCTGTTCTGATGAAAGTTTGCTGTTGGCGCCAGTCTGTCAAAGACAGATGCTTCCTGAGACGGAATGGCCAATCTTGAAAAGGCAGATTTTCGTGCAAGGGAAATGGCCTTGGTTACTGCACCCGGAGTGGGAGTTGTAACGGCCAGTCTTATAAAGACTGACCCCTTAGCTGGAGAAGCCGCCTTGGTGACTTCAAAAGCAGGAATGGCTATCCGTTTCGGGATAACTCCTTCTGGTATTGCGAGCTTCTTCACGGGCCCATTGGAGCTTTAGACCAATCTGTTGAAAACTGAGGCTCTTGGTTTGGGCGACCCGTTAAGAGGGGCCGCGGTAGTAGTAAGTCGATCAAAGACCGACTTCTTTGGGGATTCTTGCGACAGCAGCGGGGCATTGAAGCTCATCGGTGGGATTATGGTCCCAAAGAACAGCCCAGTGGTGGCCTGAGTTACTTGCTCCACTGGCATCTTGAACAGGGAGGCCGCTTGGGGCCCGTAGGTTACTCCTCCAGCAGGAACGGAGTGAGAGTTATTGCCGTTGTTGCAGTTTGTGCAGTTGAAAGACATCGTTCTTCAGTTTTTGTGCACAGAGCAAGACACCCAATCTTAGTACCTTGAATCCTGGGGCAACCATATAAAACCGCGATTCGTTCGCGAACACGACACACGAAGTGTGGAGTGGAAAGAGGAACAGAGTCCCACCAGGAGTGCCAGAATCTGTTCTCCGCCGAAAGACACGACCGGGACGTTAGGACGTCAGGCCTGAATTTCGACGGCAGATGCTATTTGGTTTTATCAGTCCACCTCTCCGAAGATGCCAAGTTGATTTATGGAACCATGTATCGAAGGTTTAGACGGATGTGTCCGTTGTAGCAGACTTCGTCAGATTCCCCCTCGTTGAGGGGTTTTTGATTATGGGGACGCTCTTCCCTGCAGGCGCAAGCCCCTACAGTTAATTACGCTACCGCATCGCGGTAACCACTTTCTCCTTCTCCAGATGGTCAATTCATGTCGTGTGTGTTTGTTTTGTTTTTGGTTGCCCGTGGATTGTATACGGAGACTAATTTATGTTGTCGCCCGTAGGGCGTAGATTAGTCCAAATTCGTATTTTTCTTAGATTTGGGTTTGGGGTTGGGTTTAAGGATCATTAATCTCATTTGAGACTAAGATCAACTTAAACGTTTGTTAAGGATACGTTAGTCTAATTTTAGACTAAGATCAACTTAACCATTTGTTAAGGTTACATTAGTCTAATTTTAAACTAAAATCAACTTAACAGGATCATTTAGATCCAACAAAAGAGCATTTGGGCTCTATTGTTTAGTTTAGGGACATTGCGGTCGATTACCAGTTTAAGGACATGGTGGTCCAGTTTAAAGACATCATAGTCTATAAAGGTTAAGGACATCATAGTCCATGGGCTTAAGGACCCTCCATGGGCTTAAGGACCCCACAGTCCAAGGTTAAAGACATCATATTCCATGGGTTTAAGGACCCCACAGTCCATGGGATGTCTGGTTGTCGGGACCCTTCACCTCTCTGAAGACGTTGAAGGATTACAACGACAAATATCATAGAAGTGAAGAGATGTACCCTTGAACCAACGTTGATTGGGAAATCTGTAATCCAATTTGGGACTAAGATCAATTAATTAGATTATGAGCACATAGGCTCGGTTAAATCTGAATTGAGGACTTATGGCCAACTTGGGCTAAGTCCAATTAGGTTTAAAACGTTGGACCTTTGTTGGGACTGTTGAACATTTATCTGGGTTCATCCCCCCATTATTTAGCAATGCTAAGTATGGGTCTGGGTTCTGACCATATTTTAATCTCTTATTGAGTGCTGAGCACTCATATGCATATAAGATGATCAATTTTGGAAGGTAAGGATGTACTTGAGGCTCAGTAAAAAGGGAAGTCTTGCCTCAGAAAGACTTAGCCAATTTGGGCTAGGACTGATTTGAATATAGTGTTAAACACTAGCACATATTTGACGGTCATGTGTTCCCACATGATGTGCATAAAACAGTGTTAAACAATAAAAGAATGAAGTGCTTAAAATAGTGTTAAACACTGGGGAAAAAATGCTCAAAATAGTGTTAAACACTAAAAATGAGGCAGTCACGTGGGGTCACGTGAGGTGCCTGAGAATTAGGCCAAACCTCCTTTATTTTACTCTTGAATCTGCAAATAAGTGTTAAACACTTAGCCTTCGTAATCATCACGTGTGGACACGTGATAGTGCCAATGTATTGGGTATTAATTCATATGTTTTCCCTCATTTGCCCCTTTTAAAAAGGTGTTTGTCAAGGGTCATGTGTGAGCACGTGAGGCATTGCCTCCATGCTTTTTCTTTCTTATCTTGAGGAATCTATTTAAGGGTCACATGGGGACACGTGACCATGTCTCATTCTTTCTTTTTTACTCATTGAGGAGGAGGGCACGTGACCAAGTTGGGTACTGCTCTCTTTACGTGCATGGAGAGTTAAATCCCTTGTTTAAAAATTAAATTCTAGGGTAGGGTTAAACCCTAATTTTGTTTGGAGGAATTAAATTCCTATGTATTTAGAGGAATTAAATTCCCTAAACTCAATTCTCCCTCTAAGTTTTGGATCTGCATGGCAGAATCTCCTCGATGAGAATTAAATTCTCAACTTATGGGGAGATCTGCTTCTGCAGATCTTCACCCAAAGGAAGATCTAAATTCTTTTAGAAGAGTTAAACTCTTAGTTTGAGAATTAAATTCTCTTTTTAATTTTTAGAGCTTATGATCTCTTTCCCTTTCACACCTAGGGTTTCTTTGGAGAATCAAATTCTCTTCTTTTTTCTCTCTGTTGTTGTTGTATCCTCTAGAAAAAAATGTCATCCTCCTCTTCTCTTCTTGGCTCCTATTTATAGGAGAAGGAAAAGAATCTGTTTGTTTAGTCAATCTTTCATTGAAAGATTTTGATTGATTTTGTAACCAACCTAATCTTTTAGATCACTCAGTGAATTTTATTCACCATTGGATTTTTAATCCAAAAGATATTTTGTCTGTTATTCTTGGTAAATTTCAGGGAAATCTTTCCTTGTATAGAATTTTTCTATAAATTGGTGATTTTTAATCACCATTGGATTTTTAATCCAACGGTGCTCCACTTTACAGAGCGCAATCTTTTTGTTCGGAAAGATTTAGAGAAATATTTTTCCAGTTAGGGTTCTCGATTCCCTCTTAATTAGAATTTAATTCTGTTAGTTCAGAAGGCTTAAGAGCCTGTCATGTATTGGCACGTGACCTTCTAATTGACCATTTAATTAGAATTTAATTCTATTATTTCAGAGATCTTAGGATCCCATTACGTGTTGATACGTGACCCTCTGATTAATCATTTTAACCAGAATTTAATTCTGTTATTTTAAAGAGCTCAGGAATTATCACGTGTCAACACATGACCCTTGGTCACGTGTGGACACGTGATGCCCCATTGGGGTTTTTCCCTGTTGTTTTATTATACCTTTTTCAGTGGGTTTAAAGGCCCATCACGTGTTGGCACGTGACCCCATTGTTTGATTATTTAATTAGAATTTAATTCTGTTACAACAGAATCCCCAGGAAACCATCACATGCCAGCACGTGACCCGTGGTCACGTGTGGGCACGTGATGCCCCATTAGGGTTTTTTCTGGTATTTTATGAGGGAACAAGAGAGAGAGAGAGAGTGGGGGGGAGAGAGAGGAAGAAAGACAAAGAGAAAGGAAGAGAGAGAGTGTGTCAGTGAGAGGGGGAGAGAGAGAGGTTTGTTGTTTAAGTTAGGATTTTAATTTTTAAAAAAATCTTTTTCGTTTATTAAACTTTAAACTGTTAATAATTTTTAATAAAATTTGATATTCTGGTAAATACAAACTTACTCCAAAATATACCCAGGTCGGGTATAAAAATTCAGTTTCAAAATACGAAAAATATACGTGTCAACCAAAACCAAAATTGGATATCCGGGTAACGAAAATGCATACCCCCAAGAACGGATGCACGTACGTGTGCGAAGCCACGCAAACAAGTCCGTTTCACTGAACGGGACGAGAACAAGATGCGCGGATGCTACCACAGGGTCAGGGGTATGATGCAGGCCATGCAAGATATTTTTAAAGTATTTTATGCGACTTTAAATGTTATAAAAATGTAGATGCTTAATATAATGCGAGTATGAAATGTATAAATTAAAAATGAAAGTGCACGGATCCACACAACAAGCCAGGATAAATCATAAACAGGAATCAAGACGGGTTTCAACCAAGCGGGTCGGGTCGGATGCAATACAGATGCCAAATACACTATTCGAACCCAAAACACCATAAATCAGGAAAATACCATAAATATAGAAATACTTGAACTAGAACTGGTATAAATGAACTAGGGTGTTACATTTTTAAATCTCATATCTCTTGTTCTTCAAGAGCCAGCCTGTAAGTCGATGTACTACACCCCAGAACTTGTGGGGAGGCGGAATTTTCAAAAACGATCTTGTTTAGTGAACGAACATCGACTAACCGCTTGAATCGAAGCTAAACTATAAATAAGCAAACACAAAGTGTTTCATAACTATTGTGTTTAGGGATTATACCTAATGAAACCAGTCCTTCGTCTTTACGATCTCCTTGTTCTCCTCGGCCTTCTCTAGGTAGTAGACGATCCACCCGAGAGCAAAACTCCAAACTAAACCTCTAACTTGAGGTAACTAATCTTCTTGGATTGCTAATCAAAGAAGATAGAATGAAATAGAGTGATGGTTATGGATTGATTAGTCTTTCTAATCCTTTGATCTCAACACATGAGGTGTAAGGATTAGGGTTTGAAGATGAGAGCTTGAGGAGAGAGAAGGTGAGAATGAATATCAAATGAGAATAGTAAATCTATCATAATAAATATGAAGCATTTTTATTTATGAGAAAAAGAATAATGCATAATGAATAAGCATGCTTCACAAATATCTAATGGTGATTCATTGTCATGACTCACTAAGCATTTATCATGCATTAATGATATGCATGAATCACCCTCATGACTCACTAAACTCATTTAATGCAAATGACACATAACCCTCCTTAGTCACCATCTTCTAGAAGCTTCTCGAGTAATTACGAGAACGCCCCTCCGATCCGTAAAAATACGGAAAAACTTTAGACTGTATAAATCCAATAACCGGATACCAGTAACTGGCTTAAACCAAAGCCGACTGGTAAAAACTGTCCGAAAGTCGTACGCGCGTAAACGCACGTATGCGTCCGAACCCTTTGTCGCAAAACCATGCAACCTCTATATCGTTTCGCCTGGAGTAGGAAACTCTCTGTGTGGGACTCTAGAGACTCGACTACTACGCTGGCAGTGGGTTTAACCACAGACCGCAAGCGGCACTAGCTGTACGTAACGGTCCCCAGGTAGTTGTCGATAAGAAGGCCGATGAGGAAACCCATCCAAACTCCTACTGAGTCTGATGTGACAATCTCCATACAGTCCGGTCCGTTCGTCCAAGACTATCGCATATCGGGCCTAGGGGGGCGGCAAGCGTCAGTCCCCTAATAGCGGTATAAGTCGTGTCGGAGGGAAGCCCATTACACCCTGAGAAACTACTGGAACCTACCAGCAAATCTCGCTTGCCCTGGCCAGGGACTTTGCGTAATGGATTTCTGACACAGCACGATATCTACTCCCAATACCGGGAGGGACGAATCCTGTCTAACCGCTACTGCCTCCAAGTGCTCGGGACTGCACCCAACTGCTACCTGTTTGCACGACTCATTTGAGCCGTGGTAGGGTAGCAATCTAAGAACAGTGGGACACACTCGAGGCGAAGCAGCAGTGTCAAGTCTGCGGACTATGCTGTACTCATGTCACCTGGGAACTGCTCACTGACGACTGGTATCAAACCAACCAACAGTTCCCTGTGAGTCCTGTCCGGTGTACCCGTAACCTAACGAGCACCTGCATACTATCTCCAGTACGACGTACTGACGGCTGTGGGACAGACCATCTCCCCAACTGGGATGAGAAGCGTACACACTAGTCTACTCCGGAGTATCGATGCTCTGACTCGATAATCCAACGACCAGGGACCTGAATAAGGATGTGCTTGTAGACTACCCAGCCCCCACTAGTGTGACTGCCATCACAACGCTGGTAGACAAGCAAGATCCTAAGAGCTCTATCAATACGTACACTCACATATTAAGATAGAAAAACCAAGTAGCATACTACCATGTTTAGCAAGACTGTTATATACATGTGAATATCCCAAGCTTCCATTAAGTAATATACAAACTAGTATGATACAGTAATGGCCTTCTAGGGCATAAACACTAACAATCTCCCACTTGCACTAGGGCCATGTACTGGCATATCGTAGACCGATGATCTCGAGTAGCCTCTCGAACTGAATCTGAGGTAGGGCCTTCGTGAATGGATCAGCAATGTTCTCTTCAGAAGCAACTCTCCGAACCTCGATCTCCTGACGATCAATGATCTCCCTGATCAGGTGATACCGCCTTAAGATGTGTCTGGACTTCTGATGGGACCTTGGTTCCTTCGCTAAAGCTATAGCTCCGTTGTTGTCGCAATACAGAGGTATTGGATCAACTATGGTAGGAACCACCTGAAGTTCTGTTAGGAACTTCTTCATCCAGACTGCTTCTTTTGCGACATCGCAAGCAGCTATATACTCCGGTTCCATCGTCGAGTCAGCAACGGTGTCCTGCTTGGAGCTCTTCCAGCACACCGCCCCTCCATTGAGGGTAAAGACATATCCCGACATGGACTTGGAATCGTCCTTATCACTCTGGAAGCCGGAATCAGCAAAGGCCTCCAACCTGAGGTCTTTTCCGCCGTAAACCAAGAACATCTCCTTAGTCCTCCTCAGGTACTTGAGAATGTTCTTCACTGCTATCCAGTGTTTCTCCCCTGGGTCTGACTGATACCGGCTTACCACGCTCAGTGCGTAAGCTACATCTGGTCTGGTACACAACATCGCATACATTATAGAGCTTACCGCAGAAGCGTAGGGTATAATAGACATGCGTTCCCTTTCCAAATCAGTCTTGGGAGACATCTTTTTGGAGAGGGTGATTCCGTGACAAGCCGGTAGATTACCGCGCTTAGAATCTTCCATACTGAATCTTTTCAGTACAGTGTCGATATACCTGGACTGCGAAAGTCCCAACATCCTCTTGGATCTATCACGATAGATCCGGATCCCCAGAATGTAAGAGGCATCACCCAGGTCTTTCATGGAGAACCTGTGTGACAAGAATCCTTTGACAGATTGTAGCATAGGAATGTCATTTCCTATCAATAGAATGTCATCCACGTACAAGACGAGGAATACGACACTTCTGGCTACAACTTTACTATATATGCACGGTTCATCTGGATTTTTGATAAAGTCATATTCTTTGACTGTCTCATCAAAACAGATGTTCCAACTCCGCGATGCCTGCTTTAGTCCATAAATAGACTTAAGCAGCTTGCATACTTTCCCGCTGCTCCCACTCTGATTGAAACCCTATGGCTGATCCATATAGACGCTCTCTTCTAAATTTTCATTCAGAAAAGCCGTCTTTACGTCCATCTGCCAGATTTCATAATCATGGAAGGCAGCAATAGCAAGAAGGACCCGAATGGATTTGAGCATAGCCACTGGAGAAAAAGTTTCGTCATAGTCCAAACCAGGTCTTTGACGAAAACCCTTTGCAACAAGTCTAGCCTTATAGGTTTCCACCTGTCCATCTACACCAATCTTTTTCTTGAAGATCCATTTGCATCCTATGGGTTTTACCCCATCTGGAGCAAAGTCCAAAGTCCATACTTTGTTGGTGTACATGGACTCCATCTCGGTCCGCATTGCATCTAGCCATCGTACCGAGTCGCCGCTCTGGATGGCCTGCCGGAAGTCAGTAGGTTCATCATCATCTATGATGCAATCCTCTCTATCCCCGTCTATGAGAAAACCGTAGTATCTCTCAGGCGGATGAGACGGCCTACTACTCCTGCGGAGGGGTGCGGGAATGTTCTGTTCTTCTTGAACCTCTGGTTCTACCAAACTTTCAGTAGCAGTTTGTGGTTCTGGAATTTCTTCCAGTTCTACTACGCTCCCACTCTTCTGATTTTCTAAAAACTCAGTTTCTAAGAAGCGGGCATGACGAGAAACAAAAACCTTTTGTTCCTCTGCGTAATAGAAATAATATCCCATAGAGTTCTTTGGATATCCCACAAACTTACACTCTACTGAGCGTGCCTCGAGCTTGTCCGAATGCTGCTTTTTTACAAAAGCTGGACATCCCCACGTCTTTAGGTACTGAAGACAGGGTTTCTTCCCACTCCATATCTGATATGGTGTGGTAGGCACAGTTTTGGTTGGAACTTTGTTCAAAAGATATGCCGCTGATTCAAGCGCATAACCCCAGAAAGATCGCGGTAACTCAGCATTACTCATCATGGATCGTACCATATCCAATAGGGTTCGATTCCGTCTCTCCGATACACCGTTATGCTGTGGAGTGTATGGAGGAGTAAGCTGAGAGAGAATTCCTTTCTCTTTTAGGTAACCTAGGAACTCGGCACTTAAGTATTCTCCACCTCGATCAGATCTCAGTGTCTTAATACTTTTGCCTGTTTGGTTTTCCGCTTCACTCTTGTATTCCTTGAATTTCTCAAAGGCCTCGGATTTATGCTTCATTAAGAAAACATGTCCATACCTAGAGAAATCATCTGTAAAAGTAATGAAGTAGGAATAACCACCTCTCGCATGTGTAGACATTGGACCACATACATCGCTGTGTATGAGTCCTAAGAGCTCGCTCGCTCTTTCTCCTTGTCCAGTAAATGGAGTCTTTGTCATCTTTCCTTTGAGACAACATTGACAAGTGTCATAGGTTTGATATTCGAACGTGTCCAAATATCCTTCTCTATGCAACTTAGTCAACCTTCTCTCATTGATGTGACCCAGTCTACAATGCCATAAGAAAGCTTTATTTAAATCTGGAGACTTTCTTTTTAGTGTGTTCTGGACATTGAAAATTTGGAGTTGGTTTAACACATATATGCCGTTATTTAGAGTACCGGACCCAATCAAACCATGATTAAAGTGGATGTTAACAACATCTCTTACAAACGTGAAATCATAACCTTTATTTGATAACAAGGAAACTGATATGATATTACACGTTAAGCTTGGTACAAAATAACAGTTATGCAAAACCAAAATATGTCCACTCGTCAATCCTAGGTGATAATCCCCGACGGACGCAGCTTCCACGCTAGCTCCGTTAGCAACCCTGAGGATCATATCACCTTCCTTCAGCACTCTACGGTTTCTCAGTGCCTGCAATGAATTGCAAATATGAGATCCTGATCCGGTATCCAATACCCAGGAAGTAGAGTTGATTGACAGACAATTCTCAATTACAAACACACCTGAAGTCGAAGCCACAGCTTGCTTCGGTTCCTGGTTCTTGGCGTTCCACGCCTTGCAATCCTTCTTCCAGTGCCCTTTCCTGTGACAATGGAAGCACTCATCCTGGCCAACTACCGGTGCTGCAAACTTTTTCTTTCCCTTCCCTCCCACCTTACTAACACCTCCTCTAGGTTTGGGTGCGGCCTTCTTCTTCCTTCCTTTGGCCCTAGCCTTGGACCCGGAAGAAGATGCACCGCCAACAAACATAGCGGGTGTTTCCCTTACTTTCTGCAAGGTGCCCTCTGCACTCCTTAACATGTTCAGGAGTTCCGCAAGTTCAACTTCTTTTCCTTGAAGATTGAAGTTGAGGATAAACTGGGCGTAGGTGGGAGGAAGGGACTGGAGAATAAGGTCTGTATACAGCTCATTATCCAAAGTCGTCCCAAGGTCTGCGAGCTCTTCAATATAGCCGATCATCTGTAGGACATGTTCACCTACCGATGACCCGACAGCCAACCTCGCTCGAAACAATTTCTTAGAGGTCTCGTATCTTGCTATACGAGATTGCTCTCCATAAAGTTCCTTTGTATGGAGAAATATGCCATCTAGGGACATATCCTCGTGCCTCCTCTGATGTTCATTGTTCATTGAGGCAAGCACGATGCACTTGGCTCTCGCGCAATCTAAATCCCAGGTTTTGCGGATTTCCTTATCCGCATTGCTGGATTTGGGACCAGGGACAGCAGGTGCCGTAGCGGTGAGGACGTACCCCAGTTTGTCATAGGTCAAAGCCATTTTGACATTCCGCAGCCAATCTTTATAGTTTGGCCCTGTCAGTATATTTTTCTCTAAAAGTAACTTAAGTCCAGTCATTTTCAGGGTCGCTGCAATTAGGAGAGAGAGAAGAAAACTCTTTAGCATGATGCTCTTGCAAGTTTAGAGTGGTTTTTAGTTTATCTAAACTGGATGGCTCCCACTGTTTCTCGAATCCTTCCTCAAACCATAAAAGAAGAATTAGCCAGGACTATTCTCACCGTACAATACTTGCTTAACCGTTCAGCCAGGCCAGTGTCGATACTTCGAGGGAGGTTTTCCAACGCTTTCGCGAAGTTCCTTAATTAAATAACCTCTTTTCTCTGGGGGCGTAACCCCGCTGACACCTTTCTGGACACCTACTAGGTTTATAGCATTGATCGTTAAGTGACGAATATCCTGATAAGTAGCATATACTCACAGTAGGATCGGGATCCAAATATCATCGTATGATAATGTTGAAGGAATCCTACCAACATTCATCAAACTCCAAATGGTATGCATCTCTTTGCAAATTTCAGTTTCTTTAGAAATTCCCGATATAAGTTTTTGCCCCATGCTCTTATGACCTTGACGAAAGCCAACAAATCATAAGTCACATGTCAAGTTCTGCCCATCATTATCTTGTCAATTTGAACCCACCCGTATATACCCTTGACGAAAGCCAACAAGGTAATGCGACTGTCCCAAACCAACACATCTATCTATGTAACAAATGAATACCCAGCATCTACCAAACACTATGTCTTGACGAAAGCCAACAAACACAGCTTGAATACTACTGACTATCCATATGAAATGACGGAGGGCTATGAATGGTTTTGGCGAAACCGTGAACGTAGTGAACTTAATATAACCGAAGGAACCTGATAGCTTTTAAAAGGAGTGGTTAAAGCTCCGCATTTAAAAATATCTGTTTTTAAAATTAACCGAGTGGTTTCTTTTAAATTGTTCCAACGATTTAAACTTTGGTTTGTTTTTCTTTGCATTATAGATAATGCGTCCCATCATTAACCTATCATTGCAGAAAACAACGAAAATACAACGTCCTCTTATGCCATCCGCATTCGCCACGGGGTCCCGTCATCACTCGTTAGGTTACTTAACTAACGACAGAGCGGGGGCTGGGCTAGCGCGGGTGTAAAACATAAGTGACGTCTAAATAGCTATCATATATATAGATATTTTACATTCGTCTGACGCAATGATATACATTCCAGAACACAGATAAACAATATTGGATTTGCAAGCAATCTGTATTTCTTTTGAGCCTGCAAGAAAAGACAGATTACACAGTTGTGATGAATAGCCGTTACCCCACCCTCGACCCCTACGGGTACGGCAAACTACCCGCCCGGCAGTTTGTGTACCCCACCTTGGGTCAGTCCTAGGAGCAAAAAACAGTAAAATGAAATAATACAACGGTGGCTACAACCGCAACCTGGATGTGCCCCGCAAAAATAATATTACAACAAATTACATTTACAACAAATGTATTAAATAATAACCCATTGCAAACCCCGGCTATACACCACAACAGTCCAATACAGTTTATATGCACAAACAGATATAACCATTACAGAAATGTGCAACCCCCTGCCAACCGACATACTAGCAGTTAGGGGAGGTTTACGAACACATTTATCAATCACAGATATAATCCAACATGCAAATACTGTACAATTTCGATCGATTAAACATCTTTAATATTGCTCCAAAAACTGCTCTGTAAACTGGAAACCTGAGCAAAATTAAAATATTCCAGAAAACCCCAAATACCAGAGAGGACCCACACATGAAAGATGAGTCCATGACTAGGCAACTCGGCCGCGGAACCGCGGCGGATCGGTGGGATCCGCCGTGCTTCCGCGGCGCTTTAGCCAAATCATGGTCTCAAATTTCATGGGGGTTCTTCTGGACCCTTTTCAAGCTTTCTGAACTCACCTGAAAAATTTTTGGACTTCATTTTAAACTCGACAGAAACTTGACAGTTTTAGGGTTTTCCGGCTTCGTTTTTCCGTTCGAAATTCGTACAAATTTTCAATTAGGTTATTTATTGTTTAGCGAGGCTCTGATACCACTGTAAGTCGATGTACTACACCCCAGAACTTGTGGGGAGGCGGAATTTTCAAAAACGATCTTGTTTAGTGAACGAACATCGACTAACCGCTTGAATCGAAGCTAAACTATAAATAAGCAAACACAAAGTGTTTCATAACTATTGTGTTTAGGGATTATACCTAATGAAACCAGTCCTTCGTCTTTACGATCTCCTTGTTCTCCTCGGCCTTCTCTA
This sequence comes from Agapanthus africanus, assembly GCA_030015575.1. Taxonomy (NCBI): domain Eukaryota; kingdom Viridiplantae; phylum Streptophyta; class Magnoliopsida; order Asparagales; family Amaryllidaceae; genus Agapanthus; species Agapanthus africanus. The sequence goes on along the minus strand of JASDDO010000019.1, from coordinate 425,724,364 downwards.
GGTAGTAGACGATCCACCCGAGAGCAAAACTCCAAACTAAACCTCTAACTTGAGGTAACTAATCTTCTTGGATTGCTAATCAAAGAAGATAGAATGAAATAGAGTGATGGTTATGGATTGATTAGTCTTTCTAATCCTTTGATCTCAACACATGAGGTGTAAGGATTAGGGTTTGAAGATGAGAGCTTGAGGAGAGAGAAGGTGAGAATGAATATCAAATGAGAATAGTAAATCTATCATAATAAATATGAAGCATTCTTATTTATGAGAAAAAGAATAATGCATAATGAATAAGCATGCTTCACAAATATCTAATGGTGATTCATTGTCATGACTCACTAAGCATTTATCATGCATTAATGATATGCATGAATCACCCTCATGACTCACTAAACTCATTTAATGCAAATGACACATAACCCTCCTTAGTCACCATCTTCTAGAAGCTTCTCGAGTAATTACGAGAACGCCCCTCCGATCCGTAAAAATACGGAAAAACTTTAGACTGTATAAATCCAATAACCGGATACCAGTAACTGGCTTAAACCAAAGCCGACTGGTAAAAACTGTCCGAAAGTCGTACGCGCGTAAACGCACGTATGCGTCCGAACCCTTTGTCGCAAAACCATGCAACCTCTATATCGTTTCGCCTGGAGTAGGAAACTCTCTGTGTGGGACTCTAGAGACTCGACTACTACGCTGGCAGTGGGTTTAACCACAGACCGCAAGCGGCACTAGCTGTACGTAACGGTCCCCAGGTAGTTGTCGATAAGAAGGCTGATGAGGAAACCCATCCGAACTCCTACTGAGTCTGATGTGACAATCTCCATACAGTCCGGTCCGTTCGTCCAAGACTATCGCATATCGGGCCTAGGGGGGCGGCAAGCGTCAGTCCCCTAATAGCGGTATAAGTCGTGTCGGAGGGAAGCCCATTACACCCTGAGAAACTACTGGAACCTACCAGCAAATCTCGCTTGCCCTGGCCAGGGACTTTGCGTAATGGCTTTCTGACACAGCACGATATCTACTCCCAATACCGGGAGGGACGAATCCTGTCTAACCGCTACTGCCTCCAAGTGCTCGGGACTGCACCCAACTGCTACCTGTTTGCACGACTCATTTGAGCCGTGGTAGGGTAGCAATCTAAGAACAGTGGGACACACTCGAGGCGAAGCAGCAGTGTCAAGTCTGCGAACTATGCTGTACTCATGTCACCTGGGAACTGCTCACTGACGACTGGTATCAAACCAACCAACAGTTCCCTGTGAGTCCTGTCCGGTGTACCCGTAACCTAACGAGCACCTGCATACTATCTCCAGTACGACGTACTGACGGCTGTGGGACAGACCATCTCCCCAACTGGGATGAGAAGCGTACACACTAGTCTACTCCGGAGTATCGATGCTCTGACTCGATAATCCAACGACCAGGGACCTGAATAAGGATGTGCTTGTAGACTACCCAGCCCCCACTAGTGTGACTGCCATCACAACGCTGGTAGACAAGCAAGATCCTAAGAGCTCTATCAATACGTACACTCACATATTAAGATAGAAAAACCAAGTAGCATACTACCATGTTTAGCAAGACTGTTATATACATGTGAATATCCCAAGCTTCCATTAAGTAATATACAAACTAGTATGATACAGTAATGGCCTTCTAGGGCATAAACACTAACACAGCCAACAAAGGAGGAAGAAGGAGACCCATCTCCAAAGACCCCACTTTGGGGAAGATCCACGGCTCAATGGAAGAAGCCCCTTCATCAACTTCAAAAATATCTTATGAGTTTAACTCCACATACACACACACACACACACACACATAAATACAAAATAATAAGTATTTCTTTCTGGGAGTACAACTCCCAGTGCAGGGACCAAGTCCCTTTTGCCGCCCAGCGTCCAAGCGCCCACGTGTTTGGTACGTGAGGCGCTAGCACTCAAGCGCCCAAAGCACGAGCGCCTGAGCGCCCACGTGCGTGGCACATGAGGCGCTAGCGCCCGGGCGCCCACGTGTCTGGCGCGTGTGGTGCTAGCGCCCAAGGCGATAGCGCCAGCGCCCAAGCGTCCGCGTGCCACACACGTGAGGCGCTGGCGCTTTCTCCCACGCATCCTTTGGATGCCCTTTCCTTTACACACACACACACACATACTCTACAACACTGTCCCCCGTTAGAAAAAAATTCTAACGGGGCGCTGCCAGCCCCCTTGACCCCTAGCCCGCTATCCGGGTAGCGAGACCCCTGTAAAAACTTTGCGGGGCCCTCGATATATCCAAAACCCCTTCAAAACACAACACTGCACATTGAGTTCGTATGACCAGTTTAACCCGTTAATCGAATGTTCTCTCGCTCCAAAGGCGAGAGGTAATTAACGGCAGCTTAGTCCGCGGCTGCTGGGGATTCGGATCCCCATAATCAATAAACCCTAGAGTACCCTAGGCAGGGGGAATCTGTAATGTGCCTGACAAGCGCGCGCGTATTCCCATCTCAATGGGGTGACGAAAAACACCCTACAAATTCTGGTACGCCTGGTGGGACCAATCTCTCCTCCCATATTTCGGGTTAAACGTTCATGAGAACTCAATCAATGTACATATCGATCGCCTGTACTGAAATCGTGCTTCTTTGCGCAGGTTAACAAATTTCAAATTGCAATCTCCGGAAGCAACAAAATGTCTCTAAGGATCAGCTTAGCTCTCGACACAGCTCCTATCTCCTACACGATGAAGATGGACACCAGGACGGTCCTCCCGACTAGTCTCAGGCGGCAATGGGAGGAGCCACCGCTACTATTTGGCTCTATTATGTTCGTGTCAGCTAACGCCGTCCCAGCTCCTCAAGCTCTGGTAACAGACAAACCGGTCTCAAAAGGAAAAAGGCCAAATGTTATGGTCGCGAGGGCACCTCAGCCCAAGTACAAATCCGTTGCCGAACGACTCTCCATCACTCCAGCTGGGGGCAGGGCCATCAATGTCAACAAAGCAACGGGGCATCTGGGGCAAGCTCCAGCGATACCCTCGACATACTCAATCGGGTATCTTCTTTAAGCTCCCCATCAATCGACTCACGGTGGCTTCCCAGAAAACGGATGTCCGCCAAGCCCTCAAAATCGAGAAGCTAAGGCAGAAAAGGCTCAGATACAGAGCCAACAAAAGGGCTAGGGCTCACGCTAGGCTGAGCTTCATGAGGCACCAAGAACGGGGTTACCCCGCCAAAGATAAAGAGACGGCTGAATATGTGGTCTACACTGTCTACATGGTCGGACATGAAGAAACGAACCTTCCTATGCTTCACAGCCATGGAGATGATATGGTGGATGCTACCCAACGTCGACTCGGTCTAAATGATGAAGAGCTCACTCAGGCCGATAAGCCAAAAGAGCCCGGGGTTCCTGCGGAATTGAGCTCAGGCAATAAGGATGACCCGGTTGTCATAACCGGAACTACAGAACAAGCATTATTCCGATGGCTTCAGAGACAGCTTCAGGACAGGGATGAGAAGTTAGCCAAGGTACAGTCTAAGGTCGACGAATTGGCAAACGTCGCAGCAGATCTCGCGACCTAAGTCGCCCGATTGCAATTACACCAGAATCAAATTTTGGTTCATGAGCCAGGGATTGATACCCGGAGGCAGCCAACTGATACCCCCTTCAACCTAAGAGCGGAGTGCCATCGCAAAAAACAGCCACGATCAGCCTCCAGCCCCTCCGATACATACACCGAAGGGGAATCGTCTCTGAAAGAGAAACTGGATAAGGTCTATTCCTTCAAAAGGGACAAAGTCCACAAGATATTCAAGAACGCCCTAAGAAACGGTCTACAGCTGCCAGAATCAAAGAGACCGCAAGAAGCGAATATGACCGACGACCCAAAATATTGCCCCTATCACAGAGTGATAGGTCATGCCATTGAGGACTGCTTCGTCTTCAAAGATTGGGTCGAAAGGCAATACAAGACGGGAGAGATAGAACTGTCTAAAGGCGTGTTAGCAAACAGTCAAACTACGACTGCCGATTTCATACAAATGGAGACCGGGATCCTTCGGGAACCCGATTCTCTCAGACATGTGGCATTATCTGAAAAAGGCGAACCAAAGACTGATCGGTCTCAAGGACCAGCATCAGTAAAGGCACCTACTCCAATGGAGAGAAAGAAGAAGGTATACTCCTTCAGGAAGGATGAAGTCCGCAAAATATTCACGGACGCCTTGAACAACGATCTGCAGCTGCCTGTTCCGAAGAGGCCACGTTAAATGAATATGACCGGCAATCCCATATACTGCCCATATCATAGAATGGTGAGTCATATCATCGAAGATTGCTATATTTTCAAAGATTGGGTGGAGAACCAATACAAACTTTGGAAAGCCCCACAGTCGTCTGATTGATATGTCAAAAATATTTCTAAACCGCAATCAAGAACGGCGTCGCTTGGTAGCTAGCCGGTGAGTACGGGTCGGTCCACAGGGATGTTGTGAATTTTCTATTCGCTCTTATGAGTTAATTCCGATGGGTGTCGGATCTTATTAATTAAATCAAAAAAACTAAATCTATCTAGTTCTAAATCTTGCGAGGGTTAGGTCTAGGGTAGGTTTGGAAATGTAAATAAATCTCACCGCTTTCTATACCCAAATTAGGATTTATGAGGTGTTATAGTAATTATTAATAAAGAGGATTAGATCCATTCGGGAAGGTGTTTCTTCCTCTAGGTTCTTGTCCTTCCTATATCAATCCTTACCCTAACCTCCATGGAAAACACGCGCAACCGGGCCTTTATACTACGGTATCACCGCTACCTCGTGGGATAGGGTGCCGTAGGGAGCGGTGTGTGCATGTATGCATGGAGTCCTATTGATTATATGTGATGGGCAAGAAATGGATGAGAGATCTCATCTCTCAAAAGCCTTCCCCAAAGCTAACCCTAACAAGCGAGGAGACTACTCGCTTGTTAGGGAATTGAAGAACATGCTATCTATCTATCTAGAGCAAGGAATTAAAGATCTATACTAGGGCAATTAAATAAAACTACTTACTTTACAGATGGCTCTCTCCAAACATTTACGCAAGACTTGTCAGATCTGAATAGATGAAATGAAAAGAGGCATCGATGCTCTCTAAAAGAAATCTGAATTTTATTAATGAAAGGAGGCATGAACTAATACAAGGAATTGGGCTTCTATTTATAGAACATAGAAAACCCAAGGTTTACAATTGCCGCATGTCTGCATTTACAAAAATACCCCTAGGAAGACTAAGTCAGCGCCGCAAGAATTTTGGTAAAATTTTTATTCTCGTCATGCTCAACCCCGCTGCGGAACCGCGGCCGCAGCCAGGGTTTGGCCGCGGTTCCGCGGTCAAACTGGGGAGTTGTGTGCTCAGAATTCTTGTGTTGGTTTCTGCTGACTTTTTATTCCTGTTTCTTCAGTACTTTTCACAAATTGGCTTCTAGGTTTCTTCCAGATCTCCCAGTGAATAACTGTAGTGGACTTTTACCGTTGTTTCTAGACGAAGTCTTGAACCTTGTGTTGCCTTGTACTTTGTGAACTGATATTTGTGTAGGCTTGATCAAGATTCTCTGTTTGTTGGTCAAAGTCTCATTTTTGTATCGTCTTTTCTCTTTTTCACTGTTTTTGCTCCAAGAACCTGTAACCTGTACTATGTAGCAGACATGGGTCAAAAGCACATGTTTATTTGTAAAATACATAAGAATGGGGAATATAATAATGCAATATTATGATATGAACAAATACCCCCCAAACTTGTCTTTTGCTCGTCCTCGAGCAAACTTAATTTTATTCTCGACAAAAACCTAACCTCACTTTCGCAGGGAAATGTGATTGCACTGAGCTCGTGCAACAAGCCGTTAAACCTCTAGGTGTCCCTAGTAGGAGGAGTGTTGTCTCCTGAGGGTTTTCAGCGAATACTACCCACAAAATCCTATCAATTTGGCTTATTAACTTTTATTCTCCACTTAGGTTTTCTAACAAGGAATTCTATTATCGTCGACTTGTAAATCATCCACCCGTATTCTTCACACTTCCTCATCATTTAACTTAAGATTATATATATTCTGCAGACTTACTTAGCTTTTGGCATTTCTTAAGTTTTCCTTCTAGGGTTCCATCTCCACTTAGGAATTTCTATCAACTCTACTAAAGATACAAGTTCTATTCTTCATTCCTCTCTCTTATCTAAATCCCAATCACATACCCCTACGTGTGTGTGTATATCACCCCTACACTTGGAAATTCAAATCAAGCAATCATACTCTTGCCCGTTGTCCAAAGCACTTCTTAATTGGTGAATTTTTAAATGAATTTTGCTTACACATCCTTCATGCGACCGTTAATACTTCTTGAGGTACCAACGACCGATTACAAAATGTGTTTTGCACTTTAAAGCGTAATTCCTACTCTTGCAACACCTAAGACTTTAGCAGTGACTCCCAAACCAGTTGGTCTAAGGCACCAGGTGATGAGGCACCCTCGCTAAATATTTTTCTATTTTTGCAGCCTTAAGTAATCACAAAAATCTGTGTTCATTTTTTTCTTTTATTCACACTTGTATTTTTTTTTTCTTCGTACTAAGGACTTCAGACAAGAGCATTTCAAGGTCTCCTCTACTATTCCAAGTTTCAAGGTGCGTGTTTGTGCAATTTGTAGGGTATACATTTTAAGAATTTAGACTTAAGCTAGCAATTATTTTTCAAACTTATACTTTAATAAAAACATCAATACTCTTCCTTTGTTTTGACTTAGCCCAAGAAGTGAACTCAAAATTTGCCTATTTCTAAATAGACTACAAAGACATATACTTCCTACCGTTAAACTTTAAGGAAGATTATTTTTAGGGTTTTTAATTTACTAAGTCTAAGATCTAGTTGTTCCTAGCTAGTTAACCTATTTGTCAAACTCAAGTCAATTAGGCCAAAATTGAATACATTAATTTTTATAATTTTTGAAAATTTTCGATTTTTTATAGGTTTTAAAATAAGTATGCAAATGCAAAAATATGAATGCGAAGGAAGAAGGCTTACCGAGCATACCCCCAAACTTAAACTTGACAGTGTCATCACTGTCATGCTACACCAAGAGGGTCAAAATTGTCGGTACTCCCCTGTTTATTTATTTATAAATATATTTTTTTTTATTTTTTATTGTTAAAAGAAAAACAAAATATATATACAACAAGGTTCCCCCCAAACTTAAGTAAAACAGCGTTAAAGTTCAAAGTTAGGGAGGAGAAAAATAAAACTATACAAGGCCTTACACAGACCAAAAGTTAGCACCAACCATTCAAAAATTCTATCGTGATAAAGGTAGAGTTGGTGAAAGAATGGAGTGGAAAGAAAAGAAATGAGAAGCACACGAGACCGTGAGGAGATAGAAACGGTAGACGGTCTCGGTGGAGGAGAATGGCGGAGGGAAAAAAGAAATGGTAGTGGTTCTACTTCTTCGAGTGGAGGTTGATTAATCACAAAATTCGTATTGTTTAAGAATGCGAGTTCGTCGGCGAAAATATCTTCGAAACTTTCATCGAAGGTCCAATTGAAAATTATCGAACTTAAAATAGCGGATTGTGATTCATCAACACTCGGTATCATTAAAGGAGGATTAGAAGAACCAAAGAAAGTGGGAATACGAACTTGAGGGTGGGGATAGAGCGTATAAATTAGCACAATTTGTAATGACCGATGTGTAGAAAGCGATTGTGCTAATCTATCAACCAGCGGAAAAATGAGATTAAATCCCTCAAGATTCGTGAGCAAACATGGGTACGTCGAACTTGGTATTGGAGATGAAAGCGTAACGGTCTCTTGCAAGGTCGGAACGATAGGAAGGACGAAAGGAAGTGAATTAGGGATAGTCTCATTCTCACCGTAGTAAACTGTCTCGAACTTGAAAGATTCCATCAATGGTTCGAAATGACTGGAAGTAACCGAGTATGATGGTTCAACTAACTCATCTGAAAATTCAAAGGACTCAAACTCGGGCGGTGAGTCTTCAACATCGTCCGAAAAAGTGAAACACTCGTAAGTGTTATCGGCAGTGAGAACTGTGTCAGATTCAAAGGGAAATTTTTCAAGCTCACAGTCTTCAAGCGTGATCGTTTGCGTGGTCGGAACGATGGAAAGGAGGGAGGGTGATATAACAGTTAAAGGTTCAGGAGGATGAATTGGAAAATCAAACACATCAAACAAAAATGGTTCAACCTCAATATGATCCTCAATACTCTCCTCAATACTATCCTCATAATTCGCCTCAAAATTTAGCTCATCCATGCCATTATCATCAAAATCAAGACGCATATGAGGTTCCGGATAAACATTTAATAACTCGGGATGATGAGTTGGGGATAAAAGTTCAGTCAAATCAACGGGTTCATCATCTAAAATATTCCCGGCGTCTATATCCTCAATCAAGTGAAAATCAATTTTTTCTGACACCTCATCACAAGCATGGATATTTATCAATTCAGGTTCTAAAGTGGAGGTGTAAGGGTCAAAAGGATTAGGTGTGGTTTCATTTGAAAGGGATTCTTCACAATCTGGCAAATCAAGCACTACAAAGTCACACAACTCGTTAGATGTTTTATTTTCAACTTGTGAATCATTTGGGACAATCGATGGAAAACCGGAGTTGTGGGTTTCAATTGGGTATGGGTAGGTTTGATTTGGAAAGGTGTAGAACTCACTCTCTCTTCTCAAATTCTCACTCTGTCCAACCGCCTCCTCATACATTGGAAAATTTGGAGCTAGTTGGAAACTAGCTGTCGGTTCACTAGGTTGCATAAGGGCAGCCACGGACGCATCCACATTCCTAATCATTTTGTTTGTTGCTGAAATATAAGATTCCAACGACTGTTCCAAACTAGATATGGGTTGTGAAGGGGTTTCGGTAAAAGATTCAAAATTGTTTGGATACGTGAAACTCCCAAATGGCTGTATAGAAGCAATGTCTAGTGAAGGCGGGAAAGTCGGGTAGGACTGGTAGGAATTGGATGGTTGGACAGGAGTAGGATCAATATTTGGATAAAAAGGTAAATGGACTTGTTGATCCCTAGAACTGGATGTGTGGAGAGGAGTGAAAGATCGGCTACGAGATTGTGCAATATGCTCGGCAATAGACATCGGTTTAGGAGTTACAACAGGACTCGAAAAATTGGTATCAACGTATGAAGGTGGACATGGTTGACACAAAGTGGGTTGCAACGTCGAACTGTTTCTCCTAGACGCTTCTATTTGATCTTTTAAAGAAATTTTGGGCATAGAGGGATCGCCCTTAAATCGACCGAAACAATTGACGTACGAGGCAAAGTTAGGTTCAGGATACCAAAGTTCGGCAAGAGATTTATGAGATGGGGTACCCATGATTTTAGAAGGAGAAGAGAAAGAAGGTAGGGGTGCACGGACTTCTTAGCGGCAAGATTTGCAAGTCTTTTATAAAAAAAATTCCTTTTTCTTTTTTTTCTCTTTATTTGGAACTCTTTGCAAAAAAGATTAAAGGTATGCAAAATAGAAAAGATCACTAGCAATCACTTTTTTATTTTAAGCGCGGCGCAAAGAATCCTGCACAAGATTTGTTATTTGGAAGGGGGAAGATTTTTAAGCGCAAAGAATCCTGCAGGAGATTTTCCAGAAGATATATCAAGATTTGCAGAGGAGAGAGAAACGAAGCTTATAGTGCAAATTCCAGAGGCTGACGTCACCTACTCGCGGCGCTTCCGCGGCAAGAGGGTACCTCGGGCGGCGTTTCCGCGGTCACACGTGCGGATCACGTCTTCAGATTTTGCTGACGTCACTATGTTGCCGCGTGTCCGCGGCGGGAGCAAGCTAATGCGGCGGATCCGCGGTCTGGTGGAGGTTTCAGAGCTTGATATTTTTTTGCTTTTCTGTTTTTGAAATCCCCCTCTGTTGTGATCTCCCGTTTTCTGTTGCGCACTCTGGATTTTTCCAGATCCGTCTCGATTGTAGATCCAGCAAAATTCAAACAAAAAATACCCTTCACAAAATACAAAGATGATAAAATTTTTATATTTTTTTTTTGATTTTTCAGTTTTTTATGATTTTTCAATTTTAGATTAACCCGAAATTGCAAAAAGAAAATAACACGCCATCCCCGGCAACGGCGCCATTTGATTGATATGTCAAAAATATTTCTAAACCGTAATTAAGAACGGTGTCGCTTGGTAGCTAGCCGGTGAGTATGGGTCGGTCCATAGGGATGTTGTGAATTTCCTATTCGCTCTTACGAGTTAATTCCGATGGGTGTCGGATCTTATTGATTAAATCTAAAAAACTAAATCTATCTAGATCTAAATCTTGCTAGGGTTAGGTCTAGGGTAGGTTTGGAAATGTAAATAAATCTCACCGCTTTCTATACCCAAATTAGGATTTATGAGGTGTTATGGTAATTATTAATAAAGGGGATTAGATCCATTCGAGAAGGTGTTTCTTCTTCTAGGTTCTTGTCCTTCCTTTATCAATCCTTACCCTAACCTCCATGGAAAACACGCGCAACCGGGCCTTTATACTACGGTATCACCGCTACCTCGTGTGATAGGGTGCCGTAGGGAGCGGTGTGTGCATGTATGCATGGAGTCCTATTGATTATATGTGATGGACAAGAAAGGGATGAGAGATATCATCTCTCAAAAGCCTTCCTCAAAGCTAACCCTAACAAGCGAGGAGACTACTCGCTCATTAGGGAATTGAAGAACATGATATCTATCTATCTAGGGCAAGGAATTAAAGATCTATACTAGGGCAATTAAATAAAACTACTTACTTTATAGATGGCCCTCTCCAAACATTTACGTAAGACTTGTCAGATCTGAATAGATGAAATGAAAAGAGGCATCGATGCTCTCCAAAAGAAATCTGAATTTTATTAATGAAAGGAGGCATGAACTAATACAAGGAATTGGGCTTCTATTTATAGGACATAGAAAACCCTAGGTATACAATTGTCGCATGTCTGCATTTACAAAAATACCCCTAGGAAGACTAAGTCAGCGCCGCAAGAATTTTGTAAAATTTTTTATTCTCTTCATGCTCAACCCCGCTGCGGAACCGCGACCGCAGCCAGGGTTTGGCCGCGGTTCCGCGGTCAAACTGGGGAGTTGTGTGCTCAGAATTCTTGTGTTGGTTTCTGCTGACTTTTTATTCCTGTTTCTTCAGTACTTTTCACAAATTGGCTTCTAGGTTTCTTCCAGATCTCCCAGTGAATAACTGTAATGGATTTTTACCGTTGCTTCTAGACGAAGTCTTTAACCTTGCGTTGCCTTGTATTTTGTGAACTGATATTTGTGTAGGCTTGATCAAGATTCTCTGTTTGTTGGTCAAAGTCTCACTTTGTATCGTCTTTTCTCTTTTTCACTGTTTTTGCTCCAAGAACCTGTAACATGTACAATGTAGCAGACATGGGTCAAAAACACCTGTTTATTTGTAAAATACATAAGAATGGGGAATATAATAATGCAATATTATGATATGAACATCGTTAGATGTACCGACAAGCCACAGGGCTACGGTCATCAACACAACTCCGCCAAGATCAAAGTTCAAGGAGCTTGGGTAAGCAAGCTGACCACTACGTCGTTAAACTGGGAACGATAGACCTCTAAGTCTTTATACTGGGAACCATTGACCACCATGTCATTAAACTGGGAACAATCGACCTCTAAGTTGTTAAACTGGGAATGTAAAAAAAATGTGTGTGTAAATAAATAAATAAAAATGTGTAAATAAAAGAAAGAAAAGAAAAGAAAAGCCGAAATGATGGGGCAACTCGCAATAAAAATCAGCGAGTAAAATAAAGATGAAAATAAAACTGAAATGATAGGGCAATCACGATAAGAAAAGCTGAAATGATAGAGCAATCGCGGTAAAATAAAAATGGCAAATGATGAGTCGCTCCTGGTACAATATTCCAGTGTAACGATACAGACACCAACCAAAATTCAAATTTTCAATGGCGAATGATGAGTCGCTCCTGGTACCATATTCCAGTGCAGCGATGCAGACGCCGACCAAAATCTAATTTCCTAAAATTCTTCCAGCCCTACGGTTAGTCCCTAAATTGACTACCGTATACAATCCACGGGCTCAAATAATTCTCATCATACCCATTCCCCACCACAATCACCAGTCCAGCGGCCGGTCTCCGCCCTTGGACTTATGCTACATTTGGGAAGACCCACTCATGCATCCTCACAATACATGAGGAGAACAAACCTTCGTGGAATCCTTACGACTCACAAAGGAAAAACATACTTGGGGGTCCTCACGACTCCTAAGGAGAAAATGCACTTACGGGATCCTTACGACTCGTAGGGAGAAAATGCTTGTATGAGACCCTTACGGCCTATAAAATTGAAAATCCTTGGGTGATAGGGATCTAAACCTGTCTCCTAAGCCATCACTTCCCAACAGGGAAAGGCAAATGATGAGTTGCTCCTGGCATTATTCTAGTGCAGCAATGCAGATGCCGATCTAAAAACCAATCCCTGAATATCCCAACGGCGAATGATGAGTCGCTCCTGATACCATATTCCAGTACAGCGATGCATACGCCAACCAAATTCCAAATCACAAACCCCAACGACGAATGATGAGTCGCTCCTGGTACCATATTCTAGTGCAGCGATGCAGACGCCAACAAAGTCCCGAAATTTTTCCGGCCCTACGGTCTGGATCATACATCTTGCAAAACCGTATACAATCCATGGGCGTAGACGACCCCTATCTCTCCCAAGTATTACCGGCGAGACCACACTCAAAGTCCCACCAACGATGAAAATTTAAAAAAAAGGCATGTCCACAAGCAAAATGGGCACAGACGAAAACCCGAAAGGGCTCCGTGAGTAAAAACGGCAGGACTGTCGGCGAGTTTGTAAAAACCCGAAAGGACGCAAACTCGTGAAAAAGACATGAAATGCACTCACAAAGTCCTCTCGACTTTGTGAGGAGAAAATTCCCGCGTGAGATCCTTATGACTCACAAAGGAGCAACACGCTTAGGGGTCCCCACGACTCCTAAGGAGAAAATACACCTACGAGATCCTTTAGACTCGTAGGGAGAAAATGCTTTTATGGGACCCTTACAGCCCATAAAATTGAAAAGCCTTAGGTGATAGGGATCTAAACCTGTCTCCTAAGCCATCGCTCCCCAATAGGGAAGGGCAAATGATGAGTTGCTCCTGGCATTATTCCAGTGCAGCAATACAGATGCCGCTAAAATAAACCAAATCCCCAAATCCTCTCATGACAGATGATGATTCGCTCCTGGTACCATATTCCAGTGTAGCGATGCTGATGTCAACCCTAATCAAATCAAACCAACAACCTCTGCGGCGAAATCATGCTCCGTCCCAGAATTTACCCCGTGTCGAAATCATGCTTCGCCTCAGGATATCTACCTTCCCTGCCGGAATTATGCTCCATGCCGGGGACAAGTCGATCAGTGACACTCCACGCCGGGGACAAGTCGAACATCAGCGACACTCCGTGCCGGGGAAAAGTCAATCAGCGATAGGACAAGTCGAACATCGGCGACACTCCGTGCCAGGGACAAGTCGAACATCGGTGACACTCCGTGCCGGGGACAAGTCGACCAGCGACACTCCGTGCCGAGGACAAGTCGAACAGCGACACTCCGTGACGGGGACAAGTCGAACATCAGTGACACTCCACGCCGGGGACAAGTCGAACATCAGCGACACTCCACGCCGGGGATAAGTCGAACAGCGACACTCCGTGCCAGGGACAAGTCGATCAGCGATACTCCGTGCAGGGGACAAGTCGAACATCAGCGACACTCCGTGTCGGGGACAAGTCGATCAGCGACACTCCGTGCCGGGGACAAGTCGAACATCAGCGACACTCCGCCCCGGGGACAAGTCGATCAGCGACACTCCGTGCCGGGGACAAGTCGAACATCAGCGACACTCCGCGCCGGGGACAAGTCGAACATCAGCGACACTCCGTGCCGGGGACAAGTCGATCAGCGACACTCTGTGCCGGGGACAAGTCGAACATCAGCGACACTCCGTGCTGGTGACAAGTCAAACATCAGCGACACTCCACGCCGGGGACAAGTTGAACATCAGCGACACTCCGCGCTAGGGACAAGTCGAACAGCGACACTCCGTGCCGGGGACAAGTCGATCAGCGACACTCCATGCCGGGGACAAGTCGAACATCAACGACACTCTGTGCCGGGGACAAGTCGATCAGCGACACTCCGTGCTGGGGGCAAGTCGAACATCAACGACACTCTGTGCCGGGGATAAGTCGATCAGCGAAACTCCGTGCCGGGGACGAGTCGAACATCAGCGACACTCCGTGTCGGGGACGAGTCGATCGGCGACACTCCATGCCGGGGGCAAGTTGAACAACCAGTGACACTCAGTTTCGTCAACCGTCCATGTCATAAAAAGGTAGTGCAGGTTTCCCACAAATCGAGAACCAAATCGCTCCGTGCCAGGGAAACGTCTGCCACGGACACTCCGTCCCGGAGACGCGTCAAGCGTCGACCGTCCATGTCGTAAAAAGGGCAGTGCAGGCTTCTTACAAAGCGGGAACCAAATCGCTCCGGGCCAGGGAAACGTCTACCACGGACACTCCGCCTCGGAGACGCAAACGTCGACCATCCATGTCATAAAAGGAGCAGTGCATCCCAAAAAGTGGGAACCAAAGCAAGTCGCCTCCACGTGAAAGAAGATCCATCAATTTTATGAACATGACCCACATAAAGTGGTGTGCATTTATTGATGGGGGGCACTTTGTTAGGGTCGAAAATTGCACCCCGGTTGACCGAGTCAAAGTCAAGGTCAACCCCAAGCCAGGTGGGCCTAAGCCCAGATCAAGTGGGCTCATGCCCGAGTCAATCCCGAATATGAAGCGGCCGGCCTCCCCCATGCTGAAATAAAAAATCATGTAATAAATAAATTTTGATGTAATTTTTATGTATGAATGGGCATAAAGCTAAATTTTTGTAAAGCCCATGGCTTATGTGCAAAAAGAAATAGCACATGAGATATGGGATGGGCAAAATGCTATTTTTGTAAAGCCCAAGGGGCTATATGTAAATGTGTAAGCCTATATAAGGCAACATGATGATGAATAAAGATAGACTTTTCATTCTCTCAAAAATCTAGGGTTCTTTGTGCCTCCTTCTCCTTCCTCAAGGTTCTAAATCTTCTTCCCCTTTTTCAATTAAATCAAGAGTTTTACTCTTCCTTTTCCAAAACTAAATAGTTTTTAACCACAAAACCCACAAAGGGGACCCAGATCTTCCATTAGATCTCAAAAGGGAAGATTTTTAAATCTCATACTTCTTGTTCTTCAAGAGCCGGCTAACAAAGGAGGAAGAAGGAGACCCATCTCCAAAGACCCACTTTGGGAAAGATCCAGGGCTCAAGGGGAGAAGCCCCTTCATCAGCTTCAAAAATATCTTAGGAGTTTAACTCCTCATACACACACACACAAAATAATAATAATAATAATAATAATAATAATAATAATAAGTATTTCTTTCTGGGAGTACAACTCCTAGTGCAGGGACCAAGTCCCTTTTGCCGCCCAGCGCCCGAGCGCCCATGTGTTTGGCACATGAGGCGCAAGCGCCCGGGCGCCCACGTGCCTGGCACGTGTGGTGCTAGCGCCCAAAGCCTGGCACGTGTGGCGCTAGCGCCCGAGCGCCCAAAGTGCTAGCGCCCAAAGCGTGAGCGCCCACGTGCTTAGCACGTGAGGCGCTAGCGCCCGCACGCCCATGTGCCTGGTACGTGAAGCCTAGCGCCCTGGCGCCCAAAGCGCTAGCGCCCGAGCGCCCAAACGCCCGCGTGCCACGCACGTGAGGCGCTGGCGCTTTCTCCCACGCATTCTTTGGATGCCCTTTCCCTTACACACACACACACTCTCTCTCTCTCTCTCACTCTACAACATTGTCTCCCGTTAGAAAAAATTTCTAACGGGGCGCTGCCCAGCACCCCGCAAGGGGGCTGCTAGCCCCCTTGACCCCCAGCCCGCTATCCAGGTAGCGGGACCCCTGTAAAAACTCTGTGGGGCCCCCGATATATCCAAAACCCCTTCAAAACACAACACTGCATATTGAATTCGCATGACCAGTTTAACCCGTTAATCGAAGGTTCTCTCGCTCCAAAGGCGAGGGGTAATTAACGGCAGCTTAGTCCGCGACTGCTCGAGATTCAGATCCCCACAATCAATAAACCCCAGCCTATCCTAGGCAAGGGGAATCTGTAATGCGCCTGACAAGCGCACACGTATTCCCATCTTAATGGGGTGACGAAAAACACCCTATAAAGGGCACCACTGGAGCTTGGCCGAGACGCCTTATTTCTTTATTGGTGTTGATGGCCTTGCCCCCAGCTGGGGCCAAGTAAGGCCATTCAAACACCGACTTGGATATGGACAATGGTGCCCTCGAGATCGCCACGTTTGGCCTCCTGCCTTTCGAGGCCGGTCTATCTGTTACTGGAGCTTGAGGAGCTAGGATGGCGTTAGCTGGCATGAACAGAATAGAGCCGAATGGTAGCGGCGGCTCCTCCCACTATTGCCCGAGACTGGCCGGAAGGACCGTCATGGCGTCCATCTTCATCGTGTAGGAGATGAGAGCTGTGTTGAGAGCCAAGCTTGCCCTTAAAGACATTCTGTTGCGTTCGAAGATTGCAGTTGAAAGTTGTTAACTTGCAAATAGAAGCATGATTTCAGTACAGACAATCAATGTATATGTTGATTGAGTTCGCATGGATGTTTAACCCGAAATATGAGAGGAGAGATCGGTCCCACCAGGCGTGCCAGAATCTGTAGAATGTTTTCCGTCACCCCATTGAGATGGGAATGCGGACGCTTGTTAGGAATGTACAGATTCTCCCTGTCTAGGGCAGGCCGGGGTTTATTGATTGTGGGGATCCGAATCTCCGGCACTCGCGAACTAAGCTATCATTAATTACCCCTCGCTTTTGGAGCGAGAGAGCCTCCGATTGACGGGTAAAACCGGTCATACGAACTCAATGTGAAGTATTGGTACGTGTTTTTTTATACATAACAATAGGGACGTGTTCATTATTTTGTTCCATTTGTAAAATAAGGATATATATATTTTTTTATAAATAAAATATTTAATGAAACACTTTTTTTTTATAATTTATAATTTATAATTTATTTTATTTATTTATATTTTTTTTTTAAAAATTAGAGAGAGGGGAAGCACCCCACTTATGTGACTAGGAGCCTCCCCCTCACGTAAGGAAAGGAAGAAGCTCCCACTAAGTGGGAGCCTCCCCCTCACGTGAGTGGGGAAAAGCTCCCATCTGATGGGAGCTCCCTCTCCCTCACGTGAGAGGGAGCAAGGGCTCCCACTTGGTGGGAGCCTCCCCCTCACGTAAGGGGGGCTCCAAAAATAATATTTTTTTTTAGAAGGAGTTAAAACTCTAAAACATTTTTTTTGTGTGATGGAGTTAAGCTCCAAAAACATTTATCTGGAGTTAAACTCCCAAAACAATTTTATTCGAAGTTAAACTCCCAAAAAAAGGTTTTTATATGGAGTTAAACTCCAAAAGAATTTTTATTTGTGGAGTTAAACTCCAAAAGAATTTAAATGGAGTTAAATTCTGAAAGAATTTTTATTGTGGAGTTGAACTCCGAAAGAATTTTTATTATGGAGTTGAACTCTAAAAGAATTTTAAATGGAGTTAAACTCCAGAAATTTTTTTATAATGGAGTTAAACTCCAAAAAAAATTTATTGTGGAGTTGAATTCCAAAGACAAAACCCTTTTTTATTTTTAAAAGGAAGCTCCCACAGAGTGGAAGCTTCCCTCTTTCACATGAGAGGAAGAAAGGAGGCTCCTAAGATGGGAGCATCCCCTTCACATGAGAGGGAGAAAAGGGCTCTCAAAATGGGAGCCTCCCACTCACATGATAAGGAGCAACCCAAAATGGGAGCATCCCCCTCACATGAGAAGAAATAAAAGGGCTCCAAAAATGGGAGCATCCCACTCACATGAGAGGGAGCAACCCACAATGGGAGCCTCCTCTTTACATGAGAGGAAGAAAGAGGCTCCTAAAATGGGAGCCTCCCCCTCACATGAGAGGGAATAAAGGGATTCCAAAAGAATTATTATTATTATTATTATTATTATTATTATTATTTTAAGGAGTTAGACTCCAAAAACATTTGTATGGAGTTAAACTCCAAAAAAAAAATTATTTGTGGAGTTAAACTCCAAAAGAATTTAAATGGAGTTAAACTCCGAAAAAAAAATTATTGTGGAGTTGAACTCCGAAATGATTTTTATTATGGAGTTGAACTCCAAAAAAATTTTAAATGGAGTTCCACTCCAAAAAAGATTTAATATGGAGTTAAACTTCCCAAAAAGAATTTTATTGTGGAGCTAAACTCCTAAAAAGATTTAATGTGGAGTTAAACTCCCCAAAAAGATTTTTATTGCGGAGTTAAACTCTAAAAGAATTTTTGTTGTGAAGTTAAACTCCAAAAGAATTTTAAATGGAGTTTAACTCCAAAAAGATTTTTATTTGGTGTGGAGTTAAACTCCACTAAATGGAGAGCCTCCCCCTCATGTGAGAGGGGAGAAAGCTCCCACTTGGTGGGGGTTCCCTCTTCCTCACGTGAGAGGGAGCAGGGGCCCTCACTTTGTGGGAGCAGGGGCCCCACGTGAAAAGGAGGGAAAGCTCCCACTTAGTGGGAGCTCCCCTCTCCCTCACGTGAGAGGGAGCGGTAGCTCCAAAAAGATCTTTTTTTCTTTTTTTTATGTGTGATGGAGTCGAACCCCAAAAAAATTATTTGGAGTTAAACTCCCAAAACAATTTTATTCGGAATTAAACTCCCCAAAAAAATGTTTTTATTATAGAGTTAAACTCCAAAAGAATTTTATTTGTGGAGTTAAACTCCAAAAGATTTCCTCTTTTCTCTTTTGAAAAGAAACCCAAAATGGGTTCTCTTGAAACTCCAAGATTTAGATCTTGGATGATAAAAAAAGTGACCATTTTTCTTCTCTTGATAGAGTCTTGGGAGGTGGGTTTCCCTTCACCTCCCTCTCTCAAATTGGATCTTGAGGAGGGAGAAGAAAGTAGCGAAAATCTAACCCTTTTTTTTCTTCGATCGGATGTGAGAGTTAAACACTCCTTCAGTGGGTTTATGGTAAAACTTTATTTAGTTTTTTTAAATAAAAAGAGCTAAGCTCTTGATTTAATTGGAAAATAAAAAGGAAGAGGAAGCACTTGAGAGAGTGAGGATTGAGGCACAAACCCTAGAGATTTGATGGGGAATGAATTCTCCCTCTTTCATTTCATCATCATGTTGCCTTTTATAGGCTTATAAGATTACACATAGCCCCTTAGGCTTTACAAAATGGCATTTTGCCCATTCCATGCCTTATGTGCTCATTTGTTTTGCACATGAGCCGTGGGTTTTTACAAAAATTTGGCTTTATGCCCATTTTTCTCACATTTATGCATAAACAATTACATCAAAATTATTTATTACTAAATTTTTATTTTGGCATGGGGGAGGCCGGCCGCTTCATGTTCGGGCTCGACTCGGGCATGAGCCCACTTGACCTGGGCTTGGGCCCACTTGGTTTGGGGTTGACTTTGACTTTGACTTAGTTAACCGGGGTGTAATTTTTGACCCCAACAGGCGGATGCCGGCAAAAGGTCGTTGGAGTTTGGGATTGGTGACCACGTATTTCTGAAGATTTCGCACACTCGAGGAGTGATCGGGTTTGGTAGTCGCGGGAAACTCAGTCCCCGATTCATCGGATCTTTTGAGATGCTAGAGCGAGTAGGAGAGGTGGCTTATCAACTTGCCTTGCCTCCCTCGCTAGCTGGTGTGCACAATAGTTTCTATGTATCTCAGTTGAAGCGCTACGTTCGGGATGACAGCCATATCCTGGACCATTCGGAGTTAACGTTGGGCACTAATCTTTCTTACGAGGAGCAGCCTATCACCATTCTCGATCGTCGGGAAAAGTGCTAAAGAATAAATTCATTCCCTTGGTTCATGTTTCTTAGGGTAGTCGTTCTCCAGGAGAGTCTACCTGGAAACGCGAGGAGGACATCTGTTCACGTTTTCCGCACTTGTTTGAGTAGTTTTGTTTGTTCCGTTGTTTTTGTTCTTTAATTTCGAGAACGAAATTTTTGTAAGGAGGGTATAATGTAAATCCCCAGTTTCTATATATATTTTTCCGTATTTTTTCCAGATTTTCCCCTTATTTTTTCATTTTATATATATTTTATTATTTTATTTTAATTATTACCTAAACCTAAACTTAAAATAAAAACCCTAAACCTTCCCAACCCCTTACCCGACTCGACCCACGCCCGACCCGACCCAACTCCTCACGCCTCTTCTTCTTCTTCGCTTTCTTTTTCACGCCCATTTTCTTCAATGTTCCTCCCCACTCTCCGCGCTCGCCCACGACCGCACCCATCGCCGCGAGACCCGTGTCCCACTTGCCAACTCCCCCATGATCCCCTCCACTGAATCCTCTCTCCCTCACGCCGACATCTCCGTAAGGCCTGCTTCCCCAACGGCCATGATGACCTCGTCCCCTCGCCAACAGTCACCGTGATCCCCCCGCCTAACTCCTCTAAACCCTCAACCACTCTCTCTCACTATCTCTCCCTCGCTCTCTTCACTTCTTGATCACCTTCTCTCTCTTGATCTCCCTCCCCAAAACTGAGCTCCCTCACTTCCACCGCTGCACCACCGGCCTCCTTCGCCGGCGACCACCGACCACCTTTACACCCTATCACTATCTAATTCCAACCGTCGGCGATCTCTTCTTGCCGCCCACACCATCAGCCCACCAATGCCACGAACCCACTACTACCTCGCCGCCTCCAATGACCCACCGAGCCCCTGCATCCATCGCCGCCGCCGCCACCAGCTCCATCTCGCCGACGAGCCCCAACCTCCTCATCTCCTCAACTCTATCTCCTCAACTGAGCGCGTCCCACTTCGCTACAACCGCCACCGGAGCTCGACACCGCTGACGCCGCCTCCATCGACTCCACGACTCCTCACCCAAGCCATTGCGAACCCGCCAACGACCTACTGCCCTATTGCCGCCACTACTGCAACCTCACTGCATCGTTCCGAGCCCCAAGTCCTCACCCGAGCCATACGACGTGTATCGTGCCATGATGTCTCCGTGCTGTGATCGTGCCCGTGTCGTGCCTGCCGTGTTGTCGTCTATCGCTAGGCAAGTGAACCCCTCACTTGATCATACATGCTAATATTATACTAATTAGGGCAAAGTGTTTATCTAAACGATATATACATTTATATAATTGTAGTAAATGGTCATTCGTATTACAACGACACCATAGTGCTTGGATTTCTATGCGTGAATGATTGGGACCGAGTTTAGAATCAAGTGTTAAAGGAATAGAGACTATAGGGATCGATATTATATTCGAGTCGGCTAGATTGAATAAGATCCCGAAAATCCTTGATATGTTATGTTAACTGCTCGATGCAAAACCTAAACTAAAACTTGTTTTAAAATGGTGGAATTTATGGCCCATGAATCCCTTTAATGATAATAGATAACTTGTAAGAATTTGAGGAAAAAACACTGACTTCATCACTATGAAATGATACCTCCGCCTAGTTACGTCAAATCTAAAATTTTACTGCACATGCTGCTTTATTAAAATCATTGTAAATTAAATACAATTCAAAACCTAATGTTCTAGAGTTCTTATCGAAGCCGACTCGATAATCTAGAACTCTCTTTAGTTTACCCTTAGATACTCATAGGCCCTTGTAACGAGAATTGACCGGGAACGCGGCGCTGGACTGCAGTCTGAGGCAGCATTCCATGGAGATACCAGAATTTAAGCATCTGTACATACCTGCATAAAACTGAAAATGTGTGTAACCCCATATAGTCGCGTAGAAAATTTAGTTAGCTAACACATGAATCTGGTCCCGTGCAGTTTTACAGTCGTTTGATATTTAGTTTGTATTTTAGAGTATCGACGTGCTTTGCAGTTTCTGCAGCCACATTTCTTACACCTTTATATTAAACAGGACATAACTTCTAGTACAGAAAGCCTATTGTTAATCTGTTTGATGCGTCGGAAATCTAACAGATAGAACTATATTTTATTAAACTGGAGAAACACCTGAATAAGAACACAATCCCTCGTAAACTGCACGCGAAATTGGATTTCCAATTCTGAAACTGGAATTCCAGTAACTGATCGCTGATTTAAAATGATGATAAGTCCCTAACCTGAATTCCGTTTGATATGAAACTAATTTTACCACGTTGATAATTAAGTATACATTGTACTCATTTTATATTGTTTTGGTTTATTATATACGCGTGATTTATAGTGAATTTTGCAAGCCGCATGGCGTTGGGTGTCATAATTTAGTGAATATCCGTTCAGTACATTTTTGCCTATTTTTGTGCTTGCTTTATACCTTCTGCATAGTGATTGTTTACATTGAGACCTAACGACTGTTGTGCATTGTCGATATATAAGTGTTAGTGATTGGGTTGTGGCAAGTACGAAAGTGATATTGATAAATGAAAATATGATTGAAAGTGAAAGCGATACGTATTTGTTCACAACCTATCTAATACTTGAATACATATTAACCTGGGGAATATAGGGAATCAAGGTAAAATTGAACTCGTATTTAGCAAGGTACAGTAACTTAGAGAGGATGATCATTCACTATTAGTGACACACACACACACACACATTTGGTCGTGGGCCTAACGGCACGGCTGCAGGGTTATGTCTCGGGTAACAGTGGACCGTTGTCTCGGGTATGCATGTGACCCTTGTTAAACACGAGCATCCTTTCCACCAATTGATTTCATTGACTTAGTGACTGATAATTAGTGATGTACACATTGCCTGGTTTACCAACATGATACTTATATCGCACTGTTCATATTCATTTGATATTCATTATTCTCATGTTCTGTATTCTGTTGCACCTTTCATGTTTAATAGCATTACACCCATTATATATATTTATTGCTATATGTGTCATCCTGATGACATGAGTGTGTATGCTCAGAGGACGAAGTGGCCCCAGTCAAAGAGCAGGACTACCCTTCGAGATCGCAGAGGTCTAGACCGTAACATTAGTGCCATTCCTTTTTGCTTTGAGAACATTGTTTTCGTTGGTTTTATTTTAATCTGCAAAATAAATGTATCTCGAACTCTTTTATTGTGATGTAATAAAGTTGTGAACTGTGATTTCCTTTACTTTTGTACTTTTACTGACTACCATGTAATGCTAGAAGCCGAAGTGTGATTACGGCGGGATTATTCCCTCACCGTAGGAGCATGGCTGGCCTAGTCACTCCTCGTATTCCGTATTTTGGGAAGCGGGGCGTGACACCAGTTCTCGCATAGACTTGTCATGGAGAAACTAGTATTTAGATTTATGGTCGATATTTGATGTAGACCACGGGGTGTGGGGTAGTTTGAGTGTGAGTTCGATCAACGGAATCTCAGGAGTCTCACTACCAATATATTTCATGATTTAGGGAGTTGTACTGATCGTGTTTCTGATTCTTACTGATCGTGATTCGGGCTCGTGTTCCCTTGCCCTGGGGCTTACCCTTAGGTTGGGGATATTTCTACGGTGGTTGGCGTTCACACTTGGACTAACGATAAGTTTAGCGACTTGGACATTGAGACTTAGAGACTGATTGCTTTAGTGACATGGATATTGCATTGATTACTGATCTGATACACTTTCTTTATCGTTACATGTACCGGTTATTTCATGCTCGCGTCATTACTCGATACTTACTACTTTATGTTTATCATCGTTGCACATTATATATGTATATATTGCTATTGTGTCGCTCTAACGACCTGAGTATGCATGCTCAGAATGAGAAGTGGACTTAGCTCGGATCAGGATCTGTCTTACCTCGAGAATACTGCGGACATCTAGATTAGCGACTTCGGCGCTATCCTTTCCTTTAACTCTATCTTGTTAGTTTTATATCTGTTTGATAGAATTAATGGCTGCATTTCTCATTACTTGTGCTATGATTACTGATTACCACGTAATGCTAGAAGCCGAAGTGTGACTACGACAGGATATTTCCTTGACCGTAGGAGTATGGCTGGCCTTGTCACCCCTTGTATTCCGTATTTTGGGGTGCGGGGCGTGACAATCGCCTTCCAACCGGGTCAGAAAACGTACACACTAGTCTAAACTGGAGTATCGATACCCAGTCTCGATACTCTTACGACTAGGGACATTTAAGGATGTACTTATTGACTACTCAGGCCCTACTAGTATGATCTCCATCATCGTCCTGGTAGTCAAGCAAAATCCTAGGGGTTTATCTTATGTCTAAACAATATGTGATAGTATATAAAACGCATCACATGAAAGATAAGACAAATCAGATAGCAGACAATCATATCAAGTGAGATTATTCTCTCATATAGGTCCTCCTTCAATTACAATAATTACCTTGAGTGCACCTATATCCAACACAAACAGAATAAATGGTCTTCACTGAATCCACCACCAAACCGCTCAAATAAAAGGGCGCACGACATAACTCGATCAGATCTTCATCATGGTTCATCTCCAAGCCCAAACAGAATGACTCATGCTGAGTTCAGATGGCTCATAGAGATGAAGATATTATGTCAACATAACTTCGAAGACGAATATGTCACACCATGATGTGACAAACTAGATCGCAACGAATATGACGACACATGCAGCACGCATAGCAACAAAGTCTCGAAGCAAATAACCAGAACTTCAATGATGAAGATCACAATTCAATGTGACAAATAAAATCATACCGAACACAATAAGGCCTACATGTGCTCTGTACGCCAATTGAGTCTCGAAACAAGTAAACAGAAGTATCTTGAAATATGCATGTTCAAACAATCGACAAGTCCTGAATGGAATTCTCTCCAGCTGATTTTACTCGAGCTACTAAATTTATGATTAACAGAAGGATGTGAAACACAAACGACTAATCTCCACTTCAGCTCGCATCCGATGAAGGTGATTATGCCTCGACAGAAACTTCGGTGATGAAACATGTCACATGATTAATGTGACAATCTAGAATCGCACCCAACGCAAGAACAAATGCGGCACCGAAAGGGTAAGATACTCCACCTTCAACCCAAATCCGCATGGTAACAGCGTTTCGAAGTAATAACATGTATCCATGACTTTAACAGAAGCCGATTCGAACTATGGGCACTAAAGTGGGGATATCTGCAGCAAAAGATGGAATTTTTTGAATATAACTCCATCAATGTATCTGAAACACCTTTTCTCGTTCACATGGGCACCAATCAACAAATTTGTTTACACATGCAAAGCACGTGTCTTTCTTCTCTCCATCATATCCCGAGCGTCTTCGAGATCTTACCGCATCAATAGCTGGGTCCGCCATAGCCATCCTCAAGCGCTAGCCATCTCACAGGCTATCACCGCCTCACCGGCGCCGCCACATTGCCGACACCACGAGGTGCGCCTATGGGCACTTGCAGCTGCGCCTATGCGCTCCTCCACACTAATGCCCTCTTGTGCCACTACGAGCCTCTCGGCTCTGCTGTTGCCCTCTCGCTCCTCCACTCCAATGCACTATCGCGCCGGTTCACTGCGCCTTTTGTGCCGCCGGTTCACCGTGCCTTTTGTGCCACCAAACCAATTTGAACCACTTTCATAGATCTAGCCAAGTCCGATTAGAACTTACCACCGGCTTTCCAACACCAAGATCGGACCACTTCCATGAGCTGGTACATGCGCACCCTCTGTCAATCGCTCCGATCTATGATGAATTTTAAACGAGATACTATCGATCTCATACGTCGCCCAAGTCTCTTATTTTTGGCATACGTACATGCCCTGAATCTATGAACTCGATTAATAGAATCAATCATAGCTCCAATACCAATTTGTTACGGACGATCGAGCTAAATATAAATAAATAAAACATAAAACTAGAGATAAGAATCAACACAGCGGAAAATGACACAAAGATTTTTACGTGGAAAACCCAAACAGGAAAAACCACGGGCACAACAGAGATTGTTTTTATTAATTCAGATTAGAAAGTTTACATAAAGGATAAAAAAATAAACTCCCGCCCTTACAGATCTCTCTCCAAAAAGAAAGAGATGACTCTCACAAACATTAGGGCTACATTGTAACGGCTCTCTCTTACTCGTACAATCAAGCCCTAGGTTATTGCTCCATATTTATAATCTATACAATGATGTTCAGAGATAATATTGATTTAATCAGGATTTATCTCTAAATAACTAACTAAATCTTATCTATGAACAAACAAACAAATATATATTTAAATATAAATATAACATATTAGTTAGGATTCAAAACATCCCAACATCTTCTATGGCGGAAATCATATCTTTCTTTTTAGTAATTTTGGTTTTTTTTTATTTTCCCTTTTTGTCGTCTTCGGCATCGTCATCGTCATGATTATAATATTATAATCGTGATTGTCATCTCCATGAAGCAACGACATTCATTTCTAACATCTCCACCTGTTACCAATACGACTATCATCACCATATTATTGCCTCCGTCGTTGCTATCAACGTTGCTAGCGCTTCTGCTTCTCCTGCCAGCACTACGGCCGTCATTGCCAAAAACCCTCTGCCTTCAATGCGTGACCACTATCATAATCTTTGGGAATTCAGTGATCTGCCATCTCGTTTGCGTGTCCAATGTAGGGTTCCTAGGCACACTTGTAAAGGTTCATAACGCATCAAACATGCACGAATAAAATTTTACATGTGCCGAACAACCCAAAGACAGGATCTTTGCTAGATAATTAGGGTTAAGCATACAAGATTACATCTTTTAAGATAAGTGTGAGGGATTACAACCTTTGTAGTCCGCTCCTTCGCTTCACAAGCTCCGAGTAGAAGTCCCTTCGCCGCGATCCACGATCTCCCGGACTCAAGAGAGGCTCCACGACTCGAACGATCCATGCTAGCTTGAAGTGTTCCAAATATCCGATGATCTATGTCGAAATATCAATAACTCAAGCTTTCTCACTCTAAAGAGATGAACACACTTATCTCATGGGCTAGATGAGATGAGGATGAGAGAGTAGTATTTATGCTTTCTTTTTAAATCATTTTCTCATAATTTATCATCACAAAATGAATTTCTAGTGAGCTCAAAATCAAGAGAGAAGAAGATGATAATGGAAATGATAATTTCTTTTGTGATGAATAGAAAGAAATGTATATGATTGATATATAAACCATGGTCAAGGATGAGTGGCTAATAGTTTGTAGAGAATAAACTAGAGTTAGGGTTTGGTTAGGTTAGAAATGAGTCATGAGATATTATCAACCATAATATCTTAACCAAGACAAAAGAAAAAGCTTCTAGAATGTGCAAGAAGAAGCTAACCCTAATCAAACCCCTAATCCCATTTAATCATCCTTAAACATGTTTAATAACAAATCATATCATGTCACAATAATATATATCACATATATATTATATATTTGCAACAAAAGAAAATAATACAATTAACATATATCACATATATATCAATGTATTAATCCGGTGAGAAAATGAAATAATAAAGCGAGCCAATATTAGATAATGTAATAATATATCATATATATTATTATGCATTAAATCATCGAATCAACACTTGATCCGACGATCCGGCTATATCGAATATAACCGACTAATATACCATGTACCGATTCATCGAATCAATACTTGATTTGATGTCCCGGTTCATATCTAAATATCACAAGAATATAATACGGTATCCTGCACATATCACATATGTGCCTCTACCCCATTTCGCCTGAGCCAAGAAACCTCTGTGTAGGACTCTAAAGAATCGTCAATACGCCGGTAGCAGGTGATGATCATATCAAACACCCACAAGCTGCAAGCGGTCAGCTAAACGTAACAGCCACCCAGGTATTGAGCGATCAGAAGATCAACAAGCTAGCTTGTGCGTTCTCCTGTGAATCCAATCAGTAACACTCCCGTACAGTCCGGTCTGTTCGTCTGATATGTCGCATATCAAGTCTAGGGGTGGTACACGTCAGACCCCAGTAACCGATAAGTCGTGTCGATGTGTGGCTCATAACAGGTCGAGAAACTACTAGTAACACTTACCAGTAAATCTCTATATCGGCCCTGGCCAGGGGCTTCCAGTTTTAGCCAATCGAACACAGCACAACATCAACTCGCTATACCGGGAGAGACGAATCCCCTCCTATCGCTCATTGCCTCCATGTGATTCGGGACTGTACCCAAAAGCCACCGTTTTGCACGCCCTCTTGGACGTGGTAAGGTGGAAATCAAAGCACAGTGGGAATCACACAAGACACTATGACGATCTCGGGTCTACAGACTACCCTGTACCAGTGTCACCGGAGAACTGCCATCTGACGTGTGGTATATCACCATCTGGGAGTTCTCGGCGAGTCCGTCCAGTGTACCCAGTCTCCATTGAGCACCCGTACTGTTAGTTATATGTATGCCCTAGAGGCCATTACTGTACATTGGATGTATATTGTAGTGGATGCTGGGACATATATAGGGAGGACTTTCTTGCTCGACATGATAGTATGCTATCTGGTTGCTCTTTACCTTAACGTGTATACTGATTGTCTCTCTGTTACATGTTGGTAAAGCCCTTAGGATGTGTACTTGACTACCTGGACTATGATGCGGATCATACTAGTGGGGACAGATAGTCCATAAGTACATCCTTCAAAGTCCCTAGTCGTGGGTATATCGAGACGGGGCATCGATATACCAGAGTAGACTAGCGTATACCTTCTCGACCCATACAGATGGGCGATGGATGATCCCATATCCATTGGTGTTTGACATCAGAGGAGATATACGGGTGCTCAGTGGAGACTGGGTACACTGGACGGACTCGCCGAGAACTCCCAGATGGTATTATACCTTACGTCAGATGGCAGTTCTCTGGTGACACTGGTACAGAGTAGTCTGTTGACCCGAGATCGTCATAGAGTCTTATGTGGTTCCCACTGTGCTTTGATTTCTACCTTACCACGGTCGTGATGAATAGCCAAACCCACACCCCTAGACCCCTACGAGTGCGGCGAGCAACCCTACCAATTCTAGAGTTAGGAGACCCGGACTCGACTCCTCGAGTTGGTCTCCCACTGGACTCCAGAACCCGGTTACTTGTGCCCTCCTCCTTGGGTCTATCCTAGTGCGGAAAAGTAAATAATATACAAAAGGTGACATCTTCCACAACCTGGAAGCGCCCCAATAAAAGAATATTACATCCAAGTTTTTACATGATTCTTCTGCTGCGATATCTGTGATGTGATCATGTGATGTTCTGTGATGGATACAGTATATAGTATATATGATATATTATATAGACGTTACTTATGTTTTACATCCGCGCTAGCCCTGCCCCGCTCTGCCGTTAGTTACCTAACCTAACGGTGCATGAGGGGACATCGAGGCGAATGTGGATGGCATAAGTGTACGTCGTATTTATCTGTGATGTTTAGGTAACTTAATTGATGGGACTTCATTAATGTGATTAATGAAATAAAAGAAACTTAAGATATTGTAGAATCGAATTTCAAAATAAAACAGGTAGCTTCAGTTCTTGCTTTGCACAGCGGTATATGTGATATATCCTGCACCTTATTCGATGAGGAAAGGACGGAGATCCCTTCACCGGGAGTGACTCCTTTAGCAATAACTGGCAGATGCTACACACCCGGTTTGTCTTTTGATTGCTTTTAAGAGTTCTGCTTTGCACAGTGATATATATGATATATCCCGCACCTCATTCGACGAGGAAAGGACCGAGGATCCCTTCACCGGGAGTGACTCCTTTAGCAAAACTAGAAAAGCCTAAAAAAAACATTCCATTTTTAAAATCATTTGATTCTACAACGATATCAAGTTCATTACGCAATAGGTTTTCAGAAAAACCTGTCGTAGCCCTCCGTCATTTCAGATAAGTGCTAGTTAGTATTCGTGCTACGTTTGTTGGCCTGCGTCAAGGCGTAGTGTGCGGTAGCTAACTAGTATTTATCTGCTTATGCATATGATGCAGATTGGATTAGGGTAGTCGTGCGACTTTGTTGGCCTGCGTCAAGGGTCGTGCGGGTGGGTTTAATTCAATCAGGAAATGACGGGTTGAACTTGACTAGCGCACTATGGTTTGTTGGCCTGCGTCAAGGTCATAGGACGCTAGGGGCAAAATCATCGGGAATTTCAAGTGTTGAATTTGCAATGAGATTGCATACCTTCTATGAGATAGTTGGATCCCGATACCCGCTGCGAGTAAGAGTTACTCCTGGGAGAGTTTTACACATTACAATTAGCCGATCAAGTAGGTGTCTAGAAAGGTGTTAACGAGGTTATGCCTCTGGGAAAACGAGGTTTACATTAATTAGGTTCGTGCGAAAGCACGGGGGACCTCCCTCAAAGTACCGACACTGGCCTGGCTGAAAGATTGGCGAACTTGTAGTGTGTAATTAATCCCGGCTAGTCTTTCCTTTTAGGGTTTGAAGGAAGATTTGATAAAAAGCAGTGGGAGCCATCCTGATTAGATAAAATAATAACCAATCTATTCTTGCAAGAGCGCACGCTAAGTGTTTTCTTCTCTCTCTCTCCAGGTAGCGACCATATCACGCCTTAATCAAGATAATAATACGGAATATTGACCGAACCCGCTTGTTATACTGAGCTGGGGAACGTTGGTCCCGCTCCAACTTATAATTGTTATAAGACAGAGCAGGAAATTGGGGATTGCCAGAATTCCCGTGCCGCCCAAACGAAGAGAGTGCATGCTGATGCATCATCTTCGGGTGTGTTCGTTACACAGAACTGTTTCTCTGTATCCTCTACGTCCTGGGTATGTGATACCAGATCAGGATCCCAGATATATAATCTGTTACATAGGGCTACAGAAAGGTAGAGAACTGAGAACGGGTGATAAGTTTCATGAGGCAGAAAACGGGGCAAGAGTTGCAGCCAAGTCTGTTGGTCACTGTCACCCTGTATTACCAATACATTGATTTTGAACGAATGCTATTAGATACCGAACTTGATATACAAAATCATATCTGTCTCTTTATTAGCAAAGAAACGATAAAATTTTGTATTGTTGGATAATGTTTTGAACATTTCCTATATCAAAAGTTGATTGGTTCAGGCACGTTATCTAAAAGCATTGATGTTCTAAATCAAACTACAGTTCTTTAGTATACGGAACACACACAAGAGGAAGAGTTCAGAAATGAACGGATCCTTCTTGAGGCATTGTAGACTAGGTCATATCAATGCGACCCGACTGGCTGAAGTTACATTTCAGATGCATATTTAAAACTGTTTGAATTTACATCTTGTGAAACTTGCCAGTCATGTCACAAAGATACGATGACCATAGCTCCGTTTACAGGAAACAGAGAAAGAGTTAGTGAACTCTTGGGATGATACATGTTGATGTATGCAAGGTCCCCTGTCTACACATGCCAAGACCGGTTCCTTATACCTCATTACATTCTCTGATAATCTCTCAAGATTCAGACATATGTTCCTGTTAAAACACAAGTCAGAACCTTTTATGATATTCACAGAATATAAGTTAGAAGTAGAGAACCAATACGGGTATAAGTATTATGTCCTTTGATGAGATCAAGGAGGAGAATACTTGAGCACGAAATTCTTGGACTTTTCTAAAGGAGAATGAGATTCTCTCTCAGCATTACTCCTCCGAATACACCATATCACGATGGTATATCAGGGCGGAGCAATCTCACCCTATATGATAAGGTGTGCTCTATGATGAGTACTACTGAGTTACCTATTTCCTTTTTGGGAGTTATGCACTTGAGAAGCTGCATACCTATTGAATAGGGTTCAAATCAAATCAGTTGCCTACCACTTCATATGTGATATGGAAAGGGAAGAGCCCATCTCTTAAGTTAGTTAAGATTTGGGGTTGTCCGGCCTATGTCTAAAAGCAAAATCCGGACAAGCTCGAGGCAAGATCTGTTATGTAGAACTGGAAATGTTCCAGCTATACAAACTACAGATGATGATTTGATAGAACCAAAGGATTCAATAGTTACCAACGAACCTCAGCCTCTCCGCCGATCTAGTAAGGTTTCTCACCCACCTGAGAGATACTTCGGTTTCTCTATGACAGTGGGAGCGAGGATGGCATCATGAGATGATGACCCAACTAGTTTCGAGAAGGCCATCGAGAGTAGGGACTCTGTAAGAATGGCTGGATGCTTAGTGATCGGAGATGGAATCCATGTACACCAAAAAAAGTATGGACTTTGGTTGCTATATCTGAAGGGTTAAATCCCCATCAGGAGCAAGTAAATCTTGAGAAGATTACTTGGTGTAGATGGAAAAGTTGAGACTTTCAAAGCTAGACTTGTTAAAGGTTTTCGTCATCAACCAGGCGTGGAAACCTTTTCAAGTATCTATGCTTAAGTCCATCCAGATCCTACTTACCACGGCCACATACCATGACTACGATATCTGGTGGTTGGGTGTCATGACTGCTTTTCTAAATGATATTTTGGAAGAGAGCGTCTATAAGTACACAGCCAGAGGGCTTCGTAGACAGTGGGAGTAGCGGAAACGTGTGCAAGATGCTTTATAGGATAAAACAGGCATCGCGGAGTTGGAACATCTGTTTTGATGATTTAGTCAAAGAGTTTGACATCATCAAAATGGTAGATGAACCTTGTATATACAAAAAGGTAGTAGGGAGTATGGTAATGATCCTCGTAGAGTACGTGGATGACATACTCTTGATAAGAAAGGAGTTTCCTATGCTACGCTCGGTCAATCTCCGCTTATCACAATGATTCTCCATAAAGGATCAAAGTTATACCTCCTAAATCCTGGGTTTTGGATCTATGAGATAGATCTAATTGGATGTTAGGATCCTCACTAGTTGCAGTGAGATGGTGTCCACCGATCCTGGGGAGAATCACTGAAAGGGTTCCAGGGTGATAACTACGACTGAAAGTCAGTCACAGGCATTGTCTTTACCCTCAGTAAAGGGACGGTATGTTGGAAGAGTTCCAAGCTCGATACCGTGGCATACTAGATGATAAAGGCTCGATACATCGCTACTTAAGATGCTACCAAAGAGGCAGTCTGGATGTATATTTGTTCATGAGATGAACTTCGTTCCTCCCATTGTGTGACAATGGAGTTGTGGCTTATGCCAAGGAACACCCGTCCCATCAGTGATCCAGACATATTCTAAAGCAGTGTCACCTGATCATGGAGATAGTTGATCTCCAGGGTGATCGAGGTTAGGAGAGCAGAGTAAGAGGACAACACGGCGGATCCACTCACAAAGGCCTTTTCCCAGAGAGAGACTTTTTATGGGATGGCTGAGTATGAGATACTACAACCACTGCTATCAGATGGCCCTAGTGCAAGTGGGAGATTGTTAGTTATATGTATGCCCTATAGGCCATTACTGTACATTGGATGTATATTGTAGTGGATGCTGGGACATATATAGAGAGAACTTTCTTGCTCGACATGATAGTATGCTATCTGGTTGCTCTTTACCTTAACGTGTATACCGATTGTCTCTCTGTTACATGTTGGTAAAGCCCTTAGGATGTGTACTTGACTACCTGGACTATGATGCGGATCATACTAGTGGGGACAGATAGTCCATAAGTACATCCTTCAAAGTCCCTAGTCGTGGGTATATCGAGACGGGGCATCGATATACCAGAGTAGACTAGCGTATACCTTCTCGACCCATACAGATGGGCGATGGATGATCCCATATCCATTGGTGTTTGACATCAGAGGAGATATACGGGTGCTCAGTGGAGACTGGGTACACTGGACGGACTCTCCGAGAACTCCCAGATGGTATTATACCTTACGTCAGATGGCAGTTCTCTGGTGACACTGGTACAGAGTAGTCTGTTGACCCGAGATCGTCATAGAGTCTTGTGTGGTTCCCACTGTGCTTTGATTTCTACCTTACCACGTCCAAGAGGGCGTGCAAAACGGTGGTTTTTGGGTACAGTCCCGAGTCACATGGAGGCAATGAGCGATAGGAGGGGATTCGTCTCTCCCGGTATAGGGGGGTTGATGTTGCGCTGTGTTCGATTGGCTATAACAGGAAATCCCTGGCCAGGGTTGCTGAGATTTACTGGTAAGTGTTACCAGTAGTTTCTCGAATTGTTATAGACCTCGTATCGACACGACTTATCAAGCTATTGGGGTCTGACGTTTACCACCCCTAGGCGAGATATGTGACATATCAGACGATCAGACCGGACTGTACAGTAAGTGTTACTGGTTGAATTCACAGGAGTATGAGCGGGCTTGCTCGTCGATCTTCTGATCGCTCAATACCCGGGTGGCCGTTACGTTTAGCAGACCGCTTGCGGCTTGTGGGTGTTTGATATGATCATCACCTGCTGCCGGAGTATTGACGAGTCTTTAGAGTCCTACACAGAGGTTTCCTGGCTCAAGCGAAACGAAATAGGAGCGCATATGAGATATGTGCGGGACCGAGAATAATGCGTGTATGTGATACCGTATTCTATTCTCGCGATGAATGTATCGAATGGTTATATGCGATATAACCTAGTTATCGAATCGAGGGTTGATTCGATAAGCCGATACATTGGATAGTAGTCGGTTATATGCGATATGACCGGATCGTTAAATCAAGTGTTGATTTAATGATTTAATGTATAATTATATATTTGATATATTACTTTGCATTAACTAATATTGGTTCACTTTAAATGGATTTTCTCGCTCGGATGTGCACATTGTATATTCGATATAGTTTTGTGCACTTGATTGTATCATGTTTGATGATACATGTTTACTTGTGTTTGTGTGAAG
This sequence comes from Agapanthus africanus, assembly GCA_030015575.1. NCBI lineage: Eukaryota > Viridiplantae > Streptophyta > Magnoliopsida > Asparagales > Amaryllidaceae > Agapanthus > Agapanthus africanus. The sequence goes on along the minus strand of JASDDO010000019.1, from coordinate 425,689,419 downwards.
ATTGAACCATGGTTATATGAATGGTTAGGGTTATGATTATTTATTCATTCACTTATTTATTTATCCATTTCTTTTTGGAAAATAATTTGCATAAAGAGAAAAATGGTGGCTTTCTTTGTTCTTTCTTGAAGCTTCATGAAGACTTTGACCAAGTGACCATTTTGTCTCATGCTTAACCCTAACCATTCCACTCAACCATGATTCATTCTCTACACTTGACCATGGTTATATTATGATAAGTGTTCATATTATTTTCTTTGAGGATAATACTTATCATGATATATACTTCATCTTCTTCTTCTTCTTCACTTGAAGAAAACCTTTCTTCATCAATGGTGATTGATGAAAATGAGTGAGAAATCCAATTCTAAAGTCTACCCACTTCCTATTTCTTCATCCTCTACCTCTTGCCAAGTAGTAGAGTGTGTTTCCTTCACAAGTTTTCTTGACTTGGTGAAGTTGGAGCTTGATCTAGCGATGCCTCGACGTAGATCATCTTCAGCACGTCGTCGATGACCTAGCCCGCTTCTTCTCCGATGAAGCCGACGCTAGAGCCCGGGATTGCATGAGGACAGCTGTTCAGACCATAATATTGCATTTATCATTCCCCTATTCTTATCCTTTTTATAAATAAACAGGTACTCTTGACGCACCTTTGCTGCATATTACAGGATACAGGTTTCTGGAGCAAATACAGTGAAAAAGACACAAAACAACAGAAAAAGGGACTTTTGACCGACAAGCAGACCGATACTAGTCACGCCCAGTTCACATAGGTGCAAGGCAACGAATGTCAAGGTGAAACGGTTAAAAAGCCCAAGACAAGTCTTCACTGAAGATCTGGAGAAGACCCAAAAGCCCAACAGAGAAAGTACATATAAAAATCCAGAGCCCAAGAACCATTGAAGAAACCCCAGAAGTCTGAAAGCCCAAGTCCACAGTTTGGCCGCGGATCCGCGGCCAAACCCAGCCTGGCGCCGCGGATCCGCGGCCATCAAGCGCCCATGTCGGTGGAAAATCTCTGGGTTGTTGCGTCGGTGCAGATGTTAGGATTTAACGTGGGCAAATCTGTAATTTTGCATGTGCGAGAGTCTGTAGCCCTAGGTTTCCTATTTTCCTATAAATTGTAATCTTAGATCTAAAAATTGTATGTCTCTTTTCAATAAATAAAATTCAGAAATTCTGGAAGTGACATTCAGATCTGTTCTTTATCGCTTGGAGGGAGCCATCACCATTAGTAAGTGTTTTTCTTTTATTCTTTTAATGTTATTTCATCCCCTAATGAGCGAGTAGTCTCCTCGCTTGTTAGGGTTAGCCTTAGGGAAAGGGTTGAGAGATGAGATCTCTCACCCCTTTCAATGCCATATTAAACTAACCCATTAAGAACTCCATGCATGCGCGCACAACCGCTCCCTGCGGCACCCTACCCCTCGAGGTAACGGTGAACCGCAGTATAAAGGGCCGGTTGCGCGCGTTTTCCATGGGGGTTAGGGTAATTAACGATAAAGGAAGGATACGAATCTAGAGGAAGAAAACATCTTCCCAAAAGAGTCGTACCCACTTTATCGATAATTACTATAACACCTAATGGATCTAAAATACGGCATTGAAAGCGGTGAGGAAACATCAATCTCCAAAACTTCCTCTAAGCCTAACCCTAGCAAGAATTTAAATTAGATTAATTAAGTTTTAGATCTAGATTTTTATAAAACCAAAACGACAAATAGAATCAACTCGTTAAGACACACTAAAGGAATTTACCCGTCTCTGTGGATCGACCCGCACTCACCGGCTAGCTGCGAAGCGACGCCGTTTCTTGATTGCGGTAATTATATTTTTGATCGTAAAATCTCTACCAATCAACAGCGGAGAGGACTTCATCATGGAGCCAAGAAGGTGGAGGACCGGATCTACAAAGGTTGTATTTCCGTATTCTTATAGTTAAGTGTTAACTAGTTTGTTTTTCGCCTAGAATTCTAGTTAACGAACCGTATTAGGGTTTCTTGGCACCCGTTAAAATTTGAAATTGGCATGGTTGATGCCTTGTGAGACATCTTGAGAGTGCCTAGGAACCCTACACGTACACCATCTCTGATGTCAAACGCCGATGGATATGGGATCATCCATCGCCCATCATATGGGTCAAGATGCGTATACGCTAGTCTACTCTGGTGTATCGATGCCCTGTCTCGATATACCCTCGACTAGGAACAGTTATAGGATGTACTCATCGACTACCATGGCCCTACTAGTATGATCTCATCATAGTCCCAGTAGTCGAGTACAGATCCTAAGGGCTTTATCAACATGTGAGAGAAAAACAGTAAACCAATACAAGTCAACATGTTAAGATAAAGTGAAACCAAATAGCATACTATCATGACGAGCAGGAAAGTCATCTCTATATATATACAAGCATCCATTATAATATACATCATATGTACAACAATGGCCTCTAGGGTATATACATAACTAACAATTTCCCACTTGCACTAAGGCCAGCTGCTGTAGTATCCCATACCTAGCATCCCGAATAATCTCTCAAACTGTATCTGGGGAATAGCCTTCGTGAATGGATCCGCAGTGTTATCCTTCGTATCTACTCTCCTGACTTCGATCTCCCGGCGATCAACTATCTCCCTGATCAGGTAATACCGCCTCAGAATATGTCTGGACTTCTGATGGGATCTGGGTTCCTTGGCCAAAGCCACAGCTCCATTGTTATCGCAATACAGAGGTATTGGATGCTCAATGGAAGGAACCACACCAAGTTCACTAATGAACTTCTTCATCCAGACAGCCTCTTTGGCAGCATCGTTGGCAGCGATGTATTCAGCCTCCATCGTCGAGTCTGCAACGGTATCCTGTTTGGAACTCTTCCAACATACCGCCCCTCCATTGAGGGTAAAGACAAATCCCGAGTGCGACTTAGAGTCGTCCTTATCACTTTGGAAGCTGGAATCGGTAAAGGACTCCACCTGGAGTTCTCCGTTACCATACACCAATAACATCTCCTTAGTCCTTCGCAAGTACTTGAGAATGTTCTTCACAGCTGTCCAGTGACTCTCTCCAGGATCTGCTTGATACCGACTCACTACACTTAGTGAGTATGCTACATCGAGTCTGGTACATAGCATCCCATACATGATAGAGCCTACTGCCGAAGCATAGGGTATCCCTTGCATGCGAGCTCTCTCCAAATCAGTCTTGGGAGACATCTCTTTGGAGAGAGTGAGTCCAGAGATCGTGGGTTGGTTCCCACGCTTGGATTCTTCCATACTAAACCTCTTTAGTATGGTGTCAATGTACCTGGATTGGGACAATCCCATTATCCTTTTAGATCTATCTCTATAGATCATGATTCCCAATATGCAGGAGGCATCACCTAGATCTTTCATTGAGAATCTCTGTGATAAGAAGAGCTTGACTGATTGCAGCATAGGAATATCATTTCCTATCAAGAGTATGTCATCCACGTACAATACGAGGAAGACAACCTTACCCTCTGCTACCTTCTTATAGATACAAGGTTCATCTATATTTTTGATGAAGTCAAACTCTTTGACTACAACATCAAAACAGATGTTCCAACTCCGCGATACTTGCTTTAACCTATAAATGGATTTAAGCAGCTTGCACACCTTTCCGCTGCTCCCACTATCTACGAAGCCTTATGGCTGAGTCATGTACACGCTCTCTTCTAAATCACCGTTTAGAAAGGCGGTCTTAATATCCATTTGCCAGATTTCGTAGTCATGGTATGCAGCAATGGCAAGTAAGATCCGGATGGACTTAAGCATAGCCACTGGAGAAAAGGTTTCGTCATAATCCACACCTGGTCGTTGACGAAATCCCTTTGCTACAAGTCTAGCTTTGAAAGTCTCAACTTTTCCATCTACACCAAATTTCCTTTTAAAAATCCACTTGCTCCCAATGGGTTTTACCCCTTCAGGAGCATTTTCCAAAATCCATACTTTATTGGTGTACATGGATTCCATCTCAGATCGCATTGCATCCAGCCATTTCACAGAGTCACCACTTGTGATGGCCTGCTCGAAACTAGTCGGGTCATCATCTTCCATGATGCAATCCTCGCTTCCACCATCAATGAGAAAACCGTAGTATCTCTCAGGTGGATGAGAAACCCTGCTAGATCGGCGGAGAGGCCGAAGTTCGTCGGGTACTACTGAATCCTCTGGTTCTACTAAATCTTCAGTTGCAATTTGTGTTTCTGGAACCTCTTCCAGCTCTACCTCTTTGCCACTAATTTCTTTTGCAAGAAATTCATTTTCTAAAAAGATGGCATATTGAGAAACAAACACTTTTTGTTCCTCGGCGTGATAGAAAATATATCCTTGAGAATTCTTAGGATATCCCACAAATTTGCAAAGAACTGATCGTGCCTCGAGTTTGTCTGGATTTTGTCTTTTGACATAGGCCGGACAACCCCATATCTTAACTCGTTTAAAATATGGTCTCTTCCCACTCCATATCTCATATGGTGTGGTAGGTACAGATTTAGACGGAACTAGATTCAATATGTATATGGCTGTCTCAAGCGCATACCCCCAAAAGGAAATAGATAACTCAGCATCGCTCATCATAGATCGCACCATATCTAATAGGGTTCGATTCCTTCGTTCCGATACACCGTTGTGCTGTGGTGTATAAGGAGGAGTAAGCTGAGAGAGAATCCCATTCTCTTTTAGATAATCTAGGAACTCACTGCTTAAGTATTCACCTCCTCGATCAGATCGAAGAATCTTAATACTTTTGCCCGTTTGGTTCTCTACTTCGTGCTTATATTCTCTGAATTTCTCAAAAGCTTCAGACTTGTGTTTCATCAGAAACACATGTCCGTATCTAGAGAGATCGTCAGTGAATGTAATGAAGTAGGAAGAACCATTCCTGGCATGCGTAGACATGGGACCACATACATCACTATGTATTAGTCCTAAGAGTTCAGTAACTCTTTCTCCGTGTCCACTAAACGGAGCTTTGGTCATTTTTCCTTTGAGACATGAATAGCAAGTATCATAAGATGATAATTCGAACGGATTCAAATAACCATCCTTATGTAATTTAGCCAGTCGTGTCGCATTGATATGACCAAGTCTACAATGCCACAAGTAGGATTCGTTCATATCTGAACTTTTCCTCTTGTGTGTGTTTTGTATATTCAGGACTGTATTCTGATTCAGAATGAATATGCCATTATGTAACGAGCCTGATGCAATCAACTTTTGATCTAGGAATATGTTCATAACATTATTCTTTACTACAAAATTATATCCTTCTTTACTTAATAAAGAAACTGATATAATATTGCACATCATGTTCGGTATATAATAGCACTCATTTAGAATCAGTGTATTACGATTTGGTAATACAAGGTGATATTCGCCAACTGCTTTGGCTACAATACTTGCACCGTTCCCTACTTGAACGGAATGATCACCTTTTCCCAGTTCTCTACCTTTGCGTAGCCCATGTAACAATTTACATATATGGGATCCTGATCCGGTATCTAATACCCAGGACGTAGGGTGAACTGAGAAACAGTTCTCAATAACTAACACACCCGAAGAAGATGCATCAACATGCATGTTCTTTTGGGCGGCGTGAGAATCCAGATATTCTCCTGTTTCCTGTTCTGTCTTATAACTTTTATAAGAAAGAACGGGTCCAACGTTCCCTTGCTCAGTACAATAATCGGGTTCAGTCAATACATCCATATTATTATCTTGATTATGGCCTGACATGGTCGCTACCTGGAGAGAGAGAGAAGAAAACACTTTAGCGTATGCTCTTGCAAGATTATATTGGTTATTATCTTATCTAATCAGGATGTTTCCCACTGTTTTTATCAAATCTACCTTCAAACCCTAAAAGGTAAGATTAGCCGGGATTAATTACACCCTACAATTTCGTCAATCTTTCAGCCAGATCAGTGTCGGTACTTTGAGGGAGGTTTCCCGTGCTTTCGTACGGACCTAATTAAAGTAAACCTCATTTTTCCAGGGGCGTAACCCCATTAACACTTTTCTAGACACCTACTTGATTGGCTAATTGTCCTGTGTAAAACTCTCCCAGGAGTAACTCTTACTCGCAGTGGGTATCGGGATCCAACTATCTCATAGAAGGTATGCAATCTCATTGCGAATTTCAACACTTGAAATTCCCGATAATATTTTGCCCCTAGCGATATATGACCTTAACTAAGTCAACAAACCATAAATCGCAAGTCAAGTTCAACCCGTCATTTCCCGATTGAATTCAACCCACCCGTACGACCCTTAACTGAGTCAACAAGGCCGTATGAATACCCTAATCCAATCACATCTCATGTTTTAGCAGATAAACATTACTTAGCTACCGTACACTATGCCTTAACTAAGTCAACAAACATAGCACGGATACTAAATAATATTTATCTGAAATGATGGAGGGCTACGCAGGTTTTTCAGAAAACCCTGAGCGTAATGAACTTGATATTGTCGTAGAATCGAGTAGTTTTTGAAAAAGGGGTGTTTTTGAGGCTTTTCTTAGTTTCGCTAAAGGGGTCACTCCCGGTGAAGGGATCGTCGGCCCTTTCCTCATCGAATAAGGTGCAGGATATATCATATATACCGCTGTGCAAAGCAAAACTCTAAAAGCAATCAAAAGACAAACCGAGTTTTGTAGCATCTGCCAGTTTCGCTAAAGAGGTCACTCCCGGTGAAGGGATCTCGGCTCTTTTCTCATCGAATAAGGTGCAGGGCATATCATATATACCGCTGTGCAAAGCAAAACTCTAAAAGCAATCAAAAGACAAACCGAGTTTTGTAGCATCTGCCAGTTTCGCTAAAGAGGTCACTCCCGGTGAAGGGATCTCGGCTCTTTCCTCATCGAATAAGATGCAGGGCATATCATATATACCGCTGTGCAAAGCAAAACTGTAGCTATCCTTTTTATAAATTTTTGATTCTACAACATCTTTAGGTTTCTTTTCTTTTTATTAATCTCATTAATAAAATCCCATCAGCTTATGCTTCCTAAGCATCACAGAAGAAACGAAAGCAATAATATTTATATATCAGCATATATATATAGTATAAGCATTCGTCTCAGGCAGTAATATGATCTCATCACAGAACATTGCAGCAGAAGAACATATATGAAATATTGGATATACTAGGACGTCCGTGTTTTCAATATGAGCCTGTATAAAACACGGATTCCACGGTCGCGACGAATAGCCAAACCCACATCCCAAGACCCCTACGAGAGCGGCAAGTAACACTGCCAATTCTAGGGTTAGGAGACCCGGTCTCGACTCCTCGAGATGGCCTCCCACTGGACCCTAGAACCCGGTTACTTGTGCTCCCCTCCTTGGGTCTACCTTATGCGGAAAAGTAAATAATATACAACGGTGACATCATCCGCAACATGGAAGTGCCCCAATAAAAGAATATTACATATAAATGAATTTTACATGAATGAAAATAAAAACCCTCATCTCACATAAAAACCCCGGCTATTCAGAACGCGACGATCCAATATAATATGTTACAGCAACACATAATATCACATATCATCAACGTTAGTAAATATGCGCATCCCAATTGTCGTTGACATATAGCAACGAAACCGGCGATATCACATATTACACTTACGGTCACAGAAAAGAAAGTGTAAAACTACAACATTTGGAATCCACAATCACTTTAGACATCGTAAATCCGAAATATCACATATTTCGCATTTCATGCCTAACTCTATGAATTCCACATATTGTATCACATTCCAGATAAATAGACAGTATTAAACTTTTCGAACAGATAATCAAATACCCAAAATTTCCTAAAATGCTCAACACTTGAGCGGAGTTCAAATAATCCCAGAATATGTCACAGTACCAGTGATCCAGCCGTAGAAGGGTCAAGCCAACGCCTCATATGTGGCACGCCGTACTGCCCCAAACCCAAAGGTTCAAAAGGCAGTTCAATACGGTCACATAATCGAGTTAAGGTTTGTTGTCTTCTAGAGGGTCCACCGCTTATCTTGTACAATTTTTCCGAAAGATTTAAACCCGATAAAAATTCAACACTTGAAACTTTGCCGTGCCGGAAAAAAGTGAGTTAATGATATCCGTTCAAATAGTTTAACAGTTTCTAAATATCCGGAAATAATAACGAATTTAAATTTTCCGATCGAATCTACGATTACAAAATAAACCCCAGAATCTTCAACACTTGAACCACTTTAAAAATACCCAGAAGCATCAACAAGCACCTACGGATATTACCATGAAGCCACGTGTCACAATCCCATAAATCGGTCGCGGAACCGCCGCGGGAAGCAGGTTCCCGCCGCGGTTCCGCCGCGGTTTAGTGGACTTGTGGGCCCGTGTTTCATGGTAATTCTTAGAATTCCCTGCTGATTTTTTTAGGTATTTTTAATTCAGAAAAATCCCAGATTTTGAAAAATTTCCAGAGAGGGGGTTATTTTCGTCGGTTCGGGTTCGATCGGAGTTTTAACTTCGTAAACACGTCGCCTAATGCTCTAGCTAGGCTCTGATACCACTGTAGGGTTCCTAGGCACACTTGTGAAGGTTCATAACGCATCAAACATGCACGAATAAAATTTTACATGTGCCGAACAACCCAAAGACAGGATCTTTGCTAGATAATTAGGGTTAAGCATACAAGATTACATCTTTTAAGCTAAGTGTGAGGGATTACAACCTTTGTAGTCCTCTCCTTCGCTTCACAAGCTCCGAGTAGAAGTCCCTTCGCCGTGATCCACGATCTCCCGGACTCAAGAGAGGCTCCACGACTCGAACGATCCATGCTAGCTTGAAGTGTTCCAAATCTCCGATGATCTACGTCGAAGTATCAATAACTCAAGCTTTCTCATTCTAAAGAGATGAACACACTTATCTCATGGGCTAGATGAGATGAGGATGAGAGAGTAGTATTTATGCTTTCTTTTTAAATCATTTTCTCATAATTTATCATCACAAAATGAATTTCTAGTGAGCTCAAAATCAAGAGAGAAGAAGATGATAATGGAAATGATAATTTCTTTTGTGATGAATAGAAAGAAATGTATATGATTGATATATAAACCATGGTCAAGAATGAGTGGCTAATAGTTTGTAGAGAATAAACTAGAGTTAGGGTTTGGTTAGGTTAGAAATGAGTCATGAGATATTATCAACCATAATATCTTAACCAAGACAAAAGAAAAAGCTTCTAGAATGTGTAAGAAGAAGCTAACCCTAATCAAACCCCTAATCCCATTTAATCATCCTTAAACATGTTTAATAACAAATCATATCATGTCACAATAATATATATCACATATATATTATATATTTGCAACAAAAGAAAATAATACAATTAACATATATCGCATATATATCAATGTATTAATCCGGTGAGAAAATGAAATAATAAAGCGAGCCAATATTAGATAATGTAATAATATATCATATATATTATTATACATTAAATTATCGAATCAACACTTGATCCGACGATCCGGCTATATCGAATATAACCGACTAATATACCATGTACCGATTCATCGAATCAACACTTGATTTGATGTCCCGGTTCATATCTAAATATCGCAAGAATATAATACGGTATCCTGCACATATCACATATGTGCCTCTACTCCGTTTCGCCTGAGACAAGAAACCTCTGTGTAGGACTCTAAAGAATCGTTAATACGCCGGTAGCAGGTGATGATCATATCAAACACCCACAAGCTGCAAGCGGTCAGCTAAACGTAACAGCCACTCAGGTATTGAGCGATCAGAAAATTAACAAGCTAGCCTGTACGTTCTCCTGTGAATCCAATCAGTAACACTCCCGTACAGTCCGGTCTGTTCGTCTGATATGTCGCATATCAAGTCTAGGGGTGGTACACGTCAGACCCCAGTAACCGATAAGTCGTGTCGATGTGTGGCTCATAACGGGTCGAGAAACTACTAGTAACACTTACCAGTAAATCTCTATATCGGCCCTGACCAGGGACTTCCAGTTATAGCCAATCGAACACAGCACAACATCAACTCCCTATACCGGGAGAGACGAATCCCCTCCTATCGCTCATTGCCTCCATGTGATTCGGGACTGTACCCAAAAGCCACCGTTTTGCACGCCCTCTTGGACGTGGTAAGGTGGAAATCAAAGCACAGTGGGAATCACACAAGACACTATGACGATCTCGGGTTTACAGACTACCCTGTACCAGTGTCACCGGAGAATTGCCATCTGACGTGTGGTATATCACCATCTGGGAGTTCTCGGCGAGTCCGTCCAGTGTACCCAGTCTCCACTGAGCACCCGTACACCATCTCTGATGTCAAACACCGATGGATATGGGATCATCCATCGCCCATCATATGGGTCAAGATGCGTATACGCCAGTCTACTCTGGTGTATCGATACCCTGTCTCGATATACCCTCGACTAGGAACAGTTATAGGATGTACTCATCGACTACCATGGCCCCACTAGTATGATCTCATCATAGTCCCAGTAGTCGAGTACAGATCCTAAGGGCTTTATCAACATGTGAGAGAAAAACAGTAAACCAATACAAGTCAACATGTTAAGATAAAGTGAAACCAAATAGCATACTATCATGACGAGCAGGAAAGTCATCTCTATATATATCCAAGCATCCATTATAATATACATCATATGTACAATAATGGCCTCTAGGGCATATACATAACTAACATCCAATATGCCGTATGAACACCCACCTATCGGTTCCACCATCCTTTTGACCACATCATTGGTGTCACCAATGTTATCATCCTTTTTAATATTGGAAAACGTGCACTAAACAGATTGAAAATTTCATCAATCTGCAAAAAATAATGAAGAGCATTTTGGTTTTCTCATCAAAATCACGGAAAACGCTAAGCCCTAACATTTAAAAAAGAGTATTTACCATAAACTACCATGTTATTTGACCCTTTTTACAAGAAACCATCCGTGGTTTTTCTATTAGCAAAAAACTAGTATGCATAAAAAACCACAGGATTGGGATGATTTTCCACGTTTTATTTTTAACTACTCAAAATTGGAATATTCATAAAAAAACCACCATATGTTTTTATTGTTTTAACAAAAAATTATCATAAAGTATGTGCACTGTTAGCGACAAACCATCGTATAAGGGGTTTTGTGTTAACAATGCATACTTTGGGATGATTTTCCACTATCCGAAAAACCACAGGATGGTTTTTCGGATCAAGCCAAAGGATAGCTGTCGGTAAATACCCCAAAAAAACAAAACCCATTTCAATCCCAAGGGAAATACTAAGAATCAAGTTGAAAAGACCCCTTGGATTTAGGACGCAAGCATATTTCCCAAAATAAAACCAAAGCAGTGGGCCCGTTTAAGCCGCAAACTTCAGAAGGAAAATGTATGAAAATAAAGGAGAAATAATATTTATATATCTATCGATAGAACAGAGAACAAAAGGAAGAGGCACCAACCAAGAGAAAGCAGCGAAACCCTAATAATAAAAATCGATACAGCAGCAGCCCCCTTCTTGAATCTCCCTCTCTCTCATGATTCCAAATCTCGTCACCATCATCTTCGTCGTCGCCGTCGCCGTCGCCGCTGAGAAATCTATCCCAAGTCCCCAAACGAGTCCGATCGCGGGCCAATTCGGTTAATTCTGATGGTCAAACCCTTCTCTTTGGCCAGAATCCTCACCCCTTGCTTGAATCCCTTCGCGAATGTCGGGGAGAGTCAAGACCGGCTCTTGTGGTGCGAGGATCTAGGGCATCATGCTGCGGGCGAGTTCTCGATGGCGGTGGTTCAGGCGAATAGCTTGTTGGAGGATGGGAGCCAGATTGAATCGGGGCCTTTGAGTTCGGATTTCTCGGGGGTTGGGCCGAATGGGACCTTTGTTGGGGTTTATGATGGGCATGGGGGGCCTGAGACCTCGCGATACATTGGAGAGAATTTGTTTCGGCATCTTCAAAGTATGTATTGTTTTTCGTTGATTAATTAGGGTTTAGTGATCTTCTTGTTTTATTGACCTGTTTTTGTGATTTAAAGTGTTAATTGGAGTTCTTGGGAACCGATATGGGAAAAAAGATCTATACTTTGGATTGTAATTAGCCTGTTCTTTACAAAATTTATCATCAGAAAACTAAGGATCCAAGGGTTGAGTTCTGGTGAATAGGTTGTTGGAGTATATGAGGCAGTTTCTGAGTGATTGTTCCAAGTAATTTAGATAAGCCTTCTTACGGCCAGCCAATTAGAACTTCAAGATGGGACTAAAGCATTTAGAACTCAGACTGTCTCTGTCGAATTTTCGTAGGACTAGGAGCTTTTCTGTATGGAAATATGGAACTATTGGAACGAAAATGGGAACTAAAACTAAAAATTTAGTTTAAGTGTTGATGATGGAATCCTATTTTATTCATTCCATGACTACTTAATTTCTTGTATCTAATTAGTGATGTAAATTAATAATCATAAAATGATATGAATGATGCTATCCAATGTTGTAATTCACATATTCATTCTTTTTTCAGCTGGCGAATGCATGATGCACAAAAGATCTTAAGTTGAATAATTGTATTGCACGGCTGCATACATAAATGTATTTTTACTTTAAATTATATTTAAAAATCCTTAAAAATTGAGAACGCAGAAGGAAATTATGTTGATGGTAGTAGGGACAGGAATAAAGCTGGAAATTTACAAAGTGAATGCTGAATTGTGCATTGGGTTTTGGGTATCATGTGAGTTATATGCATCAAATTATATGGCCAATCAACCATATTTTAGGCATAGCGCAAATTGTGCAGTCATTTGGCCTATATATACTATTCGATGTGGTTAATGGTCGAAGTCATTTAAACACATATTGCTCGACCTTTTAAACCTTGCTTTAAAACTTTGGTGCTATCAATGCATGATTAGTAATAATGTTTAATATCATTAATACAACATATTACTAATTATTTGTTATAGATTAAAGGTTTTCTTTATTTTTAACCTCTTAAACTTTCATATTTACTTGGTTTACCTACATTTTAAATGTCAGATATCGATATCGTGCCAGTCCAAAGATTTTGATATTGGATATTGAAGAAATTTCGGTGATATTTCTAAATATTGGATTCTACAGTTTTGTATTATACATGCCATTGATATACCTTATGTTTTGACCAAAATATCATCATTATAACTTAATATAAAAATGTCGGTTAAAATCGAGAAGATCAAAATCAAAGAAAAGAGATAGGAAAAGGGTCAAAATCGAAGTCAGGAGGATCACTGATCGAGAAAGGGTTTGCAGTTAATGTCGTGGGCTTCAAGTCTAAAAGGAATCGAAGTCTAAATCCTTGAATATCTTAAGCTCATGAGGAAGAGGAAGAAGTCTGAGGACGAAATCGAAGGTTTTTTTTTAAGACCGAAGTTGAAAGATCAACTATTGCAATTGCCTTCTTTTAGGAATTGAGTCACTTTTGAGCTCTGAATAGATTTGAGAGAGAACATAGGATTAATTTTACAACAGATCGGGTATGTTTTATGACCTGAAACCCACAAAAAAACCCATAATATTTACGGTAAGTATAGTGAACTTTCAGTTGATATATATAAATTTTGTCGATGTACCAAAATATCGGCCAATATGCCAAAATTTCAGCCGATATATTCTAAATTTTGAAAAAAAAATTAATAATTTGGCAATTTTGTGTCCATTACTCCGCAAAACCGAAATTCCGACGTCATATATCAGATGTGTAGACGACCATTGACGGACACTGAGTTTAACCCCCCCTCCAAACTCATTAGTTAGCATCCCACAACTTTTAAGTTGCTCCGTGTAGACTCTTAACAAACAAAATTGATATCTTTTTGAAACTTCTATAGAAACTAATGCAAATGGTTAAATTAGTGCATTAGAGTTAAATTTAGAATAATAGAAAAGAAATTATGGAATTTTTGGATCATTTGAGATGTAGATGGAATCATGGAAAGAAATTGATAGGATTTAAGCATTTTTGATGTTAGCTTTATGATTTGAGAGAGATTATAAGGTTTTGGAGGTAGAAAGTGAGCTTGAAGTTGGAATTTGGGAGTTTAGGGTTTTGGAGGTAGAAAATTGGAGAACTTGAAGAATGATAGTTGGGTTTGAAGGTTTTGAATTAGAAGCTGAGAAATTGAAGATGGAATCGTTTTATGGTTTAGGGTTTTTAAAGTAAAAAATGAAAGGATCTAAAGAATAGTTTATGGTGTTGGAATATGGAATATGAGGAATTAAAGATGGATTTAAAGGGTGTTGTGGCTTAGGATTTTGGATGTGAAATATGAGGAATTGAAGATTGAGTCGTTGGGTATTAGAGTTTTGGAAGTGGAAGATGAAAAATTGAGAATAAAATAGTTTTATTGGTTTTAGGATTTTGGATGTTGAAATATGGGGTTTTGGGTTTCATATGCAATGAAAGAATTTGAAAAATGGCCGTTATGTTTTAGCAGTTATAGATGGTAAATTGAGAATTTGAAATTTTGAAATTTAGGGTTTTTGGATTTTGAAGCCAAAAGACGAGATTATGATTTAATTAATGATGTCTTATATGGTTTTATGATAATTAACAGAATTATGATGGATGGAAAACACCTCGGGGGTGGGGAGTGACAGGGGTTGGAAGGCCTAAGGGTTAAGAAGTGACTTATAAGTATTGGGGATGTCAGGTAAATATTGATTAGGTAATTAGTGATGGGGGGGTTTAGGTAGTTATGAATATTGGGGGGCTAAAACTAAAATCTTAACTAAAATAATATCGTCAATGCCATCTTCAAAATCTTAACTACTAATATAGGCTAATAAAATAAGAAATAAAGATTTTTGAAATTAAATAGTAATCTAATATAATCAACAGAGTTAAGAAGATTAATGCTAGATATTTTTTGCTTTGATATGAGAAAAATATAAGGAATATGAGAACATAAGAGGAGCTCGGCAATAATTTTTTATGATCAAATTGGAAGGTTTTATCTTATATATATAATGTAGTTAAAACAAAAAATGGCATATTAGACCCATCAATTCTAGTTTACTAATGACTAACACAAAAAATTTAAAGTTGCACATCCACTTTTAATTGAGTAACGTGAATGTTTTTAGGTTAAAGTTCACTAAACTCCCAATACGTTTGTCCAAATTCCAGAAAACTACCAGAGAGTTTGATATACACAAAAAACTATCATATGTAACGGTCAATGGCTACGGGTTAAGCATGCATGTAAAATGACCATTTGCGCTTTTAAATAAGCATAGTTAATTAAATTATTAATTAATATTATTAAATTATTAATTAATATTAAAATTTTCATTTGGTCGGGTCGGGCTCGGGAGGAGGATGGTCAGAGGAGATGAGGGGGAGATAAGGGGCAAGGGGGAGACATGAGGAGGTGAGGAAGGATGTGGTGTGCTCGGGCAGGGGAGGAAGGGGCTGTGGCGTCGGTAGAGGACGGGAGGAGGGGGAGGTCAGGGCAAAGGTTAGGGTTAGAGGAGGGGGAGAGGCTGTATGGAGGAGAGGGGGGAGAGAGGGCGGCGGCGGCGGAGATGGGTTAGAGTTTAGAGTTTTTGCCAAATTAGTTAGGGTTAGGGTGAAGGAAAATGAGGGTAATTTAGAAAATTTTATATTTTTTGCTAACGTGGCAGTTGGCTGACGTGGCAATGATGTGACACTAACGGTGATGACGTGTCACCGTTAGAAATGATAGTTTTTTGCGTCTATCAAACTTTTTGGTAGTTTTCTGGAATTTGGGCAAACATATTGGGAGTTTAGTGAACTTTAGCCTTTTTTAGTACCCCAATAAGTTCTAGCTATTTGTTCCAATCCACCAATACCACCTTGTTTTTAAAAAAATGAACTATTCTTACATTTCTTCATGCAGTCTTTGCTAAATTTGAATTGGATAAGTTTTGGCCTCATAGAGATTTTAATTTTTTTTACTCTAGTGTTTCTCTTTTGATTTTCTAGTGTTCCTGTAAACATCCCTTCTTAAAATCAAATTAAGCACACACTTCAATAACTTCCATGCATGCACATAATCTTCTTCTCCTTTAAAGATTCAAATTCTTTCTTCCTCACCTTCCTTCTATGAACTCTTGTTTCTTAAAGTTTTCCCCACGAACCCTTGTAGCCTACACGATCAGTTTTATAATAGAAAAAGTGACGGATAGATTGAAGCCTTCGTCTCCTTCAGTTTCCTTGTTTATCTACCTCCAGCTTCCATAATTGCTTTTCTGATTTTACCCTTTCGACGAGAGATTGTCTGTCTTACTCAGTAGCTTTTACTAGAAAAGGAGTTTTGGTTGTGAAGAAGAGCATAACTGCCAAAAAAAACTACATCTTTTGAGCAGAAGAGGGTATTTAACCCTTTTTCGCATATATAACCTAGTTAAAAGTGTTCTGGTGGAGCAATCCCCAAGATCTTGGTAGTTATAAAGAAATAATGACCTTTTGGGTTCATAAAGATTAACACCTTGGGGATTACATGGAAAATCCTTGTGTTTACATTAGATTGTTCTAACTTTCTAATGATTTTTAAGCATCATCAAGAAAGATTTTGTTACCAAAGATAAAATCATTTTAATTTTGTCTGTTAAATAATAGAATTGAACTATGCAAAATTTTAATTTTATACGTTATCGACATATTGTTTCCTTAGCTATATTTCCCATTGATTTAGAGTTTGTGGGGTTACAGGATTCACATCAGAACAACGAGGCATGTCAGGTGATGTTATACACAAAGCATTCCTAGCCACAGAAGAGGGTTTTCTGTCAGTTGTGAGGAAAGAATTTCAGATCAAACCTCAAATTGCAGCGGTTGGATCATGTTGTTTGGTGGGTGTTATTTGTGGTGGGATGCTATACATTGCAAATGCTGGAGATTCTCGGGCTGTGCTAGGAAGATTTGAAAGAGACCTTAGAGAAGTTATTGCTGTGCAATTGTCGGCAGAGCATAATGCATGTCATGAAACTGTTAGAGATGAACTAAGGCTGCTTCATCCTGATGATTCGAAGATTGTGGTTCTAAAGCACAAGGTTTGGCGTGTTAAGGGCATTATACAGGTATATATCAGTCGTCATTTCTAGTTTTATGTTCATATCCTTTACTGAAGAAGAATTTTACTAGACGCACATCGGATATTTCATGTCTTATACTAAAATCGCTCTGCGAAAACTTCTCTCTATATGACATGAGAGAGAACTGTTTCGGGGTGTGGATGCGCCCATGGGTTGGGGTGGACTGTTTTTATTTCTAAAATGTATACCATGTTATCCGACTGCAATGAGGTCTGCATCCCACTTTTACGATGTATACATGCCCCCCACCCCCACCCCCCGGCCATATTATCAGACTGTAAACATCTACTGGGATGCATCTGATGTATCTTGCAAGTCAACTTTCTATTTGTGAACAAATCAAGTGTGTACACTTATAACTATCTTCTGGAATCTGATTCAGTATTTAGGGTGGTATCAATTGATATGATGTGGTAGAAAATGGTGTGCCACTTGAGCTGTTCCCCCTTTGGAGTTGTAATATGTGTCAAGTTTATGACGGGTAGTTTGTTTTACCTACGAAAGAATATACCACCCAATTTTATTTTTTTGGGATACATCTCTTAAATCCAACAATTATCTTCTGATTATTCTCTGTATGGACGCAACAAGTGCAGAATTCGTGTGCTAGATAGTATGTGCGTGCGCGCGCGCACATGCTTGCGTGCACATGTGCTAGAGGGTTAAGCTTTCAGTGCGCCATAGCCTCTAGTAACCTTATGACATAACGAGCATATTGCATTATTGTTCTTACCTGTTTTCAACAGCTTATAAAATGGTTTTGATGTTAGAACTTGGGTAGTGCAACTATCTACAATAGGCAGGCACATTTCTCTCCCCCCTCTCTGTGACTAGCCCCCAACCCCAACCCCAACCCCAACCACATACGATATATATATATATATATATATATATATATATATATAATGGAGGAAAGAGGTCATAGGAGGGAATTTCCTCCTATGGCCATAGGAGGGAATTCCCTCCTATGGCATCTTTCCTCCATTATTCTCTCTCTCTCTCTCTCTCTCTCTCTCTCTCTCTCTCTATATATATATATATATATATATATATATATATATATATATATATATATATATATATTCACGTATTTAATTTATCAATAGTGTCCTCTGTGATGAACAACAATTTCCCTATTTATTTTCTGTGCGTTATAGCAAAATGGAATGATCAGTGAGTACAAGTTATTAGGTATCATATATAAAATGCAGCACTGTAAGGAATCTTGTGGTTTATACTATTTTCATATTACAGACATATTCTAGTGTTGTGACATTGATATTATATTTAACACCTACTTGTCTTCCTGCAGGTTTCTAGGGCCATTGGGGATGCATATTTGAAACAAACCGAGTTCAACCGGGAGCCTCTATTCTCAAGGTTTCGGCTGCCTGAGCCCTTTTATAAATCTATCCTTAGTGCTGAACCATCAATAGTGACACACAAACTTTGCCCTCAAGATCAGTTTCTAATATTTGCATCTGATGGCCTATGGGAGCACCTAACCAATCAAGAGGCTGTAGAAATAGTTCAGAATCATCCTTGTAATGTAAGTGAATTATTAGACCTCTTTGTCTTGAATAATTAGACATCTGTGTCTCTCTTTCATCAACTGAAGCATATAAGCACATATCGGATCCACATGGGTCCCCGGGGGTTCAATTGACCCCACTGAAATTTGGTTCCATGGATGCTAATGAGAGGTTTCAGCTTTGAGGAAGGCTTTTCAGCATAGGAGAATAAGGCTTTTCAGCTTTGAATAAAGAGATTTGACCCACTAAACCATACCCAATGTATTTTTGACCCCATTGAACCATAATCCTGCCTCCGCCACTGTATAAGCACGCATGCAATATATCAAATCTGATCATGAAAAAATAAAACCAAATAAAATGTCTACCAAAATATTTAAGCATCTCAAACAGGCTATTATCCCAGGACATCTACTTTATTTCCCTGTTTATATTAGATATGTTACCTAGTGGTTTAATCATTTTACCGGCTTTTGGTGTAGATATTTCTGTCGTGTTTTTAACTTCCTGAAAATAATTGGAAATCATGTTTAGTTGTGTTCGCTACTGAAGTTAATTTGCCAATGGTAGAGATCTTTATCCAAGAGCTAGATTTCTCCATGTGTGTGTGGTATGGGTGTGTTTTTGAATAATTAAAAAAGAGGGTCTAGAAGGCTTTTTCGTTAGGTGGCGTCAAAAATCTAAATCCTCCACGGTTTTTTCTGACGATCGGCACCTATCATCATCATCTTTATCATGTAGGATGTGGGTATACCAAATTTCATGTAATTCCACCACCTTTTTATCGTTGATTTAGTAATGCAAAAAGTTTTGTTGATAAACTATTAATTTTGCACAAACTAAATCAACGGTGAAAAAGTGATGGAATCAATTGAAATTTGGTGTAGGCAGATCTTACATGATAATGATGATGATGAGTGCCGATCGTCGAAAAAATCATGGAGGGTGTATTTTTTTGACGCCATCGGAGGAAATTCCCTCATACGGCACATTTCCTCTCTCTATATATATATATTCCCACGATCGGCACCCATCACTTTCATCTTTACACCAAATTGAATGTTATTCCATCACTTTTTCACCGTTGATTTAGTGGGTGCAAAATTAAAAGTTTATCCACAATAGAACTTTTTACATTGCTAATCCAACGGTGAAAAAGTGGTGGAATGACATGAAATTTGGTGTATCCACATCTTACATGATAAAGGTGATGATAGGTGCCGATCGTCGAAAAAAATCGTGGAGGATATAGATCTTTGACGCTACCTAACGAAAAGCCTTTTAGAGCCTCTTTTCTTCATTATATATATATATATATATATAGGAAAGGTGGGAATTTCCTCTTATGGCATCGGAAAAACACTCCACGATCTTTTTCGACGATCGGCACCCATCGTCTTCATCTTTATCATCTAAAATGTGGATACACCATATTTCATGAGATTCCACTACTTTTTCACCGTTGGATTAGCAATGTAAAAAGTTCTATTGTCAGTAAACCGTTAATTTTGCACCCATGATGGACGCCGATTGACGAAAAAAATCATAGAGGATATAGATTTTTTACGCCATCTAATGAAAAAAGCCTTTTAGGGTCTCTTTTCTTCATTATTATATATATAGTACGGATCCTAGGAGACGGGTTCGTGTTTTTAAAAACAAACCTGAATGATGGTCGTTAGATCTTGTGTTTTTAATCAACGGTTAAAATTAATTCAGTTTATTAAATCGTTAATAGATGGAAGGTAAATCTTCCACTGCCAAATATTTTAGAAAAAAAATTAAGAGAAACATCAAATCGTTTAGTATTTACCTACACAATATTACAAAATATTTGGCAGTGGAATATTTACCTTCCATCTACTAACGATTTAATAAACGGAATTAATTTTAACCGTTGATTAAAAACACAAGATCTAACGGTCCCCATTCAGGTTCGTGTTTTAAAAAACGCGAACCCGCCTCATAGGATCCGTACTCTCTCTCTCTCTCTCTCTATATATATATATATATATATATATATATATATATATATTCTCATTACTCATCATTTTCAAATTTCAATGGTAAATTTTTCGCCACGAATGTTTTACCTTTTTTTTCAGTTAGTAGTATCCAAGGTTTTAAATATTGGAAACGTATCGGAGAAATGCTTTGTATAGCGGATGTCGTCGAAGGTATCGTCATATCGGGCGACATTATATCAATTTCATCGTATCGCTAGAGGTCCCAAAGCGATATATCGTTCGATATGACCAATATTTGATTTCTTGGTAATATCTTTTATAGACAACTACCCAATCCTTCTGCGGTTTAATCAGATATTGGTTTCTTTAAAACCTGTGCAGGGGATTGCCAGAAGGCTAATCAAAATAGCCTTACAAGAGGCAGCAAAGAAAAGAGAGATGAGGTATTCTGACCTAAAAAAGATCGATCGAGGGATCCGTAGACACTTCCACGATGATATAACCGTTGTAGTTTTGTTTCTAGATCACACTTTGATCAGTAAGAATCCCAACCATGGCCCTTTGCTATCTCTAAAAGGCCGCGGAGTTCCTGTTCAATCAATTTCGCAGTCTTAGGGTTGGGAGATGAGAAAGCTATGATACTGTGTATAAAAGAAAGCAACACTCAAGTCTGCAGCATTCTTCCTACTGCAATTGTAAATGTCTTGGTGAAAATATAATTAGGATGTGCTAGGAAGAGGGGATTTACTCGAGTTTAACCAAACTTTTATAACCAAAGCAAATATATGTTGTATTTTTATTTTTTGATGAATATTATATGTTATAAGTTGTTTGTGAATATCCTCCTGATTATTGATTTTGAAGTTTTAATGTAGTTGCTGAGCTCTCCTGTGCTGGAACTGTTGGTTACATTACAAATGCAGATGCGGTTTCCTCTGACTATAAAAGTTTTATCTCTGACATTTCGTGACGTTTCGTTGGCGCTGATGATTGAGCAAGGCCTAAATTGTTGGATCCTTATAGATAGGAAGATAGGGAAATCGTTGACCATTCAAGACTTGATTGGAATCTCCTACATGGGTAGTGCTCTTTTGAAAACCGGGAACTCACGATTTTCAATATTTTAACGATCCGATTCGTTCAAGTTGATCATCCTATCCTCAAATATATATATGCATCGATGGATGCGGGTGCAGAAATGAAAATAATGCAACATTATCTCCATCCGATGTATATATACTACAGGTCTTTAAATCTTTTGATTTTTCAGACACGTGTATTTGAGGGCAGGATGATCGGCTTGAACGGATCGGATCGTTAAAATATGTCGTAGATCGGAAATTTCCGTTTTTTTAAAACGTGGACCGGTTTGCAATGAATCACTCCTCTTTCGTATATGCTTCAATTCTCCTAAAGGGTTTTAATTTTTTGGCGAAAAGGTGAAGAAATAAGTGTTTGTTCAATAACCCTGGAGGCTTTCACTCAGACACGTCTTCCTTCGGGATTGTTTAGAGCTCCTTTCCCATCAATAGGTACTCCCACCCGTCGTCCACACGACCTATGGTAAGATCATCGGTTCATTCAATTTTCAAGGACTTCCAAACACGCATATTAACTATGGCTGGAGATGTGAGAGAGAATGGATGGCTTAAGGATTTTTTTAGAAATCGAATGGATTCGGTCTTGTACGTCTTGTCTTGCACATAAGCGAGCAAGATATACAACAGTTTGACATGATTACAGCTACGGCTTTATTCACTGAACCATCAATAGATAGCTCGATATACGGTCTCTTAAGTTAGCTCACATAGTTAATATATCTCTAATGGCGCAGAAAAATTTCTGTTTATAATCATATGTTACATGTTCATCACCACCTTGGAGCAAATAATCAACCAAAAGCTTTCGCCAATTGCTCGCAAAGATCTGGGCATCGCACAAAAGATAATTTAATGAAAGCTTACGAATTCGAGAGAAGTAAGAACACTAGATGCCGGTACACAGTCAAAGAAATCGCTAGAAGCAAGGTTATGAACTTGCATAATTAGCAGCGATTCTTCAAGCAAATAGAGCACCTGCAATGTCAGGCCTCTCATTTGATGTCGATAACAGCCGCATTCCGCATCCTAAGACAGAATATAAATCATCAATGCTAACAATTTTCTGTAGCCACCATAACAACAGAAGGCGTCGTTTCTTACCAAGGATTAGCCTTGCCGTTGGCTTCAGATAACGTATTAGAAATGCCTGAAAACCTTACATGTCAAGATAAAATTAGCAACACTGCATTTGATTAAGTCTATGATGTAGAATGAACCAAGGCAGCAAGAAAGATTTGGTGAAAATTTATAATTTATTTCTCTTTTAAGATAAAATTTAAATATTTTAGGTTTTTAGTACCAAAAAAAAAGTAGTTTTGGTAAGGTAAGGATGGGTTTTATTCTAGCTTAGTTAGTTTGGAAGTATTAGATGTTATTTCCTTTTGAGATATTTGAGGCTTAGTAAATTTAGGTTTGCTTTAATAGGTTCCATAGTAACATTTTCATTTTTTAAGAAAGACTATAATTTATTATTTTGAGTACATCTTTACTTTTGATAGATTTCAAGTTGTATGTGAATTCGAATAGAATGGTGGATTTGCTGAAGCCTTTATGGATTTGAGTCGCTCGTGGTAGCTAGCATCTCTTCATCTTATCGATGATCGTTTCGGCCATCATCAACCTCCGTCTCGTCAGGTGGTAATGGTATGAGAGCTACCATAAACTGAGGCATTACCGTCCCATTAGGTCGGATCCTCTAAAGCTTTGGGTACAGTTAATAACCTCCCCCCTATTTTGGCCGGGGACAAATTTTGAAAGGGGGACGGTTTTAACTGACCCCATACATTTGGGGAAGGTTATGACCATCCCCCACTTCTAAACCGCAACATGAGGACTTCGGTTTTGGGCACGTTCAAAAAGTGGCCAATTTTTTCCCCCTTTCTATTTGTTGTATTTTGTCCATCCTGTTTTATGGAACATATATTCAAAATATTAACAAATGCCAACACTATATAAACATACATAGCAAGCACATATATAAACAGTAAATATAAAAAACATCAACAAATTATAACCCTGAGCAACCGAACACATCATCAAGAATATCAACACATCCAATATCAACAATAACGAAATTCTGAAACAAGCAGTCTCTGCTATCAAAACTATCACAAATCTCGACCATCACCTGACCTAGGAGCAGGACGCAAGAATGATGTAGAGGGTCAAATATGCCGGATGCCACGAATCAAGACATCTCCGACATCCATCGCAAGAACCCTTCACGCTCAGTTTGTATTGAGTGATTAAATGCTTGTGCAAGTTTGTATTGATATAGTGCATGCATTTGTAAGTTTTGGTAATGATTTAGCGCCCGTGCAAACTAGCGAAGATACTCGAGTGCATGTTTATATTTCAAGTGACTCCGGAAAACAAAGATCTCACCAAGTACAAGAAAAATCAAAGCTTTAAAATAACAAAATTAAATTAAAATTTTAGGATGGTTAGGTTATTTATTTAATGCTAAAACTAAGATCCGAAATCTTTTTTTCCCCATAACGCACCCAGAGTGCTAGTATGATTAAAGAGAACTCAGGATATACATGTATCAAAGTAACTCCGAATCAAAAATAAAATAGCAACTTAAAATAGAGACAAGAAAGACCCAAAATATTTCAAAATCAAATAATTCCAGAATTTATTCATTCATTCATTCATCTCAATTCATACAACTTAATTTATGACGATAATTAACTCATGGTTTTTTAAAAAAAAATACAAGTAAAATTAGTTTCCTAAAGAGCTCTGGAAAATGATAAATGCAATATTGATTGGAGAGAACTGAATGGAGATGCATTTCAATCTGATACCAGATATGAACATTTATTATTACTAAACAAACAAACATCTAAATAATTTCTTGTCGCTGATTACAAAAGCTCCAAAGTCTACAAATCACAGCTAATCTGAAGAAAGTTGTGGAGGGAAAAACTGCATGGCTTGAACAAAGAAAGAGATTGATAGGGAGTTCCCACATTTAAACAAGACCGTTTTTCTTGAATTCGGATCCCATCTCTTCATTCAGTGCACCTGTTAAATCTGAAACATAGGGATTGTAACAAGCAAGTGAATATAAGAAACTGGCCAAATAGTTTATTATCAAAAGCATAATATCATGAATGTTGATAATGCTAGAGTTTTGTTAATGTAACAAACAATTTTATGATTTAATCCAATTTAAGAATCGGTTAGTCTTAATTGTCTTTTCCACTACACCAAATTAAGAGGGTTGAGGGCTATTATTTTATATTCTAACATGCCTGTAGAGGTCGAGAGTCTGGGCTTTTATGCAGCGGTATTTTCTTTTAAATTAATCCGCTTAAAAATAAACGCCCAGTGAGATTCAAACCTGACTTGCTAAAGAATTAGCTCAATGTCTCTTCCACTGACTAAAACTTTGAAGTTGTGATGAGAATTGAGAGAATATAGTTTATATTCTAACATGTTCCCGTATGTCAACGGCTCTTTGAGCCGAAATCTGGGCTTTTACACAATGGTATTTTTTTATATCAATTAATACATATTTAATACGCGCACAGTTAAACCCGGGTTGCTCTGATACCATGTTAAATATCTTTTTCAATGTACATAGACTCCAAAATTATAATAAGAGTTGAGCATTATTATTTAGAAAATTTTTACCCTCATTTCATATTTAATTAGGAAAATCGACCCCACATTGCTTGCCACGTCATAATCTGGTGCTAATTATGCTAGGCTCAGATTAATTTCTTTTTCTTAATTTTAATTGAAAATTAGGGTTAGCAACCGCTAAGCCCGGTTTCTAATTTTAATTGAAAACTGGCGCTTCCAACCCCGATTAACAATGTTAAATTTCTTTATCTTAATTTTCATGACATTTAAATTGGCTTTTCCTCAATTTAATATAGGATAAACTATACTAAACACAACATATTTTTCTGAGTTTTTGAGATAATACCATTGAACTTTAAAAATACTATAAAACCCCATTGAAGGGCATTTTCGTAAAAATAATGAAAGGCATTTTTGTCTAAAAGTGCCATATTCCGTTCATTTTGAGTCTATTCAATTTATCCAACATTTGGGGTTATTCAGTCTAATTGTGGGTTGTACGAGTTAATCAAACTAACGATTTTAGACAACATTTGATAGTTCAAGAGGGTTTTATTATGGCATTTTTAAAATTTAATAGTGTTATCTCAAAAACCTCAAAAGGTGAATGGTGATTAGTAAAGCTTACCCTTTAATATACTATGTATCTTTGCGTGCTTAAAAATTGCATTGCTTCCATGGTGAATGGCTAAAGGCATGGCATCATTGAGAAAAAGACTTGAATTGTATATGTATATATGACGAGCTGCGGCTTAAGTAGCTCCATAGAAACTTTAATTTGCAATTAATAGATTTAATATATAGAGTGGTCAAATAAGCTGGCAACTGTGTAGAGCTAGACAATACCTTGCTATAAAGCCATTAAACCCAAATCGAAAGAAGATAGATTAGTTATTTAAGTTCTAGTAATGCAAGTTATGCTCATGCAAAAATCCATTATACTAGAAAAAGGTTCCAGGCTAAGGTAAAATGACAACATTACCTATGTTTATGTTAGCATATCTGTTTTGATTATTATGCTAAGAACATAAACAATCAACAAGTATCAAGGACGGCTCCGAAAGATAAGATATTATTATCACTATTTCAGGGCTTATTATGAAAGTAGATCTATTTCTTTTTTATATATTGATATATGCAATCCCTTCCGTGATTCAATCTGACCTTTTATGTACATATAGCTTGTTTTACTTATATTGTTGGTTGAATACAACGATTTGCGGCTATGATTTGAGCCAATTCATGAATTATACGAGTACGTCTTCAAGTTTTGTTAAATTAGACACTCTTTTTTGTTTTTTCTTAGCTTGTTTTGTTCGTAGGTGGTTTAAGTTTTGAAAGATGATGTAAAAAACTTGAGATTTAGAAACCGGGAGTCGTCATTCCCGGTTCTTAAATTACATTCACGAAAAAATTAATCTGGCGCAATTAGAGCGAGATTATGACATGACAAGGTTTGAGGTCAATTTTCAATATAAAAAATTTCAAGGTCGATTTTCCTAACTAAATATTAAAAGAGAATTTGTAAATAAAAATCGACCTTACTATTTTATCTTCCAATATTTAGTTTACATTATTTGGTTGGGAAGTTAAATTTTAAAGAATTTCAATCCTTCCACTTAAATCCACCGTTGCCGGTCCCAAGTCCTGATGAAAAAGGGTGAGAGTTGTGGTAGGCTTGTGACAGCCAACGTAAAACTTTGTTACATTCTATGACATAAAACATAATAAGAATATCGTTGGGGTGTCCCCTATTCAGCGGCGCGCTATATCGGATCTCGAGTGTAGTGTTAAGTATGCAAGGATTTTCAGACCATCATCCGGAAACAGCGCGCTACATCGAACCCCGGATGTAGTGACAAATAAATAAGGGTTTCATAGAATCCGTCTAGCTTCTTGAAACATAGGTTCTCTTACGGGTAGACCGACAGAATTAGTGGAGGTGATGATTAGAAAGAAAGTTGGTATTATGTGTTTGCAAAAACTAAGTGGGTAGGTGAAAAGAATAGAGTCAGAGCCTTAGGGTTATATGCTTTGCTATACGGGTAGAGATAAAAATCGTAATGGAGTAGGCGTAATCATAGATAGACGGTTTCTTGAGAATGTAGTTGAGATTAGGTGAAAAAGTGATAGGATTCTACCGGTTAGAAGTAAAGACTGCTATTAAATTCAAGAGAGATTCTTATAAAAGCAGAGATGCGGAGAGATTTGAGAAGTATAAAATGACTAAAAAGGAAGTTAAGTAATTTATTCGGGAAGCTAAAACTAATGTCTACAAAGAGGTGTACGAGAAGTTGGACACTAGGGAGACTGAAAATGATATATACAGGATTTCTCAAATGCGGAGAAGGAAGACCAAAAACTTATGTGTGGTGAAGTGTGTCAAAGATGAATATCAGAAGGTTTCAGTTCGAGATGAGAATATCAAGAAAAGATGGAGAGATTATTTTGACAAATTGTTTAATGAGAGTTTTACTAAGAATATGGATGAACTTGTTATTCAATCTCAAGATATAAACCGTGATTTCATACGGAAAATAAGAATACATGAGGTTAAAGGGTTTGAAGAGAATGGAATCAAGAAAAGCGGTTGGTCTAGAAGGGATTCCTATAGAGATTTGGAGATACTCAAAAGAGATAGACGTTAAATGGTTGACAGATCTGTTTAATAAGATTTAGCAGACCAAAAATATGTCAAATGAGTGGAAGAAAAGTACCCTTGTACCTATCTATAAGAACACGTGTGGCATTCAAAGTTGCTCAAACTACCGTGGAATAAAACTTATGTAACACACCATGAAGATTTGGGAGAGAGTGATTGAACACAGGCTAAGAAAGGATGTTATGATAACTGAGAACCAGTTTAGGTTCATGTCTGGAAGATCAACGACAGATACTATTCATTTTCTTCCTCAATTTGTCGAGCGTTTTCAAGAGGGGAGAAGAAATTTGCATATGATATTTATTGACTAAGAGAAAATGTACGACAAGATACCTAGAGGTATTATTGGGAACAATGATGAAGAAGGGGGCTCCAGTAAAGTACATTGACATAATCAAGGACATGTACGATGGAGTAGTGGCAAATGTCAGAACTTGCGGCGGCCGAGTGATTTTTCAATTACAATTGGTTTATATCAAGAATCTGCATTATAAGTCTATTACTGTTTACCATCGTGATGGATGAGCTTACTAGAACTATTAAAAATAAGGTATCTTGGTGTATGCTATTTATTGATGATATTATTCTAATAAATGGGATGAAAACAGGGGTTAATGCCAAATTGGAGTTATGGAGGTAAACGTTGGAATCTCGAGGGTTCAGATTGAGCAGGTCCAAGACAGTATATATGCATTGCAAATTTAGCAAACAAAGAAGTCGAGACCACGATGGTATAACACTGGATGAGCAAGAGATATCACCGAACGATCAGTTTAGATATCTAGGTTCTATCATCCAAGAGGACGGGAAGATCAATAGCAATGTCACTCAAAGGATCCAAGCTGGTTGGTTGAAATGGAGTGCAACTGGAATTTTGCAGATCGCAACTTTTCGTTCAGGTTGAAAGGAAAGTTTTATCGGAGCGCTATTCAGCATGTCTTATTATATGGTACAAAATATTGGGTTTCTAAGAAACATCATACACAGAAGATACACGTAGCGGAGATGCGCATGCTTCGTTGAATGTGTGGTAACACTAGAAAAGATAAGATGCAAAATGTGGATATTCATGCAAAAGTTGGTGTAGGCCATGTGGAGAAGATGCAAGAAAACCGGCTAAGATGGTTTGGTCATGTGCGATGCAGACCTAAGCATCGGTTCGATGAATGGATACTCTCAATATAAGCAATGTTAAAAGGGCGAAAGGGAGACCGAAGAAAACATGGATGGAGGTGATACGAAAAGATATGGTTGCCAAAGGCCTCAATGAAAGTATATCGTTCAATAGGAGTGAGTGGAGGCGGAGGATTTATGTGCTGGACCCGGCGTGATTCTTATGTTGGTTCATGTAACCTACCTCCATATGCTTGGGATAAAAGGCTCGGTGGTGGTTGTTGTTCAATCCTTCCACTTTGTTAGATGTCATTTAAATTCTATCTGATAAATAAGAATATTAGACGACGACAACATGCCTTTATCCTAAATTTTTGGGGTTGGTGTAAATCTGTTTGTTCCATTCTGCTATTCTAAAGGCCATTTCCTTAGTTAAATTAGCAAATGACATATCATTAGCTGCCTCTATCCATGTTTGTTCAAGTCTACCCCTAGCTCTCAATTAGGAGTTTGCAAAAGTATTATTTCAAGCTTCAATATAAAAAAAACATGTAATTTCCTATACCTATAAGTTTCAAAAGGAAAAATACATCATCCATTTCAAAATAGGAGCGAGACGCGAGTTTCCCCAAAAAAAGAGTCAAGATTTTTGGAATGCACATTGAGAATAGAAGGCAACAGGTCATGGAAAAAAAGATACTCCCTTGATAGAACTTTACTCTTCAATTTGAGAGTTCACTTGTGAGTGTCACAAGAGACGAAAACAACAACGGAACTATTGCACATGAGTATTTTCTGTGAATTGGAATTTACACTCGTTCTTGTAGTGAATTCCATTTCACATTTGTTTAATAAATTGGTGAATTATATTCTCCTAGGAATTAAATTTTTCTTTACTCCAACCAACCAAACAGTGAATATGTTGATAAAAAATAGCATTTTGTGAAATTCTATTTGTTGTAACCAAGCGGATTCGAAGCTCATAGATACTTGGCAATATACGAAAGGATTTCATGGGCTGGCGTAGGGGTGGTAATTGAACGAGCCAGCTCGGGTTCGATTAAGGTTCGGCTCGGTATCAGCTCGTTCAAATTCGGTTTATTTATTAACGAGCCGGACATGAGCCAGAAAACTTGGCTCGTTAATTAAACGAGCCGGACTCGAGCTCAGCCAGGCTCGTTCGGTATTGACTCGGGTTCGGCTGGGTTACACAGTTTGAAAAAAAACAGTAATATGTAATATATAGCAGATTCTATACAACTCTCAGAACACTTAATTCAATTAAATGACAGTATATAAAGTGTACTGAGATAAATATAAAACCCAGCACTTAGACCCATTCAATACCCTAGATGTTAATGTTTTTTAATTTTTCCATATCTCAAAACCCTGAGTTTTAAGCATTATTGTTAATTATGTTTTTTTCTTGGAAGATACTATTAATATGAGTAAATGAGCTGAAAACGAGCCGAGCTCTAAATGAGCTCAGTTGAGCTCGGCTCGTGAACTCGACTCGTTTAGTTAATGGGCCACAAATGAACCGAACATGAGCTGGGCATGTTTAATCGAGCCGGACTCGAGCCGAGCATCTCTAGCTCGATTAACTAAACGAGCCGGACTTGGGCCGACAAAAAGAACCACGAGCCGGACTCGAACCGAGCTTGGCTAGCTCGAGTTCGGCTCGTTTACACCCCTAGGCTGGCGCTATACCGCAGACCCACTTCCTGCGGTGTGCAGACCTAAGTGGGAGGTGGTGGGGCCCACCCAGCTAAAAACATTTGCACCCCCTCCCCCCTTTACCCCCATTGGGTCTGCATGCTGCTGGCAGGGCCTGCTGTATGTGGCAGGCCCAGTTAATCCTATATGAAAACTATGCATATTAGCAAGTACCTTTCAAAACACATTTATTTGGAGATCCACAAGCTCCGGATCAAAAGATTTAACTTCCTTCTCCTTGCCAGTTTCGAACAAAGGTGCATCAAGCTTAGGAGGATTCTGAGGAAAAAAGAAAACACAAATCTCACTTTAGGGAAGTAGTACTAATCATATAACAGATCAGAAATTTCAAAAATAAAATACAATAAATTACATCACCCCCTTCTATATACCTCATCCAGCACATATACCTGCCAACTGGCATATTAGCAGTGACAGTACACTCCTAGAATTTGTTGATTGAGGGGTCACAAAGATGAGACCAACTCCCAGGGTGTCAGGTGCTAATTATCGAGATGAGGTTTTAACTGAGCATGTGTGTGTGAAGAATAGTATACACATTGAACACTAAAAATGAATATGACCTTACTCATATCATAGATCCTGCCAAGTTTTTTTTGTGTGTATGAAAAGAAATGTAGAATTTAGTATTTCGGTACAATCACCAAGTGTTGCATTAAAGAAGTAAGAACCGCACCGTGGACCGAACAAGAGCCCAGTTGATGCCTTGGAAAAATGTATGTTGCTTAATCTCGTTCGTGCCTTCACAGGAACCCAGCCTGTTTTTCGGATCTCTATGCAACAGGCGGTACATTAAGTGCCTTGCAGGGAGGCTTACCTGCAAGGAGAGAATAAACAATTAACAATAAGTTGGTTGTATTCATATGATGTCAAAACTACTCCATTCAAATGATTCGAACTTAACAAGTTATCTGGGGTCAATAATAATAAGTTAAAAATAAGAGCAGATGATGACTAAACTTGCTCTATCTTGGTTACCACTTTACACAAAAGCTTAAGCTAGTAAGTGCTGGGTCAACAATTGCTATACACATTACATGTAATTGTATTTTTCTTCACAACAAAATTATATAATTGTATTGTATGGTTGTAATCTGGTGTTTTCTGATATTTCTAATAGTCCAGAACACTTAATCTAGACTTCCAATTTCCACTTGGTTCAGGTCCTCATCCAGAATTAGTACACAACTGTAGATTCACTTTCTGATCATATTATATGATATGATCATTGTTCCCCAATGAACAAAGGTTTTCTTCCAATGTAATAGCAACAACAGAAATGACTCAATGTTAAATCAAACTGTTCTGATGTGGAACATATGGCGGGTTAGCTCAGATGACAGCTTGGCAAGATTAGGATGAGGGTACCACCATGTCTTTTGCATTGAGAGACAGTAAAAAAGTGAACTATAAAAATCCACATCTCATGTGAACGTAAACACCGAAGTCTTGATCAGAGACTCACCGAAATGTTTCCTGGAAATTTGAGGTCCTTATGGAGAACATTAGCAAATGTTTTTTGCCTTGTTTTCCCTCTGAATGGCGTATATCCATAGAGCATTTCATACAGAAGAATACCTACCATTTATTGTTTTAGTATGAATTAGGACATCATAAAATTAAGAGACAAAAATAACTGCAAATTGAAAATGATAAGAAATGCAAGACGAGATTTTCTACGATCAGAATATCAGTATAGATTTAGGTTCAGCACTTGACAAGTAATCATTCAATAAGCAAAGTGTAAAGCGTAAAGAATAAACCAAAACCATCAACCTTAAACAAAGTGCAGAGTAAGCTTCGGTGAGATTAATTTTATCCATAACGTTGTAGCTTTTAAGATTACATATTGTTCCTGGTTGTATGTTTTCAATCTTACAGTGTGCATTAAACCTAATATTTTCACACACACACACACACACACACACACACACACACACACACACACACGTCTCTGAGGACTGAATGATGTATGAAATTAGAACTTACCGAGTGCCCACCAGTCCACTGCACTAGTATGACCTGCTCCAGTGATAATCTCCTGCAAAATAATACAAGAGATGAAGGGAGATAAGTTTTTGTCCAAAAAGAGTTCATTTATTATAAATCTTAAAGAAAGCAAACAATATACATATCTTGCAAAGATTTAGCATACATGAAAAATATGCACTCTAATGAAACCAATAAAAAGCCAGCAAGTAGATGCATGTTACACGCATGTTCATACATATGCCTCAGCGTAAATTAGAACTCTGAGAATAGCTAATACAACTGAAATTATACAAGTAGTTTAAATTATCGATGTAAGGCCAGACTATTTTGATGTATGCATGATCAAGAGCATAAAATATCACCTGCATCCAAGTATAGATTTTTTCATTTGTACAGGCACACTGCTAAATGCCTCAATAACTTGAATACAATAGTATTATATCATTTAGAAGGAACACGGGAAAGCAAACGAATGTCATGTAGGAAATTCTGGTCATCTAATACCACTTCGTACGTTGAGCATCATGAGAAAATACAGATATTACTTGCTGCAGTTATGACAATGATAAATATTCAAGCATAGTTTATATTTTATATCAATGCAAAACTCATTCCACGTTTGAGTGAACACATACTGGAGCAATGTATTCTTCAGTTCCAACAAAGGAGTTTGATGCTCTCGTTGGTTCTGCTAGGAAAATTGGAGGGGTTCTCCCTTTCTTCTGCCTTTTCATGTCCTCGGGATAAGGAAGCAAAACCTAGAAAGAGTATGGTACGCTAGTCAGTAATGGTAAAAGAGGAAATTCTAGAAAGTAAACCTATATTAGTCTACACCATATGAACTGATCTAATAATTTATACTTCTATGAGTAATTCACATAATCTTTTCATTTTTTTGGCAAGGATACAGATCCATAAGACTTCTTCTTTGTATATGGTCACATATTAATACTTAATATAGTAGAAGGATCTGGACATGAAGCATGAAAGTGCAACTTACAACTCGTATCAGTCTCGAATTTAATGAAAATACAAGTGTGGTAGTTCATTAGGACGATTACTTGTACAAATCATATGCTCCTAAATATATAGTAGTACTGCCCATCCAAGAATGAGCGAACAAACGAACACACACACATAATGGAGGCAAGAGGCCCTAGGAAGCTTTTATCGTCAGGCAGCGTCAAAAAACTACACCTTCCACCATTTTTTTAGAATAAGAGGAAAGAAGCCCTAGGAGGCTTTTTTGTCAGGTGGCGTCAAAAAACTATACCTCCACCATTTTATTCGAAGACCGGCACCGACCATCTTGATTTTCATCGTCCGATATGTTTGACACACCAAATTTCATGTGAATCTAACACCTTTTCACTGTAGATTTAGCAATGTAAAAAGTTCTATTGTTGGTAAACCGTTAATTTCGCACTTACTAAATCAACGGTGGAAAAGGAGTCAGAATCACATGAAATTTTGTGTATCGACATATTAGAGAATGTAGATCAAGATGGTCAACGCCGATCGTCGAATAAAATGGTGGTCTTTTGAGACCGCCTGACAAAAAAGCCTCATAAGGTCTCTTTCCTTCATTATTCTCAAATGACGGTGTAGGTTTTTGACGCCACATAACGAAAAAGCCTCATAGGGCCTCTTTCCTCCATCATTCTCTCTTTATATATATATATATATATATATATATATATATATATATATAGAGAGAGAGAGAGAGATGAGGTGGCGGCCCCTTTTCTAAAAAGGAGCCCCCGACTCAAAACACATATACCCCCTCTTGGGTTGATCTGAGCGCTCCATGTAAAGGGTTCAAACCAGAGGGCTCAAGTTAGTAAAAAAATAAGAGACAGAATCAAAGAGCAGAGATTGAGAACACGGAGAATATAGCAAAATATTCTCGTTGATCTCGGTCAAAACTCAAAGAAGAGATTGACTGAAAATATAGAGGATATTGCAAAATATTCTCGCCGATTTCAGGTGGAACTCAGCGAATATTGCAAAAATATTCGCACCACATTCAGTCAGCCAAAACCAGAAGAGAGCTCAGCCCATGCACCAAGATCCGATGAGGAACGTCCATCGCGACTAGATTCGAGTTATTGGTTGGTGCACACCAGAACTCTAGTTGATGCTCCTAAAAGTAGATCGGCTTTGAGATTCTTGTACCGGAGCAGGCCGAATCTGCTTTAAGCTCTGCATTCATGAATGCAGCTTTCCAATCTAGCAATAGATCGCTCCTTGATCATCTAGCAATACACCAACCTCTCAATCTAGCAATAGATTGTTCTGATCTAGCAATAGATCAACTTTATAATCTAGCAATTGATTGTTCCATTCGATCTAACGATAAATCGTTCTAACTTGATCTAGCAATAAATCTCTGCATCAATATTTTTTAAAATTTATTGTCCATTCTGGTCCCCTACTCCAGCAAATAGTTCTCTTCGGATTGGTTGTTCTACGAGTTCGAGGTGAGGATCGATTGAGTCTTGGTGGTGGTGGTGGTGGTGGGTTTGGATTGGATCTGCGAGGTGAACGTTTTGGGCTAACGCTAAGAGCTATCCAAAAGTTGATTTTATCGAGGTCAACATGGTCTTCGATCAGTCGCTGGCACCATTTGCATTGACATCCATCATTTTGCTATTGAATTTGATTTAATATTCGCATCCTCAAATCAAGCCCAAGAAAAAAGCCTACCTTCGAGGATCACGGATATAGAAATTACAACAGAGGAAAGGCGTCATAAAAGAGAATTTCCTCTTATGGCGTCGAAAAAATGCACCCTCCACGATTTTTTTCGACGATCGAAACCCATCATCTTTATTATGTAAGATGTGGATACACTTCACTTTTTACTGTTGATTTAGTGGTTGCAAAATTAACAGTTTATCGACAATGGAGCTGATCAATTGAGGCCAGTACTCATTTTATAAAGGGTAAATTGTCAAAAAGCCCTCGACCCACTACAAACATGTGTAAAAACCCTTAGGCTTTTTCTTCTTGTTAAAAAAACTGGGCCCAATTAAAAACCACTACATACTGGTTACCTGTAATATCTAAGCAATTGCCTGTAATATCCAAGAAGTTGAGAAAATACAATGCTTAAATGAAATACGACCCATGGGCTTTTTCACAAAGATTTCGAACAGTAGGCCCTTCCCAACAATTTCAAAAATTACAGGGGTTTTTAAACAACCTCCGAGTGGGCCGATGGCTTTTGAAAATTTATCCTTTTATAAAATGAGGCCAACTTTCAAACGCACAACCACCGTGTTTTATACCTATACATAAACCGGTCATCTTGATCTACATGTTTCAAATAACTCACACAGCAAATTTCAATGCTGAGGGATGCGATATGCGTTTTCATACGTCTGAGGACCGTATAGCGCATAAACGATTATGCGTCGCACATGCGGTTGCATATACAATTTGCATTATTTAAATTTTAAAAATCCCAAAATATATATTAATGAAAAAAATAAGAAAAAAATAAGAAAAATGCTAAGCATGTGTTCAAACTTCAAAATATATGTCCATAATTTTAATGTAATGAATATTATTAAATTATCAAGGAATCAACTTTTTGTTGATAAAAAAGGTCAAAATACATGAAGTTTTTATTGTTTTTAAAATAAATATAAAAATTGAAGAAAAACCATATCTTTTTGTTGAAAAGAAGCCAATGTTGAAAAAGGGAATAGTCGGCCGAATATTCGAATTCGGTGGCAAAACGAAAGAAATCGTAATATTTGGTCAAATATACGGTCAAACCGAATATTCACCGCACAAACTGCATGTTCGGCCGAATAACACGAATTAGGCCCAAAACAAAAATACCCACATATAAAAAAACAAGTGTAGGATCCACAACTTAATTGAAAAACAAGTGCACACATTTATTATTTCACTCTCTTCTCATTTATGTATCCCTATTAGTTTGGATGCCTTATCTAATATATTAGTTTTTTTTATCTTTATATTTTTTGAATTTTTTATTTGTAATAATTATATGAAATATTGATGGTCGTATGATCCGAATAAACCGGATATTCTTTAGTCGCCGGCTAACCGAACAAAGTCCGAATCCGTTTTTTACAACATTGAAAGAAGCTAAAGAGCTTTTTTAGGTTTCTTGCCTAAAAAGATCAAGTCTTGCGGAGTTTTCATCGAAGAGCAAAGGAGATGAGGTTGAAGGCAACCCCTAACTTGATAATGAGAAAGAAAAGGAATAAGTAGAAATAATTCATTTAGCTTTTAGAGAGATTTTATAGAAGTACTTAAGTTACTGGGTTTGGGCTTTGGATACAGGTATAATAAAAATTCCATACTCGTTTCATAACCTAACTCAAACCATAAGTTTCTATACGCTTTGTACGGCCGCATAACAATTTCTATGCATCAAGACAAACTTTTTCACAACATATACCAAAAAACCCACTCGTTTTTCAAGGGGAAGCATTTGCATATGCGACCATACAGAACGCATTTTTCATGATTTGGAGACCTGTATCATATCCATCTGGTGATCACATATCGAAGAACCGCTAATATTTTATTCCACCTAATGGATGTGCTAAATGCATCTGAATCTCATGAAATTTGACACATAAGAAATCTAAAACATATAAATCATAATAACCGGTTTGGATCGGTGTAAAAAATGAGGGGTTGTGCGTTTGGAAAGTTGACCTCATTTTATAAAATGAGCACATGTCTCAATATATATAATGTAGAAAAGAGACCCAGGAGGCTTTTTCGTTAGGCGGTGTAAAAAAAGTACAGCCTCCACCATTTTATTTGACGATTAGCACCGTCTATCTTGATATTCATCTTCTAATATGTTGATACACCAAATTCCATATGATTCTAACATCTTTTCACCGTAGATTTAGCAATGCAAAAACGTTCTATTGTCAGTAAACCTTTAATTTTGCACCCACTAAATCAATGATGAAAAAGTGTTAGAATCACATGAAATTTGGTATATCCACATATTAGACGATGAAGATGGATGGTGCCGATTATCGAATAAAATGGTGGAGGGTGTACTTTTTGACGCTGCCTAACGAAAAAAGCCTCCTTGGGTCTCTTTCATGTGTGTAATATATATATATATATATATAAGGTTAATGGAGGAAAGATGCCATAGGAGGGAATTTCCTCCTATGGCGTCCGAAAAATGCACCCTCCCCTATTTTTTCCGACGATCGGCATTCACCATCTTCATCGTTATCATCTAAGATGTGGATACACCAAATTTCATGTGATTCTACAATTTTTTCACCGTTGATTTAGTGGGTTCAAAATTAACGGTTTACCGACAATAGAACTTTTTACATTGCTAAATCAACGGTGAAATGGTTGTAGAATCACATGAAATTTGGTATACCCACATCTTAGATGATAACGATAAAGATGGTGGGTGCCGATCGTCGGAAAAAATGAGGGAGTATTTTTTCGACGCCATAGGAGGAAATTCCCTCCTATGGCATCTTTCCTCCATTATTCTCTCTCTCTCTCTCTCTCTCTCTATATATATATATATATATATATATATATATATATATATATATATATATTTCGACTAGGATACTATCGGAAGGACCTATATCATATCCATCTGGTGATCACATCTTTCACATATCGAAGAATCCTTCATACTTTTTCACCATTAGATTAATTTTGAAATGTGTGCATTCAATTATGTTATTTTGGTAATAAATGAAAGTTTTTATTCATAATTGTTAGCACACATCTCAAAATTAATCTAATGGTCAAAATGTGGGAAGGATTCGTTTCCAAATCTTTCCGATGGAATCCTAGTCGAAATATATATATATATATATATATATATATATATATATAAGAATAATGGAGGAAATGTGCCATATGAGGGAATTTCCCCTGGTATCGGAAAAAATACACCCTCCATGATATTTTTAGACAATCGGCATTCATCACCTTGATCTTCATCGTCTAATATGTAGATACATCAAATTTCATGTGAATCTAACACCTTTTCACCGTTGATTTAGTGGGTGCAAAATTAACGGTTTATCGACAATATAACTTTTTACATTGCTAATTCAACGGGGAAAAAGTGATAGAATCATATGAAATTTGGTGTATCCATATCTTAGATGATAAAAATGAAGATGATGGGCGCCGATTGTCGGAAAAATAGAGGGTGTATTTTTTCGACGCTATAGGAGGAAATTCCCTCTTATGACCTTATATATATATATATATATGACTGATGGTTTCAGTCCAGGCAAGATCAACATATATCTCTCAAAAATAAAAATAAAAAGAAACGAAAATAAATAATAGGTGCTATTACTACGAAAATATATTAATGGACGGAGGAGAACAAGCAAAACGATCCAAATGTTATTTGACGTATGAATGCTACTATAGAAAATAAGGAGAACTGCGTATTATCTGATCTTCATCGCAAAGGATAAAGATGACAATATTTTGGCACCAGACAATGAACACACCTGCGGTTTGCATGATGTCAAACATGACAGATCAAAATCAGTCAAAGACACATGTCCATCTCTTTGCAACAGGATATTTTCTGGTTTCAAGTCTCTATAAATAATACCTACAGAAAGCAAATACAGTCATTAGCTTGTTATTTTATTTGCAGAAATATACTGTGAATCATAAGTAATAAATATCTGGATCATTGTTTGAAAGTTTAAAGTTCCAAATTATATTTCGGATGCATCTTAGTATGACAACATTGATAAGCTACTCAACCTTACTATATAGCATTACTAGCATCGACCCCACGCGTAACACGTGGGTCAAAATTGATCCAATGAAAATCGAAAAAGGAAAAAAAACCATAAAACTATAAAAAAAAAACTCAAATATTACAATTTTTAACTGATTATTGCAGTGGCGCTACTATGCTAGGTTGTTAGGTTTATGTTATATGAAAGTTAGTGTAAACAGTGGCTTGAAAACTGTCGTTGGTAAAATTAAAAAAACAGAAAGACATTCTTAGCTGACATAAATGATTGTGTACGTAAATTTTTGGTTCTTTTTCAGATATTTAATTATATTCTAATAATTAGTATAAAACTCATTAAAATGTCTCCTGAAATTAATTTCTCATGTAATATTTAACATTGGATGCAAGTAGCCATGGTTTAAGATCTTAATTTGTCATTATCCAAAATAGTAAATCTTGATCCAAAATGATCAATTTCGATCTCAATTAATGTCTGACTACTGAGATTTTAAACCTTGGTACTGGATTGTAAAATGATTGTCCGAGTAATATTGCCAATGTTGATCCAATGTTGAATTTGGTTTTGCCAATTTATGTAAATTATTTATTTAAAATGTATTAAAAAAGAACCTATTCTATATATCCTATTTTAATAAATATTAAAAAGTTACCGTTATTTTTACTACATCTTTAGTAAAAAGTACTCAACGTCATTGATTACAGCATGCCATATATCAAATTGTGAAGAAAAGTTAAATTTAATTTAATTTAAAAATTGATCACTGATAATTTTCATATTTTTTACCCCAAAAAATTGCACTTCTTGCCTAGATTAAGGAGATGGGTCATACAGAAAAATATTGAGTAATTTCG
Organism: Agapanthus africanus; assembly: GCA_030015575.1. Lineage (NCBI taxonomy): Eukaryota > Viridiplantae > Streptophyta > Magnoliopsida > Asparagales > Amaryllidaceae > Agapanthus > Agapanthus africanus. Next base: position 425,648,961 of record JASDDO010000019.1, on the reverse strand, counting down.
GAAAATGAGATAGGATACGGATTCTTTATTGTACCAAGAGGCAAGCTATTACCTTTAAGATATTTAAATGAAAGTACAAGAATAAGATCAAATATAACGCTATCATTACATTTTTATTTTTCCATTAGAATACATAATATTACCAATGTCATCTTCACTCAACACCCCAACAAATATCAAACTCAATGGCAAAATTGGAGGATGTTATTAAACATAAGGGCAATTTGGGAAACTGAAAATAGTGTTTTGAGGGATTATTCCTTTTTAGGTAGAATATTCCCAATAAAACCCATCTTTGTATTATATAAATGATAGTGACTTCATACCTTGGCAGTGAAGATACTCAAGTGCTACAACAACTTCTGCTGCATAGAATCTGTATTCATCAATCTCTGTGTCAGTGATATCCATGCATTCCTAAATCACTTATTTGATGAATAATTTCAATTAAAAGAAACATATGAAAAGAAAGTGAACCGAGACGTAAAAAGAATGTTTGGAGAAAGATGCATAATCTCAGAAGAACCTAAGCCAAATATGGAAGTACTATTATTTCTTTAGATGTTCTTACCAAATGATGCACCCAAACAAGCCACCCCTTTTGTTAATATGTATGTTTGATCTGTGGGCCTATGATGCTTTTGCATTTCCTTCCCAGCTATGAACCATGTGGGAAAACATTAAGATACTATATGGATTATCTAAAACTAGCATCCCTTTTCATCTATTATTTGAAATAATATTTTTCTGCAGTGATGCTTTACTAGCAATCCTCTTTAATTCCCTTCAACTGCGCATCCTCATCAGAGTCTTGCTGCTTGGCATCATCCTCTTGGTCATCTCTCTGCTTTCTTATCTCTTTTGGTGCAATCAAGTGAGCTAGGTCATGTATTCCTATTAAGCCTAAGAATTTGTTGATTGTATTGGGTGCAAACTTGGTAAACAACACAAATGCCCCTTTCTCTTCTCCAATTCCTTTCAATAAGTGTGTGCGCGCGCATATTATATGCAACTTCACTTTATTTCTACCATGAATTACTAACAATGAAACGACTAGATAAAACAGAGCCCCTAAGACATTATAAGATTAAATTTCAACTCCTATTGATCAAAATCATTTCCACGAATTCAAGAAAAGAATACTCAACAAATAATAAACAAGTAAATAATAACTCAAGTCTCAAACTAAGATCAGAAGCAAATTCTTTAAGGATAAGTAAGAGAAAAGAGTTGGGGTTTAGAACTTTGTTTATTACTAACAGAGGGTAATATACTAATATAATACATCATGCCATGTTTTTCTTTGAACTTCCACAAGAAACGGTGGAATTAGTGAATGGTAGTTATACTTCTGATAGAAGAACCAGTACCTAACAGCATCTTCCCTGAGGACCTTTAGCGGTTGCCTGTCAAGTAATAAGAAGAGCTCTCCACCAGGGCAGTAGTCAGTTACCACACATATGTGCGTTTTAGTCTGCAAGATGCATTAAACAAGGTATCCTGTTTATGAATTTAATCATATATGTTTGGATGTACCTAGTAAAATCAACATGGAAGTTTGGTTTCATAGAAGAAAAATGGTGCAACGTTATAATGGAAGCATACAGAAGTTGAGTAAAAGCTATGAACATAAATATATATTTTTTCCCTTTTTTGAGAAGATATGTTTCCTTAAACCATACTTCATGATTAGGGAAAAGGATTTGTTATAGTTGGGGAAATTTGTGATGTGATGATACATGCAAGGTTTGACTACATTATTTCTCTTAACCTTTGGAAAAGAATTCAACAGTCATATTCTTATGGGTCATGTGATTTTATATCCATGCATCATTTGCCTTATGCAGCATCTAATGTACTTAAAAAAAGTCAATGAAAGGCTTCATCCATCAAGATATATTTTTAGGCATTCCAGTGGCCAACTAAGTTGCTAAAGCTACATCCAATTATCTAAGGAAATACCTCCAAAACACCCAGAAAAAAAAACTTCTGCATCACCATGTTTGTAAGGTAATTCATCATATTTCATCATATTGTCAATATTCATATCCACTTTATATGGGAGTAAACCAAAAGAATTCTTCATATACTTCCAGGATACATGCTGGCCAAAAGTTCCACCTAGGGTTTGATTTATGCTAAGAAATTGGAATCATATAGTTAATCTTGAGTACTTCTCATTGCTAATATACATGTAACAGATATACTAGCGATGCTTCCTCCAGAAACATAGCACTTAGATTCAAGGTTCGAGAACTCGGTTTCGGTCTCTCATAATCTTATTAGTTTCGCTAGGTTTCGGCTAGTTTCACTAATCTCGGTTCGGGTTTCGGTTTCGACGGTAATACAACATACATAAGTGTGTAGATATATTAAATACTTAAATTTATGCTTCTATATTACAAGACAATTATCCTAGTATTTAAAAATCCAGCCATGATGCAAAATATATTGAAAAGTGTACTTAGATAGTATTAATATAGGGTTTGGGTTCACTTTTTTGCGGTTTTCTAACAACGAAGGCCTACAATGATCACAATGACAGTAAAAATGGTATAAAAAATAAGTTTTTAAAGGTTTTGACCGAAACGACATTGTATGGTTGGTTTTGTATCGGTCTCAGTTGGTTTCGTATCGGTCTCCACCGAAACCGATACGAAACCACCACGTATCGGTGGTTTCGGCCGAAACCTCGAACCTTGCTTAGATTACAAATTCACGGCAAGCTAATATGTCGGGTTCAAAATATAGTACATGTATTAGAAAAATCATTATATAGTAAATTTACAGAAATTAGAAGTACGTGTATCCTTGCACCTTGGAAATTAATGGCAAGATTATGAACTATATAGTGACTAACCTGAAAGGATGCATATAATTTGGGAAGAAAAGGGTGATCTAAGATATCAAGAATTTCCCTTTCTGCACAAGCTCTATGAACCTGCAGTGGTAGATAAATAAAAGAAAGTGAGAAATAATGCACTATGGCTTGTTGATGAACCAAACACACAAGATTCACTGCATGACTTTTAACGAGGAGCCAGAATGCTAAAACTAAGTTGAACCTAAAGTGGCCCATGTGAAGGGTGAAGAAAAAAACTATGTTCACTGATGTGCAACAATTAAACAAATTACATGATAGTATGATACATATCAATGAGAGAATGCGTTGTGTGGTCATTCTAAATGAAACAAGATCCAGAACATTTCAGGAGGAAAAATGCCACAGAATATATGGGAAGAGAGATCCTCCTTAAGCATATTTCAATTTAAAGTTGTGTCTAAAACTTCACTTTTAGCTTCACCGCAGCACTAAATCAAAGTAACATCATCATTACATAGCTTACTCGCAGCAGTTGTAGAATAAGAAATTAAATTACGGAGACTTGTACGATAAGAGTCAAACTCGGTTTTAGGGTTTAGTCTAACCACTTTGAATCAAATAGACCCTCCCCGACCTGATTGCACCCATTTGGATATAACTTACACAACAGGAATTTTACAGGATATGGAATGAAACTAAAACACATTGTCGTTAATCCAGATCCAATAGTCATAAGTAAAAAGTCAGTTTCCATACCTTGTTGCGATTAAGCATGACATTCTTATCCATAGCCTTCATCGCAAAATATTCTCCGGTTTCCAACAATTCCACCAAGTGCACACTGAACCAAAGGTGTCAAAATTGTTAGTGACAATCAAGCGAAATAAATGTGGACATAAGAAAAGAGTAGGATTCCAAAGGTGATAGTCAAGTGTGTATAGCTAAGCGGAAGCGAGTTAGCCTTCAAAGTTTTCTATATTTAATACAATGATCTCCGGTATCAGTTCAAATCTTGTGCATACTAAGTAGTTTTTTTTAATCTATAAAGTCATTAAATTATCGTATTCTATAGTCCACAGAAACCAGTAAAATAAATTAATTGCTGATTTCGCAAAAATATCAATATTTGGCATACTATATATAGGACTTGAAAATTGGTAATAATTAAAAAAATGGTCACAAGGTTATTCATGGCTAGCATCCTATGGCCGATGAAAGTCGGTAAAAACTGGTATGTTTTTATTCCCAAATCCATCAATATTTTGCGTATGGGTATATATTTGCAAATCCAGCACAAACACTGACACCCTCCTTCCCCTCTCCAAAAAACAATGTTGACAATGGGCATTTTCTAATGTTAATTTGAAAATATTGGAAGTTATTTGTTCTCCAAATTAATTGATTTCTTGAATGCTATAGTACTCAGATAGAGAAGATTCTAAGTTTTTTTCTTCCATAAGCCATTAATATTTGGTATAACCCATGCAAATTTGTAGAAATTGACAAGATTTTTGTTTGCCTTGGTCATCGATAGATAACATCCTATAGCTTGTGAGCGCCAGTAGTAGGTGGAAAGTTCTTATAGCACTACCGCGATTGCAATTTAGCATGATATGTAGCACATAAAAATAGATCTGAAAAAAATTAATGATTCCGTCAAAATCATTGATCCACAGATTCGGAAAATACAGAAAGTTTTTGGTTCTCCAAACTCATTGATTTCTTTCAATATATAATAGACAGCACCGGTTAAAAAAATTCCAAGTTTACTATTCCACAAAATTATACTTGGTATTATTATAGGCCACAATTTGTTAAAATTGGCAAATTTTTTGTTCGATAGAGTTATTAATAGGTGGCATGTTTTATAGCCCATGGAAATTTAACACACACCCCCCCCCCATGGAAATTGGTGGCACATGCACACACGGACTCACACAACTGTCTATATTTTGGTATATTATTATAAGCCCATGAAAATTGACAAAGATTTACAAGTGCTGCAAATTAAAGCATCCTTGTGACAGTAAAACGAAGTTTTGTGAAGAGATGAAAGAAGGTGAAATGATCCATAGAATTTGATCATTTAACTGAAGTCGATATTCTTGCACCTGTATTGTCAGATCACTAAAAAAGAAAAAGAAAAAGAACAAGAAAAAGAGCCTAATTGTATTGTCAGATCACCAAAAGAGAGAAAGAAAAAAAGAAGTGAAGATAAAGATTGATATCGTTCAAACTATTCTTAAAATATACTCAATACAGTAAAGAAAAAGAGTTGAATTAAGTAATTTAAATGGCAAGCTTAACAGGACGCTTAAGCAATCCTAGGTAGAGTGGCCATTGCCATTGCCAGACTGCTTAAGCGGCTACTCAACACTTACACATTCGCTTTATAAAAAGCTGATCAATAGTTTGACATTAATTAGATATAAAATTGATTATGTAACCTATGTAAAGTATTTTTCAGGTAAGAGCTTTTCGTAATGTATATCAATGCTCAATAATAGTACATAGTGGACATAATATCACATAACCCACATTATTGGATATGGCAATGACAGAGAAAGAAACAACAAATACATTTTTTAATTCAAAAAAATTGATGCCCAAGGAGTATGAAGATGAATCATTAATTTTTCCTATCATATGCATCGAACTAATCAGAATAAATTATCATAAAGAAAAATCAGGACACAGGAAGAAACTTAAGGGAATTAATAGAGTGCACATGCATCGAGTTAATCAGAATAAATTACCGTAAAGAAATATCACAACGCAGTTTAAAAAATTTAAGGGAATTAACACAGTACACAAATTTTACTTACAAACCTGCCAGTGTCACCAGAACCCAAGGATCTAATTGGTCTAAAATGTTCCAAGCCGATCATTTCTTCACTTTCCAGAACCTGAAGGTCAATTATGTATAAAATTAAAATGAGATTACACACCACATTTAAACGATATATAGCTTTTCCCAATAAAAGTTGAAAGAAGAAAAAAGATAAACTACCCAGATCCTTGTTATAGATACCAACTCTCAGAATAACAATTTTTTTCTGCTGAAAAATGGAAGCAATTATGAGCACATTAACTAGATTGAGTACAGCACACGGGTGATGGGGGAAATGTTTCATATGCCCAACCACGATTACATAGATATGCTTATGTGGCAGTTTCCTCTCCTAATGTACTACAACTCAATCAGTGAGCACATAAACTCAGAAAACTAAGCATCAAAAATAAAGTTCAGTTCTAAGAAATACTTACTTTCTGGATAGCTGTCCATGAAGAATTATACTTCGTGTGTGGCTTTGGCAAGACAACCTTTGAATGATTGGCCCATAGATCCTCAGGTTTCTGCAAAATAAAATAAAAGAGATTTTCATAACTTGACATATAAATCTTGAACAAAGAAAAAAAATCTGGGCATTACCAAGTTAGCATCTGGAAGTTCTCTCACTGCCTCACCAACATTTTCAGCAGTTTCTTTTACCTGATACGTATTCAAAAAAGGCAGTAACCATTGTTCTATTATTCTATAATAACCAAACAATGAAAAATATAGAAATCTTTACTGTTATAACTAGAACTAGAACTCTAGGGGCCACACGTCAATACCTCATTTATTACCAAAAAAAGCATGCAAAAAGAGAGAAATTTTGTTCGATACGAGGAAGCCATGCCGTTGGGTACAGCTATCCCGACAAAATGAAAAAAGAAAGAGGAGAAAACAAGTTTTGTGTAACGAAGCTTATTTTCCTCGGTTAATGATGAGGCTAATCCATGTTATTACACTCCTTCGTGATTACACACTGTACCATATTCATGGGGAAAACCCTAATGAATTCGTGCGGGGGGGGGGGGGGATCTGAGTCCCAAAGCTTAGACCAGGCACACAAAGAGGACCAGGGGATTTTCTTTCATACCATGTACAATGAACTAATAGCTTGATCATTAGATTTGTTTGATTATTTAAGAAATTTATTTGAATGACATAATGCCATTTTAAAGATCCTGGGAATTCCATATACCCTTTATTAATTTTATCTCTTATACTTTTAACTCTAAGCTACATTATCTTTTCATAAATAAAATGCAATATATGCATATTTGATTTTTCAGTCCCCTTCTTCTTACATCTTTGCTTATCTATAGTGGTATTGTTATCAAATCCTGGCATATATGGAAATAGAGTATGAGTGATTCTAATAATTACTTTAAATTGCTTATCAAGATGTAATATATCATAAGAATATTTTTAAATTTGATTTTTTTCTTTTTCAAAAGTTCAAATGAAAATGTAATGGTAAAAATAAAACAAAAAAACATGATATGTATATTGATTGGTATGTGTTATTGTAATAATATTGATGAATTTTTTTTATAACTGGTACATGCATCACACGCGTATAGAAACTATGAATATAACCTGTATTACTGTCCTAATTGATTAAACGAGAATAATACTAAGATCAAGAATATCTATTATAACTTTTACATGCCTATATATAAATATAAATCCTTTATTAACCCACGTGCATCACACGTGCCAAAAATCTAGTGAAGGTAAACTATTAGGCCAAAAGGTTATCAATGTGGAATTCCACTAGATTGCTGATAAATTGAGTAGGTGATAATGCCAAAAAAATCGAATATACAACTGAAAGTAACCTCTGATTCTGATCATCCATTTTGCTAATTGAAATATCTTTATATTTTGTTCAGGAGAAAAATTTAGATAGAACTAGTTAAAATTACTGTTGAGAATGTGGTTAACATTTAGTTCCACATTGGAAAAACTATTGGATGCATATAGGTATAAGATATAAGATTGTATAAACCTCCATAAGGCTCGAGTCTTTTGGATGGAGTCCCGCTATATTAAAATCCCATATGCATCCATGTGAGGGCCCATGTGTTGTGGGCCAAAACCAAGTTTTACATGGTATCTGAACTCAGGTTTTTGTTTGTCCACATTGCACATGAGGTTTGAGCCCTTGTTGCACGTGCACGTTTGCACGTGAGGGAAAATATTGAGAATGTCGTTAACATTTAGCTCCACATTGGAAAAACTATGGCATGCATATGGGTAGAAAATATAAGATGGTATAAACCTCCATAAGGGTTGAGTCTTTTGGATGGAGTCACTCTATATTAAAAACCCATGCGCATCCATGTGTGGGCCCATGTGCTTTGGGCCCAAACCGAGTTTTACAATTACAAAGTTTTTGAAACTTCATATGCCAATTGACTAAGCACTTGCAACTTGAAAAGAAAATGCAAAAGAAAAAATGTTTATAGGGAGAATAATATTATGCTTTAAGAGACAGTTTTAAAATGTGCATTTCTCAGGACCATATTTCCCATTTTTGGAAATGCTTTATACTTTCTTTTGGCATTAGTTTAGATTGATGGTAATACACTATAAAAATTACACACCAGGATTGCACTCTCATTTGCTGTAGCCTCTGGTATACAGTTGTAAAGTGGCTCAACATATTCACTACCGTCCAATTGCACCCCGATGAAGTATTGAACTTCACCCTGTTTACAAAAGTTTCCATTGTCATGAGAAGACAATAGCATTATAAAGGCCGCGCTGTTGGTGAAAGAAGAAAATAACTTAAATTTTTCTTAAGATCATACCTTCTGGTCACGCATTGGTTGCAGGTGAAAAAGATTCCAGAATTTCTTCCCTGCCACATAGAAGTCAATGTTAATGAATACTACACTGAGAAATTGGAGTACCGTGATATCACTAACTACATATCTAAGTAAAAGTTCGTCGATTTTTTGTATTAAAATTTTATTTAACTTTCGTAAGTATATACATGCTACAGAATCTTGCAGTTTCTAGAACATATGGCGTCTTCTCTTTTTTTCCGCTCCGAATGAGGGTATCTGATCCAATGTTTATCACCCAATGATAAAATTTAGATGACAGCAGTAAAAAAAGGGTTTGGTTTTTTAACAGTAATATCAAGTGGTAAACACCGACACATCGCCGTTATGATAGCATGTGTGCATCTAAACAAAAATGATAAAAAAGAAATATGTCAACAGGTGGCATGTGAAGTAAAATGCATTTTCAACATCGAATAAGCAACCAAATCAAAGTTTAGGCAGATGTTCATGTGCTAACAGCAAAAATGAACTTACCAGTTTTAGTATAATTAATTAACTGCACAGTTACATCCTTTTGGTTGTCGATAGCTTCTCTAATTTTTCTAACTGTTGCTCTATCTGTTTCAGGGCCTTGGAGAAACCTGCCAAATACCAAAACGGTAACATGTAATGAAGTATAAACCCGCAAAAGATATTTAAAGATAACAACTTAGACATTAAGCAGAAGAAGTTTAACCGCCACTGGGCCATTATCCATGATTCAATATGACATGGCACAAACAGAACTAAGTTTGTGTGTCAACCAAATGCATAAATTATATTGAAACATATACAAATCAACAAAGAAGGATGCCAATAAAAGAGATAACTAGGCTAGATATAGTGCATATGATAATTTATTTGAGTTAGAAACTGGTTTTTTTCAGGGTGGGGATGGGGGTGGGGGGGGAAGGGGAATCGTTGTGACAAAGCTGATTGTAAAGTTGCAATTTGACTCACTTCAACGAAAGGTTTAGGTTCCGGAAACAAAAAACAGGCTGAAAAAATAGTAAATTTAAACGTCCACAAGTAACATGTAAGAACTTATAACTATAAAGATTTAATTCAAATCCATGATTCATGCACACCTGCAATTTCTTCCCAATATCTCTTCCCGGCTGTATTCTGTCAATTCGAGAAAGCTATCTGAAGCAAATATCTGAAAAGATAAAAAATTAGCATGAATAAAATTAACATACTACAGTTTCCCTTTATACAAGAAGTTAAATTCCTAGAAAATAGAATTAATGGGAAATAAAAGACAGTTTGAATCTCACAATAGGATTGTCGGGCAATCTTGGATCAGTAATGACAAAGTTCTTCTCAATACGCTCGAGTGTTGTAGCAAGATCTATACCCTTTCTCATTTCTTTTTTCCTTACTTGATCATCAAAGCTCTCCGGTCTTTCATCATCAGAATCAATTAATGGATCTAATGCCACAGTAGCTTCCATTTCATTCTTATCCCTATTTGGTTGGCCGATGCCAATAAGTCTGCAGGGAATATTTGAAAGAAGCAAAAATTTAGGGATATTATGAAGTCGTTATGGATTCATATAATTTGATGTGCTTCACCTAGTTTTTACTGCTAATAATCTCCTAAAAATATATAGATGAACTCAATTTTGTTTACACATTACTAGTTCAGGACGTAATATCCTTAGAATACATAATCTGAGTGAAGCAGTCGTATTATGACATTATGTTGATGAATTGTTGGGTGTTAAGTGGTATGTTAGGTTAATATATCAATTACATTATTAGTCCCTAACCAAAGAACTTAAGCTTTAGGAAAAGTGGTTCTTAACATGGTGTCAGACAAGGTATGAAAATCGGCTGATCCGGATAGATCCCTATCCGGATCAGCCGGATCGGATCGGATTTTGAAGTGGAGGATCGTAAAGCAACCAAAAACTCGGGACTGGCCATTGCAGGTCAACACTCAGTGAGTTTTCCCAAGAATCGGCCTGACGCGGTCTGATCCGGACCGAGTCAGACCGAGTCAGACTGAATGAGGCCGAGTCAGGGTTATTCTGAGGAATATGGGGGAGAGGGAAGAGAAAGATATTTTTAATATATTTTTGGTTTCGGAATCACAACATATCATTATTTAATAATAATCAAAATATCTTATGTTCATTAATAACAAAAAATAAAATGAAAAGCCAAAAACCAAATATAAGCTTAAAAAATTTAAAATAAAACACAAATGAAATTCAATATGTTATGATAAAAGAATAAAATATTGATAAGTTCTCAAAAATACTTCTAGTCTCTATTACGATCTATATAATTTTTACATTTTTTACTATTGTTTTAATCGATCAATATAAAAAAAACCCAATATCTCCGATCCGAGACGGCCGATATGACCGATAAGACAGATTCTGATCCCAAAAATGACTATCCGATACCGATACCGAGTTTTCAAACCTTGGTATCAGCGCACCAGGTATTAGGAGGTCCTGGGTTCAAACATGATCAAGTTCATTTAACATATATATTCGCATTTGTTCAGCCTCTACAAGTAAGTGTTTCTATTGGAGGCCTTTCCTCGTGCACAAAAGGCCATGTGAGAAAGTATTCATCGTTATGCCATCTTGATATGCATTTTTATGCTACAACCCAATAACTTAAGTTTTTGGGTAAAGCAGTTCTTGTCAACAACAAAGGAGAAGAATAGTACACTTCCATTCATTCAATGACCACTTTTTTTTTTTAAAAATATTTGTAGTATACATTATGACACGAAACAAAGAGCATACCCCATGAAAGAACGAAGACCGGACTTTCTTGGCTTACGGCCTTCTTCAGGAAACTCACTGATCGTTTGCATCGAACTTCTCATTCCACTGCGTGAATTGCGTCTAACGGGTGATACGTTGGCCGAGTCACTCCTTTCAGAGGATTCAGACCTCGGCTTGTCTCCAGACGATTTTCTTCTATATTGACGATTTGTTGATTCTGAAGGTGCGTGAGGATCCTTTACAGCTAGGACTAGCTCTGAAAGCGAACTCCGAGCCTTATCTTTTTGCCTAGCTGCAAGATTCTTAGATATAAGGAAAATCAAAGCGATGGATAAGAGATATATATTGGTACTTTAATGCAAAGAGAAGTAATAGAATAGCGGTAAATTTAATAATGGATAGCAGACCATATTTTACTAAGATGCCATAAACTTTCAGCACTTTCAGATAAATTACCTTGAATTGATAAATTGCACTAAATTACCGTGAGCGTTGGCTTTTTCTGTTTGATACATAAACTCTATTCTATTGAATGTAACAGCTATTTTACCTCAACTTCCAGATGTCACATAAGGTAAAAGAATGAAGATGAGGTAAAATTTGAGTTCTTTAATCAGCGGTTGCAAAACAAGTTGATGAAGGCCCAAATCTTTCATGGACAACTTCCCCTCTGGATTCGAGAACCAGCGAGAATGGCATCTTCAGTTTTACACTTTTACTTGACTACAAAATTCTTATTAGAAAAATGACATGATCCTTTCCTAATTTGTATATGATTCATAAAGGGTTTGATTCGTTCAAATTTATGATTAGAACTGTTGATGCCTATGATTAAAAAAGGTCATGTTATTAAAACGGGAAAAGACAAATTTCATAGTATTTGGTGCACTTTATGAAGTGCATCTGAAAAATACGTAGAGCTCATGCTGACTTTGTACATATACTTCAGGATCAAACGAGAAATAACACAGTACCATCATATCGAATCAAAGACTCTGGTAATCCATTGGGGCGGACCATTGTATCTTTTGAGCCTTCTGTGTGCTTGCTTACTTCAACTTGCATTCTGCAAAAAGACTAATAAGTAAGAGCACATCATAACCCAGTAGTTCAGAAATGTTTTAATAAGAGAAATTCAGTGAAGCATGCACGAACCCAATGCAAGTGCATGACATTCTTTTAGTTTAACTTACCCAATGTACTTTAGAACATTTCCAGCTTCATCTTTAATGGGCGCAATAGTTAAGAGATTCCAAAAGGGAGCTCCATCCTTTTTGTAATTTAATATGCGACCGCAATAACTTGTACCCGCTGCTAATGCTTCTTTTATCTTATTAATCTCTGCAGGGTCAGTATCAGCACCTTGAAGAAACCGACTGCACAAATTACAATTCAAACCCGCATTGAAAAGATTACAACTAAAGCTTAAGGGTGCAAATAAGGGGGGTGGGGGGTGGGTTTGCAATTTGCATTTTTTTGTTCTTTATTTACATAAGCAATGCGGAAATTTGAACAAAATTGCATAAATTTTCAAATGGTGATATTCAGGAAAAGTTTTCAGTAAAAAAAAAAGGCTTCAGAAATGTTCATTTTGCTACGTGTAATATCTAAAGGACGCATAAGCAAGAATTTGGATGTCATTGGTTAAAAATCAAATTGCAACACTAATCAATATAGGGACATAACATTGAAATAATCTAATGGTCTAAATACTTATAAATATGCATATCTCTACTATTATATCCTAAACTCAAGGGGCTATATGCGTCAAATTCTCAATTTTCTCCAAAAAATCGAAAAATGGAGAAAAGGACTTCACGGTGTGTGGCAATCTCAAGCATCTCGTGTCCTTCCCCCCCCCCCCCCCCCTTTTTCCATAAAAAATATAACTGCCTCATTTTGGAAATGAAGGAGCACAAGACCCAAGCAACCCCATAATGTCCCTCCCATCTAAATTCAAATTTGAATTTTTTTTCCCTAGATCTCCCCCACTCTCTCTCCCCCTCAAATACAAATTTAAGGATTTAAAACCCCAGCAAATCTCCTCTTAGCCACTCCTCAACTTTAGGAAGAGAAAGAGAAAGAAGAGAGAAAGAAGAAGATTAATAAAAAGAAGAAAGTGAGTACTCTCAGGTTTGTTCCTTGCATATTATTGATCTGATTTCCATGCTTCCAACATTCTTCTCATTTGATCTTCAATATTTTTAAGGTTAAATAAGACGAACGTCCACTATAGATTAAACTTGAATATGTGTATAAGTTGTAATATTATCTTCTTTTCCTATGGTCTAGATGAGATGAGATGATCTAAAATAGATGTCTTGCATAAAAACTTATATGGCAAGAAATTTTCATGTGGATGTTAAAATAAAAAAGAGAGAATCTTTTTCTTCTCCTTTCGTCTGTCTCATTTTTGTTTTATTTTTTCTCATTTCACATATTCATTTATGCTATTCTTTTCGTTCATAATTTTACTTTCTAAAAGTGATCATGTCTAAGCGTTGGATAACTTTTCAATGATTCATTCCTTTTCACGCATTTCATTATTCATTATTTACATTTAATAGTGTATGTACGGCGTATAAAGCTATAAACGAATTGCTCTTTAAACCAAGTCAACAAAGGATATGGGAAAATTATTGATGCTTAGAAAAAGTATTGATGCTTTACTACAGACACTTAAACTATTTTTTGTGATTGTTGCAAGAGCCAAGGGATGGTTAAAAATTGGGTTAACTTTGCCACAAACTTCCAAGAACTTATTCTTTTACATTTCTGTAAGTTTCAATCACTTATTCTCATAAGTACTCACTCTGTTCACCATTACTTATCCTTTTAGGAAGATTTTTTTGTCTTAAATTACTTATTCTTTTATGATATAGTTGTGAGAAGTATAGAATTTCTCAGCACGTTTATTATTTTGTTTTTGTAAAATATCTAAACTAGACTCATTTAAAAAGCATTGGTGTAAGGTTTTCCAAAGAAAATTTAAGACGATGGGAAGACAACATTTATTTAATATGAGAGTACTTTAGGAAAATTTACTAGGATAACAATATTATAATATTTCTTTCAAATAGACTTTAAATATTACCTCCGTGCAAAAGTCTAAAAGGCCAAGCAATTGTGAATGGAGAAAGTATATTTTTTGGCTTAATTCCCTGCTAAGAACTTAGGGGTTGTGACATGTAACTACCAATTTTTTTTGAAATTTACAAGAAACCACCAAGTGTATGAAAACTTGTAAAATTAAAAAACAATAAACTACCAAACTTGTTTAGCAAATATTCAATAAACTACCAAACTTATTTACTAAATTTTCAATAAGCTACCAAACTAGTTTAAGAAAGTGTAATGATGTCCGTACAATTTGGTAGTTTTCTGTAATTTTCAAAGAATCTGGTAGTTACTTGTCATGGCCCCCAAGTGTTTGGTAGTTTTTGGGAATTAAGCCTATATTTTTAAAACTTTGTTGTTAGTTTTTGTGCTTTTACATTTAATTAAAAAGCTGAATATTTATCAAAAATAACTACTAGAATTTGATATGAGACCGTTCAAATATATAATAAGCTATAGAGTTCATGTAAGGTGTATGATCTAAATATTCTAAGCACTGAGTGAAATATGAGGGAAATCATTATTCTTTTGTTTTTTAAGCAACATCACATATATATAATTTGTATGACTAGTGCAAAATCTAGGTGAAAAAAAGAAATTGCAAGCACCTTTCATATACCTTTAAATTTTATGATTTGACCTTTTCAATAATATAGCTAGAACTTTTATGGCTATTGTTTTTAGGTACAAAAGCAAAGATAGTCATTTCTAGTATTGCAAATAAAATTCAGCTTGGAACATAATCGAGAGATATTTGCAAGATCATGATTTTTCCATACACGAGCGTGCGTCCACACACACACATACACGTTGTGGAACCATTAAGGCGGGTTCGTGTTTTTCAAATTTATGAACTTTTCTGTATGACATCCTTCCAACGATCCGCTCCGTTCAAATTGTTCTACATGTCTTTAGTGTATGGATGAAAAATCACGTTGATCGGAGGTTTTTTTTTATGTACAAAACCAAGTTTTAAAATCTTAAAACTACACGGCTGAAATAAACTTACATTTTGCACATGCAAAACACTTCCGATCAATGTGATTTTTCATCCATACACTATCTAATACGTGTAGAACTTGAACCGAGCGGATCATTACAAGGTTATCACATGAAAAGTTCATGAATTTGAAAAAAAACATGAACCCGCCCTAACGGATCCCCCCCACACAATATATATATAGAGAGGGAAAGATATGCCATAATCCTACCGATAGGATTTGAAAACAAATCATATCCATGTTTTAACCATTGAATATGCATTGAGATGTATACATGCAACCATGTAACTAATTAGAAAAATAAAGTCTCCTTTTCATAATTGTTGGCATTCATCTCAAAGTAGATCTAATGACTAACATATGGGTAGGATTTGTTAAAAAATCATACCGATAGGATTGTATCCTCTCTCTCTCTACACACGCACGCATGCACACACATTTTGTAAAGAATTTTGATTTTATTTATACGCGATATTGTATTTTTTTTCTTTCTTGAGTTCTTTATGAATGGTGTATTATCATGCTATTTTCTCCAAGAAACATGAGCATTCATCATCATCGTTGTATATTATTATGGGTTTTTATTATTTTGCTTCATATGTTTAATGTTAGTAAATATATTACATTATTAAAATCAGTAAACTAAAAAATTGTTATCGGTATATTATTTTTATGGGTTTTTTTATTTTGTCCACAAAATTCTTTCATATTTTCAAAAATTACACCAAATTTTTTTTAGTTTTAAAAACACCGCCTTCTTCAACTTTGTCTAAATTGGGGACCATGGTTAGTTTCATTAACTATCCATCCATCCCAGATTAGTTGGTGTCAATTATAGTAATTAGAGGGCTTAAAAAGACACAAATACCCCTACAACTAACTAGATTCATTCATACAACATATCAAGGAATAATTTTGAACACCGCCCATCATCCAAATTCACTAAGTTCATTCACACATATCATCAAACATCTCAACTACACTCAAACATCTTACTAAACAATTTTTTCGAACACTTGGTAGGCTTCGTTGAGGAAGATGAAGTGGATCTGATGGAGGAAGTATGCCACTTGTATTTAGGTGTGTTTGGTTATGTATAGTTAGAATTACATTGTATTTCCAACTACATGCTTCTCCAACTACCGCGGTTGGTATTGCATTCCATTGTTTGGTTGTCAATTACACCAATTAAATATTAAATAATGCTTAATGTTCATTAAGTTTTTTGTTTTGAAATAAATATAATAAAACTATGGTATTAAGGATTTGGTGACATGGCAAGTACTTTGCACAAACTCCAACATGTAGTTGGAGATGCACCTATTTTGAGTGTTGCTCCAATTACGCCATTTTCATCTCTTTTTGCTTTTGCAACTACATGGAAAGTTGCATAAGCATGTAACCAAACACTCTATTTTAGAAAAAGGCGTAGTTGAAGCTACATAGGGCTCCAATTACATGCAACCAAACACCCCCTTAGTCTAGTAAGGTTTCAACTGGAAGAAGTCTCATTCAAATGCATCCCGAGCTTCAATTTTCACACTTAAAACATCAGCATGTTCATATATCTCTCTTGCAATTGTAAGCTCCTAAACTGCATTAGTTGTTTTCTCAAAAGATGGTGACAGGAAAGAAAATTTTGTCAAGAGAACCTTTGGTTGTGAGAACCTATTAGCTGATGGAGGAAGTGGGTCGGGTCTGAGAGAAGGGCTCAAGGTAACGAGCTTTGAGGAATCTCGTCGACCACTTGGAAGGAACTGAAACCACCCGAGCTTGAGGAGCTCAAAGCAGGTCGATGACGAGGGCAGCGAAGAAGAGGCTCGGTCGACATTGATGATGTCAGGTCGAGCTTGATGGTGTCCACCCGAGCTTGATGTTGTCGGGCAGCACGAGCCTGATGATGATGATGAGTTGGGTGTCGGGTTGATGTTGAGCTTGTTGATGATGATGACGATGACAGTTGATGGTGAGGGATGAAGGGAGGTTGTGGGAGAAAGGTAGTTTGGGGAATGAGGGGAGGAAGAAGGGTTGAGAGATTGAGGAGGACGCATTGAGAAGTTAGGGTTGGGGGGTTCGAGAGAGGAATTTGGGAAATTTAGGGATGAAAAAGAATGGGACAAGGGGTAAACGTTGTTTTAATATCATTAACCCAACCACAGTTACATCAACTCATCCTTATAACCCATCACGTTAACTGTGATCTAACAAACATGTCCAATTTAGATAATGTAGAAGAAGTTGGTGTTGTTTTTAAAAATAGAAAGAATTTGGTGTGTTCTTTGAAAATATGAAAGAATTTGGTGGGCAAAATATTTAAAAAAAACTATTTTAATATGTTATGTAAATTAATTTTAAGGTTTTTTTTATTTTAGCCACCAAATTCTTTGATATTTTCAAAAAACACACTAAATACTTGCTATTTATAAAAACACCAAATTCTTTAAAGTTATCTAAAAATGACACATCTGTCAACTCTCCCTCAAAATCAAGTTAATTTGTTGTTAATTATAGATCTTAAGGGTTTAAAAGACAAATACCCCTTTAAACGATAGCCGGATTTGTTAAAAGGATTTTCTTCTTCTTTCTCCTCCGCCATTGATGCTCTCTCTCTCACAATCCCCTCACCTCATCTCATCTCATCTTACCTCATTCTCATCTTTTTCATCACCTTTAACTTCAAGACCCATCTTCTCTATAATTACTTAAGTAAAACCCATCATCCCTAGCCCTAAGATCCTTCATACCTTCATGAAATTTTTCATGAAATGGACACCCAAGACCTCACCAACAATGTCATCAAAATCATTGACTTTTGTCTCAACAAGAACTTGCTCGCAAAGCCATAGAGCTCTTCTCCATCATCAAAGATCATGGTACTATGACCAACGTTGTCACTCACATTCCGTGATCGAGAAGTAAAGCTAAGAAGGATTGATATTTTCTAAGAAAGGATTGATGAGAAATGAGAGAGACTATGAAGGTTGAAAAGACATGAGAAGAGGAGAAAGATGAAGTGAGAAATGAGAGGGGCCTAAGATAAACACCATTAAAAGGGTATTTTCGTTTTCTCATGATCTAGATGGAAAATTGACGAATGTGTCCTTTAAATAACTTTAAAGAATTTGGTGTTGCTTTTATAAATAATAAGTATTTGGTGTGTGTGTTTTTTTAAAATATCAAAGAATTTGGAGAGCAAAATCAAACAAACCCCTTAATTTTAATATATTGAAACCTAAAAATTCAACTTGCAAACGAGTTGAATTATCAAGTAAAGCATATGAACCTATTAAAGAAAACATAAAGATGATAGAGCTAGATATCAACCACATCAATCATGTGAACGTACTAAAAACCTGCATCGGTGAATGGATCCAATACTATTGCGAGAATGGACGATTTAAGTTTACAAACTATTATTGTTAGGAATATAAAAATATTGGGTATTTTAGTTTGTTAATAGGTTTTTTATGTGTATTTCATATTTTCTAATTTTTTTACTATGATTTAGCTGAAATACAAGGTGTCGGAAGGATTGGGTTTAGATTCTAAGAAATGCCTTGTGTACAGTGGTTAAAGATAATTAATTAAGTTTTGTCTTAATCCTTATTGGTACTATAGTTAGAATGTTTATCGGTTATTTGTAATAGATGCAAAAAAATATGCTAGTGCATTATGTTTTAACAAGACTTTAAATTAGAAGCTGCTAGTTTCCTAAACTTGAGTTTATTTTGTATACAAATTGTATGCAATATACTGATTTTTTAGATATAACAAGGATTCATCGTCTATACTCTATACCAAAATAATTTCATAGCATCTCTTTATAAGTCAATGTAAGTATATTCAATTATCTTAATTATACTAAAAGTTATAATTTGTCTCATCATTTTAACATAACTTTTTATATTTTGGTGTAATTTTATTAGCTTTTCCATAGTTTTGAAGCTCTGGCCGTTGGTAATTGAGATTGTTCTAAAATTTGAAAAACTAAGTGGAAATAAGAATGTCTAAAATATTTGTTTGTAATTTGTAAACCAAAAGGGGAAAGCAACAATTATGTAAAATTATTATGCACTTCGTAATTTTGATATGAAATGTTTGTATAAGGACTTCCTTTTGTTAAAATAACGAAAATAATTTAAAAAAATACTTTAGTTTTGAATAATGCTATATGTCTTAGGTCAGATACGTACAATGCGTGTGCATTATATCTCTACTATTATAACCCAAACATATAAGGACAACACGAAAAGAGAGCAAGTCAGCTCTTCTCAAGCACATGAATTTTTCCAAATACCCTTTATCTAAATTCCTGGTCAAAATAAACCCACTTTTCTTCTTATAAAAGATCTTATTTTTGCCGGATCTTTGTATAAAAGATGTGTTTGTTGTTTCCCGCGGAACGAGCAATGCTAATGCTTGCCAATAAAGGTGTAGATTTATAGAATTAATATACACAACACATTTATTTTTCTGAGAATGCAGAGTATATAGTGCCACTGTAGAAATTTAAAACGGGGACGGGACACATGGAAAAATCTATTCATTCATATTTGACTTCTAACCTTTTTCCATGCTACTTATAAAAAATTTTGAACTTGCAAAACAAACCTATACATGGATTTATGAATAGCATGATGTCATGTGTCCCACCTAGTGTCAATATGTACTCCTTTTTAATTTTTATATAGCATGACATCTGCCATATGTTTCATATACGTAGTTACATTCACACTGCAACATTTCTACATATATTAATTTCCATTGATCATTTTCTGTTTTAATGGAATGCAGAAAGCGAAACGACGCAAAGTGGTAGGTGAGGATTTAGAGGCTGACAAAAGTGCAAACCTATATTTTAAATATCAAAATTATATTTATATATATATATATATATATATATATATATATATATATATAGTTAGCTAATAATAAAAAATCAAACTATATATTAGTTTTCAAAGTCAAAACTCCTGGATTGCCTTAAAAGTGAAGCTCCATTGAAGCTTCACTCGACCAAGTCGAAGTTGTGGCAAAAGTCGAAACCGAGGCTAACTCGCTATGTTTGAAGGCGCAGATAATAAAAATTGAGGTTGGCGAGGTTTAAAAATTAGGGTTCTACAGCACCATATAGTTAAGGTTTTAGGTTGGGAATGGGCCAGACGGGTTTAAGGTATAAAAAACCCGTTGGGAATAGATGTTAGTTACAAAATAAGTCAAATCGACCTGCTTTCACCCGACCCGCTTCATGATCGTGCTACAAGACAGCTTTCGTGCCGCTTTCTATGCCTCAACGACGAAAAATCACCCGGACCGATTTTAGCCAGCGCTTTCATCTAAATCGAAACATTGTCATACACAAAACGCTCAATCGGCCGCATTTTTTATTGATATTTCCAACAATAAAACTTTTATTATATATAATTCAATAAATCTACAAGTGCCTGCTCATGTAAGCGAACGATGTAATATAGTCGGACCCACCATGCTATAGCTGCCGGAAGACAATCAAAACATTTCTGTTTCTGTTTCTCTCCTACCTAGATCCATCTCATCCGGAGTAGTGAATAATTTCTCATACGATAAACGAGCATAGGAAACACTTTTTTTTTTTGTTTTTTAATTTCAACTTATTACAAAGAATCCCATAAAAAATCAAATACTTTGCTTCTAAAGATGATTTTGTCCAATTTAGTATTTTTACACTTGCACATGCAAATTATTTGCATTGTGCATCTAATTTGTAAGTAAATCTATTCCAATTCAAATACCAAAATCCGCAAAACGCATTTCATACATAATAAATTTAAAATCTTACCAATTCCTCCCGATGACCTCTTTGGCAAGGTAGCCCGTCATGTTGTAAAACCCGGCGCTAGCATACATCACCGGGCATTCGGGCTTGGTCGCATCCGAAACCACAAACGTCTGCTGAAACGCCGACAAAGCGTCCCTCAGCTCCTCCGAAACCCTAGGCATCCCTCCTCTCTCCCCTCTCCCTCCGCCTCCGCTGTTGTCGGAATCCTCCGAGGTCCGGCACGAGTTCCCAGACTCCCTCCTCTCGCCGGAGTTCCTCACCGCGACGCCCTGCGGCTTCCCGGTCGATTCGTCGGTTTTCATCACTAGGCCCCACTCGGCGGCGCGCTGGGAGGCGGCGGCGGCGGAGGAGGAGGAGGAGGAGGAGGAGGGGGAGGGTTTGGCGGGAATCGCCGGCCATGAGGGGGCGATGGGTGGGTCTTCTTGCCACGTGGCGAAGGGGGAGTGGGGGCGGGGCGGGTGGACGAGGGGGCGGGTGGACGAGGGGTTGAAGACCTCGAGCGACCCGCGGGAGTCGCGGGGCAGCGAGGGGAGGCGTGAGGGTTTATCTTGGGGCTGCTCTTCTTTTTGCATTTTAGTACCTGCATTTGGTGAGAATATTTAATGAGTCCCTTTTTGTTCATAAAATCAAAATAAAAAATATAAAGGGGTACATTGTATATTTAATATCCAAGGATCTCTATCCCTACTATTATACCAACAAAACGAAGGTCATTTACAACTTCCAATTTCATTTCTAAATTTTCCTCCTCTCTGAAAAAAAAGGGGCCATCATCCCAAAAAACCCCAACATAAAAAATGTATCCAGTGATATAGGTTAACTGCCCGTCCGATGGAGCTCCTTTTCGGGTCTCCGTCGGATGTTTTCTTCCGTCGATCTTCCGGTGAATCTTGGAGGTGATCTCGTGCTGCGTGTGGGTCTCAATGGGTTTTGAGGAGATTGGTGGTTTTGAGGAGTTTGCGCCGAGTACCTGCTCGGATCTTGTGCTAACTTGATCGTCGGAGGGTTCTCGGTGTTACCAAATCATCCCGGACTTCCTTGCAGGTACTCGGTGCAAACTCCTCACAACCACCAATTTCCTCAAAACTCATTAAGACCCACACGCAACAGGAGATCAGGTCCAAGATCCACCGGAAGATCGACGGAAGACAACATCTGACGGAGACCCGAAAAGGACCTCCATCACCACCACAAGTTTTTGTTAAAAGAAAACACCCAGCATAATCTAAAATTTTCGCTCCACATGCTACATACGTGCAAAACTTTGATGCATATGAAGTCTTTGATGACCTACTTACTTTATGTTTTAAGAACATACACTTGATTTTATTAACATGGGGAGCCGATCCTTTCATGCAAAACCTCGTTTTTTATTGGATAGGTTTTGCGTCAGATCTCACGGGATTTAAACACCACTGACATTTCCATTAAGTAAACAAAAAATAAATAACGGCTTTCACAATACATGAAAAACGTGATCGATCGATAGTTGTGTGAGTGATCTTCCAATCTCGCGATTTTTCATATATAAAATTTCAAAAACATGTGGATCAAGCTGTACAGTTTGGATCTTTTCACACAACGGATTGTGCATCTGATAAGTTGGTCTCGTATTAAAAAATATGAGCCCCGGTCTTGATGAGTCAGCTCCCATTAGCATGTGATTAGGTGTGCTTGGTTATGAGATACACTAGTCTTTGTCCTTGTTAAATTAGCACGTTCACCAACATGCTGGCATGGAAAAAAATTTTCCATGACCCGGCTATATATATCTGGATAAAAGAAAGAAAAATAAAAGTATGAGTCTCACACGCTGTCCAAAACTTTCCTCAAACTAAATAATAATTCCTGGATGGCTGAGTACATGATTATGTCAAATTAATTAAAACCATCTCCTATTCATGTAATAAAAAAAATTAATTAATGAACAGAGAAAAAAAAAGGAGAAGAAGAAGAATGCGTGGCTTTCACGGAACCAGATATAAGGTATCTTTCCCTTTGGGGCAGGGAAAGAAAGAATTTCTCTCTCAACCAATTAAATTAAGGGTTATATATATATATATATATATATTACTTCCATGACTTACTTATTTCTAAATATCATCCAGAAAACTTTGATATTCTACGTCGTCCCAAAACATATAAATTCTCCAAAATTCATCTAAAAAATATAAAAATTATCCAAATATCACCTCAAAACATACCAATTATCCAAAATTCACCTCCATTAGCTCTTCATTAGCTTCAGGGTTGAATTTTTTTAACTCGAGTTAGTTAATTAGGGATGTGGATAGGAAATATAAATCACTATTAGATTATTTCTTTTTTATTCTCTTCTTTTAAGATCCCTTGTTTCCCCTCAAATTCACTTTATTCAATATATTGGATTGTATAAAACCCTTGATTTACTTGTAAAACCAAAACTGGACTTCGGATTTGCTTAATTATTATTGGAAGAAGTGTTATTTTCATTGTTAAGAAGCATTTCAAACGAAAATTTGCTAGGCGAGAAATTTGGGAATTTACAAGTTTTACGAGCTATATAAAAATAGGTAAATTTCGGATGTGCTATATTAGAAAAACCTCATATAAAACACTCCAATATTAATTACATTTCATGAAGTTTTGAAAAAACATAACAAAAAGATTCCAACAAAAGACTATGAGAATTCCAATAACAAAGACAGAGTAAGAATTAATTAGTCGAGAAGTTTATATTAAGGCAAGTACCTCAGAAGCTAGCTCTCAGATGTTAGTTTGTGATGCCTATAGAGCTCAAATGCATGCGTGCTTTTTATCTCAACTGAAAGTTAAGAGAGTGAATGATTCATAGAAGAGCCATGCTCTGCAGGGCAAAACCCACATGCAGTGCTCTCAATAATGGAATGGGCATGGATTTGAGATGATATGCTTGAAGGGAAAATGCCCACATTTTTATGTGAGAGAGAGAGAGAGAGAGCAAAAGAACAAGAAAGAAAAGGGATGGGGGTTGTGGCATTGAAGCACTGTTCTTATCTCAAAAGACAAGTTGTGTCCCAATTGCCCTCGTGGCCAAATGGCCAATGAGATTTGCAACTTGTCTAGTTTTCAAATTTTGGATTAAACCACAAGTGGGGATAAAATAGTATCAATAATTTCACCGAAGAATATGGTGAATGAAATCCAGTCATTCATGTTTATATGATCCGGTAGAATTTCATCTTATTCATACTTCATTGACGTGGACTACATACAAGTATTTATTTGGATTTTCATATTTCTTATGGACCCTTGAGGTTCGGGCAAATTCTGAGCAATAACCTATCTATACTGATTATAATACATGATTTCTTACCGAACTTTTATTCCGTTATTCTTTTACTACAAACTTATATGACCTTTGATCTATTGTTATTTTTGGCTGAACTTTTATTCCGTTATTCTGTAACTACAAACTTATATGACCTTTGTTCTTATGTTATTTTTGGCTGAAATAATATTTGTTATATAAATGCAAGAAACTCCTTATAATCTATTGGTTAAGACTCTCCACTGCTGTACCATAGCCTGTATGTTCAAATCCCATTTTCCTTAAATGTTTTATTATTTTTGTTTTCGATGTATTGGAAACCCAGGAGTTTGCACGAAACGAGGTATGTGTGTGATGTTTAAACACTGAGGAGTAATTGGCATGAACCCCGAGACCCCGCCCACTTCTGGGCGCCAAAAAGCTGCCGATCTCGGCCCCCTTGCTCTGTTCGTCTCTGTCTTCTGCACGGGCGACTCTTTAACGCCCCTCAACCCTGTTTAATATACTAAAACTCCTAATTCAATTCAGAAACCTTCAAACTTTTCATTTCATCCCTTTAATCATTTTTAATCCCAACTTTAATTCTTTTTAATTAATCAAACCCTTTTTCCCTTCACCTATAAATACCTACTCAATTTTAGCTTTTTCCCCTTGGCATACTTCTATCAAAATATACACTCTCAAAGAAATTCTAACTCGTAAGTTCTCTCAAGCTTAAGCTCTTTCAAGCCCTCTCGAACGCGTCTTTCTCCGTGCATCGTAGGCTTCGCATTCCTCCTTTCTATCTCTACAAAGTTATCAAGTCGACCACGGATCTCGATGTAACATTTCAGAAATATAAAATATTATTTTTGGAATTTAATGTTAAAATAATATATTTCGCGAAAATTATTCGATTTGTGAATTTGGGGTTTTCGTAAAATAGTATAAATATATACCAATATTTGTGAAATAATTGAAGATTAAAATAATTTATTCATTTAAAAATATATTAATCAGATTTGGGTATTTTTATAATTAATTATATGTAAGTTTAAATTAAACTCGATTAGTGCACTACTAATCACGATTATACCAAATCCGTATTTTTAATTAGTCATGGCTAGTGCACCATGACATGTCGCATTTTGGTTGCATATTGTTCATTGTATTTATGACTTGTGATTTACTAAGGAAATGAGAGAAAGAAAAGAAAAGAGAGAATAATTGAAGAGAGAGAGAGAGAGGGGACCCATGATGAAGCATGGCATTCCATGTGAGGGTATGAGAGAGAGAGAGGCTTCTACCCTTGACCATTTCTCCCTCATTCATTTTCCTTCACCACCTCATCTCCTTCATTTTTATCTTCATGCTTCCTCCACCTCCTCTACCACATGAAAACATCTCCAATTCTTCACCAAAACCCTATACTCCCTTCACTAAAAATGATCTCTGCCTCATCCTAAACCCTTTGGATCTTCCAAATTTGGATTTTGGAGACTTTGGGCATCTAGGGTTTTTCTTGAGTTGCATCCATGAGGTATAACTCCACTTCCCACCTTGTAATTAGTTTCTTAGATTTCTAGTTTAGTTTAGAGTTTGATTAAGTGTGGATTTATGATCTTAGAAATTTCCAAATTAAGGTTTAGTGGGAAACTTGACTTGTGATTGGTAAATTGAGGTGTAGTGAGTGTTTGCAAACCCTTAGTGATGTTTCACTGGCCAAGAACAGAGATTAGAACCCGATACACGAACTTAGGATTTGTCCCGTGTCGGTTTTGTGATGTTCTGTTGGCCTACAGGGAATCTGTAGCAACCTGGGATGTTTACGAGGAAAACAAGCAATATCACTGATCTAGATTAACCACTAGAAGACCACCACCAAAATACGAGATGCCAATTCCCTAGGAAAACTGGCGACATCGGATTCTTGGAGCTTGTCGCCGGCTAAGTTGTGGGTTCTGGTGACGGGGTTTGGTCTGTAGCTCCTACTTCCTACAACCTAGCTACTGTATTGTTAGATTAATCACTTATTACCTGAGCTAAAATCTGGGAGTATATTGGATTGGTTTTGGTTAAGTTTCCCCGATGTTGAATGCTTGGTTTTGATATTTGAGATTTGATTTGGTCGTTAGACGTTTGTACGTCAACGACGAGCGTTGTTTGACGTAAGCTATAGGTTCTAACCTATAAGAAATTCGCGTGCCGTATCGGTCATAACGATGCGATATGTGTTGATTTGTAGATACCTCACGTGAACTTCCAAGACGATGAAGCACATCGACTTCTGCTAAACGAGGAGTTTGCAGATGAGTAGATTTGTATCTACGGGGGAAGTCGGGTGGATGGCGTATAGCACCCCTGCAAATTATGAATGGAAACCGATATATAGAATATAGTCAGAGAAACCTATACTAGGAAACTACGGATATGGTCAAAAAGTTAGTTAGAGATGATATGAACGATTGAATACATATATCGAGATATGAGATGAAAGCTATAAGGATATGACATGAGATTGATGAATATGATAAGATTGAGATAGATGTGTTATGAGATCGGTAAAATATGATAAATATATATAAGATTACTTGATGTGAAATGTTAATGTGATGAAATAAGATGACTTGGCTTGTTATGCCGATATACGGATGCGAGGTGATATGAGAATATAGATATTGTTGCCAAGACATGATATGAGATTGATACGGATGTGACTTGAGTGATATGCCATACGAGACTTTAGATCCGTGCCCTCATTGTTGTATAGGTCGATAGAATCCATATTTGTTTAATGCCGCCGTGCGATGGATTACCGTACGCGAGGAGTTTTACTTGATGATTGATCCATACCCTTGACTCGAGGATGCCGTACGATGAGTTATACCGTACGTGATGCTGTGAGGCTGGACTGCCGATTGATAGATTCATCGACTCGGATATGTTATAGATATTGTAAATCCCTGTCTACACTACTTAGTTTAGCTTTTATGTAGATGTTAGATTAGGTACATAACATTGCGCCCACGATTTACCTTTTGCTACGTTTATGATATTCTCATTGCATTACATATACTTGTGCTAGTACACTTGCACAATTATCAATGATGCGTATGTTACACCTACACAGAATTGCCGGCTCACACACTTTCATCATCGGTAATTGCTATGTCACTTACACGGTAAAGTTCTATATCATGCTATTACTCTTAATTGTTCAGTGCTGTCACATGACTTGTTGGCGTGATATACTTGCTATGCTCACATTTCTGTTATATGTTTGCATATATCATGCATTATGATTATACGCATTGAGATGTTGTTTTCATGAGATTCTGGATTTGAGAACCGTGGTTATATTTCAAAGGAAAGTATGTATTGTTTTAAAAACCCGGTTTCTCTTGATATGATATTTCGATGCGTCCACCATGAGTTTTCTCGGTTCTGAAATTGGTTTTAGAAACCCCATGCGAGGAGATGGACGATCCATTTGCGGGTACATGGTGAATTCGGTATGGTACCCCGGAGCAAGAAAGGTATGTTGTGCAGTAGACGATGAGCCGGGCAGAGAGACTACTACCTACCGGTGATAGTTTGGACCTGGCGGTTATCCAGAGGATACCGACCGGAGTCGTAAAATGGATATGGGCCGATCCGGACTGACGGAGCCCATGGGCCGATCCGGACTGACGGAGCCCATGGGCCGATCCAGACTGACGGAGCCCGAGATATGAGGATTTACGTGTCGATACTGGACACGGGTTTCATGATGTTTCGAGTGCCGGTGTTGGGCACTCAGGTTCCATGATTTGATGTATCGTTGGTTGATACACTGTCATGCCCCACCTCCAATACAGAGAGTATTGTCCGCTCTTGCCGAAGCCGCACGGTTTTGTCCTTCGGGGCGAACCGGACCCGACCAGGGGCCACTTCCCAGGAGGTCACCCATCCCAGAACTTCACTGGCTCGAGCACGCTTAACTACGGAGTTCTCAAGCTCCTGTAGTGCCGGTTCACTTAAAAGGCGCCTCTGTATTGAAGAGTGGTATCATTCCATTTATAGTACAGATCTGCCCTCTTTCGGAATGTATTCCGAAGGGTCCCCATTGTCCTACAGTGGGTCCCACGGACTCAAGAGGTGGCCCCCACGGATTCAAGAGGTGGCCCCCGCCCACTTAACACGACACTTGGCGTGGCACTTTGTTCCGTGTGGCACTTTGCTCCGTGAGCAAGAACCGGGTCCCGACATTCTCCCCACCTTTGAACAACGGTTCGTCCTCGAACCACAGACCTACTATTGAGGGACCAGCTCTGATACACACGTTAGTTGATATCCTAATACATACATGCATATTCCTTCATGACGTTGTGAGTGTCGATGTTTGACACTCAGGTTCCATGATATTGATTGTGTCATTAAATGACACATGGATGATATCCACCTGCATATAGGCATATGATTCAGATGTTTATTTGTATATGTCATTGATATTGATTATATTGTTGACATATATGCATACATGGTCACCCTAGATATCATAGTATTACCTTCTTGATATAGTGATATAGGAATCGTTGTTTTATTCGATTTCTACCTGCTGATGTTTTCTACCCACGAGTTGGCAACTCACCCCCGTTGTGCCACAGTTCTTGCAGGTTTGACCGATTGGGATCAGTAGCGGTATCGCTGGCACACAGCTTGCATTTGGGTGTTTTGCTATGGTAGGTAGGACACATTGGATCGTGCCCACTCTTATATTTATTATTTCCTATTGTATTTAGATAAACTCCATCAATCAGAAACTAGACTTTGTATATTTAGTGGACTTAGACGCACTTGTGGTTGCGAGACTTAGAGCGATGGGTATATGTTCGTTATTGGTGGATTTGATGTCTTGCTTTATTCACATTATTCATTTGTGTTGATCTTCGCCGTTGGGCGTCGTATACATTGCTTGCGTGGTTATGATTCCGTCATTGGGCGAAGATCTAGCTCCCGCTTGGGGAAGCCTTCTATATTGTTATGTATATGTGGTTTCAGTTCAAAATATATAAGGGAGGTGCTGCCCAAATTTTTAAAGACGAAAAATGTTTTCAACTGCAATATCATCCACTTGCATTTTTAAATATCATTACCCATGCATTAAAGAAAATTTTTGACTTCATTATACCTTTATTTCAAAACTGCACCCCCACTATTTTTCGTAAAAAGGGTTTAGAATTTCTGGGCTTCGGCTTACTTGAATTACGTTATGCCTTTGAACGTTGCGTGATTTAAGTGCCGGTCATGTACTAAATTTCGGGTCGTGACAAAGTTGGTATCAGAGCGTTAGGTTTAACCTTGGTTTGAATCTGGGTTTGACTATGCGGAGTCTAGGGCATATATATTTCGGAACCTAGGCTTGACCTTACGGAACTTAGACTTGACGGGGGGGTATTAGACTCGAACTTTCGTTACTTAGGTTGATCCTGATTGTTGGAGTAGGTAATTCAAGTAGAGTAACATACCGTGCGTATATTCCGCGGCATACTTACGATACGATACTCCGCTTAAGTGACCTTAGGATGTATATTCTTAAGATCCGTGCTTCTATTCGTTCCAATGATCATACTCTCACTGATTCCGTTCCTCCTTATGATCATATTCCATTTGGGATCTGTTGATTCTTTCGTTCATCTGATCTATCTTCGTCGATACCTGCTTGAGGTTCTGCTGGGTTATGGGAGCGCCCCGGCCATCGAACCGTGGCCAAATGCGGAACAAAAATTTCTAAAACCTGGCGCTACCATTTCCCGATTCCAAGATCGAAACCATTAACCCTAAAACTAGCAATCTAAGAAAAGAGATAGGAATGGTTATACCTAATGAACCAAGTCCTTCGGGTTTTCAATCATCTCCAAGCTCCTAGTGATGTTGCGGATCGACTTTGGTCGCCGGTCTTCCTCCATCTCCGATGATCCACCCGAAAGATGTAATTCCGGCTCTAGCTCCACGCTAAGATGCTAGTGGAGAAAATAGGGTCTCTAGGATGCTACTCTAGAGAGCCTACGATGTAGTGTGTATGTATTCTTAGTGTTTGCTAACTCATATCATGAAGAAGGTGAAAGCAAGCATGATAGCTAGAGGAGGTGAAGAACAAATGGTGAGGGGGAGCTCATGAAAACCAAGTGGAAAAACTTAGCATGCTAGCAAAATTAATGAATACTTAGAAAGAGAAAATCAAGCATGCTAGGTTTTGTAAAAACCATTTTTCCATTTTAAAAAAGCCTACCATACTTGAATAGTGCACACAAATGAATTAACAATTCATTTGTGAGCACTATTCCAAGCATGGTTCTCACCATACCTCTTCATGCTATTTTCCACCTCATTATCCATTTTAATAAAAATGGTCAAATCCAAAATGAGGTGACACCTTCTAGAATGTTATCCGGTAAAAAATACGGATTACATTCTACTGTATATACATACCTGTATCTGTACCGAAATACGAATATCAAAGAGATAGAATAACACAAAGAATATAATACTAGAATATATGTATCGAAATATATATATGTAAATTATTAAATCAATACCTGATTTAATAATCCGGCTCAAACCCGAGCCGGCTAGTATTATCAGCTGTCCGATCGAAAGTCCGAGTACTATGTACATCAATCGATCGAAACCCTGCAAGTATCAAATACGGCTACTATATCATTTCGCCATAACCAGGGAAACCCTCTGTGTGGGACTCTAAAGACTCGTCAATACGCTGGCAGTGGGTTTAACCACAAGCACGTCAGCAACACTAGCTGTACGTAACGGCTACCCAGGTATTGAGCGAAAGGAAGGCCGACGAGCAAACTCATCAAAACCCTTACTGAGCCTGTCAGTGACAATATCCGTACATTCCGGTCTGTTCGTCTAAGAGTATCGCATATCGGGTCTAGGGGGGTGGATAAAGTCAGACCCCTAATAACGCGATAATTCGTGTCGGTATGAAACCCATCACTACCTGAGAAACTATCGATCCTGGATCGGTAATTCTCACATACCCCGGCCGAGGATTTCTAGTAATGGCCACCCGTGCACTGCGCGACATCAACCCCCAATACCGGGAGAGACGAATCCCTGACGATCCGCTCACTGCCTCCATGTGGCTCGGGACTGTACCCAACTAAAACCTGTTTGCACGACTCCTTTGAGCCGTGGTAGGGTAGTAATCAAAGCACAGTAGGAACTCACATGAGACAAATGACGATCTCAGGTCGACAGACTAACCTGTACACATGTCACCAGGAAACTGTTATCTGACAATAGGTATAATACTAACTAGCATGTTCCCGGTGAGTTCGTCCAGTGTACTCATAACCTAATGAGCACCTGTATACTATCTTAGGTGAACAACTGACACCAATGGCTTGTGAGACCGGCCACCGCCCCTCGTCATGGTCTGGATAAGTATACACCAGTCTACACTGGAGTATTGATGCTCAGTCTTGATACTCCTACGACTAGGGACATTTAAGGATGTGCTTATAGACCCCCAGCTCCCACATATGTGATCGCCATCACAATGCTGGTAGTCAAGCAAGAATCCCATGGGCTCTATCAACATATACATGATGATAAAGACAAACAAGATAGCATACTATCATCTCGAGTAAGACTGTTTTATCGGTATATGTCCTCCCTCAATCATCATAATCACCTGCCTGCGATTACGATAATTGCCTTGAGGGCACTATAGCCAACAATCTCCCACTCGCTCTTAAGGCTAATTATTGCGGTGTCGCATACTCACACCCCGTGTGATACCGAACACCCGACTCCTCTACTAATCAGTTTCACAAAGCTCGTTTGTAAAACTATTGCCTTTGAGAAATAGCCTCAGTGAGTGGATCTGCTCCAGTATTTCTTTCTGTATCTCTCGATATCTCAATTTCGCGGAGAAAACTATCTCCCGAAATGAGCAATCCCTGTCTTAGAATATGTTTAGATATCTGATGGGACCCAGTTCACAAATGAACTCCAAATCCAGCAAACTTCTTAGACTGTATCGTCTACTGAACTCAATCAGTATACGGCGCCATGTGTTCCTCAGTATCTGCTTGGACCACCTGTCCAAACTACTGCCCCTCGTCAGAGGAAAAACTATAACTGTGACAGTCACTCTGTCATCCAAATTACCTTGGAAGCCTGGAATGATAACCGTCTCCTGAAGAAGGCTACCGTTATCAAATCCTTAGAACATCCACTTATGTTCATAAATTGCTTCCGATCATTTTCTCCAGGATTGGATTAATATATCAAATTATTGCATCTAGTGCAAAAACAACATCTGGTGTGATACTTGACATCACATGATTGATTCAATTGCCTAAGCAAGTGATATATCAATCATGCACATCCCTTTCCTCTTTAGTCTGTAAGACACCTTTAGAGAGGGTGACTCCTTCACCTGCAGCTTCACCACCATGTCAGGAGCCATCCATTTTAAAATACTTTTAGAATATTGTCTAAGTACCCGGATGGGACACTTCCCAAATCTAGATCTAAAATCATAGATCTAGTAACCAGAATGCCTGATATTATATCCATAACCTATGTGGAGAAAACACTGTGTGACAACCAATGTATAACCGATCGTAGTATAGGAATTTTACTTCCTATAAATTGCATGTCATCCTAAATACCAGGACACACACCCTACTATTTTCTTACCAGATCCATCTCCTATTCTGATGAAGTCAAAGCCTATGACTGTCATATCAAAAATAGATGATCTATCTCCGATATATCTGCTTTAATCTATAAATAGACATAAGCTACTATCCACTACGCTTAAAAACTGCTCCCACTGATTACGACAACCCCCTGGCAGAATCATACACACGTGCACTTCTAAAACTAGTTTAGAATGACGCTATACCCATCCTCCTGCCGGGTCTCATAGTCTGAAACAACAGTAGTGTCAAGTCTGGGTAAATAAGAACCTCCCTGTCACCGTCTTTGAGGCTACCGAAATACCTCTCGGGTGCCTGAGGTTACCCACTATATCTGTGGAGTGGCCAATGGAATATCAAACCTGATTGAATCTTTAGGTTCTTATTAAATTTTCAGTAATCGTTTGTGGTTCTGGAATCACTTCCAGTTCTACCATACTCGCACTACTGTTTTCTGAAAAAGTCCATTTTACTAAAACTGTGGTGAGTCAAGAACAATATCACTATTGATCTTCCAGATGGTAGAAAATTAACCCTCGTCAAAGCTCGGGTTAACCCACAAACTGCCATTACAGAAACATGCCTTGAGTTATCCAGAGTCTGGTTTTAAGCATAAACCGGACAACTCTCCATACCTTAACATCGTTAAGATATGAACCATTTTATATACAATATAAAAATAGAGGCACTGATTTAATTGGAACTAGATTCAAATCATGCAGCTGTTTCCAGTGCATGTCAACCAAATGGAGAGAGGCCGATCAGCTGTCATGACCCGAAAGTACGGAACATGACTGGCACTTAAACTACGAACGTCTCGAGGCGTACGTAATCTAAGTAAACCGAAAACCCAGAAATCCAAACCAAGAAAAGAAGTAGAGTGCAAGAAAAACCAAATTAAAGCAAGTAGTTTCAATAGCATAAGCCGAATTATGCGGTTTTTAAAACATCAAAAATTTACTGAAAATTTCGGCAGAGTCTCCTTTGTAAATACTGGCCCCCAAACGGGATACAACATGAATAGTATACGAAATTAAGAAAAAGGCATCCCCAAGCGGGAGCTAGCTCTTCGTCAATCGACGGTCACAACAACACAAGCAATATAATATAC
Source organism: Agapanthus africanus (assembly GCA_030015575.1). Taxonomy (NCBI): domain Eukaryota; kingdom Viridiplantae; phylum Streptophyta; class Magnoliopsida; order Asparagales; family Amaryllidaceae; genus Agapanthus; species Agapanthus africanus. The sequence goes on along the minus strand of JASDDO010000019.1, from coordinate 425,614,700 downwards.
AACGCCAACGGCGAGGATCAAAACTCAAAAGGAAACTCAAAACCACCAGAAATATAACGAGCGACTCTAAGGTCGAAAGAATAAACAACACTGGTCTCTATCTCAAAAATACATGTTTGGTTGATGGAGATTCTAGATACAATAGAATAATGATATACAAGATATATAATGGGGGTATGATACAAGTAAACCCACCTACTAGCAAATCACCCGAATGAAACTATGCCCGCAAAGCCGTAATGAAACCTGTACGGCAAACCTGCAAGAAACTGGGGCACAACGGGGGTGAGTTGCCAACTCGTGAATAGAAAAACATCTATGCACAGAAATCGCATAAATAACGCAATCCTAGGTCAATGATCATAATATATCCTCAAAAATATGTATAACATGCAGCCTATAACAATGGCTAGGGTAATATCTAACCGAGTGTAATCTCATGTGCCCGTGTCAGTGCCTCAGGTAGCAATATATCATATGAATGAGGTATGAATGCATGAAAACAGAATACATGTTAATGAAGAAACTGTTTTCATAAATTAGTGAGATTTCCTTCTGGTTTTTAAACTGAGGTATCATAATGAAATCAGTATCAACAGTGTCTAGCATCGATACAAAACATAAATCTCACTGTCTCGAAATATCAATGTCTCAATCTCAATATCTAGGGCGCCGTCAGTCCAGACCGGCCCCTACCATCCATCTGAAGACCACGACGGTATCCTCCGGATATCCGACGCGTCGGGTAATATCACCGGTAGGTAGTGCTCCCCAGCCAGGCTCAACGTCAACACCACATTCCTCTTGCCCCGGGGTACCATACCGGGCCCACCATGTACCCGTGACGGTTCCTCCACTCCTCGACACGGATCTTGAAAACCACAGCAAACTCATGGTGGATGACACTTACATCACTAGAAAACCGCAATTTACATATTTTAAAAATATAATAAGTTTAGAAATTTTGCGGCTTTCCCCCGAAATCCAGAAATATCATAAATCTCAAGAAATCATCACAAGTGCATATGTCAATGATAATGAATGTATATGGTATCAATAACCAAGTTGCAATGTGTGATTAATAACTAGGCATGAACAATGGAATAATAGTATGCATGAAGTGACAAGTAATAACTACAATGTCTAAACTGGCATATAAGGCAGGTACACTAATATCGTATCAACTACTAACTAACAACCTAAGTTAAGCAATAGTATTTTCTAAGTGTACGTGACATGGCAATTACCGATGAAGATATGTGTGAGCCGGCAAGTAAGTGTATGTGGTACATACGCATCATCGGTAATGGTGCTGGTGTCCTAACAGCATGATATCAATAATGGAGTATGCAGCAAAATAAGTATGCGAGGCAGAGCGAACAGCAATAATGTGCGGGAGCAGAATACTAGACACAACGATAATTAATCAGTATTAATCTAATATAAGTCCTACAAATGGTGCCTTTTGAAATAACACGAATCATGGGGTTTCTGAAAATAGGGGCTACGGTGTTTTTATAAAAAGATACGTCTTTTGAAATATCCGTAGGATCCCTTGGGCTGTCTTTTAAAATACCCACGATTCGTTAGTTTTTGAAATAGGTAAAAAGTCTAATCTAATCTAACAACTACACTAAACTATACGGCTGAACTAACAAGCTGAACTACAGGTAAGGAAACCGCCTAACATCTGAGTCGATACATATACCTACCTGTATATGTATAGTCGGTGATCCCGCCTCAATAATATCATAGCTGATACCATATCTATAATCAGGCATCCCAAGTCAAGAGTGCGGATCAATCATCAATATAGCTCGTACGTAAATCCGTCGTACGGCCTCCCAAATCTGGGTACGGGTCAATATCACATTCATCATACTATTCACCTGGTATCCTCTTTATCAAATATCAAGATCGGGGTACTGATCTATGTCTAGTACCATATTGATACCGCCTACGTATGTATGGACGTGTGCGAAACACTACGTCAAGGACCCGCTACAACGTCATGTCGTATCTCAAATACGAACCCTGCTATATCACCGATCTCACGGCCTCAAATCAAATCTCATCGACTCAGCTCAATCCCAAGTATCATCCTCAATCCGTATGTGAACACATAGTCCCATACCCATGTGAATACATAACTATAAAGAATCCCATGAGCACATATCAATAGGAATGTATGCAAGTATGTATGTGTGTATGTGTGTGTGTATGTGTAGTGCAACACTACCCTAGGGTTCGCAACGCTAAAATAATCCAACACACCAATATCCATCCTAAGCATCGTTATTAATCCCAAATAACATAAATAATTGTTGGTGTGTATACGCATCCGTATACACCACCACGGACTGCGGGGGTGCTATACGCCATCCACCCGACTTCTCCCCGTAGATATAAATCTACTCACCTGGTCCTCGCTAGCCGGTGCCGACGTCGCTACACGCCTGCTTGTCGTCTCGAAGTCCACATGGGGGTACCTACATATCATAACGCACCATATCGTATTAAAACTAAATTCGAGATCGAAACGGCATACGAAAATCAAATCGGCACGCGTATCACGCATAGGTCCAAACCTATCGCCTACGCATGCAAGAATAGTCAAACCAACCCTCGATGTCGATGTACAAACGTCAAACCATCGAGAAAAATCCAATCACACTCATTTGCACATTCACGAACACTAATTTTAATATAAACTAGGTTAAAACTCACAAAAACGCCAATTTCACTTAAAAAGTCATTTTTCCGAAAATCTAGCAAGCACAATTCGCCGTTTTTGTACAAAACACGATGTTTAAATGAATGTAGCGGCCAATATATTTATTAAATATCTTAAATAAGTCGTATAAACAATTTCCGGAATTTAATCTCATTAAATTCCAAAAATCCTAATATTCTAGTTTACAAAAATACCCTTTTTAACAATTTCAAAGCAAAAATGTACAAACTACAATCTAGCTTAGATTTGCATGATCTAAAGCATTAAACCACACTTAATAAAGTTAATGAAGTCATGAAAACCCTAAACACATTTTTAATCCCAAGAATTTAACAAATTTCAAAAACCTAGTAAGCAATTTAGCAAATTAACACAATTTTAAAACTAACCATTCACACTAGCTACTAACCTTGTATTATCATGACAACAAAGCCTAAATATAACACACAACCATACACCAATTTTATAAAACCCTAACTTGCAATCAAATTCACAACTTGAATTCCAAAACTTGCAATTAAACTCACATAACCAAATTAACACTTAAGTAAATTAGCTTAAGAAATTAGTAACAAATTAAGCAACAAAAAGTTTAGAATTATACCCAAAAACATATGAAGATCCACAAGCATCCATGGCCCTCCAAAATGCTCTCTTTTCACAAGGATACATGCTATACGGGCTAAGCTAAAATGGGTAGGAGTCGGATTTGGATTTAGATTTGAATTTGCATGGATTTTGAAGTGATTTGTGGATTTTTTTTGATGAAGAAAGAGTGGGATTTGAGGAGGGGGGCTGCTGCTGTTGGGAGGCCAGAAATGGGAGTGAGGAGAGAGAGGGAGGTAGAGAAAATGCAAGGGAGGAAAGTCAAGGTCAAGGTAAGGTCAAAAGTCCACCTAATTCACCCATTTTCTTTTCTTTTCTTTCATTTCTTTTCCTTTGAAATCAAGTGGGGAAAAATTATGGTGGGTGCTGAATTCAGCCATGGGGAGGAGTAAGTGGGGGTGTGTGGGTGTGGGTACGGGTGTGGGGTGATGAAAAATGATAAATACAATACCCCAAACATCCATTTACGCAAAAAAAAAGCCTTTTTTCTTCAATAATTTCTAAACCGTTTTGGCAAATGATTTCGTTCCAAAAACCACATGATAAAATTTTATTTAATGTTTTATGATGCACAAAATTTGTTTCAACTCATTCCGATTTGTAATTTTCCCTAATTAAATGTATTAGTGACGGCTTAAAATAATAATAAAATAATATTTTTTTCAGAAAATTTGAAATTTCACCGGCGGCTCAATAAACACCAAATAATAGCAATTACATAGCTAGAATATATATATTTAATTTTTATAATAAGATATTTGTATTTTGACTTTTTACAGAAAACCCCCTTATTTTACCGATTTTTCGAAATTTCACCGAAACGATTTTCAAAACGTTACATCAGCATTACTCAACTTAGGAGTGCATCCAATTATGAGTAACTTGAAAAGGGAAACAAGTTTCTCAAAACCATTACTATCAACTGAATACCATACACAAGTATCTACATCTTTGATCATCTTGAAGAATCCCGATACTTGCAACACATGATTCTCTACTTTATTCTTGTACCTATAACTTCTCAAAACTTAGACTTTGTATTTCTACGAAACACGTGTCTAAAACTGGAGAAGTCACAAGTAAACAGAATATAATACGAGTACCAATCCCTTTGTCCTAATGGACACTGGACAACATACAATACATTATATAAGTACCCTGAGTTTAATAACTCAAACCCTGTGCGTCGTAGGTTGAAAACTGTACTATGGTTATGAAGAATTACACCGCTGTTGAATGCTCCTTACCTAACCATCAACTGATATAGGTAAATATCATGGACATAATTTCAAAAAGTTATATCTCACTTTATAAAAATAAACGTACAGATATATCGGTTTGAAATTGGTGCATAACAACGGATATTCAAAAACCAAATACTTACCGTCCGGCAAACAACCCAGGTGATTTCCTCAAATATCACCAATTATAACGAATTCTGATATAATGAGGATAATCACCTAATTCCCAATAACTTACTCCCACTCATCATCTGTAAAACTATATAGATGTGAGAATCAAACCTGGTAAATACATACCCTGGAGTAAGGACCTAATTGAGAAATCAGTTTTCAATTAACAACGCACAGTGAAACTGAAACATTAAAATGTTTTGTAGGGGTATCCTGGTATTCCTAGTAATGCCTCTTCCATTATCAGATTCATGACTGTCACCGTATATTTCGTTGCCATCTCTCCAAATCCCTTTATTTGTCTTTAGTCGTTACCTTCTGTACACCTTCGTTAGGCTTAAATGGTTTTCTTCCTTCCCTACCTTTCGGCACCAGCCTATGGTTTGGAAGAAGACTATCCAATAAGCGTAATAGGTGTACTCTCCTAATCCTAAGAGTACTCGCAACCTAAGAGAAGGTAAAGATAAAAGACAACTGAATAAACCTTATTATATTTCTCCTGAACCAGAATCCATCCTCGAAAAAGTTCCTTCAAGTTCGTATATAATTATACGATGGATTTATCCAATAGAATTGGATGTTCGTAGTAATACGGGGTGTTCTAGAGAAATACAAAGGTGAAGTAGGAGTAGCGATGAAAGACTTGGTTTGGTCGTGAATAGCAGTTGCAATTTATTTTGCCCTCTTTCTAATCCTTTTATTTGTCTTTACTCATTACCTTCTATACACCACACTTAGGCTAATTGGTTTTCTTCATTCCCTACCTTTCGGCACCTGCCTATGGTTTGGAAGAAGACTATCCAATAAGCGTAATAGATGTACCGTCTCCTAATCCTAGAAGCCCTCATAACCTGAGAGAAGGTAAAAAGGAAAAGACAACTGAATAATCTTATTCATTTTCTCCAGAACCGGAAATCATCCTCGAAAAAGTTTCTTCGAGTTCGTATATAACCATACGATGGTTTTATCTAATGGAAGTGGATATACGTAGTGATACGGGGTGTTCTAGAGAAAAGCAAAGGGTAAAAGAAGGAGTGGCAATGATGTAAGCAACTTGGACAATCCAAAAGCCAATGTTTTTAAGAAAGTTCGGTTAACTTGATCACTGAGTCATAGTCTAGGGTCGGGCCATGGTCGATGCCAAAGAGAGAGAGAAAAGAAACACTCAGCGTGCACTCTAACCTAGATCAGAATGGATAATCTCTTTATCTAATCTGGATGGCTCCCACTGTTTCCTCGAATTCTCCTCCAAACCCAAAAGGAGAATTAGTCGGAATCACCTGAGGAGTAATCCTACTCATCAGTGGGAATCGAGATCCAACTATCATCGTATGATAACTTGATGGAAGCCACTCAAGTCATCACACTTCAGAAGGTATACGCATGCCTGGAAAGTTTCTGTATGTTTGAAACTCCCGATATGATTTTTACCCCAAGCGGTTTATGACCTTGACAAAGGCCAACAGATCATAAACCACAAGTCAAGTTCAACCCATCATTATCCTGGATTACTCTAGACCCACCCGCACAAACCCTTGACAAAGGCCAACAAGGTTATACGACTATCCTAGATAATCGCAAATCAATGCAACAGACAAGTAATACCTAGCTACCGCACACTACGCTTTGACAAAGGCCAACAAACGCAGCACGAATACTAGGTACTACATAAAAGAAATGACGGAGGGCTACGGATGGTTTTTGGCGAAAAACCTTTAACGTAATGAACTTGATCTCGTTAAAAGAATCCAAGTGTTTTTACAAAAGTATAGTGGCGAAAACTTTTGCTAAAGAGGTCACTCCCGGTGAAGGGATCTCGGCTCTTTCCTCGTCGAATGAGGTGCAGGATATTCCAAACTGAATACCACGATGCAAAGCAAAAAGTAAACGACTATAGTGAAGTTATTACGTTGACGCAAACTTTTACTCAAGGGGTCACTCCAGATGAAGGGATCTCGTCCCTTGCCTTGTCGAATGAGGTGCAGGATATTCCAAACTGAATACCACGATGCAAAGCAAAAGCCAACGTCTGTAATGTCAGTTTTTAAAAAAATCTTGGTTCCAACAACTTCATGTATAGGTTTGTTTTCCTTGCATTGATAAGAATCAACGCAGCCCCATCAATTAATCACACCAGAAAAGAACGAAAATAAAATATACGTATATGCCATCCGCATTCGCCATCGGGTCCCGTCATTACCCGTTAGGTTACTTAACTAACGACAGAGCGGGGATTGGGTTAGCGCGGGTGCAAAACATATACAACATTTACTAATATGTATGTATGTATATATATATGTATGTGTGTATATATACACACACACACACCAATCGTCCTAGGCATGATATATGCAACATTACAGATAAATAATAAGCATCACAGAACAATACAGATAATCTGGGATCCCCGGGTTTCTTTTGAGCCACAAGTGAAACCCGACGTTCCCCTGGTCGTGTGGATAGCCTGTGCAATGAAATCCTAGACCCTTACGATCGCGGCAAGTTACCCGCAAAACCAGAAGTGAGGCAGCCCCCTTCAGCAAAGTGAATGGACCACCTAGCACTTCACGGAATCTGGTAACTTGAGCACCCCTCCGTGGGCCAACCTGTACCCCCTACGAGTGCGGCGAATAGCCCGCCAATTCTAGAGTGAAGCCCCCTCCGTCTCAACGCCATGAGATGCGGGCCCGTTGCCCTCCAGAACCCGGCTATCCGTGCACTCCACCGAGGGGTAATCGTAGTACAGAAAAGAAAATAATACACAAGGGTGACATCGACCTCAACCCGGTCATGCCCCAAAAGAATAATATACAAACAAGCAGTGACGGCAGTCCACATGTCGGACGCTCGCCCCGCAATATCAAATGTACAAATAAATCCAAACTGCACTACCATTGCACACAAGCTATCCAACACGACAAATCCGCAACATCACAGCACAACACAGAACATCAACGTGAATATCACGTTCGTAAATCCGTCTAAAAGGACTATAGCGATTAGACAAGATTTACCGATCAAATGACATTCACGGTCACAGATAGAAATGTAAAGTACTGCAAACTTCAAACAATGTTAGAAAATAACGACTTCGAAATAACCCACGAATAGCCCCAAACAATCTGATAAAACCATATCCAAATTTGGCTAAACAAACAATACCACTGCACAGAGATTACAGAGACAAGATAACACCCAAAAAATCAAACCCAGATGCCCCAAGAAAACCGGCCTGCTCGGATTTCAAGCCCATGTGCTCGGCCAAAATCCGGCGCCTTGGTCTGGTGTTTGGGGTGTGGTCTTGTGGTCATGTCAGTAGTCTTCTGCACTTGTTTAAATAATTTTTTGAAGACATTTTAAAATCGACAGAGAATCAAATGTGCAGGGCAGTGAATCGGGTTTTTTCGATTTTGATATGTTAACATCGTATAAATAAGCTAGATTACGGGTTAATAGGTGGCTCTGATACCATGCTGGGTTATGGGAGCGTCCCGGCCATCGAACCGTGGCCAAATGCAGAACAAAAATTTCTAAAACCCGGTGCTACCATTTCCCGATTCCAAGATCGAAACCATTAACCCTAAAACTAGCAATCTAAGAAAAGAGATAGGAATGGTTATACCTAATGAACTAAGTCCTTCGGGTCTTCAACCATCTCCAAGCTCCTAGTGATGTTGCGGATCGACTTTGGTCGCCGGTCTTCCTCCATCTCCGATGATCCATCCGAGGGATGTAATTCCGGCTCTAGCTCCACGCCAAGATGCTAGTGGAGCAACTAGGGTCTCCAGGATGCTACTCTAGAGAGCTTAGGATGTAGTGTGTATGTATTCTTAGTGTTTGCTATCTCATATCATGAAGAAGGTGAAAGCAAGCATGATAGCTAGAGGAGGTGAAGAACAAATGGTGAGGGGGAGCTCATGAAAACCAAGTGGAAAAACTTAGCATGCTAGCAAAAATAATGAATACTTAGAAAGAGAAAATCAAGCATGCTAGGTTTTGTAAAAACCATTTTTCCATTTTAAAAAAACCTACCATGCTTGAATAATGCACACAAATGAATTAACAATTCATTTGTGAGCACTATTCCAAGCATGGTTCTCACCATACCTCTTCATGCTATTTTCCACCTCATTATCCATTTTAATAAAAATGGTCAAATCCAAAATGAGGTGGCACCTTCTAGAATGTTATCCAGTAAAAAATACGGATAACATTCTACTGTATATACATACCTGTATCCGTACCGAAATACGAATATCAAAGAGATAGAATAACACAAAGAATATAATACTAGAATATATGTATCGAAATACATATATGTAAATTATTAAATCAATACCTGATTTAATAATCCGGCTCAAACCCGAGCCGGCTAGTATTATCAGCTGTCCGATCGAAAGTCCGAGTACTATGTACATCAATCGATCGGAACCCTGCACGTATCAAATACGACTACTATATCATTTCGCCATAACCAGGGAAACCCTCTGTGTGGGACTTTAAAGACTCGTCAATACGCTGGCAGTGGGTTTAACCATAAGCACGTCAGCGGCACTAGCTGTACGTAACGGCTACCCAGGTATTGAGCGAAAGGAAGGCCGACGAGCAAACTCATTCAAACCCCTATTGAGCCTGTCAGTGACAATATCCGTACAGTCCAGTCTGTTCGTCTAAGAGTATCGCATATCGGGTCTAGGGGGGTGGATAAAGTCAGACCCCTAATAACGCGATAATTCGTGTCTGTATGAAACCCATCACTACCTGAGAAACTATCGATCCTGGATCGGTAATTCTCATATACCCCGGCCGAGGATTTCTAGTGATGGCCACCCGTGCACTTCGTGACATCAACACCCAATACCGGTAAAGACGAATCCCTGACGATCTGCTCACCGCCTCCATGTGGCTCGGGACTGTACCCAACTAAAACCTGTTTGCACGACTCTTTTGAGCCGTGGTAGGGTAGTAATCAAAGCACAGTGGGAACTCACACGAGACAAATGACGATCTCAGGTCGACAGACTAACCTGTATACATGTCACCAGGGAACTGCTATCTGACAATAGGTATAATACTAATTAGCATGTTCCCGGTGAGTCCGTCCAGTGTACTCATAACCCAATGAGCACCTGTATACTATCTTAGGTGAACAGTTGACACCAATGGCTTGTGAGACCGGCCACCGCCCCTCGTCAGGGTCTAGATAAGTATACACCAGTCTACACTAGAGTATCGATGCCCAGTCTTGATACTCCCACGACTAGGGACATTTAAGGATGTGCTTATAGACCCCCAGCTCCCACGTATGTGATTGCCATCACAATGCTGGTAGTCAAGCAAGAATCCTATGGGCTCTATCAATATATACATGATGATAAAGACAAACCAGATAGCATACTAGCATCTCGAGTAAGACTGTTTTATCGGTATAGGTCCTCTCTCAATCATTATAATCACCTGCCTGCGATTATGATAATTGCCTTGAGGGCACTATAGCCAACAGGTTCTTGTCACCATGGTTTGAGCGCAGATTGAGCTGCTGCTAGTGTTGCGGCCGGAGCGAGCTTGTCACGGATGAGGACTGACCATGATGTTTTCTGGTGATATAGGAACGTGTAGGTATAGTGTTTGTATCGTAACCTCTTGTTTGAGGCGAATGTTCAGTTTTGCACCGGATGATCGGGCCATTGATAGAGGCTGCCAGATTAAGACGACTGTTGATGTACAGTCTACCCCAGAGATCGTGATGTTGTCTACCGTGTAGACGGATGACCCAGCTGTTGCTGAGATTGATGGGATGTCACCTCCAGAGTGTTAAAGTTGAGACCACTGGAGCTTTCAGACAGAGAGGTGATAGAGGACCGCTAGTCCATCTTGAATTGTGAGACGAAGATGATTCGTTCGATTTGATGTGCCGACGCAGACTCAGATGAGTTGAAGAATTCCAGTTGAAGGATCTTACTCAGATCTAGAGTAGATCGATCCAGAGAGGACGTTGTTCGTCGGATACTCGGATGTGAGATCAGTAAGTTAACCAGTTTCGGATAGAAAGACATCACCCAGATGCGTTGTGAGTCGATCGAGAATGGATGAATAAAGTGTATTCCTCCGATGATTTGGACGAGTTCCCGAGGACATGTTCGGCTAGACATCTTCTACAGAGTGATGAAGATACCGGGTTCGTAATTTCGAGTCCGTGTGAGAGACTCCGGATTGACCGTAGCCGAGGACGAATTGAAATATGCAGACAGCAAGAGATGACGTCGAAGTGTGCGATAATAAAGACGAGTGGAACAAGAGGTTCGTGTGAGATGTTAACGAGTGGTTGTTGCGCTCCGTTGATGCCAGAGGATTGATATGTGTGCGGAGGTGTTAGATGCAACCAAAATTTCCAAATGGAAGCCGTGCTGAGGACACAGCTGTCCGGTTATGAGAAAAGAGTTAAGCAAGAGCGCCAACCTTCGTATAGTTCGGCATAGGTGAGATCGGAAGAAGCCATGAGCAGGTCCTTTCCATGACACCTCAGCGATAAAGATTTGCACCCAGGATCGGTTGTGTCGCGTGTATTGTGAGGGCCAGATGCCGACACCGGTGACATGCTGCTTTATGAGTGGTCATGCTAATTGACCGAGAGATGACCAAAGGAGTGCCAAAGCAGAATCGTTTCCGTTAGTACACCTGACCAGGCCGACGAGCCGAAAGATTGCGATATTAGTAATTCAGAGAGTAAACGAGGACCCAGAGACCGAAAATGCCAGACCGTGAGCAGGAGGCAAGTAGATGATTTGGCTCTGCCAGCATTGGGCGCACCGGCATCTTCCGACATTGAAGGAGGTGTACCTCAATATCATTTATTGTGATTTGTGTTTCGTGATCTGAGTATCACACTTTTATCTCTTGGAATCGAGTTTCGATGGTTGAGTTTTATGATATTGTTTTTGTGCACCATGGCTGCACCTACTTGTTAGTTATATGTATGCCCTAGAGGCCATTACTGTACATTGGATGTATATTGTAGTGGATGCTAGGACATATATAGGAAGGACTTTCTTGCTCGACATGATAGTACGCTATCTGGTTACACTTTATCTTAACATGTATACTTTCTGTCTCTCTGATTACATGTTGATAAAGCCCATAGGATGTGTACTCGACTACCAGGACTATGATGTAGATCATACTAGTGGGGCCTGGGTAGTCCATGAGTACATCCTTGAAATGTTCCTAGTCGAGGGAATATCGAGACGGGGCATCGATATTCCAGAGTAGACTAGCGCATATCTTCTCGACCCATGCGATGGGCGATGGATGATCCCATATCCATTGGTGTTTGACATCGAAGATGGTATGCGGGTGCTCAGTGGAGACTGGGTACACTGAACGGACTCGCCGAGAACTCCCAGATGGTATTATACCTCACGTCAGATGGCAGTTCTCTGGTGACACTGGTACAGCTTAGTCTGTTGACCCGAGATCGTCATAGAGTCTTGTGTGTCTCCCACTGTGCTTTGATTTCCACCCTACCACGGCTCTACTGAGTTGTGCAAACAGGTGGTTTTTGGGTACAGTCCCGATTCACATGGAGGCAATGAGCGATAGGAGGGGATTCGTCTCTCCCGGTATTGGGGGTTGATGTTGTGCTATGCTCGACTGGCCATAACAGGAAATCCCTGGCCAGGGTTGCTGTGATATACTGGTAAGAGTTATCAGTAGTTTCACGAATGTTATGGACCTCAAGTCGGCATGACTTATCGAGCTATTGGGGTCTGACGTTTACCACCCCTAGGCGAGATATGCGACATATCAGACGAACAGACCGGACCGTACGGTAAATGTTACTGGTTGGATTCGCAGGAGTCTGAGCGGGCTTGCTCGTCGATCTTCTGATCGCTCAATACCCGGGTGGCCGTTACGTTTGGCAGACCGCTTGCGGCTTGTGGGTGTTTGATATGATCATCATCTGCTGCCGGCGTATTGACGAGTCTTTAGAGTCCTACACAGAGGTTTCCTAGTTCAAGCGAAACGAAATAGGAGCGCATATGAGATATGTGCGGGACCGATAATAATTCGTGTATGTGATACCGTATTTCATTCTCGCGACGAATGTATCGATTGGTTATATGCGATATAACCTAGTTATCGAATCAAGGATTGATTCGATAAGCCGATACATTGGATACTAGCCGGTTATATTCGACATGACCGGATCATTGAATCAAGTGTTGATTTAATGATTTAATGTATAATTATATATTTGATATATTGCTTTGCATTAACTAGTATTGGTTCACTTTAAATGGATTCACTCACTTAGTTTGTGCACATTGCATATGTGATATATTTTGTGCACATGATTGTATCATGTTTAATGATACATGCAAGCTAGGGTTAGTGTAAAGAATTTGACCATGGTTAAGATTAAGATTAGGGTTTTCTTTTTCTTATTTATTAATTTATTTATTTTGGAAAAAGAAAATGATAAAGAAAATGAAATGGTGGCTTATTTTGTTTGTAGTTGAAGTTTCTTGAAACTTTGACTAAGTAACCATTTTGTCTTCTTTCTTAACCCTAACTCTTCAAATTAACCTTGGTCAATTCTCTACACCTAACTAAGGTTAATGATATGATAAGTATTATATTTTCTTTTCTTTTTAATAAGGATATCATATCATCTTCTTCTTCTTCATCTTCTTTCTCCATGAAAAAAGCTTGCTACATCAATGGTGATTGATGAAAAAGTGTGTGAAATCCAAATCTAAAGTCAACCCAACTCCTATTTCTTCATCCTCTACCTCTTGCCAAGTAGTATAGGGTGTTTCCTTCACAAGTTTTCCCGACTTGGTGAAGTTGGAGCTTGTTCTTGCGATGCCTCGACGTAGATCATCTTCGGCATCGAACCGACGATCAAGCCCGCCCATTCTTCGATGATGACGATGCTAGAGTCATGGGTTCGATTTGGACAGCGGAGGGAGATCATCGCGGAGCTTACGAAGTGGTGGACCGGATCTACAAAGGTTGTAGCCTCTTCCCTATTTCTATATTTCCGTTTACATGCTTGCTTTGCCTAAATATCTAGTTAACGATCCGTTCTAGGTTTTCTCGGCACCGTAATTTTTAGAAATTAGCGTGTTTGATCACTTGTGAGACTTCACTAGAGTGCCTAGGAACCCTACACTACTAGAGGTTACATTTTTGTACACAGTTGTTACACTCGATTTATGTTTATACGCTGCTACATTGGTTTATGAATTGTGCATATCTATTGCACTTGATATCGGTATTGCGTCTTGGCTGCATGTGGTTATGATTTCGTGGATTTCATATGGTCGATTTTATTTGGTGCGTGTGGAACGCACTCGATTTGATTTTTACACTCAGTATAGCTCACATATGTTTGCAATACATTGATACGTGTTTTGTGCACGCAGTTGCACACGTTTATGATTTTATACACCTTGGTACACTCTGTGTTGGTTTTTATACGCATTTGAGTTATTGATGAGTTTCCGTGCATTTGTTGCACCCGATTTGTATTTTGTGCATTGGTTGCACTAGATTTGTACTTCGTGCATTTGTTGCACCAGATTTGTATTTCGTGCATTTGTTACACCAGATTTTTATTTTGTGCATTGGTTGCACCGGATTTATGTTTTTGTGTGCGTTTGCACTTGACGCTCATTTTCGTGCGCATTACTGCACTGGGCATTTATACGGACCTGACGTGCTTGGGTTGGATTTTTGCGCATATTAGGCGCATGGTATGAGATTTTATTCGTGCATGTCGGATGCACTTGATTGAGATTTTATTCATGCATATTGGATGCACTTGATTGAGAATTTATTCGTGCATATCGGATGCACTTGATTGAGATTTTATTTGTGCATGTCGGATGACTTTGATTGAGATTTTATTTGTGCATGTCGGATGCACTCGATTGAGATTTTCATTCGTGCAGGTTAGTTGCACTGGGTTGAGATTTTCGTGCACTTTAGATGCACTTGACGTTGTTGTCATGCACACCAGTTGTATTTGACAGATGCTTTTGTGCACACCGGTTGAACTTAGTTTGGTCTTGTGCACATTCGCAGCACTTGTATTTGGTTTTGATTTCCGTGTGCACCAGACGCACGTGATTGTTAGATACGCCTTTTGAGACTGATTTTTGCTCTTGAGCATATATTTTCATGGTGGGCACTATATTATATGTAGTAGCCGAGCAGGGCTGATCTGAGGACAGTGTCTGAGTACTTTTGCATGCATTAAAATTTTACCAAGAGGTTTTAAAAAATGAGCTATACCCTCGCTATTTCTTAAGTGTCCGTAAGAGACGAATCTTTACAAGGAAAAACCTTTGGAATATTTCAAAAAGGCGGAACGAATATTTTGAGCAAAACATATATAGATATATTTACTACTTTACAATTGAGCATCCGCTGCTTGTGCCATGAGCTACGCATCGCACGGCGATTCGGAAAAGATTTTGCATATGATTTATTCAGTTTTTAGAAGGGTTTTACCACGATGCGTACTATCTACGTATTATGATTTTGGAGTATAGCATATTTGAGAATGGCATTAGATTTCAAGATTTGCATCTCCCTTATAACTCCAGTGATTGCGTTACGCTTGAGAGAGTTCGATTTTGAGTTTCACACTCGTTTTCATGCGCACATGATGCGCTGTGGTATTTCTGTATTTTCCGTGACTTCGAAGCCCCGTTGAATGGAGCTGATTATTGAAATGTTTTAGTATTTGGGGGTTTAAATTTAAATTCGGGGACCGAATTTATTTAAGGGGGGAAGATTGTAACATTTCAGAAATATAAAATATTATTTTTGGGATTTAATATTAAAATAATATATTTCGCGAAAACTATTCGATTTGTGAATTTAGGGTTTTCGTAAAATGGTATAAATATATACCAATATTTATGAAATAATTGGAGATTAAAATGATTTATTCGTTTAAACTTATATTTATCGGATTTGAGCATTTTTATAATTAATTATATGCAAGTTTAAATTAAACTCGATTAGTGCACTACTAATCACGATTATGCCAAATCCATATTTTTAATTAGTCATGGCTAGTGCACCATGACATGTCGCATTTTGGTTGCATGTTGTTCATTGTATTTATGACTTGTGATTTACTTAGGAAATGAGAGAAAGAAAAGAAAAGAGAGAATAATTGAAGAGAGAGAGAGAGAGAGGGAATCCATGATGAGGCATGGCATGCCATGTGAGGGTATGAGACAGAGAGAGAGAGAGAGAGAGAGGCTTCTACCCTTGACCATTTCTCCCTCATTCATTTTCCTTCACCACCTCATCTCCTTCATCTTCATCTTCTTGCTTCCTCAACCTCCTCTACCCCATGAAAACATCTCCAATCCTTCACCAAAAACCTATACTCCCTTCACTAAAAATGATCCCCACATCATTCTAAACACTTTGGACCTTTCAAGTTTGGATATTGGAGACTTTGGGCATCTAGGGGTTTTCTTGAGTTGCATCCATGAGGTATAACTCCACTTTCCAGCTTGTAATTAGTTTCTTAGATTTCTAGTTTAGTTTAGAATTTGATTAAGTGTGGATTTGTGATCCTAGAAATTTCCAAGTTAAGATTTAGTAGGAAACTTGACTTGTGATTGGTAAATTGAGGTGTAGTGAGTGTTTTCAAACCCTTAGTGATGTTTCACTGGTCAAGAACAGAGATTAGAACCCGATACACGAACTTAGGATTTGTCCCGTGTCGGTTTTGTGATGTTTTGTTGGCCTACAGGAAATCTGGAGCAACGTGGGATGTTTATGAGGAAAACAAGCAATATCACCGACCTAGATTAACCACTTGAAGACCACCACCAAAATACGAGATGCCAATTCCCTAGGAAAACCGGCGACATCGGATTCTTGGAGCTTGTCGCCGGCCAAGTAATCCATCACAATCACTGCATCGTCTCTCCAAAATGAGACGCATACACATTCTATTCCACCACTTACCCTTTCCCCACTTTTTCTTCCACTAACCAGAGCACTGCATTGATAAAATTTTCGAATGGTTGGTGTTGACGTTCGGTCTTTGCAAAGCTTGGCATCGACCAATGATTTTTGACCCCCTCATGTGATTTTCAAAGATTAACATGGCTTAACTCAAGTTTGGGGAGGGGGGTTCAATCTGGCTCTTTATAAGAAAATTTTTACACAAAATGATGAGCCAAAAATAAGTTTGGGGGAGGATCTTCACTTAAATATTTTGCCCCTATTAATAAATTTCCTCCCAAGTTTACAGGTTTTTCGAGATATAGCTGATGGCAACAGTGAGGACACTGTTGAAAACAAGTTTGGGGGAGGTTTGTGCTTATTTTTGCATCATTTGCATCATACTTTGCATAGGCACAAAACAATTTTGAAAACCTAAAAAAATTTAAAAATTTTCAAAAAAAAAATTAAATATTTTTGTACATAAATAAGATAATAAAAGATTAGATAGTGAAAAATTACATCCATGAGATTAGAAAAATTTAAGAAAACCAAGAAAATTAGAAGTTTTCTTATACGAACTAGTAATAAGTAGTTATGAGCCGTTGTCCCAAGGGTTAGTAAGATGAAGGAAGTCACTAATTGGAGGATAAAAATAAGTCTGAAAAATAGTTCTTATTCTGGAAGCCAAACATTTTGAATGTTGATACCCTACTATTCGCACTTACACACGTCTTGAAGCTCGGGATAGTAGAGGATACCTTGAAATGCTCTTGTCTAAAAGCCGATGTATGAAGGAAATAAAAAAAAATTGAATAAAATATAAAAATGGTGAGAAAAATGAACACTGGTTTTGTTATCACCAAGGCAGTAATAAAAAAATATAGCGAGGGTGCCTTTTCACTTAGTGCCCTAAGGCCAACTGGTCTGAGAGTCACTGCTAAGCTTTAGGTGGTGCAAGACGAGGAAAATACACCAAATAAGCAAGAACATGAGTAATCGGTCGGTTAGTACCTCAAGAAGTATTAACAGTCACATGAAAGTGTGTAAGCAAATTCATCTAAATATTCATTAATTAAAAAGTACCGAGGCTGATGGGCAAGAGTATGATAGCTTGAATTGAATTCTCCGGGTGTAGGGATGTTCTTTACACACACGCAGGGTTATATGATCGATGTTTGGAAGAAAGATAGGAATGAAGAATAAGACGATGTTTTATTGAGGGAGGACGTGATTTCTGACATCTTTTCATGACTATTAAGATATGGCTCATGACAACCGAAAAGCTAGCTTAGTTGAAAACCCTAAATATCAAGGCTTTTCTTTTACGATTCTTATCTTTAAATGTAATATTCACGATCTTCCTTTTATTATTGGATTTTGTGGATGCAATCCGCTGAAAACCCTCAGGAGACAACACTCCTCCTACTGAGGACACCTAGAGGTTTAAAGGCTTGTTGCACGTGCTCAGTGCAATCGTGTTGCCTACGAAAGTGTGCTAGTTAGTTTTTCTCTTTCTTTATTTTCTCCTTCTCTTTTTAATAAAACAATTCGCTCGAGACGATTGAAAATAAGTTTGGGGGAATTTGATCAGTCGAAAATACTGCATTTTTAACACGTCAATTTCCCTATCTTTTGCACTCATCTAGAAGTGTTCGGCATTCATATAGCACATATTAGCAAAACATCCCTAAAACACCAGATTACATGTGTTATACTCTAAAACCGGCATTTTTAGGGAAATTGACTGTTTATCATGGCATCGCATCATTCTTGTATTGCGCAACACTTGTTTCGAAGTCTGTGCAGGAAATTCCAGAAACCAACCCAAAATTGTCAAATTGCTGATAAAAAAATACGCCAACTCAAAGATCTGAGATCTGGCAATGATTTAGAAGGAATCTTGGGAATCAACATATCAGAAAGCTATCATGAGGTCAACACAAAGTATATAGGGAAAATTGAAGCAGAGACCAAGCCAAACGGCCGCGGATCCGCGGCCTAAGCCGGCTTGTGCCACGGATCCGCGGTCATGTGACTGCCACGTCAGCCCATTTCAGCTGCAGATGTCTTCCCTCATTCAGAACACCTCATCAAGCCACTGTAATTTCTAGATTACTCTAGAACCTTCTGCCAGATCAGCAAGCCTTGGGTTCAAAGCTAATGATGTCCTAGCTTCCAAAGCAAGCTTCACCTTAACTACCTTAAAAGCCTAGAAGCTTCTCCCTAACTACCAAGCTTATGAATGAAGCTAAGCTAATCTAAAGCTTACAAGGGAAGCTAACCTAGACTAAGCTTACAAGGGAAGCTAACCTAATCCAAGCTTCTTAAGGAAGCTAACTACTCTTAAGGCTATAAAAGGGACCCTAGGCTTCACTTCTAAAGGTTGTTCATTCTTACACCAATTCTTCATACAAGTTGAGTGACATAACTTGTAAACCCTAACCCTAACCCTAATTCCAATCCAAGATCAAGATCTTTGAGTTCAATCAAAGCAAGAAGCCTTCAAAGCCTTTAGAAGCGAAGCCGGACTTCATCGGAGCATGTGATCCAAGCCGATCCGCGACTCAAGGATCCGATGCAATGCTAGATTCGACGATCTTGTTCCCTTCTCAAATTCTTGTAGTTCTTTGAGCAAAGTGTAACAAATTGTTGAATAAATAAAGGTGAGATTCTTTTAACTTGCTTATATTTAAATTCAAGCATTATGATTCAATCTAGATTCTTGAATGTTTGTTTTGTGATAATGTTTGAGTAAACTCCGCTCGTAAAGGAGTCGAGACGATCGATAGAATGATGATGATTTAGATTCTTTTACAATTCTTAAATCCTATAATGTTTGTAAATTCTTGAAAATTAAGTGATCGATGACCTAGTTTCGAAGCGATGCTTTCTTGATTGTGTTCGCTCGAAACTAGAGATCAACGATCGATCATTTGATTTACTTGAAGCTAGTTTGTGAATGAGATTCATCGAAAAGACAAAGGATAAGATGAGGAAACCCTAGCTTCTTCGCAAGATCCTTAACCTCGATAAATTTTCATCGATCTAGTATCAATTCGTTAATGGATAAGAATATGAAATCATTAGATCTCATCACATCTATAGATCCGATCTACTCCTACGAGCCACACTTCGAATCTTGATTGTTGGTTTGGAAATCATCACATCTCAATTCTTGATTTTAATGTTTTCTTAGATCTAGATTTTTCTAATTCTTGAAATTCAATTTTATAAATCATGAATTGTTTCTTTTCATTTCCTTAAAGTTTCAACTCATCTAAATTCGAAACACGAACGATTACACTTTCCCTGTGGATGATCTGCACTTACTAACGCGCTACAATTCGACACCGTTATTGATTGCGGTCAAATAATTCTTTGATTGTGATTTCTATTCATTTTCTAAAACCGACACACAAAGAAAAGTATCAATCAAATGGCGCCGTTGCCGGGGATAGTGCGCAAATTGTTCATTTTTTGAAATTTGAGTTGAAAAGTATATTCCATCTATATTTTTTCTGATCAAAATTCGCACAAACTCTAAACGTGTTGTTGTGATTTGTTGCGAGGAAATCTGGAATCATTGGAGCTGGAGAAATTTTTTTCTGAGCATTCCAGAGAGCTAAGGGAGTGAAAAGAGGCTCTCTGTAAAATTTTTGTGCAAGGAACAGTGCAAACCGCGGCGCTTCCGCGGCATTAGCAAGCTCCTGCGGCGGATCCGCGGCGGGTTTGAGTCATCTCTGCACAAAACTTCTCTTTTATCTTTTTGACTTTCTTATCTTCTCCCTCATCTGCTCCAATTAACAATTTGCTGCAGGTTTCTTTGCAAATAAATCGCAGCACCGCAAAAGCAAAATAAATTGTGCGTGTTTTTGATATCTTGGTTGTTTGCATTTTTTAATACGGAAATTAAGGGGCAAAGACCAAATCCAGATTAGGTGGGGAGTTCATTACCCTTCCTAAGCCCCAAAAATCACAAAATTGCATCCGCATTTACCCTCATTAACTAAAAAAGATCTAGAGATGACTCTAAGGACCGTCGTGCTCACTTAGGACAGAAGAAGGCCGTGGGTAATCCATTGTTTATCCGCGTTTCTTTTGTGGTGTCTAAGGCAAGTGTGTCTAAGGCTAGTGGTTATTAATTAGGCCCACTACTTACGTAGTGGAGTACCTTCCCACTTACCTGGCCACAGGGGAGACAAAGAGGCAGTGGAGGATTGATCCTGCGACTTGTCTTTTGGCAGTTAGGAGCGGTCTAGAGTTTTGACCTAGGTGACCACTAGAATTAGGGTTTTGCTTGTTGCATTTGTTGTGATCGCATCATTTTTTTTCAAAAATCCGTATATTTTTCAAAACAAACACCACTTTCATTCTTTCCCCTAATTATAAGACACGCTGCCACTTGTACTAACCCTTTTTAGTGCAAGATAGGCTGGACACGGGATTCTAGTGCCCGTTTAGTCTGCGTACCCCCGATCGACTCCGAAGTCGGTATTTCTATATTTACCTTTTCTTTACCCACCACCACACCCACACCGATGGATCCTTCTCCATCGAACTTCTTTACCACTACTCTGCCGCCGTCCGTTGGTACGCAGAATCCACCCCGCATCTCTCTCCAAAAGAGGTGCTATCCTATTCGAGGTCCTCTTTCGACCTGTCTCTCCATTCCACCAGCCAACGAGGACAATTTTCAAATAAAACCCCAATACATCAACCTTCAACCAAAATATCACGGTCTCGAGTCTGAAGACGCATATGTCTTTATTACAAAATTTGAAAATGTATGCGCAATGATGGGTACCTCACAGTTTTCTGTGGATGCTATGCATCTTCGTCTTCTCCCATTTACTTTGTGCGATATATCCGAGAAGTGGCTGTATAACACAACCGCACACTCCATTTCAAATTGGGAAGAATTCGTCAAAGCATTCCTTATGAAATTCTACCCACATCATAAGATAGCTCGAGTCCGTAGCGAAATAAATCAATTTACCCAGCTTCCAAATGAACCATTTTCAAAATGTCTTGAACGCTTCAAGGATCTGTTAGTCCAATGTCCACATCACGGAATCCCTAGATGGGATCTGTACAGAATCATATATGAGGGCATTAATCCTAACACAAGATAGACCCTTGAATCCATGTGTCAAGGCAACTTCATGACTAAAGATGATGGGGAAGCCTGGAAATTCTTAGAAAATTTCGCTGAAAAATCTTTACAGTGGGAGGGTGTGAGTCAATTGTCTAGGGCTGGCAATAACCAATCGGAAGTTTCCATAGGAGTTAGAGCTGAGATGTCAGCTATGCAAAAGAAACTCGAGACTATGGAATACAAATTTTTAGCTGCCGCCCTAAATCAAATGTCACTCTCCAAAACTGTATGTGGCTGCTGTTCTGATCCTTCTCATTTGACGGAAGAATGTCCAATAAATTCTCCGTTTCAAGGTCATGAGCATATCAATTCTGCTTACCAACAAAGACCTAGAAACGACCCATTTTCTTCCACATATAATCAGGGTTGGAGGAATCACCCTAACTTTGCTTGGAACCAATCACAAACTTAAAACACGGTTCCAACCCAAAACAATTTCCAAAGGGTCCCTCCACCACAACAGCAACTACTTTCATTGAGTCAGCACCCCTTCTAAGTACAAAACTTCTAAAATCCGGTCAACACACCTGCACCGTCTAATCCTTTGCAGTTGACCGGTATGGATGAATCCTCTTCATTCATGAATTTGCTTTGGACAATAAAGTCTTCCGTCGATAATATTGAGAAAAACTCTGCGTCCCAAAGCGAGACTATAAAATCGATGGAAGAAGAAATTGCACGATTAAAAGTTGAAATGAGTGCAAGAGAGAAAGAGAAACTTCCAGCTCAACCTTTACCCAATCCTGGCTATTCACATCATGTGAATGCAATCACGTTGAGATCTGGAAGAGTGCTTGACAATCACGATGGGGAAGAGATTGATGACACTGAAAAATCTATCAATGATACCCCGACTGAGACCTTTCCTTCCACTTCTACTTCTAATTCTGACCCCAGTTCTTCTACCTCACCACCTTCTTCCGAGCCTATTCTCCGTTTTCCCCATGGCTTGACTCCTCAGCCCACCTCTTCTAGTACACAGAAAACGATCCCCACTCCTATTCTTAGATCGTTTCCACCCACACGATCTTCTCCAATGTTGGACCCTGATCTTATTGCTCAAGCTCCTTACCCAAATCGGTTAAGGGGAAACACACTGAGTCTACAAATGGAGAAGATCACTGAAATGTTTAAACAGGTTAACATCAACATCCCTCTTCTAGATGCTATCCAACAAGTCCCCGCGTATGCGAAAGTTCTTAAAGACTTGTGCACTAGAAAGAGGAAGAAACAAGTGCCCAAGAAAATATTCATGGCAAAGACTGTAGACACGGCTTTCCCCCAGCAATTACCGAGGAAACGTAAGGATCCTGGATATCCTACTATTTCCATTTCTATTGGGGAAAAACACATTAACCGTGCTCTACTAGACCTTGGCGCAAGTGTTAACCTGCTTCCTTTCTCAGTCTATGAGCAACTAGGGATCGGAGAGTTGAAACCAGCCCATTGCACTCTCTAGATGGCTGACCGATCAAGAACCAAACCTAGGGGTGAACTGGAGGATGTGTTAATAAAAATCGGGGAATTCGTATTCCCTGTGGATTTTATTGTACTTGATACACAGCCTGTAGCGAACCCACGGAATCAAATTCTGGTGATTTTAGGTCGCCCCTTTTTGGCCACTTCCAATGCTATCATCAACTGTCGTAATGGTTCTATGACCCTATCTTTCGGGAATAGGTCAATAGAGCTGAACATTTACAAGTTGGGAAGTGTACCCTCCGAACCTACTGCTCAGGTCTGTTCTGTCGACTTAATGGATGTCGACAGCAGCGAATTTGATGATCCTCAAGATACCGATCTAGACTCTTTCCATACGATGTTGTTTGACCCAACTATGTATCATACACATACGGACTCTTCCACCGAGTTGTCCGGGTCAACAACTAGCACCGATTATGAACTGCTTTTAGAGTCTGAAGATCACCCCGTGCTTTGTGATGACATTATTCTCCGGGGTATTGATGATACTTTTGAGGAAATCTTCGCTGATGAACTCACATTTCTGAATGACACGGGTGTTGAGATGAATCATCTCCCAAGCAATGAAATTGAACCACCACCCCTTCTTCTGAACTGTAAAAAGAATGCAAGTAATTCATCATAATCACTACATCGTCTCTCCAAAATGAGACGCACACATATTCTATTCCACCACTTACCCTTTCCCCACTTCTTCTTCCACCAACCAGAGCACTGTATTGATAAAATTTTCGAATGGTTGGTGTTGACGTTCGGTCTTTGCAAAGCTTGGCATCGACCAATGATTTTTGACCCCCTCATGTGATTTTCAAAGATTAACATGGCTTAACTCAAGTTTGGGGGGGGGGTACAATCTGGCTTTTTATAAGAAAATTTTTACACAAAATGATAAGCCAAAAATAAGTTTGGGGGAGGATCTTCACTTAAATATTTTGCCCCCATTAATAAATTTCCTCCCAAACTTACAGGTTTTTCGAGATATAGCTGATGGCAACAGTGAGGACACTGTTGAAAACAAGTTTGGGGGAGGTTTGTGCTTATTTTCGCATCATTTGCATCATACTTTGCATAAGCACAAAACAATTTTGAAAACCTATAAAAATTTAAAAATTTTCAAAAAAAAAAATAAATATTTTTGTACATAAATAAGATAATAAAAGATTAGATAGTGAAAAATTACATTCATGAGATTAGAAAAATTTAAGAAAACCAAGAAAATTAGAAGTTTTCTTATACGAACTAGTAATAAGTAGTTATGAGCCGTTGTCCCAAGGGTTAGTAAGATGAAGGAAGTCACTAATCTGAGGATAAAAATAAGTCTGAAAAATAGTTCTTATTCTGGAAGCCAAACATTTTGAACGTTGATACCCTACTATTCGCACTTACACACGTCTTGAAGCTCGGGATAGTAGAGGATACCTTGAAATGCTCTTGTCTAAAAGCCGATGTATGAATGAAATAAAAAAAAAATTGAATAAAATATAAAAATGGTGAGAAAAATGAACACTAGTTTTGTTATTGCCAAGGCAGCAATAAAAAAATATAGCAAGGGTGCCTCTTCACCTAGTGCCCTAAGGCTAACTGGTCTGGGAGTCACTGCTAAGCCTTAGGTGGTGCAAGACGAGGAAAATACACCAAATAAACAAGCACACGAGTAATCGGTCGGTTAGTACCTCAAAAAGTATTAACGGTCGCATGAAAGTGTGTGAGCAAATTCATCTAAATATTCATTAATTAAAAAGTACCGAGGCTGATGGGCAAGAGTATGATAGCTTGAATTGAATTCTCCGGGTGTAGGGATGTTCTTTACACACACGCAGGGTTATATGATCGATGTTTGGAAGAAAGATAGGAATGAAGAATAAGACGATGTTTTATTGAGGGAGGACGTGATTTCTGACATCTTTTCATGACTATTAAGATAGGGCTCATGACAACCGAAAAGCTAGCTTAGTTGGAAACCCTAAATTTCAAGGCTTTTCTTTTACGATTCTTATCTTTAAATGTAATATTCACGATCTTCCTTTTATTATTGGATTTTGTGGGTGCAATCCGCTGAAAACCCTCAGGAGACAACACTCCTCCTACTAGGGACACCTAGAGGTTTAAAGACTTGTTGCACGTGCTCAGTGCAATCGTGTTGCCTACGAAAGTGTGCTAGTTAGTTTTTCTCTTTCTTTATTTTCTCCTTCTCTTTTTAATAAAATAATTCGCTCGAGACGATCGAAAATAAGTTTGGGGGAATTTGATCAGTCGAAAATACTGCATTTTTAACACGTCAATTTCCCTATCTTTTGCACTCATCTAGAAGTGTTCGGCATTCATATAGCACATATTAGCAAAACATCCCTAAAACACCAGATTACATGTGTTATACTCTAAAACCGGAATTTTTTGGGAAATTGACTGTTTATCATGGCATCGCATCATTCTTGTATTGTGCAACACTTGTTTCGAAGTCTGTGCAGGAAATTCCAGAAACCAACCCAAAATTGTCAAATTGCTGATAAAAAAATACACCAATTCAAAGATCTGAGATCTGGCAATGATCTAGAAGGAATCTTGGGAATCAACATATCAGAAAGCTATCATGAGGTCAACACAAAGTATATAGGGAAAATTAAAGCAGAGACTAAGCCAAACGGCCGCGGATCCGCGGCCTAAGCCGGCTTGCGCCGCGGATCCGCGGTCATGTGACTGCCACGTCAGCCCATTTCAGCTGCAGATGTCTTCCCTCATTCAGAACACCTCATCAAGCCACTGCAATTTCTAGATTACTCCAGAACTTTCTGCCAGATCAGCAAGCCTTGGGTTCAAAGCTAATGACGTCCTAGCTTCCAAAGCAAGCTTCACCTTAACTACCTTAAAAGCCTAGAAGCTTCTCCCTAACTACAAAGCTTATGAATGAAGCTAAGCTAATCTAAAGCTTACAAGGGAAGCTAACCTAGACTAAGCTTACAAGGGAAGCTAACCTAATCCAAGCTTCTTAAGGAAGCTAACTACTCTTAAGGCTATAAAAGGGACCTTAGGTTTCACTTCTAAAGGTTGTTCATTCTTACACCAATTCTTCATACAAGTTGAGTGACACAACATGTAAACCCTAACCCTAACCCTAATTCCAATCCAAGATCAAGATATTTGAGTTCAATCAAAGCAAGAAGCCTTCAAAGCCTTTAGAAGCGAAGCCGGACTTCATCGGAGCATGTGATCCAAGCCGATCCGCGACTCAAGGAGTCGATGCAATGCTAGATTCGACGATCTTGTTCCCTTCTCAAATTCTTGTAGTTCTTTGAGAAAAGTGTAACAAATTGTTGAATAAATAAAGGTGAGATTCTTTTAACTTGCTTATCTTTCAATTCAAGCATTATGATTCAATCTAGATTCTTGAATGTTTGTTTTCAAGCATTATGATTCAATCTAGATTCTTCAATGTTTGTTTTGTGATAATGTTTAAGTAAACTCCGCTCGTAAAGGAGTCGAGACGATCGATAGAATGATGATGATTTAGATTCTTTTACAATTCTTAAATCCTATAACGTTTGTAAATTCTTGAAAATCAAGTGATCGATGACCTAGTTTCGAAGCTATGCTTTCTTGATTGTGTTCGCTCGAAACTAGAGATCAACGATCGATCATTTGATTTACTTGAAGCTAGTTTGTGAATGAGATTCATCGAAAGGACAAAGGATAAGATGAGGAAACCCTAGCTTCTTCGCAAGATCCTTAACCTCGATAAATTGTCATCGATCTAGTATCAATTTGTTAATGGATAAGAATATGAAATCATTAGATCTCATCACATCTATAGATCCGATCTACTCCTACGAGCCACACTTCGAATCTTGATTGTTGGTTTGGAAATCATCACATCTCAATTCTTGATTTTAATGTTTTCTTAGATCTAGATTTTTCTAATTCTTGAAATTCAATTTTATAAATCATGAATTGTTTCTTTTCTTTTCCTTAAAGTTTCAACTCATCTAAATTTGAAACACGAACGATTACACTTTCCCTGTGGACGATCCGCACTTACTAACGCGCTACAATTCGACACCGTTATTGATTGCGGTCAAATAATTCTTTGATTGTGATTTTTATTCATTTTCTAAAACCGACTCACAAAGAAAAGTATCAATCAGCAGCAATGGCAAGAAGGATCCGAATGGATTTGAGCATAGACACTGGAGAAAAGGTTTCATCATGGTCCAAACTAGGTCTTTGACGAAAACCTTTTACAACAAGTCTAGCTTTATAGGTTTCAACCTATCCACCTACACCAATATTCTTTCTGAAGATCCATTTGCAGCCTATGGGTTTTACCCCTTCTGGAGCAATGTTCAAAGTGCATGCTTTGTTGGTGTACATGGACTCCATTTCGGTCCATTGCATCCAGCCATTTTACCGAGTCGCCGCTCTGAATGGTTTACTGGAAGCTAGTTGGCTCATCATTGTTAATGATGCAATCCTCTTGATCCCCGTCTATGAGAAAACCACAGTATCTCTCGGGCGGATGAGACTGCCTACTAGCCCTGCGGATTGGCGTAGGGATGTCCGGTTCTTTTAAAACCTCTGGTTCTACCATACTTTTAGTAATAGTTTATGGTTCTGGAATTTCTTCCAGTTCTATTGCGCTCCCACTATTTCCTTTTACAAAAAATTGATTTTCTAAAAAGTGGGCATGACGAGGAACAAAAACCTTTTGTTCCTCTGCGTAATAGCAAAAATACCCCTTGGTGTTCTTTGGGTATCCCACAAACCTATACAGTACTGAGCATGCCTCGAGCTTGTCCGCATACTGCTTTTCAACAAAAACTGGACATCCCTATATCTTTAGATACCGAAGATAGGGTTTCTTCCTACTCTACATCTGATATGGTGTGGTAGGCACAGTCTTGGTAGGAACCTTTTTCAAAAGATATGCAGCTGATTCTAGTGCATAACTTCAGAAGGATCGTGGTAACTCAGCATTACTCATCATGGAACGAACAATATCCAATAGGGTTCTATTCCGCCTTTCCTATACACCTTTGTGTTGTGATGTGTATGGATAAGTAAGCTGAGAAAGAATTCTATTCTCTTTTAGGTAATCTAGGAACTCAGCAAATTAAGTATTCACCACATCGATCAGATCTTAGTGTCTTGATACTTTTGCATGTTTGTTTTTCCACTTCATTCTTATATTCCCGGGATTTTTCAAATGGTTCGGATTTATGCTTTCACAAGAAGACATGTCCTAACCTAAAGAAATTATCCGTAAAAGTAATGAAATAGGAATAACCACTTCGTGCATCTGTAGATATTGGACTACACACGTCGCTGTGTATGAGTCCCAAGAGCTTGCTCGCTCTTACTCCGTGTCCAGTGAACGGAGTCTTTGTCATCTTTCCTATGAGACAAGATTGACAAGTTGCATAAGACTGATATTTGAACAGATCCAAATATCCCTCTCTATATAACTTTGACAACCGTATTTCATTGATGTGACCCTTTCTACAATGCCATAAGAAAGTTTTATTTAATTCTGGAGACTTTCTTTTAAGTGTGTTCTGGACGTTTGAAAACTGAGCTTGATTCAATATATACTGTCCTCTAGTGTACCTGACCAAATCAAATTTTGATTTAGGTGGACGTGAACCACATCGCTTACAAACTAGACTTGGTACACACAACAGTTACGTAGAATCAATATCTGCCCACATATTAATTCTAGGTGATATACCCTATGGATACAGCGTCCATGCTCATTCCATTAGCAACCCTGAGAGTCATATCACCTGCCCTGATAACTCTACGGTTTCTCAAATCCTGTAATGAATTACAGACATGAGATCTTGATCTGGTATCTAGTACACAGGAAGTAGAGTTAATTGACAGACTGTTTTCAATCACAAACGCACCCGAAGTCAAAGCCACAACATGCTTCGGATCCTAGATTCTGGCTTTCCAAGCCCTGCATCCCTTCTGCCAATGTCCTTTCCCATGACAATAGGAACATCCCTCCTTCCCTACTGTTAACCCTGAAACTTTTGCCCTTCCCTTTTCTTCTACCTTATCGACATCGCCTATTAGCTTTGTGGAGGTCTTCTTCTTCTCACCCTTGGCATCCGCCTTAGATCCAGAAGAGAAAGATTCCCCAATAAGCAGAGCGGGTGTCCTCTGGTTTCCTTCAGGGTGCCCTCAATTGGAAGTATAACTTTCTTCCCCTGGGCGTAAGTAGGAAGTAGGGACTGTAGAATCAAGTCAGCATATGACTCGTTCTCCAACGTAGTCTCCAGGTCCGTGAGATTTTTAATATAGCTAATCATTATAGGGACGTGGTCCCCTACAGATGATCTGACAGCCAACCTCGATTGAAGCAATTCTTTCGAGGTATCATATCTTGCGATACGAGATTGCTCTCCATATAAAACATTGTTATGGAGGAAGATGGAAACTAAATCCATCTTCTCGTGCTGCCTCTGGTATACACCATCAACTGAGGCCAACACGAGGCACTTGGCATTCGCACTATCCTTTTCCCTTGTCTTACAGATATCCTTATCCGCGACGATGGAAACTGGACCTGGGACGGTGGGGGCTTTGAGTAGTAATGAGGTGGTTCAGCTTGTCATAGGTAATGGATATTCGGACAAACCTTTGCCAGTCATAATAGTATAACTCAGTCATTTTATTATCTATCTGTAACCTAATCTGGTCACCTGGTCACTGCAATCAGGAGAGAGAGAAGAATACACTCAGCATGATGCTCTTGCAAGTTTAGATTGGTTTTTAATTTATCTAAACAAGATGGCTCCCACTGTTTCTCGAATCCTTCCTCAAACCAAGAAAGAAGAATTAGTCAGGATTGATCTCATCGTACAATTCTTGCTTAACTGTTCGGCCAAGCTAGTGTCGGTACTTCGAGAGAGGTTTTATGACGCTTTCGGGAAGTTCCTTAATTAAATAACCTGTTTTCCCTGAAGGCGTAGCCCCGCTAACACTGTTCTAGACACCTAATTGCTTTATAGCATTGATCGTTAAGTGAAGAATCTTCTGAGAAGTAGCGGATACTCACAGTAGGATCGGGACCCGAATATCATTGTGTGATAATACTGAAGGAATCCTACCAACATTATCAAACTTTAAATGGTATGCAGCACTAGCAAGTTTCAGTTTCTTTAGAAATTCCCGATGTGGATTTTTGCCCCATGATCTTATGACCTTGACTATGGCCAATAAATTATAAGTCATATGTCAAGTTCTATCCGTCATTGTCCAGGTTAATTTGAACCCACCCATACATACCCTAGACTAAGGCCAACAAAGTAGTACGACTGTCCCAAACCAACGCATCTATCTATGCAACATATGAATACCCAGCAGTTACCAATCATTATGCCTTGACTAAGGCCAACAAACATAGCTTGAATACTATTGAATATTCATATGAAATGACGGAGGGCTACGAATGGTTTTTGCGAAACCGTGAACGTAGTGAACTTGATATAATCGAAGGAACCTGATAGCTTTTAAAAGGAGTGGTTTAAGCTCCGCATTTAAAAGTCTCATGTTTTAAAATAACTGAGTGGTTTTAAAATTTGTTCCAACGATTCAGCTTTGGTTTGTTTGTTTTGCATTAATGTAATGCAGTCCTATTAATTAACCTACCATTGCAGAAAACAACGAAAATACAACGTACGCTTATGCCATCCGCATTCGCCACGGGGCCCCGTCATCACCCGTTGGTTACTTAACTAATGACAGAGCGGGGGCTGCACTAGCGCGGATGCAAAACATAAGCAACGTCTATTATATACTACATATATAATAATATCCATTCGTTAGACACAATGATAGGCATTCCAGATCACAGATGAACACATTGGATATACTAGGAATTCCGCGTTTCGTTTGAGCCTGTAACGAAAGACAGATTCCCCGATCGCGATGAATAGCCAAACCCCACCTTAGACCCCTACGGGTGCGGCAAACTATCTGCCAAATACCCAAAGTGAAGCAACCTCTCTCAACAAAGTGAGTAGTCCACTCGGCATTTTAAAGTACCCGGTAGTTTGTGCATCCCACATTGGGTCTATCCTAGGAGCAAAAACAGTAAAAGAAATAATATAACGGTGGCTACAACCTCAATCCGGATGTGCCCCGCAAAATAATATCACTTTACAAATTTACATCGAATGAAAGAATGAAAACCCTCATCTCACATCCCCGGCTATTCATCCACGACGATCCAACAAGTTCATATACACAAACCATCACAACAACATCAGATATGTGCAACCCCGACTAATTGACCTTTAGCAATTAGTCGACGTTTCCAAACACATATATACATCACAAAGCTTGTAAAGTAACTACAACATTAGAATTCCGCATGCAATTAGCAAACTTAACCAATTTTCCAAGACATGAAAATCCAGTGAGCTAAAGTTCCAAAACTGATAGTTTTGAGCCAATCCGTGAGTCGAAATGAACTCGAAACCCACCCGAATCTTCGTGGAGGCGAAGAAACATGAATTACTGTCGAACTGGGGGGCATAGAGGGGGTACCATACCCTCGAGACCACCACGAGGTGGACAGGGGGTGAGGCAGACCCGAAACTGCCCATGGTGGGGCAGTTTTGGGCCCTACCGTGGGCAGTTTCGGGCCCTACCGCCAAGACCACCTTGTGGTGGTCTTGGGGAGTGGGCCCAGCCGTTCGGCCCCTCTGGAGGGTCACCGGGGTGCGTACGCTCCACCCTGCGGCTTCTTGGTTCAAACCGTGAGCCCGCGGGGTGTGCAAACAACTCAAAACTTCACTTTTGAAAACTGTTTTCCGGCAGTTTTTGCGCGACAAAAACCGGCGGAATTGTAACATTGCTACAAGCTATCTAGGGTTTATGAGAGGCTCTGATACCACTGTAATTCGATATCGCGTACCCCACGTGTTTGCAGGGAGGCGGAATTTGCAAAAAATGACTTTTACGAGTTTCGCAACACTGACTAGAACCAAGGATCGTCCATAAACCCTAGCTAGCAAACTAGAGATTTAACTACTCGGATACGAAGTTATACCTCATGATACATGTCCTTCGGGTCTTCATCGCTGTCCTCCTCATCGTCATAGGCTCCAAGGATCGATCCGTATCGTAGCTTCTTCGACGGCCTCCTCGAGTCAAAGACGATCCACCCGAGAGTCTATAGTCCGAGCTCCACCTCAAAACCGAGGTAACTAGGGCAACAAGCTTGCTAAACTTGATGGCCTAGGTGATGTAGAGTATGAAGATTGATTTATTTGTCTCTTGAAACCCTATGATTCTCAACACAAGAGAACTTATAGGGTTTTGATGTGAGGAAGAAGAAGAGAGCTAGCTTGAGAAAAGAGAAGATTTTTGATAATGATAATGATAAATGAGATGGCTATCTTGACTTGACTACAAGCATGGCATGAAAAATATCTCATCCAAAATATCTAGTGCCACAAAATATCTCACAAGAAATATCTAGTCAAAGAGTCAAACCAAGTCAAGTGGTTAAGCCAAGTCAAATGGTCAAACAAAGTCAAGTAGTCAAAACAAGTAGCCGTGCCTCAATTATCATTTACAAAAATATCAAATGCTTTCCTCCACCTCATAATTGTTTTAATCAAGTAAATGGTCAAAACCCTAATGAGGTGTCTCCTTCTATACCCCTCTCATCCGTATATACATACCCGCATTCATGTTCCGAGAAACACGAATACAAAGAGACGGAACTGATCCATCAATATAATGCTAGGATCTGGCTTAAATCAAAGCCCAGTAGTATTATCCGCCCGAACATCATATGCGCACAAGTGCACGTAAGTGATCGAAGCCCTACCGTAAAACCATACGGCCTCTACATCTTTCGCCTGATGTAGGGAAAATCTCTGTGTGGGACTTTAAAGACTCGACAGTACGCTGGCAGTGGGTTTAACCACAAGCCGCAAGCGGTACTAGCTGCACGTAACGGCTACCCAGGTATCTGTCGACAAGAAGGCCGATGAGGAAACCCATCCGAACTCCTACTGAGCCTGGATGTGACAATCTCCGTACAGTCCGGTCTGTTCGTCTAAGAGTATCGCATATCGGGCCTAGGAGCGGTAATCGTCAGACCCCTAATAGCGCAATAAGTCATGCCAGAGTGTAGCCCAAAACACCCTGAGAAACTACTGAAATATCTACCAGTAAATCTCGTTTGCCCAGGCCAGGGACATTGTGTAATAGCTCTCCGAACACAGCACGATATCAACCCCCAATACCGGGAGAGACGAATCCTATCTAACAACCACTACCTCCAAGTGTTTTGGGACTGCACCCAATTACTACCTGTTTACATGACTCCTTTGAGCTGTGGTAGAGTAGTAATCAAAGTACAGTGGGAACACACTCGAGGCGAAATAGCAGTGTCAAGTCGACGGACTAAGCTGTACTTATGTCACCTCGGAACTGCTACCCGACGATAAGTATAATACCAACCAACAGTTCCCGACGAGTCCTATCCAGTGTATTTGTAACCTAACGAGCACCTGCATACTATCTCCAGTACGACATACTAATGGCTGTGGGACATACCATCTCCCATGCTGGGATGAGAAGCGTATAGACTAGTCTACTCCGGAGTATCGATGCCCCGTCTCGATAATCCTACGACTAGGGACCTGTATAAGGATGTGCTTGTAGATTACCCATCCCCACTAGTGTGACTGCCATCGCAACGCTGGTAATCAAGCAAAGATCCTAAGGGCTCTACTAATATGTATAAGCGATATGCTAAGAAAACACATACACATATTGAGGTAGAAACAAACCAGGTAGCATACTACCATTTTGAGCAAGACTGTTACTATATCCGTGTATAACCTAAGCTCCCATTAAGTAATATACAATCCAGTATGATACAATAATGGCCTCTGGGCATATATCACTAACAAACCTGAACTTGACTTAAACTCGAATTT
Organism: Agapanthus africanus; assembly: GCA_030015575.1. Lineage (NCBI taxonomy): Eukaryota > Viridiplantae > Streptophyta > Magnoliopsida > Asparagales > Amaryllidaceae > Agapanthus > Agapanthus africanus. Next base: position 425,580,371 of record JASDDO010000019.1, on the reverse strand, counting down.
GACTTGAACCTGAACTCGAACACTTGAATTTGACATGAACACTTGATATGACTTGTACTAAACCTTCATGCTTGATCCATCTTGACGCGAACCATGAATACAATTGACATGACTTGCACTTGACATGCCAATATGATTCTTGACATGAACTCAATCTTGAAAACTTGATATTATACAATATCTTTTGTATTCATAGATTCGATCAAGGCCGGTAACTTTAATCATAGACTAATATACACGGGATGTTGGGGGTAGTTCGAGTATGAATCCAACGGAATCTCATGAGTCCCATAACTACAAATCATGTTTTCAAGAATTTACGAATGAGGGCCCGTGTCTCCAAGCCTCTGGGCCCTACTCTTGGGTTTGGAATACTTTAATGACAATTGAAGTCCTGTTACTCTTGGGCCCATGTTCCTTGCCCATGGGGCCCTATCCTTGAGTTTAAAATACTCTTGAGATTGGTTGACATTTACATTTCAACTCACATTAATTAGCTCACCTTTTAGAGACCTTTTAAGACATATACTTCATGCTCACTATACCTATACTATACGGCCATGTAATACTTGTTTTCCATGCTCCTGTTACATTGCTATGCTTCTATACATATTGACATACTCATGATACCTTACCATGTACATATAGTTGCTAGATTAAAGTTGACACCCTTACATAACCATATTAGAATTTATATTCTGCTTATATGTTGTTCTTTACTACATTCACATTTCTATCCTTCTTAGGGACTTACCGAGCACAAGTTCGCTGACGGGCATTCCACTTATCTCTTTTTTTCTTAGAATGTTCGTTAGGTGACGTAGGGACAGAGGAGGTGGAATTGATAGGAGAGGAGTACAACCAGCTAGTTTCACAGGCCGATTACTAGTTTTCTTTCCGCACTTTACTTTTCCAGTACGCCTCATGTTTAAGCCTCTTTGTTATTGTACTTGATATCAGTGTAAACCTTGTAAATTCTGTGAATGTAAATATATTGATGTTGGATTTTATTTTACTTGTCTATTTTTGTCTTTTTACACTGCTTACTTTACGCTTAGTGTATTTGTTTTGGAAAACGACCTTCTCGAAATAAATACGTCGCGGGCCTCTTCACGTGCCTGCTCCCGTCTTTTTGGAAGCGGGGTATGAAAAAAAATCCTATTTTTAACGTTCGAGCATGCAAGACAGCAATCTACAAGAAGAAGTAACAACACGACATTTTTAACGTGGTTCTACCGACCAGCCTACTCCACAGGGCAAACATAAGAATTCTATTGATATAAAAAAGAGATTACACTTGACACCTTATCTGTAGGAACTTTCCACTATCATTTTCTTTCAAATACCAAAGCTCAAGAGAGCTATGAAGAAGAAGGAAAAGGTAAAGAGGCTAGCCATAAAAAATGAACTAAGGGTGGAAAGTGTTGTGAGAATGAGAGAATAAAATGGCTTTATATTATTTTTCCAACAAAATAAAATATCTCACCATTTGTAATAAACAAATGAAGCCCATCCTTCTCTACATTCCACAATCATGCTCAAAACCACCTCACCTAGCCATCTCATTATCATGAATATTCACAAATGATGTGTCTTTCTTCTAAACGCATTCTGTACAAATATGGAATATAACCCGGTATACGTATCGAAATACATATACACGTATTCGTATAAAAATACGAATAGCCAAGAGAGAGAAAATGAATAGTGAACATAATAATAGAATATATATATTAAAAGAGAATAATGGAGGAAAGAGGCCCTAGCAAGCTTTTTCGTCAGGTGGCGTCAAAAAACTTAACCCTCCACCATTTTATTCGACGATTGACACCCATCATCTTCATCATTATCATCTAAGATGTGGATATACTGAATTTCATGTGATTTTACCACTTTTTCATCGTTGAATTAGCAATGTAAAAAGTTCTATTGTCGGTAAGCCATTAATTTTGCACCCACTAATTCAACGGTGAAAACTGGTAAAATCATATGAAATTTGGTGTATCCACATCTTAGATGATAAAAATGAAGATGATGGGTGCCGATCGTCGAATATAACGGTGGAGGGTTAAGTTTTTGGATGCTACCTGATGAAAAAGCCTCCTAGGGCCTCTTTCCTCCATTATTCTCATATTAAATATATATATATATATATATATATATATATAAATTATTAAATCAAAATCTGATTTAATAATCTGGTTTATCCTAAGCCGACAATATTATCAACTGTCAGATTAAAGTCCGTGTATCCTGTACATGTATTTAATCGGACCCATGTATGTACCAATATACGTCATCTATATTATATTGCCTGAACAGGGAAAACTTTCTGTGTGAGACTCTAAATACTAGGCAGTACGCTGGCAGTGAGTTACTGGATAAATCCATAACCACAAGCACGTTAGCGGTACTAGCTGTACGTAACGACTACCCAGGTATATGCCGAAAGGGATATCGACAATCAAGTCCGTCCGTACCCTACTGAGCCTGAATGTGACAAATTCTGTATAGTCCGGTCTCTTCGTCTACGAGTATCGCATATCGGGTCCAGGGGATGGATAACGTTAGATCCCTAATAACCCGATAAGTCGTACTGGAGTCAAGCTCATCACCAACCGAGAAACTACTGAACTCCTATCAATAAATCTCATCCACAGTGGCCACGGATTTAGGGCGATGGCCAACCGAACACAGCACGACATCGACTCCTAATATCAAGAGAGACGAATCCCGACAATCGCTCACTGCCTCCATGTGGCTCGGGACTGTACCCAACTAAAACTTGTTTGCATGACTCCTCTTGAGCCGTAGTAGGGTAGTAATCTAAGTACAATGGGAACACACACGAGACAAATGACGATTTCAGGTCAAAAGACTAACATGTACTTATGCCACTAGAGAACTTTCATTTGACTATAGATATAATATCATCTAGAAGTTCTCGGCGAGTCCGTCCGGTATACTCACTTATAGTAAGCACTTGTATACTATCTTAGGTGACACAACACCAATGGCTTGTGAGATCGGCCACCGCCCCTCGTCGTGGTCTTGAAACATATATAATGAGCTACTCCGGAATATTGATGCCCGGTCTCGATACTCCCAAAAGTAGGGACATTTAAAGATGTGCTTATGGACTAGCCAGCTCTTACGTATATGATCACCGTCATAATGCTGGTAGTCAAGCAAGAATCCTACGGGCTTTATCATTATGTATTAGCGACACGTAATAAAAAGTAAAACGTATACACATCAATGATAAAGAAAAACCAGATAGCTGTCACAACCCGAAATTTAGTTCGTGACCGGCACTTAAATCACGCAACGTCTAAAGGCGCAACGTAAATTAAGTAAGCCAAAACCTAGAAATCTAAACCTTTTAAAGAAAATAAAAGAGGTGAAGTTTTGAAATATAGGTATGATGAAATCAAAAGTTTTCTTAAATGCATAGATAATGGAACATGAAAATGCAAGTGGATTATACTAGTTGAAAAACATGTTTCGTCTTTTAAAAATTTGTGCAGCACCTCCCTTGTATATTTTGATCCAAAACCATATATACATAACAACAATAAAGGCATCCCCAAGCAAGAGCTAGCTCTTCGCCAATCGGCGGAATCACAACCATGCAAGTCATAAATATAGGTATACGACACCCAACGACGAAGATCAACACAAGAATAAGGTAAATAAAACAAGACATCAAATCCCCCAAGCGAACATATAACCCACTGCTCTAAGTCCCGCAACCACAAGTCTTACTAAGTCTTACTACTTATACAAATACTAGTATCTGATTGATGGAGTTAACTAGATACAACAAGAATAATAATACAAGAGTGGGTACGATCCAATATGTCCCACCTACCATAGCTAATCACCCAAAAGCAAGCTGTGTGCCATGGATACCGCTACTCATCCATGCAGTCAACTTGCAAGAACTGTGGCACAACGGGGTGAGTTGCCAACTCGTGAGTAGAAAACGTCAGTAGGTAGAAATCGAATAAAATAACGACTCCTAGGTTAACTATATCATAAAAGTAATACTATGATATCTAGGGTGACCGTATCTGCATATATGCCAACAATATAATCAATGCCTGTATGCATGTGGATATCATCTATGTGTCCATCAATGACACAACAACATGAAAACAAATGCATGTACATATGAGGATATCAACCAACGTGTGTCCATCAACGACGCATCAAAATCATAGAACCTGAGTATCTAACATCGACACTCGAAACATCATGAAACCCGTGCCCAACATCGACACGTAAATCCTCATATCTCGGGCTCCGTCAGTCCGGATCGGCCCATGGGCTCCGTCAGTTCGAATCCACTCATATCCATCTCATGACTCCGGTCAGTATCCTCCGGATAACCGCCATGTCCAAACTATCACCGGTAGGTAGTGCTCCCCTGCCAGGCCCACCGCCTAACTATACGAGTCTTCTTGCCCCGGGGTACTACACCGGGTCCACCATATACCTACAGACGGTGCCTACCGCTCCTCGAATCGGGTATACTCATAGCTCAGAACCGAGAAAACACATGGTGGACGTCTCGAAATATCATATCAAGAGAAACCGGGTTTTTAAACAATACATAATTTCTTTTGAAATATAACCACGGTTCTCAAATCCAGAATTTCATGAAAACAACATCTCAATGCGTATAATCATAAAGCATGATTTATGCAAACATAGAACAGAAATGTTAGCATAGCAAGTATATCATGCAACATAGAATAGTGATGTGAGCATATCAGTATATCATGCAACATAGAATAGTGATGTGAGCATATCGGTATATCATGCAAATGAGTCATATGACAGTACTAAACAATTAAGAGTAATAGCATGATATAGCAATTCTACTATGTAAGTGACATAACAATTATCGATGATGAAAGTGTGTGAGCCGACAATCTGTGTAAGTGTAACATACGCATCATCGATAATTATGTAGGTGTAATAGCACAGGTATATGTAATGCAATGAGAATATCATGAACGCACCATAAAGTACATCGTAAGCGAAATGCTATAAGGTATACGTATCTAATCTAACATATCCGAGTCGGTGAATCTATCAATCGGCATCCAGCCTCATAATATCACGCATAGTATAATCCATCGTACGATATCCTCTAGTCAAGGGTATGGATCAATCATCCGTTAAAACATCGCGTGCGGTAAACCATCGTACAATGACAACAAATAGAATAGGGATTCTATCGACCTATATCTCAGGTCACATCCGTATCAATCTCATATCATAGGACTGTCAAAGGTATCAATTATCTCTTATCGCCTCGCATCCGTATAACGACATATCAAACCAAGTCATCATATCTCATCATATACTCTTTTCATCACATAAATACCTCACATCAAGTCATCTTATTAATCTCATGTCATATTTATCGGCCTCGTAACATGTCACTATAATCTCATACTTATTCTCTTGCGACTACATATATATATATATCGTGATTCACATTCATGTTCCATATCCTTATATATCAATTCGAGATATCCTTTCTATCATATCATTTCACACTAAACCATTAACTATAGCCTTAAGTCGTGGCATATCTTGTCTCCAAACTATAAATTACATATCAATATTTGCGAGGGTGCTATACGCCATCCACCCGACTTCCCCCGTAGATATAAATCTACTCACCTGCGGAACTCCTTTTTCAGCCGTAGTCGATGTGCTTCGTCAGCTCGGAATCCACGCGAAAGTACCTATAATCAATACACAATCACAATGCTATTAAAATCAATGTTCGAAAAACCGACACGGCTTACGGTGCGCTCATAGGTTAGAACCTATAGCCTACGCATGCAAAAACAACCAAACAACCCTCGTCGTTGACGTAAAAACATCCAACGACTCAATACAATATCAAATACCAAAACCCAAGTTTATAAATCATAAATACCAAATTCAGCAACATAGGAAATCACTCCCAAATTTCATCTCAGATTAATTGGGACTAAACAAGCAAGTACAGGGGATAGGTTATAGGGTAAGCAAGCTATAGCCAAAAACTCAATACCATACCCCACTAGAAATCCGGCGACAATACCCTAAAATCCGATCTTGCCGGCCTACAGGAGGATTCTTGGGTTCGTACTTCGGTGGTGGGTTTCTAGTGGTTAATCTAGGTCAGTGAAATTGCTAGTTTTCCTCATAAACATCCCAGGTTCCTCCAGATACCCTGTAGGCTAAAAACCACCACAAAACCGACATGAAACAATTCTAAGTTCGTATTTTGGTTCTAATCTCGGGTCTTGGCTAGTAAAACACCACTAAGGGTTAAGTAAACACCCACTATAGATCACAAGTCCACACAATCACCCAAACCTTCTCTTGAAATTTCCAAACATCACTAATCTAAATCGATTTAACTTTAAACTACTATAAGATGCTAGGAAACTCAAAAACTAAACTAGAAGTGTAGGAATTAGCTCATTTGGCAACTTAAATTTTTTTCTTAAGTTGCTCAAAGTCTTCAAAATCCAACTTTGAAAGGTTCAATGGTTTTGTAGAGCGGTTATGATCATTTTTAGTGAAGGGAGTATAGGGTTTTGGTGAAGATTTTGTGATGAACCATGAGGGTAGAAGTGAGGGGAGCTTGAAGATGAAGAAGTTGAAGAAAAACAATGGGGAGAAATATGAAGGGCAGCCCACTCTCTCCCACTCTCTCTTATCCTCACTCACATGGCATGCCACTCTCTCTCATGCCCATGCCCCATGTCATAAGTGTATCCCCCCTCTCTCTCTTCTCAATAATTCTTTTTTTCTTCTCATAATAAATAAAACCAAATGAAATGAACAAACATGTACCAAAAAATGCAACATGTCATGGTGCACTAATTATGATTAATTAAAAAGACGGATTTGGCCTAATCGCGATTAGTAGTGCACTAATCAATTTTTATTTAAACTGCATATAATTAATTATAAAATGCCCAAATCCGATAAATATATTTTTAAATGAATAAATCATTTTAATCTCCAATTATTTCCCAAATATTGGTATATATTTATACCATTTTACGAAAACCCCAAATTCGCAAATCGAATAGTTTTCGCGAAATATATTATTTTAAGATTAATTTCCAAAAATAATATTTTATATTTCTGAAATGTTACAATCTTCCCCCCTTAAATAAATTCGGTCCCTGGATTTAAATTTAAATCCCCTATTACTAAAACATTTCAATAATTAGCTCAAATCAACGGGGCTCCGAAATCACGGAAGATACAGAAATACCACAGCGCATCGTGTGCGCCTGAAAATGAGTATGAAACTCAAAATCGAACTCCGTCAAGTGTCACGCAATCATCGGAGTTATAATGGAGATACAGATCAAATCCACTACTGAAATCCAATATACACTAGCCGAATACTATAATACGTATATTGTATGCATCCTTGGAAAAATCTCCTAAAACTGAATAAAACACATGCAAAATCTTTTCTGAATCACCGTGTGATGTGCAACTCACGGCACAAGTGACGGACGCTCATTTGTAAAGTAATAAATATACGTTCATATATATATTTTGCTCAAATATACGTTCCGCCGTTTTGAAATATCCCAAAAGGTTTTTCTTTATAAACGTTCATGTCGCTCACGGACACGTAGGAAATAGTGAGACTATAACTCCTTTTGAAAACCTCTTGTTAAACTTTTAATGCATGTAAAGTACTCAGGTACTGTCCTCAGATTAGTCCTGTTCGGCTACTACATAATATAGTGCTTATCATGAAAACAAAGTGCTCAAGAGCAAATCCGCCTCGAAAGGCGTATCCAATAATCACGTGCGTCTGGTGCGCATAGAAATCAAAGCCAAATACAAGTGCTATGAATGTGCACAAAACCAAACTAAGTGCAACCGGTGTGCACAAAAGCATCTGTCAAATACAACGGGTATGCATGACAACAATATCAAGTGCATCTAGAGTGCACGAAAATCTCAACCCAGTGCAGCTAACCGACATGAATGAAAATCTAAATCAAGCGCATCCAACATGCACGAATAAAATCTCAATCAAGTACATCCAACATGAACGAATAAAAATCTAGGTCAAGTGCATCCAGTGCGCACAAAATCCCATACCATGCGCCTAATATGCGCAAAAATCCAATCCAAGCGCGTCAGGTCCGTATAAATTCCCAGTGCAGTAAAGGGCATGAAAACGAGCGTCAAGTGCAAACGCACACAAAAACATAAATCCAGTGCAACCAATACTCGAAATAAAAATCTGTTGCAACAAATGCACGAAATACAAATCCGGTGCAGCCAATGCACGAAAACTCATCCATATCTCAAATGCTCATAAAAACAACACCGTGCATGCCAAGTTGTATTAAAATCATAAGAGTGTGCAACTACGTGCACAAAATACATATCAATACACTGCAAGCACATGTAAGCTATACTGAGTGCATAAATCAAATCAAGTGCGTACTACATGCACAAAATCAAATCAACCGTATGCAATCCACGAAATCATAAACAAGTGCAGCCAAGGCACAAAACCGATATCAAGTGCAATTAATATGCACAAATCGCAAACCGATGTAACGGTGTATAAACATAAATCAAGTGCAATAACTGTGCACAAAAGAAAACATCCAATAGGTGCAGCCATGGTGCACGAACACATAAATCACGAAACCAATCATTGAAACTCAAATCCAAGTGATATAAACGTGATACTCGCATCACAAACGCAATCGCAACAAATGACATTGAGATACACCTACTACAACGTCGAAAAAATGTCGGTGCGCCCAAAACTGGCAGAGCAAGAACATCCGCCTGCCTCCTGCTCACGGTCTGGCGTCCTCTGTCTATGGGTCCTCATTTTCTCTCTGGATTACCAATCTCGCAATCCATCGGCCCGTCGTCCCGGTCAGGTGTACTAACGGAAACGATTTCGCTCTGACACTCCTCTGGTCATCTCTCGGCCAATTAGCATGACCACTCGTAAAGCAGCACATCACTGGAGTCGGCCTCTGGACCTCTGACTACCCGTAACACAACTGATCCTGGATGCAAATCTTATCGCAGAAGTATTCTGGAAGGAACCTGCTCAAGGTCTCTTCCATTCTCGCCTATGCCGAACTATACGGAGGCTGGTACTCTAACATAATCTTTTCTCGGTTTCTGAACATCTGCGTTCTCAGCACAGCATTTCCTCGGGAACTGGCCGTATCCCAACGTCTCTGTATACATACCCGATCTCTAATCTCAATATAGAGTAACAACAGCTCGTTAACATCTCGCACGAACCTCTTGTTCCACTCGTCGTTATTATCGCCCACTTTGACGTCGCGTCATGCTATCTGCGTACTGCAATTGTTCTCGGCTACAGTCAATCCGGAGTCTTTCACACGGACCCGAAATTACGAACTCGGTATTTTCATCACTTTGTAGAAGATATCTAGCCTAACACGCCCTCGGGAACTCGTCCCAACCATCGGAGGAATATACTTTATTCATCCGTTCTCGATCACCTCACAACATATCTGGGTGAGGTCCTCTATCCGAACCTGGTCAACTTACTGATCTCCTATCGGATCATCCAATGAACAACGTCATCTGTGGATCGATCTACTCTAGATCCGAATAAGATTCTTCACACTGGAAATCTTCAACTCAACTGAGCTTACGTCAGCGCATCAATTCAGACGAATCATCTTAGTCGCTCAACTCAACTCAAGATAGACTAGCTATTTTCTGTCGCATCTCTACCTGAAAGCTCCAGCGATCTCAGCTTATAATCTCTGGAAGCAACATCCCATCAATCTCAGAAATGGCTAGGTCATCTGTCTACACAGTAGACAACATCGCAAACTCTGAAGTAAGCTGTACATCAACAGTCCTCTCACAACAGGCAGCCTCTATTAGTGGCTCGATCATCCGGTGCAAAACCGAACACTCGCCTCAAACGAGAGGTCACAACAAAAACACTAAATCGAGACGTTCCCATGTCACCAGAAAACACGATGGTCAGTTTTCATCCATGACGAACTCGCCCTGACCGCATCACTAGTAGCAGCTCAATCTGTGCTCAAACTATGGTGACAGGAACCTCAAGCGTGTATCAATGAAGATAGATCAAAGGGATGAAAGGAATCAAAAGATCCCAAAATGGATACATGATCATAAGGAGGAACATAATCAATAAGAGTATGATCATTGGAACGAATAGAATCAAGGATCTCAAATGGACGTATGACCATGGGAACAAAGAGAATCACAGATCTTAAGATATGTACATCCTAAGGTCACTTAAGCGGAGTATCGTATCGTAAGTAAGCCGCGGAACATACGCACGGTAAGTCACTCTACTTGAGTTACCTACTCCATCAATCAGGGTCAACCTATGTAACAAAAGTTCGGGTCTAATACCCCCCTGTTCAAGTCTAAGTTTCGTAATGTTAAGCTTAGGTTCCGAAATAGATTACGCCCCACACTCCAAATAGTCAAACCTAGACTCGAACCAAGGTTAAGCCTAGCGCTCTGATACCAACTTTGTCACGACCTAAAATTTAGTTCGTGACCGGCACTTAAATCATGCAGCGTCTAAAGGCGCAACGTAAATTAAGTAAGCCGAAACCCAGAAATCTAAACCTTTTTAAGAAAATAAAAGAGGTGAAGTTTTGAAATAAAAGTATGATGAAATCAAAGTTTTCTTAAATGCATAGATAATGGAACATGAAAATGCAAGTGGATTATACTAGTTGAAAAACATATTTCGTCTTTTAAAAATTTGGGCAGCACCTCCCTTGTATATTTTGATCCAAAACCATATATACATAACAACAATAAAGGCATCCCTAAGCGGGAGCTAGCTCTTTACCAATCGGCGGAATCAAAACCTCGCAAGTCATAAATATATGTATACGACGCTCAACGGCGAAGATCAACACAAGAATAAGGTAAATAAAACAAGACATCAAATCCCCCAAGCGAACATATAACCCATCGCTCTAAGTCTCGCAACCAGAAGTCTTACTCAGTTTTACAACTTATACAAATACTAGTTTCTGATTGATGGAGTTAACTAGATACAACAGGAATAATAATATAAGAGTGGGCACGATCTAATATGTCCCACCTACCATAGCAAATCATCCGAAAGCAAGCTGTGTGCCAGCGATACCGCTACTGATCCATGCGGTCAACCTGCAAGAACTGTGGCACAACGGAGGTGAGTTGCCAACTCATGAGTAGAAAATATCAGCAGGTAGAAATCGAATAAAACAACGACTCCTAGGTCAACTATATCATAAAGGTAATACTATGATATCTAGGGTGACTGTATCTGCATATATGCCAACAATATAATCAATGCCTTTATGCATGTGGATATCATCTACGTGTCCATCAATGACATAACAACATGAAAATATATGCATGTATATATGAGGATATCAACCAACGTGTGTCCATCAACGACACATCAAAATCATGGAACCTGAGTGTCTAACATCGACATTCGAAACATCATGAAACCCGTGCCCAATATCGACACGTAAATCCTCATATTTCGGGCTCCGTCAGTCCGGATCGGCCCATATCCATCTCACGACTCTGGTTGGCATCCTCTGGATAACTGCCAGGTCCAAACTATCACCGGTAGGTAGTGCTCCCCTGCCAGGCTCACCGCCTAATTATACGAGTCTTCTTGCCCTGGGGTACCACACCAGGTCCACCATGTACCCACAGACGGTGCTTACCACTCCTCGAATCGGGTATACTCATAGCTCAGAACTGAGAAAACACATAGTGGACGTCTCGAAATATCATATCAAGAGAAACCGGGTTTTTAAAACAATACATAATTTCTTTTGAAATATAACCACGGTTCTCAAATCCAGAATTTCATGAAACAACATCTCAATGTGTATAATCATAAAGCATGATTTATGCAAACATAGAATAGAAATATGAGCATAGGAAGTATATCATGCAACATAGAATAGTGATGTGAGCATATCAGTATATCATGCAATATAGAATAGTGATGTGAGCATATCAATATATCATGCAAACGAGTCATGTGACGGTACTGAACAATTAAGAGTAATAGCATGATGTAGCAATTCTACTGTGTAAGTGACATAGCAATTATCGATGATGAAAGTGTGTGAGCCGACAATCTGTGTAAGTGTAATATACGCATCATCGATAATTGTGTAGGTGTACTCGCACAGGTATATGTAATGCAATGAGATATCATGAACGCACCATAAAGTACATTGTAAGCGAAATGCTATAAGGTATACGTATCTAATCTAACATATCCGAGTCGGTGAATCTATCAATCGGCATCCAGCCTCACAACATCACGTATGGTATAATCTATCGCACGACATCCTCTAATTAAGGGTATGGATCAATCATCCGGTAAAATATCGCGTGCGGTAAACCATCGTACAGCGACAACGAACAGAATAGGGATTCTATCGACCTATATCTTAGGTTACATCCGTATCAATCTCATATCATGGGACCGACAAAGGTATCAATTATCTCTTATCGCCTCGCATCCGTATAACGACATATCAAACCAAGTCATCATATCTCATCGTATATTCTTTTCATCACATAAATATCTCACATCAAGTAATCTTATTTATCTCATGTCGTATTTATCGGCCTCATAACATGCCACTATAATCTCATACTTATTCTCTTGTGACTACATATATATATTGTGATTCACATTCACGTTCCATATCCTTATATATCAATTCGAGATATCCTTTCTATCATATCATTTCACACCAAACCATTAACTATAACCTTAAGTCATGGCATATCTTGTCTCCAAACTATAAATCACATATCAATGTTTGCGGGGGTGCTATACGCCATCCACCCGACTTCCCCCGTAGATATAAATCTACTTACCTGCGAAACTCCTTGTTCAGCCGTAGTCGATATGTTTCGTCGTCTCGGAATCCACATGAAGGTACCTATAATCAATATACAATCTCAATGCTATTAAAATCAATATCCGGATAACCGATACGGCACACGGTGCGCTCATAGGTTAGAACCTATAGCCTACGCATGCAAAAACAACCAAACAACCCTCATCATTGACTTAAGAACATCCAACAACCCAATACAATATCAAATACCAAAACCCAAGTTTATAAATCATAAATACCAAATTCAGCAACATAGGAAATCACTCCCAGATTTCATCTCAGGTTAATTGGGACTAAATAAGAAAGTACAGGGGATAGGTTATAGGGTAAGCAAGCTACAGCCAAAAACTCAACACCATACCCCATTAGAGATCCGGCGACAATGCCCTGAAATCCGATCTCGCCGGCCTACAGGAGGATTCTTTGATTCGTACTTCGGTGGTGGGTTTCTAGTGGTTAATCTAGGTCAGTGATATTGCTAGTTTTCCTCATAAACATTCCATGTTGCTCCAGATACCCTGTAGGCTAAAAACCACCACAAAACCGATATGAAACAATTCTAAGTTTGTATTTTGGTTCTAATCTTGGGTCTTGGCCAGTAAAACACCACTAAGGGTTAAGTAAACATCCATTATAGATCACAAGTCCATACAATCACTCAAACCTTCTCTTGGAATTTCCAAACATCACTAATCTAAATCGATTTAACTCTAAACTACTATAGGGTGCTAGAAAACTCAAAAACTAAACTAGAAGTGTAGGAATTATCTCATTTGGCAACTCAAGAATTTTATTGAGTTGCTCAAAGTCTTCAAAATCCAACTTTGAAAGGTCCAATGGGTTTGTAGAGAGGTTATGATCAATTTTAGTGAAGGGAGTATAGGGGTTTGGTGAAGATTTTGTGATGAACCATGAGGGTAGAAGTGAAGGGAGCTTGAAGATGAAGAAGTTGAAGAAAAACAATAGGGAGAAATGTGAAGGGTAGCCCACTCTCTCTCTCTCTCTCTCTCTCTTATCCTCACTCACATGGCATGCCTTTGTCTCTCATGCCCATGCCCCATGTCATAAGTGTGTCCCCCCTCTCTCTCCTCAATAATTCTCTTTTTCTTCTCATAATAAATAAAACCAAATGGAATGAACAAATATGTAATAAAAAATGCAACATGTCATGGTGCACTAACCATGATTAATTAAAAAGACGGATTTGGCCTAATCGCGATTAGTAGTGCACTAATCAATTTTTATTTAAACTGCATATAATTAATTATAAAAATGCCCAAATCCGATAAATATATTTTTAAATGAATAAATTATTTTAATCTCCAATTATTTCCCAAATATTGGTATATTTATACCATTTTACGAAAACCCCAAATTTGCAAATCGAATAGTTTTCGCGAAATATATTATTTTAATATTAATATCCAAAAACAATATTTTATATTTCTGAAATGTTACAATAGCATACCACCATCTCGAGAAAGACTGTTATATCTGTATAGGTTCTCCTTTAATTATCATAATCGTCTACCTGCAATTACAATAATTGCCTTGATGGCACTATATCCAACAATCTCCCACTTACACTTAAGGCTAATTATTGCGGTATCGCATACCCACATCCCGTGTGCTACAGAATACTCAATTTCTCTACTAATCAGTTTCACAAAAATTATTTGAGAAACATTCGTGTTTGATAAATAGCCTCAGTGAGTGGATCCTCTATAATGTTTCAACTTCCTTTCTTTATATCTTAACTTTGCGGAGATCAACAATCTCTCGAACTGAGAGATACCCGTCTTAAGAATTTGTCTGGATACTTGATGGGACCAAGTTCATAAATGAATAATTTTATCCAACAAACTTCTTGGGCTCTATCCTCCGTTGAATCATAACCAGCATGCTACACCATGTCTATCTCAGTATCTCTATTGGAAGCCTATCCAATATACTGTTCTTTAGAAGATGGTAAATTCAAAACTCTGACAGTATCTCTGTCATCCAGGTCATCTTGGAAGCCTGAACCGATAACCGCTTCCTAGAGGAGGCCGCCATTACCATATACCAAGAACATCCTTTTATGTTCTTAACCGCTTCTCTTTGTTTCTCTAGGAATTGATCTGCTTACTACAGTAAGTGTAGAAGTATCCTCTGGTTTTGTATAAGACATTGCATGATTAACTCAATTGCCTAAGTAAATGATATGTCATTCATGCCATTCCCTCTCCTGATCAGTCTAGAAGACATCTCTTTAAAGAGAGAGACGCCATCACCTGCGGGTACACTATCACGCCAGGAGTCGTTAATTCTAAATCACTTTAGAATGCTGTCTAAGTACTCGGATTGGGACACTTCTCAAATCTAGATCTAAAATCATAGATCTAGTCACCAGAATCCCTGATATATTATCCATATCCAATGTAGAGAAACCACTTTGTGACAACCAAAGTTTGACCAATTGTAGTATAGGAACATCACTTTTTATCAGGAATATGTCATCCAAATCTAAGGACAGTACCCCCTACACCCTTCTGACTAGGTTCATCTGTTGTTTTGATGAAGTCAATCACCTTGACTGTCACATCAAAATAGATGATCTGTCTCCACTATCCATGCTTTAGTCTACGAATAGACATAAGCAACTTGCACACCTTCTGCTGCTCCCACAGACTAAGATAACCGTCTGGTAGAGTTATATACATGTGCACTTCCAAATTCCTATTTAGAAAGACGTTATAGTCATTCACCTGCCAAATATCACAGTCACGAATAGCAACAGTGGCAATTCATATCCGTATGGACTTTAGCGTAGATATTGAAGTAAAAGTCTCATCACAATCCATAACAGGAATTTGATGAAAATCTTTACAACAAGTCTAGCTTTATTGGGTTAATACCTTTCTACCTGCACAAATATCAAAAGATCTACTTGCTCCTAATGGGTTTTACCCTTTCAGGAGCACCCAGCAAAGTCCAAAATCCATAATTTGCTGGAGTGCGTAGAGTTCATCTTGGATATAAAGTATCTGGTCACTTGGAAATTACCACTTCCTATGACCTGTAGATAACTAGTAGGGCCATCATAACCATGATGCTGACCTCCCTGTCACCGTCTATTAGAAAATCAAAATATCTCTCAGGTGGCTGAGGTCGCCTACTAAAATCTACGGAGTGGCTAATGGTTTGTTAAGTCTAATTGAATCCTTAGATTCTACTAAATTTTTGGTAACTGTTTGTGGTTCTAAAATCACTTTCAGTTCTACCATACATCCACTAGTTTCTTTTGGAAAACGACTCCTTTTATAAAAAGGTGGCGAGCCAAGAACAATGTAACTATTGATCTTGAAAATAGTAGAATCAAAATCCCAGCAATTGCTTAGGTAATCCACAAACTGCCATTACCGAAGCGTGCCATGAGTTTGTCCGGATTTTGCTTTTAAACATAAACCGGATAACTTCATATCTTAACAACCTCAAGATATGAATCCAGTCTATGTCCATATAGAATCATAGGCACTAATTTAGATGGAATCGGATTCAAATTTCATGCAGCTTTTTCTAGTCCATATCACACATAGAAAAATTCCATACAACATTACTCACCAAGGAGCGCACCCACAGATGAGTAACTTGTGAAAGATTCAAGTTCTCAATATTACTATGATGGAATATCTAGCATAAGTATTTATATCTTCGATCACCTCGAAAAATCCTGATACTTCCAACGTATGATTCTCTATTTTATTCTTATACTTATAAACTTCTCAAAATCTTTGGACATTGCATTCAACGAATGCGTGTTTAAAACCAAAGAACTCATAGGTAAATCTGAATGAAGCAAGTGAAAGTGTTTCCTAGCACCACCATTAGGTTTTAACCAGCATCAAGCATGCAATTTTAGAAATTTCTTGGTGCTAAGCTACACTAACCTATAATCTAACTAGAGTATTAGGGTTTAAACAATGATATCACAAAAACTATACTAAATGAAAGAGACTACAACCTTTGTAGACCAAGTCCTTTTCTTCTAAAGCTCCGGGTAGTAGTCTATACGACTCCTCGTAGCTCCACTTGAAGAAGGATCGAGCTTGCTCCTTGATCTTCCACACCGAAGATGATCCACCCGAAGTTCCTCTAGGTCAAGCTACCTCTTTACTAATCTTTCATTAGTGAAGGAAACAACCTAATCTTGAGTAGATTGATGAAGTAGGTTTATAAGCTCACACTTTTTATTTTCCAACTCATGGAAAAGAGTAGAGCTTGGTGGAGGAGGAAGAAGAAAAGGAGAGAGCAAGCCAATAAGCTAAGTGAAAGAACAAGTGAAGAATGGGTACTACTAATATGTTCACTTATTGAAGCATACAATTTCTTCCAATAATAAATTGCTCCCATGCTTCTATAGTGAAAACAAATGAATAAATAAATGTTAAAGCCATGCTTCACCCATTCCATAAATATCTTCTCATTTTCGACCTCATTTTTCTATTTTCTCAAAATAGAAAACCCATGCATCATAATATATATATATCACATATATATTAATATATATAAAGATAAGAAAATAATTAGTGAGCAAAAATATTAGTTAATATATAATTATATCAAATATAAATATATATCATATTATTAAATCAACACTTGATTCAATAATCCAGTTATATTATATATAACCGACTAATATCATTTATCTGCAGATTAGAATATGGTATCACATACTCGTATTTAATCAGGCCCCCGCACATATCATCATATGTGCCCTACTTCATTTTTCTTGAACTATGAAACCTCTGTGTGGGACTCTAAAGACTCGTCAATACGCCAGTAGTAGGTAATGATCACATCAGTTACCTACAAGCCGTCAGCGGTACTAGCTGGACTTAATGGCTACCCAGGTATTGAGCGATTAGAAGATCAACAAGCAATCTTGTCCAAACTCCCATGAAGCCTATAAGTAGCACTTACCGTACAGTCCGGTCTCTTCGTCTGATATGTCGCATATCAAGTCTAGGGGTGGAATCGTCAGACCCCAGTAACTTGATAAGTCATGCCGATGTATGGCTTATAACGGTTCGAGAAACTACTGATAACACTTACCAGTAAATCTCATCAGCCCTGACTAGGGACTTGCTGTTATAGCCAATCGAGCATAGCGCAACATCAACTCCCAATACCGGGAGAGACGAAACCCCTCCTATCGCTCATTGCCTCCATGTGACTCGGGACTGTGCCTAAATCCACCTGTTTGCATGACTCCTTTGAGCCGTGGTAGGGAGGAAATCAAAGCACAGTGGGAATCACACAAGACACTATGACGATCTCGGGTCTACAGACTAACCTGTACCAGTGTCTCCAGAGAACTGCTATCTGACGATAAGTATAGTATCATCTAGGAGTTCTCGGCGAGCCCTGTTCGGTGTACCCATTCTCTAATGAGCACCTGTGTACAATCTTTGATGTTAAACACCAATGGTTATGGGATCAAACATCGCCCCCTACAGGATCAAGAAACATACACACTAGTTTACTCTGGAATATCGATGCCCTGTCTTGATACTCCCTCGACTACGAACAGTTAAAGGATGTGCTTATGGACTACACAAGTCCCAGTAGTATGATCCGCATCATAGTCCTGATAGTCAAGCAAACATCCTAAGGGCTTTATTAACATGTATCAGAGAGAGACAGTATAATAATACAAGTGTACATATTAAGATAAAGAGCAATTAGATAGCATACTATCATGTCGAGCAAGAAAGTCCTCTATATATATGTCCAAGCATCCACTATATCATTCAATAATGACCTCTAGGGCATACATATTCTTAATAATCTCCCACTTGCACTAAGGCCAGTTGTTGTAGTATCTCATACCCAACATCCCAAAAAGTCTCTCAAACTGCGTCTGGGGGAGGGGCTTCGTGAGTGGATCCGCCGTGTTGTCCGTCGTATCTACTCTCCTGACCTCGATCTCTGGGCGATCTACTATCTTCCGGATCAGGTGATACCGCCTAAGAATATGTATGGATCTCCGATAGGACCGGGGTTCCTTGGCCAAAGCCACAGCTCCATTGTTATTACAATACAAAGGTATTGGATGCTCAATGGATGGAACCACACCAAGTTCAACAATGAACTTCTTCATCCAGACAGCCTCTTTGGCAGCGAAAAAGAGGCCAAGCCCCCGGCTTTACTCATTTGAGGATGAAATCCATTTCATCGTTGGCAGCGATGTATTCAGCCTCTATCGTCGAGTCTGCTACGGTATCTTGCTTGGAACTCTTCCAACATACCTCCCCTCCATTGAGGGTGAAGGCAAAACCTGAGATCGATTTACTGCCTTCCTCATCACTTGTTTACCGCCGAAAACGGGAGACGGAACCGCGTAGGTCGTCTTGCCTGAATTTAGGGGCAGATGCTATTTGGTTTTATCTGTCTACCTTTTCGAAAATTCTAAGTTGATTTATGGTGCCGTGTATCGAAGGTTTAGACAGATGCGGCCGTTGTAGCAGACTTCGTCAGATTCCCCCTCGTTGTGAGGGGTTTTTGATTGTGGGGACGCTCTTCCTTGCAGGCGCTAGCCCCTGCAATTAATTACGTTATAGCGTAGCGATAACCACTTTCTTCTGCTCCAGAAGGTCACTTCATGTCGTGTGTGTTTATTTTATTTTTTTTTGGTTGCCCGTGGATTGTATACGGAGACTAATTTATGTTATCGCCCGTAGGGCGTGGATTAGTCCAAATCCGTATTCTCTTAGATTTGGGTTTAGTTTGATTTAAGGATCGTTAACCTTGTTTGAGATTAAGATCAACTTAAATATTAGTTAAGGATACGTTAATCCGATATTGGACTAAGATCTACTTAACGGGGGTTTGGGATCATTTTTGATCCAACGAAAGAGCATTTGGGCTCTATCGTTTTAGTTTAAGGACGTTACGGTTCGTAGCTAGTTTGAGGACATTATGGTCCACAGCTAGTTTAAGGACATTACGGGCCAAGGAATTGTTGATTGTCGGGATCCGCCACCTCTCTAAAGACGTTGAAGAATTACAACGACATATATCAGAGGTGTGAGGAGATGTACCCTTGAACTAATGTCGGTTGGGAGATCTGTAGTTGGGTTTGGGACCTAGACCATTTAGAAAAATTATGAGTACATGGGCTTGGTTGATCTGAATTAGGGACTTTTGGTCAACTTGGACTCAGCCCGCTCAGTTTTTGAATAAAGTGTTAAACACTTGTTTGGGCTCGGTCCCTTTTCTGTGCAACAATACTGAGCATTGATATGGGCTCTGATGTTCACCCTATTTTTTGTTTTTTATGGAGTGTCAAACACTCTTTATGGCACCGGGCACTATTTACAGGGCTCTTTATGTTAAACAGTACCTACATGAGGGGCACGTAGGGTGCTCGGTGCTGGACGCCAACCACTGAGTGCAGAGCACTCTTTATTAAGCAGCGCCCATGTGAGGGGCATATGGGGCGCTTGGCGCTGGGTGCCTACCACTGAGTGCTAAGCACTCTTTATTTGGGCAGCGCCCATGTGAAGGGCACGTGGGGCGCTTGGCGCCAACCACTGAGTGCTAAGCACTTTTTATTTGGGCAGCGCCCACGTGAGGGGTACGTGGGGCGCTTGGTGCCGGGTGCCAACTACTGAGTGCTAGGCACTCTTTATTGAGCATCGCTCACGTGAGGGGCACGCGAGACGCTTAGACCCGGGCGCTAACCACTGATTGCTAGGCACTCTTTATTGAGCAGCGCCCACGTGAGGGACACGCGAGCCGTTTGGCGTTGTTTCTTTCTTTGTGTATTTTTCTGAAGAGTTCGATTCTTTGTTCTCTCCTGGATCTTCAATCCCTAAGAACAAATTCATCCCCATGAGAATTAAATTCTCATTTGTGGGAGACTTGTCTCATGGATCTTAGATCCAGGGAAAGAACTATGTTCTTTTTTGAGGGTTAAACCCTTGGGTATGCAGATGAGATATTATGATCTCTATTTACCTTGAAGAAAGTTCTTCTCCTTTCTTCTCTCTTAAAGCTCTTTTTTTTTGCTTGCTCTTCTTTTTGAACTTGAAGTTTATGAAGGGGGTTCCTCTATTTAAGACTTGAAGTCTTGGGGCCTTTATATAGTAGAGGCAGATTTGTTGATTCAGTTAAAGAAATCTCTCATTAAGAGATCCTTAATTGATTTAGGGATTTTATCCACCGTTGGATCTTTGATCCAAGGACTTCTGTTTTACAGAAGATATTTTTCTTATCTTTTTAACAAGATTGAAAAATATTTTCCATACAGAGCTTATTCTGTAATTTGGTGATTTTTAATCACCATTGGATCTTTAATCCAACGGTGCTCTGTTTTACAGAGCATAATTTTTCTTGTTTAGAAAGATTGGGGAAATATTTTACCCTATAGAGATTATTCTATAGCTTGGTGATTTTTAATCACCATTGAATCTTTAATCCAATGGTGCTCTGTTTTACAGAGCGTAATCTTTCTTGTTTAGAAAGATTTGAGGAGTATTTCCTTAACCAGAATCTAATTCTTTGTTTTGATGATTTATCATCTCCGTTGTATCTTTGATCCAACGATAGAGAACTTTTAGTTCTTAAAGATCCAACGGCAGAGAACTTTTAGTTCTGGCGCCGGTGCTCTTCGTGTGGGGCACGTGAGGCGCTGCCTCAGAGTTTTTAACTCTTGGTGCTGGCGCCCTCGTGCAAGGCACGTGAGGCGCTGCTTCTTTACTGAAGGTGTCTTTTTGCCTTCCTTCTTTGCTTTTCCTGAGTCAGACTTTTCTTTTCCAATGCTTAGAAATAGTTCCATCATGCACAACATCTTCTGTGCCTAGACTTAAATGTCTCCCTTCATAATCTGAAGCAATACTTCTCTTCTCTCTCACTTTCAGAGAATCATTTTAACAGAGAAGAGCTATGGCTTGTAATCGTCCACATGCTCGCCGACAGCCATGAGAGGTGCCTATTGAGGAAATTGTTCCTCGTTTTGCTGCACGCTTGGTGAACCCTGTTCTTACGGATGACCAATGCGATACAGTATTGTACGAGCTCTTGACTCGTAGAGGATCTTCTCTCCCCATCGGCTCTATTTGGCTCCGGATGGTCTTCTTGTCCGTGCTCGATGACATTCCCCCTCATCTAGTGGAGATGACTCCGGCGATACTCAACGCAGCGGAGGACAAGATCGAGTGCTTTCATGAGATGCTTTTGATTACCACGGCTCTGAGGGATTGCTTTGTTCAGCTGCTAAGCCAGGTATGGGCTCAGCGGACCATCATGTTTGCCTTCGCTGATCGGCATGGTGCTGACCGATGGAAAACGACTCCTCGTGAAGATCGCCGCTTTGACATAGTGGAGAAGGCAGAGAGGGAGTTAGAGAATTTTATCCATAGTTTTGTGAATCCTTGTACTTTCGATCCTATGTTTGGTGATCTATTTCCTGTAGAATAAAATGTTCAATTAAATGCTTTCTTTTTGTCATTGACCACCAAGTGCTCTCTTTCTAACTCCTGTTCTTCATCTGATGTGTGCATGTGCATATATGAATGGGCCCGATTTCACACATATCTGTAAACGAAACTTAAACCGATGTAAACAGGAACAAATAGCTCTTGGCCGAAGATTTTGGCGGGAACAAATGCCCCCCACTACTTTGCTCACGTAAGTATGTACGTGGGTGAAGTAGTGCAGAGTTATGCATGGCCATATAATTGAGGGCTTAGGAGACAAGTTTAGGGGCCTTGTAGCCTATGATTTTTTTCATCTTCATAAGCCGTAAAGGTCTCACGAAGATTATTTCTCGCTACAAGTCGAGAGGATCCCGTAGGTGTATTTTCTCCTTAGGAGTCGTGAGGATTCCTAAGTGCTTTTCCTCTTGAGAGTTTTAAGGATCTCACAAGAGAATTTTCCCCCTCACAAGTCGAGAGGACTCGTAAGTGTTTTTTTCCTTGTCGATATTCGATTTTGGAGAATGTGGCCTATGGATAGTCCATCTTGACCTCCTTGTAGGGCAGTGATAGCTTAGGAAACAGGGTTAGAATCTGCCGCCTAAGACTTTTCAACTTTATAAGCCGTGAGGGTCTCATAAAGACTTTTCTTCCTACGAGTCGTGAGGATCCCGCAGGTGTATTTTCTCCTTAGGAATCGTGAGGACTCCTAAGTGCGTTTTCTTTTGAGAGTCATAAGGATCTCACAAGAGAATTTTCCCCCTTATAAGTCGAGAGGGCTCATAAGTAGTTGTTTCCCTCCTTGTCGATATTCGACTTTGGAGAGTGTGGCCCGTGAATAGTATGCAATAGTCCATCTTGGACCGACTTGCAGGGCCCCAGTGCTTAGGAAACAGATCCTTATCCCCATTGCTTAAGGCTTTTCCCTACGAGTCGAGACGAATCGAGAAGTTCTCACAAGGACGCTAATTTCCTTATGAGTCGAGACGAATCGAGAAGTTCTCGCAAGGGTTTCCAAACGCCACAGTTAACTCCTGCTAATAGAAGTCCGTTAGGGTCTGTAGTACTAGGGGTTTTTACCCGTCGCACCCTCGCGTTGGCCAATATATTCCCCGATATGCAATCTTGCTGTTCGGGTAGCCTCGCGACTGTCATATCTCTGATCCTTTCGGGGGCTGGACAAGACGTCTTCAAATAATCTTCCAGGTAATATTATCATCGGAAGAGCAAGCGTTAGGGATATTCCATATCGCTTTTTACTTAAGGTTAGGCTCAGTTTGGGAGCCCCGATGATTCATGACCACTCCACGCTAGAGTGGGATGGTCTCCGATAGTCTTTCAGGTCTCATTTGAGTTGCGGTCAAGACCCTGAAGCTAGGGATCTTCCTTTGCTTCGTTGGTTGACATTGTGTCTGCAATATTGCGATGAATGTCGAGGTTGTCTCTGGGTTATCTGTGAACCACCAAGATTTGGAACTAGGGGACTTTGCTATGGCTCCGTTTGTTGATGTCGCGTCTGTATCCTGCTGGAGGGAGGAAGAACCATGTCGTTGATCTCTAGGCTGTGGATGCTGCCGTCAAGACTTAGAACTAAGGACTTTGCCATGGTTCCGAGGTGGTCTCTAGGTTGTCTATGAACCGTCGAGATTTGGAACTAGGGACTTTGCCATAGCTCCATTTTGTTGATGTAGCGTCTGCATCCTGCTGGAGTGAGAAGAAATGCCGTTGTTGATCTCTAGGCTGTCTGTGAACCATTGAGATTTGGAACTAGGGACTTTTACATAACTCTGTTTTGTTGATGTCGTATCTGCTTCTGGTTGGAACGAGAAGGAACGCCGTTGTTGATTTCTAGGCCGTAGATGTAGCCATTGAGATCTGGCTTCTTTTTGACAGAGCCTGGTGGGACAATATGGTTCCCTTTTCGTTTGTGCCCATGGATTGTATACAGGGGTCGATGTGATCTCACCTTCAGGGCAAAAGTTTCATTTTATTTATTTTTTTCTTTCCGCGATGCTCTATCATTTCAACTTTTTATATCGTGAATAGTCGCGATTGCCCAATCATTTCGGCTATTTTTTTGCGGTGCCCAATCATTTCGGCTGTTTTTTTTACTTGCTGCTTTTTATTGCGAGTTGCCCAAATATTTCGGCTATTTTTATATGCATATATTTTGATCGCTGATTTTTATTGCGAGTTACCCAAACATTTCATCTATTTCATATGCATTTTTGGCTCGCTGATTTTTTGTTGCGAGTATGGAACTCAAGATCTGATACCAATCTTAGCATCAGCATCGCTGCGACTGGAATATTGCCAGAAGCGAATCATCATTTGCCGTGAAAGGACTTGGAATTTGATACCGATTTAGGCATCAGCATCGCTACCACTGGGACTTTTCCAGGATCGAATCATCATTTGCCTTTGTCGATTCGAACAAAGGTGGCTTAGCAAACAGGGTTAGGATCTTATCGACTAAGGCTTTTGACTTCATAAGCCGTAAGGGTCTCATAAAGGGGTTTCTCCCTACGAGTCGTAAGGATCTCGTAGGTGCGTTTTCTCCTTAGGAATCGTGAGGATTCTTAAGTGTGTGTTCTCTTATAAGTCGTAAGGATCTTACAAGAGTGTTTTCTCCTTATAAGTCAAGAGGACTTACAAGTGTAATTCACCATATGAGGACATTCCCCGTCGTTGGTGGGACTTGGTAGGGGAAACGTTTATTTGGGCCCATGGATTGTATACAAGGGCCGATACCGGACCGCCTGTAGGGCAAACTGGGGGATGTGATGGCTTACGAACAGGTTCAGGTCCCTATATCTTAAGGCTTTCGAATCCTATAAGTCGTGAAGGTCTCATAAGGGGGATTCTCCTTACGAGTCATGAGGATCTCTAAGTGTAGTTTCTCCTTAAGGATCCTGGGGATCCCTAAGTGTGTTGCTCCCTTGTGAGTCGTAAGGATCTCACGCAGGTGTTTTCTCCCTACAAGGTCGAGAGGACCTTGCAAGTGTTTTTATTTTAACGAGATTGCGCCCTTTCGGGTTTTCACAAGCTTGCCGGTAGCCCTGCTATTTTTACTCACGGTGTCCTTTCGGGTTTTCATCTGTGCCCATTTCGCTTGTGGATGTACCTTTTTTTTGAACTCCTCCGTTTGCCAATGGCACTTAGGGGAATTTCGCCACCGGGACAGCTGTGTAGCCAGTGGGACTTAAGTTGTAATCCTTGTCGTGGGGACTTGTGGACCTGGATTCCACCGTCGCCGTGTTTGAGGCAGCGTATTTAGTTTAGGGACATCACGGTCCATTATTAGTTTAAGGACATCTCGGTCCGTCGTTAGTTTAAGGACATCTCGGTCCATAGCTAGTTTAAGGACGTTGCGGTCCATAGCTAGTTTAAGGACATTGCGGTCCATTGCTAGATTAAGGACGTTGCGGTCCGTTGTTAGTTTAAGGACATTCCGGTCCATAACTAGTTTAAGGACATCTCAGTCCGTTGTTAGTTTAAGGACATTACGGTCCATTGTTAGTTTAAGGACATTACAGTCCATTATTTTTGGAGGCGAGGTTTCGCTAGATACTACTTATAGAGTTTGGACTTAGGGAGATAGCGAGCGGATACGAGCGTCGTTATCCATCATTAACCTGAGCCGTGACTTTTCAAGTGTAGTATTTCTTAAGGAACCGGTCATTTATTGGCCGGAAAGGTCTTTCTCCATACATATCCATGAGCAAGTAGGCCCCGCTTTGGTAGACCTTGTCTATGATGTACGGGCACTCATAGTTTGGCTCGAATTTCCCTTGTTTGGCACGGTTGGGGATCATAGGTCTTTTGACGACTAGCATAAGTTCGCCTTGGCGGAATGTCCTCGGCCTAGTCAATCTTCCGTATGAGCGTATCATCCTTGCTTTGTAAGCTTCTAGGTTTTACTGCGCCATGAAACGAGTTTCATCAAGGGCATCAAGTTCTTCGAGCCAAAGATGGGCATTTTCTTCATCCGTCAGTTCGTACCGAACCATCACTCGTAGAGAGGGTAGCTCTATCTCCAAAGGAAGTATCGCTTCCGTGCCGAATACTAACGCAAATGGCGTTGTGTTCGTGGCCGTCTCGAACGTGGTCCGATAAGCCCAGAGAGCTTCATGCAATCTCTCGTTCCAGTCCTTTTTATTTTTGGACACCATTTTCTTTATGATCTTTATCAAAGTCTTGTTAAAAGCCTCAGCTAGACCGTTAGCTCGGGGATTATAAACTAAAGAATATCTCTAATCTATTTTATGCTGCTGTGCGAAGCGGTTGATCTTCTGGCTTCTGTAGGCCGGCCCATTATCCGAGATGATCCGTCGCGGAGTGCCGAATCAGTAGATGACATGTGTCCTGAAGAAATAGAGGATGTTCTCCGTTTTCACCTCTTTTAGCGGTATTGCTTCTGCCCACTTGGAGAAGTAATTGGTTGTTGCCAGTATGAACCGATGTCCTTTGGATGATGCTGGCTCGATGGGCCCGATTATATCGGTTCCCCATATTTCGAATGGCTAGCTAGCCAATGTTGGGTGCAGCGGATTCGGATGCTGGTGGATGAAGTCCCTGTGAATTTGGCACGAGTGACACTGCTTCGCATATTCAAGGAAGTCCTGAATCATCGTAGGCTAATTGTAACCCATTCTTTTGATCTTCAGCTTCATCTTTGGCCCAGCTTGATGGGAACCGCAGAGTCCGTCATGGGTTTCTTGGACGGCGCTTTTTGCTTCTTCTGGTCCCAGGCACCTTAGCCATAAACTATTGAACGATCTCTTATATAGAGTATCATTGACGAAGGCGAAAGATAGAGCTCGTTTCATGAGCTGATGTTTTGACGACGTGTCTTCGGGCGTTCGATGGGATTTGAAGTAGTCTATGAAGACTTCTCTCCAATCCTTTGCTTTTTCCTCATCCTCCAATTGGAAGGCCTCTTATTCGGTTGCTTCCCTTCCTTTAGATGTCTTCGGAGATATTTCTGCTGGTGCGAGAATCCGACGACTTTGCACAATGATCCTTACGTCATCGAGGTTTTCGTCGGCCAGTTCTTTAGCGAGCTTGGCTAACACATCTTCCTTGCTATTTTCCGCACACGGTATGTTTTCCAGGGTGTAGGAGGGGATTTGCGTCAGCAATTTCTGCACTCTCTCGCCATATTTAACCAACTCAGGTTTATACGTCTGATAGTCGCCATTCACTTGACTGACGACTAGTTGGGAGTCTCCATATATGAGGAGGTTTTCGATGCCCATGTCAACAACAATCTCAAGACCTGCTATCAAAGTTTCATATTCCGCTTCGTTGTTTGTTCTTGGCTCCGTTAAGAAAAGGGCAAACCGCATTATCCCTCCTTGTGGAGTCACGAAGATAAGGCCTACCCCAGATTTGATTATGGGGGTGTTGAACTTTCGTTCCTTCATGGAAGATGCCCTATCGAAATAAAGTTCCCATCGAGAGTCATTTTTCTCATCTTTTGCATCGAACGCATGTTCATCCGGCAGCTCGCAATTTAGGGGCGAGTCGGCAGGTATCGGATGCTCAGCGAGAAAGTCGGCGATGGCCCGGCCTTTCACTGCTCTGAGAGGTCGATATGTTATCGAGAACTCTATTAAGAGGAGGGCCCATTTGGCAAGTCTTCCTGTTAGTATGGCTGTTGACATCAAGTACTTGAGAGGATCTACCTTGATATGAGATGAACCTCATGTGCCAATGCATAATGCCTGAGCTTCGTTATCATGAAGATCAGTGCCAGGCGATGCTTTTTAATGGGGAGGTAGTTGTTTTCTAACCCCAGAAGAACTCGACTCAAATAGTAGAGAGCTCTCTCCTTCCCTTGGTCATTCTCTTGTGCCCATAGCGTGTCTAAAGAACCCTCAAGTGTTATTGTGTACAGGATGATGGGCTTTCCTTTGACCGGGGCGGTCAGTACCAGCGGATTCTGCAGGTATTGCTTGATTTTGTCCCGTGCACTTTGGCATTTCTGATCCCAGACGAACGGGGTCCCCTTCTTCATTAGATGGTTGTAGGGACGACATTTATCGGAGAGATTGACTTTGGAGTTTGACACCTGTTTAGGCATCTGTATCGCTACAACTGGGATATTGTCAGGAGCGACTCATCATTTGCCTTGAGAGGACTCAGAATTTGATACCGATTTAGGCAGCAGCATCGCTACAACTGGAATAGTGCCAGGAGCGAATCATCATTTTCCCCCATCGATTTGGACAAAGGTGGCTCAGTAGACAGGGTTAAGATCCTGTCGACTAAGACTTTTGACTTTATGAGCCGTAAGGGTCTTATAAAAGGTTTTCTCCCTACGAGGCATGAGGATCTCGTAGGCGTATTTTCTCCTTAAGAATCGTAGGGATTCCTAGGTGATGTCATCTTTTGTAAGTTGTAAGGATCTTCCAAGAGTGTTTTCTCCTTATAAGTCGAGAGGACCTACAAGTGTTATTCACCGTATGGGGACATTTCTTGCCATTTGTAGAACTTGGCAGAGAAATATTTATTCGTGCCCCTGGATTGAATACAAGGGTCAATATGGATCGCCTGTAGGGCAATTTAGGGGATATGACGGCTTAAGAACAGGTCCAGATCCCTGTAACTTAAGGCTTTTGAATCCTATGAGCCGTGAGGGTCTCACAGGGGGATTCTACTTACGAGTCGTGAGAATCTCGTAAGTGTATTTATTTTAACGAGGTTGCGCCCTTCCGGGTTTTCACAAACTCCTCGGTAGCCCTGCTGTTTTTACTCACGGAGCCCTTTCGGGTTTTTATCCGTGCTCATTTTTCTTGTGGACATACCTTTTTTTAATGAGATTGCACCCTTCCAGATTTTCACAAACTCGTCGGCAATCCTGCTGTTTTTACTCATGGCGCCCTTTCGGGTTTTCATCCGTGCTTGTTTCGCTTGTGGATATACCGTTTTTTTTGAACGATGAAACTCTCGAAAATAGTTTCGCCGTAGGTGACCCATCTATTTGTCGGTGGGACTTGGGGGTGGCTTCATTGCTGGAGTAGCTGTGTAGCCGGTAGGACTTGAGTTGCAACCTTTACCATTGGGACTTCGATTGCAATATAGATCTCAAGAGGATATCGCCATATTTGAGGCGATATGCCATGTTTGAGGCGACACACTTGTTTAGGGACGTTTCGGTCCATTATCGCCATATTTGAGGTGAATTTCTAGTTTAAGGACTTTTCGGTCCAACACTCTCATTCGGTCACGAAGTTTCATAACTCACCCCTTCCAACTCTTGTTTGCTAAGACGCTGCTGCTTGTCCTTTGTTTGCATGGACACTTCATGCCTTAGACTATTTTTACCTTCTTAGACTTCTTCATTTATCATCGTGCCAATCGGGTTGTCTTGTAGGAAGTACTGGGTATTTTAAACAGCACCTGCCCCGTGCTTATCAATGTCGCTTTCCGATACTGATGGAGCGTCTTCTTCATATACAAAGGAACGAGATATCACGTCATTCTCTCTGCCGAGTCTTCCTCTTCCTTGGAAGAATGAATTTGACTTAGGGTTTTTTCCTTATCATTTGATTCGGAGTGGGACATGGGTTTCACATCCCTCCCATGATTTTTTGGTTCAAGTGGGATATTCCACTTGATTGCAGAACCCGCTTGTAAGTCCTTTGATATTCTATCTGCTCCTTGAGAAGAAAGGACCATCCCATATAAATATTCTTCCGCCAGTGAGAAATATGCCCCCTGTGTATATCTCGGGGGGGGGAGCGAGTACCCATGCCATCACTATTTTGGTGACAGGTTGCTTCAGAGCCGCTTATTTTTGCTGAGCGTAGGCGATAAACGCCATCTTGCCTCCGCTTTTCACTCGTCATCATCGGATGAGAAATAGTCTTGACCCATTTGATCCAATCGAGCCATTTTATCCATGAGTTCTTGGAAAGCCGTCGGCTTGAAGTAGGCCATATACGAGGACGCCTTTGAATTTGGGTCAAGGGTGGCTATGAGCATTCCCATGGCTGTAACTTCATTGATGCGTTACTTGTATTTGACCAGAGATTTCGCCATCGGGTAATATATTGAACCCAAGTCTCACTCGGTCTAACCCTTTCGTTGACCAGTGCCACCATGGTAGTATGTTCGTTCTCATTAGCAAATCTCTGACAGAAGAGCATATCCATTTTGTTGAAGCTCTTCATGAAATCATTTGGGAGTTCCGCATACCATATGAAGATGATGCCCGCCAAACCGCTGACAAACTGTCAGAGGAGTAGTATGTCATTTCCTCCAGTATTTCCGCACATGGATTTAAATCGCGCAATGTACTGGCGAGGATTCCTAGTTCCTTTGTACATATGGAACGTTGGAAGTGTGTACTCTGGCGGGTACTGTATTTGGTTGTACCATGTCGGATACGGTCGACCAGTCTTGATTGATCTATTTGCGGCTTCACTAGCATAGTGAGCTTTGATTCACTGAGCAATATATGTGTCCAGCTTTTCTTTTAGGAATCATTTCATCCTTAGCCGTTTATGAGATTTGTAGAGAATTTGAAATATCATCCTTTTCTTTAAGACCAACTACCAGCGGTTCATTTGTCAGTGGTTCCGATTGAACCATCATTCCAGCCATATTCTGAATCAGAAGGGCCATCTGGTTTATTTTAGTGGACATTTCTGCCGCTTCTGTATCTCCCTTTTTCAGAGCGCGCTTTAGGAAATCAATATCCGACCCCTTCTCTATTCTTTCTTCGGGTAAATTCTCAGGATTTTCCTTCGGCGATGGATTACCGTTTGCTGCCTCCTGAGCGAGCATCTCCTGTAGCTTTTCACGTTGCAGTTGAAATTTTGTCAGGGACCGAGTTTGAAGTCGGTGACTAGTACAAGCTCGAACTTTGTCTTTGGAATCCTCCACATAGACTATGTGAACTACCATCCCCCCAGGCTTGGGGTGTTTGGAGTTTTGGCCTTTGGAGTTTGCTTCGGGCACTTGAGCTTCATTAGGCCTCTCTTTTATGTGAAAAGCTGCTTTGGTTTGGGAAGAAACCGCTGTATCAGGATCTGTCTTGGAATGAATCCCCTTGTATTTTGAAAGGGAATTTGTCAGAATTTGGCTAACGTTTAGAAGAAGAGCCGCAAACGACGACCGGGTCCTTCACCTGCTTCCACACCTTATATATAGATGAGGAAAGTTGTTATAGGGAGCGAACTAGTTTCTGCTCTCGTGGGATCTCCATGGGCTGCGGAGATTTCTTCAATATTGCGGTGTGAGAATTTTATCTGACCCTTCGCAACAGTTTGAATGTCACGACCCAAATGTGGCACGTGACCGGCACTTAAATCACGTGACATCTAAAGACATCGACGTGATCCAAGTAAGCCGAAACCCGGAATCTAAACCTTTTTTGAAAATATTGGAGGTGAATTTAAAATAGTCATCAGATGGAATCAGTTTAATTAACATTTAAATTTAACTATATATGTTTAAGAAGCATCTATGACGTTTTGAAAATCTAACAACACCTCTTTTGAAAGTTTTATATAAAAACCCGATACAACTGCCACAATAAAATAGCATCCCAACGGGAGCTAGCTTTCATGTCCAAAAGACGGAACAACCAAACAACCATATAAGAAGTCGACTCTAAAGAGTGCGACATCACCACATATAAACTCTAAGTCTTGCTTATAAGTCCATAATATACAACTTCTAGGTTGATGGAGTTTCCACTAGATACAAGAATATATGAATAATCAAGAGTGAGTATGATACAATAATAACACACTTACCAATCAATTCCCGAAAAGAATGTGTGCCCAAGTCACTGATAATCCAAGCGTAATACCTGCAAGAAAACTATGGCACAACGGGGATGAGTTGCCAACTCAGTGAATAAAAGTACATCTAAAGGTAGAAATCGAAATGCATGACGATACCTAGGTCATAAGTATAGTTCTATCATAATCTGTACCACTATACTATATGATATGCATATGTGCAATACTATCTCTCATGCAATCCCAAATATAATATCTCCATATCATACGAGTCAAAATCATGAATCTATATTTCGTGTTGGAATTCCTTTTTGTATATGACTGCCTGTACAAATATATGCAAGTACTGTCCCCCCCGGATCAGTCCTGGTTGAATCTACTAAATAATATCCAACTGTGTACCTCATGATAATGATCATATATATATATATATATATAGATATATATATATATATATATATATATATATAGATGTCCAGCATCGACATCGAAATCCGAAATCTCTCGTGTCCATCATTGACACGTAAATGCACATACGTCGACACCATCTCAATAGATGATCGCCGCCCGATATCCCTGGCTACGATCAGTATCCCCTGGACATCTGCCGTGCCCAATCGAACCCCGATCAGTATCCCCTGGATATCTGCCGTGCTCGTTTCTATCTCCGGTATCGGTTAACCTCGTTAGACTCCCCGCCTAAACTGCGGTGATCCTGCCCCTCGGCCCCGAACCAGGTCCACCATGTATCCAACTGTATGCCCACCGACTCAGTCTGGATAGTACACAAATCCGAAACCGTATGACCCCCAACTCGGTTCGGATATCAAAATCAGAAAACACAAATCTCATTGTGGGCGTTTACTTATCATATAAAAATATCAAGTGAGGAATAAGAAACTTGCGTAGATTGTATTGATGATATAATATATATATACATATATAACAGTGTCCCATACCACCGATATATATCATCAGGAGTAAAATATTCAGAAAATCCATAAGAATCAAATACAACATCTATAGTAATAATATTCGTAACTTATAGCAGGAATAAAGAAGACTACGTAATTATATCACATAATTATAGATTTCAATTCTACCGTGTCATGGTACTACTAATAATGTGTAGTGTAGCATATGCGTCTGTGCTCGTGCAATATAGCAATCATTAGTATTTGTGCAAGTGTTCTACGGTGTAACAACCTATTTATTTTTATACATATGTATCAGCACGGTCCTACAGTGACATGGTAGTACCAATGAGGTGTAGTGTAACATACATTCACGTGCTTGTGCAGCATAGTACTCATTGGTACTTGTGTAGTGTTCTATCAGAGTGTGCGTAACGCAGAAACGTATAATATTGATAATATAATGCAAACCTGTAAAGTAATCTAAACATAACTATTGTAATTACTTGCTATGAGCTATACCATTATCTTTAGAAATGATCGAAATGTTAAGTTTGAAATAAGGAAGCTGCCCTAGATTTAAAATAGATATCCGTTTTAGAAACTGGCACGCATCCTAGTATTTTATTTACAAGACAAACGAATCGTAATTTTTAAAAGAATATAGCTCACACAAGTATTAGATTCTAAAACAGAATATAACCTAACTCTACGAGTCAAAGGATAAATTGACCGTCATTCAGCATACAAATTCATCATTTCCAATATGTATCAACCCTTGTATTATATCTCATCATATAGCTATATCCATATCATCTCAATTACGGCATGATCTCTCATACAAATCCATCAAACTATATCCATATCATACGGACCAAATATCATGTATATCTCATTTAAAACTATATATGAAACTTTATGCAAATGAAGGGCATACAAGATGCAATACTATATCAATACTTTGAAGAAAAGCTAAACTTAACTAGATATCATAATAATAGTTATAAGGTTGCGGGGGTGCTATACGCCATCCACCCGACTTCCCCCGTAGATGTAAATCTACTCACCAACTTAAAAGCTTGCTGAATCCACGCTGCTATATCGCCAAAACCGTCTCGGAATCCTTGAATCGTACCTATATTAGTATTTAAATCGCATTGATGTAAATATCATATTGAAAACCAAAACAACAAGCTAAACTCCCGTAGGTTAGAACCTACAACACACTTAACCCAAAAACGACAACATAATTCTGTCGTTAACGTATAAACGTCAACAGTTCAGCTGCAACATCAAAATATGAAAATTCCGTATCGTAAATATCTGAATTTTGATAAAACCATTATTAAAATGTTCCCAGATTTTACGGTATAAGTATTTAGATAACCCAAACAATACTAGAGACCAAAATTTACTCAAATTAGACCACAGAAGAAAAACCAACACAATAGGACATCATGGGTCCGGCGTCGCCGGATTTGGGGTTAGTCTCGCCGGATCAAACAAGGAGTTTGGGGCTCTGGTTTCAAGTGTTGTTTCTTATTTGGCTCATTATACTTTTGGTCTTGTTAGTTTTTCTAGTGATTATTCTTATTAGTTCTAGATTCATTTATAGTGAACTAGATAACACAAAACCTAGTTTATGATACTGTACCACTAAACATGCGATGTGATGATATCATGAGTTACTGAACTTTAAGTTAATCTGAGCTAACCCTTCCCTAGTCATTCCATATAAAAACAGAACTCATGGTATGATATATCCGTGTCGTATCTAAGGATCTTAACCCCAAAACTAATATTTGCTCCCTGATTTCACATACTGATAAACTAACTTAAGTAAACAATACCAAAACACCCAACAAATAACCACAGAGCTACCCTAAAAACCCTACTAACCAAAACCTTCAAAATTCCGGCGACGCCGGATTTTCACTATGCGTCGCCGGCCAACCTCCGAGCAAAATGGTTCGTCTCCCTAAGGTGTATTCTAGGTTCACCATACAACATGAATGTACTGTTTGGTTAAGTTAGTTTTTATCTAAGTTATAGCAGATCATTACAGAGCCTATATTTCCTTAAGATACCAATTTTCTGATATCCGATTTCTAAGTTAAAGTTTACAGAACTGAAATCCTACTGTGTTTAAAGAGTATACCTAAAGAATATGGTTGAAAGACTTCCTCCAAGATACCCAAGTCCTTAGCTCCTAGTTTGATGGTGAAAATCCTTAGCACTTGTTCTTCTTCTCTTCTCTCTTTTCTTATTTTCTTTTATGTGTTCAAATGTTTTTCTTTTCCTTTCCTTCTTTCAAATTAGTTCAGTTGTCCTAATATATATTTTCTAAAATAATTAGGTATAACTTAAGGATAATAGAATTAGGGTAGTAGGTGGTGTCAACTAGAGAAATGTGGTGCTTTCATGCAAGGTGGAGGTGGTGTGCATGAGGTGTGCATGCAAGAAGGAGGTGTCCATGCCTTATCATTCCAAGTTGTGGTATCTTGTGGTTATATCCGAGCTAAAACATTACCTAACCCTTTTTCACTTACACTCTCAACATTTCCAAGTTTACACAATTAACTAACCTTAACACAAAGACCCTTCACTACATATATTATTATATAACACCATTCTTATTAAAATGAAGCTAAATTTCCCACTAAAACCTTAGAAATTTACTAATGTTACAAATTAAAATTTAACTTTAATTAGTTTCACCTACTACTTATGAAAATGTCCTATTTTGTTTTAATAACTTTTTTAAATTAACATTTTATTATTTAATTAATTAATTTTATTCATTTCTAAATTTTCATAATGTTACAATATTCCCCCCTTAAGAAAATTCGGTCTCCGAATTTAAATTAAACGCCTTTCTTAAAATATTTTCTTAACCCTATCAACTTATTTCAAAACAATTTTTCGGGGTTCAACTTTAAAACATGAAATTTGCTCGATATAACAAGACTCTAAAGTCCCATATGAGCTAAAAATGCATCACAACGCAACAGTGTGCGTGAAAACTCAGAAGATAATCTTTCATAACTGTAACTCTAGCGGTGGTTATGAGAATTACTCCAGTTATGACAATAATTTATGCCAAATACGAAAACCGTTGTGCATCCTAAGTACACATAATCAATGCCATGATCGTAGTGCAATATCAGTGCACCCGACCAAGCGAAAATAAAAAAAACAAATCTATCACATATCCTATCAAGTGTAAAGCACGAAAACAACATCAACTCAATGGGTTTGCACGTAAGTCTCAAACCACACTTCACGGTGTGCACGAAAACAACAGCGCTAAGTGCAACAGGCATGCACTAAACAATATCCACTGCATTCATTGTGCATGGAATAAAAGTATACAAACTAATACCAAATGCATCGGGGTGCACAAAAATCAAATCCAAGTGCATCAGGGTGCACAATTAAATCTCAAGTGTATCGGAGTCCACAAAACTAAAATCAAGTGCATCAGAGTGTACAAAATCAACACGTGCAACTAGTGTG
The DNA here is from genome assembly GCA_030015575.1 of Agapanthus africanus. Lineage (NCBI taxonomy): Eukaryota > Viridiplantae > Streptophyta > Magnoliopsida > Asparagales > Amaryllidaceae > Agapanthus > Agapanthus africanus. Next base: position 425,543,748 of record JASDDO010000019.1, on the reverse strand, counting down.
CCTAAAATCAAACCAAGTATACATAGGATACATATATAAATTCCTAACCATGTGCATCTAATGTGCACGGAAAATCAGTGTAGTGCATCCTGTGTACACAACACTCCCATCGAGTGTAGTCACCTCGCACTAAAATCTCAACAAGTGCACCTGGTGTGCACAAAGCTTAAGTCAAAGTGAAATTACTGTACATAGAAATCTCATCAAGTGCACCTGGTGTGCACAAAACATAAATTGGTCCTCAAATCCTTAAATACAAAAATCACGGACATCGAGTTGTCCTTTCTCCAACGTTTGAAAATGAATGTTTTAGATTATAAAAACGTAGACTGAGCTTAAAGGACATCGAAGTATATTCTCTTCAATGTCGGAAGGTGTTTATACCACCGGATTTGGCATAGCAAGAATTACTACTTGCCGTCTTCCACGTTCTAACGTTCTCTGTCTCTGAATTCTGGTTCTTCTTGCAGATCTCTAATATCATGGCTTCTTGATGCGATCGTCTGGTGAGGAACAACAACACCATTCATCGTATTGCGGATACATCCCATCACACCTTCTTGACCAGTAATCCAGTCCTTTGTAACGTAACATGTTTGATAACGAAAATCTCTGTCCTCTGCTTGTGTGCTAACAACTATCCTAGTCCAATCTTATTTATTATAAACTCCTGGGAGGGAATCCATCAAGTCTCCTGCTAAAATCATTTATCCAGCCTGCTCGGAACTATCACTCATTTCTTAACCTATTTTTCCCTTTAATAAGCATTGTCATTCATTTTTGATTTCCTCCTGAAGGTGTAGTCGTACGCGTCATCAAATCTTCAATATTCACGGTGTAGAATAACTGTCCACTGAAACTTTGCACCACTCTCCTGTTCCATAAACCCCTTATATCAACCACTTAAAAAGCGTATCTGCACAGTCACTCGAATTGCAAGTCATACTTGGTTATGACCAGACTCAGAGTTTTACAACTCGGAAACACGAATCCGTCATCTCTGATACTCTGTAAAAGAATCTAGCTAATCTCACCTTTGAAAGCTCGTCCCAATCTTTCGGATGAAAACTTACTGCATGATCTCCTTCTTGAACGACTCACATCTGGTCTGAGCAAGATCTGTCGGAAGAAGCAATCCAATTTTTACCTATCTCACATCGGAGCGCCATTACGGATTAAAAGTCTTAACCATTCCACACCTCAATGGCTATGAATCCTCCTGATCCATACATACTGGTAACATCGTTAACCTTTAACTTCATGAATTCTGGGAGTAACATCTCGATAATCTCAGCAAGGATTAGTACTGTTGTTTGAACAGTACACAACACCATGATCTTCGAAGAGGGGAAAATATCATATCTCAAGTCTGTCTGATCTCTAACAATGACTCCACCATCTGTTGCGGATCCCGAAGAAACTCGCTTCACTATTAGAACTCGATCAAATATAAATAAACGACGTGTATCTATATCATCGAAAGGTCACTCCGGTCAGTCCTTGTCCCAGACAAGTCTACTCTGACCATATCTCTAATAGCAGCCCTCTCGGCTCCCATAAACATGGTGATCGAAACAATCAATCATGCACTGATGAACATAGATCAACGGAAGGAATAGAAGGAAGATCTCAAGATATAAATCCTAAGGTAACTTAGGCGGAGTATCATATTGTAAATATGCCGCGGAACATATGTACGGTACATCACTTTGCTTAGTACCTACTCCATCAACAAAGGTCATCTTATATAACGAAAGTTCGGGTATAAGACCCCCAAAGTCAAGTCTACGTCCTATAAGGTTAAGTCCAGGTAACAAAATGTATTCCCAGACTCCATATAGTCAACCTAAATTCGAACAAAGGTTAAACTAAACGCTCTGATACCAACTTTGTCACGACCCAAATATGGCACGTGACTGGCACTTAAATCACGTGACATCTAAAGATATCGACGCGATCCAAGTAAGCCGAAACCCGAAATCTAAATTCTTTTTGAAAATATTGGACGTGAGTTTAAAATAGTCATCAGATGGAATCAGTTTAATTAACATTTAAATTTAACTATGTATGTTTGAGAAGCATCTATGATGTTTTGAAAATCTAACAACACCTCCATTGAAAGTTTTATATAAAAACCCGATACAACTACCACAATAAAATAGCATCCCAACGGGAGCTAGATTTCACGTCCAAAAGACGGAACAGCCAAACAACCATATCAGAAGTCGACTCTAAAGAGTACGACATCACCACATATAAACTCTAAGTCTTGCTTATAAGTCCATAATATACCACTTCTAAGTTGATGGAGTTTCCACTAGATAAAAGAATATATGAATAATCAAGAGTGAGTATGATACAATAATAACCCACTTACCAATCAATTCCCGAAAAGAATGTGTGCCCAAGTCACTGATAATCCAAGCGTAATACCTGCAAGAAAACTATGGCACAACGAGGATGAGTTACCAACTCAGTGAATAAAAGTACATCTAAAGGTAGAAATCGAAATGCATGACGATACCTAGGTCATAAGTATAGTTCTATCATAATCTGTACCACTATACTATATGATATGCATATGTGCAATACTATCTCTCATGCAATCCCAAATATAATATCTCCATGTCATACGAGTCAAAATCATGAATCTATATTTCGTGTTGGAATTCCTTTTTGTATATGACTGCCTGTACAAATATATGCAAGTACTGTCCCCCCCGGATCAGTCCTGGTTGAATCTACTAAATAATATCCAACTGTGTACCTCATGATAATGATCATATCAATATATATATATGTCCAGCATCGATATCGAAATCCGAAATCTCTCGTGTCCATCATTGACACGTAAATGCAGATACGTCGACACCATCTCAACAGATGATCGCCGCCCGATATCCCTGGCTATGATCAGTATTCCCTGGATATCTGTCGTGCCCAATCGAACCCCGGTCAGTATCCCCTGGATATCTGCCGTGCTCGTTTCTATCTCCGGTATCGGTTAACCTCGTTAGGCTCCCCGCCTAAACTGCGGCTATCCTTCCCCTCGGCCCCGAACCGGGTCCACCATGTATCCAACTATATGCCCACCGACTCAGTTTGGATAGTACACAAATCTGAAACTATATGACCCCCAACTTGGTTCAGATATCAAAATCAGAAAACACAAATCTCATGGTGGACGTTTACTTATTATATAAAAATATCAAGTGAGGAATAAGAAACTTGCGTAGATTGTATTGATAATATATTATATATATAAACATATAAAACAGTGTCGCATACTACCGATATATATCATCAGGAGTAAAATATTCAGAAAATCCATAAGAATCAAATACAGCATCTATAGTAATAATATTCGTAACTTATAACAGTAATAAAGAAGACTACGTAATTATATCATATAATTATAGATTTCAATTCTACTGTGTCATGGTACTACTAATGATGTGTAGTGTAGCATATGCGTCTGTGGTCGTGCAATATAGCAATCATTAGTATTTGTGCAAGTGTTCTACGGTGTAACAACCTATATACTTTTATACATATGTATCAGCACGGTCCTACAGTGACATGGTAGTACTAATGAGGTGTAGTGTAACATACATTCACGTGCTTATGCAGCATAATACTCATTGGTAGTTGTGCAGTGTTCTTTCAGAGTGTGCGTAACGCAGAAATGTATAATATTGATAATATAATGCAAACCTGTAAAGTAATCTAAACATAACTATTGTAATTACTTGCTATGAGCTATACCATTATCTTTAGAAATGATCGAAACGTTAAATTTGAAATAAGGAAGCTGTCCTAGATTTAAAATAGATATCCGTTTTAGAAACTGGCACGCATCCTAGTATTTTTTTTAAAAGACAAACGAATTGTAATTTTTAAAAGAATATAGCTCACACAAGTATTAGATTCTAAAACAGAATATAACCTAACTCTACGAGTCAAAGGATAAATTGACCGTCATTCGGCCTACAAATTCATCATTTCCAATACGTATCAACCCTTGTATTATATCTCATTATATAGCTATATCCATATCATCTCAATTACGGCATGATCTCTCGTACAAATCCATCAAACTATATCCATATCGTACGGACCAAATATCATGTATATCTCATTTAAAACTACATATGAAACTTTATGCAAATGAAGGGCATACAAGATGCAATACTATATCAATAATTTGAAGAAAAGCTAAACTTAACTAGATATCATAATAATAGTTATAAGGTTGCGGGGGTGCTATACGCCTTCCACCCGACTTCCCCCGTAGATGTAAATCTACTCACCAACTTAAAAGCTTGCTGAATCCACGCTGCTATATCGCCAAAACCGTCTCAGAATCCTTGAATCGTACCTATATTAGTATTTAAATCGCATTGATGTAAATATCATATCGAAAACCAAAACAACAAGCTAAACGCCCGTAGGTTAGAACCTACAGCACACTTAACCCAAAAACGACAACATAATTCTGTCGTTAACGTATAAACGTCAACAGTTCAGCTGCAACATCAAAATACGAAAATTCCGTATCGTAAATATCTGAATTTTGATAAAACCATTACTAAAACGTTCCCAGATTTTACTGTGTAAGTATTTAGATAACCCAAACAATACTAGAGACTAAAATTTACTCAAATTAGACCACAGAAGAAAAACCAACACAATAGGACATCATGGGGCCGGTGTCGCCGGATTTGGGGTTAGTCTCGCCGGATCAATCAAGGAGTTTGGGGCTCTGGTTTCAAGTGTTTTCTCTTATTTGGCTCATTATATTTTTGGTCTTGTTAATTTTTCTAGTGATTATTCTTATTAGTTCCAGATTCATTTACAGTGAACTAGATAACACAAAACCTAGTTTATGATACTGTATCACTAAACATGCGATGTGATGATATCATGAGTTACTGAACTTTAAGTTAATCTGAGCTAACTCTTCCTTAGTCATGCCATATAAAAACAGAACTCATGGTATGATATATCCGTGTCGTATCTAAGGATCTTAACCCCAAAACTAATATTTGCTCCCTAATTTCACACACTGATAAACTAACTTAAGTAAACAATACCAAAACTCCTAACAATAACCACAGAGCTACCCTAAAAACCCTACTAACCAAAACCTTCAAAAGTCCGGCGACGCTGGATTTTCACTATGCTTCGCCGGCCAACCTCCGAGCAAAATGATTCGTCTCCCTAAGGTGTATTCTAGGTTCACCATACAACATGAAGGTACTGTTTGGTTAAGTTAGTTTTTATCTAAGTTATAACAGATCATTACAGAGCCTATATTTCCTTAAGATACCAATTTTCTGATATCCGATTTCTAAGTTAAAGTTTACAGAACTGAAATCCTACTGTGTTTAAAGAGTATACCTAAAGAATATGGTTGAAAGACTTCCTCCAAGATACCCAACTCCTTAGCTCCTAGTTTGATGGTGAAAATCCTTAGCACTTGTTCTTCTTCTCTTCTCTCTTTTCTTATTTTCTTTTGTGTGTTCAAATGTTTTTCTTTTCCTTTCCTTCTTTCAAATTAGTTCAGTTGTCCTAATATATATTTCCTGAAATAATTAGGTATAACTTAAGGATAATAGAATTAGGGTAGTAGGTGGTGTCAACTAGAGAAATGTGGTGCTTTCATGTAAGGTGGAGGTGGTGTGCATGAGGTGTGCATGCAAGAAGGAGGTGTCCATGCCTTATCATTCCAAGTTGTGGTGTCTTGTTGTTATATCCGAGCTAAAACATTACCTAACCCTTTTTCACTTACACCCTCAACATTTCCAAGTTTACACAATTTCCTAAACTTTACACAAAGACCCTTCACTACATATGTTATTATATAACACCATTCTTATTAAAATGAAGCTAAATTTCCCACAAAAACCCTAGAAATTTACTAATGTTACAAATTAAAATTTAACTTTAATTAGTTTCACCTACTACTTATGAAAATGTCCTATTTAGTTTTAATAATTTTTTTAAATTAAAATTTTATTATTTAATTAATTAATTTTATTCATTTCTAAATTTTCGTAATGTTACATTGAAGCTGTTCCCAGTTGTAATAACAACATTCACCACTGGGGTTGAAACATGACTATACAAAGAACTTCCCCAGCTTATTTTGTATGATGCCGATATCGCCGTCGACCGTTTCTTACGGCCGGGATTTGATTAGCTTCAGGATTTTGCTAAGCCTGCCCCCTTTTTCCTTTGAGTTCTTGAATATTCTGCCCTGTGCATCGACCTTGGTCCTTAGAAGGTGCCAGTTGTTTGAGGACTGATTCCCTCGGCAAAGCTGCAGTTTGGGGAACCAGCCTGTGGAAGACAGACTTCCTCTGGGCTTCCTCCATCGGCGTTGAGGCACTGAGGGTGGGAGGTGGGAGTATTAACGTAAATTGAAGCCTGCTGATTTCTTGAAGAGCCGGATTGCAGATATTTAAGGCTACAAGTGGCCCATACTTGACTCCATCGGATATGGCAGAACCTGAGTTGCTAGGGTGGGAGAAAACGCCATTCTTCATAGAGACGAAATGCCGGATTCAGTATCCCATCACCCAAGGGCAACCGCAAACACATATATCGCGATTATTTAATTGCAGAAAACACGATACATGAAGTGTGAAGTGGAAAGAGGAAAAGGTCCCACCGGGTGTGCCGGAATCTGTTTACTGCCGAAAACGGGAGACGGAACCGCGTAGGTCGTCTTGCCTGAATTTGGGGGCAGATACTATTTGGTTTTATCTGTCTACCTCTTTGAAGATGCCAAGTTGATTTATAGTGCTGTGTAACGAAGGTTTAGACAGATGCAGCCGTTGTAGCAGATTTCGTCAGATTCCCCCTCGTTGTGAGGGGTTTTTGATTGCGGGGACGCTCTTCCGTGCAGACGCAAGCCCCTGCAGTTAATTACGTTACCGCATAGCGATAACCACTTTCTTCTGCTCCAGAAGGTCACTTCGTGTCGTGTATGTTTGTTTTATTTTTTTTGGTTGCCCGTGGATTGTATACGGAGACTAATTTATGTTGTCTCCCGTAGGGCATGGATTAGTCCAAATCCGTATTCTCTTAGATTTGAGTTTAGTTTGATTTAAGGATCGTTAACCTTGTTTGAGATTAAGATCAAATTAAATATTTGTTAAGGATACATTAATCCGATATTGGACTAAGATCTACTTAACGGGGGTTCGGGATCATTTTTGATCCAACGAAAGAGCATTTGGGCTCTATCGTTTTAGTTTAAGGATGTTACGGTTCGTAGCTAGTTTGAGGACATTACGGTCCACAGCTAATTTAAGAACATTACGGTCCAAAGAATTGTTGATTGTCGGGACCCGCCACCTCTTTGAAGACGTTGAAGAATTACAACGACATATATTAGAGGTGTGGGGAGATGTACCCTTGAACCAATGTCGGTTGGGAGATCTGTAGTTGGGTTTGGGGCATAGGCCATTTAGAAAAATTATGAGCATATGGGCTCGGTTGATCTGAATTAGGGACTTTTGGTCAACTTGGACTCAGCCCGCTCGGTTTTTGAATAAAGTGTTAAACACTTGTTTGGGCTCGGTCTCTTTTCTGTGCAACAATGCTGAGCATTGATATGGGCTCTGACGTTCACTCTATTTTTTGTTTTTTATGGAGTGTTAAACACTCTTTATGGCACTGGGCTCTATTTACAGGGTGCTTTATGTTAAACAATGCCCATATGAGGCACGTAGGGCGCTCGGCGCCAACCACAGAGTGCAGAGCACTCTTTATTAAGCAGCGCCCACATGAGGAGCACGTGGGGCGCTTGGCGCTGGGCGCCAACCACTGAGTGTTAGGCATTCTTTATTGAGCAGCGCCCACGTGAGGGGCACGTGAGGTGCTTGGTGCTGGACGCCAACCATTGAGTGCTAATCACTCTTTATTTGGGCAGCGCCCACGTGAGGGGCATGTAGGGTGCTTGGCGCCAACCACTAAGTACTAAGCACTTTTTATTTGGGCAGCGCCAATGTGAGGGGCACGTGGGGCGCTTGGCGCCGGGCGCCAACCACTGAGTGCTAGGCACTCTTTATTGAGCAGCACCCACGTGAGAGGCACGCGAGGCGCTTAGCGCCGGGCGCCAACCACTGAGTGCTAGGCACTCTTTATTGAGCAGCGCCCATGTGAGGGGCATGCGAGGCGCTTGGCGCTGTCTCTTTCTTTGCGTATTTTTCTGAAGAGTTCGATTCTTTGTTCTCCCCTGGATCTTCAATCCCCAAGAACAAATTCATCCCCATGAGAATTAAATTCTCGTTTGTGGGAGACTTGTCTCATGGATTTTAGATCCAGGGAAAGAACTATGTTCTTTTATGAAGGTTAACCCCTTGGGTATGCAGATGAGATATTATGATATTTATTTACCTTGAACAAAGTTCTTCTTCTTTCTTCTCTCTTAAAGCTCTTTTTTTTGCTTTCTCTTCTTTTTGAACTTGAAGTTTATGGGGGGGGGGGGTTCCTCTGTTTAAGATTTGAAGTCTTGGGGCCTTTATATAGTAGAGGCAGATTTGTTGATTCAGTTAAAGAAATCTCTCATTGAGAGATCCTTAATTGATTTGGGGATTTTATCCATCGTTGGATCTTTGATCCAAGGACTTCTGTTTTACAGAATATATTTTTCTTATTTTTTTAACAAGATTGGAAAACATTTTCCATACAGAGCTTATTGTGTAATTTGGTGATTTTTAATCACAATTGGATATTTAATCCAACGATGCTCTATTTTACAGAGCATAATCTTTCTTGTTTAGAAAGATTGGGGAAATATTTTCCCCTACAGAGCTTATTCTGTAGCTTAGTGATTTTTAATCACCATTGAATCTTTAATCCAATGGTGCTCTATTTCACAGAGCGTAATCTTTCTTGTTTAGTAAGATTTGAGGAGTATTTCCTCAATCAGAATCTAATTCTGTGTTTTGATGATTTATCATCTCCGTTGGATCTTTGATCCAACGGCAGAGAACTTTTAGTTCTGGCGCTAGCGCCCTTCGTGCGGGGTACGCGAGGCGCTGCCTCAGAGTTTTTAACTCTTGGCGCTGGCGCCTTCGTGCAGGGCACGTGAAGCGCTGCCTCTTTACTGAAGGTGTCTTTTTGCCTTCCTTCTTTGCTTTTCCTGAGTCAGACTTTTCTTTTCCAATGCTTGAAAGTAGTTCCATCACGCACAACATCTTCTATGCCTAGACTTAAATGTCTCCCTTCATAATCTGAAGCAATGCTTCTCTTCTCTCTCACTTTCAGAGAATCATTTTAACAGAGAAGAGCTATGGCTTGTAATCGTCCACATACTCGTCGGCAGCCATGGGAGGTGCCTATTGAGGAAATTGTTCCTCGTTTTGCTGCACGCTTGGTGAACCCTGCTCTTATGGCTGACAAATGCGATACGGTGTTGTACGAGCTCTTGACTCGTAGAGGATCTCCTCTCTCCATCGGCTCCATTTGGCTCCGGATGGTCTTCTTGTCCGTGTTCGATGACATTCCCCCTCATCCAGCAGAGATGACTCCGGCGATACTCGACGCAGCGGAGGACAAGATCAATTGCTTTCATGAGGCGCTTTTTATTACCACGGCTCCGAGGTATCGCTCTATTCAGCTACTAAGCCAGGTACGGGCTCAGCAAGCCATCATGTCTGCCTTTGCTGATGGGCATGGTGCTGACCGATGGGAAGCGACTCTTTGTGAAGATCGCCGCTTTGACATGGTGGAGAAGGCAGAGAGGGAGTTAGAGAATTTTATCCATAGTTTTGTGAATCCCTGTACTTTCGATCCCATGTTTGGTGATCTATTTCCTGTAGAATAAAATGTTCAATCAAATGCTTTCTTTTTGTCGTTGACCACCAAGTGCTCCCTTTCTAACTCCTGTTCTTCCTCTGATGTGTGCATGTGCGTATATGAATGAGCCCGATTTCACACATATCAGTAAACGAAACATAAACCAATATAAACAGGAAAAAATAGCTCTTGGCCGAAGATTTTGACCGGAACATCACTCTGGAAGCTCGAATCGGTAAAGGACTCTAACTGGAGTTCTCCGTTACCATACACCAAGAACATCTCTTTAGTCCTTCTCAGGTACTTAAGAATGTTCTTCACAGCTGTCCAGTGCTTTTCCCCAGGATCTGATTGATACCTACTCACTACACCTAGTGAGTAAGCTACATCCGGTCTGGTACATAACATCGCATACACGATAGACCCAATTGCAGAAGCATAGGGTATCACTGTCATGCGAGCCCTTTCCAAATCAGTCTTGGGAGACATCTCTTTGGAGAGAGTGATTCCTGAACAAGCGGGTAAATTATCATGCTTAGAATCTTCCATACTAAACCACTTTAGTATGGTGTCAATGTACCTGGATTGGGACAATCCCAACATCCGTTTAGATCTATCTTTATAGATCTTAATTCCCAGGATGTAGGAGGCATCACCTAGATCTTTCATGGAGAACTTATGTGATAAGAAGAGCTTGACCGAGTGTAGCATAGGAACATCATTTTCTATCAAGAATATATTATCCACGTACAATACGAGGAAGACAACTTTACTCTCTACAGCCTTTTTGTATATACAAGGTTCATCTATATTTTTGATGTCAAACTCTTTGACTGCTACATCAAAACAGATGTTCCAGCTCCGCGATACCTGCTTTAATTCATAGATTGATTTAAGCAGCTTGCACACCTTTCCGCTGCTTCTACTGTCTACGAAACTCTCTGGTTGTGTCATGTACACGCTTTCTTCTAAATCACCATTTAGAAAAGCGGTCTTGACGTCCATCTGCCAGATTTCGTAGTCATGGTATGGAGCAATGGCAAGTAGGATCTTGATGGACTTAAGCATAGCGACAGTAGAAAAATGTTTCATCATAATCAACACCTGGTCGTTGACAAAATCTTTAGCTACAAGTTTAGCTTTGAAGGTCTCAATCTTTCTATCTACACCAATTTTCTTCTTAAAGATCCACTTGCTCCTAATAGGTTTTACCCTTTTAGGAGCAACTTCCAAAGTCCATATTTTGTTGGAGTACATGGATTCCATCTCAAATCGCACAACATCCAGCCATTTCACAGAGTCCCCACTTTTGATGGCCTGCTCGAAACTAGTTGGGTCATCATCTTCCATGATGTAATCCTCGCTCTCATCGTCTATGAGAAAACAGTAGTATCTCTCAGGTGGATGAGGAACCCTACTAGATCTGCGAAGTGGCTGAGGTTCGTCGGAGACTATTGGATTCTCTGGTTCTATCAAATCATCAGTTGTAGTTTGTGTTGCTGGAACTTCTTCAAGCTCTACCTCATTACCACTAATTTCTTTTACAAGAAATTCCTTTTCTAAAAAGGTGGCATGTTGAGCAACAAACACTTTTTGTTCCTTACTGTGGTAGAATAGATATCCATGTGAATTCTTTGGATACCCCATAAACTTGCAAAGAACTAATCGTGCCTCGAGTTTGTCCAGATTCTATTTTTTAATATAAGCCGGACAACCCCATATCTTAACTCGTTTAAAATATGGTCTCTTTCCACTCCATATCTCATATGGTGTTTTAGGCACAAATTTTGATGGAACTTGATTCAATAGGTATGCATCTGTCTCAAATGCATAACCCCAAAACGAAATAGGCAACTCAGCAGTACTCATCATAGAGCGCACAATATCTAATAGGGTGCGATTCCTCCGCTCCGAAACTCCATTGTGCTGTGGTGTATACGGAGGAGTTAGCTGAGAGAGAATCCCATTCTCTTTTAAGTAGTCTCGGAATTCCGTGCTTAAGTATTCTCTTTCCCGATCAGATTGTAGGATTTTAATACTTTTACCCATCCGGTTCTTTACTTCGTTCTTATATTCCTTGAATTTCTCAAAAGCTTTAGATTTGTGTTTCAACAGGAACACATGTCCGAATCTTGAAAGATCATCGGTGAATGTAATGAAGTATGAGGAACCATTCCTAGCATGTGTAGACATAGGACCTCATACATCACTATGTATCAGTCCCAAGAGTTCAGTAACTCTTTCTCCATGTCTTGTAAATGGAGTTTTAGTCATCTTGCCTTTGAGACATGACTGGCAAGTTTCATAAGATGTAAATTTAAACTTATTCAAATATCCATCTTTATGCAACTTAGCTAGTCTTGTCGCATTGATATGACCTAGTCTACAATGCCACAAGAAGGCTTCGTTCATATCTAAACTTTTTCTCTTGTGTATGTTCTGTATGTTTAGAACTGTAGTTTGATTTAGAATGTATATACCGTTACATAATGTACCAAACCCAATCAACACTTGATTTAGGAAAACATTCATAACATTATCCTCTAATGCAAAGTTATATCCTTCTTTATGTAATAAAGAAACTGATATAATGTTGCACATCATTTTTGGTACGTAATAACATTCGTTCAGAATCAATGTATTACCATTTGGTAATACTAGGTGATATTCGCTAACTGCTTTGGCTGCAACAATTGCACCGTTTCCTACTTTGAGAGACATATCACCCTTTTCTAGTTCTCTACCTCTCCTTAGCCCATGTAACAAATTATAAACGTGGGATCTTGATCCGGTATCCAATACCCAGGTCGTAGATCAAACTGAGAAACAGTTCTCGGTAACGAACACACCCGAAGAAGATGCATCAGTATGCTCTTTCTTCATTCGGGTTGCATGGGAATCCTGATATTCCCCTATTCCTTGCTCAGACTTATGACAATCATAAGAAAAAGTGGAACCAACGTTCCCGAGCTCAGTATAATAAGCGGGTTCTATCAATACATCCATATTATTATCTTGATTATGGCGTTTTATGGTCGCTACCAGGAGGGAGAGAGAGAGAGAGGAAAACACTTTTGAATGCGCTCATTGCAAGATTAGATTGGTTATTATCTTATCTAATCAGGATGGCTCCCACTATGTTTATCAAATCTTCCTTCAAACCCTAAAAGGTAAGATTAACTGGGATTAATTACACCCTACAAGTTCGCCAATCAGTCAGCAAGGCAGGTATTGGTACTCCGAGAGAGTCTCCCCATGCTTTCGCATAGAACTAATTAAATAACCTCGTTTCCGCAGGGGCATAACCCCGTTAACACCTTTCTTAGGCACCTACTGGATCGGCTAATTGTAAAGTGGAAAACTCTCTCAGGAATAACACTTACTCGCAGTGGGTATTGGGATCCAACTATTTCATTGCAAATCTCATTGCAAATTTCAACACTTGAAATTCCCAACATCTGTTTTTACCCCTAATGACTTATGACCTTGGCTATGGTCAACAAATCATAAGCGCTAACCAAGTTCAACTCGTCATTTCGTGATTGAATTAAACCCATCCGTATGACCCTTAACAAGGTCAACAAAGCCGTACGACTCCCTAATCTAATCGTATCACATGCTGTAGATAAGCACTAATCAGCTACCACACACTACACCTTGACAAGGTCAACAAACGCATCACGAATACTAAATTGTCCTTATTTGAAATGACGGAGGGCTACGCTTGGTTTTGAAGAAAACCTTTAGCGTAATGAACTTTATATCGTTGTAGAATCAAGTGATCTGAAAAGGAGTGGTTTAATCCCCGCTGTTAAAATTGATTAGTTTTCAAAACAAACTACGTGGGTTGTAGCATTTTCTAGTTTTGCTAAAGAGGTCACTCCCGGTGAAGGGATCTCGGCTCTTTCCTCATCGAATGAGGTGCTGGATATTCATCAAGGAATACCACTATGCAAAGCAAGAACTAGAGAAGCTATCAAAACAAAACCGAGTGGGTTGTAGCATTTGCTAGTTTTGCTAAAGAGGTCACTCTCGGTGAAGGGATCTCGATCTTTCCTCATCGAATGAGGTGCTATATATTCATCAAGGAATACCACTATGCAAAGCAAGAACTAGAGTTACCTTTTTGAAAATTTTGATTCTACAATATCTTTAGGTTTTTTTTCTATCCATTAATCTCATTAGTGAAGTCCCATCATTTATGTTTCCCTAAACATCACAGATGTTGGGTTTCCTTAGCACCATGCCTAGAGTTTGCAAGCATCAAACATGCCACAACAAAAAATTTAGGGGGTGCTAAGAAAACTAACCTAGAATCGAACTAGAAAGTTAGGGTAACAAAAACTTGTAATCAAACATTACAAAGAAATGAACAAAGAATACAACCTTTGTAGACCGGTTCTTCACTTCAATAGCTCCGTGTAGTAGTCCCTTCGCTCCAAGCATTGATCTCCCGGACTCAAGATAGGCTCCACCAAGCGAAATGAATAAGCATGCTTGAATTCTTCGAGGCCGAAGATGATCTACATCGAGGAAACTCATGCTCATGCTACCTCTTCACTAATTGTAGATTAGCGAAGCAAACACCCTAAACTAAATGGCTAATAGTAGAGGATAATGAAGTAGGAAATAGGCTCACTTTAGATTTAATTTTCTCACAATATTTTCTCACTTAGAAAAAAAGCTAGCAAGCTTTTTCTCATTAGGAAGAAGATGAAGTGATGAAGAGGAAAATGAAACTCATGAGGTGAGATTAGCAACCATGGGTGAGTTAGTGTCATACACTAATTCATGTAGAGAATAAACCATGGCTAAACAATAATGGTTGGGTTAATAAATATCTTCAAGTAAAACAAAAAGAGTGGACTTGGTCAATGGTTTCACAAGTTTCTACAAGCTTCAACCATGTGACAATTTCCAACCAATTTTGATTTGCTTTAAATAAATAAAAACCCTTCATTATTATTTGCATGGTGTGAGTCTCATACACCCATGTATCATATGGCATCTAGCATGACACAAAATAATGTATATTAATATATATCACATATATACTAAGTGTACACTGGTGAGAAAAAGAAATGTTTAAGTGGGCTAATATTAGTTAATGTAAATCAATATATCACATATATATAATTATACATTAAATTATTAAATCAATATTTGATTTAATAATCCGGCTATATCAAATACAACCGACTAATATCAAATGTAACAACTCATCGAATCAACCCTTGATCCGATAACCCGGCTATATCTCATATAACCGACCGATATCACATATCGTGAGACTAGAATGCGGTATCATATACGCACATTAATCTCGGTCCTGCACATATCACATGTGTGCTCCTACTTCGTTTCGCATGAACCAGGAAGCCTCTGTGTAGGACTCTAAAGACTCGTCAATACGCCGGCAGTAGGTGATGATCATATCAAACACCCACAAGCCACAAGCGGTCTGCTAAACGTAACGGCCACCCGGGTATTGAGCGATCAGAAGATCAACAAGCAAGCTTGTTCATACTCCTGCGAATCCAATCGGTAACACTACCGTATAGTCCGGTCTCTTCGTCAGATATGCAGCATATCGCAGCCTGGGGGTGGTAAAACGTCAGACCCCAATAGCCTGATAAGTCATGCCGATGCAAGGTCCATAATGGTTCGAAAAACTACTGATAATACTTACCAGTAAATCTCAACAACCCTGGCCAGGGATTTCCTGTTATGGCCAATCGAGCATAGCACAACATCAACTCCCAATATCGGGAGAGACGAATCTCCTCCTATCGCTCATTGCCTCTATGTGACTCGGGACTGTACCAAAAAACAACCTTTTTGCACGATCTCTTGACCGTGGTATGGTGGAAATCAAAGCACAGTGGGAATCACACAAGACTCTATGACGATTTTGGGTCGACAGACTAACCTGTACTAGTGTCACCAGAAAACTGCTATCTGACGATAGGTATAATACCATCTAGGAGTCTCGGCGAGTCCGTTCAGTGTACCTAGTCTCCACTGAGCACCCGTATACCTTCTATAATGTCAAACACTAATGGATGTGGGATCATCCATCGTCTATCATATGGGTCAAGAAGCGCATATGCTAGTCTACTCTGGAATATCGATGCCTTGTCTCGATACACCCTCGACTAGGAATAATTATAGAGTGTACTTGTGGAATACCCTTGGCCCTACTAGTATGATTTCCATCATAGTCCTGGTAGTCAAGTACACATCCCAAGGGCTTTATCAACATGTGAGAGCAAAACAACATCACTTATACAAGTCAACATGTTAAAACAAAGAGCAAGCAGATAGCATACTATCATATCGAGCAAGAAAGTCCTCCCTATATATGTCCAAGCATCCACTACAATATACATCCCATTTACAGTAATGGCCTCTAGGGAATACATATAACTAACAATCTCCCACTTGCACTAACGCCATCTGTTGTAGTATCCAATACCCAACAATATAGTAGTGGTTGTAGTATCCCATACTCAACCATCCCAAAATCTCTCAAATAGTATTTGGCGAAGCAGGCCTTGGTGAGTGGATCCACTGTGTTAACTTCAAAATCTACTCTCCTTATCTCGATCCCTTGGAGATAAACCATCTCCCTGATCAGGTGATACTTGCCTCAGAATATGTCTGGAATGCTGATGGGACCTGCATTCCTAGGCCAAAGCCACAACTCTATTGTTGTCATAATAACAGTTATTGGACGCTTAATGGTAGGAACTTTGTTCATCTCATGAATAAGAAATGCCCAGACAACCACTTTGGCAGCATCATTGGCAGTAATGTATTCAGCCTTTATCGTCTAGTATGTCACAGTATCTAGCTTGGAACTCTTCCAACATACCATCCCTCCAATGAGGGTAAAGACAATGTCTGTGACTGACTTTCAATCGACCTTATCACTCTGGAAGCTCGAACCAAGAACATTCTTTTAGTGCTTCTCAAATACTTAAGAATGTCCTCCACAGCTATCCAGTGATTCTCCTAAGATCCGATTGATTCCTGATCACTACACCTAGTGAATCATGTACATCTGGTCTGGTACATAACATCGCATACATGATAAAGCCTACTGCCCAAGCATAGGGTATCCCTTGCACGCGAGCTCTCTCCAAATCAGTCTTAGAAGACATCTTTTTGGAGAAAGTGATTCCTTAGTAAGTGGGAAAACCACCACGCTTAGAATCCTCCATACTAAACCCTTTTAGTATGGCGTTAATGTACCTGGATTTGGGACACTCCTAATATCCACTTAGATCTATCATCATAGATCATAATCCACAAGATGTGGTAGGTATCATTCAGATCTTCTATTGAGAATCCTTGTGATAATAGGAGCTTGACCGAGTATAGCATAAGAAACCATTTCCTATCAAGAGTATGTCATCTACGTACAATACGTGTAAGACAACCTCACTCTCTACTACCTTCTTGTATATACAAGGTTCATCTACCACTTTTATGAAGTCAAACTCTTTGACTGCCACATCAAAACAGATGTTCCAGCTCCGCGATACTTGCTTTAATCCTGATGGACTTAAGCATAGTTTTGAAAGTCTTAACTTTTCCATTTACACCAAGAATCTTCTCAAGATCTGTTTGCTCCCAATGGGTTTTACCCCTTCAGGTGCAATATTCAAAGTCATACTTTGTTGGTGTACATGGATTCCATCTTTGATCGTATAGCATCTAGCCATTTCACAGAGTCCCCACTCGTAATGGCCTGTATGAACCTAGTTGGGCCATCATCTACCATGATGCAATTCTCGCTCCCACTGTCACCGAGAAGACCGTAGTATCTCTCAAGTGGATGAGGAAGCCTGCCAGATTCACGGAGAGGCTGAGATTCGTTAGAGACTATTGAATCCTTTGGTTTCACCAAATCATCAGCTGTTAGTTTGTCTAGCTGGAACTCCTTCCAGTTCTACCTCATGACCAAAAATTTCTTTCATGAAAAATTCCTCTTCCTAAAAAGGTGGCATGCCGAGAAATAAAACACCTTTTGTTTCTCGGTGTGGTAGAAGATATTCCCTTGCGAATGCTTAGGATATTCAATAAGCTTCCACAGAATTGACCTTACCTCAAGCTTGTCCGGATTTTGCTTTTAGACATAGGCCAGACAACCCAAATCTTAACATGCTTAAGAGATGGGCTTTTCCCATACCATATCTTATATAGAGTGGTAGGCACTGATTTGATTGGAACACAATTCAATAGGTATGCTGCTTCTTCAAGCGCATAACCCCAAAAGGAAACAGGCAACTCAGTAGTACTCATCATAGAGCGCACCATATCTAATAGGGTGCGATTGCTCCGCCCCGATACATCATTGTGCTTTGGTGTATACTGAGAAGTAATGCTGAGAGAGAATCTTATTCTCCTTTTGAAATAGTCCAGGGATTCCATGCACAAGTATTCTCCTCCCCGATTACATCAAAGGACATAATACTTATACCCGTTTGGTTCTCGACTTCTGACTTATATTCTTTGAATTCTCAAAAGATTCAGACTTGTGTTTCAATTGGAACATGTGTCTGAATCTTGAGAGATCATCAGTGAATGTAATGAAGTACAAAGAACCAGTCCTGGCATGTGTAGACAGGGAACCACATACATTATCATGTATCAGTCCCAAGAGTTCACTAACCCTTTCTCTGTTTCAAGTAAACGGAGCTATGGTCATCTTATCTTTGTGACATGACTGGAAAGTTTCACAAGATGTAAATTCAAACCGATTTAAATATGCATCTTTAATGCAACTTGTCTAGTCGGGTCGCATTGATATGAACCAGTCTACAATGACATAAGTAGGATTCATTCAGTTATGAACTCTTCCTCCTGTGTGTGTTTTGTACGTTAAGAACTGTGGTTTGATTTAGAACGTATATACTATTAGATAACGTGCCTGAACTGATCAACTCTTGATATAGGAAATGTTCAAAACATTATCCAACAATATAAAATTATATCCTTCTTTAGTAAAAAAAGAGATTGATATAATGTTGCATATCAGGTTCAGTATCTAATAACATTCGTTCAGAATCAATGTATTTGTTAATACAAGGTGATATTGGCCAACTGATTTGGCTGTAACAATTGCACTATTATCAACATTTAGAGACATATCACCCATTCCCAGTTCTCTACCTTTCTGTAGCCCATGTAACAAATTACATATGTGGGATCCTGATCCGGTATCAAATACCCAGGACGTAGAGGATACTAAGAAATAGTTCTCTGTAACGAACACACCCGAAGGAGATGCATCAATCATGCACTTTCTTTATTTGGGCGGTATGGGAATCCTGGTATTCACCTATTATCTACTTGGTCTTATAACAATTATAAGTTTGAGCGGGACCAACGTTCCCCAGCTCAGTATAATAAGCGGGTTCGGTCAATGCATCCATATCTTGATTAAGGCGTGACATGGTCGCTACATGGAGAGAGAGAAGAAACCACTCTGCGTGCGCTCTTGCAAGATTAGATTGGTTATATATTTTATCTAATCTGGATGGCTACCATTGTTTTTATCAAATCTTCCTTCAAACCTTAAAAGGAAAGACTAGCCGGGATTAATTACACCCTACAAGTTTGCCAATCTTTCAGCCAGGCCAGTGCCGGTAGTTTAAGGGAGGTTCCCCGTGTTTTCGTACGGACCTAATTAAAATAAACCTCATTTTCCTAGGGACGTAACCCCGTTGACACCTTTCTAGACACCTACTTGATCGGCTAATTGTAAAGTGCGAAACTCTCCCAGGAATAACAATTACTCGCAGTGGGTATCAGGATCCAACTATTGTAGGATTCTCTAGCACCATCCTATGGTTTGGGTTGCATCACACATGCTATATTAAAATTTTAGGGGGTGCTAAACAATACCAACCATGAATCGAACTAGAAAAATAGAGTAACAACATATAGTATCTCATACTAAGTAGTGTCTAACACTAAGTGGGGAGAAATACAACCTTTGTAGACCTCCTCTTGTGACTCCTTGGATCGAGTAGGGTTTGAACAGGTTCGCTTGAATCCTTCCAAGTCCACGATGATCCACCACGAAGTCTCTTTGCACAAGCTCCTAGCTTCACTTGATCTTTGAAGAAGTGGAGCACACAACCTACACTAATGGGCTAGACTAGTATAGATTGGTGATGTGGGTTTTGATCTCACTCAAAAACCTTTTCTTTTTAAGTTCTTCCCTCACTTTTGAAACCTTAGAGAGCTTGAAAGAGAGATGAAGAAGGAGATGGCTAAACTTGACTCAAGTGAATAATGCAACATAATCCCAAGTGAATGAGAGTAATGCCATGCTAAACCATGGTTACAAAATATCTAGATATTTTTTGACTTGAGGTTAAGCAAAACCATGGGCTACAAAACCATGGGCAATGAAACCATGGTATTGACTTTGGTCAACTCAAGAGAAGAGAGTTGAATAGTCAACCATGATTTAATTGCCATTTTTCTTTTCTCAAATAAACAAAATATATAAATATGTTACCATGTGAGTCTTGCATTGCCACCACCAATGTATCATCAACCATGACACATGTATGCTTGTATGTGTGCATCCATATCAACATATACATACACTCATGCATGCATCATAAAGAAATAGGTTTTAATAAATGAGCTAACGGATTAAATATTAAATCAGCACTTGATTTAATAAACCGGTCATATCACATACGACCCGTCCAATAGTAAACGCCTGATTAAAATACGGTATCTAATACACGCATTTAATCGAGCTCCCGCGCATATCCCATATGCACCCCACATCGTTTCGCCTGAGCTAGTAGACCCCTTTGTGTGACTCTAAGACTCGTCAATACGCTAGCAGTAGGCAGTGATCATATCACATGTCCACAAACCGTCAGTGGCACAAGCTGTACGTAACGACTCCAAGGTATTGAGCGATCAGAAGAAACACAAGCGAACCTGCTAAAACTCTCGTCGAGCCAACTGGCAACACTTACCGTACAGTCCGGTCTCTTCGTCAAATGTGTTGCATATCAAGTCTAGGGATGGTATCGTCGACCCCATTAACCCAATAAGTCATGCCGATACATAGCTCATAACAGATCGAGAAACTATTGATAACACTTATCAGTAAATCTCAGCAGCCCTGGCCAGAGACTTCCTATTATAGCTAATCATACCTAGCACAACATCAACCCCCAATACCGGGAGAGACGAAACCCCCCTATCGCTTATTGCCTCTATGTGCCTTGGGACTGTACCCAAAATCCACCTGTTTGCACGACTCAGTAGAGCCGTTGTAGGGTGGAGATCAAAGTACAGTGAGAGGACACACAAGACTCTATGACGATCTCGGGTCTACAGACTAACCTGTTCCAGTGTCACCTAAGAACTACTATCCGACGATAGATATAATACCATATAGGAGTTTTCGGTGAGTCCGTTCAGTATACCCAGTCTCACTGAGCACCCGTATACGGTCTTTGGTGTCACCACACCAATGGATATGGGATCATCCATCGCCCGTCATATGGGACAAGTAACGTATACGCTAGTCTACTCTGGTAATATCGATGCCCAGTCTCGATACACCCACGACTAGGAACATTTTAAGGATATGCTCATAAACTACATATGTCCCACTAGTATGATCCACATCATAATCTTAGTAGTCAAGCAAATATCCTAAGGGTTTTATCAACAAGTACCAAATGAGTGAAAGCATGATCAAATTAACATGTCAAGATAAAGTACAACCAGATAGCATACTATCATGTTGAGCAAAAATGTCCCCTGAAAACATACACACACACACACACCGGTACATACACTCATATAATGGCTTCTAGGGCATATATATATATTCAACAATCTCCCACTTGCACTAAGGCCATTTATTGGCGTATCTCATACCCAACATCTCAAAAAGTCGGTCATGCTGCGACAGAGGGAAGGCCTTGGTGAGTGGATCCGCGGTGTTATCTTTTGTATCTACTCTCCGAATCTTGATCTTGCGGCAATCAGCTATCTTCCGGATCAGATGATATCGCCTGAGGATGTGTCTGGATCACTGATGGGACCTGGGCTCTTTGGCCAATGCCATAGCCCCATTATTATCACAATACAATGGTATTGGATCAATAATGGTCGGAACTACTCCTAGCTTCGACATGAACTTCCTCATCCAGACGGCTTCTTTGGCAGCATCATTTGCAACAATATACTCAGCTTCCATCGTGGAGTCTGCAACGATATCCTGTTTGGAACTCTTCCAACACACCGCCCCTCCATTGAGGGTAAAGACAAACCCTGAGATAGATTTGTTGTCATCCTTATCACTCTGGAAGCTCGAATCGGTAAAGGCCTCCCTTTGGAGATCTTCGTCAGCATACACCAAGAACATTTTTTTAGTCCTTCGCAAGTACTTAAGAATGTTCTTCACTGCTGTCCAGTGATTCTCCCCTGGGTTGGATTGATACCTGCTTACTACACCTAGTGCATAAGCTACATCAGGGCGTGTACATAACATCACATACATTATAGATCCTACAGCAGAAGCGTAGGGTATAATGCTCATGCGAGCTCTCTCTTCATCAGTCTTTGGGCAAAAGTCCTTAGAGAGAGTGACTCCATGACTAGCGGGTAAGGCACCCCGCTTGGAGACTTTCATACTAAACTTTTTTAGGATGGTGTTAATGTACCTGGTTTGGGACAATCCCAGTAACCGTTTAGATCTATCCCTATAGATCTTTATGCCCAATATGTATGAGGCATCACCCAGGTCCTTCATGGAGAACCTTTGTGATAAGAACAGTTTGACCGATTGTAGAATAGGAACATCGTTTCCTATCAGAAGAATGTCATCCATGAACAATACGAGGAATGTAACAGTACTTCCTACAATCTTCTTATAAACACAAGGTTCATCTGGATTTTTGACGAAATCAAACTATTTGATAACATCATCAAAGCAGATGTTCCAACTCCGTGATGCCTGTTTTAATCCATAAATGGATTTAAGCAATCTACATGCTTTCCCGCTGCTCCCACTATCGATGAAGCCCTCTGACTGATCCATATAAACGCATTCTTCTAAACCACTATTTAGAAAAGCAGTTTTAACGTCCATATGCCAGATTTCATAGTCGTAGTGAGAAGCAATAATAAGTAGGATCCGAATGGATTTAAGCATGGCTACAGGAGAAAATGTTTCGTCATAGTCCAGTCCCAGTCTTTGTTGAAATCCTTTCGCCGCAAGCCTTGCCTTATAGGTCTCCACCTGCCCATCTACACCGATATTTCTCTTAAAGATCCATTTACACCCCCACGGGTTTTACCCCAGAGGGTACAACATCCAAAGTCCATACTTTGTTGGTATACATAGACTCCATTTCGGATCTCATGGCATCCAGCCACTTCACAGAGTCACCACTCGTGATAGCTTGCTAAAAACTGGTAGGGTCATCATCATCCATGATGCAATCTTCTCCATCACCATCAACGAGAAAACCGTAGTATCTCTCTGGTGGGCGAGAAATCCTACCAGATCTATGGAGTGGCTGAGGTTCATTAGATTCTGTTGCAATATTAGGTTCAACCAAGTCGTCATTTGTAACTTGTGTCTCTAGAACCTCTTCTAGATCTACCACAATGCCATCAATATCATTTGGAAAAATCTCATTTTCTAAAAATGTGGCATTTCGAGAAACAAACACCCTTTGTTCCTCCTTGTGGTAGAAAGATATCCATATGAATCTTTTGAATATCCCATAAATACACACTTGACTGATCGTGTCTCGAGTTTGTCCGGATTCTGCTTTTGGACAAAAGCCGGACAACCCCAAATCTTAATTCGCTTAAGAGATGGTCTCTTCCTATGCCATATCTCATATGGAGTGGTAGAAACGGTCTTGGTTGGAACCTTGTTCAACAGAAAAGCCGCAGTCTCCAATGTATGCCTCTAAAAGGAGAGAGGCAACTCAGCATCACTCATTATGGATCATACCATATCTAATAGGGTACGATTCCACCGCTCTGACACACCATTGTGCTGTGGTGTGTAAGGGGGAGTGAGCTGAGAGAGAATTCCATTCTTTTTTAGGAAGTTCTAAAACTCTGTAGTAAGATACTCTCCACCTCAATCTAATCGAAGTATTTTGATGCTCATTCCAGTTTATTTTTCTACTTCAAGTTTGTACTCCTTGAATTTCTCGAAAGCTTCAGACTTATGCTTTAACAAAAATACATGACCGAATCTTGAGAAATCATCAGTAAACGTTATGAAGTAAGAAAAATCGCCTCTCGCATGTGTAGACATTGGCCCAAATACATCACTATGTATGAAGCCCAAGGGCTCTGTAGCTCTTTCTCCGTGTCCAGTAAACGGAGTTTTGGTCATTTTCCCTTTGATACAAGACTGACAAGTCGCGTAAGATTTATACTCAAAAGGATTTAAATATCCATCTTTATGGAGCTTATTTAGTTTTGTTTCATTAATATGACCAAGTCTACAATGCCAAAGAAAAGCTTCATTTGTATCTGAAATTTTCTTTTATTTGTGTGCTGTATGTTGAAAACTATGTGTTGATTCAGGACGTATATCCCGTTATTAAGTGTACCACAACCAATCAACTCTTGATTCAGTTTAATGTTCATAATATTGTGCTGCAATACAAAATAATATCCTTCATTGTCCAACAAAGAAACGGATATTATATTACAAAGCATACTTGGTACAAAATAACATGGGTTCAAAACCAATATACAACCCAATGGCAACCCTAGGTGATACACTCCCACTGAAACTGCATGTACATTGGAACCATTTTTAACTCGGAGAGTATGATCACCGGTCTTCAAAATTCTGCTATTTCTCAACCCCTGCACTGAATTGCAGATATGAGAATCCGAACCGATATCCAATACCCAGGAAGGAGAGTTTATAGAAAAACAGTTTTCAGTTACGAACACACCTGAAGCTGAAGCATCACCATGCTTCCTTTTCTTGAGACCAAGGTACTCAGTACAGTTCCGCTTCCAGTGCCCCGTCTTCTTGCAGTAGAAACATTCTCCTTTTCCCGACTCCGCAGCTTTGGATTTGTCTTTCCCTTTTGCCTTCTTGATTCCACCTCTCGGCTTGGTGGATTTCTTCTTGTTCTTTCCCTTGGCCTTGGCTTTTGGAACGGAAGAGGAAGATTGTCCAACAAGCAGAGAGGGAGACATTGCCTTAAGTGTTCTCTCCGCATTTCTCAACATATTGAGAAGTTCGGGTAGTGACTTCTCCATGTTAAGCATGTTGAAGTTCACTATGAATGGAGCAAAGGCAGAAGGAAGAGACTGTAGAACAATATCAGTATATTGCTCGTTATCCATTGTCCATCCGAGGCCCTCAAGCTCTTCAATAAGAGCTATCATCTTCAAAACATGATGACCTACTGAAGTGCTAGGAGCCATCCACATCTGAAACAACTTTCAAGATGCTTCATATCATAAGATACGAGATTGCTCCCCATACAACTCTTTTGTATAGAGAAAGATGGATTGAACATCCATCTCCTCGTGCTGCTTTTGATGTGTATTGTCCATCGATACAAGCGTGAGGCATTTGGCAGCAGCACAGTCAATATCCCATATTTTGCGGATCTCCCTATCTGCTACAGAAGATTCAGGGCCTGGGATGGGCGGGGCTGAGGCAGTGAGGACATATGCTACTTCATCATATGTGAGAGCAATGTTAATGTTCCTCAACTAGTCTTTATAGTTCGGTCCGGTAAGCTTATTTTTCTCTAATAGTAGCTTAAGTCCAGTCATAGTTATCTGCCATTAGGAGAGAGAAAAGAATACACTCAGCGAAAGCTCTTGCAAAGATCAGATTGGTTATTTATCTTATCTAATCGAGGTTTCCCACTGCTTTTATCAAATTTTACTTCAAATCTTAAAAGGAAAAAATTAGCCAGAATTATTTACATTCTGCAACTTCGCTAACCGTTCAGCCAGGCCAGTGCCGGTACTTCTGAGGGAGGTTCCCCATGCTTTCGCACGGACCTAATTAAAATAAACCTCATTTTCCCAGAGGCGTAGCCCCGTTGACACCTTTCTAGACACCTAATGAGTTAGCTAATTGTAAAATGCAAAACTCTCCCGGGAGCAACTATTGCTCATAGTGGGATCGGGATCCTACTATCACATAGAAGGTATGCAATCTCATTGCAAATTTCAACTCTTGAAACTCCCGATATGGTTTTTACCCCTCGCACTCATGACCTTAACTATAGTCAACATATCATAAGTACTAGTCAAGTTCTTCCCGTCATTTCGTGATTAACTAGACCCACCCATATGACCCTTAACGATAGTCAATATAATCATATGAATGTCCTAACTAATCGCATCATATGTGGTGTAGGAAGACATCACTTAGCTACCGTACACTGTACCTTAACTATAGTCAAAATACGCAGCACGAATACTAAGTACTCTACTTTCTAAAATGACGGAGGGTTGCGAATAGTTTGTAAGAAAACCTTTAACGCTTTGAACTTGATTTCGTTGTAGAATCCAATGGTTTTAAAAGGAGTGGCTTAAGCTCCGCAATTTGAAAACTTGCTTTTTCACAAAAAGCCAAGTAGGTTTCAAATCTGATTCTACAACATCTTTTTAGGTTTCTTTTTGTTTACATTAATCTTATTAATGTAGTCCCATCATTTAAGTCCTTTAGCCATTACAGAAAAGAAACGAAAATAGAACGTACGCTTATGCCATCCGTATTCGCCACAATATCCCATTATGTACCGTCAGGTTACTTAACTAACGACATAGCGGGGCAGGACTAGCGCGGATGCAAAACATAAGCAGCGTTTATTATATATCATATATATAATACACCATTCGTCTCAACATATAAAGTGATCACATCATAGAATATCCATAGCAGAAGCACATATATGAAAATACAGGATATACTAGGAGGTTCGTATTTTGTATTTAGCCAATAATAGAAAATATAGATTCTACGGTTGCGATGAATTGCCAAGCCCACACCCCTAGACACCTACGAGGGCGGAAAGTGACCCTTCCAATTCTAGAGTTTAGGAGACCCGGTCTCGACTTCTTGAGATGACATCCCACTGAACCCGAGAATTCGGTCACTTGTGCTCTCCTCCTTGGGTCTATCCTAATGCGGAAAAGTAAATAATATACAACAATGGTGACATCATCCTCAACCCGGAAGTGCCCCAATAAAAGAATATTACATACAATTAATTTTACATGAATGAAAAGAAAAACTCTCATCTCACATAAAACCCCCGGCCATTCATTCACGACGATCCTGTACATCATATCTCAGCAACACATAATATCACATATCATCAACGTAAGTATGCGTACCCCAATTGTCGTTGATATATAGCAACGAAACCGGCGATACACCACATACTACACTTATGGTCACGAAAAAGAAAGTGAAAAACTACAATAATTAGAATCGACACTGCCTTTAGACATCATAAACCCAGAATATCACATATTCAGGATTTCATGCCTAACAATGCAAATCTTATATTTAGGTCTCAACCATGAAAACACTTTTTCAAAAGAAGTCGGGTAATTCAACAAGATTCCCTATTCTACCGAGGCCAAAATATTAGATTTACACGCAACTAATTACTTTTCACAAAACTAATTAGTATAGATTCCAATTATTGTATCTCATTCACAAATATCTAGACAATGTTAAACGTTTCGATTGAGTCAACAAACACCCACAAATTGCCCCGAGAGCTCAACACTTGAGCAAATCTAAAATACCCAAAAACGTGCCACAGTGCCTATGGACCAACCGTAGAAGGGTCAACCCTTGCCTCACCTATGGCACCACAGGACTATGGCAAACCCTAAGGTTTAGCCGCGATTCCATGGTCATAGAATCGAGTTAGGGTTATGTTCCTCTACAGGGTCCATAGGGTTACTTACATGAACATTCAAATATCTTTAACTTGGAAAATTCCAACACTTGGAAAATTTCCAGCGAGGGTAATGAGGTGGTGTGTGATGTTCATTTGAACTATTTAACGTCGTCCAAGTTACTAAAAATAATGTTAAAATTACGTCTACGAAATGCTCCGAATTAGACCCTAAGCAAAATTAACATCACATGAAATTTTGGGCTAAAAAAACAACACCTAAAACCCCAAAATCTACAGACCAAAGCACCAAGGGAAAACGAGACATTTTGGGAGCGGGGGGGCCGGCCAGGCCGGACTTTTGAGCCATGTGCTCGGTCAAAAACCGGTGGGTGGGCCTCGTTTTCCTCTGGTGTTCTCAGTGCATCACATACAAACTTCTGCAGTTGCTAAATTTTTTTTTTGAGCACGTTTTAAAATCGATAGAGAGCACTTTTCCAGGGTTCCAGAAATCGTTAATTCGGAGTTGTTTCGGTTTCGTAATTAATCTAATATCGTCTAAGTTTCTAGCTTGGCTCTGATACCACTGTAGGGATTCTCTAGTACCATCCTATAGTTTGGGTTGCATCACACATGCTATATTAAAATTTTAGGGGTGCTAAACAATACCAACCGTGAATTGAACTAGAAAAATAGAGTAACAACATATAGTATCTCATACTAAGTAGTATCTAACACTAAGTGGGGGAGAAATACAACCTTTGTAGACCTCCTCTTGTGACTCCTTGGATCGAGTAGGGTTTGAACCGGTTCGCTTGAATCCTTCCAAGTCCACGATGATCCACCACGAAGTCCTTTTGCACAAGCTCCTAGCTTCACTTGATCTTTGAAGAAGTGGAGCAAAAAACCTATACTAACAGGCTAGACTAGTATAGATTGGTGATGTAGGTTTTGATCTCACTCAAAAACCTTTTCTTTTTAAGTTCTTCCCTCACTTTTGAAACCCTAGAGAGCTTGAAAGAGAGAGGAAGAAGGAGATGGCTAAACTTGACTCAAGTGAATAATGCAACATAATCCCAAGTGAATGAGAGTAATGCCATGCTAAACCATGGTTACAAAATATCTAGATATTTTTTGACTTGAGGTTAAGCAAAACCATGGGCTACAAAACCATGGGTAATGAAACCATGGTATTGACTTTGGTCAACTCAAGAGAAGAGAGTTGAATAGTCAACCATGATTTAATTGCCATTTTGCTTTTCTCAAATAAACAAAATATATAAATATGTTACCATGTGAGTCTTGCATTGCCACCACCAATGTATCATCAACCATGACACATGTATGCTTGCATGTGTGCATCCATATCAACATATACATATAGGGTTAGCTTAGCACCTTGTGAAGGTTTTGGCAAGCATCAATCATGTTACTTTAAAATTTTTGGGATGCTAAACCAACCCGCCAAGTAATCTTAACTAGAGACTTAGGGTTAAACATGATATGTAAACACTTTACATCTAAGTGAATAAGGAATACAACCTTTGTAAACCGGTCCTTCACTTCAATAGCTCCGTGTAGAAGTCCCTTCACTGTGATCATGAACATCCGGACTCTAGAGAGGCTCCCACGAAGAAACGAACAAACTTGCTTCGAAGTCTTCGAAGCCGAAGATGATCTACGTCGAGGAGACACAAGCTCATGCTATCTCTTCACTAATTGTGTAGATCAGTGAAGCAAACACCCTAAACTAAATGGCTAATAGTAGAGGATGATGAAGTAGGAATCTTGCTCACTTTGGATTTGGTTTTCTCACAATCTTTCATCACTTTGTCAAAATCTAGAAAACTTAAAAATGAGGAAGAAGAAGATGAAACTCAAGTGATGAAAGAATGAATCCCTTAAGGTTAAAATGCAACCATGGGTGAGTATATCATATATCTAACCCTTGTAGAGAGTTAACCATTGTGTATGGTTAATGGTTGAGTTGATAAATATCTTAAGGAAAACAAAAGAGTGGACTAAGTCAATGGTTATCTTAAAGCTTCTCCAAGCTTCCAACCATCAAAATATCTCCACTAATTTGTAATTACTTAAGAATAAATATTAACCCTAACATTAACCATAACATGGTGTAAGTCTCATACATACATGTTGCATGTATAACCTAGCATGACACAACACTATATATCACATATATATTTTGTGCAAAAAGAATACTATTAATATATATCACATATATATCAATGTATCAAAAAGTGAGAATAGAAATCTTAAGTGAGCTAATATTAGTTAATGTAATTTAATATATCAAATATATAATTATAAATTAAACTATTAAATCAACTCTTGATTTAATAATCCGGCTATATGACATATAACCGACTAATATCAAATGAATCAACTTATCGAATCAACACTTGATCCGATAACCCGGCTATATCACATATACCCGACAGATATCACATATCCGAGAATAGAATACGGTATCACATACTCGTATCAATCTCGGTCCCGCACATATCACATATGTGCTCCTACTCCGTTTCGCATGAACCGGGAAATCTCTGTGTAGGATTCTAAAGACTCGTCAATACGCCGGCAGTAGGTGATGATTATATCAAACACCCACAAGCCGCAAGCGGTCTGCTAAACGTAACGGCCACTCGGGTATTGAGCGTGCAGAAGATCAACAAGCAAGCCTGCTATAACTCCTGCGAATCCAATCAGTAACACTACCGTACAGTCCGGTCTCTTCATCTGATATGTCGCATATCATAGCCTGGGGGTGGTATAACGTCAGACCCCAATATCCTGATAAGTCAAGCCGATGTAAGGTCCATAACAGTTCGAGAATCTACTGATAACACTTACCGGTAAATTTCAGCAATCCTGGCCAGGGATTTCCTGTTATGGCCAATCGAGCATAGCGCAACATTAACTCGCTATACCGGGAGAGACGAAACCCCTCCTATCGCTCATTGCCTCCATGTGACTCGGGACTGTACCCAAAAGCCACCGTTTTGCACGATTTCTTGGCCGTGGTATAGTGGAAATCAAAGCACAGTGGGAATCACACAAGACTCTATGACGATCTCGGGTCTACAGACTAACCTGTACCAGTGTCTCCAGAGAACCGCTATCCGACGATAGGTATAATACCATCTAGGAGTTCTCAGCGAGTCCGTCCAGTGTACCCAGTCTTCACTGAGCACCCGTATATCTTCTCTTATGTCAAACACAAATGGATATGGGATCATCCATCGCCCATCATATGGGTCAAGAAGCGCATACGCTAGTCTACTCTGGAGTATCGATGCCCTGTCTCGATACTCCTATGACTAGGAACATTTGAAGGATGTACTTATCGACTACCCAGTCCCTACTAGTATGATCTACATCATAGTCCTGGTAGTCAAGTACTCATCCTAAGAGCTTTATCAACATGTGATCACAAAATAGTATTTGTTTACATGTTAAGATAAAGTGCAACCAAATAGCATACTATCATGTCGAGCAAGAAAGTCCTTCCTATATATTTCCAAGAATCTACTACAATATACATCGCATGTACAATAATGGCCTCTAGGGCATACATATAACTAACAATCTCCTACTTTCACTAAGGCCATCTGTTGTAGTATCCAATACCCAACAATATAGCAGAGGTTGTAGTATCCCATACTCAACCATTGTAGAGAAGTCTCTCTAGTGGTAAGGCCTTTGTGAGTGGATCCGCTATGTCAACCTTCTAGTCTACTCTCTTAACCTCGATCCCTTGGAGATCAACCATCTTCCTGATCAGGTGATACTTGCCTCAGAATATGTCTGGAACGCTGATGGGACTTGCATTCCTAGGCATAAGCCACAACTCCATTATTGTCACAATAATAGTTATTGGACGCTCAATGGTAGGAACCTTGTTCATCTTATGAACAAGAAATGCTCAGACAGCCACTTTGGTTGTGTCGTTGGTATCAATGTATTCAACCTTTATTGTCTGGTATGTCACGGTATCTAGCTTGAAACTCTTCCAATATACCGTCCCTATACGGAGGGTAAAGACAATGCCTGTGACTGACTCTCAGTCGAACTTATCACTCTGGAAGCTGGAACTAAGAACTTTCTTTCAGTTCTTCTTAAGTACTTAAGAATATCCTCCATAGCTGTCCAGTGATTTTCCTAAGATCCGATTGATTCCTGATCACTATACCTAGTGAGTCATCTACATCTGGTTCGGTACATAACATCACACACTTTGATAGAGCCTACTGCCGAAACATAGGGTATCCCTTGCACGCGAGCTCTCTCCAAATCAGTATTGGAGAGATTGATCTATGAGTAAGTGAGCGAACCACCACGCTTAGAATCGTCCATACTAAACCCCTTTAGTACGGTGTTAGTGTACCTGGATTTGGGACACTCCCAACATCCACTTAGATCCATCACCATAGATCATAATCAATAAGATGTAGTAGGTATCATCCAGATCTTCTATTGAGAATGCCCGTAATAAGAGGAGCTTGACCGAGTGTAGCATATGAAACCATTTTCTATCAAGAGTATGTCTTCTACGTACAATACGTGGAAGACAACCTTACTCTCTACAACCTTCTTGTATATACAAGGTTTATCTATCATTTTGATGAAGTCAAACTCTTTGACTATTACATCAAAACAGACGTTCCAACTGCCTGAACCTGGTTGGGCCATCATCTCATGATGCAATCCTTGCTCCCACTATCACCGAGAAGACCGTAATATCTCTCAAGTGGATGAGGAACCCTACCAGACTTGCGGAAAGGCTGAGGTTCGTTGGAGACTATTAAATCCTTTAGTTTCACCAAATCATCTACTATTAGTTTGTCTAGCTGGAACTCCTTCCAGTTCTACCTCATGACCACTAATTTCTTCACAAGATTGTCCTTTTCTAAAAAGGAGTCATGCTGAGAAACAAAACACCTTTTGCTCCTCAGTTAGGTAGAAGATATTTCGTCACCAATGTTTGGGATATCCTGACAAACTTACACAACTGACCTTGCCTCGAGCTTGTCCGGATTTTGCTTTTCAACATAGGCCGGACAACCCCATAGCTTAACTTGTTTAAGACATGGTCTCTTCCCATACCATATCTCATATGTAGTGGAATGCCCTAATTTGGATGGAACCCCATTCAATAGGTATGCAGCTTCTCAAGCGCATAACACCCAAAAGAAAACAGGTAACTCAGCAGTACTCATCATAGAGCGCACCATATCTCATAGGGTGCGATACCTCCACCCCGATACACTGTTGTGCTGTGGTGTATATGAAGGAGTAAGCTGAGAGAGAATCACATTCTCCTTTTAGAAACTCCAGGAACTCCATACACAAGTATTCGCTTCCTCGATCACATCGTAGGACTTTAATACTTTTACCCATTTGTTTCTCAAAAGAACCAACCTTGGCATTTGCAGACATTGGACCGTATACATCATCATGTATCTGTCCCAAGAGTTCAGTAACTCTTTCTCTGTTTCCAGTAAACGGAGTATTGGTCATATTACCTTTTAGACAAGACTGGCAAGTATCATAAAATGAAAATTCAAACAGATTCTCATATTCATCCTTATGTAACTTAGATGGTCGTGTTGCATTGATATGACCTAGTCTATAATGCCTCAAGAAGGATTCGTTCTTTCCTGAACTTCTCCTATTGTCTGTGTTCTATATACTTTGAACTGTGGTTTGATTTAGAACATATATGCTATTATATAACGTGCCTGATCGAATCAACTCTTGATTCAGGAAAATGTTCACAACATTATCCTCAAATACAGAATTATATTCTTCTTTAACTCAGTAAAGAACATGATGTAATGTTGTATATCAGGTTCGGTATGTAATAACATTCGTTCAGAATCAATGTATTTAATACAAGGTGATATCTGCCAACAGATTTGGCTGCAACAATTGCACCATTCTCTAACTCTTAGAGACATATCACCCATTCTCAGTTCTCTACCTTTCTGTAGCCCATGTAACTCTTACATATGAGGGATCCTGATCCGGTATCTCATACCTAGGACGTAGAGGATACTGAGAAACAGTTCTCGGTAATAAGGACACTAGAAGAATATGCATTATCATGCACTTTCTTCGATTGGGTGGCATGGGAATCCGGATATTCCCCTATTTCCTGCTCGGACTTATAACAATTATAAGATTGAGCAGAACCAACGTTCCCTAGCACAGTATAATAAGCAGGTTTGGTCAATGCATCCATATTATTATCTTGATTAAGGCATGACATAGTCGCTACCAGGAGAGAGAGATGTTGGATATAGTGCCCTCAAAGTCAATTATTGGATCACAGGCACGTGATTGCAATGATTGAGGGAGGACCTATATCGGTAGGACAGTCTTACTCAAGATGATAGTATGCTATCTGGTTTATCTTTATCATCGTGTACAGCTTTAGGTGACCTTAAAGGTCAGTATTGCACTTTGATAGAGCCCTTAGGATTCTTGCTTGACGGCCAGCAGTATGATGGCGATCATATACGTAGGAGCTGGGGTCTATAAGCAGATCCTTAAAAGGTCCCTAGTCGTGGGAGTTTCGAGACAGGGCATCGATACTCCGGAGTAGACTAGTGTATACAGTCGAGACCCCGACGAGGGGCGGTGGCCGGTCTCACAAGCCCTTGGTGTCAGTTGGTTCACCTAAGATGTATACAGGTGCTCATTGGGTTATGAGTACACCAGACAGGACTCGCCGGGAACATGCTAGTTGGTATTATACCTAGCGTCAGATAGCAGTTCCCTGGTGACATGTGTACAGGTTAGTTCATCGACCTAAGATCGTCATTTGTCTCGTGTAAGTTCCCACTGTGCTTTGATTACAAGCCTACCACGGCTCAAAAGAGTCGTGCAAACAGGTTTTAGTTGGGTACAGTCCCGAGCCACATGGAGGTAGTGAGCGGATCAATAGGGGTTCGTCTCTCCCGGTATTGGGGGTGAGATCGCGCTGTGTCTAGGAGAGCCATTACACGAAGTCCTTGGCCAAGGCAGGAGATTTACTGGTAGGTATTCTAGTAGTATCTCAGGGTGTTCTGGGCTACACTCCGACATGACTTGTACCGCTTTTGGGGGTCTGACTTTTACCAACCCCCTAGGCCCGCCATGCGATGCTCATAGACGAACGGACCGGACTGTATGGATATTGTCACTGACAGGCTCAGTAGGGTGTCAGGATGAGTTCGCTCATCGACCTCCCTTTTGGTCAATACTTGGTAGCCCGTTACGTACGGCTAATACCTCTGACGTGCTAGTGGTTAAATCCACAGCCAAAGCATTGACGAGTCTTTAGAGTCCCCCACAGACAGTTTCTCAAGTTTCGGGCGAAACGTTGTAGAGGCCGTATGATATATGGCAGGGTTCGATCTTATACGTGCGGTATTGCACGGATCATGATCGGACGGATCATACTAGTGGGCTTTGGTTTAAGCCGGATCCTAGTATTAGATTTGTTGGATTACTTTAGTCTCATCGCATTCGTATTCAGTCAGAATGCAAATGCAGGTATGTATATACAGGTGAGGGGTATCCTTGTGATCCGTCACGAGTTTACTTTAGATGTTGCCGTATCTTTTTATTGTTGCAAACATTTGGATTAATGTTTGTAAATGGAAATTGTGAGCTAAGTATCATCATTTGGAGCATTAATTGTGACACATGCACAAGTGATGACTCATGGTCTCTTTTCTTGTGCATGCGTCACATTATGAGATTGATTTGAGTGATGAATTGATATATATAGAGAGAGGGGATGCCATGAGAGGCTTGCTAACTCTTGTATTTTGATAATTCACTCTCACTCTCATTATCATTCCATCACAACAAAAGAAGAGAGATAGAAAACTTCTTCTTCTTCCTTTTTCTTCTCTAGCTCACAATCTCCATGAATGGCAACATCTCTAACCTCCATACAAGTCATGGATGTAAGAGACAAAGTGATCACAAACATTCTCTATAACACCTTGGACACGTCGGCTAGCACACTTCGTGCCCGAGTTGCTTCGGATGAAGCGGGAGCCCGTAAAAAGACTCGTAGATGTGGTGCCCTTTCCGACGAGGAGATCGAGACCGGAGATGCCGCGAGGAGCTTGGGATGATGGCCGAAAACCGAAGGACACGGATTGATCGGTATAGCCTCTCTACCCTTTCTCTAGTTAGCTAGTAGTAGGTTAATGGTTCGATCCGGGTTTTAAGTATACGATAGTGCCGGTTTTCAAGTTAAGAAAATTTTCGTTTCCGCATTTTGGCCTCGGAAAGATGGCCGGGGCGCTACCGTTGACTTACACGGTATCAGATCCACGCCATTAACTTTTACTAGCTTGCTCTAGCGTGTTTAGAATTTCGATCGAACAAAAATTTCAAAAACCACAATTTCAAAAATGCAGTTTCTGTCGATTTTCATTTGTGCTCGAAAAATTATTTTGAGTGTTGCAGAAATACGTGCAGGCGATTCTAAGAATTCTGTAAAAATTTTGTTGCATGCGGTTAGTGTTCCGCCGCGGAACCGCGGCCCAACCCATGCTTTGGCCGCGGTTCCGCCGTCATTTTGTCTCTTCTGTGCACCAAATTTTGTACAGTGTTTTCTGTGTTGGAATTAGGGTTTTTGGTATATTCTGTTTAGGCCCAGAATTATTTTGAGTGCTACAGTTGTGCTTGGGGCCCACTTCGGGAATTTTTGTCGATCAAAATTTTTAAACATGTTAGTTCACAGTATTTACATTATATCTGCGACCGTGAATGTCATTTGATCGGTAAATCCTGTCTAATTGCAATAGCTCTTTTAGACGGATTTGCGAACGTGATATTCACGTTGATGTTCTGTGTTGTGCTGTGATGTTGCGGATTTGTCATGGTGGATAGCCTGGATGCAATGGTAGTACAGTTTGGTTGTATATGTACATTTGATATTGCAGGGTGAGCGTCCGACATGTGGACTGCCGTTGCTGCCTATTTGTATATTATTCTTTTGGGGCACGACCAGGCTGAGGTCGATGCATCCGTTGTATATATTTTTCTTTCTGTACTAGGATTACCCCGCGGAGGGATGCACGGGTAGCCGGGTTCTAGAGGGCAACGGGCCCGCATCTAATGGCTTTGAGACGGAGGGGGCTTTACTCTAGAATTGGCGGGCTATTCGCCGCACTCGTAGGGGGTATAGGTTGACCCAAGGAGGGGTGCTTAAGTTACCGGATTCCGTGAAGTGCTGGGTGGTCCATTCACATTGTTGAAGGGGGCTGCCTCGCTTCAGGTATTGGCGGTAACTTGCCGCGCCCGTAGGGGTTAGGATATCATTGCACAGGCTATCCATACGACCGGGGGAACGTCGGGTTTCAGTAGCGGTTCTATGAAACCCGGGGATCCCAGATTATCTGTATTGTTCTGTGATGCTTATTACATGCTCTATGAAACTTTCCGATCGAATAATCAAACACCCAAGTTTTTCAAATAGCTCAACACTTGAGCGGAGTTCAAAAAAATATCCATCACATGCCACAGTACCAATGGTCCAGCCGTAGAAGGGTCAAGCCAACGCCTCACATGTGGCAACGCCGTACTGCCCCAAACCCTAAGGTTCAGAGGCGGTTCAGACGGTCACATAATTGAGTTAAGATTTGTGTTCTTCTAGAGTGTCCACCGCATTACTTGCATGATTTTCCGGAAGTTTCAAACTCGAGAAAAAATCCAACTTTTGAAAAATTTTCCGACAGGGGAAAAAGTGAGTTATTGATATCCGTTCGAATTTTTTAACAGTTTCTAAAATTATCCGGAAAAAAATAAATGAAATTAAATTATCCGATCGAATCAACGAGTGCCAAATACAACCCAGAAAACTCAACACTTGAGTGGAATTAAAAATTCCCAGAAAAATCAGGAAACAGCTACGGTTATTACTGTGCAAACAGTGAACCAAAACACTACTGTTTGGCCGCGGAACCGCCGCCAAAGCCATGGTGAACCGCGGCTCTTTAGTGGTATTTTGGGCACGTGTTTCACAGTAACTCTTGTATTTCCCTGCTGATTTTTTTGAGCATTTTTAATACAGAAAAAAATCACAATTTTAGAAAATTTCCAGAAAGGGGTAAAATCTAGGGTTTCGGGGTTCGATCGGACTTTAAACTTCGTCTACACTTCGCCTAAAGCTCTATCTTGGCTCTGATACCACTGTAGGGTTGCTAGGCACACGCACAAGGGTCTACGAGGCATCAACCATGCCCGATTTAAAAATTAGCCGTGCCGAACAACCCAAAGCCGGATCTTTAAACTAGAGATTAGACGAAAACAAGTATGTTAAACACTTTAACACTAAGTGAGAGGGATTAAAACCTTTGTAGATCCGGTCCTTCACTTCTTAAGCTCCGTGTTGAGGTCCTTTCGCTGCGATCATCATGTTCCGGACTCTCGAGAGGCTCCACGAAGAGAAAGATGCAAGCTTGCTTCCGATCATCGATAACAAAGATGGTCTACCTTGAAGTTTCATTAACACAAGCTCTCACTCACTAAATGAAGTGAACACTCACATCTAAAGGGCAAGGATAGATGAGAATGATGAAGTAGGATTTTTTCTCTCATTTATAATCTTTTTCTCACACATAATCATCACTTAGAAAAAGCTAGAAAGGTTTTTCCATGAAGAAGTCAAGGAAGAAGAAGATGAATGATAGTTAGAATCTTTTTGTGATGAATAATGAAAAGAAGATAATGATGAATAATGCAACCATGGCCAACTAAACCCTTGTAGAGATTTAATTAGGGCTAGGGTTTTGGGTTGGGTTAAAGGTGAGTCACTTGAAAATATCAAGCATAATATCTTTTCCATGACAAAAGAAAACCTTCTAGAAGGTTCTAGAAATGATTAACCCAAATCAAACCCTAACCATGTTTAATCTCCACTAAACATGTTGCATTAATAATCATATCATGTTACAATATTATATATCATATATATAATATTTATTATAACAAAATAAAATAATACAATTAACATATATCAATGTATTACCCGAGTGAGAAAAAGAATCTTTTAGTGAGCTTATATTAGTTAATGTAATTTAATATATCATATATATTATTATACATTAAATCATCGAATCAACACTTGATCCGACAATCCGGCTATATCGCATATAACCGACTAATATATCATTTACCGATTCATCGAATCAACACTTGATCTGATGACCCGGCTGATATCAAATATCGCGAGAATAGAATATGGTATCTCATATCGCATTATTCTCGGTCCTGCACATATCACATATGTGCCCCTACTCTATTTTGCCTGAGTCAAGAAACCTCTGTGTAGAACTTTAAAGAATCGTCAATACGCCGGCAGTAGGTGATGATCATATCAAACACCCACAAACTGCAAGCGGTCAGCTAAACGTAACAGCCACCCAGGTATTGAGCGCTTAGAAGATCAACAAGCAAGCCTGTACATTCTCCTGTGAATCCAATCAGTAACACTCCCGTACAGTCCGGTCTCGTCGTCTGATATGTCGCATATCTCGCCTAGGGGTGGTATACGTCAGACCCCAGTAGCTTGATAAGTCGTGTCGATATGAGGTCTATAACAGTTCGAGAAACTACTGATAACACTTACCAGTAAATCTCAGCAACCCTGGCCAGGGATTTCCTGTTATAGCCAATCGAACACAGCACAACATCAACTCCCTATACCGGGAGAGACAAATCCTCTCCTATCGCTCATTGCCTCCATGTGATTCGGGACTGTACCCAAAAGCCACCTTTTTGCACGCCCTCTTGGACGTGGTATGATGGAAATCAAAGCACGGTGGGAATCACACAAGACTCTATGACGATCTCGGGTCAACAGACTACTCTGTACCTGTGTTACCGGAGAACTGCCATCTGACGTGAGGTATAATACCATCTGGGAGTTCTCGGCGAGTCCGTCCAGTGTACCCAGTTTCTACTGAGCACCTGTACACCATCCTTGATGTCAAACACCGATGGATATGGGATCATCCATCGCCCATCATATGGGTAAAGATGCGTATACGCTAGTCTACTCTGGTGTATCGATGCCCTGTCTCGATACACCCTCGACTAGGAACAGTTATAGGATATACTCATCGACTACCGCGGCCCCACTAGTATGATCTCATCATAATCACAGTAGTCGAGTACATATCCTAAGGGCTTTATCAACATATAACATAGAGACAATCAGAGTACATGTTAAGATAAAGTACAGCCAGATAGCATACTATCATGTCGAGCAAGAAAGTCCTCCCTATATATGTCCAAGCATCCAGTACAATATACATCGTATGTACAGTAATGGCCTCTAGGGCATACATATAACTAACAATCTCCCACTTGCACTAGGGCCATCTGTTGTGGTATCACATACCCAACAATTAGCTATGGTTGAAGTATCTCATACTCAACCATCCCATAAAAGTCTCTACTGGGAAAAAGGCCTTTGTGAGTGGATCCGCGCTGTTGTCCTCTGTGTCTACTCTCCTAACCTCGATCTCCCTGGAGATCAACCATCTCCATGATCAGGTGATACTGCCTAAGAATTATATCTGGATTTCTGATGGGACGGGGGTTCCTTGGCATAAGCCACAACTCCATTGCCACACAATGGTAGGAACGAAGTTCATCTCATGAACTTATATCTATCCAGACTGCCTCTTTGGTAGCATCCTTGGTAATGATGTATCCTGCCTTTAATCGTCTAGTAAGTCACGGTATCTATCTTGGAACTCTTCCAACATACTGTCCCTCCACTGAAGGTAAAGACAATGCCTGCGACTGACATTCAGTCGTCCTTATCACCCTGGAACCTTTCCAGTGATTCTCCCCACGATTGATTGATACCATCTCACTACAACTAGTGAGAATCCTAACATCCAATTAGATCTATCTCATAGATCCAAAACACAGGATTTAGGAGGTATCGCCTTGATCCTATTCGGAGAATCCTTGTGATAAGCGGAGATTGACCGAGCGTAGCATAGGAAACTCCTTCCCTATCAAGAGTATGTCATCCACGTACTCTACGAGGATCATCACCATACTCCCTACTACCTTTTTATATATACAAGGTCCATCTACCATTTTGATGAAGTCAAACTCTTTGACTATCACATCAAAAAAGATGTTCCAACTCCGCGATGTCTGCTTTATCACATAAAACATCTTGCATACGTTTCCGCTGCTCCCACTGTCTACGAAGCCCTCTGGCTGTGTACTTGTAGACGCTCTCTTCCAAATCATTATTTAGAAAAGCAGTCATGACACCCAACCGCCAGATATCGTAGTCATGGTATGTAGCCGTGGCAAGTAGGATCTGGATGGACTTAAGCATAGCTTTGAAAGCCTCGACTTTTCCATGTACACCAAGTAATCTTCTCAAGATATACTTGCTCCGGATGGGGATTTAACCCTTCAGATAAAGCAACCAACGTCCATACTTTGTTGGTGTATAAAGATTCCATTTCAGATCGCTAAGCATCCAGCCATTCTTAAAGAGTCCCACTCCTGATGGCTTGCTCGAAACTAGTTTGGTCATCATCTCATGATGCAATCCTCGCTCCCACTGTCATAAAGAAACCGAAGTATCTCTCAGGTGGGTGAGGAACCCTACTAGATCGGCGGAGAGGCTGAGGTTCGTTGGAAACTATTGAATCCACATTCAATAGGTATGCATCTTCTCAAGTGCATAACTCCCAAAAGGAAATAGGAAACTCAGTAGTACTCATCATAGAGCACACCATATCATATAGGGTGCTATTGCTCCTGTTGGAGATAGTGCCCTCAGAGTCAATTATTAGGTCACAGGTACGTGATTGTAATGATTGAGGGAGGACCTATCCCGGTAGGACAGTCTTACTCGAGATGATAGTATGCTATCTGGTTTACCTTTATCATCGTGTACTGTTTTAG
The DNA here is from genome assembly GCA_030015575.1 of Agapanthus africanus. Classification (NCBI taxonomy): domain Eukaryota; kingdom Viridiplantae; phylum Streptophyta; class Magnoliopsida; order Asparagales; family Amaryllidaceae; genus Agapanthus; species Agapanthus africanus. The sequence goes on along the minus strand of JASDDO010000019.1, from coordinate 425,502,049 downwards.
GTGACCTGACACGTCGCTATTACACGTTGATAGAGCCCCTAGGATTCTTGCTTGACCACCAGCAGTATGAGGGCGATCATATAAGTGGGAGCTGGGGGTCTACAAGCATATCCTTAAAAGGTCCCTAGTCGTGGGAGTTTCGAGACCGGGCATCGATACTCCATTAGTAGACTAGTGTATACAGTCGAGACCCCGACGAGGGGCGGTGGCCGGTCTCACAAGCCACTGGTGTCAGTTGGATCACCTAAGATGTATACAGGTGCTCATTGGGTTATGAGTACACCGGACAGGACTCGCCGGGAACATGCTAGTTGGTCATATACCAGACGTCAGATGGCAGTTCCCAGGTGACATGTGTGCAGGTTAGTTCATCGACCTGGGGATCGTCATTTGTCTCGTGTGAGTTCCCACTGTACTTTGATTACTACCCTACCACGGCTCAAAGGAGTCGTGCAAACAGGTTTTAGTTGGATACAGTCCCGAGCCACATGGAGGCAGTGAGCGTATCTTCAGGGGTTCGTCTCTCCCGGTATTGGGGGTGAGGTCGTGCTGTGTCTAGGAGAGCCATTACACGAAGTCCTTGGCCAAGGCAAGGAGATTTACTGGTAGGTATTCCAGTAGTATCTCAGGGTGTTCTCGGCTACACTCCGACACGACTTGTACCGCTTTTGGGGGTCTGACTTTTACCAACCCCCTAGGCCCGCCATGTGATACTCATAGACGAACGGACCGGACTGCACGGATATTGTCACTGACAGGCTCAGTAGGGTTGTCTGGCTGAGTTCGCTCACAGACATCCCTTTTTAGTCAGTACCTGGTGGCCCGTTACGTATTGGCTTATACCTCTGACGTGCTAGTGGTTAAATCCACAACCGAGGTGTTGACGAGTCTTTAGAGTCCCCCACATTCAGTTACTCAGCTTTCGGGCGAAAGGTTGTAGAGGCCGTATGGAGATATGGCAAGGTCCGATCAAATACGTGCGGTATTGCACGGATCAGGATCGGACAGTTTGTACTATAGGCCGTATGGTTTTATGGCAGGGTTCGATCAGATACGTGCGGTATTGCACGGATCAGGATCGAACGGATATTACTAGCCGGTTTTGGTATAAGCCGGATCCTAGTATAGTACAGTGTAGATTTTGTCTCATTGCATTTGTATTTCGGTCGAAATACAGATGCGGGTGTGTATGCACAGTATCGGGGTTTTCCTGTAATTTATTACGGGACCACTTTTCTGGAGTTGCCAGTTTGCTTTCCGTTTCGGCCGATTTCCATTGTTCCGTTCATTGGCCGAAGTTTGGTGGAGGAGGGTTTATTTGCATTGTTGCAAATAGGCATTAGTGGAGGGGGTTCTTTGCATCTTGTTACATCATGATGGTTTTCATGATGAGCACCTTACCTTGACTTCTTCTTCTCATGATGGCTTGACTTTTTGAAGCCATCATGCTTGAGATGATGGTTGCCTTGGAGTGTTGGATTTGTTGCTATCATTTCTTTTGCATGATACCTTTCCTCTCTCTCTCTTTTGGGTATTAGATGAGAATGGCTCCCATTATTTTTGAGACTCCTCTCTCCATTCTCACTCTCCTTCTCCTCTAGTGATGGCCGGCCACCATGAGGGTGGGTTGCCCATTTTTGTAGTGGGGATTTTTGCTCTCTTGATGTTAGAAAAATCCCCAAGTTCCTCCACATTGTTCTTGTATCATCCCTCCACCTAAAATGGCATCTCCAAGAACCCCAAAGTGAGACTTGAGGACTACATATTCTACAGCGAACCTTGGGCACGTCGAGTAGCCGGCTTCGTGCCCGAGTTGCCTCGGCATTGAGGTGGGAGCCCGTAAACAAAGTAGGCGATGTGGTGCACTTCCGGCGACGAGGAGGAGACGGGACATTCCGCAGGAGATCGGGACGATGACGAGAAGACCGGAGGACTTGGATCGTCGGTATATCTCTCTAACCCATCTTCTAGTTAGCTTAGACTTGTTAATGGTTACGATCCGGGTGTTTAGTGCGCGGTGGTGCCGGTTTGCTAAGTCCGCAAAATTTAAGTTTATCACCGCTTCCGCTTTTGGCCGTCGGATTGACGGCCGGGGCGCCGCCGTGCACTTACAGCTCCGCCCCGATATACCATCGTGCTATGGTGTATACGGAGGAGTAATGCTGAGAGAGAATCTCATTCTCCTTTAGAATAGTCCAGGATTTCCGTGCTCAAGTATTCTCCTCCCTGATCTCATCAAAGGACATAATACTTATACCCGTATTTTGGTTCTCTCTTCTAACTTATATTCTGTGAATATCTCAAAAGGTTCGGACTTGTGTTTCAACAGGAATATATGTCTGAATCTTGAAAGATCATCAGAGAATGTAATGAAGTACAAAGAATCGGTCTTGGCATATGTAGACAGGGGATCTTCATACATCAGCATGTATCAATCCTAAGAGTTCACCAACTCTTTCTCTGTTTCCAATAAACGGAGTTGTGGTCATCTTATCTCTATGACATGACCGGCAAGTTTCACAAGATGTAAATTCAAACTAATTTAAATATGCATCTATGTGTAACTTCAGCTAGTCGGGTCGCATTGATATGACCTAGTCTACAATGCCTCAAGAAGGATTCGTTCATTTCTGAACTCTTCCTCTTGTGTGTGTTCTGTACGTTAAGAACTGTGGTTTGATTTAGAACGTCTATGCTTTTAGATAACGTGCCTGAACCGATCAACTCTTGATATAGGAAATGTTCAAAACATTATCCAACAATACAAAATTATATCCTTTCTTTACTAATAAAGAGATTGATATGAGGTTGTACATCAGGTTCGGTATCTAATAACATTCGTTCAGAATCAATGTATTCTAGTAATACAGGGTGATAACTACCAATAGACTTGGCTGCAACACTTGCACCGTTTCTATCTCATGAAATTTATCACCCGTTTTCTCAGTTCTCTACCTATCTGTAGCCCATGTAACAAATTACATATGTGAGATGCTGATCCGGTATCAAATACCCAGGACGTAAAGGATATTGAGAAACAGTTCTGTGTAATGAACACACCCGAAGAAGATGCATCAGCATGTACTTTCTTCGTTTGGGCAGCACGGGAATTCTGGTAATTCCCAATTTCCTGCTCTGTCTTATAACAATTATAAGTTGGAGTGGGACCAACGTTTCCTAGCGCAGTATAACAAGCGGGTTCGGTCAATACATCCGTATTATTATCTTGATTAAGGCATGACAAGGTCGCTACCTGGAGAGAGAGAGAGAAGAAAACACTCAGCATGCGCTTTTACAAGATTAGATCAGTTATCAATTTATCTAATCAGGATGGCTCCCACTGTTTTAGTCAAATCTTCCTTCAAACCCTAAAAGGAAAGACTAGCCGGGATTAATTACACGCTACAAGTTCGCCAATCTTTCAGCCAGGCCAGTGCTGGTACTTTGAAGGAGGTTCCTCGTGCTTTCGCACGAACTTAATTAAAGTAAATCTCGTTTTCCCAGGAGCGTAACCCCGTTGACACCTTTCTAGACACCTACTTGATCGGCTAATTGTAATGTGTAAAACTCTCCCAGGAGTAACTCTTACTCGCAGCGGGTATCGGGATCCAACTATCTCAAAGAAGGTATGCAATCTCAACACTTGAAATTCCCAATAATATTTTACCCTTAGCGTCCTATAACCTTGACAAAGGCCAACAAACCATAGGCTGCTAGTCAAGTTCAACCCGTCATTTCTTGATTGAATTAAACCCACCCGCACGGCCCTTGACAAAGGCCAACAAGGTCTCACGACTACCCTAATCCAATCAACATCATATACATAAGCAGATAAGTACTATTCAGCTACCGCACACTACGCCTTGATAAAGGCCAACAAACGTAGCACGAATACTAAACAGTTCCTATCTGAAATGACGGAGGGCTACGACAGGTTTTTAAGAAAACCCTTTGCGTAATGAACTTGATATCTTTGTAGAATCGAGTGATTTTAAATGGAGTGTTTTTGAGGCTTTTCTAGTTTTGCTAAAGGGGTCACTCCCGTTGAAGGGATCGTCGGCCCTTTCCTCATCGAATAAGGTGCAGGGTATATCATAGATACCACTATGCAAAGCAAAAACTATAGAAGCAATCAAAAGACAAACTGAGTTTGTAGCATATGCTAGTTTCACTAAAGAGGTCACTCCCGGTGAAGGGATCTCGGCTCTTTCCTTATCGAATAAGGTGCTGGATGTTCTAAAACGAACACCGCTATGCAAAGCAAGGACTAGAGCTATCAGTTTTTAAACAAGTTTCTACAACATCTTTAGGTTTCTTTTATTTCATTAATCTCATTAATGAAGTCCCATTTTATTATGCTTTACAAGCATCACATTTGAAACGAAATCTGCAATATAACATATATCTCATATATATATAAACATTCGTCTCAGGCAGTAATATGATCTCATCACAGAACATTGCAGCAGAAGAACATATATGAAATATTGGATATACTAGGATGTCCGTGTTTTCAATACGAGCCTGTATAAAACACGGATTCCACGGTCGCGATGAATAGCCAAACCCACATCCCTAGACCCCTATGAGAGCGGCAAGCAACACTGCCAATTCTAGGGTTAGGAGACCCGGTCTCGACTCCTCGAGATGGTCTCCCACTGAACCCTAGAACCCGGTTACTTGTTCTCCCCGTCTTGGGTCTACCTAATGCGGAAAAGTAAATAATATACTGTAACCCTTCGAAAATCGTTAGGCAGTTTTTCGGTAATCGGCCAATTTTTCGGCTTTTTCCGTAAAAAGTCAAAATAGGTATTTTCTTTGTAGACCTAATTATACAAAATTTAGATAAGATATTACTATAATTTTGTCACTAAAATGTCATTTATAATTTCCTAGTTAAATAATTTTTTTTTTCGTAATTAATTATTATTTTTTTATTATTTTAAGCCTTTTTAAATACATTTAATTAGGGATAAATACAAATTTAATTAGGTAAATTTCTTAATTAGGAGTCTTTATAATCTAAAATAAGGTGTAAAAAAAAATTTGTGTCATGACTTTCACATTTTTAGTTTTTGGGTTGGAAATTTAATGAAAAAATGAAGTAAAATGGGGTTTTTTGTAAAAGGGTTGATGTGAAATGCATTAATTGAGATTGGAGGGGTCTTTTTGGCCTAGAATCATCTACACAAAACCCCCATTCCCTTTCTTGACCTGCTGGCCGAGCTCCACACAGCAGCAACCTCCATTTTCCCACTTCTTTCTTGCTTCAATTTCATGCCAAAATTCATCAAAAATTCACAAATTACTTCTCCAATTCAAAACAAAACCCTAATCCACTCTCTCCTCAAGCCGAATTAGTTCAAAACTTGGAGAAAGGAGGCTTCTTTGGTGGCTTGAGCAAGCTAGGGTTCACACTTGGGAGGTATAAATCCAAATCTAGTTGTTAATTGTTGTTTAGGTTGCTAGATTTAGTAGTTTTAGTGTGTAATTTGCTTATGAATTCTTGTTTAGGAAATTCAAGAAAGGGAATTGATGTTGTAATTAGGGTTTGTAGCATGGTTGATGGATTTAAGTTAGGGCTTTGGTTATCCAATTGGTTAGAGTGATTAATTGAGCGATGTTGCGTTCGCTAGATCGATAAAATTTCGACATTTACATAGAATCGCTATGCTATTTGCTTACTAGTTTTTCTAAAATTTTAGGAGGTGATCTAATTGTGTTATTTAGGTGATATAATTAACATCTTATACGACTATTAGGGTGTGTGAATACGGAGTTTTGTTTAGTCGGGTTTTAGTTTTGACAATTTCCCCGATACGGCGATTTTAGTTAAGGTTTTAGCGATTTTCGTGTATTTTCCGCGTACCGAGTGCACGTTGTGATTAATCCGAGAGCGTCGATCTTTTCATAGTGTGAGTTGCATCATTTCGGAAATCTGTAACCTTATATTGTGTGTTATGCAATTTTAGGATCGGTCGGGGAAACTTCGGATACGGCGCGAAAAGGCAAAGCGGTGGCCGGATCAGATTAGCGGGGATTTCTGGTGAGTAGATGTTATATTTACTCACGAGCTGGCAACTCACCCCCGTTGTGCCACAGTGTCTTGCAGGTCGGACCCGTCAGTCTCGTAGCGGCGGGCTATCTTGTCATCAGTTTCTTTTGCTCAGACTCGCGACATCGCCCGTAGGTGGGTTGCGAGTATACTTTATTCCTTTTTGCTTTATCATTGTATCTAGTATTCTCCATCTACCACTTGTATTGTATATGCGACCTAGTGATGAGACTGAGAGATTTGTATATTTGTGGTTTTTTTTTTGGGTCGAGCTCACTTGAGCCGACGTGTGTTTTCTGGTATTTGCATCTCTTTTATGCTCTTTTTCTTGATATTACTATTATATTGCATGTGGTTGTGATCCGCCTTGGGCGAAGAGCTAGCTCCCGCTTGGGGATGCCATTTTTATAATTACAGGTTTATTATCTTGTTGTACCCATTTTGGGGGATAGAAAATACAGGGGAGACTCTGCCGAAATTTTCGGGAATTTTTGATGTTCTTTTTTTGGATTCTATGCAACTTAATTGATTTCAAAACCGTTTTCATTTAAGGTTTTCCTTCACTCTCTTTTGATTTTGGGTTAGATTTCTGGGCTTTGGCTCACTTAGGTTACGGTACGCCTTTAGACGTCTCGTAATCTAAGTGCCAGTCACGTTCCGTACTTTCGGGTCGTGACAAAGTTGGTATCAGAGCGTAGGTTTTACCTTTCTGAGTGTAGGACGACCTTGGTAGATGGAGTAGGTGACTTAAGCAGAGTGGCGTAGCGTGGGTATGATCCGCGGCATACTTACGATACGGTACTCCGCCTAAGTGACCTTAGGACATAATTGCTTGTATTTCCTTTCGTGATTCCTTGCATTCCTTGATCCAATTGCAATGTCCTTATCAGTTCTATTTCTTATTCCAGCTTCGATGCCGCCAAAGACTACGAGAGCTCAGCGGGCTGCCGCTAGGGATGAGATTCGGGCGGGCCCGTCTGAGGCGAGGATCGAGCGGGAGGATACGCCTACCCCTCAGGGTCCTACTGATCCGCCTTATCCTGACCGTATTGCCAGATTAGAGGCCGGCATGCAAGAGTTGCGGCAGATGATGGGATCTTTAGTTGAGTCCAGCCGGGCACAGAGATCCGAGGACGTTCCTTCCACCGCACAGACCACGATCATACCTGCTGCACAGATGGTCACTCCTGCTGCTACTACGGAGACTATCCCTGTTTCACTACAGGAGTTCATGAGATTGAGACCTCCAGCTTTTACCGGTACAGATGCGACAGAGGACCCACAGGCATTTCTCGATAGGATGGCACGGATTGGCCGTTCGTTGAGGTGTTCTGAGGATAGATTGGTGGAGTTTGCGAGTTTTCGTCTGGAGGGTCTTGCCCAGACATGGTACGACTCAGTAGAGAGAGGCCGAGCTGCAGGTCTGCCTTCTATGACCTGGGATGAGTTTACAGCTGCATTTCTTGCCCGTTTTCTTCCGGAGAGTGTTCGAGATGCTCGAGCCCGTAGTTTTGAGTCTTTGCGCAAGACTCCGGGGATGACAGTGTCGGAGTATGATATACAGTTTACCCAGTTGTCTCGATATGCTCCGCACCTAGTCGACACAGAAGAGAAGAGGATAAAGAGGTTTGTACGAGGGCTTGATACACAGCTATTCCTTGCCATCGGCACCCAGCACTTTGATACATACGCAGCCGCGATGGACGCAGCCTTACTTTTGGAGGAGCGTATTTCTGAGACTCCGGTCGCTTCTGGGCCGAAGAGGATCCGTACCGATACGCCAGCCCAGCGGCAGATGGGCAGACATCGTGATAGATTATTTCCGGGAGATGGCGGAGGCAGAGGATTGAGACGAGGTCAGTTATTTGGTTCATATCCACAGACCCAGCAGTCGTCTCCAGGATGTTTTCGGTGTGGGAGTCAGTATCACCGTGTCAGAGACTGTACTATGGGACGTCCGGGCGCGGCGACAGTCCCGCATGTGACTTTACTACCTTCACCACCTTCGCAGAGAGCTTTACTTCCTCCTTCTGATGATGCTTCACGCCAGCCAGATGCTTCTAGAGGCCGTGGGCGTGGCGGTCCGGTTCAGAGAGGACGAGGCGACAGAGGCAGAGGCAGAGGCCGAGGTAGAGGCATAGGACAGCCAGCTATTAGTGGTGGACAGGCCCGAGTGTTCGCGTTGACTCCTCAGGATGCACAGGCATCCAATGCCGTCGTGACAGGTACTCTGCCAGTATGTTCTTTTAATGCACGGGTATTATTTGATCCAGGCTCCACACATTCCTATGTTTCCACGTATTTTGCACCGAGGTTGGGCCGAGAGTCTTGTCCGTTAGATCAGCCGCTTGTCGTTATTACCCCGGTAGGCGAGTCTTTTGTTGCCCGTTTTGTGTACCGATCTTGTTCCGTTCGTATCGGGGAGAGAGATTCTTCAGTAGATTTGATTCTCCTCGATATGCTAGACTTTGACGTTCTTCTTGGTATGGACTGGCTAGCCACCTGTTATGCATCCGTGGACTGCCGTGAAAAAGCAGTCAGATTCAGTTTTCCTGGCGAACCGGTTCTTATTATTCAGGGAGATCGTAGCGCTACCCTTCCCAGCTTGATTTCTTCTCTTCGCGCTGGTCAGCTCTTAAGGAAAGGGTGTCAGGGATTCTTAGCCTATGTTTGTGATACTAGCTCCACAGAGGTTCCGTTGGACCAGGTCCCTGTTGTGAGAGAGTTTCCTGATGTATTCCCTGACGAGCTGCCTGGTCTGCCACCAGAGCGCGAGATTGAGTTCTGTATTGACTTGATCCCCGGCACGGGGCCTATCTCTATACCGCCTTATCGGATGGCCCCGGCAGAGCTGAGAGAGCTAAAGGATCAGTTACAGGACTTGCTGGACAAAGGGCTTATCCGACCGAGTGTGTCACCTTGGGGCGCTCCCGTCTTGTTTGTTAAGAAGAAGGACGGAAGTATGCGTTTATGCATTGATTATCGTCAGCTGAACCGAGTTACTGTGCGGAACAGGTATCCCCTACCCCGCATTGATGACTTATTTGATCAGCTCCAGGGTGCAGGGTTTTTCTCGAAGGTTGATTTACGATCAGGTTATCACCAGTTGCGGGTTCGGAAGGAGGATATTCCGAAGACTGCCTTCCGTACTCGTTATGGTCATTACGAGTTCTTGGTGATGTCGTTCGGGCTCACCAATGCCCCGGCAGCTTTTATGGATTTGATGAACCGCGTATTCAGGCCGTATCTCGATCAGTTCATTATTGTGTTCATTGACGACATCTTGGTTTATTCTCGGAGCCGGGAGGAGCATGAGCAGCACTTACGTAGCACATTGCAGACTTTGAGGGAGCATCAGCTGTTCGCCAAATTCTCCAAGTGCGCATTCTGGCTAGACAGTGTCGACTTCTTGGGTCATGTGGTGACGAGAGATGGTATTTGCGTGGACCCAAAGAAGATCGAGGCAGTTCAGCGTTGGCCTAGACCGGTATCAGTCACAGAGGTTCGCAGTTTTCTAGGTCTGGCCGGCTATTATCGACGTTTTGTCCAGGATTTCTCCCGCATTGCTGCACCGTTGACCGGGTTGACCCGGAAGGGGGTTCCTTTTGATTGGACACAGGCATGTGAGGATAGCTTTCAGCAGTTGAAGACTCGTCTGACTACTGCTCCAGTGTTAGCATTGCCTTCAGGATCAGGCGGGTTCGTGGTATATTGTGATGCTTCTAGAGTGGGGCTGGGCTGTGTATTGATGCAGCACGACAGAGTTATCGCGTATGCTTCTCGGCAGCTGAGGAAACACGAGCAGAACTACCCCACCCATGATTTAGAGATGGCTGCAGTGGTATTTGCACTCAAGATCTGGAGACATTACCTATACGGTGAGTCGTGCCAGATATACACTGACCACAAGAGTTTGAAGTATATCTTCCAGCAGCGAGACCTGAACCTGAGATAGCGCCGTTGGATGGAGTTGGTGAAAGATTATGACTGCGAGATTCTATACCATCCGGGCAAGACGAATGTGGTGGCAGATGCTTTGAGTAGGAGGCCCGGAGGTAGCTTATCTTGTTTGAGCGCAGTACAGATGCAGTCGACGGCGGATTGGCAGGTTTTATGTGATAGCAGAGTGCAGTTCGAGTTTACTCCTACAGGGGGACAGCTAGCCCATTTCAGAGCACGCCCACAGTTACTTGACCGTATCCACGAGGCACAGTCCGGCGATGCCCGTACATTAGAGATTATTGAGCAGATTCGACAGGGCAGAGTTTCTGAGTTCGTGATTGATGAGCAGGGGATACTTCGATTTGGGACTCGACTGTGTGTGCCAGATTCAGAGGGACTGAGGCGTGATATTCTCGAGGAGGCACATAGATCCGTATACAGTGTGCATCCAGGTTCCACCAAGATGTATCGTGATTTGAGAGAGGTTTACTGGTGGGACGGGATGAAGAAGGATATTACAGACTTTGTGTCGAGATGCCTGACTTGTCAGCAAGTCAAGGCTGAGCACCAGAGGCCAGCCGGCGAGTTACAGCCTTTGCCCATCCCTGAGTGGAAGTGGGAGCAGGTCTCCATGGACTTCGTTGTGGGTCTACCCAGGACCAGTCGAGGGTATAACTCTATTTGGGTGATTGTGGATCGACTGACCAAAGCAGCTCACTTTCTGCCAGTAAAGACCACTTTTGGATTTTCTCAGTACGCCCAGGTTTATATTGATGAGATAGTGTGACTGCATGGTGTTCCGAGTTGCATCGTGTCCGACCGTGGCACCCAGTTTACCAGCCGATTGTGGCAGAAACTCCAGGAAGCTTTGGGCACCCGATTGAGTTTTAGCACAGCCTTTCATCCGCAGACTGACGGTCAGTCGGAGCGTACTATTCAGACTCTTGAGGACATGCTCAGAGCTTGTGTTTTGGATTTCGGTGGTAGCTGGGATCGTCATTTGCCTTTGATCGAGTTTTCCTACAATAATAGCTTCCAGGAGACGATTCAGATGGCACCTTTCGAGGCTTTATATGGGAGGAGATGTCGATCGCCTGTATGTTGGACAGAGCTTAGGGAGAGCTGTATTTTGGGGCCTCAGATCGTACAGGAGACGACCGAGAAGATACAGCTGATTCGGGACAGGATGAGAGCGGCACAGAGCAGGCAGAAATCTTATGCTGACAGGCGTCGTCGCCGACTCGAGTTCGCTGCTGGCGATCATGTTTTCCTGAAGGTCTCTCCGATGAAGGGTGTGATGAGATTTGGGCGGAAAGGAAAACTGAGTCCTAGATATGTTGGTCCTTTCGAGATCCTAGAGCGTGTTGGTCCAGTCGCTTATCGGTTAGCCCTTCCGCCCAGCTTCCCCGATGTTCACCCCGTATTCCATGTCTCGATGCTCCGCAAGTACCTTCATGATCCTTCCCAGGCGATTCAGCACTAGACGATCCAGTTAGAGCGTGATCTTTCTTTCACCGAGCAGCCGGTGGTCATCTTGGATCGCCAGGTGAAGAAATTGAGGTCGAAGGTCATACCGTCTGTCAAGGTTCTTTGGCGTGGCCCGAACAGCGAGGAGGTCACCTGGGAGACCGAGGTCGAGATGAGGAAGAGATATCCCCATCTTTTTGAAGGTACGCGTAGTTGAATTCTAAATTCGGGGACCGAATTTCTTTAAGGGGGGAAGATTGTAACCCTTCGAAAATCGTTAGGCAGTTTTTCGGTAATCGGCCAATTTTTCGGCTTTTTCCGTAAAAAGTCAAAATAGGTATTTTCTTTGTAGACCTAATTATACAAAATTTAGATAAGATATTACTATAATTTTTTCACTAAAATGTCATTTATAATTTCCTAGTTAAATAAATTTTTTTTTTCGTAATTAATTATTTTTTTATTATTTTAAGCCTTTTTAAATACATTTAATTAGGGATAAATACAAATTTAATTAGGTAAATTTCTTAATTAGGAGTCTTTATAATCTAAAATAAGGTGTAAAAAAAAATTTGTGTCATGACTTTCACATTTTTAGTTTTTGGGTTGGAAATTTAATGAAAAAATGAAGTAAAATGGGGTTTTTTGTAAAAGGGTTGATGTGAAATGCATTAATTGAGATTGGAGGGGTCTTTTTGGCCTAGAATCATCTACACAAAACCCCCATTCCCTTTCTTGACCTGCTGGCCGAGCTCCACACAGCAGCAACCTCCATTTTCCCACTTCTTTCTTGCTTCAATTTCATGCCAAAATTCATCAAAAATTCACAAATTACTTCTCCAATTCAAAACAAAACCCTAATCCACTCTCTCCTCAAGCCGAATTAGTTCAAAACTTGGAGAAAGGAGGCTTCTTTGGTGGCTTGAGCAAGCTAGGGTTCACACTTGGGAGGTATAAATCCAAATCTAGTTGTTAATTGTTGTTTAGGTTGCTAGATTTAGTAGTTTTAGTGTGTAATTTGCTTATGAATTCTTGTTTAGGAAATTCAAGAAAGGGAATTGATGTTGTAATTAGGGTTTGTAGCATGGTTGATGGATTTAAGTTAGGGCTTTGGTTATCCAATTGGTTAGAGTGATTAATTGAGCGATGTTGCGTTCGCTAGATCGATAAAATTTCGACATTTACATAGAATCGCTATGCTATTTGCTTACTAGTTTTTCTAAAATTTTAGGAGGTGATCTAATTGTGTTATTTAGGCGATATAATTAACATCTTATACGACTATTAGGGTGTGTGAATACGGAGTTTTGTTTAGTCGGGTTTTAGTTTTGACAATTTCCCCGATACGGCGATTTTAGTTAAGGTTTTAGCGATTTTCGTGTATTTTCCGCGTACCGAGTGCACGTTGTGATTAATCCGAGAGCGTCGATCTTTTCATAGTGTGAGTTGCATCATTTCGAAAATCTGTAACTTTATATTGTGTGTTATGCAATTTTAGGATCGGTCGGGGAAACTTCGGATACGGCGCGAAAAGGCAAAGCGGTGGCCGGATCAGATTAGCGGGGATTTCTGGTGAGTAGATGTTATATTTACTCATGAGCTGGCAACTCACCCCCGTTGTGCCACAGTGTCTTGCAGGTCGGACCCGTCAGTCTCGTAGCGGCGGGCTATCTTGTCATCAGTTTCTTTTGCTCAGACTCGCGACATCGCCCGTAGGTGGGTCGCGAGTATACTTTATTCCTTTTTGCTTTATCATTGTATCTAGTATTCTCCATCTACCACTTGTATTGTATATGCGACCTAGTGATGAGACTGAGAGATTTGTATATTTGTGGTTTTTTTTTTGGGTCGAGCTCACTTGAGCCGACGTGTGTTTTCTGGTATTTGCATCTCTTTTATGCTCTTTTTCTTGATATTACTATTATATTGCATGTGGTTGTGATCCGCCTTGGGTGAAGAGCTAGCTCCCGCTTGGGGATGCCATTTTTATAATTACAGGTTTATTATCTTGTTGTACCCATTTTGGGGGATAGAAAATACAGGGGAGACTCTGCCGAAATTTTCGGGAATTTTTGATGTTCTTTTTTTGGATTCTATGCAACTTAATTGATTTCAAAACCGTTTTCATTTAAGGTTTTCCTTCACTCTCTTTTGATTTTGGGTTAGATTTCTGGGCTTTGGCTCACTTAGGTTACGGTACGCCTTTAGACGTCTCGTAATCTAAGTGCCAGTCACGTTCCGTACTTTCGGGTCGTGACATATACAATGGTGACATCATCCTCAGCCCGGAAGTGCCCCAATAAAAGAATATTACATACAAATGAATTTTACATGAATGAAAAAGAAAAACTCTCATCTCACATAAAACCCCCGGCTATTCAGAACGCGACGATCCAATATAACATATCACAGCAACACATAATATCTCATATCATCAACGTAAGCAAGTATGCGTATCCCGATTGTCGTTGATGTATAGCAACGAAGCCGGCGATACACCATATACTACGCTTACGGTTACAGAAAAGAAAGTGTAAAACTACAACAGTTGGAATCCGCAACCTCCTTAGAATCTCATGCCTAACCAAATGAATTCCTTAGACATCGCATGCCTAACAATTATAAACCCTGCATTTTAGTCTCATTATCGAAAACTCTTTTCAATATCAAGTCGGGAAATTCAACAAGATTCCCGACATTCTGATCGAATACTCGTCGCAAACTTTAGTAGACGGCCGCACCCCCGGATGCCGTCGACGAAGTGCATTAAGGCGGAACACCGCTGCCGCGAGCACCCAAACGGATGCTTTTGGCGACAGTGTTCTCCTACAGTCACTTAGCCGGGGCTATGGGGCTTGGCTGTCTATTAAGTTTACCCGGCGAGTATCCGCGTACGCTACGTAATTGCGGCGGACTTTTGATCACATCAAAATCCCGTGGCAACCGATCAATTGAGACTAAACTGCTAGATTTATAACATTCAAATTAGTTATCTCATAACCACATGTGGATTCCAAATATTGTATCATATTCCAGATAAATAGACAATGTTAAACTTTCCGATCGAATAATCAAATACCCAAGTTTTTCAAATAGCTCAACACTTGAGCGGAGTTCAAAAAAATATCTATCACATGCCACAGTACCAATGGTCCAGCCGTAGAAGGGTCAAGCCAACGCCTCACATGTGGCAACGCCGTACTGCCCCAAACCCTAAGGTTCAGAGGCGGTTCAGACGGTCACATAATCGAGTTAAGGTTTGTGTTCTTCTAGAGGGTCCACCGCGTTACTTGCATGATTTTCCGGAAGTTTCAAACTCGAGAAAAAATCCAACTTTTGAAAAATTTTCCGACAGGGGAAAAAGTGAGTTATTGATATCCGTTCGAACTTTTTAACAGTTTCTAAAATTATCCGGAAAAAAAAATAAACGAAATTAAATTATCCGATCGAATCAACGAGTCCCCAATACAACCCAGAAAACTCAACACTTGAGTGGAATTAAAAATTCCCAGAAAAATCAGGAAACAGCTACGGTTATTACTGTGCAAACAGTGAACAAAAACACTACTGTTTGGCCGCGGAACCGCCGCCAAAGCCATGGTATGGCCGCGGTTCCGCGGCTCTTTAGTGGTATTTTGGGCACGTGTTTCACAGTAACTCTTGTATTTCCCTGCTGATTTTTTGAGCATTTTTAATACAGAAAAAATCACAATTTTAGAAAATTTCCAGAAAGGGGTAAAAACTAGGGTTTCGGGGTTCGATCGGACTTTAAATTTCGTATAGACTTCGCCTAAAGCTCTACCTTGGCTCTGATACCACTGTAGGGTTGCTAGGCACACGCACAAGGGTCTACGAGGCATCAACCATGCCCGATTTAAAAATTAGCCATGCCAAACAACCCAAAGCCGGATCTTTACACTAGAGATTAGGCGAAAACAAGTATGTTAAACACTTTAACACTAATTGAGAGGGATTACAACCTTTGTAGACCCGGTCCTTCACTTCTTAAGCTCCGTGTTGAGGTCTCTTCGCTGCGATCATCGTGTTCCGGACTCTCGAGAGGCTCCACGAAGAGAAAGATGCAAGCTTGCTTCCGATCTTCGATAACAAAGATGATCTACCTTGAAGTTTCATTAACACAAGCTCTCACTCACTAAATGAAGTGAACACTCACATCTAAAGGGCAAGGATAGATGAGAATGATGAAGTAGGATTTTTGCTCTCATTTATAATCTTTTTCTCACACATAATCATCACTTAGAAAAAGCTAGAAAGCTTTTTCCATGAAGAAGTCAAGGAAGAAGAAGATGAATAATAGTTAGAATCGTTTTGTGATGAATAATGAAAAGAAGATAATGATGAATAATGCAACCATGGTCAACTAAACCCTTGTAGAGATTTAACTAGGGCTAGGGTTTTGGGTTGGGTTAAAGGTGAGTCACTTGAAAATATCAAGCATAATATCTTTTCCATGATAAAAGAAAACCTTGTAGAAGGTTCTAGAAATGATTAACCCAAATCAAACCCTAACCATGTTTAATCTCCACTAAACATGTTGCATTAATAATCATATCATGTTACAATATTATATATCATATATATAATATTTATTTTAACAAAATAAAATAATACGATTAACATATATCAATGTTTTACCCGAGTGAGAAAAAGAATCTTTTAGTGAGCTTATATTAGTTAATGTAATTTAATATATCATATATATTATTATACATTAAATAATCGAATCAACACTTGATCTGACAATCCGGCTATATCGCATATAACCGACTAATATATCATTTACCGATTCATCGAATCAATACTTGATCCGATGACTCGGCTGATATCAAATATCGCGAGAATAGAATACGATATCTCATATCGCATTATCCTCGGTCCTGCACATATCACATATGTTCCCCTACTCCGTTTTGCCCGAGTCAAGAAATCTTTGTGTAGGACTCTAAAGAATCGTCAATACGCCGGTAGTAGGTGATGATCATATCAAACACCCACAAGCTGTAAGCGGTCAGCTAAACGTAACAGCCACCCAGGTATTGAGCGCTCATAAGATCAACAAGCAAGCCTGTACATTCTCCTGTGAATTCAATCAGTAACACTCCCGTACAGTCCGGTCTCGTCGTCTGATATGTCGCATATCTCGCCTAGGGGTGGTATACGTTAGACCCCAGTAGCTTGATAAGTCGTGTCGATATGAGGTCTATAACAGTTCGAGAAACTACTGATAACACTTACCAGTAAATCTCTGCAACCCTGGCCAGGGATTTCCAGTTATAGCCAATCGAACACAGCACAACATCAACTCCCTATACTGGGAGAGACGAATCCCCTCCTATCGCTCATTGCCTCCATGTGATTCGGGACTGTACCCAAAAGCCACCTTTTTGCATGCCCTCTTGGACGTGGTATGATGGAAATCAAAGCACAGTGGGAATCACACAAGACTCTATGACGATCTCGGGTCAACAGACTACTCTGTACCAGTGTCACCGGAGAACTGACATCTGACGTGAGGTATAATACCATCTGGGAGTTCTCGGCGAGTCCGTCGAGTGTACCCAGTCTCTACTGAGCACCCGTACACCATCCTTGATGTCAAACACCGATGGATATGGGATCATCCATCGCCCATCATATGGGTCAAAATGCGTATACGCTAGTCTACTCTGGTGTATCGATGCTCTGTCTCGATACACCCTCGACTAGGAACAGTTATAGGATGTACTCGTTGACTACCGCGGCCCCACTAGTATGATCTCATCATAGTCCCATTAGTCGAGTACATATCCTAAGGGCTTTATCAACATATAACATAGAGACAATCAGAGTACATGTTAAGATAAAGTACAACCAGATAGCATACTATCATGTCGAGCATGAAAGTCCTCCCTATATATGTCCAAGCATCCATTACAATATACATCGTATGTACAGTAATGGCCTCTAGGGCATACATATAACTAACAAAAGGCTATCCGGTTCCTTCAACGATATCAAGTTCATTACGTTAAAGGTTTTTCGCCAAAAACCATTCGTAGCCCTCCGTCATTTCAGACGGGTAGCACGTAGTATTCATGCTATGTTTGTTGGCCAAAGTCAAGGCATAGTGTATGGTAGCTATTTGTTATTTTTCTGTTGCATAGATAGATGCGTTGGTTTGGGACAGTCGTACTGCCTTGTTGGCCAAAGTCAAGGGTAGGTACGGGTGGGTTCAAATCAACCTGGATAATGACGGGTAGAACTTGACATGTGACTTATGATTTGTTGGCCAAAGTCAAGGTCATAAGAGCATGGGGTAAAAATAACATCGGGAGTTTCTAAAGAAACTGAAACTTGCCAGATATGCGCATACCTTCTGGAGTGTGATAATGTGAGTGGATTCCATCATATTATCATGCAATGATAGTTGGATCCCGATTCCCACTGATGAGTTGGTTTACTCCCCGGGTGATCCTGACTAATTCTTCTATCAGGTTTAGAGGAGAATTTGAGGTTACAGTGGGAGGTTTCCTGATTAGATAAATTGATAACCATTCTGATCTAGGTTAGAGTGCATGCTGAGTGTTTCTTTTCTTTCTCTCTTTGGCAGCGACCATGACCCGACCCTTGACTATGACTCAGTGACCAAAGTTGACCGAACCTTCTTAAAACACTGGCTTTTGGATTGTTAGAGTTGCATACTTCATTGCCACTCCTACTTTTACCCCTTTTCTCCAGAACACCCCGTATTATTACAAACATCCACTTCCATTGGATAAAACCATCGTATGGTTATATACGAACTCGAAGGAACTTGTTCCAGATTCGAGAATGGTTTCCGGTTCTGGAGAAAACGAATAGGACTATTCAGTTGTCTTTTCCTTTTACTTTCTCTCAGGTTGCGAGTGCTCCTTGGATTAGGACGGTACACCTATTATGCTAATTGGATAGTCTTCTTCCAAACCATAGGCAGGTGCCGAAAGGTAGGGAATGAAGAAAACCAATTAGCCTAACGAAGGTGTACAGAAGTTATTAAGAAAAGACAAATAAAGGGATTAGTAAGAGGGCAAAGTGAATTGCGACTGCTATTCACGACCAAACCAAGTATTCCTTCGCCAATCCTACATCACCTTTGTATTTCTCCGGAACACTCCGTATCACTACGAAGATCCACAGTTTATTGGATACTCCATCTTATGGTTATATACGAACTCGAAGGGACTTGTTCCAGTTCGGGGATGGATTCTGGTTTAGGAGAAATAGGAATAAGGTTTATTCAGTTGTCTTTTATCTTCACCTTCTCTCAGATTACGAGTACTCCTAAGATTAGGAGAGTACACCCATTATGCTTATTGGATAGTCTTCTTCCAAACCATAGGCTGGTGCCGAACGGTAGGGAAGGAAGAAAACCATTTAGCCTAAGTGGGTGTACAGAAGGTAATGACTAAAGACATATAAAGGGATTTGGAGAGGTGGCGAAGAAATACATGGTTACAGTTGTGAATCTGATAATGGAAGAGGCATTACTAAAAATACCCGGATACCCCTTCGAAATATTTACATGTTTCAGTTTCACTGTGTATTGTTAAAAGAAAACTAATTTCCCAATTAGCCCTTGCTCCAGGGTATATATTTACCAGGTTTGATTCTCACATCTGTATGGTTTTACAGATGATGAGTGGGAGTAAGTTATTAGGAATTGGGTGATCATCCTCATTATATCGGGATTCGTTGTAATTGGTGATATTTGAGGAAATCGCCTGGGTTGTTTGCCGGACGGTAAATATTTGGTTTTGAATATCCGTTGTTATGCACCAATTTCAAATTGATATATCTGTACATTTATTTTTATAAAGTGAGATATAATTTTTTGAAATTATGTCTATGACATTTACCTATATCAGTGGATGGTTAGGTAAGGAGCATTAAACAGCGGTGTAATTCTTCTTAACCATAAGTACAGTTTTCAAACTACGACACACAGCGAATGAGTTATTAGACTTAGGGGACTTATACAGAGTATTGTATTTTGTCCAGTGTCCATGAGGACAGAGGGGTTGGTACTCGTACTATATTCTGTTTACTTGTGACTTCTTTAGTTCTTAGACATGTGTTTCGTAGAAATACAAGGTCTAAGTTTTGAGAAGTTACAGGTATAAGAATAAAGTAGAGAACCAGGCGTTGCAAGTATCAGGATTCTTCAAGGTGATCGAAGATGTAGATACTTGTGTATGGTATTCAGTTGATAGTAATGATTAAGAGAACTTGCTTCTCTTTCAGGTTACTCATAATTGGAAGTACTCCTAAGTTGAGTAATGCTGATCGGCCTCTCTCCATTTAGCTGACATGCACTGGAGACAGCTATATGATTTGAATCTGGTTCCAATTAAATCAGTGCCTCTGTTTCTATATTGGATATAGAATAGTTCATATCTTAACATTGTTAAGGTACGGGGAGTTGTCCAGCTTATGCTTAAAACCAGACTCTGGATAACTCAAGGCACGTTTCTGTAATGGCTGTTTATGGGTTGACCCGGGCTATAATGAGGGTTGACTTTCTACCATCTAGAAGATCAATAGTGATATTGTTCTTGACTCGCCAAAGTTTTAATAAAAATGGATTTTTTCAGAAAACAGTAGTGGGAGTATGGTAGAACTGGAAGTGATTCCAGAACCGCAAACGATTGCTGAAAATTTGATAAGAACCTAAAGATTCAATCTGGATTGACATTCCATTGGCCACTCCACAGATATGGTGGGTAACCTCAGGCACCCGAGAGGTACTCCGGTAGCCTCAAGGACGGTGACAGGGAGGTTCTTGTTTACCCAGACTTACCATTGCTGTTGTTCCATACTGTGAAACCCAGCAGGAGGATGAGTATAGCGTCGTTCTAGACTAGCTTTAGAAGTGTACGTCTATATGATTCTGCCAGAGGGTTGTCGTAGTCAGTGGGAGCAGTGGAAGCATAGTGGACAAGTAGCTTATGTCTATTTATGGACTAAAGCAGATATAGCGGAGATAGATCATCTATTTCTGATATGACAGTCATAGGTTTGACTTCATCAGAATAGGGGATGGATCTGTTAAAAAGATAGTAGGGTGTGATGTCCTGGTACACAGAGTAGGAAGTGAAATTCCTATACTACGGTCGGTTATAATTTGGTTTTCACACAGTGGTTTCTCCACAAAGGACATGGATTTCATATCATACATTCTGGTTACTGGATCTATGGTCTTAGATCTAGATTTGGGTAGTTTCTCAATCATGGTACTTAGACAGCATTCTAAAGGTGCTTTAGAATGGACGACTCCTGGCATGGTGGTGTACTTGCAGGTGATGGAGTCACCCTCTCTAAAGGTGTCTTACAGACTAAAGGGGAGAGGGATGTGCATGATTGGCAGATCACTTGCTTAGGCAATTGAGTCAATCATGAGATGTCAAGTACCACACCAGATGTTGTTTTTGCATTAGATGCAATATGTTAATATTGATCCAATCCTGGAGAAACATTCGGAAGCAGTTTTAGAACATAAGTGGATGTTCTAGGGATATGATAACAACAGCCTCTTTCGGGGACGGTTATCATTCCAGGCTTTCAAGGTGACCTGGATGACAGAGTGGCTGTCAGAGTTATAGTTTTCCCTCTGACGAGGGGCAGTATTTTGGACAGGTGGTCCAAGAGGATACTGAGGGAGGTGTGGCGCAGGATACTGATTAATTTCAATTGACGATACAGTCTAAGAAGTTTGGATTTGGAGTTCATTTATGAACTAGGTCCCATCAGATATCCAAACATATTCTAAGACAGGTATTGCTCATTTCGGGAGATGGCTTTCTCCGTGAACTTGAGATAAAGAGAGACATAGAAAGAAACATCAGGACGGATCCACTCACTAAGGCTATTCCTCGAACGCAATAGTTTCGTAAACGGGCTTTGTGAGACTGATTAGTAGAGGAGTTGGGTGTTCGGTATCATACGAGCTGTGAGTATGCGATATCGCAATAATTAGCCTTGAGTGCAAGTGGGAGATTGTTGGATATAGTGCCCTCAAAGTCAATTATTGGATCACAGGCACGTGATTGCAATGATTGAGGGAGGACCTATACCGGTAGGACAGTCTTACTCAAGATGATAATATGCTATCTGGTTTATCTTTATCATCGTGTACAGCTTTAGGTGACCTTAGAGGTCAGTATTGGATGTTGATAGAGCCCTTAGAATTCTTGCTTGACGGCCAGCAGTATGATGGCGATCATATACGTGGGAGCTGGGGTCTATAAGCACATCCTTAAAAGGTCCCTAGTCATGGGAGTTTCGAGACAGGGTATCGATACTCCGGAGTAGACTAGTGTATACAGTCGAGACCCCGACGAGGGGCGGTGGCCGGTCTCACAAGCCATTGGTGTCAGTTGGTTCACCTAAGATGTATACAGGTGCTCATTGGGTTATGAGTACACCGGAAAGGACTCGCCGGGAACATGCTAGTTGGTATTATACCTAGCGTCAGATAGCAGTTCCCTGGTGATATGTGTACAGGTTAGTTCATTGACCTGAGATCGTCATTTGTTTCGTGTGAGTTCCCACTGTGCTTTGATTACTACCCTACCACGGCTCAAAGGAGTTGTGCAAACAGGTTTTAGTTGGGTACAGTCCCGAGCCACATGGAGGTAGTGAGCGGATCGGTAGGGGTTCGTCTCTCCCGGTATTAGGGGTGAGGTCGCGCTGTGTCTAGGAGAGCCATTACACGAAGTCCTTGGCCAAGGCAGGAGATTTACTGGTAGGTATTCCAGTAGTATCTCAGGGTGTTCTGGGCTACACTCCGACATGACTTGTACCGCTTTTGGGGGTCTGACTTTTACCAACCTCCTAGGCCCTCCATGCGATGCTCATAGACGAACGAACCGCACTGTACGGATATTGTCACTGACAGGCTCAGTAGGGTGTCAGGATGAGTTCGTTCATTGACCGCCCTTTTGGACAGTACTTGGAAGCCCGTTACGTACGGCTAATACCTCTGACGTGCTAGTGGTTAAATCCACAGCCAAAGTATTGACGAGTCTTTGGAGTCCCCCATAGACAGTTTCTCAAGTTTCGGACGAAACGTTGTAGAGGCCGTATGATATATGGCAGGGTTCGATCTTATACGTGCGGTATTGCACGGATCATGATCGGACGGATCATACTAGTGGGCTTTGGTTTAAGCCGGATCCTAGTATTAGATTTGTTGGATTACTTTAGTCTCATCGCATTCGTATTCAGTCGGAATGCGGATGCAGGTATGTATATATAGGTGAGGGGTATCCTTGTGATCCGTCACGAGTTTACTTTAGATGTTGCCGTATCTTTTTATTGTTGCAAACATTTGGATTAATGTTTGTAAATGGAAATTGTGAGCTAAGTATCATCATTTGAAGCATTAATGGTGATACATGCACAAGTGATGACTCATGGTCTCTTTTCTTGTGCATGTGTCACATTATGAGATTGATTTGAGTTATGAATTGATATATATAGAGAGAGGGGCTGCCATGAGAGGCTTGCTAACTCTTGTATTTTGATAATTCACTCTCACTCTCATTATCATTCCATCACAACAAATGAAGAGAGATAGAAAACTTCTTCTTCTTCCTTTTTCTTCTCTAGCTCACAATCTCCATGAATGGCAACATCTCTAACCTCCATCCAAGCCATGGATGCAAGAGACAAAGTGATCACAAACATTCTCTACAACACCTTGGACACGTCGGCTAGCACACTTCGTGCCCGAGTTGCTTCGGATGAAGCGGGAGCCCGTAAAAAGACTCGTAGATATGGTGCCCTTTCCGACGAGGAGATCAAGACCGGAGATGCCGCGAGGAGCTTGGGACGGTGGCCGAAGACCGAAGGACACGGATCGATCGGTATAGCCTCTCTACCCTTTCTCTAGTTAGCTAGTAGTAGTTTAATGGTTCGATCCGGGTTTTAAGCATACGATAGCGCCGGTTTTCAAGTTAAGAAAAATTTTCGTTTCCGCATTTTGGCCTCGGAAAGACGGCCGGGGCGTTACCGTAGACTTTCAAGAGAGAGAAGTAAACACTTTACGTACGCTCTTGCAAGATTAGATTTGGTTATTATTTTATCTAATCAGGATGGCTCCCGCTGTTTCAGTTAAATCTACCTTCCAACCCTAAAAGGTAAGACTAGCCGGGATTAATTACACCCTACAAGTTCGCCAGTCTTTCAGCCAGGCCAGTGTCGGTACTTTGAGGGAGGTTTCCCGTGCTTTCGCATGGACCTAATTAAAATAAAACTCATTTTCCCAGGGGCGTAACCCCGTCAACACCTTTCTAGACACCTACTTGGTCGGCTAATTGTAATGTGTAAAACTCTCTCAGGAGTAACTCTTACTCG
The DNA here is from genome assembly GCA_030015575.1 of Agapanthus africanus. NCBI lineage: Eukaryota > Viridiplantae > Streptophyta > Magnoliopsida > Asparagales > Amaryllidaceae > Agapanthus > Agapanthus africanus. The sequence continues at coordinate 425,478,192 of JASDDO010000019.1, read as the reverse complement.
CAGCGGGAATCGGGATCCAACTATCTCATAGGAGGTATGTAATCTCATTGCAAATTTCAACACTTGAAATTCCCGATAATATTTTGCCCCTAGCGTCCAATGACCTTGACAAAAGCCAACAAACCACAGTCCGCTAGTCAAGTTCAACCCGTCATTTCCTGATTGAATTAAACACACCCGCACGACCCTTGACGAAAGCCAACAAAGTCGCACGACTACCCTAACACAATCGCATCATATGCTTTTGCAGATAAGCATAAATAGCTACCGCACACTACGCCTTGACGAAAGCCAACAAACGTAGCACGAATACTATGAAGTACTTATCTGAAATGACGGAGGGCTACGACAGATTTTAAAGAAAACCTTTTGCGTAATGAACTTGATCTCGTTATAGAATCGAGTGATTTTGAAAAGGAGTGTTTTTGAGGTTTTTATTAGTTTTGCTAAAGAGGTCACTCCCGATGAAGGGATCTCAGCTCTTTCCTTATCGAATAAGGTGCATGATATTTCACAAATACCGCTATGCAAAACAAAAACTATAGAAGCAATCAAAAAGACAAACCGAGTGGGTTGTAACATCTGCTAGTTTCGCTAAAGAGGTACTCCCGGTGAAGGGATCTCGGCTCTTTCCTTATCGAATAAGGTGCTGGATATTCGACAAGGAATACCGCTATGCAAAGCAAGAACTAGAGCTACCAGTTTTTAAACAAGTTTCTGCAACATCTTTAGGTTTCTTTTTCTTTCATTAATCTCATTAATGAAGTCCCATTTATTTATGCTTCCCAAGCATCACAGAAGAAACGAAAGCAACAATATTAATTATATCTCATATATATAATATATAGGCATTCGTCTCAGGCATATAATATGATCACATCACATAATATCAGCAGCAGAAGAATCACATATGAAATATTGGATATACTAGGAATTCTGTATTTTAAGTTAAGCCAGTATAAAACACGAATTCCACGGTCGCGATGAATAGCCAAACCCACATCTCTAGACCCCTACGAGAGCGACAAGCAACCCTACCAATTCTAGAGTTAGGAGACCCGGTCTCGACTCCTCAAGATGGTCTCCTACTGTACCTTAGAACCCGGTTACTTGTGATCCCCGTCTTGGGTCTATCCTAATGCGGAAAAGTAAATAATATACAATGGTGACATCATCCTCAACCCGGAAGTGCCCCAATAAAAGAATATTACACACAATGAATTTTACATGAATGAAAATGAAAAACTCTCATCTCACATAAAAAAAACCCGCTATTCAAAACACGACGATCCAATATAACATATCACAGCAACATATAACATCACATATCATCAACATAAGTAAATATGCGTATCCTAGTTGTCGTTGACATATAGCACCGAAGCCGGCGATACACCACATATTACACTTACGGTCGCAGAAAAGAAAGTGAAAAACTACAACATTTGGAATCCACAATCACTTTAAACATCTTAAATCCGAAATATCACATACTTCGCATTTCATGCCTAACTATATGAATTCCACATATTTTATCACATTCCAGATAAATAGACAATGTTAAACTTTCCGATCGAATAAACAAACACCCAAGATTTCCCAAATAGCTCAACACTTGAGCGGAGTTCAAAAAGTCCCAGAACATGTCACAGCCGCTATGAACCAGCCGTAGAAGGGTCAAACCAACACCTCACATGTGGCAATGCTAAACTACCACAAACTATATGATTCGGTGGCGGTTTTGACAGTCACATAATCGAGTTAAGGTTACGTTCTTCTAGAGGGTCTACAGATTCGCTTGCATGATTTTCTGAAAATTTTAAACTCGGGAAAAATCCAACACTTGAAAGTTTTCCGATAGGGGAAAAAGTGAGTTATTGATATCCGTTCGAATCTTTTAACACGTTCTAAATTACCCGGAAAAAACTTAAACGAAGTTAAACTTTCCGATCGAATCAATGAGTTCCCAATATTTCCCAGAAAGCTTAACACTTGAGTAGAATTAAAAATTCCCAGATGCATGAAAAAATACCCAAGAACAAACCCCTGAAGTATTAGCCCCTAACTCCCAAAGTTGGCCGCGGAACCGCCGCCAAACACATGCTTTGGCCGCGGTTCCATGGTTTCTTGAGTGAGTTATGGCTTCGTACTTCACAGTAATCCTTAGAATTCTCTTCATGATTTTCTGAGTATTTTTAATATGAAAAATTTAAACTTTTGAATTTTTTTCCAGAAAGTGGGATTTTACGGGGTTTCGGAATTTGATCGGACTTTAAACTTCACCTACACGACGCCTAATGCTCTAGCTTGGCTCTGATAGCACTGTAGGGTTATCTTAGCACCTTGTGAAGGTTTTGGCAAGCATCAATCATGCTACTTTAAAAATTTTGGGGTGCTAAACCAACCCGCCAAGTAATCTTAACTAGAGACTTAGAGTTAAACATGATATGTAAATACTTTACATCTAAGTGAACAAGGAATACAACCTTTGTAGACCGGTCCTTCACTTCAATAGCTCCATGTAGAAGTCTCTTCACCGCAATCATGAACATCCGGACTCTAGAGAGGCTCCCATGAAGAAACGAACAAGCTTGCTTCAAAGTCTTCGAGGTCGAAGATGATCTACGTCGAGGAGACACAAGCTCATGCTATCTCTTCACTAATTGTGTAGATTAGTGAAGCAAACATCCTAAACTAAATGGCTAATAGTAGAGGATGATGAAGTAGGAATCTTGCTCACTTTGGATTTGGTTTTCTCACAATCTTTTATCACTTTGTCAAAAACTAGAAAGCTTAAAAATGAGGAAGAAGAAGATGACACTCAAGTAATGAAAGAATGAATCCCTTAAGGTTAAAATGCAACCATGGGTGAGTATATCATATATTTAACCTTTGTAGAGAGTTAACCATTGTGTATGGTTAATGGTTGAGTTGATAAATATCTTAAGGAAAACAAAAGAGTGGACTAAGTCAATGGTTATCTTAAAACTTCTCCAAGCTTCCAACCATCAAAATATCTCCACTAATTTGTAATTACTTAAGAATAAATATTAACCCTAACATGGTGTAAGTCTCATAAATACATGTTGCATGTATAACCTAGCATGACACAACAATATATATCACATATATTTTTGTGCAAAAGGAATACAATTAATATATATCACATATATATCAATGTATCAAAAAGTGAGAATAGAAATCTTAAGTGAGTAATATTAGTTAATGTAATTTAATATATCAAATATATAATTATACATTAAACTATTAAATCAACTCTTGATTTAATAATCCGGCTATATGACATATAACCGACTAATATCAAATGAATCAACTTATCGAATCAACACTTGATCCGATAACCCGGCTATATCACATATACCCGACCGATATCACATATCGCGAGAATAGAATACGGTATCACATACTCGTATCAATCTCGGTCCCGCACATATCACATATGTGCTCCTACTCCGTTTCGCATGAACCGGGAAACCTCTGTGTAGGACTCTAAAGACTCGTCAATATGCCGGCAGTAGGTGATGATCATATCAAACACCCACAAGCCGCAAGCGGTCTGATAAACGTAACGGCCACCCAGGTATTGAGCGATCAGAAGATCAATAAGCAAGCCTGCTATAACTCCTGCGAATTCAATCAGTAACACTACCGTATAGCCCGTTCTCTTCATCTGATATGTCGCATATCACAGCCTGGGAGTGGTATAAGGTCAGACCCCAATAGCCTGATAAGTCATGCCGATGCAAGGTCCATAATAGTTCGAGAATCTACTGATAACATTTACCGGTAAATCTCAGCAACCCTGGCCAGGAATTTCCTATTATGGCCAATCGAGCATAGCGCAACATCAACTACCTATACCGGGAGAGACGAAACCCCTCCTATCGCTCATTGCCTACATGTGACTCAGGACTGTACCCAAAAGCCACCATTTTTCACGATCTCTTGACCGTGGTATGGTGGAAATCAAAGCACAGTGGGAATCACACAAGACTTTATGACGATCTCGGGTCTACAGACTAACCTGTACCAGTGTCACCAGAGAACTGCTATCCGACGATAGGTATAATACCATCTAGGAGTTCTCGGCGAGTCCTTCCAGTGTACCCAGTCACTGACTTGGCCCGGGCCTAAGTGAAAGTCACTGAGCACCCGTATATCTTCTCTGATGTCAAACACCAATGGATATGGGATCATCTATTGCCCATCATATGGGTCAAGAAAAGCATATGCTAGTCTACTCTGGAGTATCGATGCCCTGTCTCGATACTCCCACGACTAGGAACATTTGAAGGATGTACTTATCGACTACCCAGTCCCCACTAGTATGATCTACATCATAGTTCTGGTAGTCAAGTACTCATCCTAAGGGCTTTATCAACATGTGATCACAAAACAGTATTTGTTTACATGTTAAGATAAAGTGCAACCAGATAGCATACTATCATGTCGAGCAAAAAAGTCCTTCCTATATATGTCCAAGCATCCACTACAATATATATCGTATGTACAGTAATGGCCTCTAGGGCATACATATAACTAACAATACATACACTTATGCATGCATCATAAAGAAATAGGTTTTAATAAATGAGCTAATGGATTTAATATTAAATCAACACTTGATTTAATAACCCGGACATATCACATACGACCCGTCCAATAGTAAACGCCCGATTAAAATACGATATCTAATACACGCATTTAATCGAGCTCCCGCGCATATCCCATATGCACCCCACATCGTTTCGCCTGAGCTAGGAGACCCCTTTGTGGGACTTTAAGACTCGTCAATACGCTAGCAGTAGGCAGTGATCACATCACATGCCCATAAACCGTCAGTGGCACAAGCTGTACGTAACGACTCCCTGGTATTAAGCGATCAGAAGAAACACAAGCGAACCTGCTAAAACTCCCGTCGAGCCAACAGGCAACACTTACCGTACAGTCCGGTCTCTTCGTCAAATGTGTTGCATATCAAGTCTAGGGATGGTATTGTCAACCCCATTAACCCAGTAAGTCATGCCGGTACATGGCTCATAACAGATCGAGAAACTACTAATAACACTTATCAGTAAATCTCAGCAGCCCTGGCCAGAGACTTCCTGTTATGGCCAATCGTACATAGCGCAACATCAACCCCCAATACCGGGAGAGACGAAACCCCTCCTATCGCTCATTGCCTCTATGTGCCTCGGGAATGTACCTAAAATCCACCTGTTTGCATGACTCAGTAGAGCCGTAGTAGGGTGGAGATCAAAGTACAGTGGGAGGACACATAAGACTTTATGACGATCTCGGGTCTATAGACTAACCTGTACCAGTGTCGCCTGAGAACTGCTATCCGATGATAGATATAATACCTCATAAGAGTTCTCGGCGAGTCCGTTCAGTGTACCCAGTCTCACTGAGCACCCGTATACGGTCTTTGGTGTCACCACAACAATGGATATGGGATCATCCATCGCCCATCATATGGGACAAGTAACGTATATGCTATTCTACTTTGGTAATATCGATGCCCTGTCTCGATACACCCACGACTAGGAACATTTTAAGGATATACTCATAAACTACATATGTCCCACTAGTATGATCCACGTCATAATCTTAGTAATCAAGCAAATATCCTAAGGGCTTTATCAACATGTACCAAATGAGTGAAAGCATGATCAAATGAACATGTCAAGATAAAGTACAACCAGATAGCATACCATCATGTCGAGCAAGAATGTCCCCTGAACACACACACACACGCATACCGGTACATACACTATCATATAATGGCCTCTAGGGTATACATATATCCAACAACTATCACATAGAAGGTATGCAATCTTATTGCAAATTTCAACTCTTGAAATTCCCGATAAAGGTTTTTACCCCTAGTACTTATGACCTTAACTATGGTCAACATATCATAAGTGAACTTCAACATGCTTCCGTTGAAATGGCGTGAATTCCCGAAGAAACGGCGTGTTGAGTTTTGGGATGCATAGTTCCAAAATTGTAGGTCCTTTTGAGATCCTTTACCAAGTTAGTTCCATTTCCTATCGTTGGCACTTCCGCCCAGATTTTTTAGTATTCACCCTGCATTCCTTGTGTCGATACTTCGCAAATACCTTCATGACCTTTCTCACAAGATTCAGCACCAGACCATTCGATTGGGACGCGCTTTTTCGTTCACCAGCAGCCGATAGTGATAGTGGATCGGCAGGTGGAGAAACTTCGGTCAAGGGTCTTGCCATTTGTGGAGGTTTTCTTTGGCATAGCCGTCTAGTGAGGAGATCACTTGGGAGGCTACGAGCGAGATGTGGGTGATTTGCACTCATCTTTTTGAAGGTATGCATAGTAAGAAGTTTAAATTCGGGGACCGAATTTCTTTAAGGGAGAAAGATTGTAACGTTTTAGAAATCGTTATGCGAATTTTCCGTTTTTAGGGTAAAATATTCGGTGTTTTCCGTAAAAATCCGGAATGTGATCAAATTTCTGTATAGACTTACTGCACCTAGTTTAACTAAAAAATTGCTAGTTTGCGGTTTTTAGTTATCACTTGAAAATTTTAGTGCACTTTAATATTTTTCCTTAATTAAAATATTATTATAAGTTATTAATTATGCACTTATTTAGTGGGAATTACAATTTTGGTTTGGGTTAATTATTTCTAAAGTGAACCTATGCTAATTTAATCACTAGATTAAGCTTAAATCCTTCTCCCCAAAACATCTAGATATTGTGAATTAAAAGAGAATTTTATGAAAAGAAAAGAGGGGGCATAAGATATTTATTGCATTAATGAGCTTTAATTGTTTTTTTGCACTAGATTTTTCCGCACAATTCCTAACCTCCTCATCTTTTCTTCCTTGGCCGAGCACCCCCTCCCCTTATTGCCCTTCATCTCTCTTCACCCCATTTTCACTTTTCCAAGTCCAAATAAATCATCAAAAATTCTCAAATAATCCCACAAACTCAAATATAAATCAATACCCATCATTCTTCAACACTAATCTAGCTTGGATCTTCATGAAAAATATCATTTTGGAGGCTAAAATTTGGAGTTTAGTTGCTAATTTGTGATCTAGTGGAGGTATAAAATCCTAACCCTAAACTCTATTTGTTGTTTTAATACATTAAGCTAGCATATAAGATGCTTAATTAAAGCTTTTAATTGCATATTTAGAAATTCAAGATATGGTTTTTGAAGATCAAGTGAGGGTTTTGATTAGTTATAATGATTAAGTGTGTTGTTTAGACTAGGAAAACATAACCTAGTTGTGAGAATGTTAATTGTTATTTTTTTCCTAATCGTCTAATTAGCTTAATTACAAACTAAACTTTTACTAAATCACTTTTGGGTGAGATTAAAATTGTAGTAATGGTTTGTGTGGTTTAATCAAGCTATTATGAGATGATTGTGATTACTAGTTTTGGTTAAATTTGTAGATTTGGGCTAAAATGATAAAAAAAAGTTGCTTATTAGATTTTCGGATAATTTAGGCATGGGTTTCTTTTGACGTTGCGACGTTATATATATTAGATTCCATGATATATATTGTGTTGTGAATGCGAGATCGGTACGATCGAGGTCTAGGCTTGGTGGTTGTGTCATCCTAGCTAGGGTTATGCCGATATCGTGCGCGTTTTGTGCACTGAGTGCACAGTGTGTTTATCTTGTGGACGTTATCCTTGCATTTAGTTGTCTTTGTATTGGCGCAGGATATTTAACCTTATGTGTTGTGTTTGTGAAATTTAGGATCGCGAGCAGGGACTTCGGACGTTGCTAAGAAAGGGAAGCATGTGGTCGGATTTACTTAGCTCGAGGTCACCGGTGAGTATATTTAACATCTACAGGGGATTCGCCCGCATGGAGTTATGCGTCAGGGCTAAATATGATATGATATTAGCCTCATGTTTATATTGCACATATAGGCATAAAACTTCATTGCATATTATCATTTGTTGTGCTGGGACTTGTACCCATTGGACACTGCACTTTTATTGACGGTTCATGTTGCACGAGCACAAATTGTATGCTACACCCACACCGTCGATAACTGCCATGACACACACCACACCTATACATACGTGATATTGTATTGGTTAGGGACATTGAGACATGATCCTTATTTCCATTGTGTATATGGAATATAGCATACCTGTATACCTATATGCTTACGCATATACCTGGAGGGTATTGCATCATTATTGACATGTACATACATATACCTTGCTATGCTATAGCTACATCTATACCTGGAGGGTATTGCATCATTATTGACATGTATATACACATACTTGGACATAGCTACACCTATACCTAGAGGGTATTACATCATTATTGACAGGTATATACCCATATGAGATATAGCTACATGTACATCATGCATACATACATACATGTACACCCACTTACCCTGCTAGGGTTACATTTACCTATGTGGTATTGTATTGTCATTGACATGGGGTCATTGATTCTTATGCGATTACCTGCATATGATGTTGCATTTGATTTCGGAGAAATTAGGAACCGCATGATGATCAGTCGAAAATACTGCATTTCTAACACGGCAATTTCCCTACCTTTTGCATTCATGTATAGGTATCCGGTATTCATATCGCACATATTAGCAAAACACATGTAAAATACTGGATTACTTGTACTGTATACTAAAACCAGCACTTTAAGGGAAATTGACTGTGTTTCATGGCATCGCATCATCCTTGTATTGCGCAACTCTTGTCTCGGTGAAATTGTGCAGAAAATTCCAGAAGCAGGGCCTAAATTGGGAAAAGAACAGATAAAAGACACGCCAATACAAAGGCTAAAGATCTGGTAGCAATACAGAAGGCCTAAGAGAAATTAAAATATCAAAATAAGGCCTATTTGACAGCCCAAGACCACACCAGAAAAATCAAGCCCTAAGGCCTCTAAAGCGACGCGGTTCCGCGGCGGGAGCCTGCTTGCGCCGCGGAACCGCGGCGCTTTGATGACATCTTCGGCTCCAATTTTCTCCACATGTCTAAAATAACGGCCAAAGCTTCCAGAATACTGTAGAAACTCCACGTGGCACATCTAGAAGGCTCGGCTTAACAAACTCTTGGAGGGAAATTCAAATTTTGGGCTTAACTAACTCTTGGAGGGAAATTTAAATCTTTTGGTTAACTAACTTGTGGAGGGAATTCAAATTTCAATTCTAGATCTAGAGGTCTATTAAAAGGAGCCTAGATCTAGGGTGCAAATTGTTCAAGAATCATCACCATCTTCAACCCACAAGTTTAGTGACAAAAACTTGTGCCTCAAATTCAACCCCAATTCAAAATCAAGATCAAGATCCCGAGAGCAATTCAAGCAAGAGTGTGTTCAACCTTTAGAAGCGACGCCTGATTCCAACGGAGCAAGAGATCCACGCCGATCCGCGACTCAAGGAGCCGAGCGAAGCCGAAATCGACGATCTAGTTCCTTCCTTTTGTAAATTCAAGAGAGTTGTAACGAAATTTGTCGATAAATAAAGGTGAATTTTCCATAATCTTGCTTATCTTTTAATTCAAGCATAATGATTAGATCTCAATTTATGATTGTGTTTGTGATCATGATGTTTGAGTAATCTCCGCTCGTGTAGGAGTTGTGACGATCTTTAGATGATGATGATTTAGATATTTTTACAATTCTTAAATCCTATAATATTTGGAAATTCTAGTGAATCAAATGATTAATAACCTAGTTTCGAGATGATGCTTTCTTGATTGTGTTCACTCGAAACTAGGGAACAACTATTGACCATTTGATTAACTAGAAGCTAGAATTTGAATGCGATCCATCGAAAGGACAAAGGATGAGTTGCAAAACCCCTAATTCCCTCGCAAGATCCTTAAACCTCGATGAATTTGCATCGATCTAGTATCAATTCATTAATGGATAAGAATTAGTAATTTTTAGATCTCATCACATCTATAGATTCGATCTACTCCTACGAGCCATACTTCTAATCTTGATTGTTGGTTGGAAATTATCACACATCTCAATTCTTGTTTTTAATGTTTCTTTTAGATTTAGATTTTTCTTATTTCTTGATCTTCAAATGCAAATCATGAATTGTTTTCTTTTCTTTGCCTTAAATTTTCAACTCATCTAATTCGGAAATTGAACGGATTACACTTTCCCTGTGGACGATCCACACTTACTAACGCGCTACATCCGACACCGTTATTGATTGCGGTCAAAATATTTTTGGTTGTGATTTCTACACAATTTTCAAATACTACACATCAAGAATATCATCATCAATCACATGATATATTTAATAACTTGTTGCAGTTAAATAGCGATTTTTCCTTTATATACTCATATTACTGTTTCATGTTGCATATATTATATTTCATGGATTTCGCATTGATATATGGATTTCATATGATGTTTTCTGGATGTTTTACTCCTGGGTATATATATCAGTGGTATGGGACGCTGATATATATATACATGTATATATATCAGTGGTATGGGACGCTGTTATATATGTACACCTATATATTATATATATCATCATAATGATCTATGCAAGTATTTTTATTCCTTACTTGATATTTGGATGTATCCACTCTGAGATTTGTTTTAAACCGATACGTGGATCATAAGTGTCGGTGTTTGACACTTAGGATTCGAGGAACGTATAAACCGATACGTGGATCACAAGTGTCGGTGTTTGACACTTAGGATTCGAGGAACGTATGTGATTTATGGATATTGATTAGGGGCCGATCCAGACTGACGGAGCCCGAGATACTGATCAGGGGACGATCCGGACTGACGGAGCCCGAGGGCCGATTCGGACTGACGAAGCCCTATATATATATCATCTGGGCCGATCCGGACTGATGGAGCCCAGGGGCCGATCCGAACTGACGGAGCCCGAGGGCCGATTCGGACTGACGGAGCCCTATATATATATTATCTGGGCCGATCCGGACTGACGGAGCCCAGGGGCCGATCCGGACTGACGAAGCCCTATATATAAATATATATATATGAGTATTTATGTGTCGATCCTGGACACTAGTTTTCATGATGTTTTCGGGTGTCGATGTTTGACACTCAGGTTCCATGATTTTGATGTGTCATTGAGGGACACACACACACATATATATACACACAGGTATAGTTTTCATGATGTTTTCGGGTGTCGATGTTTGACACTCAGGTTCCATGAGACTTACAGGTTACGAGGGCAGATCTGAGGGCTGATTTGAGGAATTTAGGATTTAGATTGTCTTGATGGACACTGGTCCTGCCACGATGAGGATTCTTTGATGATGACATGTTTTATCCCATATTCTGCATTTATTTGATATGCATTGCTTCATGTATTAGTAGTACCTGATAGAGTACCTTTCACGACTGTTGCATATACATATTGCTGTTTATTGCTATCAGCTTGCATGTGTCAGATTACCGCAGTACGTGCATACCTGCGATTACCTGCATATGTTATTTACTATTCACGAGTTTGCAACTCACCCCCGTTGTGCTACAGGGTTGTACAGATTGTCCCTCAGAGCAGTCAGCGGCAGGACTTTCATCACATCGTATCATCTTTTGCTGCGGATACCGCTACGGCTGACTATGTGCAGTTTATCTATAGGTGGGTTTCGCGGTTATCCGATGATGCTCATTTGTATATTCATTGTATCCGGTACTCTTTATCTACCATCTTCATGTATTGACTTAGAGACGAGTTGTGAGGACGATATTGTATTTTATTTGATGACTCTGGAGGTATTTTATGCAGTTTTAATTATATCGTCTTTTTCTTCGCTACGGCGTCGTATATCTGTTGTGGTGGTTGTTTTCTGCTTTTGGGCATGGATTTGCTCCCGTTTGGGGATGCTTTTATTTATATTTATGTTGTACCCTTTTTGGTGGCTTGTTTTACAAAGGAGGCGCTGCCAAATTTTAAAGAAAGTAAATTTGGACTTTAAAGAATTTGTACTTGAGATTTCAAAAGTTTTAATAATGTTCTTATCACTTACTACTTTTGATAGTTTAGATTTCTGGATTTTCGGCATAAATTGCGTTACGCTTGAAGACGTTACGTAGTTTAAGTACCGTCACGTGCCAATTTCGGGCCGTGACAAAGTTGTTATTAAAGCGCTAGGTTTTACCTTTCGGAGTGTAGAATGACCTTGGTATTATAGAGTAGGTAGCTTAAGCAGGGTGACGTAGCGTGTGTATGTCCACGGCATACTTACGACATGGTACTCCACCAAAGTGACCTAAGTACTTATTGCTTGAAATTCCTTCCATGATGATACATATCCTTGTGATTCGATTTCCGTGTTCATATCGAATCCTATTTCCATTTCTAGCCTTTATGCCGCCGATGACTATGAGGGCTTAGATAGTGGCAGCGAGAGCCGAGGTCAGAGTTGACTCGTTTGGGACGAGGACTGACCAGGACGGTACGCTCGCTGTACAGGAGCAGATTGATCCTCCTTCGATAGATCGTATCGCTAGGCTTGAGGCAGATATGCACGACTTGCGCCAGATGATTAGGTCGTTGGTTGAGGCCAGTCGAGCGCAGCGACAGGAGGTTGCCACCCCTGTTACCCAGTTATTCCTCGCTATCAGCACACAGCATTGTGTTACGTATACAGCAGCAGTGGACACAGTCCTATTAGATGAGGAGCGTCTTCCCGAGACTTTGGGAGTTTCAGGACCGATGAGGTCTCGTACAAGTGTATCAGCTCAGAGACAGAGGCTTAGTCGCTGCGACAGATTTTGTTTACGTCATGGGAGTAGCAGAGGTTTGGGACGAAGATAGTTGTTTAGCTCTTACCCCTAGAAGGGCCAGCAGCCATTGTATGGATGTTTCCGGTGCGGGAGTTTCCATCACCTCGTCAAAGATTGTACCTTGGTACGCCAGAGGAGGAGGACAGCCAGTTGCGGATAGAGGCTTAGCACGAGCGTTTGTCTACACACTTTGTGCCGAGGTTGGGCCGAGAGTCGTGAATACTAGATCAGCCGTTGTTGTGTTTACTTCTGTTAGAGATCCTTTTGTTGCGCGACACGTGTTTTGGTCATGTGCCAATTAGGTAGGAGATAGAGATTCGTCCATCGATTCAATCCTTCTTGAGATGTTGGACTTTAACGTTCTCCTGGGCACGGACTGGTTAGCTACGTGCTATGCGTCTGTGGACTACTATGAGAAACAGTCAGGTTTTGTTTTCCGGCGAGTCAGTTCTTATTGTGCAGGGGGACTGTGGTGCCGCCCCTCACTACTTGATTTCAGCCTTTTCCGCTAGTCGGCTTTTGAGGAGAGGATGTCGAGGATTCTTGGCTTTTATTCGTGATACCAGAGCCACAGTGGATTCGTTAGACCGGGTTCCTATCGTGCGAGAGTTTTCCGATGTTGTTCCAGATGAGCCGGCGGAGCTTAGGGAGCTTAAGGATCTGCTGCAGAGTTGCTAGATAAGAGGACTTGTGCGTCCGAGTGTTTCGCTTTTGGGAGCTCCTATTCTGTTCATCAAGGAGAAGGATGGCAGTTTGAGGTTGTGTATCGATTTTCGTCAATTGAACCGAGTTACGGTGCGGATTAGGCATCATTTACCTCGCATTGACGATTTCTTTGATCAGCTCCAGGGTGCGAGACATTTTACCAAGTTTGTTTTGGGATCAGGTCATCATTAGTTGCGGGTTCAGAGTGATGACATTTCGAAGACTGCTTTTGTGAGCGCTACGGGCTTTATGAGTTTTTGGTGGTGTCGTTGGACTCACCAGTGCCCTAGAAGCATTCGTGATGTGATGAACCGGATTCTTCAGGCCGTTCCTCGACTAGTGGATTGTTGTGTTATAGATGACATTCTGGTCTTTTCCAAGAGACGTGAGGAACATGAGCAACACTTGAGGATTTCTTTGCAGACATTGGGAGAGCGCTAACTGTTTGCTAAATTCTTGAAGTGTTCCTTCATGCTTGATAGTGTTGGCTTCCTAGGTCAGGTGGTTACGGGAGACGGTATTCGTATGGACCCGAGGGAGATCGAGACCGTACAGCTTTGGCCCAGGCTTGTATTAAGGACAGAGGTCCGCAGATTTTTAGGCTTAGCCGGTTTTTACCGCCGTTTCGTGCAGGATTTCTTGAGTATCACTGCACCGTGGACCGTACGGACAAGGAAGGGGGTTCCTTTTTTGGACTGTGGCATGCGAGCTGAGTTTTCAGCAGTAGGAGACTCGGATGACGATTGCACCAGTTCTTTCTTTGCATTCTGGATCGGGCGACCTTGTCGTTTATTGTGATATTTCGCGAGTGGGGATTGATTGTGTACTGATGTAGCATGATAGAGTTATCGCTTATGCTTCCCGACAGTTGGAGGAAGTACGAGTAGAATTATCCCACTCATGATCTGGAGATGGCCGCGGTGGTCTTGCGCTAGAGATTTTGGGACACTACTTGTACGGAGAGTCCTGTCAGATTTTCACGGACCGCTAGAGCTTAGTGTACATCTTCCTGCAGCAGGTTTTGATTGTTGAGACAGCGCCGTTGGGTGGAGCTTGTGAAGGATTGTGATTGTGAGATCCTTTATATCCCGTGGCAAGGCGATTGTGGTAGCTAATGCTTTGAGTCATAGGCCCGGGGGTTAGCTTGTCCCAGATGAGCGCAGTTCAGAGACAGTCTTCTGCAGATTTACAGTTCTTGTGCGACAGATGAGTATAGTTTAAGTTTGCCTCTACTGAGGGGACAGCATGCTCATGTCCGCGCCCGTCCACTTTTACTTAATCGTTTTCGTGAGGCACAGCCCGCCGATGCTCGTTTGCCGGAGATTCTTAAGCATGTTCGGCTGGGTAAAGATTCGGAGTTTTTGATTTATGACTAGGGTGTGCTACGTTTAGGGACGCGTTTGTGTGTACCTGATACTGATAGGTAAAGACGCGAGGTCCTAGAGCAGGCACATCAGTCAGCTTTTTGTGTTCATCCAAGTTCCACCAAGATATAACGTGACTTGAGAGTTAGTTACGGATGGGCAGGGATGAAGAGTGAAGTTTCGGATTTCGTTTTGAAGTGCTTGGCTTGTTAGAGAGCTATGGTTGAGCATTTGAGGCCGGCTGGAGAGTTGCAACATTTTTACCGTTCCAGAGTGGGAATGGGAGCAGATCTCCATGAATTTCATTGTGATGTCTACCCAGGTCTAGACAGGGTGTGATTCTATATGGGTGTTTGTTGTCCGGTTATGCTTGGTTTGCTCGTTGTTCTTCGGTATGTTTGTGCGTTTGCACGGAGTTCCTTCATGCGTTGTATCCAATTGAGGCATTCAGTTCGCTAGCCGTCTTAGGCAGAAGCTTTGGAAGCTTTGGGTATTGTTTGAGCTTTAGCTCCGCTTCCCATCCGTAGAACGATGGTTAGTTAGAGCGGACTATACAGACTCTGGAGGATATGCTTGTGCGTTTGTACTATTTGTTTGTTGGCAGTTGGGATCGTCACTTGCCATTGATAGGGTTCTCCTACGATAACTGTTATCAGGAGATGTTTCAGATGGCAACTTTTAGGCCTTGTTTGGTAAGTTGTGTCGATCGCCAATCTGTTTTACTGACTCCGCGTGAGTAGGATTTTGGACCCCAGCTAGTCATGAGACTACGGAGAAGATCCAGTTGATTCAGGTCAGGATGAGAGCAGCCCAGTGCAGACAGAAATCTTATGCCGACCATCGTTGTCGCAGACTTTAGTTTGCAGTGGGAGATCATGTATTCCTACGGATTTTTTCGATGAAATGGCGTGTTGAGTTTTGGGAAGCATAGTCCCAAAATTGTAGATCCTTTTGAGATCCTTTAGCGAGTTAGTTCCTTTGCCTATCGTTGGCACTTCTGCCCAGATTTTTGAGTATTCACCCCGTATTTCTTATGTCGATACTTCGCAAATACCTTTATGACCTTTCTCACATGATTCAGCACCAGACCATTCGATTGGGACGCGATTTTTCATTCACTAGCAGCCGATAGTGATAGTGGATCGGCAGGTGGAGAAATTTCAGTCAAGGATCTTGCCATCTGTGGAGGTTTTCTTTGGCATAGCCATCTGGTGAGGAGATCACTTGGGAGGATACGAACGAGATGTGGGTGATTTGCACTCATCTTTTTGAATGTATGCATAGTAAGAATTTTAAATTCGGGGACCGAATTTCTTTAAGGGAGGAAGATTGTAACGTTTTAGAAATCGTTATGTGAATTTTCCGTTTTTAGGGTAAAATAGTCTGTGTTTTCCGTAAAAACCCGGAATATGATCAAATTTCTGTATAGACTTAACTGCATCTAGTTTAACTAGAAAATTGCTAGTTTGCGGTTTTTAGTTATCACTTGAAAATTTTAGTGCACTTTAATATTTTTCCTTAATTAAAATATTATTATAAGTTGTTAATTATGCACTTAATTAGTGGTAATTGAATTTTGGTTTGGGTTAATTATTTCTAAAGTGAACCTGTGCTAATTTAATCACTAGATTAAGCTTAAATCCTTCTCTCCAAAATATCTAGATATTTGTGAGTTAAAAAATAATTTTAAATGAAAAGAACAGAGTTGGCATAAGATATTTGTTTCATTAATGAGCTTTAATTATTGTTTTGCACTAGATTTTTCCACACAATTCCTAACCTCCTCATCTTTTCTTCCTTGGCCGAGCACCTTCTCCCCTTGCTGCCCTTCATCTCTCTTCACCCCATTTTCACTTTTCCAAGTCCAAATAAATCATCAAAAATGCTCAAATAATCCCACAAACTCAAATATAAATCAATACCCATCATTTTTCAACACTAATCTATCTTGGATCTTCATGAAAGACAACATTTTGGAGGCTAAAATTTGGAGTTTAGTTGCTAATTTGTGATCTAGTGGAGGTATAAAATCTTAACCCTAAACTCTATTTGTTGTTTTAATACATTAAGCTATCATATAAGATGCTTAATTAAAGCTTTTAATTGTATGTTTAGAAATTCAAGATATGGTTTTTGAAGATCAAGTGAGGGTTTTGATTAGTTGTAATGATTAAGTGTGTTGTTTAGACTAGGAAAACATAACCTAGTTGTGAGAATTTTAATTGTTATTTTTTTCCTAATCGTCTAATTAGCTTAATTACAAACTAAACTTTTACTAAATCACTTTTGGGTGAGATTAAAATTATAGTAATGGTTTGTGTGGTTTAATCAAGCTATTATGAGATGATTGTGATTACTAGTTTTAATTAAACTTGTAGATTTGGGCTAAAATGATAAAAAAAAGTTGCTTACTAGATTTTCGGATAATTTAAGCATGGGTTTCTTTTGACATTGCAACGTTATATATATTAGATTTCACGATATATATTGTGTTGTGAATGCGCGATCGGTACGATCGGGGTCTAGGCTTGGTGGTTGTGTCATCCTACCAAGGGTTATGCCGATATCGTGCGCGTTTTGTACACTGAGTGCACAGTGTGTTTATCTTGTGGACGTTATCCTTGCGTTTAGTTGTCTTTGTATCGACGCAGGATATTTAACCTTATGTGTTGTGTTTATGAAATTTAGGATCGCGAGCAGGGACTTCGGACGCTGCAAAGAAAGGGAAGCATTTGGTCGGATTTACTTAGCTCGAGGTCATCAGTGAGTGGATTTAACATCTACAGGGGAATCGCCCGCATGGCGTTTTGCGTCAGGGCTAGATATGATATGATATTAGCCGCATGTTTATATTGCACATATAGGCATAAAACTTCATTGCATATTATCACTTGTTGTGCTGGGACTTGTACGCATTGGACACTGCACTTTTATTGACGGTTCATGTTGCACGAGCATAAATTGTATGCTACACCCACACCGTCATTAACTGCCATGACACGCACCACACCTATACATACGTGATATTGTATTGGTTAGGGACATTGAGACATGATCCTTATTTCCATTTTGCATATGAGATATAGCATACCTGTATACCTACATGCTTACGCATATACTTGGAGGGTATTGCATCATTATTGACATGTACACACATATACCTTGCTATGCTACAATTACATCTATACCTGGAGGGTATTGCATCATTATTGACATGTATATACACATACCTGGACATAGCTACACCTATACCTAGAGGGTATTACATCATTATTGACAGGTATATACATATATGAGATATAGCTACATGTACATCATGCATACATACATACATACATGTACACCCACTTACCTTGCTAGGGTTACATATACTTATGTGGTATTGTATTGTCATTGACATGGGGTCATTGATTCTTATGCGATTACCTGCATATGATGTTGCATTTGATTTCGGAGAAATTAGGAACCGCATGATATATTTAATAACTTGTTGCAGTTAAATAGCGGTTTTTACTTTATATACTCATATTACTATTTCATGTTGAATATATTATATTTCATGGATTTCGCATTGATATATGGATTTCATATGATGTTTTCTGGATGTTTTACTCCTGGGTATATATATCGGTGGTATGGGACGCTGATATATATACATGTATATATATATATCAGTGGTATGGGACGCTGTTATATATGTACACCTATATATTATATATATATCATCATAATGATCTATCCAAGTATTTGTATTCCTTACTTGATATTTGGATGTATCCACTCTGAGATTTGTTTTAAACTGATACGTGGATCACAAGTGTCGGTGTTTGACACTTAGGATTCGAGGAACATATAAACCGATACGTGGATCACAAGTGTCGGTGTTTAACACTTAAGATTCTAGGAACGTATATGATTTATGGATATTGATCAGGGGCCGATCCGGGCTGACGGAGCCCGAGATACTGATCAGGGGCCGATTCGGACTGACGGAGCCCTCTCTCTATATATATATCATCTGGGCCGATCCGGACTGACGGAGCTCAGGGGCCGATCCGGATTGACGGAGCCCTATATATATATGAGTATTTAGGTGTCGATGCTGGACACTAGTTTTTGTAACACCCTAGTTCATTTATACCAGTTCTAGTTCATATATTTCTTTATTTATGGTATTTTCTTGATTTATTGTGTTTTGGGCGCGAAAAGTGTATTCGACATTTGTATTTGCATCCGACCCGACCCACTTGCTTGAAACTTGTCTTGATTCATGTTTATGATTTACCCTGACTTGTTACGTAGACTCGTACACTTTCATTTTAATTTATACACTGCATACTGGTATTTTATCTGGCATTTGCATTTTTAAATATAACATTTAAAGTCACTTAAAATATTTTAAAAATACATTGCATGGCCTGCATGATACCCTTAACCCCGTGGTAGCATCCGCGCATCTTGTTCTCGTCCTGTTCAGTGCAACGGACTTGTTTGGATGGCTACGCGCACGTACGTGCATTCGTTCTTAGGGGTATGCATTTTCGTTACCCGGATATCCTGTTTGATGTTGGTCGACACGTATGTTTTCCGTATTTTAAAACTGGATTTTTAGACTCGACCCGGGCGTGTTTTGGATTATTTTTTGTATTAGCCAAAATCTCAAATTTAACAAATATTATATTCTTATAATATAATTCTGTTAATATATATATTTACATTCGTTTTAAAAATTTGTTTAAGTAAAAATATTTTTAAATCCAATCTAATCTAACACCTGCTCTCTTTCTCTCTATCTCTCCTCTGTATATATATATTTATATATATTATTTTTTTTCGCCCACAGCACCCACGTTTCTCTCTCTCTCTCTCTTCCCCCCTCTTTCTCACAGCTCTCGCAAACACTGTTCCTCCTTGTATCCCGTCACCTCCTTCCTTTACTATCGTCACCTCCCTCTGTTCTTTCTTCTTCTTCGTTCTTTTTAAAAAAAACCGCGCTCACAGAAATCCTAAACCTAACTCCGCCGCCTCCTCTTCCTCGTCGTCGCTCATCTCATCCTCATCGACCTCACCCCTTTCTTCACCTCCTCGTCCTCCTTCCTTCTTCCTCTTCCCTTTTCCCCAACCCTGAACCCAACACTGCACCCCTTGGCAGCACCCTGAGCCACCTTCACTCGAGCAACCCCTCACCGCCGATCATCTCATCAGCCTCGTCACCGCCTCCTCTTCCATCTCACCACTTCCTTCATCTCCGACGTGAGGCCGACCAACCCACTGCAACCCAAGAACCCAATGCCCTCGCACTAACCCTCCTCGCCGCCGACCTTTCGCCGTCACCTCCCCTCGTCTTCTCCACCTCGTCAGCATCCCTCATCCCTTCTTCTCCTCCCCTGCAGACCTCCCTTTTGCCAAGAACCCTGACCAGAACCTTGCACACAAGAACCCTAGCAGCCACTTGCCTCACCGTAACCTTCGCCGGAAACTCGTCGTCAACATCACCGACCTCGACCTCAACCACCTACACCTCCTCTCCTCTGTCCCCAGAAACCCAGAGCAACAACAATCCCAATCCCTCCATCTCTTTCTTCTCTTTTCTTTCTTGGTTTCTCTTGACCGTCGCCGGAGCCGTGCTCGCCGCCGACAACCCGAGAGATCCAGTGAACAATCCCAACCAGCGTGGTCGTGCTCTTGCCTTTCTTGGACCCGTCCCGCATGCCGTGCGTGCGTTGCGAAGTTTTACCGATGTCGGACGTGCCGTATGTATCCGTATTGTGATCCATCGAGGCAAGTTTATCTTGCTACATGTCATGTTACTGTATTTACATCTATTTGAATAAATATAACATTTGTATTTTAAATCATGCATCCCATGTTTAGTCTTACAGTTTTACGACATCCGTATGCATCCGTACAAGTTATTTCACATCTAGTGCATGCAAACCTATCTTGTTACATACTATATTACAATATACTGCACCCAATGGAATATTTACATCTCATATGGTTTAGTTGTACATCCTGCATTTACCAGTTTATCATTTTACTGTTATATGACGTCCGTGTGCATCTGTATCATCATTTACATGTTTAGTCGCATGCTAAATCATCTTGTTACGTGCTAGATATAATATTAGGCATCCATATGAGTAAAATGTTACCCATTTATCACATTGTACATCCATACTAAAGTTTTACTGATTTCGGATACCCGTTTGCATCTATATCATTTAAAATATATATAACTGCATCTATAGATCACATTAATTCATATTATTATTGTAGTAACACTCATGCTTAACAAAGTGCATCCTAATTAGTATTGGAACTGTAAATGTAACCCCTAATTAATATTTGTGCATCCATACCATTAATTCTATGTCTATTCGCATACCATGTCACATTATTACATATTGTTGTTATATTGACACCCCATGCTTGATACTGTGCATCCTACTTAGTCATGATGTAATCCTGATCGATAATTGTGCATCCATGCTTTTATTTAAGCACCCGTACTTGCTACAGTTTGATTATGAGCACCCACTTGGTACCTGATACACCACTACTTGACATGACTTGATATATCACTACTTGACATGTTACCTGATCCTGTTTCTAATGCCAACAATCCTGACATGTTGTCCCGATGGACATATCCTGTTGTCTGTATAGATAAACCCGTTCCTGCTTGATCCTGTGTTGGCATTAGCTTCAGATCTATCAATACCTGACTTGAACACATAACTTGGGAGTATGGGGAAATCAATGATGAAACCTGACTTGTAACTCGACAGTTCGATGCTTATACTGATCAGTTTTACGGGTTAGGCCAGCCCAGGGATGATGCTGCTGATATCATTCATCTGTACATATTTCTTGTTTAGTGCCTAGTGGCATGTCTCGGTTTTAGCCCGAGAATCTGGACCGTGGTCCTGGGCACGCCTGGGATACTATTGAGTTACATTGACGATTCATCAAATTGATTTCACAGACTTGAGAGTAGTTAACCCAGTAGCACAGTTTAGTTTCACCGCTGCACTTCACATATACTGTTACACTTTATTGTTCTATATCCCTGCTCACTTATTACATTCATGTACCCTTTTATAACTCATGCCTGCATGTCTTGTTACCTCCTGTTCATTTATTATTGTTTGATATTATGACGCACTGACTTCTGGGTTTTGCATGGCCTAGATCCTTTACCTTTGTCGCAGGCTGATCGGGAGTACTTCCGCCGTTAAGCCGAGCAGTGAGGATCCAGTTAGTATCCAGATTAGTTATGTTTTACTTTCCAGATTGTTATTGTTACTTGAATTCATTGCTTCCGCATATTATTCTTGACTCGTTATTTCTGGCTCATGGACATGTACTAGATAGTTTATTTTATTTCTACTGTTCTTGATATCTCTAGACAGCCGTAATGTGACTGTGGATGGATATTTCCTATCCACAGGTAGTATGGTTGGCTCTGTCATGTGCCGATCTTAGCGCACTCTGGGAAACAGAGTGTGACAGGGTTTGTTTGGTATCAGAGCCATAGGATTTAGGTGAATCAGGTTTGATTCTTTTGTAGTTGGGTATTGAACCCAATACACGAATCAGAAAATCCGTGATTAGGAACATGTCCTGCCACATTGTTCTCATGATTCTTGAATCTTATCTTTCTCTTGACCTTTGTCCTGACAATATGCAAACAACTTTGCATCTCGGCTTGAATCCTTTTGGTTCCTTATTATTTCTTTCGTCCTATTCTTTTGATTCTGATACTAGGATTTGGGCGACTTGAACGGAGTTATGTGATTGTAACTATGAACTGCAGCATGGTTATAATGCGGTACTCTATTTAAGTAACTTGGAATCCTGGTCTTGATTCATTTTCTTGATTCATGGTCGTGAAATTTCCTTGGTTCTCTTAGTTTCATTACTTACCAGTTCATGTTTTGCAGATTTCTCGGTGATCGATACCGGCAGCTATGATGTTGTCTTGGGAATGGATTTTTTCGGCACTTTCCACGCTCATGTTGATTGTAGGGCAAGGAAAGTGATTTTCCAGATTCCCGGACATCCGGAGTTTGTTTTTGCTGGAGGAAGCAGTTCTGTCGGGCCAGTCGAGTTTAGGGCTAGGCCGACAAGCAATGTTCTTTCGTCAATGGAAGTTGATAAGGAGCAAGCGCCAGCTGTAGTTCGAGAGTTCATGAACGTGTTCGAGGACATCTCGGGTTTACCACCAAAACGAGATGTGGAGTTCGCGATCGATTTTATTCCTGGTGCAGCGCCAATCGCAAAGGCGTACTATCCAATGGCACCAGTGGAGTTGGAAGAAGTCAAGAAGTAGGTTGCCGAATTACTTGAGAAGGGTTGGATTCGCAGCAGCAATTCACCTTGGGGAGCTCCAGTTCTTCTAGTCAAGAAGAAAGATGGCACAAGGAGGATGTGCATCGACTATCGAGAATTAAACCGGGTGACTATTAAGAACAAGTACCCGATCCCTCGCATTGGCGAATTATTCGAGCAACTTAGTGGCGTGAGGGTATTCTCAAAACTGGATTTACGATCCGGATATCATCAGGTCCGAGTTAAATCAGAGGATATTTTCAAGACTGCGTTCCGAACTCGGTATGAACATTAGAGTATTTAGTGATGCCATTCGGAGTCACGAATGCACCGACGATATTTATGGACTTGATGAACCGAATCTTTTTACCATTCTTGGACCAGTTTATAGTGGTGTTCATTGATGATATTCTGGTCTACTCGAGGAGCATAGAAGAGCATGCTGAACACTTGAAGATTGCGCTGCAGACATTGAGGCAAGAAAGATTATATGCAAAGATGAGCAAGTGCTAGTTTTGGCTTGAAGAAGTGAAGTTTTTGGGGCATGTCGTATCCAGAGATGGAATCGCCGTTGATCCCGAGAAGATTGCAGCAGTTCAAGATTAGCCGATTCCAAAGAACATAGCAGAGATCAGAAGTTTTCTTGGACTTGCCGGGTATTACAGAAGGTTCGTAGAGAATTTTGCCCGTTTGGCTGAGCCTTTGACCAAGCTTACATGGAAGGATGTACCATTTGTATGGACGGATAATTGTGCGTCAGCTTTTGAGGCATTGAAGCAAAGGTTGATAACCGCTCCTATTTTGACCGAAACAGATGGTCCCGGAGGATTGGTGATTCACAGCGACGCATCCGGGAAAAGTTTGGGATGTGTTTTGATGCAGCATGGGAAAGTTATAGCTTACGCATCGAGACAGTTAAAGATCCATGAGAAGAATTACCCAACTCATGATTTGGAGCTAGCAGCTGTGATTTTTGCTTTGAAGATTTGGAGACACTACTTATTGGGCGAAAGGATCGAAGTATTCACCGATCACAAAAGCCTAAAGTATGTGTTCACACAGAAAGAGCTTAACATAAGACATCGTAGATGGTTAGAGCTGATGGCTGACTACGATCTTGATCTTAAGTACCATCCGGGGAAAGTTAATGTGGTGCCGGATGCGCTTAGTCGGTTGCCAGCAATTCGGATGTTGACTGCACAGAAGGAGCTTATCGAAGACTTTCGGAGATTCGAGTTGGAGATTGTGCTACCGCATTCTTAGGGACAGTTGATGCAGCTGCAAGTACAGTCATTATTGATCGATAATATTAAAGCAGCACAGTCGCACGACCCAAGATTGCAGAAGTTTCGAGAACAGGTTGAAGCAGGACTTCGAACGGACTTGTTGATTCATGAAGATGGTTCGTTGAGATATGGTAGCCGTTTGTGTGTGCCGAAAGGAGACATTCGTGAAGAAGTTGTGAAGGAGGAGCACAGTTCCGCATATTCCGTACATTCAGGAGGCACGAAGATGTGCCGCGATCTAAGACAACATTTCTGGTGGGAAGGCATGAAAAGGGAGATTGCCCGCTTTGTAGTAAAGTGCTTGGTGTGTCGGCAAGTTAAGGCTGAACATCAAAGAGTAGCTGGTTTATTGCAACCACTTCCGGTTCCTCAATGGAAGTGGGAACATATAACCATAGAGTTCGTGACAGCTTTACCGTAGAGTCTGAAGGGCAACAATGCAGTTTGGGTGATTGTTGATCAATTGACCAAGGCAGCTAATTTCATACCGTTTCGAGTTGGTCAGTCAACGGAAGCGTTAGCAAAATGGTACATGCAGGAGATTGTGAGATTGCATGGAGTACCTGCGAGCATCGTGTCCGACCGTGACACCCGATTCTTATCGCACTTCTGGAGGAGTTTACAGGAAAGTTTGGGGACGCGATGGAAGTTTAGCACCGCTTATCATCCTCAGACAGATAGACAATCGGAGAGAACGATCCAAACTCTTGAAGACATGTTGAGAGCTTGCATGTTAGACTTCAAGGGTTCGTGGAGGATCATCTACACTTGGTGGAGTTTTGTTACAATAACAGCTTTCATGCGGCTATTCAGATGGCTCCATTCGAAGCATTGTATGGTCGCAAGTGTCGTTCACCCGTTTGTTGGTATGATGTTGGAGAACGAAGATTGTTGGGACCGGATTTGATCGTGCAAACCGTGGAGAAAATTAATACTATCCGGAATCACATGAAGGCAGCACAAGATCGGCAGAAGAGTTGGACCGATACATCGAGAAGACCTCTAGAGTTCGCTGTTGGTAATCTGGTATTCTTGAAGATATCACCGACTAGAGGAGTGTTTCGTTTTGGGAGTCGAGGCAAGCTTAGTCATCGATTCATGGGGCCTTTCAAGATTTTGGAGCATGTTGGTGAAATGGCTTATCGATTGGCATTACCACCATCTTTGGCGAATGTTCATGACGTGTTTCACGTATCTCAACTTCGTAAGCATGTTCCAGATGAAACACACGTGCTAAATCTTTCGGAGCTGACTGTAAGAGAGGATTTGACCTTTGGGGAGCGACCGATGTTGATTGTTGATCGAAAAGAAAAGGTCCTTAAGAACAAGGTTATCCCTCTCATACTTGTTCCTTGGGAAAATCGCTTGCATGAAGAATCGACTTGGGAACGAGAAGACGAGATTCGACAGAAGTTTTCACACCTCTTCTTGTAGATTCATATTTGTTTAACTTTTCTTGTTTTGGGAATTTCGAGGACGAAATTCTTTTGTAGTTGGGTATAATGTAATACCCTAGTTCATTTATACCAGTTCTACTTTATGTATTTCTTTATTTATGGTATTTTCTTGATTTATTGTGTTTTGGGCGCGAATAGTATATTTGATATTTGTATTTGCATCCGACCCGACCCGCTTGCTTTAAACCTGTCTTGATTCATGTTTATGATTTACCCTGACTTGTTACGTAGACTCATGCACTTTCATTTTAATTTATACACTGCATACTGGCATTTTATCTGGCATCTGCATTTTTAAATATAACATTTAAAGTCACTTAAAATATTTTAAAAATATATTGCATGGCCTGCATGATACCCCTAACCCCGTGGTAGCATCCGCGCATCTTGTTCTCGTCCCGTTCAGTGAAACGGACTTGTTTGGATGGCTACGCGCACGTACGTGCATCCGTTCTTGGGGGTATGCATTTTCGTTACCCGGATATCCTGTTTTGATGTTGGTCGACACGTATGTTTTCTGTATTTTAAAACTGGATTTTTTGATCCGACCCGGGCGTGTTTTGGATTATTTTTTGTATTGGCAAAATCTCAAATCTAACCAATATTATATTCTTATAATATAATTCTGTTAATATATATATTTACATACGTTTTAAAAATTTGTTTAACTAAAAATATTTTCATATCCAATCTAATCTAACACCTGCTCTCTCTCTCTCTCTCTCCTCTGTATATATATATATATATATATATTATTTTTTTTATATTTTTTTTAGCCCACAACACCCTCTCTCTCTCTCTCTCCCTCTCCCTCCCTCTTTCTCACAGCTCTCGCAAACACGGTTCCTCCTTGGATCCCGTCACCTCCTTCCTTCACTGTCGTCACCTCCCTCTGTTCTTTCTTCTTCTTCGTTCTTTTTAAAAAACCCCGCGCTCACAGAAATCCTAACCCTAACTCCTCCGCCTCCTCTTCCTCGTCGTCGCTCATCTCATCCTCATCGACCTCACCTCTTTCTTCACCTCCTCGTCTTCCTTCCCTCTTCCTCTTCCCTTTTCTCCAACCCCGAACCCGACACTGCACCCCTCGGCAGCACCCTCAGCCACCTTCACTCGAGAAACCCCTCGCCGTCGATCATCTCATCGGCCTCGTCACCACTTCCTCTTCCATTTCACCACTTCCTTCATCTCCGACGTGAGGCCGACCAACCCACTGCGACCCAAGAACCCAACACCCTCGCACTAACCCTCCTCACCGCCGACCTTTCGCCGTCGCCTCCCCTCATCTTCTCCACCTCGTCTGCATCCCTTATCCCTTCTTCTCCTCCCCTGCAGACCCCCCTTTCGCCAAGAAACCTGACCAGAACCCTGCACACAAGAACCCTAGCAGCCACTTGCCTCATCGTAACCCTCGCCGGAAACTCGTCATCAACATCACCGACCCTGAACTCAACCACCTACACCTCCTCTCCTCTGTCCCCAGAAACCCAGAACAACAACAACCCCAATCCCTCCATCTCTTTCTTCTCTTTTCTTTCTTTCCTTTGTTGGTTTCTTGATTCTTGACCGTCGCCGAAGCCATGCTCGCCGCCGACAACCCGAGAGATCCGGTGAACAACCCCAACCAGCGTAGTCATGCTTAGGCCTTTCTTGGACCCGTCCCGCATTCCGTGCGTGCGTTGGGACGTTTTACCGATGTCGGACGTACCGTACGTATCCGTATTGTGATCCATCGAGGCAAGTTTATCTTGCTACATGCTATGTTACTGTATTTACATCTATTTGAATAAATATAACACTTGTATTTTAAATCATGCATCCCATGTTTAGTCTTACAGTTTTATGACATCCGTATGCAACCGTATAAGTTATTTCACATCTAGTGCATGCAAACCTATCTTGTTACATATTATATTACAATATACTGCACCCAATGGAATATTTACATCTCATATGGTTTAGCTGTACATCCTGCATTTAACATTTTATCATTTTACTATTATATGACGTCCGTGTGCATCTGTATCATAATTTACATGTTTAGTCGCATGCTAAATCATCTTGCTGTAGGGTTGCTAGGCACGCGCACAAGGGTCTACGAGGCATCAACCATGCCCGAATAAAAATTTAGCCGTGCCGAACAACCCGAATACGGAACTTTAAACTAGAGATTAGGCGAAAACTAGCATGCTAAACATTTTAACACTAAGTGAGAGGGATTACAACCTTTGTAGATCCGGTCCTTCACTTCATATGCTCCGTGTTGTGGTCCCTTCGCTGCGATCATCGGGATCCGGACTCTCGAGAGGTTCCACGAAGAGAAAGACGCAACCTTTGCTTCCGATCTTCGATACTAAGATGATCTACCTCGAAGTTTCTTTAACACAAGCTAACACTCATGAAATGATGTGAACACCCTCATCTAAATGGCAAGGGAAGATGAGGATGATGAAGTAGGATTTTTGCTCTATTTATTTATCTTTTTCTCACTATTATTCATCACTTGGAAAAATCAAGAAAGCTTTTTTCCATGAAAGAAAATGAAGGAAGAAGATGAACAATATCCATTATCCTTTTGTGATGAATAGGAAATGAAATAATATGATAGATAATGCAACCATGGTCAAGCTAACTCTTGTAGAGAATTAACTAGGGTTAGGGTTTGGGTTTGGTTAAAGCATGAGTCACTTGCAAATATCTTTATCATGACAAAAAGAAAAGCTTCTAGAATCAACTAGAAGGTTTAACCCTAATCCAAACCCTAATCAAGTTTAAACTCCACTAAACAAGTTGCATTAGTTATCATATCATGTTACAATATTATATATCACATATATAATATTTATCGTAACAAAATAAAATAATACAATTAACATATATCGCATATATATCAATGTATTACCCGAGTGAGAAAAAGAATCATTTAGTGAGCAAATATTAGTTAATGTAATTTAATATATCAAATATATTATTATACATTAAATTATCGAATCAACACTTGATCCGACAATCCGGTTATATCGCATATAACCGGCTAATATTTATCCGTACCGATTCATCGAATCAACACTTGATCCGATGACCCGGCTGATATCAAATATCGCGAGAATAGAATACGGTATCACATATCGCATTATCCTCGGTCCCGCACATATCACATATGTGCCCCTACTCCGTTTCGCCTGAGTCAAGAAACCTCTGTGTAGGACTCTAAAGAATCGTCAATACGCCGGCAGTAGGTGATGATCATATCAAACACCCACAAGCTGCAAGCGGTCAGCTAAACGTAACAGCTACCCAGGTATTGATCGCTCAGAAGATCAACAAGCAAGCCTGTACATTCTCCTGCGAATCCAAACAGTAACACTCCCGTACAGTCCGGTCTCGTCGTCTGATATGTTGCATATCTCGCCTAGGGGTGGTAAACGTCAGACCCCAGTAGCTCGATAAGTCGTGTCGATATGAGGTCTATAACAGTTCGAGAAACTACTGATAACACTTACCAGTAAATCTCAGCAACCCTGGCCAGGGATTTCCGGTTATAGCCAATCGAACACAGCACAACATCAACTCCCTATACCGGGAGAGACGAATCCCCTCCTATCGCTCATTGCCTCCATATGATTCGGGACTGTACCCAAAAGCCACCTTTTTGCACGCCCTCTTGGACGTGGTATGATGGAAATCAAAGCATAGTGGGAACCACACAAGACTCTATGACGATCTCGGGTCAACAGACTACTCTGTACCAGTGTCACCGGAGAACTGCCATCTGACGTATGGTATAATACCATCTGGGAGTTCTCGGCGAGTCCGTCCAGTGTACCCAGTCTCCACTGAGCACCCGTACACCATCCTTGATGTCAAACACCGATGGATATGGGATCATCCATCGCCCATCATATGGGTCAAGATGCGTATACGCTAGTCTACTCTGGTGCATCGATGCCCTGTCTCGATACACCCTCGACTAGGAACAGTTATAGGATGTACTCGCCGACTACCGTGGCCCCACTAGTATGATCTCATCATAGTCCCAGTAGTCGAGTACATATCCTAAGGGCTTTATCAACATGTAACATAGAGACAATCAGAGTACATGTTAAGATAAAGTACAACCAGATAGCATACTATCATGTCGAGCAAGAAAGTCCTCCCTATATATGTCCTAGCATCCACTACAATATACATCGTATGTACAGTAATGGCCTCTAGGGCATACATATAACTAACAATCTCCCACTTGCACTATGTCCATCTGTCTTGGTATCGCATACCCAACAATTAGCTGCGGTTGAAATATCTCATACTCAACCATCCCATAAAAGTCTCTACTGGGAAAAAGGCCTTTGTGAGTGGATCCGCGCTGTTGTCCTCTGTGTCTACTCTCCTAACCTCGATCTCTCTGGAGATCAACCATCTCCATGATCAGGTGATACTGCCTAAGAATTATATCTGGATTTCTGATGGGACGGTAGTTCCTTGGCATAAGCCACAACTCCATTGTCACACAATGGTAGGAACGAAGTCCATCTTATGAACTTATATATATATCCAAACTGTTTCTTTGGTAGCATCCTTGGTAACGATGTATCTTGCCTCTAATCGTCTAGTATGTCACGGTATCTAGCTTGGAACTCTTCCAACATACCGTCCCTCCACTGAAGGTATAGACAATGCCTGCGACTGACATTCAGTCGTCCTTATCACCCTGGAACATTTCCAGCGATTCTTCCCAGGATCGATTGATACCATCTCACTACAACTAGTGAGAATCCTAACATCCAATTAGATTTATCTCATAGATCCAAAAACCCAGGATTTAGGAGGTATCACTTTGATCCTATATGGAGAATCCTTGTGATAAGCGGAGATTGACCGAGCGTAGCATAGGAAACTTCTTCCCTATCAAGAGTATGTCATCCATGTACTCTACGACGATCACCACCATACTCTCTACTACCTTTTTCGTATATACAAGGTTCATCTACCATTTTGATGAAGTCAAACTCTTTGACTACCACATCAAAACAGATGTTCCAACTCCGCGATACCTGTTTTATCATATAAAACATCTTGCACACGTTTCCGCTGCTCCCACTGTCTACGAAGCCCTCTGGCTGTGTACTTATAGACGCTATCTTTTCTAAAATATCACTTAGAAAAGCAGTCATGACACCCAACCACCAGATATCGTAGTCATGGTATGTAGCCGTGGTAAGTAGGATCTGGATGGACTTAAGCATAGATCCTTAGAAAAGGTTTCAACACAATCCATACCTGGTCTTATGATGCAAACCTTTAACAAGTCTAGCTTTGAAAGTCTCAACTTTTCCATGTACACCAAGTAATCTTCTCAAGATATACTCGCTTCTGATGGGGATTTAACCCTTCAGATAAAGCAACCAAAGTCCATACTTTGTTGGTGTATAAGGATTCCATCTCAGATCGATAAGCATCCAGCCATTCTTACAGAGTCCCACTCCTGATGGCCAGCTCGAAACTAGTTGGGTCATCATCTCATGACGCAATCCTCACTCCCACTGTCATAGAGAAACCAAAGTATCTCTCAGGTGGGTGAGGAACCCTGCTAGATCGGCGGAGAGGCTGAGGTTCGTTGGAAACTATTGAATCCTTTGGTTCTACCAAATCATCAGCTGCATTTTGTATAGCTGGAACCTTTCCAGTTCTACATAACAGATCTTGCCTCGAGCTTATCCGGATTTTGCTTTTAGACATAGGCCGGACAACCC
This sequence comes from Agapanthus africanus, assembly GCA_030015575.1. NCBI lineage: Eukaryota > Viridiplantae > Streptophyta > Magnoliopsida > Asparagales > Amaryllidaceae > Agapanthus > Agapanthus africanus. The sequence continues at coordinate 425,446,491 of JASDDO010000019.1, read as the reverse complement.
AAATCTTAACAAACTTAAGATATGGGTTCTTCCCTTTCCATATCACATATGAAGCGGTAGACAACTGATTTGATTTGAACCCTATTCAATAGGTATGCATCTTCTTAAGTGCATAACACCCAAAAGGAAATAAGAAACTCAGTAGTACTCATCATAGAGCACACCATATCACATAGGGTGCTATTGCTCCGCCCCGATATACCATCGTGCTATGGTGTATTCGGAGGAGTAATGCTGAGAGAGAATCTCATTCTCCTTTAGAATAGTCCAGGAATCCCGTGCTCAAGTATTCTCCTCCTTGATCTCATCAAAGGACATAATACTTATACCCGTATTTTGGTTCTCTACTTCTAACTTATATTCTGTGAATATCTCAAAAGGTTCGGACTTGTGTTTCAACAGGAACATATGTCTGAATCTTGAGAGATTATCAGAGAATGTAATGAAGTACAAAGAACCGATCCTGGCATGTGTAGACAGGGGACCTTTCATACATCAGCATGTATCAATCCCAAGAGTTCACTAACTCTTTCTCTGTTTCTAATAAACAGAGCTGTGGTCATCTTATCTTTGTGACATGACCGGCAAGTTTCATAAGATGTAAATTCAAACTAATTTAAATATGCATCTAAATGTAACTTCAGCCAGTCGGGTCGCATTGATATGACCTAGTCTACAATGCCTCAAGAAGGATTTGTTCATATCTGAACTCTTCCTCTTGTGTGTGTTCTGTATACTAAGACCTGTAGTTTGATTTAGAACGTCAATGCTTTTAGATAACCTGCCTGAACCGATCAACTCTTGATATAGGAAATGTTCAAAACATTATCCAAAAATACAAAATTATATCCTTTCTTTACAAATAAAGAGACTGATATGATTTTGTATATCAGGTTCGGTATCTAATAACATTTGTTCAGAATCAATGTATTCTGGTAATACAGGGTGACAGTGACCAACAGACTTGGCTGCAACACTTGCACCGTTTTCTGTCTCATAAAACTTATCACCCGTTCTCAGTTCTTTACCTATCTGTAGCCCATGTAACAGATTACATATACGGGATCCTGATCCGGTATCACATACCCAGGACGTAAAGGATATTGAGAAACAGTTCTGTGTAATGAACACACCCGAAGATGATGCATCAACATGCACTTTCTTCGTTTGGGCGGCACGGGAATTCTGGTAGTCCCCAATTTCCTGCTCTGTCCTATAACAATTATAAGTTGGAGCGGGACCAACGTTCCCCAGCTCAGTATAACAAGCGGGTTTGGTCAATATATCCATTTTATTATCTTGATTAAGGCGTGATATAGTCGCTACCTGGAGAGAGAGAGAAGAAAACACTCAGCGTATGCTCTTGCAAGATTAGGTTGGTTATCTAATATATCTAATCAGGATGTCTCCCACTGTTTTTGTCAAATCTTCCTTCAAACCCTAAAAGGAAAGACTAGCCGGGATTAATTACACGCTACAAGTTCGCCAATCTTTCAGCTAGGCCAGTGTCGGTACTTTGAGGGAGGTCCCCCGTGCTTTCACACGAACCTAATTAAAGTAAACCTCGTTTTCCCAGAGGCATAACCCCGTTAACACCTTTCTAGACACCTACTTGATCAGCTAATTGTAATGTGTAAAACTCTCCCAGGAGTAACTCTTACTCGCAGCGGGTATCGGGATCCAACTATCTCATAGAAGGTATGCAATCTCATTGCAAATTTCAACACTTGAAATTCCCAATAATATTTTACCCCTAGCGTCCCATGACCTTGACGCAGGCCAACAAACCACAGTGCGCTAGTCAAGTTCAACCCGTCATTTCTTGATTGAATTAAACCCACCCGCACGACCCTTGACGCAGGCCAACAAAGTCGCACGACTACCCTAACTCAATCTGCATCATATGCATAAGCAGATAAATACTAGTTAGCTACCGCACACTACGCCTTGACGCAGGCCAACAAACGTAGCACGAATACTAATTACTACTTATCTGAAATCACGGAGGGCTACGACAGGTTTTTATGAAAACCCTTTGCGTAATGAACTTGATATCGTTGTAGAATCGAGTGATTTTAAATGGAGTGTTTTTGAGGCTTTTCTAGTTTTGCTAAAGGGGTCACTCCCGGTGAAGGGATCGTCGGCCCTTTCCTCATCGAATAAGGTGCAGGATATATCATATATACAACTATGCAAAGCAAGAACTATAGAAGCAATCAAAAGACAAACCGAGTTTGTAGCATCTGCCAGTTATTGCTAAAGGAGTCACTCCCGGTGAAGGGATCTCGGTCCTTTCCTTATCGAATAAGGTGCTGGATGTTCTACAAGGAACACCGCTATGCAAAGCAACAACTAGAGCTACCAGTTTTTATAAACAAGTTTCTACAACATCTTAGGTTTCTTTTATTTCATTAATCTCATTAATGAAGTCCCATTTTAATTATGCTTCACAAGCATCTCTTTTTGAAACGAAATCTGCAATATAACATATATCTCATATATATAAAATATAAACATTCATCTCAGGAAGTAATATGATCTCATCACAGAACATTGCAGCAGAAGAACATATATGAAATATTGGATATACTAGGACGTCCGTGTTTTCAATACGAGCCTGTATAAAACACGGATTCCACGGTCGCGATGAATAGCCAAACCCACATCCCTAGACCCCTACGAGAGCGGCAAGTAACACTGCCAATTCTAGGGTTAGGAGACCCGGTCTCGACTCCTCGAGATGGTCTCCCACTGGACCCTAGAACCCGGTTACTTGTGCTCCCCGCCTTGGGTCTACCTAATGCGGAAAAGTAAATAATATACAACGGTGACATTTTCCGCTACCTGGAAGTGCCCCAATAAAAGAATATTACATACAAATGAATTTTACATGAATGAAAAAGAAAAGACTCTCATCTCACATAAAACCCCCGGCTATTCAAACGCGACGATCCAATACAACATATCACAGCAACACATAATATCTCATATCATCAACGTAAGCAAGTATGCGTATCCCGATTGTCGTTGATGTATAGCAACGAAGCCGGCAATACACCACATACTACGCTTACGGTCACAGAAAAGAAAGTGTAAAAATACAACAGTTGGAATCCGCAACCTCTTTAGACATCACATGCCTAACCAAATGAATTCCTTAGACATCGCATGCCTAACATTTATAAACCCAGCATTTTAGTCTCATTATCGAAAACTCTTTTCAATATCAAGTCGGGCAATTCAACAAGATTCCCGACGTCTTGATCGAATGCTCGTCGCAAACTTTAGTAGACGGCCGCACCCCCAGATGCCATCGACGAAGTGCACCAAGGCGGAACACCGCTGCCGCGAGCACCCAAACGGATGCTTTCGGCGACGGGGTTCTCGTACAGTCACTTGGTCGAGGCTAAGAGGTGTAGCTGTCTATTAAGTTTACCCGGCGAGTATCCGCGTACGCTACGTGATTGCGACGGACTTTTGATCACATCAAAATTCCGTGGCAACCGATCATCTGAGACTAAACTGCTATGTTTATAATATTCAAATTAGTTATCTCATAACTACCTGTGGATTCCAATTATTGTATCACATTCCAGATAAATAGAAAAAGTTAAACTTTCCGATCGAATCATCAAGCACCCAAGATTTCCCCAATATATCTCAACGTTTGAAATCAGTTTAAAAACGTCCATCACATGCCACAGTACCAATGGTCCAGCCGTAGAAGGGTCAAGCCAACGCCTCACATGTGGCACGCCGTACTGCCCCAAACCCTAAGGTTCAAAGAGCAGTTCAAGACGGTCACATAATCGAGTTAAGGTTTGTTGTCTTCTAGAGGGTCTATCGAGTTACTTGCACGACTTAGAACATTCTTAAACACGAGGAAAAATCCAACTTTTGAAAAAATTTCCGACAGGGGAAAAATTGAGTTATTGATATTCGTTTGAACTTTTTAACAGTTTCTAAAAGTTATCCGGAAAACCACATAGACAAAATCTGATACTCCGATCGAAACATCGAATCCCCAAAACAACCTCAGAAAATTCAACTCTTGAATAAATATTAAAAATTCCCAGAAAATCCAGCATAATTAAATAGAAGTTACTGTGCAAACAGGAGTTGATGACGTCACCAGTGCGCCGCGGAACCGCCGCAGAAGGCATGCTTCTGCCGCGGTTCCGCCGCGTTTATTACTGTTCATCAAAAAAATTTTGTACCGTAATTCTTATAATTCCCTGCTGAATTTTTTAAGCATTTTTAATTTGGAAAAATCCCAGTTTTTGGAAAAAGTCCAGAGAGCGGGTATTAACGGGGTTTCGGGTTTCGATCGGACTTTAAACTTCGTCTAGACTTCGCCTAAAGCTCTAGCTTGGCTCTGATACCACTGTAGGGTTGCTAGGCACGCGCACAAGGGTCTACGAGGCATCAACCATGCCCGAATAAAAATTTAGCCGTGCCGAACAACCCGAATACGGAACTTTAAACTAGAGATTAGGCGAAAACTAGCATGCTAAACATTTTAACACTAAGTGAGAGGGATTACAACCTTTGTAGATCCGGTCCTTCACTTCATATGCTCCGTGTTGTGGTCCCTTCGCTGCGATCATCGGGATCCGGACTCTCGAGAGGTTCCACGAAGAGAAAGAAGCAACCTTTGCTTCCGATCTTCGATACTAAGATGATCTATCTCGAAGTTTCTTTAACACAAGCTAACACTCATGAAATGATGTGAACACCCTCATCTAAATGGCAAGGGAAGATGAGGATGATGAAGTAGGATTTTTGCTCTATTTATTTATCTTTTTCTCACTATTATTCATCACTTGGAAAAATCAAGAAAGCTTTTTTCCATGAAAGAAAATGAAGGAAGAAGATGAACAATATCCATTATCCTTTTGTGATGAATAGGAAATGAAATAATATGATAGATAATGCAACCATGGTCAAGCTAACTCTTGTAGAGAATTAACTAGGGTTAGGGTTTGGGTTTGGTTAAAGCATGAGTCACTTGCAAATATCTTTATCATGACAAAAAGAAAAGCTTCTAGAATCAACTAGAAGGTTTAACCCTAATCCAAACCCTAATCAAGTTTAAACTCTACTAAACAAGTTGCATTAGTTATCATATCATGTTACAATATTATATATCACATATATAATATTTATCGTAACAAAATAAAATAATACAATTAACATATATCGCATATATATCAATGTATTACCCGAGTGAGAAAAAGAATCATTTAGTGAGCAAATATTAGTTAATGTAATTTAATATATCAAATATATTATTATACATTAAATTATCGAATCAACACTTGATCCGACAATCCGGTTATATCGCATATAACCGGCTAATATTTATCCGTACCGATTCATCGAATCAACACTTGATCCGATGACCCGGCTGATATCAAATATCGCGAGAATAGAATACGGTATCACATATCGCATTATCCTCGGTCCCGCACATATCACATATGTGCCCCTACTCCGTTTCGCCTGAGTCAAGAAACCTCTGTGTAGGACTCTAAAGAATCGTCAATACGCCGGCAGTAGGTGATGATCATATCAAACACCCACAAGCTGCAAGCGGTCAGCTAAACGTAACAGCTACCCAGGTATTGATCGCTCAGAAGATCAACAAGCAAGCCTGTACATTCTCCTGCGAATCCAAACAGTAACACTCCCGTACAGTCCGGTCTCGTCGTCTGATATGTTGCATATCTCGCCTAGGGGTGGTAAACGTCAGACCCCAGTAGCTCGATAAGTCGTGTCGATATGAGGTCTATAACAGTTCGAGAAACTACTGATAACACTTACCAGTAAATCTCAGCAACCCTGGCCAGGGATTTCCGGTTATAGCCAATCGAACACAGCACAACATCAACTCCCTATACCGGGAGAGACGAATCCCCTCCTATCGCTCATTGCCTCCATATGATTCGGGACTGTACCCAAAAGCCACCTTTTTGCACGCCCTCTTGGACGTGGTATGATGGAAATCAAAGCACAGTGGGAACCACACAAGACTCTATGACGATCTCGGGTCAACAGACTACTCTGTACCAGTGTCACCGGAGAACTGCCATCTGACGTATGGTATAATACCATCTGGGAGTTCTCGGCGAGTCCGTCCAGTGTACCCAGTCTCCACTGAGCACCCGTACACCATCCTTGATGTCAAACACCGATGGATATGGGATCATCCATCGCCCATCATATGGGTCAAGATGCGTATACGCTAGTCTACTCTGGTGCATCGATGCCCTGTCTCGATACACCCTCGACTAGGAACAGTTATAGGATGTACTCGCCGACTACCGTGGCCCCACTAGTATGATCTCATCATAGTCCCAGTAGTCGAGTACATATCCTAAGGGCTTTATCAACATGTAACATAGAGACAATCAGAGTACATGTTAAGATAAAGTACAACCAGATAGCATACTATCATGTCGAGCAAGAAAGTCCTCCCTATATATGTCCTAGCATCCACTACAATATACATCGTATGTACAGTAATGGCCTCTAGGGCATACATATAACTAACACTTGCTACGTGCTAGGTATAGTATTAGGCATCCATATAAGTAAAATGTTACCCGTTTATCACATTGTACATCCATACTAAAGTTTTACTGATTTCGGATACCCGTTTGCATCCATATCATTTAAAATATATATAATTGCATCTATAGATCACATTAATTCATATTATTATTGTAGTAACACTCATGCTTAACAAAGTGCATCCTAATTAGTATTGGAACTGTAAATGTAACCCCTAATCAATATTTGTTCATCCATACCATTAATTATATGTCTATTCGCATACCATGTCACATTATTACATATTGTTGTTATATTGACACCCCATGCTTGATACTGTGCATCCTACTTAGTCATGATGTAATCCTGATCGATAATTGTGCAACCATGCTTTTATTTATGCACCCGTACTAGCTACAGTTTGATTATGAGCACCCACTTGATATCTGATACACCATTACTTGACATGACCTGATATATCACTACTTGACATGTTACCTGATCCTGTTTCTAATGCCGACAATCCTGACATGTTGTCTGTCTGTATAGACAAACCTATTCCTGCTTGATCCTGTGTTGGCATTCGCTTCAGATCTATCAATACCTGACTTGAACACATAACTTGGGGGTATGGGAAAATCAATGATGAAACCTGACTTGTAACTCGACAGTTCGATGCTTATACTGATCAGTTTTACGGGCTAGGCCAGCCCGGGGATGCTGCTGCTGACATCATTCATCTGTACATGTTTCTTGTTTAGTGCCTAGCGGCATGTCTCGGTTTCAGCCCGAGAATATGGACCATGGTCCCGGGCACGCACGGGATACTATTGAGTTACATCGACGATTCATCAAATTGATTTCACAGACTTGAGAGTAGTTAACCCAGTAGCACAGTTTAGTTTCACCGCTACACTTCACATATACTGTTACACTTCACTATTCTATATCCCTACTCACTTATTACATTCATGTACCCTTTTATAACTCATGCCTGCATGTCTTGTTACATCCTGTTCATTTATTATTGTTTGATATTATGACGCACTGACGTCTGGGTTTTGCATGGGCCAGATCCTCTACCTTTTCCGCAGGCTGATCAGGAGTACTTCCGCCGTTAGGCCGAAAAGTGAGGATCCAGTTAGTATCCAGTTTAGTTATGTTTTAATTTCTAAATTGTTATTGTTACTTGAATTCATTGCTTCCGCATGTTATTCTTGACTCGTTATTTCTGGCTCATGGACATGTACTAGATAGTTTATTTTATTTCTACTGTTCTTGATATCTCTAGACAGCCGTAATGTGACTGTGGAGGGATGTTTCCTATCCACAGGTAGCATGGTTGACTCTGTCATGTGCCGATCTTAGCGCACTCTGGGAAGCGGGGCGTGACAGTTTTCATGATGTTTTCGAGTGTCGATGTTTGATACTCAGGTTTCATGATTTTGATGTGTCATTGAGGGACACACACACACACACACATATATACACAGGTATAGTTTTCATGATGTTTTCGGGTGTTGATGTTTGACACTCTGGTTCCATGAGACTTACAGGTTACAAGAGCCGATCTGAGGGCTGATTTGAGGAATTTGGGATTTGGATTGTCTTGATGGACACTGGTCCTGCCACGACGAGGATTCCGTGAGGATGACATGTTTTATCCCATACTCCGCATTTATTTGATATACATAGCTTCATGTATTAGTAGTACCTGATAGAGTACCTTTCATGACTGTTGCATATACATATTGCTGTTTATTGCTATCAGCTTGCGTGTGTTAGATTACAGCAGTACGTGCATACCTGTGATTACCTGTGTTAGTTATGTATATTCCCTAGAGGTCATTGTTGTACATATGATGTTTATTATAATGGATGCTTGGATATATATAGAGAGGACTTTCTTGCTCGACATGATAGCATGCTATCTGGTTTCACTTTGTCTTAACATGTTGACTTGTATTAGTTTACTGTCATGCTCTCACATGTTGATAAAGCCCTTGGGATATGTACTCGACTACTAGTACTATGATGAGATCATACTAGTGGGGCCATGGTAGTCCATGAGTACATCCTATAACTGTTCCTAGTCTAGGGTGTATCGAGACAGGGTATCGATACTTCAGAGTAGACTAGCGTACACGCATATTGACCCATATGATGGGCGATGGATGATCCCATATCCATTGGTGTTGGACATTAAAGATGGTGTACGGGTGCTTAGTGGAGACCGGGTACACTGAACGGACTCGCCGAGAACTCCTGGATGGTATTATACCTATCGTCAGATAGCAGTTCTCCGATGACAATGGTACAGGTTAGTCTGTAGACCCGAGATCATCATAGAGTCTTGTGTGATTCCCACTGTGCTTTGATTTCCACCTTACCACGTCCAAGAGGGCGTGCAAAATGGTGGCTTTTGGGTACAGTCCCGAATCACATGGAGGCAATGAGCGATAGGAGGGGTTTCGTTTCTTCCGGTATTGGGAGTTGATGTTGCGCTGTGTTCGATTGGCTATAACTGGAAGTCCCTGGCCAGGGCTGATATGGAGATTTACTGGTAAGAGTTATCAGTAGTTTCTCGACCCGTTATGAGCCTTACATCGACACGACTTATCGGTTACTGGGGTCTGACGTTTACCACCCCTAGACTAGATATGCAACATATCAGACGAAGAGATCGGACTGTACGGTAGTGTTTACTGATTGGATTCACAGGAGAATGTACAGGCTTGCTTGTTGATCTTCTGATCGCTCAATCTGGGTGGCTGTTACGTTTAGCTGACCGCTTGCACCTTGTGGGTGTTTGATATGATCATTACCTACTGCCGGCGTATTGAGGATTCTTTAGAGTCCTACACAGAGGTTTCCTGGCTCAGGCAAAACGGAGTAGGGGCACATATGCGATATGTGCGGGACCGAGACTAATATGATATGAGATACCGTATTCTATTCTCGCGATATGTGATATCGGCCGGGGATATGTGATATAGCCGGGTCATCGGATAAAGTGTTGATTCGATGAATTTGTACATGTTATATTAGTCGGTTATATGCAATATAGCCGGATCGCCGGATCAAGAGGTGATTCGATAATTTAATGTATAATTATATATGTGATATATTACATTACGTTAACTAATATAAGCTCGCTTTATTGATTCATTTTCTCACTGGATAATACATTGATATATATGCGATATATGTTAATTGTATTATTCTCTTTTGTTACAAAATATATTATATATGTGATATATAATATTATAACAAGTTAGGGTTACAAATGCAACAAAGATTTAGAGATTAAACCTAGTTAGGGTTTGGATTAGGGTTAACTTTTGGATGAAGCTTTCATGAAGCTTCATGAAGCTTTTGACTTTTGTCATCTAGCTTGATATTTTTTTATAGATATTTGTTAACCCAACCCAAATCCTTAACCATAGTTTATTCTCTACATGAGTTAAAGCCTTCATTTATTAACTCATGGTTGTAATTGTAACCACAACAATTCATTATTCATCACAAAAGCTTTTTTCTTCTTCTTCCTCCTTGAAAAAACTTTCTAGCTTTTAGTGTTGTGTTGATTTAAAGTGAGAAATTGAAAACAAAACAGAGCAAAATTCCTACTTCATCATCCTCATCTATTCTAGCCATTTAGATTAGGGTGTTCACTTCACTAATACTTCATTAGAGAAGTGAGAGCTTGGGTTTAAGATTCTTCAAGGTAGATCATCTTCGAAAAGGAAGATTTCAAGCAAGCATGGATCATTCGACTTGTGGAGCCTCTCTAGAGTCCGGGAGTTCATGGATCGCGGCGAAGGGACTACTACTCGGAGCTTATGAAGCGAAGGAACGGACTATAAAGGTTGTAATCCCTCTCTCTTAGATGTAAAGTTGTTTACATGCATGTTAACCCTAATTCTCTAGTTAAGATCTTGGTTAGGATTTGTTTAGTACCCCAAAAATTTTAAAGTAGCATGATTGATGCTTGCCAAAATCTTTACAAGGTGCTAAGCTAACCCAAAAGTGATATCAGAGCCAAGCTAGAGCATTAGGCGTTGTCTACACGAAGTTAGAAGTCCGATCGAACCCCGAAACCTCGAAATGACCCTTTTTCTGGAAATTTTTCAAAAAAGGTGAATTTTTCCATGTTAAAAGTACTCAGAAAATCATGCAGAGAATTTTATGGACCCGCCTGAAGAATAAGTCCCTAACTCGCTACAGTGACCGCGCAACAGCGGCCAAAACCTGGTTTTGGCCGCGGTTCCGCGGTGCCACTATGGAGGCTTAGGACGAGCCCTTCAGCGACGATCCGTAGGTGATAGGGCATGCTTCTGGGAATTTTTATTTTCTGCTCAAGTGTTGAGCTCACTGGGGTATTTTGGGAATTCGTTGAATCGATCGAATTGTGTAACTTCGCCTAGGTATCTGTGTTGTGATACAATATGTGGAATTCATTTAGTTAGGCATGAAATCCGTAATATGTGATATTTCGGGTTTACGATGTCTAAAGAGATTGTGAATTCCAAATATTATAGTTTTTCATTTTCTTTTCTGTGACCGTAAGTGTAATATGTGGTATATCACTATTTTTTTCGCTATAGATCGACGGCAATTGTGATAGGCATATTTACTTACGTTGATGACATGTGTTGTTATGTGTTACCCTGATATGTTATATTGGATCGTCGTGTTTTGAATAGCCGGGGGTTTTATGTGAGATGGGAGTTTTATTTTTCATTCATGTAAAATTCATTTGTATGTAATATTCTTTTATTTGGGCACTTCCGGGTTGAGATTGATGTCACCATTGTATATTATTTATTTTTCCGCATTAGGATAGACCCAAGGCGCAAAGCACAAGTAACCGGGTTCTAAGGTCCAGTGGGAGGCCATCTCGAGGAGTCGAGACCGAGTCTCCTAACCCCAGAATTGGCAGGGTTACTTGCCGCTCTCGTAGGGGTCTAGGGATGTTGGTTTAGCTATTCATCGTGACTATGGAATCCGTGTTTTATACAGGCTCAAAAATAAAACACGGACGTCCTTATATATCCAATATTTCATATGTTGACTTCTGCTGCAATGTTCTGTGATGAGATCATCTTACTGCCTGAGACGAATGCTTATACTATATATATGATATATAAATATTACTGCTTTCGTTTCTTCTATGATGCTTAGGAAGTTTAAATGATGGGATTTATTAATGAGATTAATAAAAGAAAAGAAACCTAAAAGATGTTGTAGAATCAAATTTTCAAAAAGGGTAGCTACAGTTTTTGCTTTGCATAGCGGTATTCCTTGTAGAATATCCTGCACCTTATTCGATGAGGAAAGAGCCGAGATCCCTTAACCAGGAGTGACCTCTTTAGCAAAAATGGCAGATGCTATAAACTCACGGTTTTGTTTTTGATTGCTTCTATAGTTCTTGCTTTGCACAGTGGTATTTATGAAATATCCTGCACCTTATTCGATGAGGAAAGAGCCGAGATCCCTTCACCGGGAGTGACCTCTTTAGCGAAACTAGAAAAGCCTCAAAAACATTCCTTTTTCAAAATCACTTGTTTCTATAACGATATCAAGTTCATTACGCTTATGTTTTTCTGAAAATCCTGCGTAGCCCACCGTCATTTCAGATAAGTACTACTTAGTATTCGTGCTACGTTTGTTGACTATGTTAAGGCGTAATGTGCGGTAGCTAATTAGTGCTTATCTGCTAAAACATGAGATGTGATTGGATTAGGGTAGTTGTAAGACTTTGTTGACTATGTTAAGGGTCGTGCAGGTGGGATTAATTCAATCGGGAAATGACGGGTTGAACTTGGCTAGCAATTATGATTTGTTGACTATGTTAAGGTCATAATTTGCTAGGGGCAAAAGCATTATCGGGAATTTCAAGTGTTGAAATTTGCAATGAGATTGCATACCTTCTATTGGATAGATGGATCCCGATACCCACTGCGAGTAAGAGTTACGCCTGGGAGAGTTTTGCACATGACAATTAGCCGATCAAGTAGGTGTCTAGAAAGGTGTTAACGGGGTTATGCCTCTGGGAAAATGAGGTTTATTCTAATTAAGTCCGTGCGAAAGCATGGGGAACTTCCTTCAAAGTACCAACACTGATTTGGCTGAAAGATTGACGAACTTGTAAGGTGTAATTAATCCCGGCTAATCTTACCTTTTAGGGTTTGAAGGAAGATTTGATTAGAACAGTGGGAGCCATCCTGATTAGATAAGATAATAACCAATCTAATTTTGCAAGAGCGCACGCTAAAGTGTTTTTCTTCTCTCTCTCCAGGTAGCGACCATGTCAGGCCTTAATCAAGATAATAACATTGATGTATTGACCGAACCCGCTTGTTATACTGAGCAGGGGAACGTTGGTTCCATTCTTTCTTATAATTGTTATAAGACTGAACAGGAAATAAGGGAATACCAGAATTCACACACCACCCAAGCGAAGAATAAACATGTTGATGCATCTTCTTCGGATGTGTTAGTTACCAAGAACTATTTCTCAGTTCACTCTACGTCCTGGGTATTAGATACCGGTTCAGGATCCCACATATGCAGTATATTGCATGGGCTAAAGAGAGGTAGAGAACTGGGAATGGATGATCATTCCGTAAGAGTAGGGAATGGTGTAAATGTTGCAGCCAAACCAGTTGGCGAATATCACCTTGTATTACCAAGTGGTAATACATTGATTCTGAACGAATGCTATTATATACCGAACATGATATGCAACATTATATCAGTTTCTCTAAGAAGGATATAATTTTGTAATACAGGATAATGTTATGAACATCTTCCTAAATCAAAAGTTGATTGGATCAGGCTCGTTACATAATGACATATACGTTCTAAATCAAAATACAGTTCTTAATATACAGAACACACACAAGAGGAAGAGTTCAGAAATGAACGAATCCTTCTTATGGCATTGTAGACTAGGTCATATCAATGCGACACGACTAGCTAAGTTACATAAAGATGGATATTTGAATCCATTCGAATTTTCATCTTATGACACTTGCCAGTCATGTCTCAAAGGCAAAATGACCAAAACCCCGTTTAGTGGACACGGAGAAAGAGTTACGGAACTCTTAGGACTGATACATAGTGATGTATGCGGTCCCATATCTACACATGCTAGGAATGGTTCTTCGTACTTCATTACATTCACTGACGATCTCTCAAGATACGGACATGTGTTCCTGTTGAAACACAAGTCTGAAGCTTTTGAGAAATTCAGGGAATATAAACACGAAGTCGAGAACTAAACGGGTAAAAGTATTAAAATCTTTTGATCTGATCGAGGAGGAGGATACTTGAGCAATGAGTTTCTAGACTATTTAAAAGAGAATGGGATTCTCTCTCATCTTACTCCTCCTTATACACCAAAGCACAACGGTGTATCGGAGCGGAGGAATTGCACCCTATTAGATATGGTGCGCTCTATGATGAGCTCCGCTGAGTTGCCTATTTCCTTTTGGGGTTATGCGCTGGAGACAGTAGCATACCTATTGAATCAAGTTCCATCTAAATCTATACCTACCACACCATATGAGATATAGAGTGGGAAGAGACCATATTTTAAACGAGTTAAGATATGGGGTTGTCCGGCCTATGTCAAAAAGCAAAATCCGGACAAACTCGAGGCACGATCAGTTCTTTACAAGTTTGTGGGATATCCTAAGAATTCACAAGGATATATTTTCTACAACACTGAGGAACAAAAGGTGTTTGTTTCTCAATATGCCACCTTTTTGGAAAAGGGGTTTATTGCAAAAGAAATTAATGGCGAAGAGTTAGAGCTGGAAGAAGTTCTAGCAGCACAAACTGCAACTGAAGATTTAATGGAACCAGAGGATTCAGTAGTTCCCGACGAACCCCCGCCTCTCCGCCGATCTAGTAGGGTTCCACATCCACCTGAGAGATACTACGGTTTTCTCATTGATGGTGGGAGCGAGGATTGTATCATGGAAGATGATGACCCGACTAGCTTCGAGCAGGCCGTCACGAGTAGTGACTCTGTGAAATGGCTGGATGCAATGCGATCTGAGATGGAATCCATGTACACCAACAAAGTATGGACTTTGGAAGTTGCTCCTGAAAGGGTAAAACCCATTGGGAGCAAATGGATCTTTAAGCAGAAACTTGGTGTAGATGGGAAAGTTGAGACTTTCAAAGCTAGACTTGTTGCAAAGGGTTTTCGTCAACGACCAGGTGTGGATAATGACGAAACCTTTTCTCCAGTAGCTATGCTTAAGTCCATCCGGATCTTACTTGCCATTACTACATACCATGACTACGAAATCTGGCAAATAGATGTTAAGATTGCCTTTCTAAATGGTGATTTGGAAGAGTGCGTGTACATGACTCAGCCAGAGGGCTTCGTAGACAGTGGGAGCAGCGGAAAGGTGTGCAATCTGCTTAAATTCATCTACGGGTTAAAGCAGGCATCACGGAGTTGGAACATCTTTTTTGATGTTGTAGTCAAAGAGTTTGACTTCATCAAAAATATAGATGAACCTTGTATATACAAGAAGGTTACAGAGAGTAAGGTTGTCTTCCTCGTATTGTACGTGGATGGCATACTCTTGATAGGAAACGATGTTCCTATGCTGCACTCGGTCAAGCCCTTCTTATCACAAAGATTCTCAATGAAAGATCTAGGTGATGCCTCCTGCATTTTGGGAATTAAGATCTATAGAGATAGATCTAAAAGGATACTGGGATTGTCCCAATCCAGGTACATTGACACCATACTAAAGAGGTTTAGTATGGAAGAATTCAAGCGTGGGAACTTACCCACGATCTCTGGACTCACTCTCTCCAAAGAGATGTCTCCTAAGACTGATTTGGAGACAACTCGCATGCAAGGGATACCCTATGCTTCGGCAGTAGGCTCTATCATGTACGCGATGCTATATACCAGACCCGATGTAGCATACTCACTAAGTGTAGTGAGTAGGTATCAAGCAGATCCAGGAGAGGATCACTGGACAGCTGTGAAGAACATTCTTAAGTACTTGAGAAGGACTAAGGAGATGTTCTTGGTGTATGGTAACGGAGAACTCCAGGTGGAGTCCTTTACCGATTCGAGCTTCCAGAGTGATAAAGACGACTCTAAGTCGCACTCGGGATTTGTCTTTACGCTAAATGGAGGGGCGATGTGTTGGAAGAGTTCTAAACAGGAAACCATGGCAGACTCGACGATGGAGGCTGAATACATCACTGCCAACGATGCTGCCAAAGAGGCTGTCTGGATAAAGAAGTTCATCCCTGAACTTGGTGCGGTTCCGTCCATTGAGCATCCAATACCTCTGTATTGTGATAACAATAGAGCTGTGGCTTTAGCCAAGGAACCCAGGTCCCATCAGAAGTCCAGACATATTCTGAGGCGGTATCACCTGATACGGGAGATAGTTGATCGCCGGGAGATCGAGGTCAGGAGAGTTGATATGAAGGACAACACTGCGGATTCACTCACGAAGGCCATACCCCAGATACATTTTGAGAGACTCTTCGGGTTGTTGGGTATGAGATACTACAACAGCTGGCCTTAGTACAAGTGGGAGATTGTTAGTTATGTATATGCCCTAGAGGCCATTGTTGTACATATGATGTATATTATAATGGATGCTTGGATATATATAGAGAGGACTTTCTTGCTCGACATGATAGTATGGTATCTGGTTTCACTTTGTCTTAACATGTTGACTTGTATTACTTTACTGTATTGCTCTCACAT
This sequence comes from Agapanthus africanus, assembly GCA_030015575.1. Taxonomy (NCBI): domain Eukaryota; kingdom Viridiplantae; phylum Streptophyta; class Magnoliopsida; order Asparagales; family Amaryllidaceae; genus Agapanthus; species Agapanthus africanus. The sequence goes on along the minus strand of JASDDO010000019.1, from coordinate 425,430,179 downwards.
GTTGATAAAGCCCTTGGGATATATACTACTACTAGGACTATGATGAGATCATACTAGTGGGGCCATGGTAGTTCACGAGTACATCCTATAACTGTTCCTAGTCTAGGGTGTATCGAGACAGGGCATCGATACTCCAGAGTAGACTAGCGTACACGCATCTTGACCCATATGATGGACGATGGATGATCCCATATCCATTGGTGTTGGACATCAAAGATGGTGTACGGGTGCTCAGTGGAGACTGAGTACACTGAACGGACTTGCCGAGAACTCCTGGATGGTATTATATCGTCAGATAGCAGTTCTCCGGTGACACTGGTACAGGTTAGTCTGTAGACCCGAGATCGTCATAGAGTCTTGTGTGATTCCCACTATGCTTTGATTTCTACCTTACCACGTCCAAGAGGGCGTACAAAACGGTGGCTTTTGGGTTCAGTCCCGAATCACATAGAGGTAATGAGCGATAGGAGGGGTTTCTTCTCTTCCGGTATTGGGAGTTGATGTTGCGCTGTGTTCGATTGGCTATAACTGGAAGTCCTTGGCCAGGGCTGATATGGAGATTTACTGGTAAGAGTTATCAGTAGTTTTTTGACCCGTTATGAGCCTTACATCGACACGACTTATCGGTTACTGGGGTCTGACGTTTACCACCCCTAGACTAGATATGCAACATATTAGACGAAGAGATCGGACTGAACGGTAGTGTTTACTGATTGGATTCACAGGAGAATGTACAGGCTTGCTTGTTGATCTTCTGATCGCTCAATACCTGGGTGGATGTTACGTTTAGCTGACCGCTTGCAGCTTGTGGGTGTTTGATATGATCATCACCTACTGCCGGCGTATTGACGATTCTTTAGAGTCCTACACAGAGGTTTCCTGGCTCAGGAAAAACAAAGTAGGGGCACATATGCGATATGTGCAGGACCGAGACTAATACGATATGAGATACCGTATTCTATTATCATGATATGTGATATCGGCCGGGTATATGTGATATAGTCGGGTCATCGGATCAAGTGTTGATTCGATGAATCTGTACATGTTATATTAGTCGGTTATATGCAATATAGCCGGATTGCCGGATCAAGAGTTGATTCGATAATTTAATATATAATTATATATGTGATATATTACATTACGTTAACTAATATAAGCTCGCTTTATTGATTCATTTTCTCACTGAATAATACATTGATATATATGCGATATATGTTAATTGTACTATTTTCTTTTGTTACAAAATATATTATATATGTGATATATAATATTGTAACAAGTTAGGGTTACAAATGCAACAAAGATTTAGAGATTAAACCTAGTTAGGGTTTGGATTAGGGTTAACTTTTTGGATGAAGCTTTCATGAAGCTTCATGAAGCTTCATGAAGCTTTTGACTTTTGTCATCTAGCTTGATATTTTGTGTAGATATTTGTTAACCCAACCCAAACCCTTAACCATAGTTTATTCTCTACATGAGTTAAAGCCTTCATTTATTAACTCATGGTTGTAATTATAACCACAACAATTCATTATTCATCACAAAAGATTTCTTCTTCTTCTTCCTCCTTGAAAAAGCTTTCTAGCTTTTAGTGTTGTGATGATTTAAAGTGAGAAATTGAAAACAAAAGAGAGAAAAATTCCTACTTCATCATCCCCATCTATTCTAGCCACTTAGATTAGGGTGTTCACTTCACTAATACTTCATTAAAGAAGTGAGAGCTTGGGTTTGAGATTCTTCAAGGTAGATCATCTTCGAAAAGGAAGATTTCAAGCAAGCATGGATCATTCGACTTGTGGAGCCTCTCTAGAGTCCGGGAGTTCATGGATCACGGCGAAGGGACTACTACTCGGAGCTTATAAAATGAAGGAATGGACTACAAAGGTTGTAATCCCTCTCTCTTAGATGTAAAGTTGTTTACATCCATGTTAACCCTAATTCTCTAGTAAGATCTTGGTTAGGGTTTGTTTAGCCTCCCAAAAATTTTAAAGTAGCATGATTGATGCTTGCCAAAATCTTCACAAGGTGCTAAGCTAACCCACAACCTGCATATGTTATTTACTATTCACGAGTTGGAAACTCACCCCCGTTATGCCACAGGGTTGTACAGGTTATCCCTCAGAGTAGTCAGCGGCAGGACTTTCATCATATCTTATCATCTTTTGCTGCGGATACCGCTACGGCTGACTGTGTGCAGTTTTGCTATAAGTGGGTTTTGCGGTTATCCGATGATGCTCATTTGTATATTCGTTGTATCCAGTACTCTCCATCTACCATCTTCATGTATTGACTTAGAGACGTGTTGTGAGGACGATATTGTATTTTATTTGATGACTTTGGAGGTCTTTTATGCAGTTTTAATTATATCGTCTTTTCTTCGCTACGGCGTCGTATATCTATTGTGGTGGTTGTTTTCCGCCTTTGGGCGTGGATTTGCTCCCGTTTGGGGATGCTTTTACTTATATTTATGTTGTACCCTTTTTGGGGCTTGTTTTACAAAGTAGGTGCTGCCAAATTTTAAAGAAAGTAAATTTGGACTTTAAAAAATTTGTACTTGAGATTTCAAAAGTTTTAATAATGTTCTTATCACTTACTACTTTTGATGGTTTAGATTTCTGGGTTTTCGGCTTATTAAATTGCATTGCGCCTGAAGACGTTTCGTGGTTTAAGTGCCGTCACGTGCCAATTTCGGGTCGTGACAATTACAGAGTTGGAACATCTGTTTTGATAAGACGGTCAAAGAATTCGACTTTATCAAAAATCTAGATAAACCATGCATTTATAGTAAGATTGTAGCGAGAACTGTGGTATTCCTTGTCTTGTACATGGATGACATTCTCCTGATAGGAAATGACATTCCTATTCTACAATCAGTCAAAGGATTCTTGTCACAAAGGTTCTCCATAAAAGACCTGGGTGATGCCTCCTACATTCTAGGGATCCAGATCTATCGTGATAGGTCTGAGAAGATGTTGGGACTTTCACAGTCCAGGTATATCGACACCATACTGAAAAGATTTAGTATGGAAGATTCCAAACGCGGTAATCTACCAGCTTGTCACGGGATCACCCTCTCCAAAGAGATGTCTCCCAAGACTAATTTGGAAAAAGATTGCATGAGTATTATACCCTACGCTTCTGCAGTAGGCTCTGTAATGTATGCGATGTTGTGTACCAGACCAGATGTTGCTTACGCACTCAGCGTGGTAAGCAGGTATCAGTAAAACCCTGGGGAGAAGCACTGGATAGCAGTTAAGAACATTCTCAAGTACCTGAGAAGGACTAAGGAGATGTTCTTGGTGTATGGCAGTAAATACCTCCAGATCGAGGCCTTCACTGACTCCAGCTTCTAGAGTGACAAGGATGACTCCAAGTCTATTTCGGGTTATGTCTTTACCCTCAATGGAGGGGCAGTCTATTGGAAGAGCTCCAAGCAAGACACCGTTGCTGACTCGACGATGTAAGCGGAGTATATTGCTGCATGTGACGCCGCAAAAGAAGCAGTCTGGATGAGTAAGTTCATAACAGAACTTCAGGTGGTTCCATCCATTGTTGATCCAATACCTTTGTATTGTGACAACAACGGGGCTATAGCTTTAGCGAAGGAACCAAGGTCCCATCAGAAGTTCAGACATATTTTGAGGTGGTATCACCTGATCAAGGAGATCGTGGATCGCTGGGAGATCGAGGTGCGGAGAGTAGACACGGAGAACAACACTGCAAATCCACTCACAAAGACCATCCCTTAGACGCAGTTCGAGAGGCTATTCGAGATGATAGGTCTACGATATGCCAATACATGGCCTTAATGCAAGAGGGAAAGTTGTGTTAGTGATATATGCCTAGAGGCCATTATTGTATAGTACTGGTTTGTAAATTACATTTTAGAAGCTTGGGATATACACAAATATAATAACAGTCTTGCTCAACATGATAGTATGATATCTGGTTTAATTCTATCTTAACATGTGTATGTGTTTCTTTTAATATATCGCTAATACATATTGATAGAGCCCTTAAGATCTTTGCTTGACTACCAGCATTGTGATGGCAGTCATACTAGTGGGGGCTGGGTAATCTATAAGCACATCCTTATACTTGTCCCTAGTCGTAGGATTATCGAGACAGCTCATCGATACTCCAGAGTAGACTGGTGTATACGCTTCTCATCCCAGTTCGGGAGATGGCCTGTCCCGCAGCCATTGGTATGCGATACCGGAGATAGTATACAGGTACTCATTGGGTTATGGGTTACACTAGACGAACTCGTGGGGGAACTGCTGGTTGGTATTATACCTATCGTCAGTTAGCAGTTCCCAGGTGACATGAGTACAGGTTAGTCCGTAGACTTGACATCATTATTCGTCTCGAGTGTGTTCCTACTGTACTTAGACCACTACCCTACCACGGCTCAAATGAGTCGTGCAAACAGGTAGTGGTTGGGTGTAGTCTCGAAGCACTGGGAGGCAGTAGTAGTTAGATAAGATTCGTCTCTCCCGGTATTGGGGGTTGATATCACACTGTGTTTGGATGGCCAATACATAAAGTCCCTGGACAAGGCAAGCGAGATTTACTGGTAGGTACTCCAGTAGTTTCTTAGGGTGTATTAGGCTCTACACCGACACGACTTATTGCGCTGTTAGGGGTCTGACATTTACCACCCGCTAGGCCCGATATGTGATACTCTTAGACGAACAGACTGGACTGTACGGAGATTGTCACGGATAGTCTCGGTAGGAGTTCGGATGAGTTTGCTCGTCGGCCTTCTTATCGACAGATACCTGGGTATCCATTATGTACAGCTAGTGCCACTGATGGACTTGTGGTTAAACCCGCTACTAGTGTACTGTCAAGTCTTTAGAGTCCCACACAGAGGGTTTCCCTGGTTCAGGAGAAACAATATAGAGGCCGTATGGTTTTACGTACAGGGTTCCGATCATATACTTGTACTAGTTGCACGGATGTTGTTCGGATGGATAATACTAATGGGCTTTGGTTTAAACTGGACCCTAGTATTATATTATTGAATTGTTATTATCTCATTGTATTCGTATTTTTCGGAATACGAATACGGGTATGTATATACGGTGAGGGCATTCTTGTAATTTCACAAGAGATGCTTCTAGAAGGGGACACCTCATTATTTGGATTTATCTATTTTGAAAATAGATTAATGGGGCGGAAAATTGAGATATTTGAGGCATGGGAGTGAAGCATGGATTATGCATTTTTTTATTAGTTTGGATACACTATTGAAGCATGGTTATTATTTTCTATATGAAAATAATCCATGATTCATGATTAATGTAGTATGAGCCATTCTCCACTTGGCCAAACACTTGATCATTTGCTCATTTCCTTTCTCTCTTCATTTTCTCCTCCTTCTTCCTAAAAACCCCAACCTTCACATGTGTTGTGAGCCATAGGGTTATATGAGATAAAACACTCCATTAAACACTCTACATCTCCTAAGCTACCTAGTTTAGCGAGTTAGGTACCTTAGTTGCATCGGTTTAGAGGTTGGAGCATGAGCCATAAACTCTCGGGTGGATCGTCTTTGACATGAGGAGGCCGGCGTTTCAAGAGCGATCCGATCTTCGAGAAGCTTAAGAAGAGGAGGAGAATAAGAAGACCCGAAGGACTTGTAAACAAGGAGGTATAAACCCTAACATAGTAGTTAGGACCTCCTAGTAGAAATAGCTAGTTAAGGCTTCTGTAAAGATCCTGGAGTTAAAGTAGGTGTTGCGAAGTAAGAAAATCGTTTTTTTTGTAAATTTCGTCTCCCCACAAGTGTGTAGGGGTGCGCGACATCAAATTACAAGTTGCACAAGCCATAGGCCTACATGTAGTCCCAGAGAACCCACGACCAAGACTCACACCCCAACTCCTCCATACTGGCTACAATTTGCGGCCAGATCTAATAAATCTGCGGCCAAAAGAGTGAGGAATGGGCTCAAGTTTTGGGGTTAAGTTCTAGGCCTCTATACTAGCTCTCAGTGATGGCAACTTCTCAAAAAGACATATGGGTTGATAGCAGATTTGAATTGAAACCCTAGGCTTAAACAAAAACGATATTAACCACTAAACCAAAACATTAAGGTATATTAGTGAAACTAGATAACAAGAAGACTTCCCTTAGAGCCTAATTAAGGGTTTTAGATCATTACCTCACCAAAACTTGGAAGAAACCCTTCCCATGCAAGCTCCAAGACATCTCAAGAGGGTTAAACATGATTAGTTGAGGGTTTAGTGAAGTTTTATAGTGATTAGGCTTAAAGGTGAGATGGGGAATATGCAAGAGGAGAACTTGAAGAAAGAAGAAGAAGAGAAGAATGAGAGAGAGCTGAGGGTTAAGAGAGAGATGTGGGTAGAGGGTTGACTCCTGAGAGCCATGCTCTCTCTCTCTCTCTCTCCCGCCCATTAAATGCCTCCCCTCACATCCTTGTCCCCCATGCTTCATGTCCTTTCTCTTTTCTTTTTCAAATAACAACTAAAACCTTTTATTTACTTAAAATATATATATAACATAAAGATATGGTTAATGTGCCATGGCTAGCCAAACATGATTAGCATATCCTTAATATTATATTAGCATGCACCTGTGTGCGTTTAAAAAATACCGCAAGTACATAAATTATTTTTTAAAATATTAATTAATTATATAAAATATGTGAAAAATAATTATTAGTTAAGTTTATCAAAAACCTACGTTATATCGCTTAATTAACTCTAATCACGTTTTAAGGTGTTACAGTCATAAACCGCATGGGGTAAAAACAGATATCAGGAATTTCAAGTGTTAAAATTTGTAATGAGATTGCATACCTTCTATGTGATAGTTGGATCCCGATACCCACTGCGAGTAAGTGTTACTCCTGGGAGAATTTTCCACTTTATAATTAGCTAATCCAGTAGGTGTCTAAGAAAAGTGTTAACGGAGTTATGCCCCTGCGGAAACGAGCTTATTTAATTAGTTTTATGCGAAAGTACGGGGAGACTCCTTCGGAGTACCAACACCTGCCTGGCTGAACGATTAGCGAACTTATAGGATGTAATTAATCCCGCCTAATCTTACCTTTTAAGGTTTGAAGGAAGATTTGATAAAAACGGTGGGAGCCATCCTGATTAGATAAGATAATAACCAATCTAATCTTGCAAGAGCGCGCGGTAAAGTGTTTTCTTCTCTCTCTCTCTCTTCAGGTAGCGACTATGTCATGCCTTAATTAAGATAATAATATGGATGTATTGACCGAACCCGCATATTATACTGGGTTGGGGAACGTTGATTCTTATTTATCTTATGAAAACAGTCATGAGTCTGGGCAAGAGATAGGGGAATACAAGGATTTCCACGCAACCCAAATGAAGAAAGAGCACTCTGATGCATCTTCTTCGGGTGTATTAGTTATTGAGAACTGTTTCTCAGTCTGCTCTGCGTCCTGGGTATTAGATACCGGATCAGGATCCCATATTTGTAATCTGTTATAAGGGTTAAAGAGAAATAGAGAACTGAAAAATGATGATATGTCTCTCAGAGTAGAGAATGGAGCAATTGTTGCTGCCGAAGCTGTCGGCGAATATCACCTAGTATTGCCAAATGGTAATACATTGATTTTGAACGAATGTTATTTCGTACCGTCGATGATGTGCAATATAATATTCATATCTTTATTAGATAAAGAAGGATATAATTTTGCATTAGAGAAAAATGTTATGAACATTTTCCTAAATCAAGTGTTGATTGGGTTTGATACGTTGTGTAATGGTTTATACGTTCTAAATCAAAATACAGTTTTAAATATAAAAAAAAAACACAAGAGGAAAAGTTCAGAAATGAACGAAGCCTTCTTGTAGCATTGTATACTTGGTCATATCAATGCGACCAGACTAGCTAAGTTGCATAAAATGGATATTTGAATCCGTTCGAATTTACATCTTATGAAATTTGTCAGTCATGTCTCAAAGGTAAGATGACCAAAACTCCATTTACAGGACACAGACAAAGAACTACTGAACTCTTGGGACTGATACATAGTGATGTATGCGGTCCTATGTCTACATATGCCAAAAATGGTTCCTCATACTTCATTACATTCACCGAAGATCTCTCAAGATACGAACATGTATTCCTGTTGAAATACAAATCTGAAGCTTTTCAGAAATTCAAGGAATATAAGAGCGAAGTAGAGAACCGGACGGGTAAAACTATTAAAATCCTTCGATCTGATCGAGGAGGTGAATACTTGAGCATGGAATTCCGAGATTATCTAAAAGAGAATGGGATTCTCTCTCAGCATACTTGTAACGACTCGCTATACTTGAATCAATCTAACTTCCTTTGTTTGATTTTCTTGAAGATCGCTTCTTTCTCTCTTAAATTTTGTTTCTATTTCTCCTTGAATTTCTTTGACTATCTTTTACATTCAATATTATTTTTTTTCAATTAGAATACCGACTGGTGGAACGACTACAAAATACGATCACATTTAGTTTCTTTGTTCAGTTACCATATTCTTCTTAAGTAATTTCGAGAACGAAATTATTTTAAGGAGGATAGAATGTAACGACTCTAAAATTCCTATATTTTTTGTATTACTTTTCTTTAATAAAATGCCGTATTTATTTTTCTGAGTATTTTTCATGAAATGTCTTTTTCTATTAAATATATTATTTATCCTTCCATCTATTTTTCCTACCTTAATTATTTTCCAAAACTTATTTCTTTTTAAAACCAAATATTAACCCATTTCAAATAAATAAAACCCAAGACGGACAGTCCATTTATATTTTTATTTAAACTCAAATAAAACCAAAACATAAACATATTTTTCCACTAATGCTCCAACCCATAACCCCTGGACCCATTACCCTTTCCTTTCAAATAAATTCTTTAACTTTTCCCATTCGCACACCCAAAACCCTTAAACTGTTCATTCCCCCTTTTCATTTTTCAACTCTTCTCACTTAATTTCCCCCCTTAATTAATAAACAACCCCTCACTGTTCACCCCCATATTAGAACCCACTCTCTTCTCAAATGAACTCACATCTCTCTACACCTCTTCTCCTTCCCTCATGCAGAAACCGAACCTACTCTCTCTCATCGTAACCTCTACTTCTCCTATATATATAATCCCATTTTATTTGCTTCTTTCAATCTTTTTCTCTCTACCTATACTTATATACGTATACACTCGCACTCTCTGTCTTCCCTCAAAATACAAGACCTAAACATTCCCTTCATGGCCGAGCACTCTTAGCTTCCCCTCACCACCATCAAACATCTTCATCCATCGTCGTTGTCAACAGAATCAGCCGCAGCAAATAATTTAGCAACACCCTCTCAACCTTTGTTCGTCTTTTCGATACGTTCCAGGCCGAGAACTAAGGCTGCAATGTCAGGCCAAGTCTGTGTGAGAATGACGGTCATTTCCACTCCTCCGGATCTTCAATTCGTCGACGTTTCAAATTTTGCGCCGAAGGTGTTCGACAAAATGTCTTAATGAGATTAGGTCGTATTCAATCGTGTGTAAGTCCTATCCTTTCTCTCTTCCCTTTCTCACTATATGAATTTTGACCTCCTACCATGTCAACTTGTGTTATCGGTAAATCTAAGATGAAATTGTTTTCTGTATAGAATTAAAATGTTAGACATAATGTTAAAAAGTGTGTAGACACATTTGACACATACTCATAAAATGAATGATAGAATGTATAGGATGATTAGTTAATATGAAATGGTTTGAAAATAACCCGCACATAAGTAACGTGTGGTTTATGTGATAAAATAATACTAACTTATCAAACAGTTGTCAATTGATAGTGAATATTACTTAACCCATAGATTTTAGTGTTAGTAGTATGTAGGTATGAGTATATTGAACAGTATGTAATGAATTTTCTATGGTAATTGACTTCGTTGATTGTAGTAGTCTCATCGGTAGTTTTTATAAAGTTATTGTTTAAGAGCAAATGAGTAGTTTTAGATCACATAATTTCATAAGTTTACATGTTGAATCCAAAGTTATAATGAGCATCATTGAGTTAATGTGTAATATTCAGTTCGATTTTCTCCTATAAATGACTGCTTTTCAATTATCACTATCAACATTATCTTTACTGTAACTTAACTATATGCAAGTCTTCCTCATTAGTAAGACCCGGCCGATCATCTTTAATTATAATTACCTTTTGATGTTAGACTTTGTTTCTGAATGTTTACATGAAGTACTGAAACATGCATCATTAATTATTAGCATTTCCATATTGAACATTTTTCTTTATAGTGATAAGTTGAAATATGCTTCTGCAGTTAAAAGGCATAATTTCAAAACAAAAAAAACACCGCAAACTGTTTTTTAACTAAACTAAACAAATCCTTATAGATTACAAGAAATTTACTAATACGGTTCATACTACCAGTATTCATTTCTTACTAATTAATACTTGTTTTGCATCAATGAATTTTGTTAATTGTTGTTATAATAGTCCAGTGAAAATGGGTAGTTGTAATATGAAAGTTTCTTGTAGCTATTTATAAGTGAATGATTTATTTTTGACTGGTCGTGTTTCTTCTAATTTAGAGGAGACCCATCTATTTAATTTGACATGGGTTGTGTTTTAACATCCACTGGGACATTTCAAATTAGCTTTTTATCAAAATACCCTAGACTTTTAAATGATAATTTCTTTTATAAAAACAATCTAGAGGTATTAAAATATAGTATTTCACATAAATACTATGAATTTTCTAAATGACCTATTTACACATATATACCCTATACATGATATGCTATATGACTTAACATGAATTCTTGAAAATTTGACATGACTGCATGAATACTTGATATGTTTACATGACCAATTGATATGACTTGTACTAAACTATCATGCTTGATCTAATTTGACTCGATACTTGAATTGCACTCTCTCATGTATTCATGGATTTGGGCAAGAGTTGTAGCTTTAATCACAAACTAATATACGCGAGGTGTTGGGGTAGTTTGAGTATGAATCCAACGGAATCTCATGAGTCCCATTATAATAAATAACGTTGCTGTGGTACCGGGCTGAAACGGTACATCACAAATTCATGAATGAGGCCCTGTGTTTCCAAGCCCCTCGATGATAGCCTGTTTGGTTTGGAATACTTCGATAACAATTGAAGTCCCGCTATTTTGGGCCCGTGATTCCTTACCCCTGGACGATAGCCTTGGGTTCGAGAATACTCTTGAGATTGGTTGACATTCGCACTTGAACTTACGTTAGTTACTTTTACCTTTCTAGAGACCTTTTAGGACACGTACATTCACTTCATGTTCACTATACCTATACTCCACTGTCATGCTATACTTGTTTGCTATGCTCTTGCTATATTTCCTTGCTGTTATAGTTGACATACACATTACCATGTACACTATTATACTTGTTTACATGTTCATGATTTATATCCATGGTATACCATATATCATATTACACCCTGCATTTCATTTATATGCATCACACCATCCTTTTGGGGACTTACCGAGTGTCGGTTCACTGACGGGCATTCCACCCATATTTCTTTCTTTCTTGGAATGTTCGTCAGGTGGTATTGAGACAAAGGAGATAGAAGCGGTCGAAGAGGAGTACAACCAGTTCGCATCACAACTGGACGTCTAGTTTCGTTCAGCTTTTCATTTCATTTCAGCTTATTTATGTATGCTTCCTTGTTAAGGCTTATCATGTTATATTATCTTGTATTCAGATATTTTGTCAATTGCGAATCTTTAATGTAATAAATCAGAGTTGGATTTCATTCTTTTGTTTATTCTTGTTAGTTTATGTTGCTTATAAACACTTAGCGTATTTATTTCGAGAAATGACCTTCTCAGAATAAATACGTCACGGGCTTGCCACGTCACCGTTTTCGTCTACTGGAAAGCGAGGCGTGACATTACTCCTCCATATACACCATAGCACAATGGTGTATCGGAGCGGAGGAATCGCACCCTATTAGATATGATGCGCACTATGATGAGTACTGCTGAGTTACCTATTTCCTTTTGGAGTTATGCACTTGAGAAAGCTGCATACGTATTGAATCAAGTTTTATCAAAATCTGTGCCTAAAACACCATATGAGATATGGAGTGGAAAGAAACCATATCTTAAATGAGTTAAGATATGGGGTAGTCGGGCTTATGTTAAAAAACATAATCCAGACAAAATCGAAGCACAATCGGTTCTTTGCAAGTTTGTGAGATATCCAAAGAATTCACATGGATATCTATTCTACCACATTGAGGAACAAAAGGTGTTTGTCGCTCAACATTTCACAATTTTAGAAAAAGAATTTCTTGTAAAAGAAATTAGTGGTAATGAGATAGAGCCGGAAGAAGTTCCAGATATACAAACTTCAACTGAAGATTTGGTAGAACCGGAGGATTCGATGGTCCCAGAAAAACCTCAGCCACTCCACAGATCTAGTAGGGTTCCTCATCCACCTGAAATATACTACGGTTTTCTCATAGACGGTGGCAGTGAGGATTGCATCATGGAAGTTGATGACCCATCTAATTTCGAGCAGGCCATCACCAGTGGGGACTCTGTGAAATGGCTGGATGCTATGCAATCTGAGATGGAATCCATGTGCACCAACAAAGTATGGACTTTGAAAATCCATTGGGAGCAAGTGGATCTTTGATCAGTCGAAAATATTGCATTTTTTACACATCAATTTCCCTACTATTTGCAAGCATCTAAAAGTGTTCGGTATGAATATAGCACATATTAGCAAATTGTCTGTAAAATACCAAATAACCTGTGTTATACATTATAACCGGCATTTTAAGGGAAATTGAGTGTTTATTATTGCACGCATGATCTTTGTATAGCGCAACACTTGTCTCGAGAATGTGTGCAGGAAATTCCAAGTAAAAGAGCCGAAACTGCTAAAAGTGCTGATCAAAATACGCCAAGTCCAAGACTTGTAATCTGGCAGTGAACAAGAAATATTTAAAATATTCCAGACATCAGGAAACAGTACTAAAACCACCACAAGAATTACCATGAAAATTCCATGCTCCAACACCTCCAAAGGGCCGCGGATCCGCGGCCGAATGGCCTTGTTGGTGGCGGATCCGCGGCCACGATGACACGTTAGCAGAAGGTTGTTGCTTCAGATTTCTCCTTCCAAGATCAAAACTTCTTCAAGCCACTTCATTCTCCAGAGATCTCCAGAAGCTTCCATCCTAACAGCCAAGCTTCTTGTACAAGCTAAACACCTACAAGCTTCTCAAGCAAGCTACATAACTAACTCAACCTAGAAGCTTCTTTTCAACAACCAAGCTTATCAAGGAAGCTAGCTAACTACCTAAATCTAGAAGCTTCCTTCATAATTACCAAGCTTGCAAGAGAAGCTAAACCTAGCTTAGCTTCTAAAGGAAGCTAATCCTAATCAAGCTTCTAGGGGAAGCTAAAGGAGAGGCTATATAAAGGGACCCAAGGCTTCATCTCAAAGGTTGTTCGTTGTTGTTCGTTGTTCAACAATTCACCCACAAGTTGAGTGACACAACTTGTGCACCCAAACCATAATCCAATTCCAAAAGCCAATTCAAGATCTCTGAGTACCAAATCAAGCAAGAAGCCATCAAGCCTTTTTGAAGTGACGCCGATCTTCAACCGAGCAAGAGATCCAAGACGATCCGCGACCCACGGAGATGATGCGAAGCTAATTCGATGATCGAGTTCTTTCCTCAAATCTTGTAGTCTTGAGCGCATTGTAACGAATTGTTGAATAATAAAAAGTGAAATTTCTTTATCTTGCTTTTCTTTATATTTGAGCATTATGATGAGTTCTCAATTCTTGATTATTTTCTTTGTCATGATGTTTGAGTAAAAACTCCGCTCGTGGAGGAATCGAGAAAATTGATAGATGATAATGATTAAATTCTTGAACGATTCTTAATTCCTATGAGTTTTGTAAACTCTAGTAGATTGAATCATCGACAACCTAATTTTGAGCGAGATGCTTTCTTGAATGTTTTCACTCTTAATTAGATATCAACGATCGATAATTCAATGTACTAGAGGCTAGCATTTGAATGATAATCAATGAAAGGACAAGGGATGATGATGAAGAAACCCTAGTTTCTTCGATAGATCCCTAAATCTCGTTGATCGTCATCGATCTAGCAACAAATCATCAATGGATAAGAATACGTAATCACAAGTCTTCATCATCGCTATCGATTCGATCGATTCCTACGAGCCTCATTACAAATCTTGATTACTCATTCAATTTGGATATCATCTCGATGATTCTTAATTCTTGATTCTTGATCTTTAATTTCTTTTAATTCTTGAAACTATAATTCCTAAATCATGAATCAAATTTTCTTTTCTTTTCTCTTTAATTTTCAATTCATCTAAATCAATTACGATCAAATCACACTTTCTCAGCGGACGATCCGTTCTCATTGACGATACTATAATAGACGCCGTCAATTGATTGCGGTATAAATTTCTTTGGTTATGAAACATCTTATATATGACACCGAGAATTAATGATCAATCAAATGGCGCCGTTGCCGGGGATAGTGTACTAATTTGTTCGTTTTTGAAATTTGAGTTGAAAAATTTATTCCATCAGAATTTTTTTTTGATAAAAATTCGCACAAACACTAAAAGATTCGTTGTGATTTGTTGCAAGGAAATCTGGAATCTGTGGAGCGAGAGGAAAAATATTCTGATCATTTCAGAGAGTTTAGCGAGTGAACAGGAGTCTCTGGAAAAGTTTTGGTGCAGCGATCTGGTCACGAGACCGTGGAAGCGCGGCCAATTGTAGCTTACTGCGGCGGATCCGCGGCGTGCTTATGTCACGACCCGAAAGTACGGAACGTGACCGGCACTTAGATTACGAAGCGTCTAGAGGCGCAACATAACCTAAGTAAGCCGAAGCCCAGAAATCTAAACCATAACAGAAGAAGTAAAGGAAACTATGAAGAAAACAAGTTTAAAAGCATCATCCAATTTTCTCAAAAATTTCGGCAAAGTCTCCTTTGTAAAAACTGGCCCCAAACGGGTACAACAAGTATAATATACACAAACAATAAAAAGCATCCCCAAACGGGAGCTAGCTCTATGCCAAAAAGGCGGAAACAACCACACAAATGCACAATGGTATACAACGCCAAAGGGCGAGGCTCAAAACTCAAAAGAAAACAAAACCACCAGATATCATAATAAAACAAGCGCGACTCTAAGGTCGAAATAAATAACTGGTCCAGTAAACTATCAAGTAATACAAGTTTGGTTGATGGAGTTTTCTAGATACAAATGAAATAATAAAAGTACAATGCCGGTCCAGATACAAATGAACTAACCTACCGTGCAAATCACCCTGAATGAAAAGATGTGCCAGCAAGCTGCCAGGAAAACCTGTACATCGAACCTGTAATAAAATTTGGCACAACGGGGGTGAGTTGCCAACTCGTGAGTAGAAGATATCTGCGAAAAGAAATCGAATGCACAACGCTGTCCTAGGTCATGATAATACACTAATATACTACTAATCATCAAGTAAAGACAGGATAATAAGCTACGTGTAAGTGCAAATGCTTCGTGTTCATGTCAGTGCCTCATATAGTACTAAGCCATGTGAATGAGTATGCATGCACCATGAATGTAAAATAACCAATCCTGAAATCTAGATATATCTGTATAAGAAATCTTTAGCTTTTATCATAGTAAAATGTATATAGAAATCTGAAATATCAACGATGAAATCCATGGAAATCCGTGTCAAGCATCGACACAAAACATGTAAATCTCAAGTCTCAATACCTCATAATCTCAATGTCTCATAGTCTCAATATCTCGGGCTCCGTCAGTCCGGATCGGCCCATATCATCAAATCTCACGACAACGGTCGGTATCCTCCGGATATCCACCGCGCCAGACATCACCGGTAGGTAGTCCTCCCCTGCCAGGCTCATCGTCTACAACTCGATCTTCTTGCCCCGGGGTACCATACCGGGCCCACCATATACCCGAGACGGTTCATCCACTCCTCGAATCGGGTCTCAAAATCCAACAGAAAACATGAAATCTCATGGTGGACGACACATACATCACGAGAAAACCGCATCTTAGTTTTAAAAAGAAAGGAGGAGAGAGAGAGAAGTTTTTATATATTCTTGCGGTTTTCCCCCAAAAATCCAGAAATCTCATAGAAATCCAAAATCCCAAAATCATGAGTAAGTATATGATAAGTGACGGCATATGCCCCATAATACTGCATGATAACATGAAAATGCGAATGCATGAAATGTCTAAGTAATAAATACCATATCTATATTAACACCCGAGAGTAATTACAATATTATATCGATCTAGCTGTTAGCTGATTGAATCAATAAAAGATAATATGATCTAAAGTGTACGTGACATAGCAATTACCGATGATGATGTGTGTGAGCCGGCAAATAAGTGTGCGTAGAATATGCGCATCATCGGTAATGGTGCTGGAGTCCTAACAGGTAGAGTTTTATACTGATTATAGAAACATATGAATGAGCATGCACCATGATGATTACAGTCTGAAAGTAAAGACGGATGTGTATTATCCACTCATTTGATATACAAGTATAACTACAACTATATGTCTCGAGCCTAAACTAGTGTCCATTTAACCTCCTAAGGAACTAAACCTAAGAAACTAATCGATAAGAAATAAGAGTACACCTAAAGTCTGAGTCCATATCTCTAATAGTCGGCGATCCAGCCTCAATAGCATCGCGTACGTAGTACGGCTTCTTCAAATCAAGAGTGCAGATCAATCATCACATCTATGCCTCGTACAGTAAAATCCATCGTACGGCATCCCAATATCGGGGTACGGGTCAAGTATCACCTACATGTCTCATCATTCGTATAATATCATCATCAATTCATGTCATGATCGAGGTACTGTACTGTAATCGCATACATCAATCATATATTATTGCCAGCATAAACATACATCGTTAAGTTATCCTCAGAAGTATCATGTCACATGTATCATATTGTGATTAGGTCACACTTATATCATATCGTAATCAAGTCACATCTATATGATATCGTAATCAAGTCACACATATATGATGTCGAAATCAAGTCACACCTATATGATGTCGTAATCAAGTCACACCTATATGATATCGTAATCAAGTCACATATATATGATATCAGACTTTCAGGCATAGGTTACGGTCCGGGTTCTATTTTAGAGTCCCATGTACTTCAATATCATCACCACCCTTTATTATTTATGTATACCTATTCATTATCTCATTTTCTAATGATCCGCTAACATCATAACACGACCGTATAACCAAGAATCACGGCATCAAGCCCAGTTATATTGTTTCATCCCCGTGTATCATATCACATCCTTGTATCACATATACGTATTGTGTATATATATATACCTACACCTAGTCCTATATATATATATATATATATATATATATATACATACACGTATACACCACATCGAGTCTCAGTGTGTGCGTGGGTGTGTATCTACCTGAAACCTACGAATCTCTTCCAAGGTATTCATCCTCTGATATGGTCTTCCTAATCAGTCTAGTCCAACCTAGGGTCATTACTAGGGTCCTACTTATCAAGAATCTAAGGTCACGTCTGGCTTCCTAATGACAATAAGTACTATCCCTATTCTACGTTTGCGGGAGTGCTAAACGCCATCCACCCGACTTCCCCCGTAGATATACATCTACTCACCTGGTCCTTGTCTGCCGAAAATGATGTCGCCGTCCTCTTCTTCATCGCCCGCGGTCCACATGAGAGGTACCTATACGCAAACATATATAGTATCGTAAACTGAATCACGGACAAAAGTCAAAATGACGCACGGAACGCGCATAGGTTAAAACCTATGTCCCGCTCATGCAAAAGAACCAAATATCGCTCGATGTCGGCGTACAAACGCCGATTGATCGAGATAAACATCAGCAAACAACTTGTTGTTTAGAAACTCATTACTTATAATATAGAACATGATTTAATCCATCGAAACCCTAAAAATCGATCAAATCGTCCGATTTCGAAAAACCCGAAAACGCCAATTTACCGTTTTGCTTCAAAACTTGACATTAAAATCAAACTAATGGTCATAAAACTCATTAAATAGCATAACTAGATTATACAACCCATTACTATATTTTTAACGCCCCAATTGAATTAATTGGAAAATTCTAGTTTGCAAACTTGCCCGATATCGATACTTTTAAGCACAATTTCACAATATCACAACAAAACTTGATTTTGCATGAATTAATGTATTAAACTACAATTCATGATGATAAAAATATAATGAAATCATAATTTAGATTTTAAAGCTCATTTATTTAAGAATTTCCAAATTCTAGTTAGCAAAAATAGCATTTTTATTACTATTTTTCAATTATCAATAGAAACTAGTAACCAAATTAAGATTTTCATTCCACTAACAAGTTAATATCCTCTTTAAAACCATAATCTAGTATTACAAATATTAATTGGAATTTTATCTCACCAATATATACAATATATAGAAATCTAGTTTGCAAAAATGGTTTAATTTAAGCAATTTTGGATAACAATTTACAATATGTCAACCATACAAGATTTTCACATTCTACAAATGTTAAACTACATAATATAACCCTACTTAATTAATAAAAACCATAACTTAATTTTATAACCCTAACTTGAATTTTAAAACTTGAGATAGAATTAATTTATTAAATCCTATTATGCTAGAATGAAACATTAAATAACAACAAATCAAAAGAATGAGATTTATACCTCCACAACATGAAATCCAAACATGAAAATAAGCCTCCAAAATAATGGTTTCCATCTCCAAGATCCATGCCAAATAGGTTAAAGAATATTGGATAAAGATTGACTATGGATTTTGAGGTTTATTTTGGAATTTTTGATGGAATTTTGTTGATTTTTTATGCAAAGTGAAGTGGAGAAATTTTTGGGGCAGCCATGGGGAGGAGGCCGGCCACTTTAGGTAGGGAAAAAGAGTGAAAGAACTGAATGAGGAATGGTGTAGAAACTTCTCCAAAATATCATCATCTTTATGTCTTTTCATGAAATTCTTTATTTAATAATTTTCTTCTTATACAATTTGATCCTAGAAAAATCTAGAATCATGAAAATAATTGAAAAAGAATTTTGCATAAAAACACTTGATTCTAATATGTAATGGTTCATTTTGTAAAATTAACCCATTTCAAATTTGTAATTTACACTAATTTAGTGTATAAATAAAGCTTATGTTAATATTTAAAATAATTAATTTAGGAAAAATATTTAATTAAACTAAAAATTTATAAGTGGCTAAATAAACATCATTTACTAATAATAACATAATTAAAATAGGTATTTTTAAATTTATAGTGAAGAATAATTACGGTTTAGTTTTATGAAAACTACGTTTTACTTTACCGAAAATCATAAAATTCGCTTAAAGAATTTTATTTATTTATTTATTTATTTATTTTTAAAACGTTACAGCTTAGGGCTTCAGTGTACCAAATTTGCTCGGTGACTTTCTGACTTTCTTATTTTCTCCTTGATCTGCTCCATTAATCAATTTCTGCAGGATTCTTTGCAAAAATTCGCAGCGCCGCAAAAAAGAAAAATTGTGCGTGTTTGATCTTGGTTGTTTGCATTTGTAATACGGAAATTAAGGGGCAAAGACCAAATTCAGATTAGGTGGGGAGTTCATTACCCTTCCTAAACCCCAAAAATCACAAAACTGCATCTGCATTACCCTCATTAACTAAAAAATATCTAGACATGACTCTGAGGACCGTCGCGCTCACTTAGGACAGAAGGAGGTCGTGGGTAATCTATTGCTTATCCGCGTTTCTTTTGTGGTGTCTAAGGCAAGTGGTTACTTAATTAGGCCCACTACTTATGTAGTGGAGAACCTCCCACTTACCTGGCACTTACCTGGCCACAGGAGAGACAAAGAGGCAGTAGAGAATTTATCCTGCGACTTGTCTTCTGGAAGTCTAGGAGTGGTCTAGAGACTTGACCTAGGTGACCACTAGAATTAGGGTTGCTTGTGCATTGTGTGTGATTTGCATTTTTTTTTCAAAAATCCGTATCTTTTTCAAAACAAACACCAACTTATCATTTTCCTTAATTATCACAATGCTGCCACTTGTGCTAAACCCTTTAGTGCATGCTCGGCTGGACACGGGATTCTAGTGCCCGTCTTGTCCGCGTTCCTCCTATCGACTCCGAAGTCGGTAATTCTACATCTACTTTTTCTTTACCCACCACCACACCCACTTCGATGGACAATTCTCCATCGAACTTCTTTAACACTACTCTGCCACCGTCCGCAGGTGCGCAGAATCCATCTCGCATCTCTCTCCAAGAGAGATGTTACCCTATGCGAGGTCCTCTTTCGACCTGTCTCACCATTCCACCAGCCAACAGGGACAATTTTGAAATAAAACCCCAATACATCAATCTTCTACCAAAATATTACGGTCTCGAGTCTGAAGACGCATATGTCTTTATTACCAAATTTGAAAATGTATGCACTATGATGGGTACTTCACAGCTTTTTATGGATATTATGCGTCTACGTCTTCTCCCATTTACCTTGTACGATATACCCGAGAAGTGGCTTTATAACACAGCCGCACATTCTATCTCAAACTGGGAAGAATTCGTAAAAGCATTCCTTAAGAAATTCTACCCCAATCATAAAACAGCTCGAATCCGTAGTGAAATAAATCAATTTACCCAGCTTCCAAATGAAACATTCTCGAAGTGTTTTGAACGCTTCAAGGATCCGTTAGTTCAATGTCCTCATCACGGAATTTCTAGATGGGATCTGTGCAGAATCATATATGAGGGCATTAATCCTACCACAAAACAGACCCTTGAATCCATATGTCAAGGCACCTTCATGACTAAAGATGATGGTGAAGCCTGGAGATTCTTAGAAGATTTCGCTAAAAATCTTTACAGTGGGAGAGTGTAAGTCAGTCATCGTCTAGGGGTGGCAATAACCAATCTGATGTTTCCATAGGAGTTAGAGCTGAAATCTCAGCAATGCAAAAGAAACTCGAAACTATGGAAAATAAATTTTTAGCAGCCGCCCTAAATCAGATATCACTCTCCAAAACTGTCTGTGGATGTTGTTCTGGTCCATCACATCTTACGGAAGAATGTCCTTTAAATTCTCCGTTTCAAGGTAATGAGCATATCAATGCTGCTTTCCAACAAAGACCTAGAAATGATCCGTATTCTTCCATTTATAATCAAGGTTGGAGGAATCACCCCAACTGTCACGCCCCACTTCCCAAAATACGGAATACGAGGGGTTGACAAGGCCAGCCATGCTCCTACGGTCAAGGAAGTGTCCTGCCGTAGTCACACTTCGGCTTCTAGCTTTACGTTGTAATCAGTAAAGAACGCGCAGGTAATGAGAAATACAGTAACTGGAATAAAACAAATACCAAGAACTGACCTGATGGAGGTAAAAAGAGTATAACTCTGGATGGCTGATCGAGATGTCCGCGATGTACGTCTGGTCCTGGTCCAGGCTAGATCCACTCCTCACTCTGAGCATGCATACTCAGATCGTCAGAGCGACACGATAGCAATATAAATATATAGATGCAAGTGACAACTCGAACAGTGATAATAGATATATAACAGTAAATCAAGATAGTAGAGGTATGAACATGGAGTAACCAATGCAGTGTCTAATAGATCAGGTGAACAGTAAAGCAGTAGTATAGTATGTCAGGTGTGTCAATACAGTAGGTAAAGTATATCAATGCCATTATCCCTATCAGTCTCTAAGTCTCACTGTACAGGTCACTAAGTCTATCGTCAGTCCAAGTGTGAGAGTCAACCACTCGCGAGTGTCCTCCACCCAAAGGTAGGACCCAAGGGCAAGGGACCACGGGCCCAAAATATAACTCACGGTAATAATCACGTACCCTGTAAATCTCCATATATCTCCATATATATAAGCCGGCATGGGACTACCGAGTTTTTTTTAAACTCACACTCAAACTACCCCACACCCCGTGGTTCACATCAAACGCCAACCATAATCTCAAATACCGGTCGGTCCATGACAAGTCTGCGCAAGAACTGGAGACAGGATCTCCATCAAGCACGTCCCGACTAATACTCAAGATAAATGGGTAGTGTCTGGTGCCTTATCTGTGACACCCATGCAAGAGCTTCCATAAGTGTCCCATACCACTTATAGTCACACTTACACGCGTCCCACAGATGTCAACAATGCAATAGAATAATAGGGTTCACTGATTGTGTACAAGTACGTGTCACTTTCACTTATCCACTCATGCACGAACACTAACGTACTTGCCACAATCATCACTAATACTTAACACTAGGTAATGCACATGATCACTAGGTTATCAATGCAGAGACATGTATGATATGATGAGAAAACAGTATGTAGAGCATGATTAAGATGTCATAAATCGGTATTCTACCACTTGAATAATTTATCATAAATCATACGTGCACATTTTAGCGAAACGATGAACAGGGGACAAGTAGTATGTTTGATTAGCTATTCAGCAAATTTTGTTTCACGTCAATCGGGTTTCAGGATCATTAGATATGGCCATTTCATTTTAAGCGTTCACTGCTGGAAATCCGGTTTCAGAATCGGAAATCCGTTTCGCAACGCATTTTAATCCCAGTTGGGATCAGATTTTAGCGACGCTACAGTTGAATGAAATCTAGGGTTTTCAGTAGGGTATTCAACGCAATAGGAGGATCCTCAATCGTGTCTGTACGTCAAAAGTTATACATTATTTAACACTAGTATGTCACTTCTGAATCTGTTCTGGACTGTTATACGTCCTGCCCTCTTAATTTACAAGTTAAATAGCAAACGACGATGAAACGGAATGAAACCACTTGTGTTAGTTAGCTAACAAATTTACCTTTAATAAAATGCATAGTTCTGCAACATACGAGTTAAGGAAACAAGACGGTACCCATCACGGGACAGAAAACAGTAACCAGAGTCGCTCTGGACTGCAGTCCAGAGTCGCACTCCGATCCAAATATCGTCACAACATCAGTACAGAAATAGATAGAAATTTACATAGGATTATAGTTCTTCGAGTCGTCTTCGATTTGAGCCCTCGAACGCAACATTCCAGTATGTACATAATTTACGGCGATTTTAATCATTTTCAGATACGGGAAAATTTCTAGTTTTACCGGTATATTTGGGGGTATTCATTTTAGTCACTAACAGTCGTATTTTCCAGTGAAATTTATACATAGTATTCAATATCACATGGGCCAGAAAATGCCCTCATGTTCCGTCAATTTAAACGAGGATTTCCATTGAGATCATGCATCGAACAGTTGCGTCATATAATTTATCGAGAATTGTAAATTTGTAATCTATACGATCTAAGTTTGTAACACGAAAATATTAACATGTAGCAAGTAAAATACTTGCCTGGAGACGCTTTGGGTGATGCACGGCAGCGGCAATGGTACGAACGCGCGACGAACAATGCGGTTCGGTTCGCGGTCTCGGCTCGAGCTTGGCTCTTGAACTAAATATCTCGGTGGGTGCGACGGACACTGTGGCTCCAGCAGAGAGAAGCAGAGAGAAGAGGCGCTGAGAGGGAGAGAGAGGGATTTAGAGAGAGATAGAGTGAGATAGAGAGAGAGAGTGTGTGTGAGAAAGAGGGAGACAGAGAGATTGAGAGAGTGGCAGAGAGGGATAGAGTGAGATAGAGAGAGACAGAGAGATTGAGAGAGAGGCAGAGAGAGATAGAGTGAGATAGAGAGAGACAGAGAGATTGAGAGAGAGGCAGAGAGAAAGAGAGGGGAAACACACAGAGAGAGAGAGAGAGAGAGATGGAGTAGTGGGTAGAGGAGAGAGATGGTGAAGGGTAGTGAGGGCTTAGGTTGGTGGTGCTGGAGGTGGTTGTAGGGAGTCGTGGTCGAGGGGAGAGGTAGCCAGGGATCGTCGGAGGAAGGGGACGGTGTAACGACGGTGACGAGGTGAGCTTCGGCGAAGGCGGCGAGGGCTTAGGGTTGTGAGCAAGAAGGAAGTGGATTGTGGCTTCGGGTGAGTTGCAGTGAATGCTTGGGAGAGGGAAGTGACAAAGGAGGAGCTCACGGTGGGCACGGTGAGGCGATGGTCGGAGTTAGGTCATCGGGAGGGAGCTCGAAGCTCGGAGGAGGAGGGCAGCGGTCGGGTGTGTAGGCGAGGTGATGGGTGCGACGAGGGTTGAGGACGAGGGTGGAGGCGGCGAGGTGGAGGCGAGCGACGGTGAGGGGACGAGGTGGAGGCGAGCGACGGTGAGGCAGGCGACGGCGCGGCGTGGGTTCTAGAGAAGGAGCGGGAAGAAGAAAAAGAATGGGAGAAAGCGAAAGAGAGAGAACATGAGGGAAAAGAGATAGGGAAGACGAAAGGATCGCGAGGGTTGCACGTTGTGGAGGTAACGGCGCATGAGCGTGGGCGTGGGCGTGGGCGTGGGGTGCGGCGAAGTGAGCGGGAAGAAGAAAAGAGCCGTTGGGGGAGGAGATGAAGAGCGGGCCGAGTCGGGTTGGGTGAGCGGGCGCAGGCCGTTGGGCTTGGAGAAAAAAAATAAAGAAAATTTGATGAGAAAATAGAGAGTGGGCCGGGCTCGGGGTGGGCTGGGTTTTAGGAGAAAAAGGAATTAAGTTTATTTAAAAAAAAGGAATGGGCTGGGTTTGCTGGACTGAAGGAATTATTAGATGGTTTGGGTTTAATTTTAAATAAAAAGAAATAGGGAGTTGGGCTGGATTTTAAGAAAAGGATTAAGTTTATTAAAAAAAGAATGGGCTGAGTTATTAAGGAATAATAAGAAAAAGAAAAGAAAAGATTTGGGTTTGGATAGTGAGGGTAAATCGGAAAGAAAAGGGAGGATGGGCTGGGGTTTAAAGAGTGAAGTTATTTAGTTTCAAATTTACAAAGAAAGGGAGGTGGGCCTGGTTTGGAAATAAATAAGAATAGGGAAATTAGAGAAGAGGGGCCGGCTTGGAAAATAAAATAAAAGAATATGTAAAATATAGAATCGATAGGTAATAGGGCTTGAGATAAATATAAATGGAATTGGGATTAGGGTTCGGGGTTTAGAAGAAATAAAATTAAATAAAAATAAATAAAATTCAAGAGTAACCAAATACAGATATTGGTATAAAAAGGGGCTGGGTATTACATCATACCACCCTTACAAAAATTTCGTCCTCGAAATTTAAGATAAACGATAAGCTATAAAAATAATATGCGAAAAGCTATGACCTCGAACACTCACATATAGTGGTTTACTCAAAACAGGTGGATAAAATTTTGAAGGTCTATATATGTAGGAACAACATACAAAAAAATAGGTCTAAATAAGTATAAGGCAGGAACAGCTATAAGGACAAACTACACGTATACGAGAATATAAATAACAATAACGAACAATACTATTCAAGTCGTGTTCGATAAAATCAAAACCCAAATATGTGCACATATAAGTATACCAAAAGTAGTACAGCAGAAATAATAAGTATAAGGCATAATTATAATGAAGCAGTGAAGGACTTGTCGGTGGTTTAAAACATTTTTAGAATAACGTATCAATCAAACCATTTTAACATAACTTAGGAAACCACATGGTTAAAATAAAAGCATAGCACCAAAATAATATGTGTAATGAGAAGATTAGTAGTGTACTTAAAATACATAAAACGGACTAGTCAATAACACGCACTCTTCGATAGATACAAAATAATGAAAACTAAATTTTCGAATAATGATGTCCCTAAATATAGTTAGGGCAACAGGGAAAAGCACCAAAAATGTATAGGGCTAGCTAGGGTAGGGATTACAATGGGGTGTGGCTCATTCAAAAGATCAAGGTGCGGTACTCGTTATTCTAAGTGAGGGTCGAAACAGCATGAGGTGCAGGGGTGCACAGTCAGGGATCTCAGGAGGAAATAACGGTATAGGGAAAAATCAAAACAGCAAGTGAACCAGTAATCAAAAGATTTGCGAACTCAGAAAGTTTATTTTATTCTAGAAAATTTGAAACAAAGCACTCTCGAAAAGTAACAGATGGCCCTAAACTATACACAGATTTATTTGGCCAGCAAAGACAACAGCTAAAAAAAAATCCCGTCAGTCGCGGTTGTGGAGGTTCAGCAGGTTGCGGTAGGCTCGCGCGCTGAGGTGGGGGCGTCCATTCCCATAGCACCTCGCAGGGGCCGCCATTGGGAGTTCTCCCGCTACAGGGTCTTGTTCTTCCGGTCCTTCTTCCTCGGCTAGAGCTTCTTCATCGAGGTCCGCTTCTATGTGATTCTCTTCTTCTGGATCCTCTCCCATGGGATCTTCCCCCACTGGATTTTCTTCCTCGGGATCTTCCTCGGGATCTTCCTCTATCGGGTTCTCTCCAGGGTTTCCTTCCTCCTCGTCGGAATCACCGATCATGTCAACTTCTAGGGCGTCGGCTCCTTCGTCCTCGGAATCGCTGTTTCCGAAAATGACCTGGGGACCGTTGACCTCATCGTCAGAACTCACCGGCATGCGGTCTAAGAAAACGCATGACTGTGCATCCTCATCTAGATGCGGCGCTGCTCCAGGGTGGGCCATGGCCTGAAAAGAAAGAGTCATGATCAGACAGTGGAACATATTAGGAAAATAATCAAGGATACGGAGTTCAAGAAAAATATGCGGTAAGCAAGGACTGAAAACAAAATCTAGAATACTGATGCAACGAATGGTATAAGTAAAGTGAGGGGGAAAATGCGATATATACATCACAACTCAGGATTTTATTACATTCAGCCAAAAGTTTAACGGATACAGGATCTCAAACGAAAGGAGAAATATTTACAAGTGACAACATTTTATTAAAAGCAGAAAATGTGATAACTCTTCTTCGATTACTAGACCGCTGCATTCTCATCACACGAGTTGAATTCTAAGCTGGGTCCGCACTATTCTCGAAGCTCGATTTACGAAATAATCATCACTTGGCAGAAGTGGAGAGTGTGGACGAGTTTCCTCCTTGTAGCTCCTTCCTTTTAGGGCAACCGTCGATGAGATGTTCGCTGGATCCGCAAATCAGGCATTTCCCCTAGGCGCGGCGACAATCCCTCTGAAGATGTCCTGGCCTATTGCAGTACCGACAACATTGGGTCTTCTGCTGCTTCTGTCTCGGGGAACCAAATGGGCGCTTCATCTTCTTCTCTTTTCCTCGTCTAACAGGGATCCCTTTACGATTGGAGACTCCCGCTGGTGCTTGATTCACCTGCCTTCTTAGTCCTTCAGCTAACAAGTCGTTTGTTCGCTCCTGGGCTTCCTTCAGACCTTGCAGTACACTCAGAATATCAACGGTCTGATTCTGGGGAGTGGAGATAGAGGAAGAGTCGTTGGAAGAAATGATCCTGAAACAATAATTTTGAGGAAGATATAAGGCACAAGCTATAAGAATTAAAATATAATATGGATTGGGTAAGGAATCAAGAATATCGGGTGTGATGAAATTCATTACAAGTGGAAATCAACTGTAGGGCCCTAAGTCACTAAAACCGAGTACAGTATTGTAATTATGAGGTAGTTCACAATTACAACCACGTCACTCTGCCAAGTCTCCCGAAACCCTAGCGGATGGATAGTAGAATACACAATGTGAATAAGGATTAAGAATAACAAGTTCACAATCTAGACCGAAGGATGTCTTAGATTGTCAAGCTCTACACGGAAAACTGCAATCCCAATCGAAGCAAAACATGGCTCTGATACCAATAAAACCATGTCACGCCCCGCTTCCCAAAATACGGAATACGAGGGGTTGACAAGGCCAGCCATGCTCCTACGGTCAAGGAAGTGTCCTGCCGTAGTCACACTTCGGCTTCTAGCTTTACGTGGTAATCAGTAAAGAACGCGCAGGTAATGAGAAATACAGTAACTGGAATAAAACAAATACCAAGAACTGACCTGATGGAGGTAAAAAGAGTATAACTCTGGATGGCTGATCGAGATTTTCGCGATGTACGTCTGGTCCTGGTCCAGGCTAGATCCACTCCTCACTCTGAGCATGCATACTCAGGTCGTCAGAGCGACACGATAGCAATATAAATATATAGATGCAAGTGACAACTCGAACAGTGATAATAGATATATAACAGTAAATCAAGATAGTAGAGGTATGAACATGGAGTAACCAATGCAGTGTCTAATAGATCGGGTGAACAGTAAAGCAGTAGTATAGTATGTCAGGTGTGTGTCAATACAGTAGGTAAAGTATATCAATGCCATTATCCCTATCAGTCTCTAAGTCTCACTGTACAGGTCACTAAGCCTATCGTCAGTCCAAGTGTGAGAGTCAACCACTCGCGAGTGTCCTCCACCCAAGGGTAGGACCCAAGGGCAAGGGACCACGGGTCCAAAATATAATTCACGGTAATAATCACGTACCCTGTAAATCTCCATATATCTCCATATATATAAGCCGGCATGGGACTCCCGAGATTCTGTTGAACTCACACTCAAACTACCCCACACCCCGTGGTCTACATCAAACGCTAACCATAACCTCAAATACCGGTCGGTCCATGACAAGTCTGCACGAGAACTGGAGACAGGATCTCCATCAAGCACGTCCCGACTAATACTCAAGATAAATGGGTAGTGTCTGGTGCCTTATCTGTGACACCCATGCAAGAGCTTCCATAAGTGTCCCATACCACTTATAGTCACACTTACACGCGTCCCACAGATGTCGACAATGCAATAGAATAATAGGGTTCACTGATTGTGTACAAGTACGTGTCACTTTCACTTATCCACTCATGCACGAACACTAACGTACTTGCCACAATCACTAATACCTAACACTGGGTAATGCACATGATCACTAGGTTATTAATGCAGAGACATATGTATGATATGATGAGAAAACAGTATGTAGAGCATGATTAAGATGTCATAAATCGGTATTCTACCACTTTCATAATTTATCATAAATCATACGTACACAGTTTAGCGAAACGATGAACGAGAGACAAGTAGTATGTTTGATTAGCTATTCATAAAATTTTGTTTCACGTCAATCGGGTTTCAGGATCACTAGATATGGTCATTTCATTTTAAGCGTTCACTGCTGGAAATCCGGTTTCAGAATCGGAAATCCGTTTCGCAACGCATTTTAATCCCAGTTGGAATCAGATTTTAGCGATACTACAGTTGAATGAAATCTAGGGTTTTCAGTAGGTATTCAACGCAACAGGCGGATCCTCAATTGTGTCTGTACGTCGAAAGTTATATAATATTTAACACTAGTCTGTCACTTCTGAATCTGTTCTGGACTGTTATACGTCATGCCCTCTTAATTTACAAGTTAAATAGCAAACGACGATGAAACGGAATGAAACCACTTGTGTTAGTTAGCTAACAAATTTACCTTTAATAAACTGCATAGTTCCGCAACATACGAGTTAAGGAAACAAGGTGGTACCCATCACGGGACAGCAAACAGTAACCAGAGTCGCTCTGGACGGCAGTCCAGAGTCGCACTCCGATCCAAACATCATCACAACATCAGTACAGAAATAGATAGAAATTTACATAGGATTACAGTTCGTCGAGTCGGCTTCGATTTGAGCCCTCGAACGCAACATTCCAGTATGTACATAATTTACGGCGATTTTAATCATTTTCAGATACGGGAAAATTTCTAGTTTTACCGGTATATTTGGGGGTATTCATTTTAGTCACTAACAGTCGTATTTTCCAGTGAAATTTATACATAGTATTCAATATCACATGGGCCAGCAAATGCCCTCATGTCCCGTCAATTTAAACGAGGATTTCCATTGAGATCATGCATCGAACAGTTGCGTCATATAATTTATCGAGAATTGTAAATTTATAATCTATACGATCTAAGTTTGTAACACGAAAATATTAGCATGTAGCAAGTAAAATACTTGCCTGGAGACGCTTTGGGCGATGCACGGCAGCGGCAATAGTACGAACGCGCGACGGACAACGCGGTTCGGTTCGCGGTCTCGGCTCGAGCTTGGCTCTTGGACTAAATGTCTCGGTGGGTGCGACGGACACTGTGGCTCCAGCAGAGAGAAGCAGAGAGAAGAGGCGCTGAGAGGGAGAGAGAGAGATTTAGAGACGCGGGGATTTAGAGAGAGATAGAGTGAGATAGAGAGAGAGAGAGTGTGTGAGAAAGAGGGAGACAGAGAGATTGAGAGAGAGGCAGAGAGGGATAGAGTGAGATAGAGAGAGTAGAGAGAGACAGAGAGATTGAGAGGGAGGCAGAGAGAAAGAGAGGGGAAACAGAGAGAGAGAGAGAGGGAGTAGTGGGTAGAGGAGAGAGGTGGTGAAGGGTAGTGAGGGCTTAGGTTGGTGGTGCTGGAGGTGGTTGTAGGGAGTCGTGGTCGAGGGGAGAGGTAGCCAGGGATCATCGAAGGAAGGGGACGGTGTAACGACGGCGACGAGGTGAGCTTCGGCGAAGGCGGCGAGGGATTAGGGTTGTGAGCGAGAAGGAAGTGGATTGTGGCTTCGGGTGAGTTGCAGTGAATGCTTGGGAGAGGGAAGTGACAAAGGAGGAGCTCACGGTGGTCACGGTGAGGCGATGGTCGGAGTTAGGTCATCGGGAGGGAACTCGAAGCTCGGAGGAGGAGGGCAGCGGTCGGGTGTGTAGGCGAGGTGATGGATGCGACGAGGGTTGAGGACGAGGGTGGAGGCGGCGAGGTGGAGGCGAGCGACGGTGAGGGGACGAGGTGGAGGCGAGCGACGGTGAGGCAGGCAAGGGCGCGGTGTGGGTTCTAGAGAAGGAGCGGGAAGAAGAAAAAGAATGGGAGAAAGCGAGAGAGAGAGAACGTGAGGGAAAAGAGATAGGGAAGACGAGGGGATCACGAGGGTTGCGCATCGTGGAGGTAACGGCGCACGAGCATGGGCGTGGGCGTGGGGTGCGGCGAAGTGAGCGGGAAGAAGAAAAGAGCCGTTGGGGGAGGAGTGAAGAGCGGGCCGGGTCGGGTAGGGTGAGCGGGCGCAGGCCGTTGGGCTTGGAGAAAAGAAATAAAGAAAATTTGATGAGAAAATAGAGAGTGGGCCGGGCTTGTGGTGGGCTGGGTTTTAGGAGAAAAAGGAATTAAGTTTATTTAAAAAAAAGGAATGGGCTGGGTTTGCTGGGCCGAGGGAATTATTAGATGGTTTGGGTTTAATTTTAAATAAAAAGAAATAGGGGAGTTGGGCTGGATTTTAAGAAAAGGATTAAGTTTATTAAAAAAAGAATGGGCTGAGTTGTTAAGGAATAATAGGAAAAAGAAAAGAAAAGATTTGGGTTTGGACAGTGAGGGTAAATCAGAAAGAAAATGGAGGATGGGCTGGGGTTTAAAGAGTGAAGTTATTTAGTTTCAAATTTACAAAGAAAGGGAGGTGGGCCTGGTTTGGAAATAAATAAGAATAGGGAAATTAGAGAAGAGGTGCCGGCTTGGAAAATAAAATAAAAGAATCTGTAAAATATAGAATCGATAGGTAATGGGGCTTGAGATAAATATAAATGGAATTGGGATTAGAGTTCGGGGTTTAGAAGAAATAAAAATAAATAAAATTCAAGAGTAACCAAATACAGATATTGGTATAAAAAGGGGCTGGGTATTACACTAACTTTGCTTGGAACCAATCACAAAATCAAAACACTGTTCCAAATCAAAACAATTTCCAAAGGGCTCTTCCACCATAACAACAACCACTTCAATTGAGTCAGCACCCCTACCAATCATAAAACTTTCAAAATCCGGCCAAAACTTTTGCACCACATGAAAATTCTTTGCAAATAGCCGGTACTGATAATTCCTCTGCACTCGGATGAACCTTGGATGCTTGTATGAAACAATCCATCTAAGCGACGGCAAGTTTTCAATCTTCCTTCAATAATATGATGAAGAGCATTGTCTCTCAAAATGAAAATATTAAATCGATGGAAGCATAAATTGCCCGTATAAATGCCGAATTGAGTGCTAGAGAAAAAGGGAAACTTCCAGCTCAACCTTTACCCAATCCTGGCTATTCACATCATGTGAACGCTATCACCACGTTGTGATCTGGAAGAGTGCTTGACAACCATGTCGGTGAAGAGATTGATACTAATAATGATGAATCAATCGATGATACCCCGGCTGAGACCTTTCCTTCCACTTCCACTTCTACTTCTGACCCCAGTTCGTCTACCCCACCATTTTCTTCCGAGCCTATTCTCCGTTTCCCACAGGGCTCGACACCTCAGCAAACCTCTTCTAGTCCACCAAAAACGATCCCCACTCCTATTCTTAGATCGTTCCTACCCACACGATCTTCTCCAATGTTGGACCCCGACCTTATTGCTCAAGCTCCTTACCCGAATCGGTTAAGTGGAAACAGACCAAGTCCGCAAATGGAGAAGATCACGGAAATCTTTAAACAGGTTAACATCAACATCCCTCTTCTAGATGCAATACAACAAGTCCCCACTTATGTGAAAATTCTCAAAGACTTGTGCACTAGGAAGAGGAAGACTCAAGTGCCCAAGAAGGTATTCATGTCAAAGATTGTAGACACAGCTTTTTCCTAACAATTACCTAGGAAACGTAAGGATCCTGGCTATCCTACTATTTCTATTTCTATTGGGGAAAAACACATTAACCGTGCTCTACTTGACCTTGGCGCAAGTGTTAACCTGCTTCCTTTCTCAGTTTATGAGCAGTTAGGGATCAGAGAGTTGAAACCAGCTCCCTGCACTCTCCAGATGGCCGACCGATCAATCACCAAACCTAGGGGTGAACTGGAGGATATGTTAATAAAAATCGGGGAATTTGTATTCCCTGTGGACTTTATTTTACTTGATACACAGCCTGTGGCAAACCCACGGAATCAAATTCAGGTGATTCTTGGTCTTCCCTTTTTGGCCACTTCCAATGCTATAA
Organism: Agapanthus africanus; assembly: GCA_030015575.1. NCBI lineage: Eukaryota > Viridiplantae > Streptophyta > Magnoliopsida > Asparagales > Amaryllidaceae > Agapanthus > Agapanthus africanus. Next base: position 425,397,169 of record JASDDO010000019.1, on the reverse strand, counting down.
TCAACTGTCGTAATGGCTCTATGACCCTATCCTTCGGGAAGATGTCAATTGAGCTGAACATTTACAAGTTAGGAAGTGTACCCTCCGAACCTACTGCTCAGGTCTGTTCTGTCGAATTAATGGATGTCAACATCAGTGAATTTGACGATCCTCATGATACTGATCTAGACTCTTTTCATATGTTCTTGTTTGACCCAACTATGTATCATACACATACGGACTCTTCCACCGAGTTGTCCGGGTCAACAACTAACACTGATTATGAACCGTTTTTGAAGTCTGAAGATCACTCCGCGCTTTGTGATGACATTATTCTTCGGGGTATCGATGAGAGTTTTGAGGAAATTTTCGCTGAAGAACTCGTATTTTTGAACGACACGGGTGTTGAGATGAATCCACCTCAATACAAAGAAATTGAACCTCCACCCCTTCTTCTGGACTATAAAGAGAATGCGAGTAATCTATCACAATCACTGAGTCGTCTCTCCAAAACAAGGCACAAACACATTCTATTCCACCACTTACCTTTTCCCCACTTCTTCTTGGCTTTTTTCAACTTGTTCTTCCACCAACCGGTGCACTACACTGATAAAATCTTCGAATGGTTGGTGTTGACTTTCGGTCTTTGCAAAGCTTGGCATTGACCAGTAATTTTGACCCCCTCTTGTGATTTTCAAAAGATTAACATTGTTTAACTCAAGTCTGGGGGGGGGGTATAATCTGGCTCTTGAAAAGAAAATTTTTACAAAATGGTGAACCAAAGAATAAGTTTGGGGGAGGATTTTCACTTTAATATATTTTGCCCCCATTAATAAATTTCCTCCCAAGCTTACAGGTTTTTAAGGTTTAGCAGATAGCAATAGTGAGGACACTGTTGAAAACAAGTTTGGGGGAGGTTTGTGCTTATTTACGCATCACTTTGCATCATACCTTGCATAAGCACAAAACATTTAAAACATATAAAAATTTAAAAAAAAATTCAAAAGATAAAAATATTTAATATTTAAGATAATAAAAGATTAGATAGTGAAAAATTGCATCCCAAAAGATTAGAAAAATTTAAGAAAACCAAGAAAATTAGAAGTTTTCTTAAACGAACTAGTAATAAGTAATTATGAGCCGTTGTCCCAAGGGTTAGTAAGATGAAAAAAGTCACTAATCTGAGGATAAAAATAAGTCTGAAAAATAGTTCCTATTCTGAAAGCCAAACATTTGAATGTTGATACCCTACTATACGAACTTACACAAGTCTTGAAACTCGGGATAGTAGAGGATACCTTGAAATGCTCCTGTCTAGAAACCAAAGTATGAAGGAAATAAAAAAAATGAATAAAATATAAAATGGTGAAGAAAAATGAGTACTGGTTTTGTTATCGCCAAGGCAGCAATAAAAAAATATAGCGAGGGTGCTTCATCACCTAGTGCCTTAGACCAACTGGTCTGGGAGCACTGCTAAGCCTTAGGTGGTACAAGACGAGGAAAATGCTAATACACCGTATAAGCAAGCACATGAGTAATTGGTCGGTTAGTACCTCAAGAAGTATTAACGGTCGCATGAAATTGTGTGAGCAAATCCATCTAAATATTCATCAAATTAAAAAGTACTGAGGTAGATGGACAAGAGTATGATAGCTTGAATTGAATTCTCCGAGTGTAGGGATGTCTTTTACACACACGTAGGGGTATATGATCGATGTTTATAAGAAAGGTAGGAATGAAGAATAAAGACGATGTTTTATTGAGGGATGATGTGATTTCTAACATCTTTTCATGACTATTAAGATAGGGCTCATGACAACCGAAAAGTTAGTATAGTTGGAAACTCTGATTTTCAAAGTCTTTCTTTTACAATTCTCATCTTTATATGTAACTTTCACAGTCTTCCTTTTATTATTGGATTTTGTGGGTGCAATCTGCTGAAAACCCTCAGGAGACAACACTCCTCCTACTAGGGACACCTAGAGATTTAAAGACTTGTTGCACATGCTCAGTGCAATCGTGTTGCCTACGAAAGTTTGCTAGTTAGTTTTTCTTTTTTATTTTTTCCTTCTCTTTCTAATAAAACAAGTTTGCTCGAGACGACCAAAATTAAGTTTGGGGGAATTTGATCAGTCGAAAATATTGCATTTTTTACACATCAATTTCCCTACTATTTGCAAGCATCTTAAGGTGTTCGGTATGAATATATCACATATTAGCAAATTGTCTGTAAAATACCAAATAACTTGTGTTATACATTATAACCGGCATTTTAAGGGAAATTGAGTGTTTATTATTGCACGCATGATCTTTGTATAGCGCAACACTTGTCTCGAGAATGTGTGCAGGAAATTCCAGGTAAAAGAGCCGAAACTGCTAAAAGTGCTGATCAAAATATGCCAAGTCCAAGACTTGTAATCTGGCAGTGAACAAGAAATATTTAGAAGATTTCAGACATCAGGAAACAGTACTAAAGCCACCATAAGAATTACCATGAAAATTCCATGCTCCAACACCTCCAAAGGGTCGCGGATCCGCGGCCGAATGGCCTTGTTGGCGGCTGATCCGCGGCCACGATGACACGTCAGCAGAAGGTTGTTGCTTCAGATTTCTCCTTCCAAGATCAAAACTTCTTCAAGCCACTTCATTCTCCAGAGATCTCCAGAAACTTCCGTCCTAACAGCCAAGCTTCTTGTACAAGCTAAACACCTCCAAACTTCTCAAGCAAGCTACATAACTAACTCAACCTAGAAGCTTCTTCCCAACAACCAAGCTTATCAAGGAAGCTAGCTAACTACCTAAATCTAGAAGCTTCCTTCATAACTACCAAGCTTGCAAGAGAAGCTAAACCTAGCTTAGCTTCTAAAGGAAACTAATCCTAATCAAGCTTCTAGGGGAAGCTAAAGGAGAGGCTATATAAAGGGACCCAAGGCTTCATCTCAAAGGTTGTTCATTGTTGTTCGTTGTTCAACAATTCACCCACAAGTTGAGCGACACAACTTATGCACCCAAACCCTAATCCAATTCTAAAAGCCAGTTCAAGATCTCCGAGTACCAAATCAAGTAAGAAGCCATCAAGCCTTTTTGGAGCGACGTCGATCTTCTACCGAGCAAGAGATCCAAGACGATCCGCGACTCACGGAGACGATGCGAAGCTAATTCGACAATCGAGTTCTTTCCTCAAATCTTGTAGTCTTGAGCGCATTGTAACGAATTGTTGAATAATAAAAGGTGAAATTTCTTTATCTTGCTTTTCTTTTTGTTTGAGCATTATGATGAGTTCTCAATTCTTGATTGTTTTCTTTGTCATGATGTTTGAGTAAAAACTCCACTCGTGGAGGAATCGAGAAAATTGATAGATGATGATGATTAAATTCTTGAACGATTCTTAATTCCTATGAGTTTTGTAAACTCTAGTAGATTGAATCATCGATAACCTAATTTTGAGCGAGATGCTTTCTTGAATGTTTTCGCTCTTAATTAGAGATCAACGATCGATAATTCAATGTATTAGAGGCTAGCATTTGAATGATAATCAACGAAAGGACAAGGGATGATGATGAAGAAACCCTAGTTTCTTCGATAGATCCCTAAACCTCGTTGATCGTCATCGATCTAGCAACAAATCATCAATGGATAAGAATGCGTAATTACAAGTCTTCATCATCGCTATCGATTTGATCGATTCCTACGAGCCTCATTACAAATCTTGATTACTCATTCAATTTGGATATCATCTCGACGATTCTTGATTCTTGATTCTTGATATTTAATTTCTTTTAATTCTTGAAACTAAAATTCCTAAATCTTGAATCAAATTTTCTTTTCTTTTCTCTTTAATTTTCAATTCATCTAAATCAATTACGATCAAATCACACTTTCTCAGTGGACGATCCGTTCTCATTGACGAAACTACAATAGACACCGTCAATTAATTACGGTATAAATTTCTTTGGTTGTGAAACATCTTATATACGACACCGAGAATTAATGATCAATCAATCTTCAAGAAGAAAATTGGTGTAGATGGAAAGGTTGAGTCCTTCAAAACTAGACTTGTAGCAAAAGCTTTTCGTCAATGACCAGGTGTCGACTATGATGATAACTTTTCTCCAGTGGCTATGCTTAAGTCCATCAGGATCCTACTTGCCATTGTTGCATACCATGACTATGAAATTTGGCAGATGGACGTCAAGACCGCTTTTCTAAATGGTGATTTAGAAGAGAGCATGTATATGACACAGCCAGGGGGCTTCGTAGACAGTGGAAGCAGTGGAAATGTGTGCAAGCTGCTTAAATCAATCTACGGATTAAAGCAGGTGTCGCGGAGCTGGAACATCTGTTTTGATGTAGCAGTCAAAGAGTTTGACTTCATTAAAAATGTAGATGAACCATGTATATATTAAAAAGTTATAGAGAGTAAGGTCGTATTCCTCGTATTGTACATAGATGATATACTCTTGATAGGAAATGATGTTCCTATGCTGCACTCGGTCAAACTCTTTCTATCACAAAAGTTCTCCATGAAAGATCTGCGTGATGCCTCCTACATCCTGGGGATAAAGATCTATAGAGATAGATCTAAAAGGATGTTGGGATTGTCCCAATCCAGGTACATAGACACCATAATAAAGAGTTTTAGTATGGAAGATTCTAAGAGTGGTAATTTACCCGCTTGTTCAGGAATCACTCTCTCCAAAGAGATGTCTTCCAAGACTGATTTGGAGAGGGCTCGCATGAACGTGATACCCTATGCTTCTACAGTTGGGTCTATCTTGTACGCAATATTATGCACCAGACATGATATAGCTTACGCACTTAGTGTAGTAAGTAGGTATCAATCAGACCCAGGGAAGAAGCACTGGATAGCTGTGAAGAACATTCTTAAGTACTTAAGAAGGACTAAAGGGATGTTCTTGGTGTATGGTAACAGAGAACTCCAAGTAGAGTCCTTTACTGATTCGAGCTTTCAGAGTGATAAGGACGACAACAAGTCTGTCTCGGGCTTTGTCTTCACCCTCAATGGAGGGGCGGTATGTTGGAAGAGTTCCAAGCAAGATACTGTTATAGACTCGACGATGGAGGCTAAATACATCGCTGCCAACGGTGCTGCCAAAGAACCTGCCTGGATGAAGAAGTTCATTATTAAACTTGGTGTGGTTCCATCCATTGAGGATCCAATACCTTTGTATTATGATAACAATAGAGCTATGGCTTTGGCCAAGAAAACCCGGTCCCATCAGCGATCCCGACATATTCTGAGGCGGTATCACCTGATCTGCGAGATAGTTGATCACCGCGAGATCGAGGTCAGGAGAGTAGACACGAGGGACAACACGGCAGATCTACTCATGAAGGCCCTCCTCCAGACATAGTTTGAGAGATTTTTTAGGATATTGGGTATGCGATACTACAACTGGCCTTAGTGCAAGTGGGAAATTGTTAGGAATATGTATGCCCTAGAGGTCATTATTGTATATTATAGTGGATGCTTGGACATATATATAAAGGACTTTCTTGCTCGACATGATAGTATGCTATCCGGTTGCTCTTTATCTTAACATGTGCACTTGTTTTAGTTTACTATCTCATTGATACATGTTGATAAAGCCCTTAGGATGTTGGCTTGACTACCAAGACTATGATGCAGATCATACTAGTAGGGCTTGTGTAGTCCACAAGCACATCCTTAACAGTTTCTAGTCGATGGAGTATCGAGATAGAGCATCGATGTTCCATAGTAGACTGGTGTGTACGTTTCTTGACCCTGTATGGGGAAATGGTAAATCCTATAGCCATTGGTGTTTGACATCAAAGATTGTACACGGGTGCTCATTGGAGAATGGGTACACCGAACAGGACTCGCCGAGAACTCCTAGATGGTACCATACCTATCTCCATATAGCAGTTTTCTGGTGACCCTTATACAGGTTAGTCTGTAGACCCAAGATTGTCATAGTTTCTTATGTGGTTCCCACTGTACTTTGATTTCCTCCCTACTACGGCTCAAAGGAGTCATGCAAACAGGTGGTTTTTGGGTACAGTCCCGAGTCACATGGAGGCAATGAGCGATAAGAAGGGTTTCGTCTCTCTCGGTATTGGGAGTTGATGTTACGCTATGCTCGATTGGCTATAACAGAAAATCTCTAGACAGGGCTGATGAGATTTACTAATAAGTGTTATCGGTAGTTTCTCGAAAGGTCATAGGCCAGACATCGACATGACTTATCGAGTTAGTGAGGTCTGACGATTCAACCCCTAGACCCGATATGCGACATATTAGATGAAGAGACCGGACTGTACGGTAAGTGTTGCTTATAGGCTCTATGCTAGTTTGAACAAGTTTTCTTGTTGATCGTCAATTCGTTCAATACCTGAGTAGCCGTTACGTCCAGCTAGTACAGCTGACGGCTTGTGGATATCTGATATGATCATTACCAACTGCTGGTGTATTGACGAGTCTTTAGAGTCCCATATAGAGGTTTCCTAGTTCAAGCGAAACGAAGTAGGGAACATATGGAGATATATGCGGGAGCTTGATTAAATATAAGTATATGATACTGTATTCTAATCTAGTGTTAAATGATATCAGCCGGGTTATATATGATATAACTGGATTATTGAATCAAAGTGTTGATTCAATGATTTGATTTATATATATGTTTATATATTTGATATTAACCGGGTTATATATAATATAACCGGATTATTGAATCAAGTGTTAATTTAATAATTTGATATATATATATATATGATATATATAGAGAGAGAATAATTGAGGAAAGATGTCATAGGAGGGAATTTCCTCCTATGGCGTCAAAAAAACACACCCTCCCTCGTTTTTTCCAACGATTGGCACCCATCATCTTCATCGTTATCATCTAAGATGTAGGTACACCAAATTTCATGTGATTCTATAATTTTTTCACCGTTGATTTAGTAGGTTCAAGATTAACGGTTTACCGACAACATAACTTTTTGTTTTGCTAAATCAACGGTGAAAAAGTTGTAGAATCACATGAAGTTTGGTGTACCCACATCTTAGATGATAACGATGAAGATGATGGGTGCCGATCGCCGGAAAAAACGAGAGACGGTGTAATTTTTCAATGCCATAGGAGGAAATTCCCTCCTATGGCCTCTTTCCTCCATTATTCTCATATATATATATATATATATATATATATATATATATATAAACTAATATTGAATATTAGCTGGCTATATGTAATATAACCGGATTAATGAATCAAGTATTGATTTAGTGATTTGATATATATATATATATATTTGATATTAGCCGGGTTATATATGATATAACCGGATTATTGAATCAAGTGTTGATTTAATAATTTGATATATATTTATATATTTGATATATAATATATATATGTATATATATATATATAAACTAATATTAAGCTCACTTAAGATTTTCTTTTCTTTATATATATATATATATATATATCCATTTTTGTATCATGGTTGATGATACAAAGAACTAGGATGTGTGATAATCATATTGAGTAAGGATAATGATAAATATTTATGAATTAAATGAAATGAAAAATGAGTTATGGCTTTGGATGCTTGGAGAAGCATTGAGAAGCCATGACTCATCTTCAATTCTTGGATTTATTCATAGATATTTATTAATCTCATGTTTGCTCTTATCTCTTGGAAAATGGTTCATACTCATCCAAGTTCATCTTCATCTTCATCTCCTCACTAATTTTCTAGGGTTGAGAAAAAGAAAAGGAGAGAAATATTTTAGTGAGCAAAATTCCTACTTCATCAATCTACACTACTCTAGCTCATTAGTATAGGTTGTTAATTTCACTAATACCTTGATTAGTGAAGTGTGAGCTTGAGTATGACTTGACTCAAGGTGGATCATCTTCGACGACGAAGACTACAAGCAAGCTCGTTCCATTCTTCAAGTGGAGTCAAAGAAGAGTTTTAGGGACTACTACTTGGAGCTTTAGAAGTGAAGGACTAGACTACAAAGATTGTAGACTCTCTTCACTTAGTTTAGAACATTGTTTGCTAACTATAAAACCCTAATTCGCTAGTTCGATTCTTGTTTAATATACTTAGACCTCTAATATTTTTAAATTTCATACTTGATGCTCATTGAAACCTAGTAGAGATACTAAGAAACACTTTCATAGTCTACCGGAGTATCAATGTCCTGTCTCGATACTCCTACAACTAGGAACATTTAAGAATATATTTATCGACTAGTCAAGTCTCATTATTTTGATCTACATCACAATCCTGTAGTCTATTATTGTTCTACGGACTTTATGGGTAATCAATAATAAACAGAGTATTATAAATAAAAGATATATCGATAAAGAAAAAACCAAATAGCATACTATTTTTACGAACGAAAAGGTTCTACACATTTAAGTCATAATTATAACTAATTGCCTCTAAGGGCACCTACATCTAACAATATCGACAACTGGATAAACCCTTTCTTATGCAAAGCGGGTCTCAAGATATTTCAGGAGCTGACTAATAGGGTCCAGATGCAGGAACGTTCATAGCATGAGTTCCCCCGGACCTTCAAATTACCAATAAGTACAGGAACTGAAAGGACGATAATCGCAAAGGAGGAAGATCCAACAATACCGACTCTTTCAATGCATCTGACGATGAGAGCAAGAAAAAAGCAGGCTGATCAAAGACCGGCCGACCTCGAAAGCCAGTGCTGGAAAGAGGAGGGCCAAATTTAGAAGAGAAAAAGAATAAGGTCTACTCCTTCAGAAGGGATAAAGTCCATAAAATATTCAAGGACGTCCTGAACAATGGTCCACAACTGCCAGAATCAAAAAGATCTCACGAAGCAAAGATGTCCGACAATCCCCTAGCTGCTTATACCATAAAGTTGTGAGTCATACAATCGAAGACTGCTACATCTTTAAGGATTGGGTCGAGAAACAATATAAGGCAAGAGAAATTGAATTGTTCAATAACGTGTTGACGAACAGTCAGGCCGCGACAGCCAATTTCTTACAAACGGAAGCCAAAGTTTTTTGGGGGCAGACAGCTCAACCATCAGCTCCAAACAATGATGTCAATCCGTCTCAACCTCTGTGGAGATTATATCTGTCCTAAAAGATGGAGAAGATGTTGAAGCTGATTATAAAGGATCTTAGGATCGAATGGAAGAATCAAATATAGCCCATTGTTCCGGTTGTCTAGTCATCTCGACCGAACTCGAATCCCAAGAACCTCAAAAATAAGAAAAGGAAGAATATGGTTCGATCCGAAGACGGACCCGCGAGGAAATCCTTCCTCCAAAAATACATTGATTCTTTCAAAAATTATGTGCAAAAGGAAAGAGCCCTGGTCAGATTGAAGGAGTTCTTCCCCAGAGAATCAGCGGAAATCCTAGAAGAAATGGAAAGCGATACTGGTGATGAAGTCCCAGTAGTAACCTGCTACGCCATCAATCTCGGCAGCGACTCCGGGGAAGAGCTCTATTTTCCCAAGGAAGACAATGAGCCCACCATGAAAGCCAACTAGATCCAACTTCGAAGTGGTAAGGTACTGCCGCCAAAACAGGGCAATCCCCTGAAGGAAAAGGAAAAACAAATTGCAGCTGAAAAGGGACGAGGGAAGGCCAGCTCATGAAGGCCGAACTCTTCCTCGGTAAAATACAACGTCTTAGCTCATCTCCGGAAGCTCTCATCTCTCCTGAGTGTCTACGACACTCTTGTTTTGTCCAAGGAGCTTAGAGATGTTCTCATTTACACTCTACAAAACCTTGAACGGTATCAGTCTTGCCTCACAGAATCAATATGAAAGAATCCCGATCCACTCTGCATACCGCTTCGGCCGCATTCAAGGATGATGATCTGTTACTAGGGATGGCCGAACATAACAGGCCTCTCTACGTGACAGGATACAACGAAGGAGACATGATTAATCATATTTTGTTTGATTCGGGATCCTCAGTGAATATCATGAATCTCTGGACTCGGAAGAGTTTATCAATGGATGTCTAAAACCTGTCAAAGGAGAGGATTGTCATCTAAGGATTCAACCAGAACTGCCAACAAGTCTTGGGATCAATAGATCTACCGATCAAATTCGGGGACCTGCAAACAGAGGCGAAGATATACGTCATCGACGTTGATACATTATATAAGGTTCTTTTAGGACGACCATGGCTTCATGATTACGGCATTGTCCCATCTATTAAGAATATGTATGCCGTAGAGGCCATTATTGTATATTATAGTGGATGCTTGGACATATATATAGAGGACTTTCATACTCGACATGATAGTATGCTATCTGGTTGCTCTTTATCTTAACATGTACACTTGTTTTAGTTTACTGTCTCTTTGATACATATTGATAAAGCCATTAGGATGTTGGCTTGACTACCAGGACTATGATACAGATCATACTAGTGGGGCTTGTGTAGTCTACAAGCACATCCTTTAAACAGTTCCTAATCGAGGGAGTATCGAGACAGGACATCGATATTCCAAACTAGACTAGTGTGTAAATTTCTTGACCCTGTATGGGGCGATGGTTGATCCTATAACCATTGGTGTTTGATATCAAAGATTGTACACATGTGCTCATTAGAGAATGAGTACACCGAACAGGACTCACCGTGAACTTCTAGATGGTACCATACCTATCGTCAGATAGAAGTTCTCTGGTGACACTTGTACAGATTAGTCTGTAGACCCAAGATTGTCATAATGTCTTGTGTGGTTCCCACTGTGCTTTGATTTCCTCCCTACCACGGCTCAAAGGAGTCATGCAAACAGGTGGTTTTTGGGTACAGTCCCGAGTCACATGGAGGCAGTGAGCGATAGGAGTGGTTTCGTCTCTCCCGGTATTAGGAGTTGATGTTGTGCTATACTCGATTATCTATAGCAGCAAGTCCCTGGCCAGGGCTGATGAGATCTATTGATAAGTATTATCAGTAGTTTCTCGAAAGGTTATAGGCCACACATCTGCATGACTTATCAAGCTATTAGGGTCTGACGATTCCACACCCCAGACTTGATATGCGACATATCAGACGAAGAGACCGAACTGTATGGTAAGTGTTGCTTATATGCTCTACATAAGTTTGGACAAGTTTTCTTGTTGATCTTCTATTCGTTCAATACCTGGGTAGCCGTTATGTCCAGCTAGTACCGCTGACAGCTTGTGGGTATCTGATGTGATCATTATCTACTGATGGCATATTGACGAGTCTTTAGAGTCCCACATAGAGGTTTCATAGATCAAGCGAAACGAGGTAAGGCACATATAAAGATATGTGCGTAGGCTTGATTAAATACGAGTATATGATACCGTATTCTAATCTAGCATTTTTTATATCAACCAGGTTATATATGATATAACTGGATTATTGAATCAATGTTGATTCAATGATTCGATATATATATATATATATATACTAATATTGAATATTAGCCGGTTATATGAGATATAACCGGATTATTGAATCAAGTGTTGATTTATTAATTTGATATACATATATATATTTGATATTAGTCGGGTTATATATAATATAACTGGATTATTGAATCAAGTGTTGATTTAATAATTTGATATATATTTATATATTTGATATATATATATATATATTAACTAATATTAGGCTCACTTTAGATTTTCTTTTCTTTATATATTTATATATATGTGTGTGTGATATATATATGTGTGTGTGTGCGCGCGCACGCGCGCGCGCGTGTGTGTGTTGTATCATGGTTGATGATACATAGAACTAGGATGTATGAGAATCACACATGAGATGAAGATGAGAAGATAATGATTAATATATATAAATTAATGAAAGGAGAAATGAGTCAAGGTTTGTAAAAGAATTAAGAAGCCATGACTCACCTCTTCTCTTTTGTTTTATTCATTGATATCTATCATTCTCAATCTCATCTTATCTATAGAGAGCTCATGGTTCAACACTCATCCTAGTTCCTCTCCTTCTTCATCTCTTCACTAATTTTCTAGGGTTGAGTAAAAGAAAAGAGAATGAAATATTTTTAGTGAGCAAAACTCCTATTTCATCAACCTACACTAATCTAGCCCATTAGTATAGGTTGTTAACTTCACTAATACCTTGATTAGTGAAGTGTGAGCTTGAGTGAGAGTTGCCTCAAGGTGGATCATCTTCGACGACGAAGACTACAAGCAAGCTCGATCCTTTCTTCAAGTAGAGTCAAAGAAGAGTTCTAGGGATTACTCTTTGGAGCTTTAGAAGTGAAGGACTAGACTACAAAGGTTGTAGACTCTCTTCACTTAGTTTATAACATTGTTTGCTAACTTTAAAACCCTAATTCTCTTGTTCAATTATTGTTTAGTTTACTTAAACCTCTAAAATTTTAAAATTGCATACTTGATACTCATAGAAACATAGTAGAGGTGCTAAGACATACTTTCATGGTATCAGAGCCAAACTAGAGGCTTAGGAATGCATTGGACGAAGTTAAAGTGTTCGATCGAAGTTTTAAACACGGATTTGGGTAGTTTCTGTCCATTTTTTCAAAGTTCATTATTTTCACTATTAAAAATACTCAAAAAATCATGCAGGTAAAACTATGGAGGTACAAGAAAAACGAGGGCCTAATTCCTCTAAGTGGCCACTGAACCGCCGCCTAGACAATGTCTTGGCCGCAGTTTCGCCGCAGACTTGAGGAATTAGAGCCTCGTTCTTCTTCTGCTGCTTCATGTTGACATTTTTTATATTCTGGATATTTTTAATGAAGCTCAAGTGGTTGAGATCTCTGTGAATTGTTGTTGTTTGAAACATCGATCGAAATGTTTAATATCGTCTATAATGCTATGGTTATGTGATACAATTTTTTGAATCCGCATTGATTAGTTTTGCGAAAACTAGTTAATGATTTGTAAATCTCGTATTTTAGTCTCAAGTGATAGATTACCATAGAGTTTGGATTTGGATCGAAACTCCGTCTTAATCTCGTATCGTACGTGAATATTTGCCGGGAGACACTAGCAGACAGCCATGCCTCATTGCCCCGACCAAGTGACTATAGGAGAACCCCATGGCCAAAAGCATCCACTCGGGTGCTCGCAGCCACGGTGTTCCACCCAAGACCACTTCGTTGACGGCCTCAGGGGTGCGGCCATCTATTAAAGTTCCCGATGAGCATTCGATCTTTTAATCGGAAATCTTGTTGAATTGCCCGACTTAATTTTTGAAAAGTTTTTTCAATTCGAGATTTAAATGCAAGGTTTATAGTGTTAGGCATGAAATTCTGAATATGTGATAATCCGGATTTATGATGTCTAAATGATGCAGATTCTAATTATTGTAGTTTTCATTTCTTTTCTACGACTGTAAGTGTAATATGTAGCAGCATCCCTGATCTCATTGCTATACGACAACGATATTAGGGATACACATATTTACTTACTTTGATAACATGTGATGTTATTGTGTTGCTGTCGATATATTATTTTGGATCGTCATGATTGAATAGCCGGAGGTTTTTATGTGAGATGAGAGTTTTTCAATTTTCATTTATGTAAATATTTGTATGTAGTATTCTTTTATTTGGACACTTTCGGGTTGAGGTTGTTATCTCCATTTGATATATATTATTTACTTTTCCGTATTAGGATAGACCAAAGGCAGGGAGCATAAGTAACCGGGTTCTAGAGTCCAGTGGGAGGCCATCTCGAGGAGTCGAGATTGGTCGCCTAACTCTAGAATTGGCAGGGTTGCTTGCCGCTCTCGTAGGGGTCTAAGGGTGTGGGCTTGGCTATTCATCACTACCGTAGAATCCATGTTTTTCGTTACTGGCTTAATCTAAAATACGGACCTCTTAGTATATCCTATATTTTATATATCTGCTTCTGCTATTTCTGTGATGTGATCATATAACTGCGTGAGACGAATGCTATTTATATATATGATATATTAGTAGACACTATATATGTTTTGCATCCGCGCTAGTCCTGACCCCGCCCTGCCGTAAGTTAAGTAACCTTACGGTGAAGACCCGGGTTCCTGTGGCGAATGCGGGTGGCATATATGTGTGTTTTATTTTCGTTTCTTCTTTGATGTTTAGGAAACATAAATTGATGGGAATTCATTAATAAGATTAATGAAAAGAAAAGAAACCTAAAAGATGTTGTAGAATCAAATTTTTCAAAAAGGTAGTTCTAATTCTTTCTTTGCGTAGCGGTATTCTATTATGAATATCCAGCACCTCATTCGATGAGGAAAGAGCCTGGATCCCTTCACCGGTAATTACCCCTTTAGCAAAAACTAGCATATGCTACAACCCATTCGGTTTGTTTTGAAAACTATTCGATTTTAAAGTGGAGCTTAAACCACTCCTTTTTCAAATCACTAGATTCTACAACGATATCAAGTTCATTACGTTAAAGGTTTTCTTCAAAACCAGTCGTAACCCTCCGTCATTTCAGATATGTAGTATTTAGTATTTGTGCTGTGTTTGTTGACCTCCATCAAAACACAGTGTACGGTAGCTAGGTAATACTTATTTGCAGAATGTTGATGTGATCAGTAGGGGCAGTCACACAGCCTTGTTGATCTCCGTCAAGGGTTTGTGTGGGTGGGCTCGAATCGATTAAGAATGACGGGTTGAACTTGACTGGCGGACTATGGTTTGTTGATCTCCATCAAGGTTATAGGTCGTTAGGAGTAAAAACACATATCAAGAATTTCAAGTGTTGAAATTTGCAATGAGATTGCATACCTTTTATATAATAGTTGGATCCCGATACCCACTGCGAGTAAGTGTTACACCTAGGAGAGTTTTCCACATTACAATTAGCTAATCCAGTAAGTGTTTAAGAAAGGTGTTAACGGGGTTATGCCCCTGCGGAAACAAGGTTATTTAATTAGTTCCATGCAAAAGCACGGGAAGACTCCCTCGGAGTACTTACACCTGCTTGGCTGACCGATTAGCGAACTTGTAGGGTGTAATTAATTTCGGTTAATTTTGCCTTTTAGGGTTTGAAGGAAAATTTGATAAAAACTGTGGGAGCCATCCTGATTAGATAAGATAATAACCAGTCTAATCTTGCAAGAGCGCATGCTAAAGTGTTTTCTTCTCTCTTTCTCCAGGCACCGACCATGTCGCGCCTTAATCAAGATAATAACATAGATGTATTGACTAAACCCGCTTATTATACTAAGCTGGGGAACGTTAATTCCACTCTATCTTATGACAACAGTCATGAGTCTGGGAAAGGGATAGGGGAATGCAAGGATTTCCACGAAAATCGAATGAAGAAAGAGCATTCTGATGCATCTTCTTCGGATGTATTAGTTATTGAGAACCATTTCTCAGTCTGCTCTACGTTCTGGGTATTAGATATAAGATCAGTATCCCACATTTGTAATATGTTATAAGGGTTAAAGAGAAGTAGAGAACTGGGAAAGGGTGATATGTCTCTCAGAGTAGGGAATGGAGCAATTCTTGCTGCCGAAACTGTCAGCGAATATCACTTTGTATTACTAAATGGTAATACATTGATTTTGAATGACTGTTATTTCGTACCGTCGATGATGTGTAATATAATATCGGTTTGTTTATTAGATAAAGAGGGATATAACTTTTCATTAGAGAAAAATGTTATGAACATTTTCCTAAATCAAGTGTTGGTTGGATTTGGTACGTTATGTAATGGTATATACGTTCTTAATCAAAATACAGTTTTGAATATACAAAGCACACACAAGAGGAAAAATTCAGAAAGGAACGAACCCTTCTTGTGGCATTGTAGACTTGGTCATATCAATGCGACCAGACTAGCTAAGTTGCATAAAGATGGATATTTGAATCCGTTCGAATTTACATCTTATGAAACTTGTCAGTCATGTCTCAAAGGAATGATGACCAAAACTCCGTTTACGAGACACAGAGAAAGAGCTACTGAACTCTTGGGACTGATACATAGTGATGTATGCGGTCCTATGTCTACACATGCCAGGAATGGTTCCTTATACTTTGTTACATTAACTGATGATCTCTTAAGATTCGGACATGTGTTCTTATTGAAACACAAATCTAAAGCTTTTGAGAAATTCAAGGAATATAAGAGCGAAGTAGAGAACCAGATGGGTAAAAGTATTAAAATCCTTCAATCTGATTGAAGAGGTGAATACTTAAGCACAGAATTCCGAGATTATTTAAAAGAGAATATGATTCTCTCTCCGCTTACTCTTCCGTATACACCACAATACAATGGAGTATCGGAGCGGAGGAATCGCATCCTATTGGATATGGTGTGCTCTATGATGAGTGTTGCTGAGTTACCTATTTCCTTTTGGAGTTATGCATTTGAGACAGCTGCATACATATTGAATAGGGTTCCTACCAAATCTGCGCCTACCACTCCATATGAGATATGGGAGGGGAAGAGACCATGTCTTAACTTCATTAAGATATAGGGTTGTCCAGCTTATGTTAAAAAGAAAAATACGAACAAGCTCGAGGCAAGGTCTGTTCTATGTAAGTTTGTTGGATATTCCAAATATTCGTGAGGGTATATCTTCTACCACATCAAGGAACAAAAGGTGTTTGTTGCTCAACATGCCACCTTCTTAGAAAAGAAATTTCTTGTAAAAGAAATTAATGGTAATGAGGTAGAGCTGGAAGAAGTTTCAGATATACAAACTACAACTAAAGATTTAGTAGAACCGAAGGATTCAATAGTCCCCGACGAATCTCAGCCACTTCACAGATCTAGTAGGGTTCCTCATCCACCTGAGAGATACTACGGTTTTCTCATAGATGGTGGGAGCGAGGATTACATCATGGAAGATGATGACCCGACTAGTTTCGAGCAGACCATCACAAGTTGGGACTCTGTGAAATGGCTGGATGCTATGCGATCTGAGATGGAATCCATGTATACCAACAAAGTATGGACTTTGGAAGTTGCTCCTAAAGGGGTAAAATCCATTGGGAGCAAGTGGATCTTTAAGAGGAAAATTGGTGTAGATGGAAAGGTTGAGACCCTCAAAGTTAAACTTGTAGCAAAAGCTTTTCGTCAACGACCAGGTGTCGACTATGATGAGACATTTTCTCTAGTGGCTATGCTTAAGTCCATCAGGATCCTAATTGCCATTGTTGCATACCATGACTTTGAAATCTGGCAGATGGATGTCAAGACTGCTTTTCTAAATGGTGATTTAGAAGAGAGCGTGTATATGACACAGCCAGAGGGCTTCGTAGACAGTGGGAGCAGCAGAAAGGTGTGCAAGCTGCTTAAATCAATTTACGGATTAAAACAGGCGTCGTGGATTTGGAACATCTATTTTGATGTACCAATCAAAGAGTTTGAATTCATCAAAAACATAGATGAACCATGTATATATAAAAAGGTTGTAGAGAGTAAGGTTGTCTTCCTCGTATTGTACATGGATGACATACTCTTGATACGGAATGATGTTCTTATGCTGCATTCGGTCAAACTCTTCCTATCACAAAAGTTCTCCATGAAAGATCTGGGTGATGCCTCCTACATCCTGGGAATAAAGATCTATAGAGTTAGATCTAAAAGAATGTTGGGATTGTCCCAATCTAAGTACATAAACACCATACTAAAGAGGTTTAGTATGGAAGATTCTAAGCGTGGTAACTTACCCGCTTGTTCAGGAATCACTCACTCCAAAGAGATATCTCCCAAGACTGATTTGGAGAGGGCTCGCATGAGCATGATACCCTATGCTTCTGCAGTTGGGTATATCATGTACGCGATGTTATGCACTAGACCGAATGTAGCTTATGCACTTAGTGTGGTAAGTAGGTATCAATCAGACCTAGGGGAGAAGCACTGGATAGCTGTGAAGAACATACTTAAGTACTTGCGAAGGACTAAAAAGATGTTCTTAGTGTATGGTAACGGAGAAGTCCAAGTGGAGTCCTTCACCAATTCGAGCTTCCAGAGTGATAAGGACGACAGCAAGTATGTCTCGGGCTTTGTCTTCACCCTCAATGGAGAGGCGGTATGTTAGAAGAGTTCTAAGCAAGATACCGTTGCAGACTCGACGATGGAGGCTTAATACATTACTACCAACGATGCTGCCAAAGAGGCTGTCTGGATGAAGATGTGCTTCCATCCATTGAGGATCCAATACCTCAGTATTATGATAACAATGGAGCTATGGCTTTGGCCAAGGAACCCTGGTCCCATCAGCGATCCAGATATATTCTGAGACGGTATCAGCTTATCCGGGAGATAGTTGATTGCCGCGGGATCGAGATCAGGAGAGTAGACACGAAGGCCCTCCCCTAGACACAGTTAGAGAGACTTTTTGGGATGTTGGGTATGCGATAGTACAACAATTGGCCTTAGTGCAAGTGGGAGATTGATAGGAATATATATGCCCTAGAGGCTATTATTGTATATTATAGTGGTTGCTTGGACATATATAGAGAGGACTTGCTTGTTCGACATGATAGTATACTATCTGGTTGCTATTTATCTTAGCATGTATACTTGTTTTAGTTTACTGTCTCTTTGATATATGTTGATAAAGCCCTTAGGATGTTGGCTTGACTACCAGGACTATGATGCAGATCATACTAGTGGGGCTTGTATAGTCCATAAGCACATCCTTTAAACAGTTCCTAATCGAGGAAGTATCGAGACAGGGCATCGATATTCCAGAGTAGACTAGTGTGTACGTTTCTTGACCCTGTATGGGGCAATGGTTGATCCCATAACCATTGGTGTTTGACATCAAAGATTGTACACAGGTGCTCATTAGAGAATGGGTACACCGAACAGGACTTGCCGAGAAATCCTAGATGGTACCATACGTATCGTCATATCGTAGTTCTCGGGTGACACTTGTACAGGTTAGTCTGTAGACCCGAGATCATCATAGTGTCTTGTGTGGTTCCTACTGTGTTTTGATTTCCTCCCTACCACGGCTCAAGGAGTCGTGCAAACAGGTGGATTTTGGGTACAGTCCCGAGTCACATGGGGGCAGTGAGCGATAGGAGGGGTTTCGTCTCTCCCGGTATTGGGAGTTGATGTTGCGCTATGCTCGATTGGCTATAACAGCAAGTCCCTGGCCAGGGCTGATGAGATTTACTGATAAGTGTTATCAGTAGTTTCTCGAAAAGTTATAGGCCACACATCGGCATGACTTATCAAGTTATTGGGGTCTGACGATTCCACCCCCCAGACTCGATATGCGACATATCAAACGAAGAGACTGGACTGTACGGTAAGTGTTGCTTATAGGCTCTACGGGAGTTTGGATAAGTTTTCTTGTTGATCTTCTATTCGTTCAATACCTGGGTAGCCGTTACGTCCAGCTAGTACCGCTGATGGCTTGTAGGTATCTGATGTGATCATTTTCTACTTTTGGCGTGTTGACGAATCTTTAGAGTCCCACAGAGAAGTTTTCTAGTTCAAGCGAAACGAAGTAGGGCATGTATGGAGATATGTGTAGGAGCTTGATTAAATATGAGTATATGATACCGTAGTCTAATCTAGCGTTTTTTATATCAACCAGGTTATATATGATATAACCGGATTATTGAATCAAGTGTTGATTCAATGATTTTATATATATATATATATATATATAAACTAATATTATTAGCCAGTTATATGAGATATAACCGGATTATTGAATCAAGTGTTGATTTAATAATTTTATATATATTTGATATATATATATATATATTAACTAATATTAAGCTCACTTAAGATTTTCTTCTCTTTATATATGTGTGTGTGATATATATGTGTGTGTGTGTGGGTGTGTGTGGGTGTGGGTGTGTGTGTGGGTGTGTTTGTTTATGTATGTATGTATGTTTTTATATTGTATCATGGTTGATGTTAAATAGAACTAAGATATATGAGAATCACACATGAGATCAAGATGAGAAGATAATGATTAATATATATGAATTAATGAAAAGAGAAATGAGTCATGGTTTGTAGAAGAATTGAGAAGCCATGACTCACCTCTTCTCTTTTGTTTTATTCATTGATATTTATCATTCTCAATCTCATCTTATCTCTAGAGAGCTCATGGTTCAACACTCATTCAAGTTCCTCTCCTTCTTCATCTCCTCACTAATTTTCTAGGGTTGAGTAAAAGAAAAGAGAATGAAATATTTTTAGTGAACAAAACTCCTACTTCATCAATCTACACTAATCTAGCCCATTAGTATAGGTTGTTAACTTCACTAATACCTTGATTAGTGAAGTGTGAGCTTAAGTAAGAGTTGCCTCAAGGTGGATCATCTTCGACGACGAAGACTACAAGCAAGCTCAATCCTTTCTTCAAGTGGAGTCAAAGAAGAGTTCTTGGGACTACTACTTAGAGCTTTAGAAGTGAAGGACTAGACTACAAAGGTTGTAGACTCTCTTCACTTAGTTTATAACAGTGTTTGCTAACTTTAAAACCCTAATTCTCTAGTTCGATTCTTATTTAGTATACTTAGACCTCTAAAAATTTAAAATTGCATACTTGATGCTCATAGAAACATAGTAGAGGTGCTAAGACATACTTTCACCATCGACACTCTATCAATGCATGAAATATACCAAAAATGGCAAATAAAGGCACATTGATGGAGACGTATAATCGTTCGGCATTCACGAAGTCCGAAATGAAGATTCTCGACACTTCATGAACTTTCAGGATACCACGCCCCCACTTGCCAAAGACGAAACAGAGCTAAGTCCCAAGAGCACGTTAAAGCCAACTGCTGCCTTCAAAATCAAAACCCCTCAAAGGCGTCCGCATTTTGGTAGTGATACTGACAAATCTGATGATGAAGGCCCGACCCTAATCTTTTGTCCTAGCAAAGTTCGCCCGCATTTTGGCGGTGACACCGATAAATCTGATGATGAAGGCCCTTCCCTATTCTTCTATCCCAACAAAGTCTGTCCGTACTTCGGCAGTGACACCGAAGAATCAAACACTGAAGATTCATCCTGCAGTAGGTGTGCGAACAAGACTCATGTCCAACAAGCAAGGCTGAGGTTGGCCCCTAAAATCACAGAAAAGTCCTTGTCCATCACAAGAGTCCCAAAGAAATTATATAAAGAAATCAACGCTTTATCGGTCTCCACTGTAGATCAATTGAAAACCTTCTATGTCCCCGGAAGTAAGAATGGGCAAAAGGGGATTTTGTTCTATGGGTCGAATGACTTGTCTATAATATGCATTCCATACAAAATAGGCATAAGAAGTGTTCTAAACCCCAAATACTATGCGTCCGAGATACGGGAATATTTTAAGAAATGTGGGTGCCCATTATATCAAACGGAATCTGAGGCAAAATTCTATGAAGGGCTATGGTATCGCCCCAAGCTCCGCCATTCATCGATGGGCGAGTTCCAGATAGGCGGGGTATACATTTCATCCAGTCTGATGTCAAGTCCTACTATATGATCTATATAGATGATACCAGCAAAAAACTTAGGGACGATAACGAGCTAACCGAGCCAGAAGAAGCCCCTTAGGAGCTCGAAGACCGCGAACAAGTAACTTTCGACGAGCTAATCGAAATTGACCTAAGGACGCCTGATAATCCATGAACGACCTATATCAGCTCGCTCTTGTCAGAGGGAGTTAAAGAGCAAATAATTTCCCTACTACATGAGTTCGTCGACTGCTTTGCATGGACGTACAAAGAGATGTTTGGCCTCTCCCCAGAGGTGGCTGTACATAAACTGTTTATATCTCCTGATGCCAAGCCGGTCAAGCAAGCTCCTCGGAGAATGAGAAGGGTGCTGGAAGAAAAGATCAACGAAGAAACGAAGAAACTCATCGATGCTGGCTTCATCGGGAAAGAGAAATATGCGGACTGAATCGCATGCATTGTCCCGGTAAAGAAAAAAACGGGCAGATCTAAGTTTGCGTCGACTTCAGGGATCTCACTAAGACATGATCTAAAGATAATTTCCCACTCCCAATCACGGAAATGATGTTTGACGATACCTTAAGTTATGAGCTGTTCACCTTCATAGATGGCTCATCTGGGTACAACCAAATCAGGATGTCTTCCGTGGATGAGAAACATACAGTGTTTCAAACTCTGATCGGCATTTACTGCTACAAGGTGATGATGTTCAGACTAAAGAACATGGGTTCCATGTATCAAAGAGCGATGAAGAAAATATTCGATGACTTAATACATAAATTCATCGAATGATGTATTGATGATTTGGTCGTCAAGATTAAGACCGAAGACAATCACATCGAAGATCTCTGAACCATCTTCACAAGAATAAGGGAGTACAATCTAAATATGAATCCTCTGAAATGCGCTTTTGGCGTGTCATCTGGGTAATTTTTGGGCTTCATAGTCTAACATCGAGGGATCAAAATTGACCCGTTGAAGGTAAAAGCAATCATGGAGATGCCTCCTCCAAGAAATCTTACGCAGTTGAGGTCCTTCCAAGGCAAACTTGCGTATATACATAGGTTCATTTCGAATTTATCTGGGAGATGTCAGTTTTTCTTAAAGCTAATGAAGAAAGATGCTCTTTTCGTTTGAGACGCCGAATATCAAGCTATATTCGAAAGCATCAAGCGATACTTATTGCACCCTCTAGTGCTCACTGCTCCCATTCCAAACAAACCACCAATCCTCTACACTGCTGCACTAGATGGATCCCTTGGCACACTTCTCATTCAAAATAACGAGGAGGGTAAAGAAAACGCCATCTATTACCTCAACCGGACACTGGTCAGGGTGGAGCACAACTACTCTCCAATCGTAAAGCACTACTTAGCTTTGATATTTGTCGTGAAGAATCTGAGGCACTATCTGCTAGCTCACCAGGTTATACTGATCTCTAATATCGACCCGCTAAAATATCTCATGACAAAGGCAAACTTGACGGGCAAGATGGCCGGATGGGCTGTCATGCTACTGGAATTTGACATAATTTATGTTCCTCAAAAGGTAGTAAAGGGCAAGCCCTATCTGATTTCCTCACTAAACATCCTATACCTGAAGGGCCACCGCTAAATTGCGAGTTACCCGATAAACAAGCACTGCACCTCGAAGATGACGAGCCATACTGGGATCTCTACTTCGTTGGAGCCTCATCAGCGATGTCCTCCAGCAAATCAAGCATCCCAGAGATAAAAGCGAGGGTAGGATTAGTGTTCATCACGCCGTCATGGAGGACCCTACGACATTCTCTTGCTCTTACCGAGCCTCGCACTAACAATGAAGCTAAATATAAAGCGCTGATAGCGGGACTCAAGCTCGCTATAAAGATGGGAATTACCCGGCTCCATGTCTATAGAGATTCCCAGCAAGTCGTCAACCAAGTAAATGCCAACTACAAAGTATACAAGCCCGAGTTGGCTAGATATAGGAGCCGGGTCATGGAACTCATGGAACAATTCATCTACATCGAACTGATGAGAATTTCCAGGGCGTTGAACATAAAAGCTGACGTAGTCACTCGCCTAGCAAAAGAACTGGCTGACCCTGACATGGATGAAATTCTAATTACGGTCAGAAGCCGGAAAATTCTACCTCCCTTCGATCAGCGTGAAGAAGAAACGCCAGAATAAGAAACTGTCCTGCCAAAGAGGCCTTAGCCATCAAAGACGGGCCTGATTGGAGAGAACCCTTTATAAAGTATCTCCGATACGATAAGCTACCAGAAGACAAATCTGCAAGAGTTCGGCTGAAGAAGAGAGCTCTCTGATACGTATTCGTAAATGACATATTATATCAAAGGTCATACAACCAGCTCTTGTTCATGTGTCTGTTCTTATCCGAAGCCCAGAAATTTATGAAGGAAGTCCACTCTGGCGTCTATGGAGCACACCAATCTGGCTCCAAGATGCATCTTCAAATCAAACGGCTAGGATATTACTGGTCCACCATCATAAGGGATTGTGAAGAACATAAGAAAAAATGTCACCTCTGTCAAATACACGGCAACTTCATACACAAGCATCCCAATCCGCTGCATCCTACTGTAGCGTCGTAGCCATTCAAAATATGGGGCACCGATATACTTGGCCTAATTGACCTTCTGTCATCTAAGGGTCATAGATTCATACTAGCTGCCACTGATTACTTCGACAGATGGGATGAAGCCGTCCCTCTATAAAAAATCAAGACATAAGTTATCCTCACATTCTTCCAGCATAACGTTTTATACCGCTTTAGCATATCAAGACGGATCATTTCTAACAATGGGACTTCTTTCAAGAGCTTCAAAGTCTCAAGGTTCACCTCTCGGTACAAGATAAAGTAGAGATATTCCTGCATCTATAATTCAAGAGCAAACGGGCTAGCCAAAGCTTTCAACAAAACCCTATGCAAGCTCATAAAGTAAAATTCTTATACCAATAAACAAGACTGGGATGTCAATCTCTACGATGCATTGTGGGCTTATCATACCACACACCACACTCCAACACAATCTACCCCATATTCACTTCTTTTCAAGGTGGAGGCAATCCTTCCCCTTGAAGTCGAAATCTCAGGTTTAAGAATGGTCGTACAGCACAGCCTAACAGAGGAGGAAAATGCTCTCCTTCATCTTAAAGAGTTCGATGCGCTCGATGAAAAATGACTCGTCGTACAGCAAAATCCGGAGTTGTACTGAGCCCACATGTCACGTGCTTACAAGAAAATGACGCATTTCCGTGTCTTCAAGAAAGGAGAACTGGTGTTGGTCCTCAGAATACCGATCATCCACAGCCGACATGCAAAAGGAAAATTTGAACCAATTGGGAAGGGCCATACATATCGAGAAAGTATTTAACGGAGGATCTTACCGACTGATAAGTACTGAGAGAAATAGGTGTTAGTGTATATGCCCTAGAGGCCATTACTGTATCATACTGGTTTGTATATTACTTAATGGAAGCTTGGGATATTCACCTTGTATATACAATCTTGCTCAAAATGGTAGTATGCTACTTGGTTTGTTTCTACTTCAATGTGTACATGTGTTTATTTTGCGATATCATCTATACGCATTAGTGGGGCCCTTAGGATCTTTGCTTGATTACCAGCGTTGTGATGGCAGTCACACTAGTGGGGGCTGGGTAATCTATAAGCACATCCTTATGTAGGTCCCTAGTCGCAGGACTATCGAGACAGGGCATCGATACTCCGGAGTAGACTAGCGCATGCGCTTCTCATCCCAGTGTGGGAGACGGTCTGTCCCACAGCCGTCAGTACGTCGTACTTGAGATAGTATGCGGGTGCTCGTTAGGTTACGAGTACACTGGACAGGACTCGTCGGGAACTGACTAGTTGGTTTTTATACCTATCGTCAGTTATCAGTTCCCAGGTGACATGAGTACAGCTTAGTCCGCTGACTTGACACTGGCACTTCGCCTCGAGTGTGTTCCCACTGTATTTTGACTACTACCCTACCACGGCTCAAAGGAGTCGTGCAAACCGGTGGTAGTTGGGTGCAGTCCCGAAGCACTTGGAGGCAGTGCCGGTTAGACAGGATTCGTCTCTCCCGGTATTGGGGGTTGACATCGTGCTGTGTCTAAGAGAGCCATTACACGAGTAGTCCCTGGCCAGGGCAAGCGAGATATACTGGTAGGCTTCCAGTGTTATCTCAGGGTGTTTTGGGCTTCACTCCGACACGACTTGTACCGCTATTTGGGGACTGACGTTTACCGCCCCCTAGGCCCGACATGCGATGTATCAGACGAACAGACCGGACTGTACGGAGACTGTCACAATCAGACTCAGTAGGAGTTCAGATGGGTTTTACCTCCTCAGTCTTCTTGTCGGCATCTACCTGGGGACCGTTACGCACAGCTAGTGCCGCTTGCGGTCTGTGGTTAAACCCACTGCCAGCGTAGTGTCGAGTCTTTAGAGTCCCACACGGAGGGCTATTCGCCTCTGGGCAAAACTGAGTAGAGGTCGCATGGTTTTGCGGCAGGGTTCGTTCTCATCCGCGCACTTGTGCACGTTTGGAGTCCGGACGGTTTATACTAGCAGGCTCTGGTTTGAGCCAGATACTGGTATATGTTTTGGGGTTGCTTTTATCTCTCAGTATTCATGTTCCTCAGAACGAGAATGCAGGTGTGTATGCACAGTTGTTTGAGGCGGAGGAAGAGGACTTTCATTAGGGTTTCGGAACGGGTGCGTATGCACAGTTGACAGTCGTCTTTTTCCAAACCCTAATGGATTTATGAAATATCAATTAATAATAGTAATTAAATGAAATTGTGTCATGGTTGGTTTTGTTGACTTGTTGACCATGGTTGACTTGTTGACCATGGTTGAATGTTTGACCATCATCATTACTTTGCAAGGATACTCCTTGATTCTAGCTTACATTTATTTAATGAAGTGATGATAGTGGTCATTCCAAAACCAACCATCAACTATTTCATTTGAATTATTATTATTAATTAGATAATTCTTTTTCTTTTATTATGGTTGCAAAAAGAAAAAGATAGCTCATTCTATCATATTGATTCTCTCTCCTCACTTCATCTTCTTCTTCCTCAAGCTCAAGGAGAATCCTTCTCATGTGTTGAGAATCCCTCTCCTTGAAAGAATACCCCAAAGATACACTCTACTCTCTCTAAGGTTCAAGGTTTAGCAAGCCGGAGATCCTAGTTCACTCTAAGTTCGAGAAAGAGCCCGAAGGTTGAACCCTCAGGTGGATCCATCTTTGACGGAAGAAGGCTACGAGGAAAGAACCATCAACCTCTACAAGGTTTCAAGAAGAAGGAGTTCAAGTTAGGTATAACCACTTTGCCGAGTAGTCAACTCTCCTTTGCATGTTTGCTAGTTTAGTTTAGTAACGATCCCGACCTTGTTTAGTCCATGTTGCTCCTTGCGACAAAATTTGATTGTTATACCGTTTCCGCCTCCCCGCAAGAACCGGGGATGGCAACGTGGACTTACAGTGGTATCAGAGCCTAACTAAACTTAAACTAGTTTTGTAGTAAAATGTATGGAAGTTCGATCGAGAAAATTCGCAAAACCGGAAAAACAAAAACCCTAAGTTTCTGTTGAAATTTTTTGTGCTCTAAATGTAAAAAGTTTTACTTCTAAAATCAGCTCAGGGTTTTGTGAAAACACCCACAAAATACGATCGCATGATTCCTTCAAAGCACCGCGGTTCCGCGGCAAAGGGTGGCTTAGGCCGCGGAACCGCCGCCGTTTTGTCTCCTCTTGTGGTCCTGTTTTGTGCAGTGTTCTTCTGGTAGGGTTTTGGGATTTTTAAGATATGTCATTCGTGCCCAGATTTTCCAGAAAAGAAATTTGTTTTTGGGGGCCTATAAATCCGTATTTTTGTCGAACTTCACTGCACTTTGACTACAATGGTTATATCTGTGATGTTTACATGTATTGAACGTCGGCTAATCGCTATATGTCGATTAGTCGGAGTTATACATATCTATGATCTTTGTTTGTTGATGGTATGTGTATATGAATGGATTGGATTGTCGCGGGTGAATAGCCGGGATGGATGTGAGATGAGTGTTGTTTTTCTTTCATTCATTTGTAATATGTAAATTGATGTAATATTATTATTTGTATGGCCGCACAACCGGGTCGGGGTTGTAGCCGTCATTGTATAATTCTTTTTACTGTTTTTGCTCCTAGGATAGACCCATGGAGGGGTGCACAAACTACCGGGTACTTGGCGGGTAGTTTGCCGCACCCGTAGGGGTCTTGGGTGGGGTATTTGGCTATTCACCGCGACCGTGTAATCCGCTTTTCGTTGCAGGCTCGAAAGGATTGCGGATTCCTAGTATATCCAATGTATTCATCTGTGATCTGTAATGTCTATCATTGCTTTATATTTAGGCGTTGCTTATGTTTTACAGCCGCGCTAGCCCAGCCCCCGCTCTGTCGTTAGTTAAGTAACCTAACGGGTGATGACGGGGCCCCGTGGCGAATGCATATGGCATAAGCGTACGTCATATTTTGGTTGTTTTCTGCAATGGTAGGATTAAATGATGGGACGCATTAAAAGAACTAATGCAAGAATATCACGCATTAAAAGAACTAATGCAAGATAATAAACCAAGCTAAAGTCGTTGGAACACTTTCGAAAAACCACTCGGTTCTTTTCAAAACTAACTTTTAAATGCGGAGCTTAAGCCACTCCTTCTAAAAGCTATCTCGTTCCATCGATTATATCAAGTTCACTACGTTCACGGTTTTACCAAAACCATTCGTAGCCCTCCGTCGTTTCACATAAATAGTCAATAGTATTCAAGCTATGTATTTTGGCCAAAGTCAAGGCATAGTGATTAGTAGCTATTGGGTATTCATGTGTAGCATAGATAGATGCGTTGATTTGGGACAGTCGTACTGCCATTTTGGCCAAAGTCAAGGGTAGGTACGGATGGATCCAAATTAACCTGGATAGTGACGGGTAGAACTTGACATGTGACTTATGATATTTTGGCCAAAGTCAAGGTCATAAGAGCATGGGGCAAAAAAAATCCACATCGGGAGTTTCATAAGTACTGAAACTTGCTAGATTTGCATACCATTTGGAGTGTGACGATTATGGTAGGATTCCTTCATTTTCGTCACGCGATGATATTTGGATCCCGATCCTACTGTGAGTATATGCTACTCCTCGGGAAATTTCTCACTAAACGATCAATACTATAAACCTAGTAGGTGTCCAGAAAGGTGTTAGCGGGGCTACGCCCCCAGGGAAAAGAGGTTCTTAAATTAAGGAACTTCGCGAAAGCGTTGGAAAACCTCCCTCGAAGTACCGACACTGGCCTGGCTGAACGGTTAAGCAAGTATTGTGCGGTGGGATTGATCCCGACTAATTCTTCCTTTGTGGTTTGAGGAGGGATTCGAGAGACAGTGGGAGCCATCCTGTTTAGACAAATTAAAAACCATTCTAAACTTGCAAGAGTATCGTGCTGAGTGTTTCTTCTCTCTCTCCTAATTGCAGCGACCAAATCGACATGACTGGACTTAAGTTACTGCTAGATAAAAACATACTGACAGGGCCAAACTACAAAGATTGGCTCAGGAATGTCAAAATGGCAATCACTTATGACAAGCTGGGGTATCTTCTTACCACCAAAGCTCCCCACGTCCCAGGTCCCACCTCCAGCGTCGCGGATAAGGAAATTCGTAAGACTTGGGAGATTGATTGCGCGAAGGCCAAGTGCCTCATGCTTGCCTCTATGGACAACGAACATCAGAGGAGGCACGAGAATATGGACCTAGAATCCATATTTCTCCATACAAAAGAACTGTAGGGAGAGCAGTCCCGTATCGCAAGGTACGAAGTGTCGAAGAAGTTGTTTTCGGCAAGATTGGCCGTCGGATCATCGGTAGCGGAACACGTGCTTAAGATGATTGGCTACATTGAGGAGCTCGCAGAACTTGGGACCACGTTGGAAAGTGAGCTCTATACGGACTTAGTTCTCCAGTCCCTTCCTTCCACTTACGCCCAGTTCATACTGAATTTCAACTTGCAAGAAAAGGAAGTTGAACTTTCAGAACTCCTCAACATGCTGAGGAGTGCAGAGGGCACCCTACAGAAAGATAGGGAAACACCCACTTTGTTTGTAGGAGGATCTTCTTCTTCTAGGTCCAAGGCGAGAGCCAAGGGAAAGAAGAAGAAAGCCCCCGCCAAACCAAGGGGCGGTGTTAGTAAAGTGGAAAAGAAGGGAAAAGAAAAAGCAACAAAGTTAGCGAGGAAACTGGTGGGTAAAGAGGAATGCTTCTATTGTCATAAGAGTGGACACTGGAAGAAGGATTGCAGGGCTTGGAAAGCCAGGACACAGGAACTGAAGCAGGTTGCGGCTTCAGCTTCAGGTGTGTATGTTATTGAAAACTGTCTTTCGATAAACTCTGCTTCCTGGGTATTGGATACCGGATCAGGATCTCATATCTGTAATTCTTTGCAGGCATTGAGAAATCGTAGGGTTTTCAAGGCAAGTGACATGACCCTCAGAGTTGCAAACGGAGCTAGCATGGATGCTAAAGCCGTGGGGGACTATCACCTGGGAATGTCAGATGGACATGTTTTGGTTTTGCGTAATTGCTTTTTTGTACCCAACGCAACTTGTAATATCATTTCTGTATCTTTGGTTTCTAAAGAAGGTTATGAATTTGCGTTTGTAAGTAATGTTGTAAACATTCACCTTAATCAAGTTCTGATTGGGTCAGGTACACTGAGCAATGGTATATACGTATTGAACCAACCATAGATTTTCAATGTCCAGAATACACACAAAAGAAAGTCTCCAGATATCAATCAGACTTTCTTATGGCATTGTAGACTGGGTCACATCAATGAGAGAAGGTTGACTAAGTTACATACAGAAGGATATTTGGATCCGTTCGAATATCAATTGTATGCCACTTGTCAATCCTGTCTCAAAGGAAAGATGACAAAGACTCCGTTCACTGGACACGGAGTAAGAGCAAGCGAGCTCTTGGGACTCGTACACAGCGACGTGTGCGGTCCAATGTCTACACATGCGCGAAGCGGTTATTCTTACTTCATTACTTTTACGGATGACTTTTCAAGATACGGTTATGTCTTCTTAATGAAACATAAGTCCGAAGCTTTTGAAAAGTTCCAGGAATATAAGAATGAAATAGAAAAACAAACCGGCAAAAGTATCAAGATTCTAAGATCGGATCGAGGTGGAGAATACTTAAGTGCCGAGTTCCTGAATTACTTAAAAGAGAATGGAATTCTCTCTCAGCTTACTCCTCCATACACTCCGCAACATAACGGTGTATCGGAGAGACGGAACCGCACCCTATTGGATATGGTACGGTCCATGATGAGTAATGCTGAGTTACCGCGATCATTCTGGGGATATGCGCTAGAATCAGCTGCATACCTTTTGAACAGAGTTCCCAATAAGACTGTGCCTACCACACCATATGAGATGTGGTGTGGGAAGAGGCCCCATCTTAATCACATTAAAGCATGGGGATGTCCAGCTTTTGTCAAAAAGCAGCATGCGGACAAGCTCGAGGCACGCTCAGTACAGTGCAAGTTTGTGGGATATCCAAAGAACTCCAAGGGATATTTCTTCTACTGCGATGAGGAACAAAAAGTTCTTGTTTCTCGTCATGCTCATTTTCTAGAATACCAGTTCTTAGAAAAGGAAATTAGTGGGAGCACAGTAGAACTGGAAGAAATTCCAGAACCACGGACTATTACTGAAAGTTTAGTGGAACCAGAAGGTTCAAAAGAACAGGACATTCCTACGCCGCTCCGCAGGAGTAGTAGGCAGTCTCATCCTCCCGAGAGATACTACGGTTTTCTCATAGACGGGGATAGAGAGGATTGCATCATAGATTATGATGAGC
Organism: Agapanthus africanus; assembly: GCA_030015575.1. Taxonomy (NCBI): domain Eukaryota; kingdom Viridiplantae; phylum Streptophyta; class Magnoliopsida; order Asparagales; family Amaryllidaceae; genus Agapanthus; species Agapanthus africanus. The sequence goes on along the minus strand of JASDDO010000019.1, from coordinate 425,365,883 downwards.
CTACTAGCTTCCAGCAGGCCGTTCAGAGCGTTGACTCGGTAAAATGGCTGGATGCAATGCGGACCGAAATGGAGTCCATGTACACCAACAAAGTATGGACGTTGGACATTGCTCCAGACGGGGTAAAACCCGTAGGATGCAAGTGGATCTTCAAAAGGAAGATTGGTGTAGATGGACAGGTTGAGACCTATAAAGCTAGACTTGTAGCAAAGGGTTTCTGTCAAATACCTGGTTTGGACTATGACGAAACCTTTTCTCCAGTGGCTATGCTGAAATCCATTCGGATCCTTCTTGCCATTGCTGCCTTCCACGATTATGAGATTTGGCAGATGGACGTAAAAACCGCTTTTCTAAATGGAAATTTAGAGGAGTGTGTCTATATGGATCAGCCAGAGGGTTTCATTCAGAGTGGGAGCAGCGGAAAGGTGTGCAAGTTGCTTAAGTCCATTTATGGACTAAAGCAGGCATCGCGGAGTTGGAACATCTGTTTTGATGAGACGGTCAAGGAATTTGGCTTTATCAAAAATCCAGATGAACCATGCATCTATTGTAGATTTATAGCGAGAACTGTAGTATTCCTCGTTTTATACGTGGATGACATTCTCTTAATAGGAAATGACATTCCTATGCTACAATCTGTCAAGGGATTCTTGTCACACAGGTTCTCCATGAAAGACCTGGGTGATGCCTCATACATCCTGGGGATCCGGATCCATCGTGATAGATCCAAGAGGATATTAGGACTTTCACAGTCCAGGTACATCGACACCGTACTGAAAAGATTCAGTATGGAAGATTCCAAGCGCGGTAACTTACCGGCTTGTCACGGGATCACCCTCTCTAAAGAGATGTCTCCCAAGACTGATTTGGAGAGGGATCGCATGTCTATTATACCCTACGCTTCTGCGGTAGGCTCTATAATGTATGCGATGTTGTGTACCAGACCGGATGTAGCTTATGCACTGAGTGTGGTAAGCCGGTATCAGTCAAACCCTGGGGAGAAGCACTGGATAGCGGTAAAGAACATTCTCAAGTACCTGAGAAGGACTAAGGAGATGTTCTTGGTGTATGGCGGAAAAGACCTCCAGATCGAGGCCTTTGCTGACTCCAGCTTCCAGAGTGACAAGGATGATTCCAAGTCCATGTCGGGTTTTGTCTTTACCCTCAATGGAGGGGCGGTGTGTTGGAAGAGTTCCAAACAGGAAACCGTTGCAGACTCGACGATGGAAGCGGAATATATCGCTGCATCTGATGCCGTAAAAGAAGCAGTCTGGATGAGGAAGTTCTTGAAAGAACTTCAGGTGGTTCCGTCCATTGTTGATCCAATACCTCTGTATTGCGACAACAACGGGGCTATAGCTTTAGCAAAGGAACCCAGGTCCCATCAGAGATCCAGACACATCTTGAGGCGGTATCACCTGATCAGAGAGATCGTGGATCGCAAGGAGATCGAGGTTCGGAGAGTTGCTTCAGAAGAAAACACTGCAGATCCATTCACCAAGGCCCTGCCCCAGACTCAGTTCGAGCGGCTGATCGAGATGATAGGTCTTCGATACGCCAGTACATGGCCTTAGTGCAAGTGGGAGATTGTTAGTGTATATGCCCTAGAGGCCATTACTGTATCATACTGGTTTGTATATTACTTAATGGAAGCTTGGGATATTCACCTTGTATATACAATCTTGCTCAAAATGGTAGTATGCTACTTGGTTTGTTTCTACTTCAATGTGTACATGTGTTTATTTTGCTATATCACCTATACGCATTAGTGGAGCCCTTAGGATCTTTGCTTGATTACCAGCGTTGTGATGGCAGTCACACTAGTGGGGGCTGGGTAATCTATAAGCACATCCTTATGTAGGTCCCTAGTCGCAGGACTATCGAGACAGGGCATCGATACTCCGGAGTAGACTAGCGCATGCGCTTCTCATCCCAGTGTGGGAGACGGTCTGTCCCACAGCCATCAGTACATCGTACTTGAGATAGTATGCGGGTGCTCGTTAGGTTACGAGTACACTGGACAGGACTCGTCGGGAACTGACTAGTTGGTTTTTATACCTATCGTCAGTTATCAGTTCCCAGGTGACATGAGTACAGCTTAGTCCACTGACTTGACACTGGCACTTCACCTCGAGTGTGTTCCCACTGTATTTTGACTACTACCCTACCACGGCTCAAAGGAGTCGTGCAAACCGGTGGTAGTTGGGTGCAGTCCCGAAGCACTTGGAGGCAGTGCCGGTTAGACAGGATTCGTCTCTCCCGGTATTGGGGGTTGACATCGCGCTGTGTCTAGGAGAGCCATTACATAAGTAGTCCCTGGCCAGGGCAAGCGAGATATACTGGTAGGCTTCCAGTGTTATCTCAGGGTGTTTTGGGCTTCACTCCGACACGACTTGTACCGCTATTTGGGGACTGACGTTTACCGCCCCCTAGGCCCGACATGCGATGTATCAGACGAACAGACCGGACTGTACGGAGACTGTCACAATCAGACTCAGTAGGAGTTCAGATGGGTTTTACCTCCTCAGTCTTCTTGTCGGCATCTACCTGGGGACCGTTACGCACAGCTAGTGCCGCTTGCGGTCTGTGGTTAAACCCACTGCCAGCGTAGTGTCGAGTCTTTAGAGTCCCACACGGAGGGCTATTCGCCTCTGGGCAAAACTGAGTAGAGGTCGCATGGTTTTGCGGCAGGGTTCGTTCTCATCCGCGCACTTGTGCACGTTTGGAGTCCGGACGGTTTATACTAGCAGGCTCTGGTTTGAGCCAGATACTGGTATATGTTTTGGGGTTGCTTTTATCTCTCAGTATTCATGTTCCTCGGAACGAGAATGCAGGTGTGTATGCACAGTTGTTTGAGGCGGAGGAAGAGGACTTTCATTAGGGTTTCGGAACGGGTGTGTATGCACAGTTGACAGTCGTCTTTTTCCAAACCCTAATGGATTTATGAAATATCAATTAATAATAGTAATTAAATGAAATTGTGTCATGGTTGGTTTTGTTGACTTGTTGACCATGGTTGACTTGTTGACCATGGTTGAATGTTTGACCATCATCATTACTTTGCAAGGATACTCCTTGATTCTAGCTTACATTCATTTAATGAAGTGATGATAGTGGTCATTCCAAAACCAACCATCAACTATTTCATTTGAATTATTATTATTAATTAGATAATTCTTTTTCTTTTGTTATGGTTGCAAAAAGAAAAAGATAGCTCATTCTATCATATTGATTCTCTCTCCTCACTTCATCTTCTTCTTCCTCAAGCTCAAGGAGAATCCTTCTCATGTGTTGAGAATCCCTCTCCTTGAAAGAAAAATACCCCAAAGATACACTCTACTCTCTCTAGGGTTCAAGGTTTAGCAAGCCGGAGATCCTAGTTCACTCTAAGTTCGAGAAAGAGCCCGAAGGTTGAACCCTCAGGTGGATCCATCTTTGACGGAAGAAGGCTATGAGGAAAGAACCATCAACCTCTACAAGGTTTCAAGAAGAAGGAGTTCAAGTTAGGTATAACCACTTTGCCGAGTAGTCAACTCTCCTTTGCATGTTTGCTAGTTTAGTTTAGTAACGATCCCGACCTTGTTTAGTCCATGTTGCTCCTTGCGACAAAATTTGATTGTTATACCGTTTCCGCCTCCCCGCAAGAACCGGGGATGGCAACGTGGACTTACAATAGGCTCATGCCGGCCATCAATGGTCGATATCTCAAGAAATATCATGCATACATGCTTCGTGTCGTGGACAAGCTGATCTCAAACTGCCCTGCAAAAATGTGCCAAAACTGCCAAATAAGGAAATCAAACCCAATTGATCTCTAAGTCGTTAAACTGGGAACAGATGGCCCCTAAGTCGTTAAACTGGGAATAGATGACCCCTAAGTCGTTAAACTGGGAACAAATCTTCAAATCCTCCAAAGGAAAATGATGAGTCACTACTAACACTATACTTCAATGTTAGCAGTGCTCATGCCTACCAAAATCCCAAACCCTAAATTCTCTAAAGGCAAATGATGAGTCGTTCCTGGTGTTATGCTTCAGCGTTAGCGGTGACAATGTCGATCAAAATACCAAACCCTAAGTTCTTTAAAAGCAAATGATGAGTCGCCCCAGCTGATCGCACGCTTTTGGCGTGTCGTGTTTTAAGTTCTAAAAGTTAACCACAATCAGGACGACGTCGCGTGTAGCTAGCCGCGATGAGTATGGGTCGTTCCGCAGGGAGATGGTTGTATGTCCGTTCGAGTCTTAGACGAGTCAATAAAGAATGTATATGTGTATGTTCAGTTCTATCCTAATTGTTCGTATTTATGTTCAACTAAGCTTGTTAAGATTAAGGTTGGTTAGTAGAGTTAAGATTAGTCTTGTGCTTATCTTTTGCCATTCTTAAAACGATGTTGCGATAATCGAAAGTAGCAGGGATTAGGAGGACATAAGAATGGGATTTGTGAGTTTAAAAGAGCTTTCCAACGCTAAATCCATTTCTAGTGCCCCTTGTCCGTCCGCTAAATGCGCTTATCCCAACCCTCGGCCAAACACCCGCAACCATGTATCCAATTAAGTCACAACTACATGTCACGTTGTAGTGCGCTTAAAGGACTTCTCGACTTAGGACGCGGCTATATGTCACGTATAGCGCGCCTAAGTGAGAAGGTTGTGTTTGTTTGGTCGGGGTTCGTTTCAAGATATTTGGTGAATAGAAGCACAAGGGATTTTTCCGTCCCTCATACCACCTTCCTTAGCCTTAACAAGTGTGGAATTATTCACACATTATAAAAGAAAATAAAACAAAACAAGAAGGAAGAAAAGAAGAAAAAGGAAAAATACGGTTTTACAAATGATGCAAGCTAACTACTTGGGTCCTCACCTAAGCAAGGAACTCCGTCGAGTATCACGGCTTGAAAATAATACGGATAAGAAGAAAAGAAAAAGAGCAAGAAATAACAACAACTAGTTAACAACAAATAATAAAAGTTACACTAGAATTAAAACTACAATGCAAGAATTAAAAGATACAAAATAACAAACTCTCATCTTCATTTCATCATCCACTCAATGCTCTCACTACATTTTAATGGAGGAATACATGAAGAAAAAGAAGAAGAAGAACTAAAGCTAAACTAAATCCTCACCAAAAAGAAGCCTCCTAACTTGGCACAAAACTGGGCTATTTATAAGCAGAGAGCTGAAACCCTAGGGCAAGATTCTCTGCCCAAATGAAGTTACCAAACTAACCCAAAAATCCGAGTTGACACTGAGTCAACTCGGCCGCGGATCTGCCGCCGAGTCGCCACTTTGGCCGCGGATCCTCGGCTCTTTGGTGGAATTGGCAAGTCGTTTTTTCTAGTGTTTCTTGTGTTGCTTTCTTGAGTTGTTCTACATGTTCCAAATTGCAAATTGCATCCACAATTTCTTCAGATCTGCAATAGTCGAAAATGGCTTCAAAAATAATTCTTTCGATCTTATCTCCCTCGAGCTCCGCGCACCCATTGAATAGTGTGATGCCCCTCTCGTGCTCTGTGCTTGTCTGAGACACGAATGACCACTGTCATTTGTCTTGTCTTAAGAAATGGTAAGCGACACTAGACGGATATGGGTGACCAGAATCCGACTTTTATCTGTCGGTAACAGATGTTCTCGATTTTGGCGTAACAGTGGAGCTTTTGTATCATTTGCGTCATTTTGGACTAGGAATCCTGTAAGTATGTAGCAAATACAGATCAAAAGCACCTGCCTATAAACAAACGAGCATAAGAGTGGGCGGTATTAAATGCAATATTCTGGTATGAACAAATACCCCTAAACTTAACTTTTGTTGGTCCCGAGCAAAACCAATTATTCACAAAAAGTCCTATCCTCACTTTCGCAAGGAACATGATTGCACTGAGCTAATGCAACAAATCGTTAAACCTCTAGGTGTCCCTAGTAGGAGAAGTGGTGTCTCCTGAGGGTTTTCAGCGGATTACACCCACAAAATCCCGTCAAGCCAGTTTCATAAGTTAACGTTGATTCTACTCCTACGGTTTAGTATCTAGGTTAGAAATTCTATCATCCTAAGTTAGAAATATTCAACCCTTATGTTTCACACCTCTTAATTATTTAACCCCAGATCCTATACGCTTTACAGTTTAGAAAGATCTCGGTCTCTCCTGAGTTTTTCTTCTAAAGTACGGTCTCCAATCAGGAATTTTTATCAGTTTTACGGAAAGCATAAGTCTTATTCTTTATTTATTTCTTTCCTCCAAACATCGATCGTGTACCCGTACGTGTGTGTAAAATTTCACCCCTACACTTAAGAATTCAATTCAAGCTATAGTACCCTTGCCCTAATACCTAATACTACTTCTTTTCATTAATGATGGACGGTGTTAGTTGCACACCTTTCATGCGACTATTAATGCTTCTTGAGGCACTAACAGCCGATTACTGAATGTGTGAGCTTAAAGCGTAAATAGCAATTTCCAGGTCTTGACTTTATTTATTTTTCTTTTTCTTTATTTTTCTTTTTCAAGACCGGATATATTTTTCAATGATGCTTTTTTTGGTGTTTAGCTTTAAATACCCTTTTTTTCTTTCATACTAGGTTTTCAAGCAAGAATATTTCTAGGTATGCTCTACTATCCCAAGTTTCAAGGTGCGTGTATGTGCAGTTTGTAGGGTATATACTTTCTAAATTTGAACTTAAGAATAGAAACTATTTTTCAGACTTATCCTTCAGTAAAGCTTCAATACTTTCCCTTCATTTCGACTTAACTCAAGAACTGAACTCTAGATTACCTATTTCTCAAAAAAAAAACACTGCAAGGACGTATATTTACCAAGTTTAAACAAAAAGAGGGTTATCTTTAGGGTTTTCAATTTCTAAGCCTAGGATTTAGTTATTTCTAACGTATCAACTAAACTTTCGGAATAAAAATCTAAGTTATCCTATTAGCTAACTTAACAACAAAGTTTTTATATTTTTGTAAATTTTTTCGATTTTTATGAGTTTTTGAATAAGTGTGCAAATGCAAAAATATACATATGAATGCGAAGGAAGAAAGCTTACCGAGCACACTGTAAGTGCACGGCGGCGCCCCGGCCGTCAATCCGACGCCGGAATGCGGAAGCGGTGATAAACTTTAATTTTTGCGGACTTTGCAAACCGGCACCACCACGCACTAAACTCCGGATCGTAACCATTAACAAGTCTAAGCTACTACCAAGAAAGGGAAGAGATGTACCGACTGATCCGAGTCCTCCGGTCTTCATCTCCACTCCGATCTCCTCGCGGGATCTCCGTCCGTCTCCTCCTCGTCGGAAAGGGCGCCACATCGCCTGTAGCTTTTACGGGCTCCCACCTCAATACCGAGGCAACTCGGGCGCGAAGCTGGCGAATCGACGCGTCCAAGATTTGCTGTAGGAAGCGTAGTGTAGAATCATAGTCTCTTTTGGGGTGGTTGCCATTTGAAGATGATGGAGGAAACAAGATAAGAAAAATGGTGCTTGCATTTTTCTTAACATGAAATGAGATCAAGAAATGAAACTCTCAAGAATGAAAAACTCTCATCTTTTTCTTTCTCTCAACCATGGAAAAACTTCTTTTTTCAAGTGAGAAGAATGGTGGAGGAAAATCAATATATGAAGCAAGAAGGGAGGTGAGTGTAGGAGAATAGAAGAGGTGACCACAACATCAACCATACCTCTCACTTTTTCAACCCATCCTCATTCAATCAAATCTCATTAAAGCAAAAGCATGGAAGAAAGATATCATGATATCATAATAAATCTTTATGCAAGAAAACCCCTCCACAAATGTAATTTGCAAAACTGCAAATTACCCCCTCCATCGGAAAAGTCCGGCCGGGAAAGAACAAAGGAAAACCGGCCGGAACGGAATGCAAACTGGCAACTCCAGAAAACTGGTCCCGTAATAAATTACAGGAAAACCCCGATACTGTGCATACACACCCGCATCTGTATTCCGTCCGGATACAAATGCAAAGAGACAAAATCTACACTGTACTAAACTAGGATCCGGCTTAAACCAAAGCCGGCTAGTAATATCCGTTCGATCCTGATCCGTGCAATACCGCACGTATCTGATCGAACCCTGCCATATATCCATACGGCTACTAGTACAAACTGTCCGATCCTGATCCGTGCAATACCGCACGTATCTGATCGGACCCTGCCATATCTCCATACGGCCTCTACAGCGTTTCGCCCGAAAGCTTGAGTAACTGAAAGTGTGGTAGACTCTAAAGACTCGTCAATACTATGGCTGTGGATTTAACCACTAGCACGTCAGAGGTATAAGCCAATACGTGACGGGCCACCAGCTATTGAGCAAAAGGGACATCGATGAGCGAACTCATCCTAACACCCTACTGAGCCTGTCAGTGACAATATCCGTACAGTCCGGTCCGTTCGTCTATGAGCATCGCATGTCGGGCCTAGGGGGTGGGTAAAAGTCAGACCCCCAAAAGCGGTACAAGTCGTGTCGGAGTGTAGCCCAGAACACCCTGAGATACTACTGGAATACCTACCAGTAAATCTCCTGCCTTGGCCAAGGACTTCGTGTAATGGCTCTCCTAGACACAGCGCGACCTCACCCCCAATACCGGGAGAGACGAACCCCCGAAGATCCGCTCACTGCCTCCATGTGGCTCGGGACTGTACCCAACTAAAACCTGTTTGCACGACTCCTTTGAGCCGTGGTAGGGTAGTAATCAAAGTACAGTGGGAACTCACACGAGACAAATGACGATCCCCAGGTCGATGAACTAACCTGTACACATGTCACCAGGGAACTGCTATCTGACATCAGGTATAAGACCAACTAGCATGTTCCCGGCGAGTCCTGTCCGGTGTACTCATAACCCAATGAGCACCTGTATGCATCTTAGGTGATCCAACTGACACCGATGGCTTGTGAGACCGGCCACCGCCCCTCGTCGGGGTCTCGACTGTATACACTAGTTTACTCTGGAGAATCGATGCCCTGTCTCGAAACTCCCACGACTAGGGACCTTTTAAGGATATGCTTGTAGACTACCAGCTCCCACGTATATGATCGCCCTCATACTGCCGGTAGTCAAGCAAGAATCCTAGGGGCTCGATCAACGTGCAATAGCGACCTGTCAGGTCACCTAAAGCAGTACACGATGATAAAGGTAAACCAGATAGCAAACTATCATATCGAGTAAGACTGTTCTACCGGGATAGGTCCTCCCTCAATCATTGCAATCACGTGCCTGTGATCCAATAATTGACTCTGAGGGCACTATCTCCAACAATCTCCCACTTGCACTCAAGGCTAATTATTGCGATGTCGCATACTCACAGCCCGTGTGATACCGAACACCCAACTCCTCTACTAGTCAGTCTCACAAATCCTGTTTGCGAAACTATTGCGTTCAAGGAATAGCCTCAGCGAGTGGATCCGCTCTGAAGTTTCTTTCTATGTCTCCCTATATCTCAAGTTCGCGGAGAAAGCCATCTCCCGAAATGAGCAATACCTGTCTTAGAGTGTCTGGATATCTGATGGGACCGAGCTCATAAATGAACTCCAAATCCAAACTTCTTAGACTGTATCGTCAACTGAACTTAATCAGTATCCTGCGCCATGCCACCCTCAGTATTTCCTTGGATCACCTGTCCAAAATACTGCCCCTCGTCAGAGGGAAAACTATAACTCTGACAACCTCATTGTCGTCCATGTCACCTTGGAAGCCTGGAATGATAACTGTCTCCCAAATGAGGCTGTCGTTATCATATCCCTAGAACATCCACTTATGTTCTAAAACTGCTTCCGATTGTTCCTCCAGGATTGGATCAATATCAGCTTATTGCATCTAGTGCAAGAACAACATCTGGTGTGGTACTTGACATCTCATGATTGACTCAATTGCCAAAGCAAGTGATCTGCCAATCATGCACATCCCTCTCTACTTTAATCTATAAGACACCTTTAGAGAGGGTGACTCCATCACCTGCAGGTACACTACCGTGCCAGGAGTCGTCCATTCTAAATACTCTTAGAATGCTGTCAAAGTACCCTGATTGAGAAACCACCCAAATCTAGATCTAAAACCATAGATCTAGTAACCAGTATGTTTGATATAATGTCCAAGTCCTTTGTGGAGAAATCACTGTGTGACGACCAAAGTATAACCGATCGTAGTATAGGAATTTCTTTTCCTATTCTGTGTATGTCATCCAAATACCAGGATATCACACCCTACTACCTTCTTAACAGATCTATCCCCTATTCTGATGACGTCAAACCCATGACTGTCACATCAGAAATAGATAATCTATCTCCGCTATATCTGCTTTAGTCTATAAATCGACATAAGCCTGATGTCCACCAATGCTTCCGCTGCTCCCACTGACTACGACAACCCTCTGCCAGAGTCATATAGACGTGCACTTCTAAAACTAGTTCAGAACGACGCTATACTCATCCTTCTGCCGGGTCTCACAGCCTGGAACAACAACAATGGCAAGTGTGGGTAAACAAGAACTTCCCTGTCACCGTCCTTGAGGCTACCGGAGTACCTCTCGGGTGCCTGAAGTTACCCACCTTATCTGCGGAGTGGCCAATGGAATGTCAAATCAGATTGAATCTTTAGGTTCCTTATCAAATCTTCAGTAATCGTTTGCGGTTCTGGAATCACTTCCAGTTCTACCATACTCCCACTACTGTTTTTGAAAAAATCCATTTTTATTAAAACTGTGGCGAGTCAAGAACAATATCACTATTGATCTTTCTTATGGTAGAAAGTCAACCCTCGTCATAGCCTGGGTCAACCCACAAACAGCCATTACAGAAACGTGCCTTGAGTTATCCAGAGTCTGGTTTTAATCATAAGCCGGACAACTCCCCGTACCTTAACTATGTTAAGATATGAACTGTACTATATCCAATATAGAACCAGAGGCACTGATTTAATTGAACCAGATTCAAATCATGCATCTATCTGCAGTGCATGTCAACAAAATGGAGAGAGGCCGATCAGCGTTACTCAACTTAGGAATGCTTCCAATTATGAGTAACCTGAAAGAGAAGGAATTTCTCTTTATCATTACTATCAACTGAATACCATACACAAGTATCTACATTTTCGATCACTTTGAAGAATCCCGATACTTGCTACACCTGGTTTTCTACTCTATTCAAATACCTATAACTCCTCTAAACTCAGACCCTGTGTTTCTACGAAACACATGTTTAAGAACTAGAGAAGTTAAAAGTAAACAGAATATAGTATGAAGACCAACCCCTCTGTCCTAATGGACACTGGACAACATACAATACCTTGTATAAGTCCGCTGAGTCTGACAACTCTTTCACTGTGTGTCGTAGGTTGAAAACTGTTCTTATGGTTAAGAAGAATTGCACCGCTGTTTAATGCTCCTTACCTAACCATCCACTGATATAGGTAAATGTCATCGACATAATATCAAAAGGTATATCTCACTCTATGAAAATAGACGTACAGATATATCAATTTGAAATTGGTGCATAAAAGCGGATATTCAAAACCAAATATTTGCCGACCGGCAAACAGCCCAGGTGATCTCCTCAAATATCACCGATTACAACAAATCCCGATATAATGAGGATGATCACCCAATTCCCAATAACTTACTCCCACTCACCATCTGTAAAACCATACAGATGTGAGAATCAAACCTGGTAAATACATACCCTGGAGCAAGTGTCTAATCGGGAAATCAGTTTTCTTTTAACAGTACACAGTTGAACTGAAACATTGAAATGTTTCGATGGGGTATCCTGGTATTTCTAGTAATGCCTCTACCATTATCCAGATTCACAACTATAACCGTATAATTCTTTGCCACCTCTTCAAATCCCTTTATATGTCTTTAGTCGTTACTTTCTGCACACCCCTTTAGGCCAATTGGTTTTCTTCCTTCCCTACCGTTCGGCACCAGCCTATGGTTTGGAAGAAGACTATCCAATAAGCATAATGGGTGTACTGTCCTAATCCTAGGAGCACTCGCAATGCGAGAGAAGATGAAGATAAAAGACAACTGAATAAACCTTATTCCTATTTCTCCTGGACCAGAATCCATCCCCGAACTGGAACAAGTTCCTTTCGAGTTCGTATATAACCATACGATGGAGTATCCAATAAACTGTGGATCTTCGTAGTGATACGGAGTGTCCTGGAGAAATACAAAGGTGATTTAGGATTGGCGAAGAAATACTTGGTTTGGTCGTGAATATCAGTCGCAATTTACTTTGCCCTCTTACTAATCCCTTTACTTTGTCTTAATCTTAATACCTTCTGCACACCGTTTAGGCTAATTGGTTTTCTTCATTCCCTACCGGTCGGCATCAGCCTAAGGTTTGGAAGAAGACTATCCAATCTGCATAATAGGTGTACTATCTCCTAAACCAAGGAGTACTCATAACTTGAGAAAAGGTAAAAGGGAAAAGACAACTGAATAATCCTATCCGTTTTCTCCAGAACCGGAAACCATCCTCGAATTCCTTCGAGTTCGTATCTAACCATACGATGGCTTTGTCCAATGGAAGTGGACGTTTGTAGTAATACGGGGTGTCCTGGAGAAAAGGGTAAAAGTTGGAGTGGCAATGAGGTCTGCAACTCTGACAATCCAAAAGCCTGTGTTAAGTAGGTTCGGTCAACTTGGTCACTGAGTCATAGTCTTAGGGTTGGGTCAATGGTCGCTGCCAGAGAGAGAGAGAAAAGAAACACTCAGCGTGCACTCTATCCTAGATCAGAAATGGTTACCAATTTATCTAATCTGGAAACCTCCCACTGTACCTCAAACTCTCCTCCAAACCTGAAAGAAGAATTAGTCGGGGTCACCCGAGGAGTAAACCAACTCATCAGTAGGAATCGGGATCCAACTCTCATCGCACGATAACGTGACGGAATCCGCTCACGGTATCACACTCCAGAAGGTATGCGCATATCTGGCAAGTTTCAGTTCTTTTGAAACTCCCGATGTGATTTCTACCCCATGCTCTTATGACCTTGACTTTGGCCAACATATCATAAGTCACATGTCAAGTTCAACCCGTCATTCTCCAGGTTAATTTGAATCCACCCGTACCTACCCTTGACTTTGGCCAAAATGGCAGTACGACTGTCCCAAACCAACGCATCTATCTATGCTGCATATGAATACCCAATAACTACCAATCACTGTGCCTTGACTTTGGCCAACATACACAGCTTGAATACTATTGACTACCCATATGAAACGACGGAGGGCTACGAATGGTTTCTGGCGAAAACCTTTAACGTAATGAACTTGATATCGTTGAAGGAACGGATAGCTTTTTAGAAAATATAGTGACGAAAACCTTTACTAAAGAGGTCACTCCCGGTGAAGGGATCTCGGCTCTTTCCCCGTAGAATGAGGTGCAGGATATTCCAGATGAATACCACGATGCAAAGCAAAAGTAATCGGCTATAGTGAAGTTAATGCCCTGACGCAAACTTCTGTCCAAGGGGTCACTCCCGGTGAAGGGATCTCGGCCCTTGCCTCGTCGACTGAGGAGCAGGATATTCCAGATGAATACCACTATGCAAAACAAAAGTGAACGTCCTTGCAATAACAGCTTTTTGAAAAGTGTTCCAACAACATCATAAAAGGTTTGTTTAACTTGCACTGATCCGAATCAATGCAGTCCCATCAATTGATCACACCACAAAGAACGAAAATATACTGACGTATGTATATGCCATCCGCATTCGCCACTGGGTCCCGTCATCACCCGTTAGGTTAGCTAACTAACGGCAGAGCGGGGACTGGACTAGCGCGGATGAAAAACATATACAACATCTACTAATATATATACCAATATATAGTATTTCGCTCAAGGCGTGAATAAAAATGCAACATCACAGAAATGTACAGCATCACAGAACAAATCAGATGTCTGGGATCCCCGGGTTTCACAGAGCCACTACTGAAACCCGACGTTCCCCTGGTCGTGTGGATAGCCTGTGCAATGAAATCCTATACCCCCTACGAGTGCGGCGAATAGCCAGCCAATCCTGGAGTGAAGCCCCCTCCTTCCCAATGCCATGAGATGCGGGCTTGTTGCCTTCTAGAACCCGGCTATCCGAGCACCCCTCCGCGGGGTAATCCTAGTACAGAAAGTAAAATATACATACACCGGGTACATCGACCGCAACCAGGTCGTGCCCCAAAAGAATAATACAAACAGGCAGTGACGGCAGTCCACATGTCGGACGCTCGCCCCGCAATAACAAATGTACATAAAACAACCACAACTGTACTAGCATTGCATCCAGGCTATCCCCCACGACCGATCCGCAACATCACAGCAAATACATAGAACATCAACGTGAAAGTCACGTTCGCAAATCCGTCTAACCGGGCTATAGCAGTTAGACCGGATTTACCGATCGAGTGACATTCACGGTCGCAGATATAATGTAAATACTGTGAAAAATGTGTTTAAAATTTTCCGATTGATCAAACAATTAACAAGTGGGCCCCAAAGAAAACTGTAGCACTCACAGAAAAAATTGGCCCAACTTTAACCTTCCAGAAAGCACATTTTCAACACAGGAACATTCTGCAAAGGTTTGGGGGCATGAACAGTAAACCTTGCGGCGGAAGCGCGGCCAAAGTAGGGTTTTGGCCGCCCTTCCGCGGTGGAATGGTGAGTTCATGTTACAAAATTTTTACAGTATGCTTCTAATTCCCTGCACATCACTCTGAGACAACCTGAAAAATTTTTGGACTCAAAAAAAATTCGACAGAAACTGATGTGCATGAAAAATGCGGTTTCGGGATTTTGTTCGATCGGAAACGTAAAACACATTAAACCAAGCTAGACGAAGTTAATGGCGAGGCTCTGATACCACTGTAAGTGCACGGCGGCGCCCCGGCCGTCAATCCGACGCCGGAATGCGGAAGCGGTGATAAACTTTAATTTTTGCGGACTTTGCAAACCGGCACCACCGCGCACTAAACTCCGGATCGTAACCATTAACAAGTCTAAGCTACTACCAAGAAAGGGAAGAGATGTACCGACTGATCCGAGTCCTCCGGTCTTCATCTCCACTCCGATCTCCTCGCGGGATCTCCGTCCGTCTCCTCCTCGTCGGAAAGGGCGCCACATCGCCTGTAGCTTTTACGGGCTCCCACCTCAATACCGAGGCAACTCGGGCGCGAAGCTGGCGAATCGACGCGTCCAAGATTTGCTGTAGGAAGCGTAGTGTAGAATCATAGTCTCTTTTGGGGTGGTTGCCATTTGAAGATGATGGAGGAAACAAGATAAGAAAAATGGTGCTTGCATTTTTCTTAACATGAAATGAGATCAAGAAATGAAACTCTCAAGAATGAAAAACTCTCATCTTTTTCTTTCTCTCAACCATGGAAAAACTTCTTTTTTCAAGTGAGAAGAATGGTGGAGGAAAATCAATATATGAAGCAAGAAGGGAGGTGAGTGTAGGAGAATAGAAGAGGTGACCACAACATCAACCATACCTCTCACTTTTTCAACCCATCCTCATTCAATCAAATCTCATTAAAGCAAAAGCATGGAAGAAAGATATCATGATATCATAATAAATCTTTATGCAAGAAAACCCCTCCACAAATGTAATTTGCAAAACTGCAAATTACCCCCTCCATCGGAAAAGTCCGGCCGGGAAAGAACAAAGGAAAACCGGCCGGAACGGAATGCAAACTGGCAACTCCAGAAAACTGGTCCCGTAATAAATTACAGGAAAACCCCGATACTATGCATACACACCCGCATCTGTATTCCGTCCGGATACAAATGCAAAGAGACAAAATCTACACTGTACTAAACTAGGATCCGGCTTAAACCAAAGCCGGCTAGTAATATCCGTTCGATCCTGATCCGTGCAATACCGCACGTATCTGATCGAACCCTGCCATATATCCATACGGCTACTAGTACAAACTGTCCGATCCTGATCCGTACAATACCGCACGTATCTGATCGGACCCTGCCATATCTCCATACGGCCTCTACAGCGTTTCGCCCGAAAGCTTGAGTAACTGAAAGTGTGGTAGACTCTAAAGACTCGTCAATACTATGGCTGTGGATTTAACCACTAGCACGTCAGAGGTATAAGCCAATACGTGACGGGCCACCAGCTATTGAGCAAAAGGGACGTCGATGAGCGAACTCATCCTGACACCCTACTGAGCCTGTCAGTGACAATATCCGTACAGTCCGGTCCGTTCGTCTATGAGCATCGCATGTCGGGCCTAGGGGGTGGGTAAAAGTCAGACCCCCAAAAGCGGTACAAGTCGTGTCGGAGTGTAGCCCAGAACACCCTGAGATACTACTGGAATACCTACCAGTAAATCTCCTGCCTTGGCCAAGGACTTCGTGTAATGGCTCTCCTAGACACAGCGCGACCTCACCCCCAATACCGGGAGAGACGAACCCCCGAAGATCCGCTCACTGCCTCCATGTGGCTCGGGACTGTACCCAACTAAAACCTTTTTGCACGACTCCTTTGAGCCGTGGTAGGGTAGTAATCAAAGTACAGTGGGAACTCACACGAGACAAATGACGATCCCCAGGTCGATGAACTAACCTGTACACATGTCACCAGGGAACTGCTATCTGACGTCAGGTATAAGACCAACTAGCATGTTCCCGGCGAGTCCTGTCCGGTGTACTCATAACCCAATGAGCACCTGTATACATCTTAGGTGATCCAACTGACACCGATGGCTTGTGAGACCGGCCACCGCCCCTCGTCGGGGTCTCGACTGTATACACTAGTCTACTCTGGAGAATCGATGCCCTGTCTCGAAACTCCCACGACTAGGAACCTTTTAAGGATATGCTTGTAGACTACCAGCTCCCACGTATATGATCGCCCTCATACTGCCGGTAGTCAAGCAAGAATCCTAGGGGCTCGATCAACGTGCAATAGCGACCTGTCAGGTCACCTAAAGCAGTACACGATGATAAAGGTAAACCAGATAGCAAACTATCATATCGAGTAAGACTGTTCTACCGGGATAGGTCCTCCCTCAATCATTGCAATCACGTGCCTGTGATCCAATAATTGACTCTGAGGGCACTATCTCCAACACACACCCCAAAACTTAAACTTGACAGTGCCCTCACTGTCAGGCTACACCAAGAGGGTCAAAATTGTCGACGCTTCACTTTTTTTATATACAAAAATAAAAAAGCAAACTAAAAGTATATATACAGAAAAAGGTCCCCCTAAAATTAAGTGAAACAGTGTTGCCACTATTAAGCAGTGAAGTTCAGGATTAGGGGGGAGAGAACAGTATCAATCTATACAAGGCCTTACAAAGGCCAAAAGTTAACACCAACCATTCAAAAATTTTATCATAATAATGGTCAGGTTGGTGAAAGAATACGGTGAGGAAAGAAATGGGGAATACGCGAGACCGTATGGGGATAGAAGCGGAATATGGTCCCGGTATATGAGAAGAAGAATGGCGGAAGGAAAAAAGAAGTGGAATACGAACTTGAGGGTTGAAATGGAGTGAATAAATTAGTACAATTTGTAATGACCGATGTGTAAAAAGCGATTGTACCAATTCATTAACCCATCGAGAAATAGGGTCAAATCCCTCAAGATTCATGAGAAAACATGGGTATGCCGAACTTGGTAAACCAGACATAAGAAAAGAAGGTGATACGGTGGCTTACGAAGTGGGAACGATGGAAAGGGTGGAGCGAAGTGATTGATGACTGGTATCGGTTAAAGGTTCAGGAGGGTGTACATAGTCAATGAAAGGGACAGGATGAATTGGAAAATCCGACTCATCAAGTAAAATTGCTTCATCTTCAATACTATCCTCAAAATTCTCCTCAAAATTCAGCTCATCCATGCATTTATCCTCAAAATCCAGACGCATATGGGGTTCGGGAAAAACAGTTAATGGTTCGGGATGATGTCCATACGGAAGTGAAAGGACATGATGAATTGGAGAGAAAAACACCAATTCATCCAAAATATTCCCAGCGTCGATATTCTCGATCAAGTGAAAATCAAATTTCTCAGACACCTTATCAAAAGCATGGATTTCTATCAATTGTGGTTCTAAGATAGATGTGTAGAGGTCAAAAGGATTGGGTGTGGTTTCACTCGAAAGGGACCCTTCATAATCAGGTAAATCAAACACTACAAATCGCACAACTTATTAAACGTTCTATCTTCAATTGGTAAATCATTTGGGATGTTTGATAGACATTCAAAACCGGAGTTGTGGGATTCAAATTGAAACGGGTAGGTTTGATTTGGAAGGGTGGAATGCTCACTCTCACGACTCAAATCCGCCACATGTCCTATCGCGTCATCATACATTGGAAAATGTGGAGCTAGTTGGAAACTAGCTACCGGGTCACTAGGTTGTATGAGGGCGACCATAGACACATTCAAATCCATCATCTGTTGGTACGACGCTACCCGAAAGTCTTCCAACGACTGTTCCAGATTAGACATGGGTTGTGGATGTAGGGTTCCTAGGCACGCTAATGAAGTCTCACAAGGCATCAACCATGCCAATTTCTAATTTTACGGGTGCCGAGAAAACCTAATACGGATCGTTGACTAGAGTTTAGGCGAAATACGAAACTAGTTAACAACTTAACTAAAGGAGAGAGGCTACAACCTTTGTAGATCCGTTTCTCCACTTCCTTAGCTCCACGTAGGCATCCTCTCGCTGTCCATCTCGAATCCCGGACTCAATCGTCGGCTTGATCGGAGAAATGGGCGGGCTAGGTCGTCGGCTTCGTGCCGAAGATGATCTACGTCGAGGCATCACAAGTTCAAGCTCCAACTCCATCAAGTTGTAAAACTTATAAAGAAAACACCCTATACTACTTGGCAAGAGGTAGAGAGTGAAGAAATAGGAGGTGGGTTCACTTTAGAATTGGATTTCTCACACTTTAGCTCAAGTTGCCATTAATGGACTTAAGCTTTTTCTTTGAAGATGAAGAAGAAGATGAAGATAGAATATGATAAGTCTTGAATTAAAATGAAAAGTAAAATGAATACTTATCATATACTAACTACGGTAGAGTGTAGAGAATTGACCATGGTTACTTGGAAGGGTTAGGGTTAAGCATGAAGACAAGAATGGTTACAAAGTCAAAGCTTCATGAAGCTTCAACTAGAAACAAAGAAAGCCACCATTCTCATCAAAATCTTTTCCAAATAAATAAATAAACAAACAAATAAATAAATGAATAAGCAAAACCCTAATCTTCTTTTTAACCATGGTTTGATTCTTTACACTTAACCAAGTAAACATGCATCATCAAACATGATACAAACATGTGCACAAAAGTATATCACATATACAACTTGCACATCAAGTGAGAAAATCCATTTAAAATGAACCAATACTAGTTAATGCAAAGTAATATATCAAATATATAATTATACATTAAATCATTAAATCAACGCTTGATTTAACGATCCGGTCATATCGCATATAACCGACTAGTATCTTATGTATCGGCTTATCGAATCAATCCTTGATTCGATAACTAGGTTATATCGAATATAACCAATCGATACATTCATCGCGAGAATAGAATACGGTATCACATACACGCATTATTCTCGGTCCTGCACATTCTCATATGCGCTCATATTTCGTTTCGCTTGAGCCAGGAAACCTCTGTGTAGGACTCTAAAGACTCGTCAATACGCCGGTAGCAGATGATGTCATATCAAGCACCTACAAGCCGCAAGCGGTCTGCTAAACGTAACGGCCTGTAAGTCGATGTACAACACCCCAATGCTAGGGGGGAGGCGGAATTTTCAAAAACGAACTTGTTTAGTGAACAAACATCGACTAACCGCTTGAATCGAAGCTAAACGATAACTAACCAAACACATAGTTGTTCTAAACTACTATTCTTAGGGATTATACCTATCGAACCAAGTCCTTCGGCTTTACGATCTCCTCGTCCTCCTCGGCCTTCTCGATGTAGCAGATGATCCACCCGAGAGCAAAACTCCAAGCTTAGCCTCTAAACTTGAGGCAACTAACCTTCTTGGATTGCTAATCAAAGAAGATAGATGAGATAGAGTGAGGGTTATGGATTGTTTAGTCTAACTAATCCTTGTTCTCAACACATGAGAGGTGAGGATTAGGGTTTGAAGAGAGTGAGCTTGAGGAGAGAGAATGTGAATGATATTATGAAGTGAGAATAGTAAGTTATCATAATATATATGAAACTTTAAAATTCATCAATAAAAGAAAAACAAATGATGAATAATCAAGTTTCATAAATATCTAATGGTGATTCACAACCATGACTCATTAATCATTTATTATGCATTAATGATATGGATGAATCACTCTCATGACTCACTAAACTCATTCAATGCATATGACACCTAAACCTCCTTAGTCACCATCTTCTAGAAGCTTCTCGCACAATTACGAGAACGCCCCTCCAATCCGCAAAAATACGGAAAAACTTTAGACTGTATAAATCCAATAACCGGATACCAGTAACTGGCTTAAACCAAAGCCGACTGGTAAAAACTGTCCGAAAGTCGTACGTACGTAAACACACGTATGCGTCCGAACCCTTTGTCGTAAAACCATACGACCTCTATATCGTTTCGCCTGGAGTAGGAAACTCTCTGTGTGGGACTCTAGAGACTCGACTACTACGCTGGCAGTGGGTTTAACCACAGACCGCAAGCGGCACTAGCTGTACGTAACGGTCCCCAGGTAGTTGTCGATAAGAAGGCCGATGAGGAAACTCATCCGAACTCCTACTGAGACTGCTGTGACAATCTCCATACAGTCCGGTCCGTTCGTCTTAGACTATCGCATATCGGGCCTAGGGGGCGGCAAGCGTCAGTCCCCTAATAGCGGTATAAGTCGTGTCGGAGCGAAGCCCATTACACCCTGAGAAACTACTGGAACCTACCAGCAAATCTCGCTTGCCCTGGCCAGGGACTTTGCGTAATGGCTCTCTGACATAGCGCGATATCAACTCCCAATACCGGGAGAGACGAATCCTGTCTAACCGCCACTGCCTCCAAGTGCTCGGGACTGCACCCAACTGCTACCTGTTTGCACGACTCCTTTGAGCCGTGGTAGGGTAGCAATCTAAGAACAGTGGGACACACTCGAGGCGGAGTAGCAGTATCAAGTCTGCGGACTATGCTGTACTCATGTCACCTGGGAACTGTTCACTGACGACTGGTATAAAACCAACCAACAGTTCCCTGTGAGTCCTGTCCGGTGTACCCGTAACCTAACGAGCACCTGCATACTATCTCCAGTACGACGTACTGACGGCTGTGGGACAGACCATCTCCCCAACTGGGATGAGAAGCGTACACACTAGTCTACTCCGGAGTATCGATGCTCTGTCTCGATAATCCAACGACCAGGGACTTGAATAAGGATGTGCTTGTAGACTACCCAGCCCCCACTAGTGTGACTGCCATCACAACGCTGGTAAACAAGCAAGATCCTAAGAGCTCTATCAATACGTACACTCACATATTAAGATAGAAAAACCAAGTAGCATACTACCATGTTTAGCAAGACTGTTATATACATGTGAATATCCCAAGCTTCCATTAAGTAATATACAAACTAGTATGATACAGTAATGGCCTTCTAGGGCATAAACACTAACAATCTCCCACTTGCACTAGGGCCATGTACTGGAATATCGTAGACCGGTGATCTCGAGTAGCCTCTCGAACTGAATCTGAGGTAGGGCCTTCGTGAATGGATCAGCAATGTTCTCTTCAGAAGCAACTCTCCGAACCTCGATCTCCTGACGATCAATGATCTCCCTGATCAGGTGATACCGCCTTAAGATGTGTCTGGACTTCTGATGGGACCTTGGTTCCTTCGCTAAAGCTATAGCTCCGTTGTTGTCGCAATACAGAGGTATTGGATCAACTATGGTAGGAACCACCTAAAGTTCTGTTAGGAACTTCTTCATCCAGACTGCTTCTTTTGCGGCATCGCAAGCAGCTATATACTCCGCTTCCATCGTCGAGTCAGCAACGGTGTCCTGCTTGGAGCTCTTCCAGCACACCGCCCCTCCATTGAGGGTAAAGACATATCCCGACATGGACTTGGAATCGTCCTTATCACTCTGGAAGCCGGAATCAGCAAAGGCCTCCAACCTGAGGTCTTTTCCACCGTAAACCAAGAACATCTCCTTAGTCCTTCTCAGATACTTGAGAATGTTCTTTACTGCTATCCAGTGCTTCTCCCCTGGGTCTGACTGATACCGGCTTACCACGCTCAGTGCGTAAGCTACATCTGGTCTGGTGCACAACATCGCATACATTATAGAGCCTACCGCAGAAGCGTAGGGTATAATAGACATGCGTTCCCTTTCCAAATCAGTCTTGGGAGACATCTCTTTGGAGAGGGTGATTCCGTGACAAGCCGGTAGATTACCGCGCTTAGAATCTTCCATACTGAATCTTTTCAGTACAGTGTCGATATACCTGGACTGCGAAAGTCCCAACATCCTCTTGGATCTATCACGATAGATCCGGATCCCCAGAATGTAAGAGGCATCACCCAGGTCTTTCATGGAGAACCTGTGTGACAAGAATCCTTTGACAGATTGTAGCATAGGAATGTCATTTCCTATCAATAGAATGTCATCCACGTACAAGACGAGGAATACGACACTTCTGGCTACAACTTTACTATATATGCACGGTTCATCTGGATTTTTGATAAAGTCATATTCTTTGACTGTCTCATCAAAACAGATGTTCCAACTCCGCGATGCCTGCTTTAGTCCATAAATGGACTTAAGCAGCTTGCATACTTTCCCGCTGCTCCCACTCTGATTGAAACCCTCTGGCTGATCCATATAGACGCTCTCTTCTAAATTTCCATTCAGAAAAGCCGTCTTTACGTCCATCTGCCAGATTTCATAATCATGGAAGGCAGCAATAGCAAGAAGGACCCGAATGGATTTGAGCATAGCCACTGGAGAAAAAGTTTCGTCATAGTCCAAACCAGGTCTTTGACGAAAACCCTTTGCAACAAGTCTAGCCTTATAGGTTTCCACCTGTCCATCTACACCAATCTTTTTCTTGAAGATCCATTTGCATCCTATGGGTTTTACCCCATCTGGAGCAAAGTCCAAAGTCCATACTTTGTTGGTGTACATGGACTCCATTTCGGTCCGCATTGCATCTAGCCATCGTACCGAGTCGCCGCTCTGGATGGCCTGCTGGAAGTCAGTAGGTTCATCATCATCTATGATGCAATCCTCTCTATCCCCATCTATGAGAAAACCGTAGTATCTCTCAGGCGGATGAGACGGCCTACTACTCCTGCGGAGGGGTGCGGGAATGTCCTGTTCTTCTTGAACTCCTGGTTCTACCAAACTTTCAGTAGCAGTTTGTGGTTCTGGAATTTCTTCCAGTTCTATTTCTCTCCCACTTATTTCCTTTTCTAAAAACTGATTTTCCAGAAAATGGGCATTACGAGAAAAAAAAACCTTTTGTTCCTCTGCGTAATAGAAATAATATCCCTTGGAGTTCTTTGGATATCCCACAAACATACATTTTACTGATCGTGCATCGAGCTTGTCCACATGCTGCTTTTTAACAAAAGCTGGACATCCCCAAATCTTCATATGTTGAAGATGGGGTTTCTTCCCAGTCCACATCTGATATGGAGTGGTAGGCACAGTCTTGGTAGGAGCCCTGTTCAAAAGATATGCCGCTGATTCTAGCGCATAACCCCAGAAAGATCGCGGTAACTCAGCATTACTCATCATGGATCGTACCATATCTAATAGGGTTCGATTCCGTCTCTCCGATACACCGTTGTGCTGTGGAGTGTATGGAGGAGTAAGCTGAGAGAGAATTCCTTTCTCTTTTAGGTAACCTAGGAACTCGGCACTTAAGTATTCTCCACCTCGATCAGATCTTAGTGTCTTAATACTTTTGCCGGTTTGGTTTTCTACTTCATTCTTATACTCTTGGAATTTCTCAAAAGCCTTGGATTTATGTTTCATCAGATAAATGAATCCGTATCTTGAGTAATCATCCGTGAAAGTAATGAAATAGGAAAAACCACCTCTTGCATGTGTAGACATCGGACCGCATACATCGCTGTGTATGAGTCCTAAGAGCTCGCTCGCTCTTACTCCTTGTCCAGTAAATGGAGTCTTTGTCATCTTTCCTTTGAGACAAGATTGACAAGTGTCATAAGTTTGATATTCGAACGAGTCCAAATATCCTTCTCTATGCAACTTAGTCAACCTTCTCTCATTGATGTGACCCAGTCTACAATGCCATAAGAAAGCTTTATTTAAATCTGGAGACTTTCTTTTTAGTGTGTTCTGGACATTGAAAATTTGGAGTTGGTTTAAAATATATATACCGTTATTTAGAGTACCGGACCCAATCAAACCATGATTAAGGTGGATGTTAACAACATCTCTTACAAACGTGAAATCATAACCTTTATTTGATAACAAGGAAACTGATATGATATTACACGTTAAGCTTGGTACAAAATAACAGTTATGTAAAACCAAAATGTGTCCACTCGTCAATCCTAGGTGATAATCCCCGACGGACGCAGCTCCCACGCTAGCTCCGTTAGCAACCTTTAGGGTCATATCACCTTCCTTCAGCACTCTACGGTTTCTCAGTGCCTGCAATGAATTGCAAATATGAGATCCTGATCCGGTATCCAATACCCAGGAAGTAGAGTTGATCGACAGACAATTCTCAATTACAAACACACCTGAAGTCGAAGCCACAGCTTGCTTCGGTTCCTGGTTCTTGGCGTTCCACGCCTTGCAATCCTTCTTCCAGTGCCCTTTCCTGTGACAATGGAAGCACTCATCCTGGCCCACTACCGGTACCGCAAACTTTTTCTTTCCCTTCCCTCCCACCTTACTTACACCTCCTCTAGGTTTGGGTGCGGGCTTCTTCTTCCTTCCTTTGGCCCTAGCCTTGGACCCGGAAGAAGATGCACCGCCAACAAACATAGCGGGTGTTTCCCTTGCTTTCTGCAAGGTGCCCTCTGCACTCCTTAACATGTTCAGGAGTTCCGCAAGTTCAACTTCTTTTCCTTGAAGATTGAAGTTCAGGATAAACTGAGCGTAGGTGGGAGGAAGGGACTGGAGAATGAGGTCTGTATATAGCTCATTATCCAAAGTCGTCCCAAGGTCTGCGAGCTCTTCAATATAGCCGATCATCTTTAGGACATGTTCTCCTACTGATGACCCGACAGCCAACCTCGCTCGAAACAAGTTCTTAGAGGTCTCGTATCTTGCTATACGAGATTGCTCTCCATAAAGTTCCTTTGTATGGAGAAATATGCCATCTAGGGTCATATCCTCGTGCCTCCTCTGATGTTCATTGTTCATTGAGGCAAGCACGATGCACTTGGCTTTCGTGCAATCTAAATCCCAGGTTTTGTGGATTTTCTTATCCGCATTGCTGGATTTGGGACCAGGGACAGCAGGTGCCGTAGCGGTGAGGATGTACCCCAATTTGTCATAGGTCAAAGCCATTTTGACATTCCGCAGCCAATCTTTATAATTTGGCCCTGTCAGTATATTTTTCTCTAAAAGTAACTTAAGTCCAGTCATTTTCAGGGTCGCTGAAATTAGGAGAGAGAGAAGAAAACTCTTTAGCATGATGCTCTTGCAAGTTTAGAGTGGTTTTTAGTTTATCTAAACTGGATGGTTCCCACTGTTTCTCGAATCCTTCCTCAAACCATAAAAGAAGAATTAGCCAGGACTATTCTCACCGTACAATACTTGCTTAACCGTTCAGCCAGGCCAGTGTCGATACTTCGAGGGAGGTTTTCCAACGCTTTCGCGAAGTTCCTTAATTAAATAACCTCTTTTCTCTGGGGGCGTAACCCCGCTGACACTTTTCTGGACACCTACTTGGTTTATAGCATTGATCGTTAAGTGACGAATATCCTGATAAGTAGCATATACTCACAGTAGGATCGGGATCCAAATATCATCGTATGATAATGTTGAAGGAATCCTACCAACATTCATCAAACTCCAAATGGTATGCAGATATCTCTTTGCAAATTTCAGTTTCTTTAGAAATTCCCGATATTGATTTTTGCCCCATGTTCTTATGACCTTGGCTTTGGTCAAAATGTCATAAGTCACATGTCAAGTTCTGCCCGTCATTATCTTGTCAATTTGAACCCATCCGTATATACCCCTGACTTTGGTCAAATGATAATACGACTGTCCCAAACTAACTCATCTATCTTATGCAACAAATGAAAACCCAGCAGCTACCAAACACTATGCCTTGACTTTGGCCAAAATGCATAGCTTGAATTATACTGAATACCCAAATGAAATGACGGAGGGCTATGAATGGTTTTGGCGAAACCGTGAACGTAGTGAACTTGATATAACCGAAGGAACCTGATAGCTTTTAAAAGGAGTGGTTAAAGCTCCGCATTTAAAAATATCTGTTTTTAAAATTAACCGAGTGGTTTCTTTTAAATTGTTCCAACGATTTAAACTTTGGTTTGTTTTTCTTTGCATTATAGATAATGCATCCCATCATTAACCTATCATTGCAGAAAACAACGAAAATACAACGTCCTCTTATGCCATCCGCATTCGCCACGGGGTCCCGTCATCACCCGTTAGGTTACTTAACTAACGACAGAGCGGGGGCTGGGCTAGCGCGGGTGTAAAACATAAGTGACGTCTAAATAGCTATCATATATAGATATTGTACATTCGTCAGACGCAATAATAGGCATTCCAGATCACAGATGAACTTTATTGGATTTGCAAGTAATCCGTGTTTGTTTCGAGCCTGCAACAAAAGACGGATTACACAGTTGTGATGAATAGCCATTACCCCACCCAAGACCCCAACGGGTACGGCAAACTACCCGCCCGGCAGTTTGTGCACCCCACCTTGGGTCTGTCCTAGGAGCATAAACAGTAAAATGAAATAATACAACGGTGGCTACAACCGCAACCTGGATGTGCCCCACAAAATAATATTACAACAAATTACATTTACATCAAATGAATTAAATAATAACCCATCACTTAACCCCGGCTATACATCACAACAGTCCAACACAGTTCATATCCACAAACAGTAAAAACCATTACAGAAATGTGCAACCCCCTGCCAACCGACATACTAGCAGTTAGGGGAGGTTTACGAACACATTATACAAACACAGATATAATCCATCAAGCAAATACTGTATAATTTCGATCGATTAAACATTTATAATCTTGCTCCAATACTGCTCTGTAAACTTGAAACCTGAGCAAAATTAAAAAATACCAGAATCCCAAATATCACAGAGAACCAACACAAGAAAAATGGGTCCCTGAATCGTCAAAACGGCGGCGGATCCGCGGCGGGAACAGTGCTATGCGCCGCGGATCCGCGGCTCCGTAGGCGATTCAGGGCACCAAATTTTTTGTGTGTTCTACTACTATCATTTTAAGCTTTCTGAACATCCCTGAAAAAATTTTTGACTTCATTTATAAATCGACAGAAACATGATTTTTTAGGGTTTTCCGGTTTCGTTTTTTCCGTTCGAAATTCATACAAATTTGCAAAAAAGTTATTTATTGTTTAGCGAGGCTCTGATACCACTGTAAGTCGATGTACAACACCCCAATGCTAGGGGGGAGGCGGAATTTTCAAAAACGAACTTGTTTAGTGAACAAACATCGACTAACCGCTTGAATCGAAGCTAAACGATAACTAACCAAACACATAGTTGTTCTAAACTACTATGCTTAGGGATTATACCTATCGAACCAAGTCCTTCGGCTTTACGGTCTCCTCGTCCTCCTCGGCCTTCTCGATGTAGTAGATGATCCACCCGAGAGCAAAACTCCAAGCTTAGCCTCTAAACTTGAGGCAACTAACCTTCTTGGATTGCTAATCAAAGAAGATAGATGAGATAGAGTGAGGGTTATGGATTGTTTAGTCTAACTAATCCTTATTCTCAACACATGAGAGGTGAGGATTAGGGTTTGAAGAGAGTGAGCTTGAGGAGAGAGAATGTGAATGATATTATGAAGTGAGAATAGTAAGTTATCATAATATATATGAAACTTTAAAATTCATCAATAAAAGAAAAACAAATGATGAATAATCAAGTTTCATAAATAT
Source organism: Agapanthus africanus (assembly GCA_030015575.1). NCBI lineage: Eukaryota > Viridiplantae > Streptophyta > Magnoliopsida > Asparagales > Amaryllidaceae > Agapanthus > Agapanthus africanus. Next base: position 425,337,724 of record JASDDO010000019.1, on the reverse strand, counting down.
CTAATGGTGATTCACAACCATGACTCATTAATCATTTATTATGCATTAATGATACGGATGAATCACTCTCATGACTCACTAAACTCATTCAATGCATATGACACCTAAACCTTCTTAGTCACCATCTTCTAGAAGCTTCTCGCACAATTACGAGAACGCCCCTCCAATCCGCAAAAATACGGAAAAACTTTAGACTGTATAAATCCAATAACCGGATACCAGTAACTGGCTTAAACCAAAGCCGACTGGTAAAAACTGTCCGAAAGTCGTACGTGCGTAAACACACGTATGCGTCCGAACCCTTTGTCGTAAAACCATACGACCTCTATATCGTTTCGCCTGGAGTAGGAAACTCTCTGTGTGGGACTCTAGAGACTCGACTACTACGCTGGCAGTGGGTTTAACCACAGACCGCAAGCGGCACTAGCTGTACGTAACGGTCCCCAGGTAGTTGTCGATAAGAAGGCCGATGAGGAAACTCATCCGAACTCCTACTGAGCCTGCTGTGACAATCTCCATACAGTCCGGTCCGTTCGTCTTAGACTATCGCATATCGGGCCTAGGGGGGCGGCAAGCGTCAGTCCCCTAATAGCGGTATAAGTCGTGTCGGAGCGAAGCCCATTACACCCTGAGAAACTACTGGAACCTACCAGCAAATCTCGCTTGCCCTGGCCAGGGACTTTGCGTAATGGCTCTCTGACACAGCGCGATATCAACTCCCAATACCGGGAGAGACGAATCCTGTCTAACCGCCACTGCCTCCAAGTGCTCGGGACTGCACCCAACTGCTACCTGTTTGCACGACTCCTTTGAGCCGTGGTAGGGTAGCAATCTAAGAACAGTGGGACACACTCGAGGTGAAGTAGCAGTATCAAGTCTGCGGACTATGCTGTACTCATGTCACCTGGGAACTGTTCACTGACGACTGGTATAAAACCAAACAACAGTTCCCTGTGAGTCCTGTCCGGTGTACCCGTAACCTAACGAGCACCTGCATACTATCTCCAGTACGACGTACTGACGGCTGTGGGACAGACCATCTCCCCAACTGGGATGAGAAGCGTACACACTAGTCTACTCCGGAGTATCGATGCTCTGTCTCGATAATCCAACGACCAGGGACCTGAATAAGGATGTGCTTGTAGACTACCCAGCCCCCACTAGTGTGACTGCCATCACAACGCTGGTAGACAAGCAAGATCCTAAGAGCTCTATCAATACGTACACTCACATATTAAGATAGAAAAACCAAGTAGCATACTACCATGTTTAGCAAGACTGTTATATACATGTGAATATCCCAAGCTTCCATTAAGTAATATACAAACTAGTATGATACAGTAATGGCCTTCTAGGGCATAAACACTAACACGGCCATCCGGGTATTGAGCGATCAGAAGATCGACGAGCTAGCCCGCTCACACTCCTGTGATTCCAACCAGTAACACTTACCATACAGTCCGGTCTGTTCGTCTGATATGTCGCATATCAAGTCTAGGGGTGGTAAACGTCAGACCCCAATAACCGATAAGTCGTGCCGATGTGAGGCTCATAACGGGTCGAGAAACTACTGGTAACACTTACCAGCAAATCTCTGATCAGCCCTGGCCAGGGACTTCCCTGTTACAGCCAATCGAGCACAGCGCAACATCAACCCCCAATACCGGGAGAGACGAAACCCTTCCTATCGCTCATTGCCTCCATATGACTCGGGACTGTACCCAAAGACCACCGTTTTGCACACCCTCATGGATGTGGTAAGGTGGAGATCAAAGCACAGTGGGAATCACACAAGATTCTATGGCGATCTCGGGTCTACAGACTAACCTGTACAAGTGTCACCTGAGAACTGCCATCTGACGTGAGGTATAATACTATCTGGGAGTTCTCGGCGAGTCCGTCCAGTGTACCCAGTCTCCACTGAGCACCCGTATACCATCTCTGATGTCAAACACCAATGGATATGGGATCATCCATCGCCCATCTCATGGGTCGAGAAGCGTATACGCTAGTCTACTCTGGTATATCGATGCCCCGTCTCGATATACCCACGACTAGGGACCTTGAAGGATGTACCTATGGACTACCATGTCCCCACTAGTATGATCTGCATCACAGTCCAGGTAGTCAAGTACACATCCTAAGGGCTTTACCAACATGTAACTATAAGACAGTTTAAAGAGACAAGTGTACATGTTAAGATAAAGAGCAACCAGATAGCATACTATCATATCGAGCAAGAAAGTCATCTCTATATATGTCCAAGCATCCAATATAATATACATCATCTGTACAATACTGGCCTCTAGGGCATACATACAACTAACAGTGGAGGGGTTTCAGTAAAAGATTCAAAGTTGTTTGGATACTGGAAGCTCTTAAATGGTTGTTCAGAAGCAATGTCTAGGGAAGGTGCAAAAGTTGGGTAGGATGGATAGGAATTGAATGGTTGGACAAGATGATGATCAACGTTATGATAAGAAGGTGAATGAAATTGTTGATCAAAAGAATTGGCAGTGGTGAAAGGAGTGAAAGATCGGCAACGAGATTGTTCAATACGTTCAGCAATAGACATGGGTCTCGGAGTTACAATCGGACTCACAAAAGGGGTATCAACGTAAGAAGATGGTGAAGGTTGAAATGGTTGATACAAAGTGGATTGAGGAGTCCAATTGTTTGTCCCGGACACGTCTATTCGATCTTTCAAAGAGATTTTTAGCATGGAGAGATCATTCGAAGTTTGACCAAAGCAAGAACCGTATAAAGAAATGTCTGGTTGTGGGTAACAAAATTCGGCAAGAGTTTTGCGGGGTGGGGTACCCATGTATAAATAGAAGAAAAAGTAGGGAGGGAAGTGGTATATTTTTTATTTATTTTTTTTTAAAAAAAATTTGTTTGTTTTTGGAGTTTTAAAATTGTTTGTTTGGTTTTTAAAAGAATACGGAATTATGGGACTAAATTTTATACAAGCACAATCACAATCACAATATGCACAAACAACACCTAGAGATAGGGTCTTCAAAATCCAACTAGACCGTTCCTAGACTTCCGAGCGACAAGTTGCAGGATCACCCTCGAATCGCCTCTTCACTGTCAGTTGTGGCCAGGTAAGCACAAGTGAGGTAAGGAGGGTTCCGCTGACGCATCACCGTAAGACGGGCCTTTTAGAATTACCTCCTCACTTGTCTTGCCTAGGCACCACAAAGTCAAGTTTAGATAAACGACTGATTCCCCGCAACCTTCACTTGTCCTAATTGAGCACAGCAAGTCCTTATAGGTTTAGTCTAGATATTTTTTATTAACTCAAGGTGATGCGTATGCTTTTTGTGATTTGTGGGGTCTTAGGAAGGGTGATGAATCCCCACCCAATCTTAATTGGTGTTCAAGCCCCTTAAAATCCGTATTATTATATGCAAAGCGTATAAACAAACAAAATCTAAAACAAAGAAAAACAAAAAAATATTTGGCGGCGGCGCAATATGTGCAAATAAACCTACAGAAAATACAGTTTAATAGGGTTCACAGAGGAGATAAAATGAAAGAGAAAGGGTGGAAAAAAAATCGAGGCTCAGAAGCCTCGATAGAACCACGGAACTGCCGCGAATCCCTACTTTTGACCGCGGTTCCGTGGTCAAAATGTGGACTTGGGTCTTTAACTTTGGTCCCTACACTCCCCTTGTTTCTCAACTCCAAAATAAAATACTCTGTTTTCTTATTTGATTACTGTACTTGCTCCAGATAGCCTGCACACTTGCATACAAAAAATATCAAATATAACAAAAAGGGTTATTGTTATATTTATATATATATATATATATATATATATATATACACACACACACAAAAAGAATGTTAACCCGAATAACAAGAAAGAAATACGTCACCGTCTCCCTGGCAACAGCGCCATTTGATCGCACGCTTTTGGCGTGTCGTGTTTTAAGTTCTAAAAGTTAACCGCAATCAGGATGACATCGCGTGTAGTAGCCGTGATGAGTACGGGTTGTTCCGCAAAGAGATGGTTGTATGTCCATTCGAGTCTTAGACGAGTCAATAAAGAATGTATGTGTATATTCAGTTCTATCCTAAGTGTTCGTATTTATGTTCAAGTAAGCTTGTTAAGGTTAAGGTTGGTTAGTAGAGTTAGGATCAGCCTTGTGCTTACCTTTTGCCATTGTTAAAATGATATTGCGATAATCGAAAGTAGTAGGGATTAGGAGGACATAGGAATGGGATTTGCGAGTTTAAGAGAGCTTTCCAACGCTAAATCCATTCCTATTGCCCCTTATTCGTCCGCTAAATACGCTTATCCCAACCCCCGGCCAAACACCCGACCATGTATCCAATTAAGTCACAACTACATATCACGTTGTAGTGCGCTTAAAGGACTTCTCGACTTAGGATGCGGTTATATGTCACGTATAGCGCGCCTAAGTGAGGGGGTTGCGTTTTTTTGGTGGGGGTTCGTTTCAAGATGTTTGGCGAAGAGAAGCACAAGGGATTTTTCCGTCCCTCATACCACCTTTCTTAACCTTAACAAGTGTGGAATTATTCACACATTATAAAAGAAAATAAAACAAAACAAGAAGGAAGAAAAGAAGGAAATGGAAAAATACGGTTTTACAAATGATACAAGCTAACTACTTGGGTCCTCACCTAAGCAAGGAACTCCGTCGAGTATCACGGCTTGAAAATAATATGGATAAGAAGAAAAGAAAAAGAGCAAGAAATAACAACAACTAGTTAACACCAAATAATAAAAGTTACACAAGAATTAAAATTACAATGCAAGAATTAAAAGATACAAAATAACAAACCCTCATCTTCATTTCATCATCCACTCAATGCTCTCACTACATTTTAATGGAGAAATACATGAAGAAGAAGAAGAAGAAGAAGAAGAACTAAAGCTAAACTAAATCCTCACCAAAAAGAAGCCTCCTAACTTGGCACAAAATTGAGCTATTTATAGGCAGAGAGCTGAAACCCTAGGGCAAGATTCTCTGCCCAAATGAAGTTACCAAACTAACCCCAAAATCCGAGTTGACACTGAGTCAACTCGGCCGCGGATCCGTCGCCGAGTCGCCACTCTGGCCGCGGATCCGTGGCTCTTTGGTGGAATTGTCAAATCGTTTTTCTGGGGTTTCTTGTGTTGCTTTCTTGAGTTGTTTTACATGTTCCAAATTGCAAATTGCATCCACAATTTCTTCAGATCTGCAACGGTCCAAAATGGTTTCAAAAATAATTCTTTTGACCTTATCTCCCTCGAGCTCCGTGCACCCATTGAATCTTGTGCTGCCCCTCTCATACTTTGTGCTTGTCCGAGACACGAATGGCCACTGTCATTTGTCTTGTCTCAAGAACTGGTAAGCGGCACTCGACGGATACGGGTGACCGGAATCCGGCTTTTATCTGACGGTAACAGATGTACTGGATTTTGGCGTAACAGTGGAGATTTTGTATCATTTGCGTCATTTTAGACTAGGAATCTGTAACCTGTAAGTATGTAGCAAACACGGATGAAAAGCACCTGCCTATAAACAAATGAGCATAAGAGTGGACGGTATTAAATGCAATATTCTGCTATGAACACCAGCACTATAGAAGGACCAAAAAACACTCGATAGTGCTTCTAAGCTCAGGAGTTACACCGTATAAGGTAAAAATCAAACAAATCAAATTAAAGTCCCACTCGATAGTGCTTCCAAGCTCAAAAATTCCGCCGGACAGACGAGTACCTTCCAAGTCAAATTAGATCAAGTCAATCCAATCAAGCCAAGACTGGGTACCGGACGAGTTGCTTCTAGAGCCCAATTCTAGTAGTAGAGATGTCGACTTTATTCCCAAATCAATCAAATTAAGACAATCCCGAGTATCGGACGAGTTGCCTCTGGAGCTCAATTCCAGTGGTGGAGATCTCGACTCCGCACCCAAATCAACCAAATCAATCCAATCAAGCCAAGACCAAGCACCGGACAAGTTGCCTCTGGAGCCCAATTTTAGTGGTAAAGATGTTGACTTCATTCCCAAATCAACCAGATCAATCAAATAAATCCAATCAAGCCAAGACCGGATACCGGACAAGTTACCTCTAGAGCCCAATTGCAATGGTAGAGATGTCGACTCGGCTCTCAAATCAATTAAATCAAGCCAATCAAGCCAAGATCGGATATCGGATGAGTTACCACTAGAGCCCAATTCCAATGGTAGAGATGTTGACTCTATTCCCAAATCAAATCAATCAAGTCAAGCACCGACACTGCAGAAGTGGATAAAGTCAAGCACTGTCACCACAGATGTGGATCAAGTCAAGTACCGACACCACTGAAAGTGGATTGAGTCAACCATCGACCGTCCATGTCGTAAAAGGGCAGTTCCAGTGTCCCAAAAACGGGAACCAAATCAATTCAACCTCTACACGAAAGAAAATCCATCAATTTCATGCACACGATCCATACATGTGGTGTGCATTTATTAGTGGGGTACTTTGGTGGGGTTAAAATTTACACTCCATTGCCAAAATTAAAAGTCAAAAAGTCAAAATCAACACCTAGACAAGTTGACCCAAGTCCAACCAATCCGGGCCCAAGCCCAAGCAAGTGGATCCACGCTCAAACCGCCTCAAGTCCAAACGAAGTCGGCCGGCCATCGAAGGAGAAGAAAGAGAAAGAAATTTGTAATAAATAAATTTTGTATACAAATGAGTGTAAAAATATAATATAAATAGGAAAAAGCCAAAATCATGTAAAGCCCATGGCTTATGTACAAAAAAAATGAGCACATGGGTATGGGCGAAACCAAAAGCAATTATGTAAAGCCCAAAGGTTAAATTGCAAATTGTAATGGGTATTTAAACCCAACCATATGATGAAATGTTAATATTTTCCATTCCCTCAAAATACAAGGGTTTGTGCCTCCTTCTTCTTCTTCTCTCTCTCTTCTTCTTCTTCAATTAAATCAAAAATAAAACCTCTCTTTTTCTTAAAATAAATAACAAAAACCCATAAATCTATTGGAAGGGCGCTTATTTCATCAATCAAATCTCAAAAAGGAAAGCTTTTTAGCCTCCTCTTCTTCCTCCTCAAGATCCAAAAAATGAAAGAGGAAGAAGAAAGAGAACCTATCTCCCAAATCCCTCTCTTTACAAGATCCAAAGCCTAAGAAGGGGAAAATGGAACCCATTTTCCCTCATTCAAGACCAAAATCCCAAATTCTAAAAATCAAGAGTGCTCTTTTGGACAAATTAGAGAGAAGGTTAAGGGTGACCTCACCAAAAGAAAGACCTTTACGCTTATCCCTTGGGAAAACCATCGAGGATATGGATTTCAATCCGTGCTCTCCTATTTGAACATGGATTTTCATCCGCGTGTCACCCATATACGGGAAAATATAGACTCCTTTCTATATTTCTCCCAAATAAATGATAAAACGACGAAATTTAGCGGTTATTCCGCCGAATTTTCTTCGGAATTCGCACACTTAATCTCTTTAGAAAACCAAGTTAAAAGAAAATAAATAAATAAAATATTATAAAAATCCACCAAGGATCTCCGACCCGGGTGACCCCTAATAACGCCGTCGAGTACCCCGAAAAATCCCCCGAGGGGGGATCGTTCCCTCCAGGAGGAGCCAACCCCCAAATGAGGGAGCCATGCCCCTTTTGGGGGGGGCTGAGCCCCCATCCCCTCTTAGAGGGGATCCGATCCCTTTTTGGGGGAGCCGACCCTTCCAAGGAGGGAGTCGACCCCCTCCCTTTTGGGGGGGAGTCGAACCCTCAGGTGCCTCTGGGGCAGCCGACCCTTCGGGTGCCTCCCGAGGCATCCGGGCTTCTTCATAAATAAAAAAATATAATATAATAAAAAATAAATGAACAAACATGCATTCTTTTTTCAAATAAACATATTTCACATTGAGTTCATATGATCATAAGACCCATTAATAGGAGATTCTCTCGCCTCAAAGCGAGGGGTAATTAACAGCATTTTTGTCTGCGGCTGCCGGAAATTAGAATCCCCACAAACAATAAACCTCCGCCTACTATCAGGTGGGAAGAATCTGTATAACGCCTGGCAAACGAGCGCAACCATCCCGATGGGTGACGAAAAACACTCTGCAAGCTAATGATACCCAGCACCCCGCAACAAAATGGTGTTGCGGAAAGAAGAAATAGGACGCTACTAGATATGATTAAGATCATGATGGAACAATCAAATCTACCCATTTCGTTTTAGGGAAATGCACTATTGACAGCAGCTTATGTTCTAAACCGTGTGACTTCAAAATCAGTATAGTCAACACCCTATGATTTATGGACGGGTGAGAGACATGTGTTGGGTCACTTGTGTCCATGGGGATGTGCTGCCTATATACACACCATTTCACATCCGCATGGGAAGTTAAGCCCTAGAGTGAAGAAGTGTAAGCACTCTAAGGATTATGTATTTTTAGGAAAAAACAGTGATAGGACTATAACCGAAGTTGAGTCACGCAATGTTCAGTTTCTTCAAAGGACTTTACCCAGAAGGAGGAAGTGGGTCAAGATTTAGGACTCTATGAGGTTGACAAGACTCCTGGTCAGACGGCTGAGCAGGAGAATGTGTATCTTCCAGCTGCCAAAAATAGTGGGAGTGAGATTTAGGTCATGGACAAGAGCCGATGACGGAATCTGCGGAGCCTCGTAGATTAGATTGTGGATTAGTTCCACATCGACGTTTTGAGATCGAAAGGAAAGCATTCATGGTCACTCCACATGATGTTGCGGAACCCAAGTCATTTGATGATGCCATTTCAGGGCCAGCTGCAAATGAATGGGGAAAAGCAATGAGTGAAGAGCTTGAGTCAATGAGAAAGAAGCAGGTATGGGACTTGGTCAATTTGCCTGCCGGACGCAAGACGGTTGAGAACAAATAGGTTTTCAAAGTCAAGCAAACGGAAGATGTCAATATCGAAAGGTACAAGGCGCGTTTGGTGGCGAAGAATTATACACAACGTAATGGCATAGACTACGAGAAGACGCTCTTCCCAGTGGTGAGAATTGCGTCTGTTCGACTTATTCTGGCAGTAGTAGCATATATGGATCTTGAACTTATCTAGATGGACGTTAAGACAGTGTTCCTATATGGGTGTTCCCTCATGGGAACTGAATAAAATACAAATAAAGCAGCAAGAAAAAACCCCAAATAGGGTATCACGTGCTCACACGTGACCAGGCCTCACGTGCAAACACGTGACCTTTTTATGGGCAGATTCTATCTACGCCTGAATACCTAATTGATAAAGTCACGTGCCCATACATGATTGGCTCTTGAACCCACTGAATTAATAGAATTAAAAGCATTTGTTCCCTCATGGGAACTGAATAAAATATATAAATAAAGCAGCAAGAAAAACCCCTAAAGGGGGCATCACGTGCCCACACGTGACCGGGTCTCACGTGTAGGCATGTGACCTTTTACAGGCAAAGCCTATAGGCGCTAAATGAAATAAACAATTGAAAATGCTTAATCGGTGGGGTCACGTGCCAACACGTGATAGGTTTCTGAGCCCTCTAAACTAATAGATTTAAATTCTAATTAAATGATTAATCAGTGGGGTCACGTGCCAACACGTGATGGGTTCTTGAGCCCTTTGAACCAATGGAATTAAATTCTAATTAATTGCGTAATTAGTGAGGTCACGTGCCAACACGTGATAGACTCCTAAACTTTCTGAACCAATAGAATTAAATTCTAATTAATTGCTTAATCAGTGAGGCCACGTGCCAACACGTGATAGACTCCTAAATTCTCTGAACCAATAGAATTGAATTCTAATTAATTGCTTAATCAGTGAGGTCACGTGCCAACACGTGATAGACTGCTAAACCCTCTGAACTAATAGAATTAAATTCTAATTAAAAAGAATCAAAAACCCTAATTGGAAAAATATTTCCCTAGACCTTTCCAAACAAAAAAGATTGCACTCTGTAAAAGGGAGCGCCGTTGGATTAAAAATCCAATGGTGATTAAAAATCACCAATTTATAGAAAGATTCTATACAAGGAAATATTTTCCTAAAATTTACTAGAAACAACAAATAAAATATCTTATGGATTAAAAAATCCAATGATGAATAAAATTCACCGAATGATCTAAAAGATCATGTTAGTTATAAAATCAATCAAAAATCTCTCAATGAGAGATTGGCTTAACAAACTGATTCTTTTCTTTCTCCTATAAATAGGAGCCAAGAAGAGAAGAAAAAAAGGGAGGATACAACAACAGAGAGAGAAGACAAAAAAAAGAAGAGAATTTAATTCTCCAGAGAGAAAAGAAGATCTCTTCAGAGAGAAAAACTCTAAGTAAGAGAAGGAAGGAGATCATTTCATAAAACAAAAGAGAATTTAATTCTCAAAACTAAGAGTTTAACTCTTCTAAAAAGAGCTTAGTTCTTCCTCTGGTTGAAGATCTGCAGAAGCATATCTCCCCACAAGTTGAGAATTTAATTCTTATCGGGGAGATCTGTCATGCAGATTCAAAACTAAAGGGGAGAATTGGGTTTAAAGAATTTAATTCTTTCAACGTAACACATAGGAATTTAATTCCTCTAAATAAAATTAGGGTTTAACCCTATAAAAGAATCTAATTCTTAAACAAGAGATTTAACTCTCCATTCACGTAAAAGAGATCAGTACCCAACATGATCACGTGGTAACACGTGACCCCCATTTCTTTGAACCAGAAAAAGAGATTTCCCAAAGTGTTTAACACTTATTTAAAAGGGAAAAGGAAAAACAATAAAGACAGTTTCTCTTTTAGGGTGTATCACGTGCTCCCACGTGGCCCTTAAAAAGCTCCTCAAAACAAAAGGGAGTAAAGCCAAGACAGTTTCTCTTTTAGGGTGTATCACGTGCTCCCACGTGACCCCTGACAAATACTTTTAATATCCAACGCATGGATACCCATCACGTGCCCACACATGATGGTCATAAAGGTCAAGTGTTTAACACTTATATGCATATTCTGAGAGTAAAAGAAGCAAGGCCCAATCTTCAGGCGCCTCACGTGACCCCACGTGAGCGCTTCAGTTTTAGAGTTGAACACTATTTTAAGCGCCTCACGTGGGAGCACGTGAGCGCCGGATGTACTCTAGTGTTTAACACCATATTCGAGCCAATCTTAGCCCAAATTAGCTAAGTCTTCCAGAGGCAAGATCCCTTGAAATTGAACCACAATTATACTCTTGTCTTCCAAAATTGATCATCCCACATGACATTCAAAGTAATTCTCAGAGCCTTTCAATCGACATTGGTTCAAGTGTACATCTCTTCATACCTCTGATATATGTCGTTGTAATTCTTCAACGTCTTCAGAGAGGTGGAGGGTCCCAATAGCCGATAACTTTTGGTGCATCTCCAAACGGTTGAATCAAAACCAAACAGACTATGATGTCTTTAAACTGGACTAAGATGTCCTTAAACTTTATGGACTGTGGGGTCCTTAAACTCATGGACTACGATGTCCTTAAACTTTATGGACTGTGAGGTCCTTATTCTCATAGACTATGATGTCTTTAAACTTTACAGACTATGACGTCTTTAAACTATGGACTATGATGTCCTTAAACTTTTGGACCGTAATGTCCCTAAACTAAAACAATAGATTCCAAATGCTCTTTTGTTGGATCTAAATGATCATGTTAAGTTGATCTTAGTCTAAAATTAGACTAACGTGTCCTTAATAAACGTTAAGTTGATCTTAGTCTAAAAACTAGACTAACGTATCCTAAACAAACGTTTAAGTTGATCTTAGTCTCAAATGAGATTAATGATCCTTAAACCCAACCTAAAACCCAAATCTAAGAAAATACGGATTTGGACTAATCCACGCCCTACGGGCGACAACATAAATTAGTCTCCGTATACAATCCACGGGCAACCAAAAATAAAACAAACACACACGACGCGAAGTGACCATCTGAAGAAGGAGAAAGTTGTTACCGCGATGCGGTAGCGTAACAAACTGCAGGGGCTTGCGCCTGCAGGGAAGAGCGTCCCCACAATCAAAAACCCCTAAAATGAGGGGGAATTTGACGAAGTCTGCTACAACGGCCGCATCCATCTAAACCTCCGATACACGGTGCCATAAATCAACTTGGCATCTTCGGAGAGATGGACGGATAAAACCAAAAAGCATCTGCCCCCAAATTCAGGCAAGACGAACCTACGCGGTTTCGTCCCCGTATTCGGCAGAGAACAGATTCTGGCACGCCCGGTGGGACCTTTTCCTCTTTCCACTCCACACTTCGTATGTCGTGCGAACGAATCGCGGTTTAATGTGGTTGCCCCTGGATTCGAGGTACTAAGATTTGGTGTCTTGCTCCCGTGCAGAGAAAATGGCTTCTAACTGCACCAATTGCAACAGCAACTCCCACTCCTTCCTCGCTGGAGGAGTGACCTATGGGCCCCAAGCGGCATCCATCTTTGCCATTCTAGTGGAACCTGTTACTCAGGCCACCACTAGACTGTTCTTTGGGACCATGATCCCACCGGCAAGCTTCAGCGTCCTAATGTCGTCACAGGAAGCTCCGAAGAAGTTGGTCTTTGATCGGCTTACCACTACCACGGCCCCTCCCAACGGGCCGACCAATTCCAAGTCCAACGCCTCGGTCTTTAACAGACTAGGCCGAAACTCAAGTGGGCCCGTAAAGAAGCCTGCAATACCCGCAGGAACTATCCTGAAGCGGGTAGCCATTCCAGCTCCGGTAAACGAAGTCATCATAGGGGCTTCTCCTGCTAAGAGATCGGTCTTCGCAAGACTGGACATTCCAACTCCCGCTGCGGATGGAGTCGCCCAAAATGCTTCCCTTGCCTAAAGGTCAGTCTTCGACAGGTTGGATGTTTCTTCTCAGCGGACGTCAGTCTTTGATAGGCTGGCACCAACAGCAACCCTTCATCATAACAGGGGGCATGATGAAGCTACCCCCGTAACTGATCCAGTACCGTCTGCAAGACATGCTCGACGTCGCCACTGGCGTCGAGTGAGGAAAGCTGGAGGCAGTTCCCCTTCTAGATTGACTCCACCAGCTCCGATGGAGGAAGTTGATGCTGCTGTTCCAACTCGGAACAGTTTTGAACCACTTAAGAGGGTACGCAAGAACTCTCCGAAGGCCATGCTAAAAAGATCTCCTCTGCCTATGGAGAACGCTACAAAGGTGAAGCCAGAGCAGCCCCCTCAGTGGCTATCCTCTAAAATTCATAAAGTTTGGCGACAGGTCCAAGACTCGGTAATCAACCAAGATTACTCTCGCCAACCGAAGAAGATGAAAGTTCGGCAAGAGAAGGACCACCCTACTATGTCATCTATTTGGGTGCCCGGTGCAACGGTTCCCTTAACTTCGACCGCTCACAAAAGGGGAAGGCCGGAGAAAATTCCTGTGTCTGCGACGAATCTCAAGGACACTGAATCTAAACGCCCCAAGTCTGGGGGCATGGTGGTGCACACTGTCTATATGGCATCCGGGAAAGAGGATAGCTGTATCTCTACGGGTCATCGACCACTTACCAAATTCGTAACAAAGGCCCGGGAGCAACAACAGAAGCTCCAGGAAATGTTAACACAGATGGCCTCACTTACTGGGCCAAAAGAAAGCCCGGAAACGTCGTCAGAGCAGCGTCATGAACAAGAAACCGATGCTGAGTTCCTCCGCAGAATCCTCGAGAAGAAGGACAAAGAAGCAGCAGAACAAGCTGCTAACATAAAACGAATGGCACTTTTATTCCAAGATATGGTCGGCATGATGATACAGCCGGATCCTCCAGCTGAAGACCCTCCGATTGTCCTTAAAGACGACAGAGGGGAGACATCGAACCCTCTTCCGGCTCTATCAGCAGCCAAAGAGGAGACGATCTCCAAAGCCGCCCTGGATGACTATATAGCTCAATAGATACAAGCTCATCAGGTGAGCGAAGCGGCTAACCAAATCGTTAAAACTGGACGACCCTATCCAGGTTGGTACGATCAAATAAAATACCCGCCGGGATATACGATCCCTAAATTCCACGTATATAAGGGGACGGGAAATCCACACCAACACGTGGCTCAATTCAGGGCTCTGTGTGGCAACACTGGAGATGACGATAAGCTACTGTTTCGCCAGTTTGATGGCAGCTTGTCGGAAACAGCATTTGAATGGTACTCTGAGCTCCTGAATGACTCCATAAAGACATTTGCAGAAATGGAGCTACTATTTACACAAAGATTCACGAGCGCTAGCGAGCGCACTCCGATCACCGCACTTATTAATGCCAGGGTGAAGCCAGGCGAAACATGGGTTCAGTACGCAATACGGTAGCGGAACCTATGTTCGAAATGCGAACAACGCATAGAAGAGGCTCCTGCAGTGGGCATGTTTGTGGAACTCTCGATCCGCAGGCAACTATATCCCAGTTCATGATGTTTTTCAAGCCGACTACCTTTCAGGCCTTGATTGATAAGCTAGCCCAAATAGACCAGATGGGTCATAAGCCTTCCTTTTCAAAGACAGAACCGAGGAATGAAAAGGGCAAAGGGAAAGCCACCTTTGTCGCCGATGCTCAACAACAGCCGTGCGACGTAAAACCTGTTGTTCGCCAAAGCAACGTGCGTCCACGCCAATCCCTCGAGAAGATACTGGGACGTCCATACTCGTTTCCCCGGGATAAAACAAGGAGACTGTTCGAGCTGGCAGTGCGCAACAGACTCATCAATCTGCCAGATCCAAGACATCCGCTATAGCCAGGCGATACCAACAATCCTAATTACTGCCCCTACCACCGAGCAGTAAGCCATCCAATCGAAGATTACTTCGTTTTCAAAGGCTGGATTGAGGACCAATACCAGCAGGGCAGATTCGCGCTGTCTAAGAATTGGAAAGTAAGCCCGCCACAACCACACGCTCCTAAAAAGGTGGACACACCGGGGGCGTCGTGCTCTTTTATAGAAGAAGCTCCATGGGAGGTCGCTCTTTCAGCTAAGACGAAAAGAATGCTGAAAGATCTTCACACATGCCCAGCGATCAGGTGGAAAAGTCCGCAGGAACTCAAGATCATTGAGGGAATGCTGAAGCTGTGCCTGACTCCAAGAATTGGTAGCGATAATCAAAACGCTCAGGCCCAGCCGTCAAAGTCTTCGGAGAAGAAAAAGTAGACCAAAAGGCCCGTGAAGCCTGATGACAAGCACACAAACCTGCAAAAACATATCGACGCGCTGGAGGAATATAACCAGAAGGCATGAACCCCGGTCACGCTGTTGGAGATAGTGCCCTTAGAGTCAATTATTGGATCACAGGCACGCAATTGCAATGATTGAGGGAGGACCTATGCTGGTAGGACAGTCTTACTCAAGATGATAGTATGCTATCTGGTTTATCTTTATCATCGTGTACTGCTTTAGGTGACCTTACAGGTCACTATTGCACGTTGATAGAGCCCCTAGGATTCTTGCTTGACTGTCAGCAGTATGATGGTGATCATATACGTGGGAGCTGGGGTCTATAAGCACATCCTTAAAAGGTCCCTAGTCGTGGGAGTTTCGAAACAGGGCATCGATACTCTAGAGTAGACTAGTGTATACAGTCGAGACCCCGACGAGGGGCGGTGGCCGGTCTCATAAGCCACTGGTGTTAGTTGGCTCACCTAAGATGTATACAGGTGCTCATTGGGTTATGAGTACACCGGACAGGACTCACCAGGAACATGCTAGTTGGGATTATATCAAACGTCAGATAGCAGTTCCCTGGTGACATGTGTACAGGTTAGTTCATCAACCTGAGATCGTCATTTGTCTCGTGTGAGTTCCCACTGTACTTTGATTACTATCCTACCACGGCTCAAAGGAGTCGTGCAAACAGGTTTTAGTTGGGTACAGTCCCGAGCCACATGGGGGCAGTGAGCGGATCTACAGGGGTTCGTCTCTCCCGGTATTGGGGGTGAGGTCACGCTGTGTCTAGGAGAGCCATTACACAAAGTCCTTGGCCAAGGCAGGAGATTTACTGGTAGGTATTCCAGTAGTATCTCACGGTGTTCTGGGCTACACTCCGACATGACTTGTACCGCTTTTAGGGGTCTGACTTTTACCAACCCCCTAGGCCCGCCATGCGATGCTCATAGACGAACGGACCGGACTGTACGGATATTGTCACTGACAGGCTCAGTAGGGTGTCAGGATGAGTTCGCTCATCGACTTCCCTTTTAGTCAATATATGGTACCCCGTTACGTATGGCTAATACCTCTGACGTGCTAGTGGTTAAATCCGCAACCAAGGTATTGACGAGTCTTTAGAGTCCCCCACAGACAGTTTCTCAAGTTTCGGGCGAAACGCTGTAGAGGTCGTATGGATATATGGCAGGGTTCGATCATGTACGTGCGGTATTGCACGGATCATGATCGGACGGATAATACTAGCGGGCTTTGGTTTAAGCCGGATTCTAGTATTGTACAGTGTAGATTTCGTCTCATTGCATTTGTATTCGGTCGGAATACAAATGCGGGTATGTATATACAGTCGCGGGGTTTTCCTGTAATTTATTACGGGATCGTTTTTCTGAAGTTGCCAGTTTGTATTTCGTTTCGGCCATTTTTCCTTTGTTCTTTCTTTGGCTGAAAATTGGTGTGGATGGGGTTATTTGCAAATGTGCAAATTAGCAAAGTGGAGGGTGGTTTTTGTAAGTTGTTGGTTCATGATGGTTCTAGCTTCCATTGACTTCTTTTTTGGTTAATCATTGCTTGACTTTTGAGATGAGATGGTTGATGTGGAGTGGACTTGGTTGTGAATCATTTTCATGGTTATCATTCATTTTCCTTTTTGCTCATGATGACATTTTCTTTCTCTCCCCTCTATTATCTTGGCCGGCCACTTCTTGTGAATGGGGGCTGTCAAAATTTTGCTAAGGGATTTTTGGTTCTTATTAGCTTGCAAAATGTTCTCTAGTTCATCTCCAAAAGCCTATTCCTCCACCTTCACAAAATGGCAACTTCTTATAACCCCATGAGACATAGAGTTCTATACTATTCTATAGCAATCTTGGACACGTCGGCTTGCCAACTTCGTGTCCGAGTTGCCTCGGTCTAGAGGTGGGAGCCCGTAAAAAGACTCGGTGATGTGGTGCTTTTCCGATGAGGAGATCGAGAACGGAGATTCCGCGAGGAGATCCCCGCTTCCCAGTGTACGGCGAAGTGGACGTGACGAGGCCCGCTACGTATGTACCCAAAAGTACATACGCTAAGCGTAACTAAGCAATATAAAATAATCACAAGAGACAAATGAAATTGAAATAACAGCAACTTTTATTAATAACATTCTTTGTACAATGCATGAAATGAAAATACAACTGGAATGAAAAAAGCAATGCCTAAACAGTGGCATAATAATAATAAAAGGAAGTACTGGGAAGAACAAGTACAAAGTCTAGAGCTCTGGGTCTTCCTGGAATTTCTCCAAATCTTCACTTGTAGGCTCGGTCTCAACTTGGTCCAACGCACCTGACGACATTCAAAGAAGAGAGAAATAGAATGTCGTCAGCGAACAGGTCGCTCGGTAAGTCCCAAAGAAGAATGAAGAATGAGAGTGACAGAGTATAGTATTTTCTAAAGTATTGTATTGTAGTAAATTGTGGAATATTGTTTAACGATGTTGTTTGTAGCTTGGTACAGAAAGATGCCAGTGTATACGAGGGGAGTCTCTATATGCCAGAGACTAAGGGCACGTATAGTACAAGGAACCGTTTATGCCACGGTACAACAGCAACTGAATATAGGTTAGGTGTCTTAATCTGACCACCTCATTCCACTTTTAACATCTTCCGTACCAATCTACCCCTTTAAACCCCGCGATGTCATATTTGTATTGTTATCTTGTAAACTTGTAATGATTGCTTGATTGACTTTGATTGACTTGATTGACTGATTGACTGATTGACTGATTTACTGATTGACTGACCGAAACCATGATATCAGGAAACGGTTATAACCGTAGAGTCATGTAAATGGAATACTGGAAATCATGTAAAAGGAATATCCATGGTTCGGTTCATTCAAACAGATTATTAACTGGATCTGGAATTCATGTATTCATGTTGAGTTAGAATATAAAAGAATATAGATTGACTTGAAACATATTCAAGTTTTGTAGCTTGGTACAGAAGGATGCCAGTGTATACGAGAGGAGTCTCTATATGCCAGAGACTAAGGGCACGTATAGTACAAGGAACCGTTTATGCCACGGTACAACAGCAACTGGATTCATGTTAGGTGTATTAAATCTGACCACCTCGTGCCACCTTTAACACCTTCCGTACCAATCTACCCCTTAAACCCCGCGAAGTCTTATTTGTATAGTTATCTTGTAAAATTGTATTGATTGCATGATTGATTAACTGACTGACCGAAACCATGATATCAGGAAACGGTTGTAACCGTAGAGTCATGTAAATGGAATACTGAGAATCATGTAAAAGGAATATATCCATGGTTCGGTTCAGCCAAATTGTATAAATTGATAATTGTATTCATGGATTCATGTGTTCATTTTGAATTGGAATCTTGTAGATTATAGGTTGACTTGAATCATATTCAAGTCAAATTAATCAGACTCAAACCCGAGTCAGACAATCAGAATTATGAATCATGGTCTTATAATTGTTAGGGTCCTTAGGGTAATTTATAAACTTGAGGGGGTTTTATGTAAAAATATTTTTGTATAGTTTTCAAAATATAACTCAAGTATTTAATTATCGTCTTTAAGTACATACAACAATTTAATGATCAAGCTAAATATGTATACATGTTCGAATAGCATGAAATGAGTCAAGTATATTATTCGAGTAACTACCATAAACAATGCTGTAAAGAAATACTATGTACGACTAATTAATCAAGTTGAACGAATGCGAAATATAAACAGAAATATGGCTCTAAATGTTTTGCATGCGTAAGTTCTAGTTTCACCTAAATACGACTACCGGTTTGAGAGATATATATGTTTTCGTATCGTCGCGCAAAACAGATCAGAATCTATTCGGCACCGTCACATATTTTTAAAACGCAGTTTGAGTTAATTTCTATCGGGTTTAAGGTTACGAAGCTTATTATAAAATTGTAGGTATTTCGATGTACTTATCCAAAACACCAATATTCACATGATTTGGATTTCTGAAGCTCTAGTTATGATCATTTTAATATCAGAGTTTAAAACTGAAATTCAGATTTCTGGACAGCAACTATATATTCTATTGCAAAGCCTATATCAGGTTGTTTCATGCATTCCTAAGTAATATAATATACATAAAATTATAGTTCTATCAATGGTGCATCTACATATCTAAATTTTGTCACAAACGGACATCGGGTGTTCGAGTTATGTCCAATTTAAAAACAGTGTGCGAATCGGAACAGATTCTGTCCAGATCCGTCACTTAATATTGTAATGCAGTTTTCTTTATCTTAGATGGGTTTTCAGTAAAACTATAAAACTAATAAAATCTATATCATTCGATGTAGATATCAAAAACACCTAAATTTGCTCAATTTGGATACCGGTATACAAAGTTATATGTCCTAGAAGTTGACCGATAACTGCAGTTTTCTGTTTTACGATCAGTGAATAAATACGATGTAATTCCTAAACCGTTAAGCGGATCGATCTAAAATTTTTACAGCATGTATAAAATAATATAATCTATCATATGTAAATTCCGTGAAATTTTCAGAAGTAAAAATTAATTTCTAAAAATTATTTTAAAGCTAAAGGTATTGATGTGTATACTAAAATCGACAGAAAGATTAACTAGTATTTTATGCAGGCTTCTATTTTTCTTTTAATAAACAAACCGATTTCATGTGACATTATAGATATATTGTGGCATGAAATTTGTGTTCTCACAACTTGTAATAAACATTCCTAGTCATGAACAAAGAATTAAAAATACTTTAATTTGAACAAGAGATAATAAGATATTATTAAACCATATAGAATCATATATATCTAAACTTATGTATATGTATATGTATATGTTTATGTGTATCTTCTCTTATGGATTATGATATGAAAAGAATAGGAGGTTCACGATGCATGACAAGAGGAAAATAAGAGGTGGGGGGAAAGGTGAGAGAAGGGACTTACATACACAAGCCGGTATTGTCACCGGGCTTGTCTATCCGCCGATAGCCTCGCGTTACTAGCGAGACCTTCTTGAAAACTTCTTCATGTTCTTCTTCTTGTCATCTTGGTGAAGAGGAAGAAGTGAGAGATAGAAAAATATGAGGAAGGAAAAGATGGAGGAGGACAAATAAAGATGTTGTCATGGTGAATAATAATATATGCATTTAACATGAGAATTAAAAGAGAAATGAAAGGTCACCATTCATTTTGGAAATGAAAGGTCTCATTTGTAGGTTATGAGAAGAATAAAAATGATAAAAATAATTGCAAGAATGGGGATTTGAACATGTGACTTATGGAATAACAATGCAAGGGCTTAACCAATGAGCTATAAGGTTATTCATGCATATATTTAATTAGAATTAAATATATGATGTTGCTTAAAAAGAAAATGGGCTTTTTAGATGGGCTATGGAGAATAAGAATAATGGATTTGGGTTAAATATTTATGAAAGGAAAAAATAAGAATGAGAAGTTAAAAACTTAAATATAAGAAAAAGAAATTGTACCTAGAAAAAAAATACATAATAGATTGAGGAATAAAATAATAATAAATTTAATAGAAAGAGGAAAATACCAAGTACAAATAAATACGGTATATTTTTGAAGAGGGATAATACAAATGTATAAAGATTTTGGGGTCATTACAGGATAGTGGGCCGAAGACCGAAGAACACGGATCGCTCGGTATAGCTCTCTACCTTTCTCTTGTTAGCTAGTAGTAGGTTAATGGTCCGATCCGGGTTTTATGTCCGCGGTAGCGTCGGTTTCTTATTAAAGAAAAGTTTTTGTTTTCCGCATTGTGGCCTCGTTCAGACGGTCGGGACGCTGCCGTGCACTTACACTGGTATCAGAGCCACGCCATTAACCTAGTTTAACTTGCTCTAACGTGTTTACAAGTTCGATCGAACGGATTTTCTAAAAAGCCCATTTTCAACTCCAGTTTTCTGTCGAAATTTTTTGTGCTCGAAAAATTAATTTGAGTGTTTCAGAAATTCGTGCAGGCGGTTTTATGCATTCTGTAGAAATTCGATACAGTGATCCTATAGTAGGACCGCGGAACCGTGGCCAAACCCCTATTATGGCCGCGGTTCCGCGGCAGTAAGATGTCATTGCCGTACCAAATTTCTACAGTTGCTTTCTGAGTTGAAATTGGGGTTTTTGGTATGTTCTATTTGGGCCCAGATTTATTTTGAGTGCTACAGTTGTGCTTGGGGCCCACTTCGGGAAATTTAGTCGATCGAAATTTTTTAAAATGTTAGTTCACAGTATTTACATTATATCGCGACCGTGAATGTCATTTGATCGGTAAATCCTGTCTAACTGCTATAGCCCTTTTAGACGGATTTGCGAACGTGACATTCACGTTGATGTTCTGTGTTGTGCTGTGATGTTGCGGATTTGTCGCGGTGGATAACCTGGATGCAATGGTAGTACAGTTTGGTTTATTATGTACATTTGATATTGTAGGGAGAGCGTCCGATATGTGGACTGCCGTCACTTCCTGTTTGTATATTATTCTTTTGGGGCACAACCGGGCTGAGGTCGATGTACCCGTTGTATGTATATTTTACTTTCTGTACTAAGATTACCCCGCGGAGGGGTGCACGGGTAGCCGGGTTCTAGAGGGCAACGGGCCCGCATCTCATGGCGTTGAGACGAAGGGGGCTTCACTCTAGAATTGGCGGGCTATTCGCCGCACTCGTAAGGGGTACAGGTTAACCCAAGGAGGGGGTGCTCAAGTTACTGGATTCCGTGAAGTGCTGGGTGGTCCATTCACGTTGCTGAAGGGGGCTGCCTCGCTTCAGGTTTTGGCGGGTAACTTGCCGCGCCCGTAGGTGTCTAGGATTTCATTGCACAGGCTATCCACACGACCAGGGGAACGTCGGGTTTCTGTAGCGGCTCTATGAAACCCGGGGATCCCAGATATCTGTATTGTTCTGTGATGCTTATTACATTTCTGTGATGTTGCATTTTATTACGCCTTGAGCGAATATTATATATTGATATATATACTAGTAGATGTATATGTTTTGCATCCGCGCTAGTCCAGTCCCCGCTCTGTCATTAGTTAAGTAACCTAACGGGTGATGACGGGACCCAGTGGCGAATGCGGATGGCATATACGTACATCATTATTTTCGTTCTTTATTGGTGTGATCAATTAATGGGACTACATTGATTCGGATCAATGCAAGCTAAACAAACCTATTCTGATGTTGTTGGAACATTTTCCAAAAAGCTGTTATTGCAACGACGTTCTCTTTTGCTTTGAACAGTGATATTCGGTTATGAATATCCAGCACCTCAGTCGACGAGGTAAGGGCCGAGATCCCTTCACCGGGAGTGACCCCTTGGACAGAAGTTTGCGTCAGGGCAATAACTTCACTATAGTCGATTACTTTTGCTTTGCATCATGGTATTCAGTTTTTAATATCCTGCACCTCATTCTACGGGGAAAGAGCCGAGATCCCTTCACCGGGAGTGACCTCTTTAGCAAAGGTTTTCGTCACTATTTTTTTATAAAAAGCTATCCAGTTCCATCAACGATATCAAGTTCATTACGTTAAAGGTTTTTCGCCAAGAACCATTCGTATCCCTCCGTCATTTCAGACGGGTAGCAGTAGTATTCATGCTATGTTTGTTGACCTTCGTCAAGGCATAGTGAATGGTAGCTGCTTGTTACCTTTCTGCTGCATAGATAGATGCGTTGGTTTGGGACAGTCGTATAGCCTTGTTGACCTTCGTCAAGGGCTTGTACGGGTGGGTTCAAATTAACCTGGACAATGACAGGTAGAACTTGACATGTGACTTATGATTTGTTGACCTTCGTCAAGGTCATAAGAGCATTGGGCAAAAATCACATTGGGAGTTTCTAAAGAAACTGAAACTTGCCAGATATGCGCATACCTTCTGGAGTGTGATAACGTGAGCGGATTCCTTCACGTTATCATGTGATAATAGTTGGATCCCGATTCCCACTGATGAGTTGGTTTACTTCTCGGGTGATCCCGACTAATTCTTCTTTCAGGTTTGGAGGAGAATTTGACGGTACAGTGGGAGGTTTCCTGATTAGATAAATTGATAACCATTCTGATCTAAGTTAGAGTGCACGCTGAGTGTTTCTTTTCTCTCTCTCTCTTTGGCAGGGACCATGACCCGACCCTAGACTATGACTCAGTAACCAAGATTAACCGAACCTTCTTATAAGACTGGCTTTTGGATTGCCAGAGTTGCAGACCTCATTGCCACTCCTACTTTTACCCTTTTCTCCAGGACACCCCGTATTACTACGAATGTCCACTTCCATTGGATAAAACCATCGTATGGTTATATAAGAAATCGAAAGAATTTATTCGAGGATGGTTTCCGGTTCTGGAGAAAACGAATAGGACTATTCAGTTGTCTTTTCCTTTTACCTTCTCTCAGGTTGCGAGTGCTCCTTGGATTAGGACAGTACACCTATTACGCAAATTGGATAGTCTTCTTCCAAACCATGGGCATGTGCCGACCGGTAGGGAATGAAGAAAACCAATTAGCTTAACTATGGTGTACAAAAGGTATTAAGTAAAGACAAATAAAGGGATTAGAAGGAGGGCAAAGTAAACTGCGACTGCTATTCACGACCAAACCAAGTATTTCATTACCACTCCACTTCACCTTTGTATTTCTCCAGAACACTCCATATCACTACGAAGATCCACAGTTATTTGGATACTCCATCGTATGGTTATATACGAACTCGAAAGGAACTTGTTCCAGTTCGGGGATGGATTCTGGTTCAGGAGAAATAAGAATAAGGTTTATTCGGTTGTCTTTTATCTTTACCTTCTCTCGGGTTGCGAGTACTCCTAGGATTAGGACAGTACACCCATTATGCTTATTGGATAGTCTTCTTCCAAACCATAGGCTGGTGCCGAACGGTAGGGAAGGAAGAAAACCATTTAGCCTAAGAGGGTGTACAGAAGGCAATGACTAAAGACATATAAAGGGATTTGGAGAGATGGCAAAGAAATATACGGTTACAGTTGTGAATCTGGATAATGGAAGAAGCATTACTAGGAATACCAAGATACCCCTACGAAACATTTACATGTTTCAGTTTCACTGTGTACTGTTAAAAGAAAATTGATTTCCCAATTAAACCCTTGCTCCAGGGTATGTATTTACCAGGTATGATTCTCACATCTGTATGGTTTTACAGATGATGAGTGGGAGTAAGTTATTGGGAATTGGGCGATCATCCTCATTATATCGGGATTCGTTGTAATTGGTGATATTTGAGGAAGTCACCTGGGTTGTTTGCCAAACGGCAAATATTTGGTTCTGAATATCCGCTGTTATGCACCAATTTCAAATTGATATATCTGTACGTCTATTTTTATAGAGTGGGATATAACTTTTTGAAATTATGTCCATGACATTACCTATATCAGTGGATGGTTAGGTAAGGAGCATTAAACAGCGGTGTAATTCTTCTTAACCATAAGTACAGTTTTTAACCTACGACGCACAGGGTTTGAGTTATTAAACTCAGGGGACTTATACAGAGTATTGTATTTTGTCCAGTGTCCATGAGGACAGAGGGGTTGGTACTCGTACTATATTCTGTTTACTTATGACTTCTCTAGTTCTTAGACAGGTGTTTCATAGAAACACAAGGTCCAAGTTTTGATAAGTTATAGGTATAAGAATAAAGTAGAGAAGCAGGTGTTGCAAGTATCAGGATTCTTCAAGGTGATCGAAGATATAGATACTTATGTATGGTATTCAGTTGATAGTAATGATTAAGAGAACTTGTTTCTCTTTCAGGTTACTCATAATTGGAAGCACTCCTAAGATGAGTAATGCTAATCGGCCTCCTTCCATTTAGTTGACATGCACTGGAGACAGCTGCATGATTTGAATCTGGTTCCAATTAAATTAGTGCCTCTGTTTCTGTATTGGATATAGAACAGTTCATATCTTGACGATGTTAAGGTACGGGGAGTTGTCCAGCTTATGCTTAAAACCAGACTCTGGATAACTCAATGCACGTTTCCGTAATGGCTGTTTGTGGGTTGACCCAGGCTATGACGAGGGTTGACTTTCTACCATCTGGAAGATCAATAGTGATATTGTTCTTGACTCGCCACAGTTTTAGTAAAATGGATTTTTTTTCAGAAAATAGTAGTGGGAGTATGGTAGAACTGGAAGTGATTCCAGAACCGCAAATGATTACTGAAAATTTGATAAGAACCTAAAGATTCAATCTGGTTTGACATTCCATTTGCCACTCCACAGACATGATGGGTAACCTCAGGCACCCGAGAGGTACTCCGGTAGCCTCAAGGACGGTGACAGGGAGGTTCTTGTTTACCCAGACTTTCCATTGCTGTTGTTCCAGACTGTGAGACCCGGCAGGAGGATGAATATAGCGTCGTTCTAAACTAGCTTTAGAAGTGTACGTTTATATGACTCTGCCAGAGGGTTGTCGTGGTCAGTGGGAGCAGCGGAAGTATAGTGGACAAGTGGCTTATGTCTATTTATGGACTAAAGCAGATATAGTGGAGATAGATCATCTATTTTCTGATGTGACAGTCATAGGTTTGACTTCATCAGAATAGGGGATGGATCTGTTAAGAAGGTAGTAGGGTGTGATGTCCTGGTATCTGGATGATATACACAGAGTAGGAAATGATATTCCTATACTATGATCGGTTGTACTTTGGTTGTCACGCAGTGGTTTCTCCATATAGGAATTGGGTATTATATCAGACATTCTGGTTACTGGATCTGTGGTTTTAGATCTAGATTTGGGAAGTGTCCCAATCAGGGTACTTAGACAGCATTCTTAAGGTGTTTTAGAATGGACGACTCCTGGCACGGTAGTGTACCTGCAGGTGATAGAGCCACCCTCTCTAAAGGTGTCTTACAGACTAAAGGGGAGAGGGATGTGCATGATTGGCAGATCATTTGCTTAGGCAATTGAGTCAATCATGAGATGTCAAGTACCACACCAGATGTTGTTTTTGTAGTAGATGCAATAAGTTGATATTAATCCAATCCTGCAGAAACATTCGGAAGCAGTTTTAGAACGTAAGTGGATGTTCTAGGGATATGATAACGACAGCCTCTTTCAGGAGACGGTTATCATTTCAGGCTTCCAAGGTAACCTGGATGACAGAGTGGCTGTCAGAGTTATAGTTTTCCCTCTGACGAGGGGCAGTATTTTGGACAGGTGGTCCAGGCGGATACTGAGGGAGGCATGGCGCAGGATACTGATTGGTTTCTGTTGACGATACAGTCTAAGAAGTTTGGATTTGGAGTTCATTTATGAACTAGGTCCCATCAGATATCCAGACATATTCTAAGACGGGTATTGCTCATTTCGGGAGAAGGTTTTCTCTGCGAACTTGAGATAAAGATAGACATAGAAGGAAACATCAGGGCGGATCCACTCACTGAGGCTATTCCTCGAACGCAATAGTTTCGCAAATGGGTTTTGTGAGACTGATTAGTAGAGGAGTTGGGTGTTCGGTATCACACGGGCTGTGAGTATGCGACATCGCAATAATTAGCCTTGAGTGCAAGTGGGAGATTGTTGGAGATAGTGCCCTCAGAGTCAATTATTGGATCACAGGAACGTGATTGCAATGATTGAAGGATGACCTATACCGGTAGGACAGTCTTACTCAAGATGATAGTATGCTATCTGGTTTATCTTTATCATCGTGTACTGCTTTAGGTGACCTTACAGGTCACTATTGCACGTTGATAGAGCCCCTAGGATTCTTGCTTGACTGCCAGCAGTATGATGGCGATCATATACGTGGGAGCTGGGGTTTATAAGTACATCCTTAAAAGGTCCCTAGTCGTGGGAGTTTCAAGACAGGGCATCGATACTCCAGAGTAGACTAGTGTATACAGTCGAGACCCCGACGAGGGGCGGTGGCCGGTCTCACAAGCCACTGGTGTCAGTTGGTTCACCTAAGATGTATACAGGTGCTCATTGGGTTATGAGTACACCGGGCAGGACTCGCCGGGAACATGCTAGTTGGGATTATACCAGACATCAGATAGCAGTTCCCTGGTGACATGTGTACAGGTTAGTTCATCAACCTGAGATCGTCATTTGTCTCGTGTGAGTTCCCACTGTACTTTGATTACTACCCTACCACGGCTCAAAGGAGTCGTGCAAACAGGTTGTAGTTGGGTAGAGTCCCGAGCCACATGGGGGCAGTGAGCGGATCTGCAGGGGTTCGTCTCTCCCGGTATTGGGGGTGAG
The DNA here is from genome assembly GCA_030015575.1 of Agapanthus africanus. Lineage (NCBI taxonomy): Eukaryota > Viridiplantae > Streptophyta > Magnoliopsida > Asparagales > Amaryllidaceae > Agapanthus > Agapanthus africanus. The sequence continues at coordinate 425,310,285 of JASDDO010000019.1, read as the reverse complement.
GTCGCGCTGTGTCTAAGAGAGCCATTACACGAAGTCCTTGGCCAAGGCAGGAGATTTACTGGTAGGTATTCCAGTAGTATCTCAGGGTGTTCTGGGCTACACTCTGACACGACTTGTACCGCTCATGGGGGTCTGACTCTTACCAACCCCCTAGGCCCGCCATGCGATGCTCATAGACGAACGGACCGGACTGTACGGATATTGTCACTGACAGGCTCAGTAGGGTGTCAGGATGAGTTCGCTCATCGACTTCCCTTTTGGTCAATATATGGTACCCCGTTATGTGTGGCTAATACCTCTGACGTGCTAGTGGTTAAATCCGCAACCAAGGTATTGACGAGTCTTTAGAGTCCCCCACAGACAGTTTCTCAAGTTTCGGGCGAAACGCTGTAGAGGCCGTATGGATATATGGCAGGGTTCGATCATGTACATGCGGTATTGCACGGATCATGATCGGACGGATAATACTAGCAGGCTTTGGTTTAAGCCGGATCTTAGTATTGTACAGTGTAGATTTTGTCTCATTGCATTTGTGTTCGGTCGGAATACAAATGCGGGTATGTATATACATTCGCGGGGTTTTCCTGTAATTTATTACGGGATCGTTTTTCTGAAGTTGCCAGTTTGTATTTCGTCGGCCATTTTTCCTTTGTTCTTTCTTTGGCTGAAAATTAGTAGGGGGGGTTATTTGCAAATGTGCAAATTAGCAAAGTGGAGGGTGGTTTTTGTAAGTTGTTGGTTCATGATGGTTCTAGCTTCCATTGACTTCTTTTTTGGTTAATCATTGCTTGACTTTTGAGATGAGATGGTTGATGTGGAGTAGACTTGGTTGTGAATCATTTTCATGGTTATCATTCATTTTCCTTTTTGCTCATGATGACATTTTCTTTCTCTCCCCTCTATTATCTTGGCCGGCCACTTCTTGTGAATGGGGGCTGTCAAAATTTTGCTAAGGGATTTTTGGTTCTCATTAGCTTGCAAAATGTTCTCTAGTTCATCTCCAAAAGCCTATTCCTCCACCTTCACAAAATGGCAACTTCTTATAACCCCATGAGACATAGAGTTCTACACTATTCTATAGCAATCTTGGACACGTCGGCTTGCCAACTTCGTGTCCGAGTTGCCTCGGTCCAGAGGTGGGAGCCCGTAAAAAGACTCGGTGATGTGGTGCTTTTCCGACGAGGAGATCGAGACCGGAGATTCCGCGAGGAGATCGGGATGGTGGGCCGAAGATCGAAGGACACGGATCGCTCGGTATAGCTCTCTACCTTTCTCTTGTTAGCTAGTAGTAGGTTAATGGTCCGATCCGGGTTTTATGTCCGCGATAGCGCCGGTTTCTTGTTAAAGAAAAGTTTTTGTTTTCCGCATTTTGGCCTCGTTCAGACGGCCGGGACGCTGCCGTGCACTTACACACGCTCCAAGAGTTTCTCAACCACATCCTTGGGGACGGAGATGATGACAATGATGGGGGAGAAGACTCGTCAGATGAACCTGAGAACTATGTGGCGAGCTTCCACATAATCTCTCACTCGTCAATAAATGGTGAAGAAGCTCCGGATACAGAGAGACTGGGGGCAGATTGTCACGTCCCGAAAGTACGAAATATGACCGGCACTTAAACTACGAACGTCTCGAGGCGTACGTAATCTAAGTAAGCCGAAAACCCAGAAATCCAAACCAAGAAAGGTAGTCGAGTGAAGGAAAACCAATTTAAAACAAGTAGTTTTAATAGCATAAGCCGAATTATGTGGTTTTTTAAAAAAAACATCAAATATTTCCCAAAAATTTCGGCAGAGTCTCCTTTGTAAATACTGGCCCCCAAACGGGATACAACATGAATAGTATACGAAATCAATAAAAAGGCATCCCCAAGCGGGAGCTAGCTCTTCGTCAATCGACGGTCACAACCACACAAGTAATATAATATACAACGCCAAGGGCGAGGATCAAAACTCAAAAGGAAACGCAAAACAACAAGAAATCCACAGAAATACAACGCGCGACTCTAAGGTCGAAAGAATAACATCACTGGTCTCTATTTCAAAAATAAATACATGTTTGGTTGATGGAACTTCTAGATACAACAGAATAATGATATACAAGATATATATAATGGGGGTACGATACAAGTAAACCCACCTACTAACAAGTCACCCGGAAATGGGAAGCAGTGCCAGCAAAGCCGTAATGAAACCTGTACGGCAAAACCTGCAAGAAACTGGGGCACAACGGGGGTGAGTTGCCAACTCGTGCATAGAAAAACATCTACGGAAAGAAATCGCATAAATAACGCAACCTAGGTCAATGATCATAATATATCCTCAATTATATGTATAACATGCAGCCTATAACAATGGCTAGGGTAATATCTAACCGAGTGAAATCTCATGGGCCCGTGTCAGTGCCTCAGGTAGCAATATATCATATGGATGATGTATGAATGCATGAAACAGAATGTATGTACTGAAGAAAACTGCTTTCATAAATTAGTGAGATTTCTGTATTTTTAAAATGAGGTATCATAATGAAATCAGCATAAAACAGTGCCTAGCATCGGCACAAAACGTAATCCCAATATCTCGATATCTCTGTATCACAGTCTCTGTACCTCAATATCTCGAAATCTCAATGTCTCAATCACAATATCTAGGGCGCCGTCAGTCCAGACCGGCCCCTACCATCCATCTCAAGACCACGACGGTATCCTCCGGATATCCGACGCGTCGGGTAATATCACCGGTAGGTAGTGCTCCCCTGCCAGGCTCAACGTCAGCAACACGACCTTCTTGCCCCGGGGTACCTTACCGGGCCCACCATGTACCCGAAACGGTTCATCCATCTCCTCGAATCGGGTCTCGAAATCCATCAGCAAACTCATGGTGGACGACTCATACATCATGGGAAAACCGTATTTTTATTTAAAAAGAGAGAAAGCAGTTTATATATGTTTTGCGGTTTTCCTCCAAATCCAGAAAATATCATGGAAATCCGAATCATCAATAGCATGTAAAACCATGAATATAAGCATGAGAATCCATGAATACGGCATAACAATGAATAACAGTATGCATGAAGCGACAAGTAATAACTACAATATCTAAGCTGGCATATAAGGTATGTACACTAATATTATGTCAAACTACTAGCTATCAATCTAAGTTAAGCAATAATATTTTCTAAGGTGTACGTGACATGGCAATTACCGATGAAGATGTGTGTGAGCCGGCAAGTAAGTGTATGTGGTACATACGCATCATCGGTAATGGTGCTGGTGTCATAACAGCATAATGTCAACAATGCAATATGAAATAACAATGTAAGTATGCAATGCGGAGCGAGCAACCAAAATGAGCGGGAGCTAAATATTAAACAATGGTGCCATTTGAAATAACACGAATCGCGGGGTTTTGAAAATAGGGGCTACGGTGGTTTTTAAGAAAGGATACGTTTTTTGAAATATCCGTAGATCCCTTGACCTGTCTTTTAAAATACCCACGATCCGCTAGTTTTGAAATAGGTAGGAGTCTAATCTGATCTAACAACTACACTAAACTATACGGCTGAACTAACAAGCTGAACTACAGGTAAGGAAACCGCCTATCATCTGAGTCGATATATATACATACCTGTATATGTATAGTCGGTGATCCCGCCTCAATAATATCATATCCAATACCATATCTATAATCAGGCATCCCAAGTCAAGAGTGCGGATCAATCATCAATATAGCTCGTACGTAAATCCGTCGTACGGCATCCCAAATCTGGGTACGGGTCAATATCACATTCATCATACTATTCACCTGGTATCCTCTTTATCAAATAACATGATCGAGGTACTGATCTACGTCTAGTACAATACTGATACCGCCTAAGTATGCATGGACGTGTGTGAAACACTACGTCAAGGACCCGCTACAACGTCATGTCGTATCTCAAATACGAACCCTGCTATATCACCGATCTCACGGCCTCAAATCAAATCTCATCGACTCATCTTAAATCCCAAGTACTATCCTCATTATCCATGCATGCGTATATGAATGTACATATGCATAGTCCCATACCCACGCATATATACATATATACACATCCCAATCTGCGCACAAGAAAGTAAAGTATGCAAGTCTGTGTGTGCGTATGTGGGTATAACAACTACTCTAAGGTTTCGCAACTAACCCAAAGGTACTCCATGAACACATAAACGTAACATGAATGAACATTCTCGTATCATAAAACACCTATATAAACATATATATATGAGCTACACTACGGACTGCGGGGGTGCTATACGCCATCCACCCGACTTCTCCCCGTAGATATAAATCTACTCACCTGGTCCTCGCTAGCCGGTGCCGACGTCGCCACGCGCTTGCTTGTCGTCTCGAAGTCCATATGGGGTACCTACATATCATAACGCACCGTGTCGTATTAAAATCCGACTCATGACCCAAAAACGACACGTGAATCCCATATAGGTCAAAACCTATGGTTGCTTTCACAAATCAACCCAAAAACCCTCGACGTCGGCGTACAAATGCCAAACCATCGAGAAAACTCAAACGTATCAATCATGGTTTCACAACACCTTAATTATATATATAAAATAGGGTTAAAATCACCAAAACTTCAAATTCGCTTTAAAGCTATTTTTCCGAAAACCTAATAAGCAAAATTAACCACTTTAATACAACATCTTGATGTTTAAACGAATCTAGCGGCCAAAATATTCACTAAATATCATAACAAAGTCATATAAACCATTCCTATAATTTATTCTCATCAATTTCCATAAATTCCAAAATTCTAATTTACAATATACCCAAATTTTAACAATTTTATAGCAAAAAATGCACAAACCACAATCTAGCTTGGATTTTCATGAACTAAAGTATTAAACTACACTTTAAAATGTTAATAATACCATGAATACCCTAATTAGATTTTTATCTCCATTACTTAATCAAATTTCAAAAACCTAGTTTGCTTAAAAACTTGATTTGGACAATTTAAATGCAACAATTTACATAATAGCAACTAGATTAGGTTTTCCATGCCCTCACATGCCAAAATACACTTTGTAAACTTAAACAAGTGACAATAACCATATTTGAATTCAAACCCTAACTCATAAATTTTCCAAACTAGCAATTAAACCTAATTAAACACCTAATTAAGCTAACTTAAAGCAATTAACAACAATTTAACAAAAAGGTTAGAATTATACCCAAATAAATTTGAAGATCCCACAAGCACACTTAGCCTCCCAAATTGAAATCTAAATCCCTAGATCCATGCTATGGTAGCCAAGGAAAAATGGGTAGGAGGTGGATTTTGATTTGGATTTTTGCTTTATTTTTTGTGGATTTTCAAGCACTTTTGATGAATTTTTTTTAAAGAGAAAGAGATGAAGAATGAAGGGGCTGAAATGGAGGGGGGGCTCGGCCATTGCAGGTGGGGGTGAGGAAAGAGGGAGTGTGGTGTGAGGTATGGTGAGGGAAAAGTCCAAGTCAACCAAATACCAACTCTTTTTTCCATTCTCATTTCTTTTCTTTTCTTTTCTTTTCTTTCTTTTCTTTTCTTTGAAATTCAAGTGGGGAAAATGGGTGGGGGCTGCTGAATTCAGCCAAGGGAAGAAATAAATGGGGGGGGTGAGTGTGGGTATGGGTGTGGGGTGATGAAAAATGATAAATACAATACCCCAAACATCCACTTACACTAAAAAAAAAGCATTTTTCTTCGATATTTTCTAAACCATTTTGGCAAACGATTTCATTTCAAAAACCACATGATAAAATTTTATTTAATGTTTTATGATGCACAAAATTTGTTTCAACTCATTCCAATTTGTAATTTTCCCTAATTAAATTTATTAGTGACGGCTTAAAATAATATTAAAATAATTAATTTCGGAAAAATTTTCAGAAAATTTGAAATTTCACCAGTGGCTCAATAAACACCAAATACTAGTAATTACATAGCTAGAATATGTATATTTAATTTTATAATAAAGATATTTGCATTTTGACTTTTTACAGAAAACCCCCTTATTTTACCGTTTTTTCGAAATTTCACCGAAACGATTTTCAAAACGTTACAATCTTCCCCCCTTAAAGAAATTCGGTCCCCGAATTTAAATTAAAACTCCCCCCCAAATACTAAAATATTTCGGCCAAAACCATCAAATCGTCGGGGCTCCGAAATCATAAATATATAAACACATCATAGCGCAATGCATGCGCATGAGTAATGAGTAGATAACTCGAAATCAAAACTCCGTCAAGCATCCCGCAATCATCGAAGTCAAGGTGAAGACACGAATGCCAAATCTCAAGCAAGACCGATATGCTATAAATCGGAACTCTACATGCAAATATCAGGAGGAAATGCATGCCAAATCCTTTAAGTTGCTGTGCAATGCACATAACATTGCACAGTGGCGGACGTCTATCATAAGAAAATAACTATATACATATATACCTTTGTTTGAAATGTACGTTTCGCCGTTTTCGAAAACAATTTAGAAGGGTTTTCTTTGTTTTAAACGTTTCGCGTCATATCAGACACGTAGGTAAATACTGAGACTATAGCTCGCTTTTTGGAATTCCCTTCAATAGCTATCAATGCATGCAAAATACATTCAGGTACTGTCCTCTGACTAGTCCTGCTTAGTACGAAAACACATCGCAATTATCATATAAAAAAACATACTGCTCTATAAGAAATCAATCCCAAAATACGCGTATGAATACTACGTGCGTCTGGTGCGCACGACAATCAAAATCCATATACGTGCCATACAAGTGCACAGAAACAAGATCTAAGTGCATCGGGTGTGCACAAAGCATCTGTCGTAGGCAACGTGTGTGCCTGACAGCAAAATCAGGTGCATCTGACATGCACGAAAAAAATCTCGATTTAGTGCATCTGGTGTGCACCAAAATCGCATATCAAGACATGCGCTCAACATGCGCGAAAACCCAAAACCAGGGGCATCCATCATGCACGAAATCATAAAATCCAATATCAAGCGCCGAACATGCGCAAAATTAAATCAGGTGCACAAGGTGCACAAAACAAATATCGAGTATCACAATCGAAATCGAAGTCCAGTGCATCTAAGTGCACAAAAGGCGTATCACTGCACTGCAAGCATATATAAACTATACGGAGTGCAGGAACCAAATCGTGTGCGTGCATACGCACAAAATCAACTCAAATGTCTAAAACCGTAAAATCACAAACATGTGAAACCAAAGCACGAAAACGATATCAAGTGCAACACTGTGCAAAGATCGTAAATCCTCAATCATCAAAATCAAATCATGCGAATAAATCACCCAAAACATCGAAATCAATAATGGCGGAATAGTACCGCTCAAGTGCATCCTCTAAGAATCTCGGGCCAACTGTCGCGGTCACTAATGGGACGTCTCGTCGATGATCATGAACTCTGGCCTGCTGGTGTGCGTAACAATGACCACTCCTGGGTCAAGGTCTTCACTGTGAATTACCAATCACTCGGTCCATCGGCTCATCGGCCCTGTCAGGTGTGCTAACGGGGATGATCCCGTTCTGGCACTTCTCTGGTCATCTCTTGGTCAATCATCGCGACCACTCGTAAGACAGCATATCACTGGCGTCGGCCTCTGGCTCTCTGAATGTACGTGACACATCTGATCGTGGGTGCAAGTATCATTGCAGCAGTGTCCTGGAAGGAATCCTGCTCACGGTCTCTTCCATGTCTCGTCTCTGCCAACTGTACGGAAGTCATCGTCCTTTCCTATATCTGCATCTTGCTCTGGAACGACTGCATACTCATCGCGACTCCTTCTGGAAGGTAAATCCAAGTACCATGCCTCGGCATGCGCATCGCATCTCTGATGTCGGCGGAGTGGAACGTCATCTCCTCTAGATCTGGTACGAACCTCTTACTTCACTTTTCTCTAATGTCGTCTGCTTTGGACTCGTCTCGTCGCGGCTGCATGGACTGAGCTCCAACGGCTATCCTCGTATCGGAAGTCTCCCAAGAAATGCATCTCACCACCTAGCATCCGAATTAAGTCGAGCCATCCAATCGAGTCGTCAAAACCTCATAATCCCCCAAGAGCTCAACATCTTGGGCACAGTTTAATAGTATTGAGTACATACCACAGCATCGATGGTCCAGCCGTAGAAGGGCAAACCCAAGCCTCACTAATGGCGCCGTAGAACTGCCGCAAACCCGAAGGTTCAAAGGCTTTCACACGGTCATTAAGTCGAGTTAGGGTTTCATTCTTCTAGAGGGTCCATAGAATTGCCTGCATGCCCTTCCGAATACTTTAAACTTGGAATAATAGGTTTCTGACATTCGATCGTCTCTGTCGACTCCCAACGTCTCCACGTGAAGTCGTCTCTAGCTGGAATCAATCTATCTGATGACCTCTCATCGGGTAGGCGAACGAACCACATGTCCTAGTCATTCATCCTCGGGTGACTAGCGACCTTCTATCATCTCTTAGTACAACCTGTACTGCAATAGCTCCAACATATTGTTAGTTATATGTATGCCCTAGAGGCCATTACTGTACATTGGATGTATATTGTAGTGGATGCTGGGACATATATAGGTAGGACTTTCTTGCTCGACATGATAGTACGCTATCTGGTTGCTCTTTATCTTAACATGTATACTTTCTGTCTCTCTGATTACATGTTGATAAAGCCCATAGGATGTGTACTCGACTTCCAGGACTATGATGTAGATCATAATAGTGGGGCCTGGGTAGTCCAAGAGTACATCCTTCAAATGTTCCTAGTCGAGGGAATATCGAGACGGGGCATCGATATTCCACAGTAGACTAGCGCATATCTTCTCGACCCATGCGATGGGCGATGGATGATCCCATATCCATTGGTGTTTGACATCGAAGATGGTATGCGGGTGCTCAGTGGAGACTGGGTACACTGAACGGACTCGCCGAGAACTCCCAGATGGTATTATACTTCACGTCAGATGGCAGTTCTCTGGTGACACTGGTACAGCTTAGTCTGTTGACCCGAGATCGTCATAGAGTCTTGTGTGTCTCCCACTGTGCTTTGATTTCCACCCTACCACGGCTCTACTGAGTCGTGCAAACAGGTGGTTTTTGGGTACAGTCCCGATTCACATGGAGGCAATGAGCGATAGGAGGGGATTCGTCTCTCCCGGTATTGGGGGTTGATGTTATGCTATGCTCGACTGGCCATAACAGGAAATCCCTGGTCAGGGTTGCTGTGATATACTGGTAAGAGTTATCAGTAGTTTCACGAATGTTATGGACCCTACGTCGGCATGACTTATCGAGCTATTGCGGTCTGACGTTTACCACCCCTAGGCGAGATATGCGACATATCAGACGAACAGACCGGACTGTACGGTAGTGTTACTGGTTGGATTCACTGGAGTGTGAGCGGGCTTGCTCGTCGATCTTCAGATCGCTCAATACCCGGGTGGCCGTTACGTTTAGCAGACCGCTTGCGGCTTGTGGATGTTTGATATGATCATCATCCGCTGCCGGCGTATTGACGAGTCTTTAGAGTCCTACACAGAGGTTTCCTGGCTCAAGCGAAACGAAATAGGAGCGCATATGAGATATGTGCGGGACCGAGAATAATGCGTGTATGTGATACCGTATTTCATTCTCGCGATCAATGCGTCGAATGGTTGTATGCGATATAACCTAGTTATCGATTCAAGCGTTGATTCGATAAGCCGATACATTGGATACTAGTCGGTTATATGCGATATGACCGGATTATTGAATCAAGTGTTGATTTAATGATTTAATGCATAATTATATATTTGATATATTACTTTGCATTAACTAGTATCGGTTCACTTTAAAATGGATTTTCTCACTCGGGTGTGCGCACTGCATATGCGATATGATATTGTTCACTAGATTGTATCATGTTTGATGATACATGAATTTTTGGTTAAGTGTAAAGAATTAAACAATGGTTAAGTGGATAATTAGGGTTTTTCTTTTCTTATTTATTTATATATATATATACACATTTATTCTTTTTGGAAAATATTTAGCATGAGAAGAAATGGAGGCTTTATTTGTTGTTTTCATGAAGCTTCTTGTATGTTTGACTTTGTATCCATCTTTGTCTCATGCTTAACCCAACCATTCCACTAAACCATGATTAATACTCTACACCTAACCATGGTTCTAAGATGATAAGAATTCATTATTCTTTTCATTTTTGGGGATTAACTCATATAAGCTTCTTCTTCTTCTTCCTTGACTTCAAGAAGAAAAGCTTCACCTCCATCAATGGTGATTGATGCATATGAGTGAGAAATCTAATTCTAAAGTCTACCCACTTCCTATTTCTTCATCCTCTACCTCTTGCCAAGTAGTAGAGTGTGTTTTCTTCACAAGTTTCTTGACTTGGTGAAGTCGGAGCTTGATTCATCGATGCCTCGACGTAGATCATCTTCGGCTTGGACATCGACGACCTAGCCCGCCCATTCTCCGATGAAGACGACGCTAGAGCCCGGATTCTTTTTGGACAGCGGAGACGACTTCGTTGCGGAGCTATGGAGGTGGAGCACCGGATCTACAAAGGTTGTATTTCCGTATTCTTATTAGTTAAGTGTTAACTAGTTTACTTTTCGCCTAGTTTTCTAGCGAACGATCCGTAGTTTAGGGTTTGTAGGCACCGTAAAATTTGAAAATGCATGTTCGATGCCTTGTGAGACCTCTTGGGAGTGCCTAGGAACCCTACAGTGGTATCAGAGCCTGGCTAGAGCCTTAGGCGAAGTCCAGACGGAATTTGAAGTCCGAACGACCCAAAACCGAAACCCAAAATATGCTCTCTGTCCAATTTTCAAAAACAGGGATTTTTCAGTATTAAAAATATGCAGAAAGATAAGCAGGAAATTCTAAGGTATACTGTGAAATTCGTGAACCTAAGTCCACTAAGAAGGCGCGGATCCGCGGCATGAGCATGGCTCATGCGGCGGATCCGCGGCCGTACGACTTAAATATTTAAATATTTTTACACAGTAATCCTTAGTTTTATGTGCTGGTTTTCCTGGGTATTTTTGATATTTTTTCAAGAGTTGAACTTCTGCAGTTGTTTTGGGGATTCGGTGTTTCGATCGGGGTATCAAATTTTGTCTGTGTGGCTTTCCGGATAAATTTTAGAATATGTTAAAAAGTTCGACCGGATATAAATACCCAATTTTTCCCCTGTCGGGAAATTTCCAAGTGTTGGATTTTTCCGTAGTTTAACAACGTTCTAAGTAGTGCAAGTAACGCGATGGTCCCTCTAGAAGACAACAAACCTTAACTCGATTATGTGACCGTCTTGAACTGCCCTTTGAACCTTCGGGTTTGGGGCAGTACGGCGTGCCACATGTGAGGCGTTGGCTTGACCCTTCTACGGCTGGACCGTTGGTACTGAGGTACGAATTGAATGTTGTTAGACTAGTTTCATGTGTTGATCTGTATCGCGAAAAGTTGGGTGTTCGATTGTTCGATCGAAAAGTTTAACATTTTCTGTTTATCTGGAATGGGATACAATAATTGGAATTCACAAGTAGTTATGTGATAACTAAATGAATATTATAAACATAGCAGTTTAGTCTCATTTGATCGGTTGCCACGAAGTTTTGATGTGATCAAAAGTCCGTCGCAATCACGTAGCGTACGCGGATACTCGCCGGGTAAACTTAATAGACAGCCTCACTCCATAGCCCCGACCAAGTGACTGTAGGAGAACCCCGTCGCCGAAAGCATCCGTTCGGGTGCTCGCGGTGGCGGTGTTCTGCCTTGGTACACTTCGTCGACGGTATCGGGGGTGCGGCCGCCTACTAAAGTTTGCGACGAGCATTCGATCAGGATGTCGGGAATCTTGTTGAATTGCCCGACTTGATATTGACAAGAGTTTTCGATTTTGAGACTAAAATGCGGGGTTTATAATTGTTAGGCATGCGATGTCTAAGTAATTCATTTGGTCAGGCATGCGATGTCTGAGGAGGTTGCGGATTCCAACTGTTGTAGTTTTACACTTTCTTTTCTGTGGCCGTAAGTGTAATATGTGATGTCGCCGGTTTCGTTGCTATAGGTCAACGACAATTGGGATGCGCATATTTACTTACGTTGATGACATGTGATGTTATGTGTTGCTGGATATGTTATATTGGATCGTCGTGTTTGAATAGCCGGGGGGTTTTTATGTGAGATGAGTGTTTTTTTCATTTTCATTCATGTAAAAACTTGTATGTAATATTCTTTTATTGGGGCGCTTCCAGGTTGCGGAAGTAGTCACCGTTTGTATATTATTTACTTTTCTGCACTAGGATAGACCCAAGGAGGGGAGCACTAGTAACCGGGTTCTAGGGTCCAGTGGGAGACCAACTCGAGGAGTCGAGTCCGGGTCTCCTAACCCTAGAATTGGTAGGGTTGCTTGCCGCTCTCGTAGGGGTCTAGGGGTGTGGGATTGGCTATTCATCACGACCGTGGAATCCGTGTTTTATACTGGCTCGTATTGAAAACACGGACGTCCTAGTATATCCAATATTTCATATGTTTCTTCTGCTGTGTTTTATCTGTGATCATGCGATGTTCTGTGGCAGATATTAAATATAGTATATATGATATATTATATAGACGTTGCTTATGTTTTACACCCGCGCTAGCCCTGCCTCGCTCTGGCGTTAGTTACCTAACCTAACGGTGCAGACGGGACATCGAGACGAATGCGGATGGCATAAGCGTACATTATATTTATCTGTGATGGTTAGGTGGACTTAAATGATGGGATATTCATTAATGAGATTAATGAAAGAAAATAAACCTAATTGATGTTGTGGAATCGAATTTCAAAATTAAACAGGTAGCTACAGTTCTTGCTTTGCATCGTGGTGTTCCTTGTAGAACATCCTGCACCTTATTCAATAAGGAAAGGACCGAGATCCCTTCACCGGGAGTGACTCCTTTAGCAATAACTGGCAGATGCTACACACTCGGTTTGTCTTTGATCCCTTCTATAGTTTCCGCTTTGCACAGTGATATATATGATATATCCCGCACCTCATTCGACGAGGAAAGGGCCGACGATCCCTTCACCAGGAGTGACCCCTTTAGCAAAACTAGAAAAGCCTCAAAAACATTCCATTTAAAAACCATTTGATTCCGCAACGAGATCAAGTTCAAAGCGTTAAAGGTTTTCACAAAAACCAGCCGCAACCCTCCGTCATTTTAGGAAGTAGAGTACTTAGTATTCGTGCTGTGTTTGTTGACCATAGTCAAGGCACAGTGTACGGTAGCTAAGTGATGTCTTCCTATACCGCATATGATGCGATTAGTTAGGACAGTCGCGTGACTTTGTTGACCTTAGTTAAGGGTCATGTGGGTGGGTCTAATTAATCACGAAATGACGGGTAGAACTTGACTAGTACTTATGATTTGTTGACCATAGTTAAGGTCATAAGTGCTAGGGGTAAAAACCATTATCGGGAGTTTCAAGTGTTGGAATTTGCAATGAGATTGCATACCTTCTATGTGATAGTTGGATCCCGATACCCGCTGAGAGTAAGAGTTACTCCTGGGAGAGTTTTACACATTACAATTAGCCGATCAAGTAGGTGTCTAGAAAGGTGTTAACGAGGTTACGCCTCTGGGAAAACGAGGTTTACATTAATTAGGTTCGTGCGAAAGCACAGGGGACCTCCCTCAAAGTACCGACACTGGCCTGGCTGAAAGATTGGCGAACTTGTAGTGTGTAATTAATCCCGGCTAGTCTTTCCTTTTAGGGTTTGAAGGAAGATTTGATAAAAAGCAGTGGGAGCCATCCTGATTAGATAAAATAATAACCAATCTATTCTTGACAGAGCGCACGCTGAGTGTTTTCTTCTCTCTCTCTCCTGGTAGCGACCATATCACGCCTTAATCAAGATAATAACACGGATTATTGACCGAACCCGCTTGTTATACTGAGCTGGGGAACGTTGGTCCCGCTCCAACTTATAATTGTTATAAGACAGAGCAGGAAATTGGGGAATACCAGATTTCCCGTGCCGCCCTAACGAAGAGAGTGCATGCTGATGCATCATCTTCGGGTGTGTTCATTATATAAAACTGTTTCTCTGTATCCTCTACGTCCTGGGTATGTGATACCAGATCAGGATCCCAGATATGTAATCTGTTACATAGGGCTACAAAAAGGTAGAAAAACTGAGAACGGGTGATAAGTTTTATGAGACAGAAACCGGGGCAAGTGTTGCAGCCAAGTCTGTTGGTCACTGTCACCCTGTATTACGAATACATTGATTCTGAACAAATACTATTAGATACCGAACCTGATATACAAAATCATATCAGTCTCTTTATTAGTAAAGAAATGATATAATTTTGTATTGATGGATAATGTTTTGAACATTTCCTATATCAAAAGTTGATCGGTTCAGGCACGCTATCTAAAAGCATTAACGTTCTAAATCAAACTACAGTTCCTAGTATACTGAACACACACAAGAAGAAGAGTTCAGAAATGAACGAATTCTTCTTGAAGCATTGTAGACTAGGTCATATCAATGCGACCCGACTGGCTGAAGTTACATTTAGATGCATATTTAAATCAGTTTGAATTTACATCTTATGAAACTTGCCAGTCATGTCACAAAGATATAATGACACCAGCTCTGTTTACTGGAAACAGAGAAAGAGTTAGTAAACTCTTGGGACTGATACATGATGATGTATGTAAGGTCTCCTGTCTACACATGCCAGGACTGGTTCTTTATACTTCATTATATTCTCTGATAATCTCTCAAGATTCAGTCATATGTTCCTGTTGAAACATAAGTCCGAACCTTTTGAGGTATTCACAGAATATAAGTTAGGAGTAGAGAACCAATAACCGGGTATAAGTATTATGTCCTATGATGAGATCAGGGAGGAGAATACTTGTGCATGGCATTCCTGGACCATTCTAAAGGAGAATGAGATTTTCTCTCAGTGTTACTCCTCTGAATACACCACAGCACAACGGTGTATCAGGGCGGAGCAATTCCACAATATTAGATATGGTGTGCTCTATGATGAGTATTACTGAGTTACCTATTTCCTTTTGGGGTTATGCACTTGAGAAGCTGCATACCTATTGAATTAAGTTTGAATCAAATCAGTGCCTACCACTCCATATGAGATATGGTATGGGAAGAACCCATCTCTTAAGCGAGTTAAGATTTGGGATTGTCCGGCCTATGTCAAAAGCAAAATCCGGACAAGATCGAGGCAAGATCAGTTCTGTAGAACTGGAAAGGTTCCAGCTGTACAAAACTGCTAATGATTTGATAGAACCAAAGGATTCAATAGTTTCCGACGAACCTCAGCCTCTCCGCCGATCTAGTAGGGTTCCTCATCCGCCTGAGAGATACCTCGGTTTCTCGAGGACAGTGGGAGTAAGGATTGCATCATGAGATGATGACCCAACTAGTGTCGAGCAGGCCATCGAGAGTAGGGACTCTGTAAGAATGGCTGGATGCTTAGCGATCTGAGATGGAATCCATGTACACCAGCAAAGTATGGACTTTAGCTGCTATATCTGAAGGGTTAAATCCCCATCAGGAGCAAGTATATCTTGAGAAGATTACTTGGTGTAGATGGAAAAGTTAAGACTTTCAAAGCTAGAATTGTTAAAGGTTTTCGTCATCGACCAGGCGTGGATAATGATGAAACCTTTTTCCAGTAGCTATGCTTAAGTCTGTCCAGATCCTACTTACCACGGCTACATACCATGACTACGATATCTGGCGGTTGGGTGCCATGACTGCTTTTCTAAATACTGATTTAGAAGAGAACGTCTATAAGAACACAACCAGAGGTCTTCGTAAACAGTGGGAGCAGCGGAAACGTGTGCAGGTTGCTTTACATAATGAAGCAGGCATCGCGGAGATGGAACGTCTATTTTGATGTGATAGTCAAAGTGCTTGACTTCATCAAAATGGTAGACGAACCTTGTATATACAAAAGGGTAGTAGAGAGTAAGGTGGTCATCTTCGTATTGTACGTAGACAACATACTCTTGATAGGGAAGGAGTTTCCTATGCTACGCTCGATCAATCTTCGCTTATCACTATGATTCTCCATATAGGATCAAAATGATACCTCCTAAATCCTAAGTTTTGGATCTATGAGATAGATTTAATTGGATGTTAGGATTCTCACTAGTTGTAGTGAGATGGTATCAATCGATCCTGGGGAGAATCAATGGAAGGGTTCCAAGGTGATAAAGACGACTGAATGTCAGTCGCAGGCATTGTCTTTACCCTCAGTAAAGGGACGGTATGTTGGAAGAGTTCCAAGCTAGATACCGTGGCAAACTAGACGATAAAGGCTGGTAACATCGCTATTGAAGATACTACCAAAGAGGCAGTTTGGGTGTATATTGGTTCATAAGATGAACTTGGTTCCTGCCATTGTATGACAATGGAAGTGTGGCTTAGGCCCTGGAACCCTGGTCCCATCAGTGACCCAGACATATTCTGAGGAAGCATCACCTGATCATGGAGATAGTTGATCTCCAGGTTGATCGAGGTTAGGAGAGTAGACTCAAAGGACAACACGGCGGATCCACTCACGAAGGCCCTTTTCCCAAAGAGAGACTTTTAGGGGATGGTTGAGTATGTGATACTGCAACCACTGCTACAGATGGCCCTAGTGCAAGTGGGAGATTGTTAGTTATATGTATGCCCTAGAGGCCATTACTGTACATTGGATGTATATTGTAGTGGATGCTGGGACATATATAAGTAGGACTTTCTTGCTCGACATGATAGTACGCTATCTGGTTGCTCTTTATCTTAACATGTATACTTTCTGTCTCTCTGATTACATGTTGATAAAGCCCATAGGATGTGTACTCGACTTCCAGGACTATGATGTAGATCATAATAGTGGGGCCTGGGTAGTCCAAGAGTACATCCTTCAAATGTTCCTAGTCGAGGGAATATCGAGACGGGGCATCGATATTCCAGAGTAGACTAGCGCATATCTTCTCGACCCATGCGATGGGCGATGGATGATCCCATATCCATTGGTGTTTGACATCGAAGATGGTATGCGGGTGCTCAGTGGAGACTGGGTACACTGAACGGACTCGCCGAGAACTCCCAGATGGTATTATACTTCACGTCAGATGGCAGTTCTCTGGTGACACTGGTACAGCTTAGTCTGTTGACCCGAGATCGTCATAGAGTCTTGTGTGTCTCCCACTGTGCTTTGATTTCCACCCTACCACGGCTCTACTGAGTCGTGCAAACAGGTGGTTTTTGGGTACAGTCCCGATTCACATGGAGGCAATGAGCGATAGGAGGGGATTCGTCTCTCCCGGTATTGGGGGTTGATGTTATGCTATGCTCGACTGGCCATAACAGGAAATCCCTGGCCAGGGTTGCTGTGATATACTGGTAAGAGTTATCAGTAGTTTCACGAATGTTATGGACCCTACGTCGGCATGACTTATCGAGCTATTGGGGTCTGACGTTTACCATCCCTAGGCGAGATATGCGACATATCAGACGAACAGACCGGACTGTACGGTAGTGTTACTGGTTGGATTCACTGGAGTGTGAGCGGGCTTGCTCGTCGATCTTCAGATCGCTCAATACCCGGGTGGCCGTTACGTTTAGCAGACCGCTTGCGGCTTGTGGATGTTTGATATGATCATCATCCGCTGCCGGCGTATTGACGAGTCTTTAGAGTCCTACACAGAGGTTTCCTGGCTCAAGCGAAACGAAATAGGAGCGCATATGAGATATGTGCGGGACCGAGAATAATGCGTGTATGTGATACCGTATTTCATTCTCGCGATCAATGCGTCGAATGGTTGTATGCGATATAACCTAGTTATCGATTCAAGCGTTGATTCGATAAGCCGATACATTGGATACTAGTCGGTTATATGCGATATGACCGGATCATTGAATCAAGTGTTGATTTAATGATTTAATGCATAATTATATATTTGATATATTACTTTGCATTAACTAGTATCGGTTCACTTTAAAATGGATTTTCTCACTCGGGTGTGCGCATTGCATATGCGATATGATATTGTGCACTAGATTGTATCATGTTTGATGATACATGAATTTTTGGTTAAGTGTAAAGAATTAAACAATGGTTAAGTGGATAATTAGGGTTTTTCTTTTCTTATTTATTTATATATATATATACACATTTATTCTTTTTGGAAAATATTTAGCATGAGAAGAAATGGAGGCTTTATTTGTTGTTTTCATGAAGCTTCTTGTATGTTTGACTTTGTATCCATCTTTGTCTCATGCTTAACCCAACCATTCCACTAAACCATGATTAATACTCTACACCTAACCATGGTTCTAAGATGATAAGAATTCATTATTCTTTTCATTTTTGGGGATTAACTCGTATAAGCTTCTTCTTCTTCTTCCTTGACTTCAAGAAGAAAAGCTTCACCTCCATCAATGGTGATTGATGCATATGAGTGAGAAATCTAATTCTAAAGTCTACCCACTTCCTATTTCTTCATCCTCTACCTCTTGCCAAGTAGTAGAGTGTGTTTTCTTCACAAGTTTCTTGACTTGGTGAAGTCGGAGCTTGATTCATCGATGCCTCGACGTAGATCATCTTCGGCTTGGACATCGACGACCTAGCCCGCCCATTCTCCGACGAAGACGACGCTAGAGCCCGGATTCTTTTTGGACAGCGGAGACGACTTCGTTGCGGAGCTATGGAGGTGGAGCACCGGATCTACAAAGGTTGTATTTCCGTATTCTTATTAGTTAAGTGTTAACTAGTTTACTTTTCGCCTAGTTTTCTAGCGAACGATCCGTAGTTTAGGGTTTGTAGGCACCGTAAAATTTGAAAATGGCATGTTCGATGCCTTGTGAGACCTCTTGGGAGTGCCTAGGAACCCTACACATATGGGGCGATATCTCGTCGCTCGCAGCAACAACTGGCTCACTCGTCTGCATGCTGAACAGTGCCTCAATCATCATGAGTAAGCAATACACCAACGGTCATCAAAATCTGGCTGGCCTCTATCATTGGCTCAATCCTCTAGTGTCGATCAGCACATCCGAGTAACCTCATAAAGGCGATCCGCCAAACGCTCGTGGCGCGGAAACACAGTAAAAAGACACATCTCCGCAATCGTGTGTCGCCAGAATTTCGCCCTGGTCAGTCCTCGTTCGTGACGAGCTCGTGCTGACCGCAACTCTAGCTGTAGCTCTCCCTGCCTGTAATCGTGGCAGCAAAACCATAACTGGTACTGATGAGACTAGATCGGAATGAATATAATACTGAGCAAAGAAATGTACATCCTAAGGCTTCTTAAGTAGAGTAGCATATCGTAAATATGTCGCGGAATATACCTACGGTACGTCACTCTACTTTAGTCACCTATTCCATCAACCAAGGGTCATCCTACGCTCCGAAGGTAAAACCTAACGCTCTGATACCAACTTTGTCACGTCCCGAAAGTACGGAATATGACCGGCACTTAAACTACGAACGTCTCGAGGCGTACGTAATCTAAGTAAGCCGAAAACCCAGAAATCCAAACTAAGAAAGGTAGTAGAGTGAAGGAAAACCAATTTAAAACAAGTAGTTTTAATAGCATAAGCCGAATTATGCGGTTTTTTAAAAAAACATCAAATATTTCCCGAAAACTTCGGCAGAGTCTCCTTTGTAAATACTGGCCCCCAAACGGGATACAACATGAATAGTATACGAAATCAATAAAAGGACATCCCCAAGCGGGAGCTAGCTCTTTGTCAATCGACGGTCACAACCACACAAGTAATATAATATACAACGCCAAGGGCGAGGATCAAAAATCAAAAAGAAACGCAAAACAACAAGAAATCCACAGAAATACAACGCGCGACTCTAAGGTCGAAAGAATAACATCACTGGTCTCTATTTCAAAAATAAATACATGTTTGGTTGATGGAACTTCTAGATACAACAAAATAATGATATACAAGATATATATAATGGGGGTACGATACAAGTAAACCCACCTACTAGCAAGTCACCCGGAAATGGGAAGCAGTGCCAGCAAAGCCGTAATGAAACCTGTACGGCAAAACCTGCAAGAAACTGGGGCACAACGGGGGTGAGTTGCCAACTCGTGCATAGAAAAACATCTACGGAAAGAAATCGCATAAATAACGCAATCTAGGTCAATGATCATAATATATCCTCAATTATATGTATAACATGCTGCCTATAACAATTGCTAGGGTAATATCTAACCGAGTGAAATCTCATGGGCCCGTGTCAGTGCCTCAGGTAGCAATATATCATATAGATGATGTATGAATGCATGAAACAGAATGCATGTACTGAAGAAAACCGCTTTCATAAATTAGTGAGATTTCTGTATTTTTAAAATGAGGTATCATAATGAAATCAGCATAAAACAGTGCCTAGCATCGGCACAAAACGTAATCCCAATATCTCGATATCTCTGTATCACAGTCTCTGTACCTCAATATCTCGAAATCTCAATGTTTCAATCACAATATCTAGGGCGCCGTCAGTCCAGACCGTCCCCTACCATCCATCTCAAGACCACGACGGTATCCTCCGGATATCCGACGCGTCGGGTAATATCACCGGTAGGTAGTGCTCCCCTGCCAGGCTCAACGTCAGCAACACGACCTTCTTGCCCCGGGGTACCTTACCGGGCCCACCATGTACCCGAAACGGTTCATCCATCTCCTAGAATCGGGTCTCGAAATCCATCAGCAAACTCATGGTGGACGACTCATACATCATGGGAAAACCGCATTTTTATTTAAAAAGAGAGAAAGCAGTTTATATATGTTTTGCGGTTTTCCTCCAAATCCAGAAAATATCATGGAAATCCGAATCATCAATAGCATGTAAAACCATGAATATAAGCATGAGAATCCATGAATACGGCATAACAATGAATAACAGTATGCATGAAGCGACAAGTAATAACTACAATATCTAAGCTGGCATATAAGGTATGTACACTAATATTATGTCAAACTACTAGCTATCAATCTAAGTTAAGCAATAATATTTTCTAAGGTGTATGTGACATGGCAATTACCGATGAAGATGTGTGTGAGCCGGCAAGTAAGTGTATGTGGTACATACGCATCATCGGAAATGGTGCTGGTGTCCTAACAGCATAATGTCAACAATGCAATATGAAATAACAATATAAGTATGCAATGCGGAGTGAGCAACCAAAATGAGCGGGAGCTAAATATTAAACAATGGTGCCATTTGAAATAACACGAATCGCGGGGTTTTGAAAATAGGGGCTACGGTGGTTTTTAAGAAAGGATACGTTTTTTGAAATATCCGTAGATCCCTTGACCTGTCTTTTAAAATACCCACGATCCGCTAGTTTTGAAATAGGTAGGAGTCTAATCTAATCTAACAACTACACTAAACTATACGGCTGAACTAACAAGCTGAACTACAGGTAAGGAAACCGCCTATCATCTGAGTCGATATATATACATACCTGTATATGTATAGTCGGTGATCCCGCCTCAATAATATCATATCCGATACCATATCTATAATCAGGCATCCTAAGTCAAGAGTGCGGATCAATCATCAATATAGCTCGTACGTAAATCCGTCGTACGGCATCCCAAATCTGGGTACGGGTCAATATCACATTCATCATACTATTCACCTGGTATCCTCTTTATCAAATAACATGATCGGGGTACTAATCTACGTCTAGTACAATACTGATACCGCCTAAGTATGCATGGACGTGTGTGAAACACTACGTTAAGGACCCGCTACAACGTCATGTCGTATCTCAAATACGAACCCTGCTATATCACCGATCTCACGGCCTCAAATCAAATCTCATCGACTCATCTTAAATCCCAAGTACTATCCTCATTATCCATGCATGCGTATATGAATGTACATATGCATAGTCCCATACCCACGCATATATACATATATACACATCCCAATCTGCGCACAAGAAAGTAAAGTATGCAAGTCTGTGTGTGCGTATGTGGGTATAACAACTACTCTAGGGTTTCGCAACTAACCCAAAGGTACTCCATGAACACATAAACGTAACATGAATGAACATTCTCGTATCATAAAACACCTATATAAACATATATATATGAGCTACACTACGGACTGCGGGGGTGCTATACACCATCCACCCGACTTCTCCCCGTAGATATAAATCTACTCACCTGGTCCTCGCTAGCCGGTGCCGACGTCGCCACGCGCTTGCTTATCGTCTCGAAGTCCACATGGGGTACCTACATATCATAACGCACCGTGTCGTATTAAAATCCGACTCATGACCCAAAAACGACACGTGAATCCCACATAGGTCAAAACCTATGGTTGCTTTCACAAATCAACCCAAAAACCCTCGACGTCGGCGTACAAACGCCAAACCATCGAGAAAACTCAAACGTATCAATCGTGGTTTCACAACACCTTAATTATATATATAAAATAGGGTTAAAATCACCAAAACTTCAAATTCGCTTTAAAGCTATTTTTCCGAAAACCTAATAAGCAAAATTAACCACTTTAATACAACATCTTGATGTTTAAACGAATCTAGAGGCCAAAATATTCACTAAATATCATAACAAAGTCATATAAACCATTCCTATAATTTATTCTCATCAATTTCCATAAATTCCAAAATTCTAATTTACAATATACCCAAATTTTAACAATTTTATAGCAAAAAATGCACAAACCACAATCTAGCTTGGATTTTCATGAACTAAAGTATTAAACTACACTTTAAAATGTTAATAATGCCATGAATACCCTAATTAGATTTTTATCTCCATTACTTAATCAAATTTCAAAAACCTAGTTTGCTTAAAAACTTGATTTGGACAATTTAAATGCAACAATTTACATAATAGCAACTAGATTAGGTTTTCCATGCCCTCACATGCCAAAATACACTTTGTAAACTTATACAAGTGACAATAACCATATTTGAATTCAAACCCTAACTCATAAATTTTCCAAACTAGCAATTAAACCTAATTAAACACCTAATTAAGCTAACTTAAAGCAATTAACAAAAAGGTTAGAATTATACCCAAATAAATTTGAAGATCCCACAAGCACACTTAGCCTCCCAAATTGAAATCTAAATCCCTAGATCCATGCTATGGTAGCCAAGGAAAAATGGGTAGGAGGTGGATTTTGATTTGGATTTTTGCTTGATTTTTTGTGGATTTTCAAGCACTTTTGATGAATTTTTTTTAAAGAGAACGAGATGAAGAATGAAGGGGCTGAAATGGAGGGGGGGCTCGGCCATTGCAGGTGGGGGAGAGGAGAGAGGGAGTGTGGTGTGAGGTATGGTGAGGGAAAAGTCCAAGTCAACCAAATACCAACTCTTTTATCCATTCTCATTTCTTTTCTTTTCTTTTCTTTTCTTTCTTTTCTTTTCTTTGAAATTCAAGTGGGGAAAATGGGTGGGGGCTGCTGAATTCAGCCAAGGGAAGAAATAAATGGGGGGGTGTGAGTATGGGTATGGGTGTGGGGTGATGAAAAATGATAAATATAATACCCCAAACATCCATTTACACTATAAAAAAAAGCCCTTTTCTTCGATATTTTCTAAACCGTTTTGGCAAACGATTTCATTTCAAAAACCACATGATAAAATTTTATTTAATGTTTTATGATGCACAAAATTTGTTTCAACTCATTCCAATTTGTAATTTTCCCTAATTAAATGTATTAGTGACGGCTTAAAATAATACTAAAATAATTAATTTCGGAAAATTTTTCAGAAAATTTGAAATTTCACCAGTGGCTCAATAAACACCAAATACTAGCAATTGCATAGCTAGAATATGTATATTTAATTTTATAATAAAGATATTTGCATTTCGACTTTTTACAGAAAACCCCCTTATTTTACCGTTTTTTCGAATTTTCACCGAAACGATTTTCAAAACGTTACGCAGATCCAGAACCGGAACCAAAATCCCTGGTGCCATCAGACGAGTTGATTGATAGGCTGCTGAACGAAGCTCTTCAGAAAAGCAAAGTTGACAGAGAGCGGGAAACGGCCATATACGAGAGGGCCAAGCGTCGGCATCATGTTGAAGAAGCTCCGGTATTGAGAAGCCATAGAGTATCCCAACCGGATAGAAGCACTTCGGCCTCCAACAAAAGCAGGTTCAAGACAAGGAAAAGGTTCACCAAAGCCATATCGATGGGAATGAAGCTGCCACCCTCCGAAGGAAACACTCCTGATAGGATACACCTTAACGAAGAGGATGCGCATCCAAACTACTGCTTGTACCATCGGAGGACCACACACCCTACTGAAGAATGCAACGCCTTTAAAAATTGGTAGCAGGGTACGTTGCTCACCGGCAGCATTTCAAGCGGATGAAGCGCAAAACTCATCGGGAACAAAGAAGCATGACATATGAGCATAGAAGAACTGCCAGTGAATGTCACATGGTTAATTCCGGGGGATCTCAAGTTCTCACCTTCGAGAGTGATTCTGATGAAGAAATAACCCTCGGCCCTCTCTTCAAGGAATCCATCTCTGAAACAGAATAGATGAAGACCCGCGAGAACATTCAGCTGCGCAATCGCACGCTACCTGAAAGGAATCTTGGACCCGCAAACAAAGGATCGAACAAAAAGAATAAGGGGAAAGAAAAGGTCCCTGAAGATATCACCCTCGATGACCGAATCGTCAAAGAGCTGGCAACCAAGGACCCGCCCATGAAAAACAAGGTGGATTACAACGTTCTGGCACACCTGAGGAAGATACCCTCGCAGCTAAGCATTCTCGACGCCCTTCTTCTATCCAAAGAGGCGAGAGATTCTCTGATCAAGGCATTATAAGTGCCTGACTAGTTTCAAGCTTTCCTCCCCGAAGAAAAGATGAAGGACGAGCTGGAAGAAATTCATACAGCTGACATCACTTTCGGCGATGAAGATCTCCTCCTCGGAACATGCGAGCACAACCGTCCCCTATATGTCTCCGGTATTGCCATGACATTAAGATAGGAAAGATCTAGTTGACAATGGGTCCTCTGTCAATCTCCTAAATGTAAGGGTGCTAAAAGAAATCTGCATGAGCGTTCAACACCTCGCTCGGGATAAAATCACTATCTCCGGATTCGACTCCTAGTCATCACGGACGCTCGGGTCTGTAATTCTGACATTAGGCTTTGGGCTACTCATCACTGACATCAAATTCCACGTCATTGACGCCAAGACTTGCTACAACGCTTTGCTCGGCCGGCCTTAGTTACACAAGTACAACATTATCTCTTCTATACAGCATCAGTGTATAAAGTACTTCAAAGATGGGCTTTAATACACTATGACAGGGGAGATGAACCCATTCTCCATGAATGAAGTCCGTAAATAAAAGGATGTGAAGTATTTCCTATCAGACTTTGAAGAAACGGAAAGGTTCCATAAGCCGGAGAATAAGCAAAAAAGCTATCACCACCATTCCAGTCTTCGGGAGCGATACCGAGGAGGAAGAAGAGATAGTCTATTCAGGATCTCCCCAATACAACAAACCGGAACCGTCTACCCCTATTCTGGTCTTTGGCAGTGACTCTGAAGATGAGGTCAACGCAGTATTCTCGGCTCATCCATCAGTGCAAGCCTTCATTGGAGATGATCAGAGTTTGCAGATCGCCATGGTTCCGCAAGAGCATTACAAAGAGCTCGACACACTTGATACCTACAGTGTGCAAGAACTGCAGACGTTCTACGTCCCTCCCAGGCAAAAAGATGAAAAGGCGATCCTCTTTTATCGATCCGCGGAAACCAAAGTGGAGAAAGAAATCTGGTATGACGCCGATTCTACGCTTGACAGGCTCCAGCCCATCCGTCTGCCCAAATACTACACAGAAGGATTAAAAAGGCTGTTGAGACGCCAAGGCGTACCCTTGAAGCAGACTGCGTGACAAGCCTGGTTCTACAACAGGATCTGGAACGTCCCTGGAACTCAGCGAAAATTGCCCAACGGGAGAATGGAAACGATCGGGCTTGGATATGTCAATCCAAGAAATGGGAGCGATTCCATGGCTGCTACGTTATACATGATTTCGATGACGAAGAAGATGTTGTGTTAGAAGACGCTAACCCTAAACCAAAACGAGGTTTCGCCATGAAAGTCCCAAGTCCGTCATTCGAAGAACAGATGGATAAGCTAATAAGAGAAACGGGTCAAAAAGTCCGTGATGACCATAGTCACGAAATGGCCATCTATGAAAAAGCCAGAACGCAGCGCCTCCTTCAGCAGGCTATGGAAAATGACGATGCCCTTCGTCGCCAGCCCGTCATACAGAAGACCCGACGCGGAGGTAGAAACAAGCTAAAGAACGGAAAATACGTTCGACAGTGACAAAGCGGTTCTAAGAAGCCACGCGATCAAGAATTGGGTAGCCGGGATCCGTCTCTTATAAAGAAGATGGGTCGAGCATATTCTTTTCCCCAAGACAAGACAAAGAAGATATTCGATCTTGTCATAAAACATCAGATGATGACACTCCTGGAATCCAAACACCCCGATCAAGAAAACGAGGTTCATCACCCGGATTATTGCTCCTATCACCGAGCGATATGACATCCTCTCAAAGACTGCTTCACATTCAAAGACTGGGTAGAAGACCAGTATCAGTAAGGCATGTTCGTTCTATCCAGCAGTTGGAGGGTAACCCCACCTCAGAAGGATGAACCGAAAGCAACATATATGATGAGAGTATAACTAGATCAACATCGGTCTTGGAAACGATCTCGTACCTGTCACGCGATAACACTGTCAGGAGAAGGAGTACGCGAGGATATGGCTGACCTCCCCTGGTGCTTCGAAAATGATGATGACGAAGTGATCTCAGAGTTTCCACCGGCGCCAAAAGGACTGGAAGATGGGATACATACTACGGCAAATAACCTCAAAAAAATTGACTTGGGGATGGCAAACGACCCACGGCCGACGTTCGTCAGTGAGCTGTTGTCTGAAGAAAAGGTGGCTACGCTCAAATACGTGCTCATGCAGTATAAAGACTGCTTCGCATGGAACTACTCCGAGATGCCGGGGCTAGATCCGGAAATAGCGGTGCATAAATTGGTGATATCTCCAGACGTCAAGCCAGTCAAGCAAGCACCAAGAAGAATGCGGCTCGAACTTGAAATGAGCATCAACGCCGAAGTCAAGAAGCTAATCGACTCTGGTTTTATCCAAGAAGTTCAGTATCCTGACTGGATCGCCAACATTGTCCCAGTGATGAAGAAAAATGGGACGGTGCGCATCTGCGTAGACTTTCGGGACCTCAACAAAGCATGCCCGAAGGATGATTTTCCCGTACCGGTTACCGAGCTGAAGATAGACAACACATCCACTCACAAAGTCTTCTCCTTCATGGACGGCTCATCGGGGTACAACCAAATAAAGATGCATCTCGAAGACCAGAAGCATACCGCTTTCCGGACTCCCCTGGGAATATTCTATTACAAAGTGATGCCTTTCGGCTTGAAGAACGCTGGCGCCACCTTTCAGAGGGCCATGATGAAGATTTTCGATGACCTCATACACGAAATCGTCGAGTGCTGTATTGACGACCTCGTGGTAAAGAGAAATTCGCACGAGGAGCATTGGGAGCATCTGAAGATAGCGTTCCAACATCTTCGGAAATACAATCTAAAGATGAACGCTCTCAAATGCGCGTTCGGAGTCTCCTCAGGCAAATTCCTAGAATTCATCGTACGACACCGGAGCATCGAGATAGACCCGTCGAAGATCAAGACGATTATAGAAATGCCTCCGCCTAGGACTTTGAAACAACTGCGGTCTTGATTGATCTAATTTATGTGTAGTAGTTAACCGCAATCAATAACGATGTCGCGTGTAGCTAGATCGAGATGAGTACGGGTCGTCCTCAGGGAAACGTTGAATCTTTTAATCTTACTTTAGACGTGTTGATTAGGAAAGGAGGAAGAATAAAGAATGGTGAAGAATAGTTGTAGGTTCTAGATCTACGTGAAACACGGATGCAGAATATAGATCTAGATTAACTACAGATGTAGATTTTATAGTAAAAGGGGGCTTGTAGGGTTCCTTAAGATTTAGTAGTCATGGATGATTAATTAAAGATTACTCCTTTTATCCTTTAATAGATTTAAAACTAGATCGACAGTGATGCATGCAGATTAGGGTTTCTGGAGGGAAAAGGGTTCCCACTCTTAACCCCGATCTTGACATGGATCTCCGTTCATGTCTAGCCTTTACCAAAACAATCATTAATCTGATCTCAAATCGCGGTCGAGACTATCAAAGAATTGATAGCGCGCCCGATTAGGATGTTAACTATTCTTTTGATAAAGTTTATAAACTTTATAGGACGTAAAAAGAGTTTAAGAATATTCATCATCCATTAATCTACCATAATCCTATGAACCCTAACAAGTGGAGAATTACTCGCGCATATTGGGAAAAGAAAAGATAGAAATCATGAAGAAAATAAAATGCAATAGAATAAAACTACCTTTATTAATCAACTTGATCAAGTACACTTTGTTCCTTTAGAAAATGATTACAAAAACCTAGTTTGCTTCTCGATCTCTTCTAAGGAGGTAGATGAACAATTGATGATCAGCCTAGATGCGTGAGCCGTCTTGGACTTCGTGATCTCGTCGGCTTGATAAATTTTGCAAGAGGCTCTCGGTCCTTATTTATAGTCACAGAGCCAGAACCTTAGTTTCCTAATATGGTAACTAGTTGTTAGGATCCCAACCAAAAAAATCCAGAATCCTAACTCTTCAGATGTGCGGCGGAACCGCGGCCAATAGGTGGGTTTGGCCGCGGATCCGCCGCCTTATAGTGGGATCATGGACTCTAATTTCTGTGGCTTCATATCTATAGCACTTGTTGATCTTTTGAATATCTAGACTTTGAAAATCTTTTCTACGTTTCTGCCAGAATTGGTTTCTTCAATTTACTTGAATATCTTCGACAGATTTGATCTCGCCAACTCGGATTTCCTTGATTTCAGTCATGATAAAATTCCTGCATAATTATCTCAATAAATGATATTAGTAGAATTTGTTTTTATTGAGATATTATCTTAACCATTTGTCATGAAATTTTAGTTTTAAGAGAATTGGTCAAAGATATTTAATAAGGTAAGCATATTTAAATAGACCAAATATTACATGAATATTATATGCTTACATTTTCCTTCATAATGTTAATTATAATATATAAACACATGAAAATAGTATTTTTACGGATAAACCCTTATATGTGTCATATTTATAATAAACATCTTTTATTATATAGAAATAGTAAGGAAAATGCCATATTAAAAGTGTAGTTTTATTAACTGAACAGGTCTCTCCAAGGAAAGCTCGCATATATCCGACGGTTCATAGCTAACCTCTCCGGCAAATGCCGCCCCTACTGTCACCTAATGAAGAAAGGGACTCCATTCTTCTGGGATCGCAAATGCCAGAGTGCACTGGATGAAATCAAGCAATACTTGCAAAATCCGCCGGTATTGACAGCTCCGGTTAAGGGAAAACCTCTCATTCTGTATATAACTACCCTTGAAGGTTCCTTAGGCGTGCTATGGGTACAAGAGAATGATCAAGGGAAGGAAAGAGCCCTCTACTACTTGAGTCGAGTTCTCCTGGGGGCAGAAAACAACTACTCCCCCATCGAAAAACACTGCATGGCGTTAATCTTCACGATAACGAAGCTCAGACACTATGCGTTGGCGCATGAGGTCCACCTCATATCAAGAGTGGACCCTCTCAAATATTTTATGTCAAGAGCCATACTAACAGGGCGGCTCGCTAAATGGGCCCTACTTTTAATGGAATTCTCGATAACATATCGACCGCTTAAGGCAGTGAAAGGCCAGGCCATCACTGACTTCCTCGCTGAGCATCCGATACCTGCCGATTCACCTTTAAACTGTGAGCTGCCAGACAAGCACGCGTTTGACACAATCGACGGGGAGAAAGGAGAGAGTAACACCCGGTAGGAACTCTACTTCGACGGGCATCTTCCATGAAGAAGCGAAAGCACAGCTCCCCCATAATCAAGTCTGGGATAGGCCTCATCTTCGTGACTCCACAAGGAGGGATAATGCGCTTTGCCTTTTCCCTAACAGAGCCGAGGATAAATAATGAAGCCGAATATGAAGCATTGATAGCAGGTCTTGAGTTCACTGTCGACATGGGAATCGAAAACCTTCTTATATACGGAGACTCCCAGTTGGTCATTAGTCAAGTAAACGGTGACTATCAAACATGCAAACCGGATTGGTAAAGTACGGTGAAAGAGTGCAGCAACTGCTGACCCAAATCCCCTCCTACAGGCTGGAGAGCATACCGTGCACGGAAAATAGCAAGGCGGATGCATTAGCCAAGCTCGCTAAAGAACTGGCCGACGAGAACCTTGATGACGTAAGGATCGTTGTGCAAAGCCGTCGGGTTCTTGCACCGGCAGAAATATCTCCAGAGCCGTCTGAAGAAAAGGGAGCGACCGAGCAAACGGCCCTATAAATAAAAGACCAGAAAAAGGCTAAGGATTGAAGAGAAGTCTTTATAGACTACTTCAAATCCCGTCGAACACCTGAAGATGCGTCCTCAAGACATCAGCTCATGAAACGAGCTCTGTCTTTTGCCTTCGTCAATGACACTCTATATAAAAGATCATTTGATTCTCTATGGCTAAGATGCCTGGGACCTGAAGAAGCAAGGAGAGTCATCAAAGAAACTCACGACGGACTCTACGGTTCTCACCAAGCCGGGCCGAAGATGAAACCGAAGATCAAAAGGATGGGCTACTATTGGCCCACAATGATCCAATAATGCCTCGAATACGTGAAGCAGTGCCACTCGTGCCAGATTCATGGGGACTTTATCCACCAGCATCCAAATCCGCTACATCCAACGGTAGCTAGCTGGCCGTTCAAAATGTGGGGAACTGACATAATCGGGCCAATTGAACCAGCATAGTTTAGAGGACATCGGTTCATATTGGCGACAACTAATTACTTCTCCAAATGGGCAGAAGCAGTACCACTAGGAGAAGTGAAGACGGAGAATATCCTCCATTTCTTCAAGACACACGACATCTATCGGTTCGGCACTCCGCGACGGATTATCTCCGATAACGGGCCGGCCTACAGAAGTCACATAATCAGCCGCTTCGCACAGCAACATAATATAGACTGGAGATACTCTTTGGTCTATAATCCCCAAGCTAACGGTCTGACTGAGGCTTTCAACAAGACCTTGACGAAGATCGTGAAAAAGACGGTGTCCAAAAATAAAAAGGACTGGCACGAGAGACTGCATGAAGCTCCCTGGGCGTATCGAACTACGTTCAAAACGGCCACAAACACAACACCATATGCATTGGTATTCGGCACTGAAGCAGTGCTCCCCTTGGAGATAGAGCTACCCTCCTTACGAGTGATGGTTCATTATGAGCTAATAGACAGAGACAATGCTCATCTTCGGCTTGAGGAGCTCGACGCCCTTGACGAAACCCAGCTCATGGCGCAGCAAAACTTGGAAGCTTACAAAGCAAAAATGATGCACTCATACGAGAGATTGACTAAGCCGAGAATATTCCGCCAAGGCGAAATCGTGCTAGTGGTCAAGAGACCTATGATCCCCAATCGTGCCAGACGGGGGAAATTTAAGCCGAACTATGAAGGCATGTACATCATAGACAAAGTCTACCAGGGTGGGGCTTATTTGCTCATGGATAAGCATGGCAAAAGACCCTTCAGGCCAATAAACGGCCATTTCTTGAAGAAATACTACGCCTGACCGAGACGTCTATAAACTACTACGGACCGCAGCATCCCAAGGCTGACGCAAAAAATAAAAAAAAAAGAAGAAAAAAAGACCAAAAAACAGTACGTCCATAAGCGAGATGGGCACGGATGAAAACCCGAAAGGACTCCGTGAGTAAAAACAGCAGGACTACCGGCGAGTTTGTGAAAACCCGAAAGGGCGGAATCTCGTTAAAAGACACTTGCAAGGTCCTCTCAACCCTGTAAGGAGAAAATACCTGCGTGAGATCCTTACGACTCACAAGGGAGCAACACACTTAGGAATCCCCACGATTCCTAAGGAGAAAACACACATACGAGATCCTCACGACTCGTAAGGAGAATTCCCCCTTTGAGACCCTCACGGCTCATAGGATTCAAAAGCCTTAAGCTACAGGGATTTGAACATGTTCTTAAGCCATCACACTCCCCAGATTGCCCTACAAGCGTTTCAATATTGACCCTTGTATACAATCCACGGGCACGGCCAAACATTTCCCTAACAAAGTCCCACCAGCGACTAGGGATATGCTCACACGGTGAATGACCCTTGTAAATCCTTATTCCCCTCTGAAAGACGCGATGAAGATGCGGCGAACGTCTTGCCTCAAATTCGGGGCAGATGCTAATTGGTGCTATCCGTCCACCTCTCCAAAGATGCCAAGTTGATTTATGGCACCATGTATCAAAGGTTTAAACGGATGCGACCGATGTAGCAGACTTCTTCAGATTCCCCCTCGTTTGAGGGGTTTTTGATTGTGGGGACGCTCTTCCCTGCAAGCGCAAGCCCCTGCAGTTAATTACGCTACCGCATCGCAGTAACAACTTTCTCCTTCTCCATATGGTCACTTCGTGTCGTGGGTGTTTGTTTTTGTGTTTGGTTGCCCGTGGATTGTATACGGAGACTAATTTATGTTGTCGCCCACAGGGCGTGGACTAGTCCAAATCCGTATCTTTCTTAGATTTGGGTTTGGGGGTTTGGGTTTAAGGATACGTTAGCCTCATTTGAGACTAAGATCAACTTAAACGTTTGTTAAGGATACGTTAGTCTAATTTTAGACTAAGATCAACTTAACGGGATCGTTTAGATCCAACAAGAGAGCAATTGGGCTCTATTGTTTAGTTTAGTGACATTGCGGTCGATTAGTTTAAGGACATTGCGGTTCATTGTTAGTTTAAGGACATCTCGGTCCATTGTTAGTTTAAAGACATCGCGGTCGAGGTTAAGGACATCATAGTCCATAGGTTTAAGGACCCCACAGTCCAATGTTAGTTTAAAGACATCACGGTCGAGGTTAAGGACATCATAGTCCATGAGTTTAAAGACCTCACAGTCAAGGTTAAAGACATCATAGTCCATGGGTTTAAGGACCCCACAGTCCAATGTTAGTTTAAAGACATCACGGTCGAGTTTAAGGACATCATAGTCCGTGAGTTTAAGGACCCCACAGTCCGATGTTAGTTTAAAGACATCACGGTCGAGGTTAAGGACATTATAGTCCATGGGTTTAAGGACCCCACAGTCCGATGTTAGTTTAAAGAAATTACGGTCAAGGTTAAGGACATCATAGTCCGTGAGTTTAAGGACCCCACAGTCCAATGTTAAGAGACGTCATAGTCTATGAAATGTGTGGTTGTCGGGACCCGTCACCTCTCTGAAAACGTTGAAGGATTACAATGATAAATATCAGAGGAGTAACGAGATGTACCCTCGAACCAGTGTGAATTGTTTGAAAGATCCGTAGCCCAGTTTGGGACTAAGATCTGTTAAATATTTGTGAGCAGATGTGCTCAGTTCAATATAAGTTGAGGACTTATGGCCAGAATTGGGCTAAGTCCAATTAAAAATGTTTAACATTTTTAGTTGCTCTGGCTATTAAGCCTTTATTTGGGCTCAGCCCTTTTAATAATGCTAGGCATTGGGCTCTGACATTTTTGTCTTGCATCAGAAACAAAGTGTGTTCTGACAGTGCACCACGTGGCGCGCCAGGCGCTTTGCGCCAGTCGAAGAGCGCATTGCGCTTCTGTCGAGTAGCGCACACGAAGAGGACACATGTCGCGCTCAGCGCTAAGCGCTAGTTTATTAGCGCATTGCGTTTTTAATTTATGAGAGCTTTGCGCTAGTCTGTTGGTGCGCCAGTGAGTGACACGTGACGCGCTTGGCGCTGAGCACCAGCCCATGAGCGCAGTGTGCTGTTTCAGAAGCGCAAAGCGTAGATTGTGTTTTTGATTGACACGTGGCATGCTTTGGCGTTGAGCGCCGGTCCAAGAAGCGCAATTCATGAGTGCAAGGTACTTTCCAATAGCGCAAAGCGCATTTGATCAAATTTAAGATCAAAAAACAAATTTATGTTCTTCTTAAAGGAGGCTTTGCCTCAAGATTCAAGAACAAAGTTCTTGTTTTATAAAAAGGCTCTGCCTTTATAGATCAAAAAATCTGTGAATGAAGTAAAATACTTCTTTTATTATTTTTTTATGATTAGATCTTTTGATCTTTTTCTTTTTATCAAAGACCTTGGTCTTTTTTAGATCTCTGATCTTTTTAGAAGATGGTTCTTCTTTTTACGAGATGATTTCATCTCTGTTGTTTAAGAACTAGTTCTTTACCTTGAAGATGAAGAAATGATCTTCTTTTTTTAAGAGCTTGCTCTTCTTTTTCTCAAAGTTTGTAGAGGGTTTTTTCTATCTCTCTATTTCTGTATATTTTGAGACTTGAAGTCTATGGGCCTTTATATAGAGCCAATTGATTTCTTAAATCAGTTTTAAGAGATCTTTCTCTGATTGATTTGGGAATATTTCCCACCGTTGGATCTTTGATCCTAAGGCTTCTGTTTCGCAGAAGATAATCTTCTGGTTTTAATAAGATTCAGAAATCTTTTCATGCAGAATTTGTTCTGTCTTTGGTAATTTTTATTTACCATTGGATCATTGATCCAGCGGTGCTTAAAGCACAATCTTGTTGTTTGGAAAGATTTTGAGGAATCTTTCCTTAACAGAATTTAATTCTGGTTAGTTAATGATTTATCATTATTCTTAGATCTTTTGATCTAGCGGTGGGAATTTTTAATTCCAACGCTGGCGCACCTTGCGCTAGCGCACCTACGTTCGACACGTGGCACGCAGCGCAAAGGGCAGCGCAACTGCGCTAGCGCACCCGTGTTTGACACGTGTCGCACAGCGCAGAGCGCAGCGCAACTGAGCTAGCGCACCCTTGTTCGACACGTGGCGCGCAGCGCAGAGCGCCGGATCTAAAGCGTTGCTTCAACTTTTGAACTTTAGAATTTCAATACAGAGTTTTGCTCTTATTGGGGAAAGGAAGCGTCGCTTCATTTCAAATCTTGGAATTTGAACAGAGCTTTACTCTGATTGGGGAACAAATGCCCCCCAACCGTTGCGCTTACATGGCCCACACGTGAGCGCAGCGGTGGCAACATCTGAGCCCTTGGATCAACTCAGAAGTTGAAGAGACGGCTTAACGCCTATAAATAGGACCTTTGGTCCTTTAGATGATTATCATCTTCTTTGAGAATTATCTCTTCATCAGAGCATTGCTCTCCTGTTGAAAAAACTTTTAAGAGCCAGAACTCTGTTATGATTTAGGTCAAGTTTGAAACCTTCACTAAATTAGGGTTTTACCCATTAACAGAGCTTTACTCTTCATAGATCTTTGATCTAAAGAGAACCCTTTTAGGGTTCCATTAATAGAGCTTTGCCTCTAAAAGGATTTCACTTATGATTTCATAATTCATTAATGGAGCTTCGCTCCTTTCAAATCACATAGAAGAACTCTTAAGAGTTTGTTCATGGATCATGAAGTTCAAAAAATGGAATTTTATTTTTGATGAATTACATCATCTTCTCAGAGCAAGGCCCTCAGCGTTCTCGGGGAATTTCTTTAAATTTCCTTCATAATTGATTTTGACAGGTGTCACTCCTGTCTGCAGAGCATTGCTCTCGAGCAGTTTAACTCCCTATATCTGTTTTTCCTCATTGCTAATCTTCTGACGATGTTTCTTTCAGGCACTATAGCTGTTCATTTATACAGTCTGAACGAGTTCATTACTTATGAGTATATCCGCGTACAGGGCCGTCACCAAAACCAAGAATTTACAGATGCCTAGTGTGCGGAGATTATGGGTCGTCTGTATGCACGCGTTGGTTGGTTTCTTCCTCGCCGTTCTGCTCTCTTGAAAGTCGTATTGGGAGCAATTTGGAGAGCACTTCCGGGGTTTTGCGAGGCCATGCCGCTTAATGCGCTGGATGATGCCGAAGATAAGGTGCATTCAGTGTACCTGTCGGGGCTGATATCGAAGAAACGGCGAGATAGCCTCATTGATATTCTGCATCAAATTTTTCAACAGACGACGATAATCGCTTCTTATCAAAGGGAGGGGGGCATTGCCGAAGATCTTGACACGCGTGAGTGCGAGAGGATGCACACGAGAATGGTCAGAAAGGCCAGAAAGACTCTAGACGGCCTTACTTTCGAATTCCTCAATTCATGCCCTGGATCCGAGGTTTTGCCATTGTAATCATCTTGATGATGTTTTCGTTTATTGTTTTCATAATTGTAAGAACCCCCCTTTTTTTTGAAGTATGGATGGCAAATTTCTCATTTCAGCTTGTCTTATCTTATGTACTAAATCTTTTGCACATGCATGAATGTGTATGCCTCGAATGCTTAATTAAATGCGAATCGGGTGTTCTTTCTGTTGCTTTCTTCTCTTTGCTGTGTTGTTGCCATGTGATTTTAGCAAGTGCGGTCTGTAGATAGTATATAGCTGTCAATATTGGGCTCTTTGTAGGGTGGTGATGGCTTAGAAAACAGGGTTAGGATCTGTCACCTAAGAGTTTTCAACTTTATGAGCCGTGAGGGTCGCATAAAGAATTTTCTTCCTACCGGTCGAGAGGATCTCGTAGGTGTAAATTCTCCTTAAGAATCGTGAAGATTCCTAAGTGTGTTTTCTCTTGAAAGTCGTAAAGACCTCATAAGAGAATTTACTCCCTTACGAGTCGTGAGGACCCGCAAGTGATGGGTGAAGTTGTCCTTATCCACATTTCATGGAGTCAGGAGTTGCTCTGGATGCTTTCCACGGGTTCACTGCCGTGTTCTGCGAGGACCAGGCTCCGCTATGGACGTTTCCCACGGGGTTAGGGATTGACATTATCCGCGTTCCACGTAACCAGGCTCTGGATGCTTCCCACGGGTTCACTGCCGTGTTCGGCGAGGACCAGGCTCCGCTCCGGATGCTTCACACGGGGTCACTGCCGTGCGCTGCGAGGACCAGGATCCGCTCTAGACGTTTCCCACGGGGTCAGGATTGACATAAGCCGCGTTCCATGTAGCCAGGAATTTTGCTCTGGATGCTTCCCACGGGTTCACTACCGTGTTCGGCGAGGACCAGGCTCCGCTCTAGATGCTTCACACGGGGTCATTGCCGTGCTCTGCGAGGACCAGGATCCGCTCTGGACGTTTCCCACGGGGTCAGGATTGACATAAGCCACGTTCCACGTAGCCAGGAATTTTGCTCTGGATGCTTCCCACGGGTTCACTGCCGTGTTCGGTGAGGACCAGGCTCCGCTCTGGATGCTTCGCACAGGGTCATTGCCGTGCTCTGGGAGGACCAGGATACACTCTGGACATTTCCCACAGGGTCAGGATTGACATAAGCCGCGTTCCACGTAGCCAGGAATTTTGCTCTAGATGCTTCCCACGGGTTCACTGCCATGTTCGGCGAGGACCAGGCTCCGCTCTGGATGCTTCACATGGGGTAATTGCCGTGCTCTGCGAGGACCAGGATCCGCTCTGGACGTTTCCCACGGGGTCAGGATTGACATAAGGCGCATTCCACGTAGCCAGAAATTTTGCTCTGGATGCTTCCCACGGGTTCACTGCCGTGTTCGGCGAGGACCAGGCTCCGCTCTGGATGCTTCACACGGAGTCATTGCCGTGCTCTGCGAGGACCAGGATCCGCTCTAGACGTTTCCCACGGGGTCAGGATTGATATAAGCCGCGTTCCACGTAGCCAGGAATTTTGCTCTGGATGCTTCCCACGGGTTCACTCACACGGGGTCATTGCCGTGCTCTGCGAGGACCAGGATCCGCTCTGGACGTTTCCCACGGGGTCAGGATTGATATAACCCGCGTTCCATGTAGCCAGGAATTTCGCTCTGGATGCTTCCCACGGGTTCACTGCCGTGTTCGGCGAGGACCAGGCTCCACTCTGAATGCTTCACACGGGTGTTTACCCCATTCAGAGCAAAGCTCTGTTCAAATTCCAAGGCCGGAAACGAAGCAACGCTTCTGTTTCCCCCAATCAGAGCAAAGCTCTGTTTTGGAAATTGAAATTAAAATTAAAATTAAAATAAATGAAGCAACGCTTCAGCTGACTTGCGCTCTGCGCTGCGCGACACGTGGTAGCGCAGTTGCACTGCGCTCTGCGCTGCGCGACAAGTGGCAGCGCAGTTGCGCTGCGTGACACACGTTAGCGCAGTTGCGCTGCGCTGTGCGCTGCGCAACACGTGTCAAGCGTCGTTGCGTTTGCGCCAAACAGAATTAAAATTCCAGTAAGATCTTTCTGTTCTTGTTAAAACAAGAAGATTGTATTTTGTAAAACAGAAGCTCTTGGATCAAAGATCCAACGGTGGGGAAAATTCCCCAAATCACTCAGAGAATGATCTCTTTAACAAATTTAACTAATTAATGGGCACTATATAAAGGCCCCTAGACCCCAACTCAAAAACACATGAAAATCAACAACAAGAACACAGAGAATAGAAAAACTCTAGAAACAGAGAGAGAACTCTAAAGAACTCTGAGAAGAAATTCAGAAGGAAGAAGAAGGTAAAACCCTTTAAAAAAGAAGAATTTCTTCTGAATAGATCATTAATCTAAGAACAAGATCAATGATCTTCAATAAAAAATAAATAATGACAAAAGCATTGCTTTTTCATGAACCATTGGTTCTGGAATCTTAAAGATTCTTTTCTTGAATCCAAAATTAGATCAAGAAATTAAAACAGTGCCTTGCACTTGCAGATCTACACTGTTGCGCTCCTGGGTTGGCGCAAGCCACCAGATAGCGCCACGTGTCAGCACCATAACCACTTGCGCTATGCGCTTTTAAGATAGAGCATTGCTCACTGAATTTGGCGCAACTCACCAGAGCGCGCCACGTGTCAGCGGCGCAACAGCGCAGTGCACTGAGGCAGCGCACTGCGCCAACTGCGCTTGCGCTCACCAGAGCGTGACACGTGTCACCTCCACATGCGCATGCGCTCAATAATTGGCGTAAAGCGTCTGACAAGCCAATGTCAGATAATTAATGCACTGCAGAAGGGCCAAGCCCAATTAAATGCAATGCATTATTTTAAAGAAGGGCAGAGCCCAAATAAAAACAGATGTTGTACATCATTTATAAAGGGACAGAGCCCAAATCAAAAAGGCCTAGCAGGCCAAAAGAAAATGCAGTGCATTATTAAACAGGGGCAAAGCCCTAGCACAGACCTAATAGGCCAAAGATAAAAACGTTGAATATTCTCAACTGGACTTAGCCCAATCATGGCCGTAAGTCCTCAAATTAAATTGACTGAGCAAGACTGCTCTCTTAAATCAATTTACATCCGGTTCGAGGGTACATCTCCGAACTCCTCTGACACCTATCGTTGTAATCCTTCAACGTCGTCAGAGAGGTGACGTGTCCCGACAACTACATATCGATACGGACTGTGGGGTCCTTAAACTCATGGACTAATGCGTCCTTAAACACATCCATACGGACTGTGGGGTCCTTAAACCCATGGACTTATGCGTCCTTAAACTAATGGACTAATGTGTCCTTAAACACACCCATACGGACTGTGGGGTCCTTAAACCCATGGACTTATGCGTCCTTAAACTAATATCCGTCCATAAAACTGGAGCTGGACCACCATGTCCCTAAACTGGTAATGGACCACAATGTCCTTAAACTACCTATGGACCACTACGTCCCTAAACTGGAACAATAGAGCCTCCAAACGCTCTTTTGTCGGATCTAAACGATCCCGTTTAAGTTAATCTTAGCCTCAAATCTGGCTAACGTATCCTTAAACATTCCATTGGACTACATATTCCCTATTCAACTTTGGTTCAAGGGTACATCTCCGAACTCCTCTGACACCTGTCGTTGTAATCCTTCAACGTCGTCAGAGAGGTGACGGGTCCCAACGGCCATATATTAAATGGACCACTACGTCCCTAAACTGGAATATTAGAACCCCTAAATGCGCTTCCGTTAAGTTGATCTTAGTCTCAAATAGGAATAACGTATCCTTAACGAACGTTTAAGTTGATCTTAGCCTCAATATGGGTAACGTATCCTTAAACTAAAACACCAAACCCAAATCTAAGTAAATCGGATTTGGACTAATCCACGTCCTACGGACGACGGCATAACTTAGTCTCCGTATACAATCCACGAGCATCCATAAACAAACAAACACACACGACACAAAGTGAAATTCCTGGAGAAGGAGAAAGTTGTTACCGTGATGCGGTAGCGTAATTAACTGCAGGGGCTTGCGCCTGCAGGGAAGAGCGTCCCCACAATCAAAAACCCCTCAAGCGAGGGGGAATCTGACGAAGTCTGCTACATCGGCGGCATCCGTCTAAACCTCTGATACACGGTGCCATAAATCAACTTGGCATTTTCGGAGAGGTAGACGGATAAAACCAATTAGCATCTGCCCCGAATTTCAGGCAAGACGTCCAGTCTTGTGCCGTCTTTCGGTGGGGAACAGATTCTGGCACGCCCGGTAGGACCTTTTCCTCTTTCCACTCCACACTTCGTGTGTCGTCTTCGCGAATGAGTCGCGGTTTGTTAATGGTTGCCTTTGGGTTTCAAGTTACTAAGATTTGGTCTTTTGCCTAGCGCAGAAATCAAGCATTAATGGCATCCAACTGCTCGAGCTGCTCAAAGTGCCAATGCAACCAACGCTCCGCCTCACCTGGAGGTGTAGCCTATGGGCCTCAAGCGGCCTCCATTCTTGCCATGCCGGTAGAACAGGTGAACCAGGCCACCACCGGCCTGTTTTTCGAGACCATGATCCCGCCTGCAAGCTTCACCATGCTAGTGCCCGCACCGAAAGTGCACAAGAAGTCGGTCTCCGATCGGCTCACAACTACAACGGCCCCTTTCAACGGGTCGTCCAATATCAAACCGGTAGCCTTTGTCTTTACCAGGCTGAACAAGAACTTTGATGGGCCCGCCAAGAGGCCCATGAACCCTGAAATGGTTGTCCCGAAGAAGACAGCCACCTCTGCTCCTGAAGTCGCCAAGGCGGCTTTCCCTGTTAAAGAGTCGATCTTTTCAAGGCTGACTATTCCGGCTCCTGCTCCTACCCGAGGATCTGTCTTTGACAGACTGAACATCGCCACTCAAAAGACGACATCGGTTTTTAAGAGGCTGGCACCGGCAGCGCCTCATTCGGACAGGGGGCAAGAAGAAGCTGTCCCTATCGTCGAGCCAGTCCCAACGGCTCGTCACGCTCGACGTCGCCACTGGCGCCGAGTAAGGAAGGCCGGGGGCAACTCCCCCTCAGGTCTAACTCCACCGGCTCCAGTGGTGGAAGTTAATGCTACTGTTCCAACTGGGAATAGCTTTGAACCGCTAAGGAGGGTACGCAAGAACTCTCCGACTGCCACGATAAAAAGATCTCCTCCACATGCGGAGAGTGCTACAGATACAAAGCCGGAGCAACCCCCTCAATGGCTGTCCTCCAAAATTTACAGGGTCTGGCGGCGGGTTCAAGACTCAGTAATCGACCAAGATCACTCTCGCCGGCAGAAAAGGGCGAAAGTGCAGGAAGAAAAGAACCGTCCAATCAAACAACAAAGGACGACAACCGCTAGGGTGCCCGCTGCAACGGCCCCTTCAACTTCAACGGCCTACAAGAGAAGAAGGCCGAAGAAGGTCCCTACGCCTGCGGCAAATGCCAAAGGCGGCGAGCCCAAACGCCCTAAGTCCGGGGGCATTGTGGTCCATACAGTCTACATGCCGTCGGGGAAGGAGGACAGCCGTGCATCTACAGGTCATAGACCTCTTACACGGTCAGTGATCAAAGCTCAGGAGCAACAGCAGAAGCTCCAAGAAATGATGAACGCGATGGCCGCACTCACTGGGCCAAAAGAAAGCCCTGAAGCGTCCTCTGATCAACGTCAGGAGCAAGAAACTGACGCTGAATTCTTTCGCAGGATATTGGAGAAGAAAGACAAAGAGGCTGCGGAACAAGCAGCCAACATAAAGCGAATGGCCCTCCTGTTCCAGGACATGGTGGGAATGATGATTCAACAAGATCCTCCTGCTGAAGATCCTCCGATCGTCCTTGAAGACGACAGGGGAGAAACGTCAAATCCTCCACCGGCTCTGTCAACAGCCAAGGAGGAGACAATCTCCAAAGCTACTTGGACGAATATATAGCTCAGCAGATACGGGTTCATCAGGCGACTGAAGCAGCCGGCCAGGTCATAAAAACAGGACGACCATATCCGAGCTGGTACGATCAGATCAAGTACCCGCCGAGCTATACAATACCGAAATTCCATGTCTATATGGGGACGGGCAATGCCCACCAGCATGTTGCCCAGTTCAGGGCACTTTGCGGCAACACCGGCGGTGATGATAAATTGTTGCTTCGCCGGTTTATTGGTAGCTTATCGGACACAGCATTCGAGTGGTACTCCGAGCTCCCAAACGACTCTATCAAGACATTTGCGGAGATGGAGCTGCTGTTTACCCAGGGTTTCGCAAGCGCCAGCGAACGCACCCCGATAACGGCATTGATTAACGCCAGGGTGAAGCCGGGCGAGACATGGGTTCAATATGCGATACGGTGGAGGAACCTATGGTCAAAATGCGAACAACGCATTGAAGAAGCGCCGGCAGTAGGGATGTTTGTGGGAACTCTCGATCCGCAGGCGACCATATCCCAATTCATGATGTTCTTCAAGCCGACTACCTTCCAGGCCCTGATCGACAAGCTAGCTCAAATGGATCAGATGGGCCATAGACCGCCTCCTTCAAAGCCGGACTCTCGAAACGAGAAGGGGAAGGGAAAAGCGATCGTTGTCGCCAATGCTCAACAACAGCCGAGTAACTTGAAACCAGCTTTCCGTCAAAATAATATGCGTCCACGCGTACCCCTTGAGGAAAGGCTAGGACGTCCTTACTCGTTTCCTCGAGATAAAACAAGGAGACTGTTCGAGCTAGCATTGTGCAACCGACTCATAAATCTGCCGGATCCAACACGTCCGTCGCAGCCAAACGACGTCAATGATCCCAATTATTATCCCTATCATCGAGTACTGGGTCATCCGATCGAGGATTGCTATGTCTTCAAAAATTGGATTGAAGACCAGTACCAACAGGGCAAGTTCGTGTTGTCCGACAGATGGAAGGTGTATCCGCCGCAGCCTCACACCCCTAAAAGGGTGAATACGCCGGGGGCAACATGCTCCCTCGTTGAAGAAGCTCCATGGGAGGTTGTGCTATCAGCCAAAACAAAGAGGATGCTGAACAATCTTCAAACATGCCCAGCGATCAGGTGGAAAAACCCGTTGGAACCTCAGATCATTGAAGGGATGTTGAAGCCGCGCCCAACTCCAAAGATCGATGGTGGTGGCCCAAGCACTCACAACCAACCATCAAAATCTTCGAAGAAGAAGAAGAAGAAATCCAAGAAGCCCGTGAAGCCGGGCGACAAGCGCACGGACTTACAAAAACAAATTGACGCACTGGAGGAGTACAACCAGAAAACACGGACTCCCATCACACTCCAAGAGTTCCTCAACCACGTCTTTCAAGAGGAAGATGAGGGGGAGAGCTCGTCGGATGAATCCGAGGAATACGTAGCGGGCTGTCATATGATTTCCCATTCGTCTACAAACGATGAGGAAACTCCTTGCACTGAAAAGCTGGGGGCAGATCCTAAACCGGAAATTCTGGGGCCATCGGATGAAACAATTGACGCATTCCTCAACGAAGCTCTGTTGAAAAGTAAAGCTGATCGGGAACGCGAGGCGGTCATATTTGAAAAGGCCAAGCACCAGCGACTTGACGAAAGAGTTGAAACACTCCCGCTAGAGCAAAATACATCCACCGCAGATAAAAGCAAATTCAAGACGAGGAAAAGGTTTGCTAAAGTCATATCAATGGGTATGAAGCTGCCACCCTCTGAAAGAAACATTGCTGATGAAGCGGAAATGCACCCTTCCTACTGCTTGTATCATTGGAAGATTTCGCACCCCACCGAAGAGTGCAGAGCTTTCAATAAATGGTGGCAGGGGTATGTTGTTCACCAGCAACATTTTAAGCGGGAGAAACGCAAAACTCGTCAGGAGCGGAAAAGTACGACCGAAGAGCTTAACAGGACTACCGTCGATTGTCGCATGGTTAACGCCGGGGGATCGCAAGTTCTCGCGTTCGGGAGCGACTCTGACGAGGAAATGGCTCTTAGCCCTCTCTTTAAAGAGTCCACCTCGGGAAAAGAAGAAGAGCCGAAGGTCTGTGAAAATATCCGGCTGCGTAATCGGACGCTACCCGAAAAGAATCTCGGACCCTCAAATAAAAAAGATAAAGGGAAAGAAAAGGTCTCTGAGGATATTGCCCTAGATGACCAAGTCATGGAAGAGCTAACTGCCAAGGACCCACCGAGGAAAAATAAGGTGGATTACAACGTTCTAGCGCATCTGAGGAAGCTACCCTCGCAGCTCAGCATTCTTGATGCCCTTTTACTATCAAAAGAAGCAAGGGATTCATTAATCAAGGCACTACAGGACCCCGAACAATTCCAAGCTTTCCTTTCCGAAGAAAAGATGAAGGATGAGTTGGAAGAAGTGCACACGGCCGATATCACTTTTGACGATGAAGACCTTCTCCTTGGGACGTGCGAACACAACCGTCCCCTCTATGTCTCAGGATACTGCCATGATATAAAGATAGGCAAAATCCTGGTCGACAATGGATCCTCC
This sequence comes from Agapanthus africanus, assembly GCA_030015575.1. Taxonomy (NCBI): domain Eukaryota; kingdom Viridiplantae; phylum Streptophyta; class Magnoliopsida; order Asparagales; family Amaryllidaceae; genus Agapanthus; species Agapanthus africanus. The sequence continues at coordinate 425,265,409 of JASDDO010000019.1, read as the reverse complement.
GTTAATCCTCTCAATGTCCGGGTGTTAAAGGAAATCTACATGAGCGTCCAGCACCTCGCTCGGGATAAGATCACCATCTCCGGGTTCGACTCCCAATCATCGAGAACTCTTGGGTCTGTGATACTGACGCTACGCTTTGGACTGCTCATCACGGACATTAAATTCCACGTCATAGATGCCAAGACATGCTACAATGCTCTGCTCGGCCGACCATGGTTACACGAGTACAACATCATCCCTTCTACACAACATCAGTGTATGAAATATTTTAAGGATGGTCTTGAGTACACCGTGACGGGAGAACTGAACCTGTTCTCCGTGAACGAAGTCCGCAAATATGAAGATGCCAAATACTTCTTACCGGATTTCGAAGACACGGAAAGGTGTCACAAGCCGGAGAACAAAGCTAACTCCACCATCCCTGTCTTCGGGAGTGATACCGAGGAGGAGGAGGAGATAGTTTATTTGGGTCCGCCCCAATACAACAAGCCAGGACCATCCGCTCCTACGTTAATCTTTGGTAGTGACTCGGAAGATGAGGTCCATGCTATATTCTCTACTCGGCCTTCAATACAAACATCCGCTGACGAAGAGCAAAGTCTGCAAGTCGCCATGGTGCCGCTTAAACATCATAAAGAACTGGATGCACTCGATACCTACAGTGTAGAGGAGCTGCGGACGTTCTATATCCCTCCCAGGCGAGAAGGTGAAAAGGCAATTCTATTCTACCGCTCTGAAGAAACCAAAGTAAAGAAAGAAATCTGGCACGGTATGGATCCTACGCTTGACAGGCTTCAGCCCATCCGTCTACCCAGATATTATACAGAAGGCTTGAAAAGGCTGTTGAAACGCCAAGGGATATCCTTCAAACAGACCGCTCGAAAAGCCAAGTTCTATGACAGGGTCTGGAACGTCCCCGGAACTCAGCACAAGTTGCCTAGTGGGAGGATGGAAACAATCGGGCTCGGATACATTCGGTCCAAGAAACGAGAGCTACTCCGTGATTGCTACGTCGTACATGACTTCAATGAAGAAGCGGATGCTCAATGGGAGGACGTTAATCCTGAACCTGTAAAAGTTCCTGATGCAAAAGTGCCCAGCCCGTCGTTCGAAGAACAAATGGACAAGCTTATAAGGGAAGCTGGTCAAAAAGTCCGAGACGACCATAACCGCGAAATGGCCATCTACGAGAAAGCCAAAACGCAACGCCTCCTCCAACAGGCCGTGAAAGATGAAAATGCCACTCCCTGTCAACCTGTCATAAAAAAGGCTCGACGCAGAGGCAGAAACAAGTTGAAAAGCGAAAAAGGCGCTCGACAGCAACAAAGCGGGATTAATAAGCCACACAAGCGGGAATCGAGCGGTTCTGATCTATCCCTTGTGAAGAAAATGAGTCGAGCGTACTCTTTTCCTCGAGACAAGACAAAGAAGATACTTGACCGAGCTATAAAGTACCAGATGCTTACACTGCCGGAGTCCAAACACCCAGAGCAAGCAGGCAAAGTCTCACACCTAAACTATTGCTCTTATCACCGAGTAATAGGGCATCCTCTCGAAGACTGCTTCACCTTCAAGAACTGGGTTGAAGATCGGTATCAGCTAGGCAAGTTCGCTCTATCTGACAGTTGGAGGGTAACGCCGCCACAGAAGCACGAACCCAAAACCGCAAGAGCAGAACCAGCTCCACATTGGTCTTGGAAGCGAGCTCGTACTTGTCACATGATAACAATATCAAAAGAAGAACCCGAGAACATGGATGACCTTCCCTGGTGCTTCGAAAACAGCAACGATGAGGTGATCTCAGAATTTCCACCAACACCGAAAAAGCTGGAAGATGGAATACATACTACTGCAGATAACCTCAAGAAAATTGAGTTGGGGACGGCGAACGACCCGCGACCGACATTCGTTAGCGAGCTGCTATCTGAAGAAAGGGTGGAAGCGTTAAAAGACATTCTTATGCAGCATAGAGATTGCTTCGCATGGAACTATTCTGAAATGCCAGGACTAGATCCAGAAATTGCCGTGCATAAATTGGCGATATCCCCGGACGTCAAGCCAGTCAAAAAGACGCCGAGAAGAATGCGGCTCGAGCTCGAGATGAGTATCAACACCGAGGTCAAGAAGTTAATCGACTCTGGCTTCATCCAAGAAGTTCAATATCCCGACTGGATCGCCAACATCGTCCCGGTGATGAAGAAAAATGGGACAGTGCGCATATGCGTGGACTTCCGGGATCTCAATAAAGCATGCCCGAAGGATGATTTCCCAGTGCCAGTCATCGAACTGATGATAGACAATACGTCCACTCACGAGGTTTTCTCCTTCATGGACGGCTCATCAGTGTATAATCAGATAAAGATGTATCCCGAAGACCAGAAGCACACCACTTTCCGGACCCCTTTGGGTATATTCTGCTACAGGGTGATGCCCTTCGGTCTAAAGAACGCCGGTGCCACCTATCAGAGGCCCATGACGAAGATCTTCGATGACCTTATACATGAAATCGTCGAATGTTATATCGACGACCTCGTGGTTAAAAGGAAATCATACGAGGAACACCTCGAGCATCTGAAGACCGTATTTCAACGCCTTCGACAATACAACTTGAAGATGAACCCTCTCAAGTGTGCATTCGGAGTTTCCTCGGGCAAATTCCTGGGATTCATCGTCCGTCACCGAGGTATCGAAATAGATCCGTCAAAGATCAAGGCGATCATGGAAATGCCTCCGCCAAGAACTCTCAAACAGCTGCGATCTCTTCAAGGGAAGCTCGCGTATATCCGGCGATTTATAGCCAATCTTTCAGGCAAGTGTCGTCCTTACAGCCACCTGATGAAGAAGGAAACCCCGTTCGTCTGGGATCATAAATGCCAGAGCGCGCTGGACGAAATCAAGCAATATCTGCAGAACCCTCCAGTTTTGGCTGCTCCGGTTAAGGGAAAACCCCTCATTCTTTATACAACCACCCTCGAAGGTTCCTTAGGCGCATTATGGGCACAAGAGAATGACCAAGGGAAAGAAAGAGCACTCTACTATTTAAGTCGGGTTCTACTAGGGGCAGAAAGCAACTATTCCCCCATTGAAAAACACTGTATGGCGTTGATCTTCGCGATAACAAAGCCCAGGCACTATGCGTTGGCGCATGAAGTCCGTCTCATTTCGAAGGTGGACCCCCTTAAGTATTTGATGTCAAAGGCCATATTGACAGGGCGGCTCGCTAAATGGGCCCTACTCTTGATGGAGTTCTCGATAACCTATCAGCCTCTCAAGGCAGTGAAAGGCCAGGCCATTGCTGACTTCCTCGCTGCGCATCCGATACCTGCCGATTCTCCTATGAATTGCGATCTGCCAGACGAACATGCGTTTGACGCGATCGACGGTGGTGATACCCGGTGGGAACTCTATTTTGATGGAGTGTCTTCCATGAAGAAGCGCAAACAAAGTACGCCCATAATCAAGTCAAGGGTAGGCCTCATCTTTGTAACTCTACAAGGAAGGATAATACGCTTCGCTTTCTTTTTAATAGAGCCGAGGACGAATAATGAAGCCGAATATGAAGCTCTGATAGCAGGCTTTGAGATCGCCATTGACATGGGAATTGAAAGCCTCCTCATATACGGAGATTCTCAACTGGTCGTCAGTCAAGTAAACGGCGACTACCAAACGTGCAAACCAGAGTTAGTGAAGTACAGCGAAAAGGTGCAACAACTATTGACCCAAATCCCTTCCTACACTTTGGAAAACATACCGCGTGCGGAAAACAGCAAAGCGGACGCGTTAGCCAAACTCGCTAAAGAACTGGCTGACGAGAACCTCGATGACATCAGAATCATGGTACAAAGCCGTCGAGTACTTGCCCCAGCAGAAATATCTCCGGAATCATCAGAAGAAAAGGGAGCGACTGAGCAGACGTCCCTGCAAATAAAAGACCGGGAAAAGGTAGAGGATTGAAGAGAAGTCTTTATAGACTACTTCAAGTCCCGTCGAACGCCTGAAGATGCGTCCTCAAGACATCAGCTTATGAAACAAGCTCTATCTTTCGCCTTCGTCAATAATACTCTATATAAGAGGTCGTTTGATTCTCTGTGGTTGAAATGCCTGGGACCTGACGAAGCGAAAAGAGTCGTTCAGGAAGTTCATAACGGAATCTGTGGTTCTCACCAAGCAGGCCCAAAGATGAAATTAAAAATAAAACAGATGGGTTACTACTGGCCCACGATGATTCAGGACTACCTCGAATATGCGAAGCAATGCCACTCATGCCAAATCCATGGGGACTTTATCCATCAGAACCCAAACCCTCTACATCCAACAGTGGCTAGCTGGTCGTTCGAAATGTGGGGGACTGATGTAATCGGCCCCATCGAACCAGCATCATCCAGGGGACATCGATTCATTTTGGCGACGACTGACTACTTCTCCAAATGGGCAGAAGCAATACCGCTAAGGGAAGTGAAAACGGAGAATATCCTCCATTTCTTCAAGACGCGCGTCATTTATCGGTTTGGAACTCCGCGATAGATCATCTCCGATAACGGGCCAGCCTACAGAAGCCACAAGATCAGCCGCTTCGCGCAACAACATAACATAGACTGGAGATATTCCTCAGTTTATAATCCCCGAGCTAACGGTCTAGCTGAGGCTTTCAACAATACCTTGACGAAGATCGTGAAGAAGACGGTGTCCCAAAATAAGAAGGACTGGCATGAGAGACTGCAAGAGGCTCTTTGGGCGTATCGAACAACGTTCAAGACGGCCACGAACACAACGCCATACGCGTTGGTATTCGGTACAGAAGCCGTACTCCCCCTCGAGATAGAGTTACCCTCTCTACGAGTGGCAGTCCACTACGAGCTGACGGACAAAGAAAGCGCTCACCTTCGGCTTGAGGAGCTTGATGCCCTTGATGAGACCCGGCTCATAGCGCAATAAAATCTAGAAGCTTATAAAGCAAAGATGACGCGCTCATATGAGAGATTAACTAGGCCGAGGACATTCCGCCAAGGCGAACTCGTGCTAGTGGTCAAAAGGCCTATGATCCCCAATCGCGCCAAGCGGGGAAAATTCAAGCCGAACTATGAAGGCCTGTACATAATAGACAAGGTCTACCAGGGTAGAGCCTATCTACTCATGGATATGCACGGTGAAAGGCCTTTCAGGCCAATAAACGGCCGCTTCCTAAAGAAATACTGCGCTTAATGAGCCACAGCCTAGGTCAATGATAGATGACGACGACTATGTCCGCTCGCTATCTTCCTAAGCTTAAACTCTATAAGCAGTAGCCGGCCTTCTCCTGACCGGACCGAAACGTCCTTAAACTAACGACGGACCGAAACGTCCTTAAACTAATGACGGACCGAAACGTCCTTAAACTACTACCGCAGCATCCTTAAGCTGACGAGATGAATAAAAAAAAAGAAAAAGAAAAAAAATATAAATATAATAAAAAAATAAAAACGGTATGTCCATAAGCAAAAAGGGCACGGATGAAAACCCGAAAGGGCTCCGGGAGTAAAAACAGCAGGGCTACCGGCGAGTGTTCGTGAAAACCCGAAAGGGCGCGACCTCGTAAAAAAAATAAAAATAAAAAGAATAAAAAAAAAAGGTATGTCCATAAGCTAAAAGGGCACGGATGAAAACCCGAAAGGGCTTCGTGAGTAAAAACAGCAGGACTACCGGCAAGTGTTTGTGAAAACCCGAAAGGACGCAACCTCGTTAAAGGACACTTACAAGGTCCTCTCGACCTTGTAAGGAGAAACCACCCGCGTGAGATCCTTACGACTCACAAGGGAGCAACACACTTAGGGATCCTCACGATTCCTAAGGAGAAAATACACTTGCGAGATCCTCATGACTCGTAAGGAGAACTCTCTTATGGGACCCTCACGGCCCATAAGATTTGAAAGTCTTAAGTTACAGAGACCTAAACCTGTGCTCAAGCAACCCCCCACAACCTTCTATAGTGCCCTACAAGTGGCTCAATACTGACCCTTGTATACAATCCACGGGCGCGAATAAACATTTCCCTAACCAAGTCTCACCCGTGATTGGGATATGTCCATACGGTGAACAACCCTTGTAAGTCCTCTCGACTTATAAGGAGAAAACCCTGTTGTAAGATCCTTACGACTTACAGAGGAACATACACTTAGGAATCCTCACGATTCCTAAGGAGAAAATACACCTACAAGATCCTCACGACTTGTAGGGAGAAATACCTTTGTGGGACCCTTACAGCTCATGAAGTCAGAAGCCTTAGTCGACAGGACCTTAACCCTGTTCGCTAAGCCACCTTTGTTTGACATCGACAGAGGCAAATGATGATTCGCTCCTGGCAACGTCCCAGTTGTAGCGGTGCTGATGCCGAAATCGGTGTCTAATTCCAGGCTTACAGCGAAAAGTCAGTACGCCAGGCACATGCATACGAAATAGCCGAAATGATGGGGCAACTTGCAATAAAAAAGCAGCAAGTAAAAACGTATGCACACAAAATAGCCGAAATGATTGGGCAACTCGCAATAAAAAGCAGCGAGTGAAAATAAAATAAATAGCCGAAATGATTGGGCAATCGCGACCTTCGCGATATAAAGCTGAAATGATAGAGCATCGCAGAAAGAAATAAAATGAAAAATATATATAACGAAATTCATGCCCTACAGGTGAGATCACATTGATCCCTGTATACAATCCAAGGGCACAAACAAAGAGGGAACCATACCTTCCCAACAGGCTCCGCCAGAAAGTGAAGCCAAATCTCGACGGTTCACCAACAGCCTAGAGACAACCGTGACATTCGTCTCGATACAGCAGACGCGGTGCCAGCAAACAAAGCGAAGATCAAAATCCTAGCTTCACGTTTTTGACGGTAACTCATATAAAACATGAGAGACTACCAGAAATCATTTCAACTCCAGGGAAACCAGTGTCCTTGGCAAATACCTCAATTCAGGGAAACTAGCATCCTTGATGAGAGCTTCCTGATTCGCGTCGGCCCGCAGAGAAACCAGTGTCTCCGCAGGAATACTCCGATTCGTTTCAACTTCGAGGAAACTAGCGTCCTCGGCAAAATACCTCAATTGAGGGAAACTAGTGTCCTTGACGAGAACATCCTGATTCGTGTCGACCCGCAGAGAAACCAGCGTCTTTGCAGGAATACATCGATTCGTTTCAACCCCAGGGAAACCAGTGTCCTTGGCAAATACCTCAATTCAGGGAAACTAGCGTCCTTGATGAGAGCCTCCTGATTCACGTCGGCCCGCAGAGAAACCAGTGTCTCCGCAGGAATACTCCGATTCGTTTCAACTTCGAGGAAACCAGTGTCCTCGGCAAAATACTTCGACTCAGGGAAACCAGTGTCCTTGACGAGAACACCCTGATTCGCGTCGACCCGCAGATAAACTAGCGTCTTTGCAGGAACACCTCGACTCGTTTCAACCCCAGAGAAACCAGTGTCCTTGGCAAATACCTCAATTCAGGGAAACTAGCGTCCTTGATGAGAGCCTCCTGATTCGCGTCGGCCCGTAGAGAAACCAGTGTCTCCGCAGGAATACTCCGATTCGTTTCAACTTCGAGCAAACCAGCGTCCTCGACAAAATACTTCGACTCAGGGAAACCAGTGTCCTTGACGAGAACACCCTGATTCGCGTCGACCCGCAGAGAAACTAGTGTCTTTGCAGGAACACCTTGACTCATTTCAACCCCAGGGAAACCAGTGTCCTTGGCAAATACCTCAATTCAGGGAAACTAGCGTCCTTGATGAGAGCCTCCTGGTTCGTGTCGGCCCGCAGAGAAACCAGTTTCTCCGCAGGAATACTCTGATTCGTTTCAACCCCGAAGAAACCAGTGTCTTCGGCAAAATACTTCGACTCAGGGAAACCAGTGTCCTTGACGAGAACATCCTGATTCGCATCGACCCGTAGATAAACTAGCGTCTTTACAGGAATACATCGATTCGTTTCAACCCCAGGGAAATCAGTGTCCTTGCCAAATCCCTCAATTCAGGGAAACTAGCGTCCTTGATGAGAGCTTCCTGATTCGCGTCGGCCCGCAGAGAAACCAGTGTCTCCGCAGGAATACTCCGATTCATTTCAACTTCGAGGAAATCAGTGTCCTCAGCAAAATACTTCAACTCAGGGAAATTAGTGTCCTTAACGAGAGCTGCTCGATTCGTCTCGGCTCGTGAGGAAATTAGTGTCTTCGCGAGGACTTCCCGATTCGTCTCAACTTGAAAGAGAAAGCCTTAGGCAGCAGGGATTAAAAACTTGTTTCCTAAGCACTGGGACCCTGCAAGTCGGCCTAAAACGGTCTCTTGTATACTATTCACAGGTCTCACTCTCCAAAGTCGAATCTCGACAAGGAGGGAAACAACCTCTTACGAGTCTTCTCGACTCGTAAGAGGGAAAATTCTCTTATAAGATCCTTACGACTTATAAGAGAAAACGCACTTAGGAATCCTCATGATTCCTAAAGAGAAAATCCACCTACGAGATCCTCTCGATCCGTAGGGAGAAAAGTCTCTATGAGACCCTCACGGCTCATAGAGTTGAAAATTCTTAGGTAGCAGATCTAAACCTGCAGCCTAAGCCATCGCTACCTCTTGAAGAAACCAAGACAGAATACTCGCTCTATCATCTATCGACCATGTTTACTAAGACAACATGCTGATAATCAAAGAAAGAAGAAAGCGACAGAAAGAACATCCGATTTGTATTTGATCAAGCGTTCGAGACACCTCTATTCATGCATGTGCAAAAGACTCAGAACGAGAAATAAGACAAGCTGAAATGAGAAATTTTCCATTCATATTGCAAAAGGTTCTTACAATTATAAAGAAATCGACAAAGACATTATCGAGTTGGTTACAATGGCAAAACCTCAAATCCAGGACATGGATTGAGGAACTCATAAGTGACCTTGTCCAGAACTTTCCAAGCCTGGCGAACCATCCTAGTGTGCTTCTTTTCGCGAGCACGGGCGTCGGGATCCCCACTGATGTCCTCCACCCTCCGATAGGCAGCAAGAATGGCGGACTGTTGAAAAGCCTGGTGCAAGAGATCAACAAGATTGTCTCGCCGTCTCTTCGAGATTAGGTTCATCAGGTACACTGAGTGCACCTTATTCTCGGCGGCATCCAATGCCCCAAGTGGCACACCAGTACAGAATAGGGGAAGCGCTTTCCAGATGGCTCCCACGATAAGCTTCAGGAGAGAGGAACGTCGGGGAAGCAACTGACCGTTGTATGCGTCGAAGCGACTCATAATCTCGGCACACTCGGCATTAGTAAATTCTCGATTTTGGGAACGGCTGAGTTGGCGGATGTCCCCGTAGGAGATAATCTCATCGAGGTCGTACATGTGGGCGTCCATCACTCCTATAAAAGAAGATCGACAAAAATCAGCAACTCTTAAGAGTTCTGCTATATGATTTAAAAGGAGCAAAGCTCCATTAATAAATCAAGAAATTATAAATGAAATCTTTCAGAGAGCAGAACTCTATTGATGGAATCCTAACAGGGTTCTCTTTAGTTTTCTTTAGATCCTTTTAGAGCAAAGCTCTGCTAAGTGAAACCCTAAATGGGTTTTCTTTAGATCAAGGATCTATTGAGAGCAAGACTCTGTCAATGAAAATTAATTTAATTAAAAATTTTACCTAAAAAGTGTTTTCTAAAGAAACTCTAATTCTTGGAGTTCTTGAAGGCAAGAGCAAGGCTCTGAAGTTTTGAAAGTAAAAATCTTAAAAGATGATGATCATCTATGGAGGACCAAAGGTCCTATTTATAGGCATCAAATGCCCTTTCAACTTCCAAGAGTTGCCGCAGCGGTTGGAATTCTGCCACCGCTGCGCTCACGTTTGGAAAGCCACGTAAGTGTAACGGTGGGGGGGCATTTGTTTACCCCAATCAGAGCAAAGCTCTGTTCAAATTCCAAGGCGGGAAACGAAGCAACGCTTCTGTTTCCCCCAATCAGAGCAAAGCTCTGTTTTGGAAATTGAAATGAAAATTAAAATTAAAATAAATGAAGCAACGCTTCAGCTGATTTGCGCTATGCGCTGCGCGACACGTGGCAGCGCAGTTGTGCTGCGCTCTGCGCTGCGCGACACGTGGCAGCGCAGTTGCGCTGCGCTGTGCGCTGTGCGACACGTGTCAAGCGCCAGTGCGTTTGCGCCAAACAGAATTAAAATTCCAGTAAGATCTTTCTGTTCTTGTTAAAACAAGAAGATTGTCTTCTGTAAAACAGAAGCCCTTGGATCAAAGATCCAACGGTGGGGAAAATACCCCAAATCACTCAGAGAATGATCTCTTTAACAAATTTAACCAATTAATGGACACTATATAAAGGCCCCTAGACCCCAACTCAAAAACACATGAATATCAACAACAAGAACACAGAGAATAGAAAAACTCTAGAAACAGAGAGAGAACTCTAAAGAACTCTGAGAAGAAATTCAGAAGGAAAAAGAAGGTAAAACCCTTTAAAAAAGAAGAATTTCTTCTGAATAGATCATTAATCTAAGAACAAGATCAATGATCTTCAATAAAAAATAAATAATGACAAAAGCATTGCTTTTTCATGAACCATTGGTTCTGGAATCTTAAACATTCTTTTCTTGAATCCAAAATTGGATCAAGAAATTAAAACTGTGCCTAGCACTTGCAGATCTACACTGTTGCGCTCCTGGGTTGGCGCAAGCCACCAGATAGCGCCACGTGTCAGCACCATAACCACTTGCGCTATGCGCTTTTAAGATAGAGCATTGCTCTCTGAATTTGGCGCAACTCACCAGAGCGCGCTACGTGTCAGCGGCGCAACAGCGCAGCGCACTGAGACAGCGCACTGCGCCAACTGCGCTTGCGCTCACCAGAGCGTGACACGTGTCACCTCCACATGCGCTTGCGCTCAATAATTGGCGCAAAGCGCCTAACAAGCCACTGTCAGATAATTAATGCACTACAGAAGGGCCAAGCCCAATTAAAAAAGGCCTAACAGGCCAAATTAAATGCAATGCATTATTTTAAAGAAGGGCAGAGCCCAAATAAAAACAGATGTTGTGCATCATTTATAAAGGGACAGAGCCCAAATCAAAAAGGCCTAGCAGGCCAAAATAAAATGCAGTGCATTATTAAACAGGGGCAAAGCCCTAGCACAAGCCTAATAGGTCAAAAATAAAAAAAAACGTTGAATATTCTCAACTGTACTTAGCCCAATCATGGCCGTAAGTCCTCAAATTAAATTGACTGAGCAAGACTGCTCTCTTAAATCAATTTACATCCGGTTCAAGGATACATCTCCGAACTTCTCTGACACCTATCGTTGTAATCCTTCAACGTCATCAGAGAGGTGACGAGTCCCGACAACCACACATCGATACGGACTGTGGGGTCCTTAAACTCATGGACTAATGTATCCTTAAACACATCCATACGGACTGTGGGGTCCTTAAACCCATGGACTTATGCGTCCTTAAACTAATTGACTAATGCGTCCTTAAACACACCCATACGGACTGTGGGATCTTTAAACCCATGGACTTATGCGTCCTTAAACTAATATCCGTCCATAAAACTGGAGCTGGACCACCATGTCCCTAAACTGGTAATGGACCGCAATGTTCTTAAACTACCAATGGACTACTACGTCCCTAAACTGGAACAATAGAGCCTCCAAACGCACTTTTGTCGGATCTAAACGATCCCGTTTAAGTTAATCTTAGCCTCAAATCTGGCTAACGTATCCTTAAACATTCAATCGGACTACATATTCCCTATTCAATTTTGGTTCAAAGGTACATCTCCGAACTCCTCTGACACCTGTCGTTGTAATCCTTCAACGTCGTCAGAGAGGTGACGGGTCCCGACGGCCATATATTAAATGAAACACTACGTCCCTAAACTGGAACATTAGAGCCCCTAAATGCTCTTCCATTAAGTTGATCTTAGTCTCAAATAGGACTAACGTATCCTTAACGAACGATTAAGTTGATCTTAGCCTCAATATGGCTAACGTATCCTTAAACTAAAACACCAAACCCAAATCTAAGTAAATACGGATTTGGACTAATCCACGTCCTACGGGCGACGGCATAACTTAGTCTCCGTATACAATCCACGGGAATCCATAAACAAACAAACACACACGACACGAAGTGAAATTTCTAGAGAAGGAGAAAGTTGTTACCGCGATGCGGTAGCGTAATTAACTGCAGGGGCTTGCGCCTGCAGGGAAGAGCGTCCCCACAATCAAAAACCCCTCAAGCGAGGGGGAATCTGACGAAGTCTGCTACATCGGCTGCATCCGTCTAAACCCCCGATACACGGTGCCATAAATCAACTTGGCATCTTCAGAGAGGTAGACGGATAAAACCAATTAGCATCTGCCCCGAATTTCAGGCAAGACATCCAGTCTTGCGCCGTCTTTCGGTGGGGAATAACGGGGTCATTTCCGTGCTCTGCGAGGACCAGGATCCGCTCTGGACGTTTCCCACAGGGTCAGGATTGACATAAGCCGCGTTCCACGTAGCCAGAAATTTTTCTCTGGATGCTTCTCACGGGTTCACTGCCGTGTTCGGCGAGGACCAGGCTCTGCTCTGGATGCTTCACACGGGGTCATTGCCGTGCTCTGCGAAGACCAGGATCTGCTCTAGACGTTTCCCACGGGGTCAGGATTGACATAATTGCCGTGCTTTGCGAGGACCAGGATCCGCTCTGGACATTTTCCCACGGGGTCAGGATTGACATAAGCCGCATTCTACATAGACAGGAATTTTGCTCTGGATGCTTCCCACGGGTTCATTACCATGTTCGGGGAGGACCAGGCTCTGCTCTGGATGCTTCACACGGGGTCATTGCCGTGCTCTGCGAGGACCAGGATCTGCTCTGGACGTTTCCCACGAGATCAGGATTGACATAAGCCGCGTTCCACGTAGCCAGGAATTTTGCTCTGGATGCTTCCCATGGGTTCACTGTCGTGTTCGGCGAGGACAAGGCTCCATTCTAGATGCTTCACACGGGGTCATTGCCGTGCTCTGCGAGGACCAGGATCCGCTCTGGACATTTCCCACGGGGTCAGGATTGACATAAGCCGCGTTCCACGTAGCCAGGAATTTTGCTCTGGATGGTTCCCACGGGTTCACTGCCGTATTCACCGAGGATCAGGTTCCGCTCTGGATGCTTCACACGGGGTCATTGTCGTGCTCTGCGAGGACCAGGATCCGCTCTGGACGTTTCCCATGGGGTCAGGATTGACATAAGCCACGTTCCACGTAGCCAGGAATCTTGCACTGGATGCTACCCACGAGTTCACTGTCGTGTTCGGCGAGGACCAGGCTCCGCTCTGGATGCTTCACATGGGGTCATTGCCGTGCTCTGCGAGGACCAGGATCCACCCTGGACGTTTCCACGGGGTCAGGATTGACATAAGCCGCGTTCCACGTAGCCAGGAATTTTGCTCTGGATGCTTCCCACGAGTTCACTACCGTGTTCGGCGAGGACCAGGCTCCACTCTGGATGCTTCGCACGGGGTCATTGTCGTGCTCTGTGAGGACCAGGATCCGCTCTGGACATTTCCCACGGGGTCGGGATTGACATAAGCCGCGTTCCATGTAGCCAGGAATTTTGCTCTGGATGCTTCCCACGGGTTCACTGCCGTGTTCGGCGAGGACCAGGCTCCGCTCTTGATGCTTCGCACGTGGTCATTGCCGTGCTCTGCGAGGACCAGGATGTTGGATATAGTGCCCTCAGAGTCAATTATTGGATCGCAGGCGCGTGATTGCAATGATTGAGGGAGGACCTATACCGGTAGGACAGTCTTACTCAAGATGATAGTATGCTATCTGGTTTATCTTTATCATCGTGTATTGCTTTAGGTGACCTTACAGGTCACTATTACACATTGATAGAGCCCTTAGGATTCTTGCTTGACGGCCAGCAGTATGATGGCGATCATATATGTGGGAGCTGGGGTCTATAACCACATCCTTAAAAGGTCCCTAGTCGTGGGAGTTTTCGAGACAGGGTATCGATACTCCAGAGTAGACTAGTGTATACAGTCGAGACCCCGATGAGGGGCGGTGGCCGGTCTCACAAGCCACTGGTGTCAGTTGGTTCACCTAAGATGTATACAGGTGCTCATTGGGTTATGAGTACACCGGACAGGACTCGCCGGGAACATGCTAGTTGGTTTTATACCTGATGTCAGATAGCAGTTCCCTGGTGACATGTGTACAGGTTAGTTCATCAACCTGAGATCGTCATTTGTCTCGTGTGAGTTCCCACTGTACTTTGATTACTACCCTACTACAGCTCAAAGGAGTCATGCAAACAGGTTTTAGTTGGGTACAGTCCCGAGCCACATGGAGGCAGTGAGCGGATCTACAGGGGTTCGTCTCTCCCGGTATTGGTGGTGAGGTCACGTTGTGTCTAGGAGAGCCATTACACAAAGTCCTTGGCCAAGGCAGGAGATTTACTGGTAGGTATTCCAGTAATATCTCAGGGTGTTCTGGGCTACGCTCCGACACGACTTGTACCGCTTTCGGGGGTCTGACTTTTACCAACCCCCTATGCCCGCCATGCGATGCTCATAGACGAACGGACCGGACTGTATGGATATTGTCACTGACAGGCTCGTACGGTGTCAGGATGAGTTCGCTCATCGACTTCCCTTTTGGTCAATACCCGGTAGCCCATTACGTACGGCTAATACCTCTGACGTTCTAGTGGTTAAATCCACAGCCAAAGTATTGACGAATCTTTAGAGTCCCCCACAGACAGTTTCTCAAGTTTCGGGCGAAACGCTGTAGAGGCCGTATGGATATATGGCAGGGTTCGATCATATACGTGCGGTATTGCACGGATCATGATCGAACGGATAATACTAGAGGGCTTTGGTTTAAGCCGGATCCTAGTATTGTACGGTGTAGATTTTGTCTCATTGCATTTGTATTCGGTCGCAATACAAATGCGGGTATGTATATACAGTCGCGGGGTTTTCCTGTAATTTATTACCGGATCACTTTTTGAAGTTGCCAGTTTGTATTTCGTTTCGGCCATTTTCCTTTGTTCCTTCTTGGCTGAAATTCCTTTGATGGGAGGGGCTTATTTGCAAATGTGCAAATTAGCAAAGTGGTGGGTGTTTTTTGTTAGTGGTTGCTTCATGATGGTTCTAGATTGACTTTGACTTCCTTTGTTCATCATAACTTGCTTTTTGTGATGGGATTAAGATGAGACTTTGTGGTGATCATGATTGCTCATCATCACCCACTCTTTTCTCTTATGCTTACCCACCTTGTTTGTGCTCACCTCCCGCCTCTTCCTTTTATGATGGCTGACCACATTTTTGGTGAGAGAGGGATTCATTTTATGTTGGGGAAATTGATCTCAATTCATACACACAAAATTTCTTAGCCCTATTTAAAAGTTCATTCCTCCACCTTCACAAAAAATGGCAACTTCTAATAACCTCATGAGACATAGCGATCTACATATATTCTACAGCAATTTTGGACACGTCGGCTTGCCAACTTCGTGTCCGAGTTGCCTCGGTCCAGAGGTGGGAGCCCGTAAAAAGACTTCTCGATGTGGTGCTTTTCCGACGAGGAGACCGGAGATCAGTGATGCCGCGAGGAGATCGGGATGGTGGCCGAAGACCGAAGGACACGGATCGCTCGATATAGCTCTCTACCCTTTCTCTAGTTAGCTAGTAATAGGTTAATGGTCCGATCCGGGTTTATAGTCCGCGGTAGCGCCGGTTTCTGTTTAAAGAAAATTTGTTTGTTTCCGCATTTTGGCCTTGTTCAGACGGCCGAGGCGCCACCGTGCACTTACATGGTATCAGAGCCACGCCATTAACCTTTTCTAGCTTGCTCTAACGTGTTTAGAACTTCGATCGAACAAAAATTCCGAAACCACATTTTCAAAAGTAACAGTTTCTGTCGAATTTTATTTGTTGTCAAAAAATTATTTGGTGCATTGCATAAATTCAGGCAGGGTTTTCTATGAAATCTGTGAAAATTTGGTATTCTGTTGTTACTGTAGCACGGCGGAACCGCGACCATACCCCTTTTTGGCCGCGGTTCCGTGGCCTAACTGTAGCAACAGTTCGCCATTTTTTCTACAGGGGTTCATGACTTGAAAAAGGGGTTTCTGGAATATTTTGTTTGGGCCCAGATTATTTTTGAGTGCTACAGTTGTGCTTGGGGCCCACTTCGGGAAATTTAGTCGATCGAAAATTTTAAATATGTTAGTTCACGGTATTTACATTATATCTGCGACCATGAATGTCATTTGATCGGTAAATCCTCTCTAATTGCTATAGTTCTTTTAGACGGATTTGCGAACGTGACATTCACGTTGATGTTCTGTGTTGTGCTGTGATGTTGCGGATTTGTCGTGGTGGATAGCCTGGATGCAATGGTAATACAGTTTGGTTCTATATGTACATTTGATATTGCGGGACGACCGTCCAACATGTGGACTGTCGTCACTGCTTGTTTGTATATTATTCTTTTGGGGCACGACCGGGCTGAGGTCGATGTACCCGTTGTATGTATATTTTACTTTCTGTACTAGGATTACCCAGCGGTGGGGTGCACGGATAGCCGGGTTCTAGAGGGCAACGAGCCCGCATCTCATGGCTTTGAGACGGAGGGGGCTTCACTCTAGAATTGGTGGGCTATTCGCCGCACTCGTAGGGGGTACAGGTTGACCCAAGGAGGGGTGCCCAAGTTACCGGATTCCGTGAAGTGCTGGGTGGTCCATTCACGTTGCTGAAGGGGGCTGCCTCGTTTCAGGTTTTGGCGGGTAACTTGCCGCGCCCGTAGGGGTCTAGGATTTCATTGCACAGGCTATCCACACGACCAAGGGGAACGTCGGGTTTCAGTAGCGGCTCTATGTGTTAGTTATATGTATGCCCTAGAGGCCATTACTGTACATAGGATGTATATTGTAGTGGATGCTGGGACATATATAGGGAGGACTTTCTTGCTCGACATGATAGTATGCTATCTGGTTGAACTTTACCTTAACGTGTATACTGGGTGTCTCTCTGTTACATGTTGGTAAAGCCCTTAGGATGTGTACTTGACTACCTGGACTGTGATGCGGATCATACTAGTGGGGACATGGTAATCCATAAGTACATCCTTCAAAGTCCCTAGTCGTGGGTGTATCGAGACGGGGCATCGATATACCAGAGTAGACTAGCGTACACCTTCTCGACCCATACAGATGGGCGATGGATGATCCCATATCCATTGGTGTTTGACATCAGAGATGATATACGGGTGCTCAGTAGAGACTGGGTACACTGGACGGACTCGCCGAGAACTCCCAGATGGTATTATACCTCACGTCAGATGGCAGTTCTCTGGTGACACTGGTACAGAGTAGTCTGTTGACCCGAGATCGTCATAGAGTCTTGTGTGGTTCCCACTGTGCTTTGATTTCCATCTTACCACGTCCAAGAGGGCGTGCAAAACGGTGGTTTTTGGGTACAGTCCCGAGTCACATGGAGGCAATGAGCGATAGGAGGGGATTCGTCTCTCCCGGTATAGGGGGTTGATGTTGCGCTGTGTTCGATTGGCTATAACAGGAAATCCCTGGCCAGGGTTGCTGAGATTTACTGGTAAGTGTTACCAGTAGTTTCTCGAATTGTTATAGACCTCATATCGACACGACTTATCGAGCTATTGGGGTCTGACGTTTACCACCCGTAGGCGAGATATGCGACATATCAGACGATCAGACCGGACTGTACGGTAGTGTTACTGGTTGGATTCACTGGAGTGTGAGCGGGCTTGCTCGTCGATCTTCAGATCGCTCAATACCCGGGTGGCCGTTACGTTTAGCAGACCGCTTGCGGCTTGTGGGTGTTTGATATGATCATCACCTGCTGCCGGCGTATTGACGAGTCTTTAGAGTCCTACACAGAGGTTTCCTGGCTCAAGCGAAACGAAATAGGAGCGCATATGAGATATGTGCGGGACCGAGAATAATGCATGTATGTGATACCGTATTCTATTCTCGCGATGAATGTGTCGAATGGTTATATGCGATATAACCTAGTTATCGAATCGAGGGTTGATTCGATAAGCCGATACATTGGATACTAGTCGGTTATATGCGATATGACCGGATCGTTAAATCAAGTGTTGATTTAATGATTTAATGCATAATTATATATTTGATATATTACTTTGCGTTAACTAGTATTGGTTCACTTTAAATGGATTTTCTCACTCGGATGTGCACATTGTATATGTGATATACTTTTTGTGCACTTGATTGTATCATGTTTGATGATACATGTTTGCTAGGGTTTTTGTGTAAAGATCAAACTATGGTTACATGTTAATGGTTAGGGTTATGGTTTATTCACTTATTTATTTATTTATTGATTTTTGGAAAAATGATAAGCATAAAGGAAAATGGTGGCTTTGTTTGTTTTCTAGTTGAAGCTTCATGAAGCTTTGACCAAAGTGACCATTTTGTCTCATGCTTAACCCTAACCACTCCATTAACCCTAGTTTAATCTCTACACTTGACCATGGTTCATGATATGATAAGTATTGATTTTCTTTTCATTTTATTATTCTTATCATAACATTATTCTTCTTCTTCTTCATTTCTTCAAGTGAAGAAAGCTTGCCTCCATCAATGGCAAGTGATGAAAAAGAGTGAGAAATCCAAATCTAAAGTGAACCCACCTCCTATTTCTTCATCCTCTACCTCCTGCAAAGTAGTAGAGTGTGTTTCCTTCACAAGTTTTCATGGCTTGGTGAAGGTGGAGCTTGATCTAGCGATGCCTCGACGTAGATCATCTTCGGCATGGACATCGACGACCTAGCCCGCCTATTCTCCGATGAAGCCGACGCTAGAGCCCGGAATTTGTTTTGGACAGCGAGAGGACTTCATTGCGGAGCTATGGAGGTGGAGCACCGGATCTACAAAGGTTGTATTTCCGTATTCTCTTAGTTAAGTGTTAACTAGTTTGCCTTTTCGCCTAGTTTTCTAGCCAACGATCCGTAGTCGGGTTTCTCGGCACCGTTAAAATTTGAAATTGGCATGGTTGATGCCTTGTGAGACCTCTTGAGAGTTCCTAGGAACCCTACAGTGGTATCAGAGCCTAGCTAGAGCCTTAGGCGATGCGTAGACGGAGTTTGAAGTCCGATCGAACCGAAATCCCATTGCAAAATCGCTCTCTGTACATTTTTTAAAACTGTTGAATTTTGTGAATTAAAAATATGCAGAAAAATAAGCAGGAAAAACTAAGAATTACTGTGAAGTTTGGGCTCCTAATTCCATAATTCGACCGCGGAACCGCGGCCAAGCGGCGCTTCCGCGGCCCAAATTTGGACTTAGTCCCTCAAATTTCATATATTTATTCTTAGGTCCTTTCTTGGCAATTTTTTATGTGAATTTTTTAATTCCACTCAAGTGTTGAGTTTTCTAGGGTTTTATTGGGGATTCGTTAATTTGATCGGATAATTTAACTTCGTTTATGTTTTTCCGGATATTTTAGAAACTGTTAAAAAGTTCGACTGGATATAAATACCCACTTTTTCTCCTGCCGGGAAATTTCCAAGTGTTGGATTTTTCCGTAGTTTAATAACGTTCTAAGTAGTGCAAGTAAAGCGATGGTCCTTCTAGAAGACAACAAACCTTAACTCGATTATGTGACCGTCTTTAACTGCCCTTTGAACCTTAGGGTTTGGGGCAGTACGGCGTGCCACATGTGAGGCATTGGCTTGACCCTTCTACGGCTGGACCGTTGGTACTGAGGCACGAAGTGAATGTCTTTGAACTTACTTCATGAGTTGAGCTGTTTCGGGAAAACTTGGGTGTTCGATTGTTCGATCGGAAAGTTTAACATTTTCTATCTTATTCGGAATGTGATACAATAATTGGAATTCACAAGAAGTTATGAGATAACTGAATGAATGTTATAAACATAGCAGTTTAGTCTCACTTGATCGGTTGCCACGGAATTTTGATGTGATCAAAAGTCCGTCGCAATCACGTAGGGTACGCGGATACTCGCCGGGTAAACTTAATAGACAGCCTCACCCCATAGCCCCGACCAAGTGACTGTAGGAGAACCCCGTCGCCGAAAGCATCCGTCCGGGTGCTCGCGGCAGCGGTGTTCCGCCTTGGTGCACTTCGTCGACGGTATCGGGGGTGCGGCCGCCTACTAAAGTTTGCGACGAGCATTCGATCAGGATGTCGGGAATCTTGTTGAATTGCCCGACTTGACATTGAAAAGAGTTTTCGATAATGAGACTAAAATGCGGGGTTTATAATTGTTAGGCATGTGATGTCTAAGGTATTCATTTGATTAGGCATGCGATGTCTAAAGAGGTTGCGGATTCCAACTGTTGTAGTTTTACACTTTCTTTTCTGTGACCGTAAGTGTAATATGTGATGTCGCCGTTGGGATACGCATATTTACTTACGTTGATGACATGTGTTGTTATGTGTTGCTGGATATGTTATATTGGATCGTCGTGTTTGAATAGCCGGGGGTTTTTCTGTGAGATGAGTGTTTTTCATTTTCATTCATGTAAAAACTTGTATGTAATATTCTTTTATTGGGGCACTTCCAGGTTGCGGAAGATGTCACCGTTTGTATATTATTTTCTTTTCCGCACTAGGATAGACCCAAAGAGGGGAGCACAAGTAACCGGGTTCTGGAGTCCAGTGAGAGACCAACTCGAGGAGTCGAGTCCGGGTCTCCTAACTCCAGAATTGGTAGGGTTGCTTGCCGCTCTCGTAGGGATCTAGGGGTGTGGGTTTGGCTGTTCATCACGACCGTGGAATCCGTGTTTTATACTGGCTCGTATTGAAAACACGGACATCCTAATATATCCAATATTTCATATGATTCTTCTGATGCGATATCTGTGATGTGATCATGTGATGTTCTTTGATGGATACTTTATATAGTATATATGATATATTATATAGACGTTACTTATGTTTTACACCCGCGCTAGCCCTGCCCCGCTCTGCCATTAGTTACCTAACCTAACGATGCACGAGGGGACATCGAGGCGAATGCGGATGGCATAAGTGTACGTCGTATTTATCTGTGATGTTTAGGTAACTTAAATGATGGGATTTCATTAATGTGATTAATGAAATAAAAGAAACCTAAAGATGTTGTAGAATCGAATTTTAAAAATAAAACAGGTAGCTACAGTTCTTGCTTTGCACAGCGGTATATATGATATATCCTGCACCTTATTCGATGAGGAAAGGACCGAGATCCCTTCACCGGGAGTGACTCCTTTAGAAATAACTGGCAGATGCTACACACTCGGTTTGTCTTTTGATTGCTTTTAAGAGTTTTTGCTTTGCACAGTGATATATATGATATATCCCGCACCTCATTCGACGAGGAAAGGACCGACGATCCCTTCACCGGGAGTGACTCCTTTAGCAAAACTAGAAAAGCCTCAAAGACACTCCATTTCAAAATTCATTCGATCCTACAACGATATCAAGTTCATTACGCAATAGGTTTTCAGAAAAACCTGTCGTAGCCCTCCGTCATTTCAGATAAGTCCTTTTTAGTATTCGTGCTGCGTTTGTTGACCTTGTCAAGGCGCAGTGTGCGGTAGCTAACCAGTATTTATCTGCTTATGCATATGAAGCAGATTGGGTTAGGATAGTCGTGCGGCCTTGTTGACCTTGTCAAGGGTCGTGCGGGTGGGTTTGATTCAATCAAGAAATGACGGGTTGAACTTGACTTGCGGTCTATGGTTTGTTGACCTTGTCAAGGTCATAGATCGTTCGGGGCAAAATATTATCGGGAATTTCAAGTGTTAAAATTTGCAATGAGATTGCATACCTTCTATGAGATAGTTGGATCCCGATACCCGCTGCGAGTAAGAGTTACTCCTGAGAGAGTTTTACACATTACAATTAGCCGATCAAGTAGGTGTCTAGAAAGGTGTTAACGAGGTTACGCCTCTGGGAAAATGAGGTTTACATTAATTAGGTTCGTGCGAAAGCACGGGGGACCTCCCTCAAAGTACCGACACTGGCCTGGCTGAAAGATTGGCGAACTTGTAGCATGTAATTAATCCCGGCTAGTCTTTCCTTTTAGGGTTTGAAGGAAGATTTGATAAAAAGCAGTGGGAGCCATCCTGATTAGATAAAACATAACCAATCTATTCTTGCAAGAGCGCACGCTGAGTGTTTTTCTTCTCTCTCTCTCCAGGTAGCGACCATATCACGCCTTAATCAAGATAATAATACGGAATATTGACCGAACCCGCTTGTTATACTGAGCTGGGGAACGTTGGTCCCGCTCCAACTTATAATTGTTATAAGACAGAGCAGGAAATTGGGGATTACCAGAATTCCCGTGCCGCCCAAACGAAGAAAGTGCATACTGATGCATCATCTTCGGGTGTGTTCATTATACAGAACTGTTTCTCAGTACTCTTTACGTCCTGGATATAAGATACCGGATCAGGATCCCGCATATGTAATATGTTACATAGGGCTACAGAAAGGTAGAGAACTGAGAACGGATGATAAGTTTCATGAGGCAGAAAACGGGACAAGTGTTGCAGCCAAGTCTGTTGGTCACTGTCACCCTGTATTACCAATACATTGATTCTGAACGAATGTTATTAGATACCGAACCTCAAATACAAAATCATATCTGTTTCTTTATTAGTAAAGAAACGATATAATTTTGTATTGTCGGATAATGTTTTGAACATTTCCTATATCAAAAGTTGATCGGTTCAGGCACGTTATCTAAAAGCATTGATGTTCTAAATCAAACTACAGTTCTTGGTATACAGAACACACACAAGAGGAAGAGTCCAGAAATGAACGAATCCTTCTTGAGGCATTGTAGACTGGGTCATATCAATGTGACCCGACTAGCTGAAGTTACATAAAGATGCATATTTAAATCAGTTTGAATTTACATCTTGTGAAACTTGCCAGTCATGTCACAAAGATACGATGACCACAGCTCTGTTTATTGGAAACAGAGAAAGAGTTAGTAAACTCTTGGGATTAATACATGTTGATGTATGAAAGGTCCCCTGTCTACATATGCCAGGACTGGTTCTTAGTACTTCATTACATTCTCTGATGATCTTTCGAGATTCAGACCTATGTTCCTGTTGAAACACAAGTCCGAACCTTTTGAGATATTCACAGAATATAAGTTAGAAGTAGAGAACCAAAATAAGGGTATAAGTATTATGTCCTATGATGAGATCAGGGAGGAGAATACTTGTGCATGGGATTCCTGGACTTTTCTAAAAGAGAATGAGATTCTCTCTCAGCATTACTCCTCCGCATACACCATAGCACGATGGTATATCGGGGCGGAGCAATCTCACCCTATATGATAAGGTGTGCTCTATGATGAGTACCACTGAGTTACCTGTTTCCTTTTTGGGAGTTATGCGCTTGAGAAGCAGCATACCTATTGAATAGGGTTCAAATCAAATCAGTTGCTTACCACTTCATATGTGATATGGAATGGGAAGAGCCCATGTCTTAAGCTAGTTAAGATTTGGGGTTTTCCGGCCTATGTCTAAAAGCAAAATCCGAACAAGCTCGAGGCAAGGTCTGTGATGTAGAACTGGAAATGTTCCAGCTATACAAACTACAGCAGATGATTTAATAAAGCCAAAGGATTCAATAGTTACCAACAAACCTCAGCCTCTCCGCCAATCTAGTAGGGTTTCTCACCCGCCTGAGAGATACTTCGGTTACTCTATGACAGTGGGAGTGAGGATTGCATCATGAGATGATGACCCAACTAGTTTCGAGCAGGCCATCAGGAGTGGGACTCTGTAAGAATAGCTGGATGCTTAGCAAACTGAGATGGAATCCATGTACACCAACAAAGTATGGACTTTGGTTGCTATATCTGAAGGGTTAAATCACCATCAGGAGCAAGTATATCTTGAGAAGATTACTTGGTGCAGATGGAAAAGTTGAGACTTTCAAAGCTAGACTTGTTAAAGCTTTTCGTCATCGACCAGGCGTGGATAATGATGAAACCTTTTCAAGTGG
Source organism: Agapanthus africanus (assembly GCA_030015575.1). Classification (NCBI taxonomy): domain Eukaryota; kingdom Viridiplantae; phylum Streptophyta; class Magnoliopsida; order Asparagales; family Amaryllidaceae; genus Agapanthus; species Agapanthus africanus. The sequence goes on along the minus strand of JASDDO010000019.1, from coordinate 425,241,366 downwards.
CTATGCTTAAGTCCATCCAGATCCTACTTGCCACGGCTACATACCATGACTACGATATCTGGCGGTTGGGTGCCATGACTGCTTTTCTAAATGATGTTTTAGAAGAGAACGTCTATAAGTACACAGCCAGAGGGCTTCGTAGACAGTGAGAGCAGCGGAAACGTGTACAAGATGCTTTATAGGATAAAGCAGGTATCGCGGAGTTGGAACATCTGTTTTGATGTGTTAGTCAAAGAGTTTGACATCATCAAAATGGTAGATGAACCTTGTATAAACAAAAAGGTAGTAGGGAGTATGGTGGTGATCCTCGTAGAGTACGTGGATGACATACTCTTGATAGGGAAGGAGTTTCCTATGCTACGCTCGGTCAATCTCCGCTTATCACAAGGATTCTCCATATAGGATCAAAGTGATACCTCCTAAATTCTGTGTTTTCATCTATGAGATAGATATAATTGGATATTAGGATACTCACTAGATGTAGTGAGATGGTATGAAACGATCCTGACGAGAATCACTGGAAGTGTTCCAGGGTGATAAAGACGACTAAATGTCAATCACAGGCATTGTCTTTACCCTCAGTGGAGGGACGGTATGTTGGAAGAGTTCCAAGCTAGATACCGTGACATACTAGACGATAAAGGCAGCATACATCGCTACTTAAGATGCTACCAAAGAGGCTGTTTGGGTGTATATTGGTTCATGAGATGAACTATGTTCCTCCCATTGTGTGACAATGGAGTTGTGGCTTATGCCAAGGAACGCATGTCCCATCAGTGATCCAGACATATTCTAAGGCAGTATCACCTGATCATGGAGATGGTTGATCTCCAGGGTGATCGAGGTTAGGAAAGTAGACTCAGAGGACAACACGGCGGATCCACTCACGAAGGCCTATTCCCAGAGAGAGACTTTTATGGGATGGTTGAGTATGAGATACTACAACCACTGCTACAGACGGCCCTAGTGCAAGTGGGAGATTGTTAGTTATATGTATGCCCTAGAGGCCATTACTGTACATAGGATGTATATTGTAGTGGATGCTGGGACATATATAAGGAGGACTTTCTTGCTCGACATGATAGTATGCTATCTGGTTGAACTTTACCTTAACGTGTATACTGGGTGTCTCTCTGTTACATGTTGGTAAAGCCCTTAGGATGTGTACTTGACTACCTGGACTGTGATGCGGATCATACTAGTGGGGATATGGTAATCCATAAGTACATCCTTCAAAGTCCCTAGTCGTGGGTGTATCGAGACGGGGCATCGATATACCAGAGTAGACTAGCGTACACCTTCTCGACCCATACAGATGGGCGATGGATGATCCCATATCCATTGGTGTTTGACATCAGAGATGATATACGGGTGCTCAGTAGAGACTGGGTACACTGGACGGACTCGCCGAGAACTCCCAGATGGTATTATACCTCACGTCAGATGGCAGTTCTCTGGTGACACTGGTACAGAGTAGTCTGTTGACCCGAGATCGTCATAGAGTCTTGTGTGGTTCCCACTGTGCTTTGATTTCCATCTTACCACGTCCAAGAGGGCGTGCAAAACGGTGGTTTTTGGGTACAGTCCCGAGTCACATGGAGGCAATGAGCGATAGGAGGGGATTCGTCTCTCCCGGTATAGGGGGTTGATGTTGCGCTGTGTTCGATTGGCTATAACAGGAAATCCCTGGCCAGGGTTGCTGAGATTTACTGGTAAGTGTTACCAGTAGTTTCTCGAATTGTTATAGACCTCATATCGACACGACTTATCGAGCTATTGGGGTCTGACGTTTACCACCCGTAGGCGAGATATGCGACATATCAGACGATCAGACCGGACTGTACGGTAGTGTTACTGGTTGGATTCACTGGAGTGTGAGCGGGCTTGCTCGTCGATCTTCAGATCGCTCAATACCCGGGTGGCCGTTACGTTTAGCAGACCGCTTGCGGCTTGTGGGTGTTTGATATGATCATCACCTGCTGCCGGCGTATTGACGAGTCTTTAGAGTCCTACACAGAGGTTTCCTGGCTCAAGCGAAACGAAATAGGAGCGCATATGAGATATGTGCGGGACCGAGAATAATGCATGTATGTGATACCGTATTCTATTCTCGCGATGAATGTGTCGAATGGTTATATGCGATATAACCTAGTTATCGAATCGAGGGTTGATTCGATAAGCCGATACATTGGATACTAGTCGGTTATATGCGATATGACCGGATCGTTAAATCAAGTGTTGATTTAATGATTTAATGCATAATTATATATTTGATATATTACTTTGCGTTAACTAGTATTGGTTCACTTTAAATGGATTTTCTCACTCGGATGTGCACATTGTATATGTGATATACTTTTTGTGCACTTGATTGTATCATGTTTGATGATACATGTTTGCTAGGGTTTTTGTGTAAAGATCAAACTATGGTTACATGTTAATGGTTAGGGTTATGTTTTATTCACTTATTTATTTATTTATTGATTTTTGGAAAAATGATAAGCATAAAGGAAAATGGTGGCTTTGTTTGTTTTCTAGTTGAAGCTTCATGAAGCTTTGACCAAAGTGACCATTTTGTCTTATGCTTAACCCTAACCACTCCATTAACCCTAGTTTAATCTCTACACTTGACCATGGTTCATGATATGATAAGTATTGATTTTCTTTTCATTTTATTATTCTTATCATAACATTATTCTTCTTCTTCTTCATTTCTTCAAGTGAAGAAAGCTTGCCTCCATCAATGGCAAGTGATGAAAAAGAGTGAGAAATCCAAATCTAAAGTGAACCCACCTCCTATTTCTTCATCCTCTACCTCCTGCCAAGTAGTAGAGTGTGTTTCCTTCACAAGTTTTCATGGCTTGGTGAAGGTGGAGCTTGATCTAGCGATGCCTCGACGTAGATCATCTTCGGCATGGACATCGACGACCTAGCCCGCCTATTCTCCGATGAAGCCGACGCTAGAGCCCGGAATTTGTTTTGGACAGCGAGAGGACTTCATTGCGGAGCTATGGAGGTGGAGCACCGGATCTACAAAGGTTGTATTTCCGTATTCTCTTAGTTAAGTGTTAACTAGTTTGCCTTTTCGCCTAGTTTTCTAGCCAACGATCCGTAGTCGGGTTTCTCGGCACCGTTAAAATTTGAAATTGGCATGGTTGATGCCTTGTGAGACCTCTTGAGAGTGCCTAGGAACCCTACACTATGAAACCCGGGGATCCCAAATATCTGTATTGTTCTGTGATGCTTATTACATTTCTGTGATGTTGCATTTTTTTCACGCCTTGAGCGATTATTATATATTGATATATATACTAGTAGATATTGTATATGTTTTGCACCCGCGCTAGTCCAGTCCCTACTCTGTCGTTAGTTAAGTAACCTAACGGGTGATGACGGGACCCAGTGGCGAATGCGGATGGCATATACGTACATCATTATTTTCGTTCTTTATTGGTGTGATCAATTGATGGGACTGCATTGATTCGGATCAAAGCAAGCTAAACAAACCTATTTTGATGTTGTTGGAACAACTTTTCAAAAAGCTGTTATTACAAGGACGTTCACTTTTGTTTTGCACAGTGGTATTCGGTTATGAATATCCAGCACCTCAGTCGACGAGGCAAGGGCCGAGATCCCTTCACCGGGAGTGACCCCTTGGACAGAAGTTTGCGTCAGGGTAATAACTTCACTATAGCCGATTGCCTTTTGCTTTGCATCGTGGTATTCAGTTAGAATATCCTGCACCTCATTCTACGGGGAAAGAGCCGAGATCCCTTCACCGGGAGTGACCTCTTTAGCAAAGGTTTTCGTCACTATATTTTTATAAAAAGCTATCCGGTTCTTTCAACGATATCAAGTTCATTACGTTAAAGGTTTTTCGCCAAAAACCATTCGTAGCCCTCCGTCATTTCAGATGGGTAGCACTTAGTATTCATGCTATGTTTGTTGGCCAAAGTCAAGGCATAGTGTATGGTAGCTATTTGTTACTTTTCTGTTGCATAGATAGATGCGTTGGTTTGGGACAGTCGTACTGCCTTGTTGGCCAAAGTCAAGGGTAGGTACGGGTAAGTTCAAATTAACCTGAATAATGACGGGTAGAACTTGACATGTGACTTATGATTTGTTGGCCAAAGTCAAGGTCATAAGAGCATGGGGTAAAAACATACATCGGGAGTTTCTAAAGAAACTGAAACTTGCCAGGCATGCGCATACCTTCTGGAGTGTGATAACGTGAGTGGATTCCGTCACGTTATCATGCGATGATAGTTGGATCCCGATTCCCGTTGATGAGTTGGTTTACTCCTCGGGTGATCCCGACTAATTCTTCTTTCGGGTTTGGAGGAGAATTTGAGGTTACAGTGGGAGGTTTCCTGATTAGATAAAGTGATAACCATTCTGATCTAGATTAAAGTGCACGCTGAGTGTTTCTTTTCTCTCTCTTTGGCAGCGACCATGGCCCGACCCTAGACTATGACTCAGTGACCAAGTTAACCGAACCTTCTTAAAGCACTGGCTTTTGGATTGTCAGAGTTGCATACCTCATTGCCACTCCTTCTTTTACCCTTTTCTCCAGAACACCTCGTACTACTACGAACATCTACTTCCATTAGATAAAAGCATCGTATGGTTATATACGAACTCGAAGGAACTTATTCCAGATTCGAGGATGGTTTCCGGTTCTGGAGAAAACGAATAGGACTATTCAGTTGTCTTTTCCTTTTACCTTCTCTCAGGTTGCGAGTGCTCCTTGGATTAGGGGATAGTACACCCGTTACGCTTATTGGATAGTCTTATTCCAAATCTTAGGCTGGTGCCGAACGGTAGAGAATGAAGAAACCCGATTAGCCTAAGTGTGGTGTACAGAAGGTATTAAGTAAAGACAAATAAAGGGATTAGAAGGAGGGCAAAGTAAATTGCGACTTCCATTCACGACCAAACCAAGTATTTCATTACCACTCCCACTTCACCTTTGTATTTCTCCAGGACACTCCGTATCACTACGAAGATCCACGGTTATTTGGATACTCCATCGTATGGTTATACAAACTCGAAAGGAACTTGTTCCAGTTCGGGGATGGATTCTGATTCAGGAGAAATAGGAATAAGGTTTATTCAGTTGTCTTTTATCTTCACCTTCTCTCGCATTGCGAGTGCTCCTAGGATTAGGACAGTACACCTATTACGCTTATTGAATAGTCTTCTTCCAAACTATAGGCTGGTGCCGAACGGTAGGGAAGGAAGAAAACCATTTAAGCCTAAGAGGGTGTACATAAGGTAATGACTAAAGACATATAAAGGGATTTAGAGAGATGGCAAAGAAATATACGGTTTCAGTTATGAATCTGATAATGGAAGAGGCATTACTAGGAATACCCAGATACCCCATCGAAACATTTCAATGTTTCAGTTTCACTGTGTACTGTTAAAAGAAAACTGATTTCCCAATTAACCCTTGCTCCAGGGTATGTATTTACCAGATTTGTTTCTCACATCTGTATGGTTTTACAGATGATGAGTGGGAGTAAGTTATTGGGAATTAGGTGACCATCCTCATTATATCGGAATTCGTTGTAATTGGTGATATTTGAGGAAATTGCCTGGGTTGTTTGCCGGACGGCAGATATTTGGTTTTGAATATCCGTTGTTATGCACCAATTTCAAATTAATTTATCTGTACGTCTATTTTTATAGAGTGAGATATACCTTTTTGAAATTATGTCGATGACATTTACCTATATCAGTTGATGGTTAGGTAAGGAGCATTAAACAGCGGTGTAATTCATCTTGACCAAAAGTACAGTTTTCAACCTACGACACATAGGGAATGAGTTATTAGACTCAAGGGACTTATACATAGTATTGTATGTTGTCCAGTGTCCATTAGGACAGAGGGGTTGGTCCCCGTACTATATTCGGTTTACTTATGACTTTTCTAATTTTTAGACAAGTGTTTCGTAGAAACACAAGGTCCAAGTTTTGAGAAGTTATAGATATATGAATAATGTAGAGAACCAGATGTTGCAAGTATCAGGATTCTTCAAGATGATCGAAGATGTAGATACTTATGGTATTCAGTAGATAGTAATGGTTAAGAGAACTTACTTCTCTTTCAGGTTGCTCATATCTGGATGTATTCCTAAGTTGAGTAATGCTGATCGGTCTCTCTCCATTTAGTTAACATGCACTGGAGACAGCTGCATGATTTGAATCTGGTTCAATTAAATCAGAGCCTCTGTTTCTATATTGGATACAGAACAGTTCATATCTTGACATTGTTAAGGTACAGGGAGTTGTCCGGCTTATGCTTAAAACCAGACTCTGGATAACTCAAGGCGCGTTTCTGTAATGGCTGTTTGTGGGTTGACCCGGGCTATGACGTGGGTTGACCTTCTACCATCTGGAAGATCAATAGTGATATTGTTCTAGACTCGCCACAGTTTTAACAAAAATGGATTTTTTCAGAAAACAGTGGTGGGAGTATGGTAGAACTGGAAGTGATTACAGAACCGCAAACGATTACTGAAAATTTGATAAGAACCTAAATATTCAATCTGGTTTGACATTCCATTGGCCACTCCGCAGATATGGTGGGTAACCTCAGGCACCCGAGAGGTACTCCAGTAGCCTCAAGGACGGTGGCAGGGAGGTTCTTGTTTACCCAGACTTGTCATTGCTGTTGTTCCAGACTATGAGACCCGGCAGGAGGATGAGTATAGCGTCGTTCTGAACTGGCTTTAGAAGCGTACGAGTATATGACTCTGCCAGAGGGTTGTCGTAGTCAGTGGGAGTAGCGGAAGTATGGTGGACAGGTAGCTTATGTCTATTTATGGACTAAAGCAGATATAGCGGAGATAGATCATCAATTTCTGATGTGACAGTCATAGATTTGACTTCATCAGAATAGGGGATGGATCTGTTAAGAAGGTAGTAGGGTGTGATGTCCTGGTATCTGGATGACATACACAGAGTAGGAGGTGATATTCCTATACTACGATCGGTTATACTTTGGTTATCACACAGTGGTTTCTCCATATAGGAATTGGGTATTATATCAGAAATTCTGGTTACTAGATCTATGGTTTTAGATCTAGATTTGGAAAGTGTCCCAATCAGGGTATTTAGACAGCATTCTAAAGGTGTTTTAGAATGGACGACTCCTGGCACGGAAGTATACCTGCAGGTGATGGAGTCACCCTCTCTAAAGGTGTCTTACAGACTAAAAGGGAGAGGGATGTGCATGATCGGCAGATCACTTGCTTAGGCAATTGAGTTGATCATGAGATGTCAAGTACCACACCAGATGTTGTTTTTGCAGTAGATGCAATAAGTTGATATTGATCCAATCCTGGAGGAACATTCGGAAGCAGTTTTAGAACATAAGTGGATGTTCTAGGGATATGATACCGACAGCCTCATTCGGGAGACAGTTATCATTCCAGGCTTCCAAGATGACCTGGATGACAGAGTGACTGTCAGAGTTATAGTTTTCCCTCTGATGAGGGGCAGTGTTTTGGACAGGTGATCCAAGCAAATACTGAGGGAGGCATGGAGCAGGATACTGATTAAGTTCAGTTGACGATACAGTCTAAGAAGTTTGGATTTAGAGTTCATTTATGAACTAGGTCCCATCAGATATCCAGACATATTCTAAGACAGGTATTGCTCATTTCGGGAGATGGCTTTCTCCGCGATCTTGAGATAAAGAGAGACATAGAAAGAAATATCAGGACGGATCCACTAGCTGAGGCTATTCCCCGAACGCACTAGTTTCACAAACGGGTTTTGTGAGACTGATTAGTAGAGGAGTTGGGTGTTCGGTATCACACGGGCTGTGAGTATGCGACATCGCAATAATTAGCCTTGAGTGCAAGTAGGAGATTGTTGGATATAGTGCTCTCAGAGTCAATTATTGGATCGCAGGCACGTGATTGCAATGATTGAGAGAGGACCTATACCGGTAGGACAGTCTTACTCAAGATGATAGTATGCTATCTGGTTTATCTTTATCATCGTGTATTGCTTTAGGTGACCTTACAGGTCACTATTACATATTGATAGAGCCCTTAGGATTCTTGCTTGACGGCCAGCAGTATGATGGCAATCATATACGTGGGAGCTGGGGTCTATAAGCACATCCTTAAAAGGTCCCTGGTCGTGGGAGTTTACGAGACAGGGCATCGATACTCCAGAGTAGACTAGTGTATACAGTCGAGACCCCGACGAGGGGCGGTGGCCGGTCTCACAAGCCACTGGTGTCAGTTGGTTCACCTAAGATGTATACAGGTACTCATTGGGTTATGAGTACACCGGACAGTACTCGCCGGGAACATGCTAGTTGGTTTTATACCTGATGTCAGATAGCAGTTCCCTGGTGACATGTGTACAGGTTAGTTCATCGGCCTGAGATCGTCATTTGTCTCGTGTGAGTTCCCACTGTACTTTGATTACTACCCTACCACGGCTCAAAGGAGTCGTGCAAACAGGTTTTAGTTGGGTACAGTCCTGAGCCACATGGAGGCAGTAAGCGGATCTGCAGGGGTTCGTCTCTCCCGGTATTGGAGGTGAGGTCGCGCTGTGTCTAGGAGAGCCATTACACGAAGTCCTTGGCTAAGGCAGGAGATTTACTGGTAGGTATTCCAGTAATATCTCAGGGTGTTCTGGGCTACGCTCCGACACGACTTGTACCGCTTTTGAGGGTCTGACTTTTACCAACCCCCTAGGCCCGCCATGCGATGCTCATAGACGAACGGACCAGACTGTACGGATATTGTCACTGACAGGCTCAGTAGGGTGTCAGGATGAGTTCGCTCATCGACTTCCCTTTTGGTCAATACCTGGTAGCCCGTTACGTACGGCTAATACCTCTGACGTGCTAGTGGTTAAATCCACAGCCAAAGTATTGACGAGTCTTTAGAGTCCCCCACAGACAGTTTCTCAAGTTTCGGGCGAAACGCTGTAGAGGCCGTATGGATATATAGCAGGGTTCGATCATATACGTGCGGTATTGCACGGATCATGATCGAACGGATAATACTAGAGGGCTTTGGTTTAAGCCGGATCCTAGTATTGTACGGTGTAGATTTTGTCTCATTGCATTTGTATTCGGTCGCAATACAAATACGGGTATGTATATACAGTCGCGGGGTTTTCCTGTAATTTATTACCGGATCACTTTTTGAAGTTGCCAGTTTGTATTTCGTTTCGGCCATTTTCCTTTGTTCCTTCTTGGCTGAAATTCCTTTGATGGGAGGGGCTTATTTGCAAATGTGCAAATTAGCAAAGTGGTGGGTGTTTTTTGTAAGTGGTTGCTTCATGATGGTTCTATATTGACTTTGACTTCCTTTGTTCATCATGACTTGCTTTTTGTGATGGGATTAAGATGAGACTTTGTGGTGATCGTGATTGCTCATCATCACCCACTCTTTTCTCTTATGCTTACCCACCTTGTTTGTGCTCACCTCCCACCTCTTCCTTTTATGATGGCCGACCACATTTTTGGTGAGAGAGGGATTCATTTTATGGTGGGGAAATTGATCTCAATTCATACACACAAAATTTCTTAGCCCTATTTAAAAGTTCATTCCTCCACCTTCACAAAAAATGGCAACTTCTAATAACCTCATGAGACATAGCGATCTATATATATTCTACAGCAATCTTGGACACGTCGGCTTGCCAACTTCGTGTCCGAGTTGCCTCGGTCCAGAGGTGGGAGCCCGTAAAAAGACTTCTCGATGTAGTGCCTTTCCGACGAGGAGTCCGGAGATCAGTGATACCGCGAGGAGATCGGGATGGTGGCCGAAGACCGAAGGACACGGATCGCTCGGTATAGCTCTCTACCCTTTCTCTAGTTAGCTAGTAATAGGTTAATGGTCCGGTCCGGGTTTATAGTCCGCGGTAGCACCGGTTTCTGTTTAAAGAAAAGTTTTTTGTTTCCGTATTTTGGCCTCGTTCAGACGGCCGGGGCGCCACCGTGCACTTACACAGGATCCGCTCTAGACGTTTCCCACGGGGTCAGGATTGACATAAGCCGCGTTCCACGTAGCCAGGAATTTTGCTCTGGATGCTTCCCATAGGTTCACTGCCGTATTCGGTGAGGACCAGGCTTTGCTCTGGATGCTTCACACGGGGTCACTGCCATGCTCTGCGAGGACTAGGATCCGCTCTGTAAGTTTCCCACAGGGTCAGGATTGACATAAGCCGCGTTCCACGTAGCCAGGAATTTTGCTCTGGATTCTTCCCACGGGTTCACTGCCGTGTTCGGTGAGGACTAGGCTCTGCTCTGGATGCTTCACACAGGGTCATTGCCGTGCTCTGCGAGGACCAGGATCCGCTCTGGACGTTTCCCACGGGGTCAGGATTGACATAAGCCGCGTTCCACGTAGCCAGGAATTTTGCTCTGGATGCTTCCCACGGGTTCACTGCCGTGTTCGGCGAGGACCAGGCTTCGCTCTGGATGCTTCATAAAGGGTCATTGCCGTGCTCTGCGAGGACCAGGATCCGCTCTAGACGTTTCCCACGGGGTCAGGATTCACATAAGCCGTGTTCCACGTTGCCAGGAATTTTGCTCTGGATGCTTCCCACGGGTTCACTGCCGTATTCGGCGAGGACCAGGCTCCGCTCTGGATGCTTCACACAGGGTCATTGCTATGCTCTGCGAGGACCAGGATCCGCTCTGGACGTTTCCCACAGGGTCAGGATTAACATAAGTCGTATTCCACATAGCCAGGAAGGGTTGACTTTATCCGTATTTCATGGAGTCAGGGTTTGACTCTCTGTCATCTGTGCACCGAGTCATGGAACTGGGAGTTGCCACTGTTCCGCTTTACTTGATGTTGTGTCTGTTGTAATGAGACGAATGTTGAGATGATCTCCAGGTTATCTGTGAACCGTTGAGATTTGTCTTCTTCTTCTGATGAAAACTTGTGGAGGAAAGGTGTGATTCCCTCTTTGTTTGCGCCCCTGGATTGTATACAGAGACTGATGTGATATCACCTGTAGGGCATAAATTTCATTTTTTTCCATTTATTTCAGCGATGCTCTATCATTTCAGCTTTTATATCGCGAAGGTCACGATTGCCCAATCATTTCGGCTATTTTTCGCGATGCCTAATCATTTCGGCTATTTGTTTTATTTTTTACTCGCTGCTTTTTATTGCGAGTTGCCCAATCATTTCGGCTATTTTGCATGCATACATTTTTACTTGCTGATTTTGTTTGCAAGTTGCCCCATCATTTCGGCTATTTCGTATGCTTGTGTGGTTTGCTGGCTTTTCGCTGCAAGCTTGGGATTAGACATCGATTTTGGCATCAGCACCGCTACAACTGGGATATTGCCAGGAGCGAATCATCATTTGCCTCTGTCGCTGTCGAACAAATGTGGCTTAGCGATCAGGGTTAGGATCCTGTCGACTAAGGCTTTTGACTTCATGAGCCGTAAGGGTCTCATAAAGGTATTTCTCCCTATGAGTCGTGAGGATCTCATAAGTGTAATTTCTTCTTAGGAATCGTGAGAACTCCTAAGTGTATAGTTTCTTATAAGTCGTAAGGATCTTACAAAAGTATTTTCTCCTTCTAAGTCGAGAGGACTTGAAAGGGTTGTTCGCCGTATAGAAATATCCCTAGTCACGGATGGGACTTTGTTAGGGAAATGTTTATTCGCGTCCGTGGATTGTATACAAGGGTCAACATTGAGCCGCTTGTAGGGCAGTATTGGAGGTTATGGGGGCTGCTTAAGAACAGGTTCAGATCCCTGTAGCTTAATACATTTGAATCTTATGAGCCGTGAGGGTCCCATAAGAGGGTTCTCCTTACGAGTCGTGAGGATCTCGCAAGTGTAATTTCTCCTTAGGAATCGTGGGGATCCCTAAGTATGTTGCTCCCTTATGAGTCGTAAGGATCTCACGCAGGTGGTTTCTCCTTACAAAGTCGAGAGGACCTTGCAAGTGTCTTTTAACGAGATTGCGCCCTTTCGGGTTTTCACAAAACTCGCCGGTAGCCCTGCTGTTTTTACTCACGGAGCCCTTTCGGGTTTTCATCCGTGCCCATTTTGCTTATGGACATACCGTTTTATTTTTTCTTCTTTTTTTTGTTCTAACGAGATTGCGCCCTTTCGGGTTTTAACAAAACTCGCCGGTAGCCCTGCTGTTTTTACTCACGGAGCCCTTTCAGGTTTTCATCCGTGCCCATTTTGCTTATGGACGTACTGTTTTCTTTTTTTTCTTTTTTTTTCTTTTTTTTATATATATCGGCTTTGGGATGCTGCAATCTATCGTAGTTTATCAACATCTCGGTCAACAGCTAGTTTTAGGACATAGTGGTCTGTTGTTAGTTTAAGGACGTTTCGGTCCGTCGTTAATTTAAGGACGTTTCGGCCCGCTGTTAGTTTAAGGACGTTTCGGTCCGTCGTTAGTTTAAGGACGTTTTGGTCCGTTAGCCAGCTACTACTTATAGAGTTTGGGCTTAGGAAGATAGCGAGCGGACATAGTCGTCGTCATCTATCATTGACCTAGGCCGTGACTCGTTAGGCGTAGTACTTCTTCAGGAAGCGACCATTTATTGGCCTGAAGGGCCTTTCGCCATGCATGTCCATGAGTAGATAGGCTCCACCCTGGTAAACTTTGTCTATGATATACGGGCCTTCATAGTTCGGCTCGAATTTCCTTTGTTTGGCGCGATTAGGGATCATAGGTCTTTTTACTACTAGCACGAGTTCGCCCTGGCAGAATGTTCTCGTCCTAGTCAATCTTTCGTATGAGCGCGTCATCTTTGCCTTATAAGCTTCCAGATTTTATTGCGCTATGAGCCGGGTTTCATCAAGGACATTGAGCTCCTCAAGCCGAAAGTGAGCGTTCTCTTCATCTGTTAGCTCGTAATGAACTGCCACTCGTAAAGAGGGTAGCTCTATCTTGAGGGGGAGTACCGTCTCTGTACCGAATACCAATGCGTATGGCGTTGTGTTCGTAGCTGTTTTGAACGTAGTTCGGTACGCCCAGAGAGCTTCATGCAGTCTCTCGTGCCATTTTTTTTATTTCGAGACACCGTCTTCTTTACAATCTTCGTTAATGTCTTGTTAAAAGTCTCAGCCAGACCGTTAGCTCAAGGATTATAGACTGATGAATATCTCCAGTCTATGTTGTGTTGTTGTGCGAAGCGCCTGATTTTGTGGCTTCTGTAGGTTGGCCCATTATCGGAAATAATCCGTCGCAGAGTTCCAAACCGATAAATGACGTGCGTCTTGAAGAAATGGAGGGTGTTCTCCGTCTTCACTTCCCTCAACGGTACTGCTTCTACCTATTTGGAGAAGTAGTCAGTTGTCGCCAAAATGAATCGATGTCCTCTGGACGATGCTGGCTCGATGGGGCCGATTATGTCAGTCCCCCACATTTCAAACGGCCAGCTAGCCACTGTTGGATGTAGTGGATTTGGATGCTGATGGATGAAGTCCCCGTGAATCTGGCACGAGTGGCATTACTTCGCATACTCGAGGCAGTCCTGGATCATCGTGGGCCAATAATAACCCATCCTTTTGATTTTCAGTTTCATCTTCGGCCCGGCTTGGTGAGAACCGCAGAGTCCGTCGTGAGTTTCTTGGACGACTCTTTTTGCTTCTTTAGGTCCCATGCATCTTAACCACAGAGAATCAAATGACCTCTTGTACAGAGTATCATTAACGAAGGCAAAAGACAGAGCTCGTTTCATAAGCTGATGTCTTGAGGACGCATCTTCGGGCGTTCGACGGGATTTGAAGTAGTCTATAAAGACTTCTCTCCAATCCTCAACCGTTTCTTGGTCTTTTGTTTGTAGAGTCATTTGCTCGGTCGCTCCCTTTTCTTTGGACGACTCCGGAGATATTTCTGCCGGTGCGAGAACCCGACGGCTTTGCACAACGATCCTCACGTCATCGAGGTTTTCGTCAGCCAATTCTTTAGCGAGGTTGGCTAATGCATCCGTCTTGCTATTTTCCACACGCGGTATGCTTTCTAGGGTGTAGGAAGGAATTTGAGTCAGCAGTTGCTGTACTCTCTCGCCGTACTTCACCAACTCTGGCTTGCACGTTTGGTAGTCACCGTTTATTTGACTAACGAACAGCTGCGGGTCTCCGTATATGAGGAGGTTTTCAATTCCCATGTCGATGGCGATCTCGAGACCCACTATCAAAGCTTCGTATTCGGCTTCATTATTCGTCCTCGGCACTGTTAAGGAAAAGGCAAATCGCATTATTCCTCCCTGTGGAGTCATGAAGATAAGGCCTACCCCTGATTTGATTATAGGGATGCTTTGTTTGCGCTTCTTCGTGGAAGACGCTCTATCGAAATAAAGTTCCCACCTGGTATCACCACTGTCGATCGTGTCAAATGCATGTTCGTCTGGCAGTTCGCAATTCAAAGGAGAATCGGCAGGTATTGGATGCTCAGCGAGAAAGTCGACGATGGCCTGGCCTTTCACTGCCTTAAGAGGCTGATAAGTTATTGAGAACTCCATCAAGAGCAGGGCCCATTTAGCGAGTCGCCCCGTCAATATGGCCTTTGACATCAAATACTTGAGAGGATCAACCTTCGATATGAGATGGACTTCATGCGCCAACGCATAGTGCCTGAGCTTCGTTATCGCGAAGATCAATGCCAGGCAGTGTTTTTCGATGGGAGAATAATTGCTTTCTGCCCCCAGTAGAACTCGACTCAAATAGTAGAGGGCTCTCTCCTTCCCTTGGTCGTTCTCTTGTACCCATAATGCGCCTAAGGAACCTTCAAGGGCGGTTGTATACAGAATGAGAGGCTTTCCCCTGACCGGAGCGGCCAGTACTGGCGGATTCTGTAGGTACTGCTTGATTTCATCCAGCGCGCTTTGGCATTTGTGATCCCAGATGAAAAGGGTTCCCTTCTTCATCAGGTGGCTGTAAGGACGGCACTTGCCTGAGAGATTGGCTATAAATCGCCGGATATATGCGAGCTTCCCTTGGAGAGACCGCAATTGCTTGAGAGTCCTTGGAGGGGCATCTCCATAATTGCCTTGATCTTTGACGGATCTATCTCAATGCCTCGGTGTCGGACAATGAATCCCAGGAATTTGCCTGAGGAAACTCCGAACGCGCATTTGAGAGGGTTCATCTTCAGGTTGTATTACCGGAGGCGTTGAAACACGATCTTCAGATGCTCTAGATGTTCCTCGTATGATTTGCTTTTCACCACAAGGTCGTCGATATAACACTCGACGATTTCATGTATGAGCTCATCGAAGATCTTCGTCATGGCCCTCTGATAGGTGGCACCGGCGTTCTTAGGACCGAAAGGCATCACCTTATAGCAGAATATGCCAAAAGGGGTCCGAAAAGCAGTATGCTTCTGGTCTTCGGGATGCATCATTATCTGATTATATCCTGATGATCCGTCCATGAAGGAGAAAACCTCGTGAGTGGACGTATTGTCTATCATTAGCTCGGTGGCCGGTACTGGGAAGTCGTCTTTCGGGCAGGCTTTATTGAGATCCCGAAAGTCCACACATATGCGCATGGTCCCATTTTTCTTCATCACCGGGACGATGTTGGCGATCCAGTCAGGATACTGAACCTCTTGGATGAAACCAGAGTCGATTAGCTTCTTGACGTCGGCGTTGATGCTCATCTCAAGCTCGAGCCGCATTCTCCTCGGTGCTTGTTTGATCGGCTTGACGTCCGGGGATATTGCCAATTTGTGTACAGCAATCTCTGTATCTAGTCCTGGCATCTCGGAATAGTTCCATGCGAAGCAATCTTTATGCTGCATGAGCACGTTCTTTAGCGTAGCCATCCTTTCTTCAGACAACAGCTCGCTGACGAACGTTGGCCGCGGGTCGCTTGTCGTCCCCAAATTAATTTTCTTGAGATCATCTGCAGTGGTATGTATTCCATCTTCCAGCTCTTTCGGCGCCGGCGGAAACTCCGAGATCACCTCGTCATCATTGTTTTCGAAGCACCAGGGGAGGTCATCCATGTCTTCGGGCTCTTCTTTTGATAGCGTTATCATACAACAAGTACGAGCTTGCTTCCAAAACCGATATTGATCTGGTCCTGCTCTCGCTGTATGCACAGCTTTTGGTTCGTGCTTCTGTGGCGGATTTATCCTCCAACTGCTGGATAGAGCGAACTTGCTGAGCTGATATTGGTTTTTGACCCAATTCTTGAAGGTGAACCAGTCTTCGAGAGGATGTCCTATCGCTCTGTGATAAGAGCAATAGTCTGGGTGAGAGATCTCGTTTGCCTGCTCGGGGTGTTTGGATTCCGGGAGGATAATCAGTTGATGTTTTATAGCAAGATCAAGTATTTTCTTTGTTTTGTCTTGGGCAAAAGAGTACGCTCGACCCATCTTCTTTATAAGAGATGAATCTTGGTTGTTCGGTTCTTGATCGCGTGGCTTCTTGGTCCCGCTGTGCCGCTGTCGAACGCCTTTCCCGTTCTTTAGCTTGTTTCTGCCTCTGCGTCGGGCCTTTTGTATAACGGGTCGATAAGGAAGAGAATTGTCATTCTTCGCGGCCTGTTGAAGGAGGCGCTGTGTCCTGGCTTTTTCGTAAATGGCCATCTCGCGGTTATGGTCGTCTCGAACCTTTTGACCCGCTTCCCTTATAAGCTTGTCCACTTGTTCTTCGAACGACGGACTGGGCATTTTCACATTGGGAGCTCTTTCTGTTTTAGGGTTAGCATATTCCCACAGAGCATCTCCTTCTTCATCAAAGTCATGTATGACGTAACAGTCGCGGAGTAACTCCCGTTTCTTGGATTGAACATACCCAAGCCAGGTCGTTTCCATTCTCCCGTTGGGCAATTTTCGCTGAGTTCCGGGGACGTTCCAGATCCTATTATAGAATCGAGCTTGTCGAGTAGTCTGTCTGAAGGGTACCCCTTGGCGCTTCAATAGCCTTTCCAAGCCTTCTGTGTAATATCTAGGCAGACGGATGGGCTAGAGCCTGTCGAGCGTAGAATCGGTGCCATGCCAAACTTTCTTCTCCACTTTAGTTTCCGTGGATCGATAAAAGAGGATTGCCTTTTCATCTCTTCACCTGGGAGGGACATAGAATGTCTGCAGTTCTTGCACACTACAAGTTTCAAGTGCATCGAGATCTTTGTAATGCTCTTGTGGAACCATGGTAATTTGCAAATTCTGATTATCGCCAGCGAAGGCTTGTATTGACGGCCGAGCGGAAAATATAGCGTTAACCTCGTCTTCCGAGTCGCTGCCGAAGATAAGCATAGGACGGACGGTCCCGGCTTGTTGTACTGGGGCAGACCTGAATAAACTATCTCTTCTTCCTCCTCGGTGTCACTCCCGAAGACTGGAATAGTGGGGATAGCTTTGTCCTTCGGTTTGTGACATCTCTCCGTGTCCTCGAAATCTGGCAAGAAGTATTTTGCATCTTCGTATTTCCGAACTTCGTTTACGGAGAATGGGTTCAGCTATCCCGTCACAGTGTACTCGAGACCATCTTTGAAGTATTTCATACACTGATGTTGTGTAGAAGGGATGATGTTGTACTCGTGTAACCAAGGCCGGCCGAGCAAAGCATTGTAGCAAGTCTTGGCGTCAATGACGTGAAATTTAATATCCGTGACAAGTAGCCCGAAGCGCAACGTCAGTATCACAGACCCAAGATTCCATGATGACCGGGAGTCGAAACCGGAGATGGTGATTTTATCACGAGCGAGGTGCTGAACGCTCATGCAGATTTCCTTCAACACTCGCACGTTGAGGAGATTGACGGAGGACCCATTATCGACCAAGATTTTGCCTATCTTAATATCGTGACAGTATCCGAAGACATAAAGGGGACGGTTGTGTTCGCACGTCCCAAGGAGAAGATCTTCATCGCCGAAGGTGATATCGGCTGTATACGCTTCTTCCAGGTCGTCCTTCATCCTTTCTTCGGCGAGGAAAGCTTGGAATTGCTCTGGCTCTTGTAGCGCCTTGATCAATGAATCTCTTGCTTCTTTTGATAGTAAAAGGACGTCG
Organism: Agapanthus africanus; assembly: GCA_030015575.1. NCBI lineage: Eukaryota > Viridiplantae > Streptophyta > Magnoliopsida > Asparagales > Amaryllidaceae > Agapanthus > Agapanthus africanus. Next base: position 425,223,385 of record JASDDO010000019.1, on the reverse strand, counting down.
AGAATGCTGAGCTGTGAGGGTAACTTCCTCAAGTGCGCCAGAATGTTGTAGTCCACCTTACTTTTCTTTGGCGGGTCCTTGGCGGTCAGCTCTTTCATGACTTGGTCATCTAGGGCGATATCCTCAGAGACCTTTTCTTTTCCCTTATCTTTCCTGTTTGTGGGTCCGAGATTCTTTTATGGAAGTGTACGATTGCGCAGTTGGATATTTTCACAGGTCTTCGGTTCTTCCTCTTTCCCCGAGGTAGATTCTTTGAAGAGAGGGTCAAGAGTCATCTCCTCGTCGGAATCGCTCCTGAAGGTGAGAACCTGCGATCCTCTGGCGTTGACCATGCGACAGTTGCCGGTAGTTCTTCTAAGCTCCTCGGTCGTACTCTCTCTTTGCTCCCGACGAGTTTTGTGTTTCATCCGCTTAAAATGTTGCCAGTGAGCAACATACCCCTGCCACCATCTTTTAAAAGCATTGCACTCCTCAGTGGGGTGCGCAATCTTTCGATGATATAAGCAGTAGCTAGGATGCATTTCTGCTTCACCAAGAGTGTTTCCTTCGGAGAATGGTAGCTTCATTCCCATTGATATGGCTTTAGAAAACCTTTTCCTCATCTTGAACTTATTTTTATTCACGACGGATGTCTCTTGATTTGGCGGGAGTATCTCGACTCTTTCATCCAGTCGCCGGCGTTTGGCCCTTTCAAATATAGCCATCTCACGCTCCCGATCAGCTTTACTTTTCAGAAGAGCTTCATTTAGGAATACGTCGATCATTTCTTCTGATGGCCCTGGAAGTTCCGGTTCAGGACCTACCCCCAGTCTCTCGGTGTAAGAAGCTTCTTCATCGTCTATTGACGAGTGAGAGATCATATGGCAACTTGCTACATAATCCTCAGATCCGTCCAACGAGTCTTCTCCATCATCTCCATCTTCAAGGACGTCGCCGAGGAACTCTTGGAGCGTGATTGGAGTCCGCGCCTTCTGGTTATATTCTTCCAGCGCGTCAATCTGCTTTTGCAGGTCCGTGCGCTTGTCGTCGGGCTTCACAGGCTTTTTGGATTTCTTCTTCCTTTTCGAAGATTTCGACGGCTGGATGTGCACACTTTGGCTATCACCGCCAATCTTTGGAGTTGGGCACGGTTTTAGCATCCCCTCGATGATCTCAGGTTCTAACGGATTCTTCCACCTGATCGCCGGGCATGTCTGGAGATCATTCAGCATCCTTTTGGTTTTGGCCGAAAGAGCCACCTCCCATGGAGCTTCTTCAACAAAAGAGCACGTTGCCCCCGGTGTGTCCATCTTCTTAGGAGTGTGCGGTTGTGGTGGGTTTACTTTTCACTTCTCAGACAGCGCAAACTTGCCTTGTAGGTACTGATCCTCGATCCATCCCTTAAAGACGAAGCAATCTTCGATTGGATGGCTTATCGTTTGGTGGTAAGGGCAATAATTGGGATTATTCGCTTCGCCGGGTTGCAATGGTCGCTTTGGATTCGGCAGATTGATAAGCCTGTTGTGCATCGCCAGCTCGAACAGTCTCCTCGTTTTGTCCAGCGGGAATGAGTAAGGACACTTCATTTTCTCGTTATAATAGTATCATCTCTCTTCCAGTTGTTCCGCTAGCTTTGGGGCATTGGGCTGCTGTTGGGTATTTGCAACGAAGGTCGCCTTCCCTTTACCCTTTTCGTTCCACGGCTCCGGCTTCGGAAGAGACGGTCTGTGACCCATCTGATCCATCTGGGCTAGCTTGTCGATTAAAGCCTGGAATGTGGTCGGTTTGAAGAACATCATGAACTGTGAAATAGTTGCATGAAGGTCTAGGGTGCCCACGAACATGCCTACCGCTGGTGCTTCTTCGATGCGCTGTTCTCACTTCGACCACAGATTCCGCCATCGGATTGCGTATTGAACCCACGTCTCACCCGGCTTTACCCTGGCATTGATCAGTGCCGTTATTAGGGTGTGTTCACTAGCACTCACAAATCGTTAGGTGAACAATAACTCCATTTCTGCGAAAGTTTTGACGGAGTCGTTTGGCAGTTCGGAGTACCATTCAAACGCTGTCTCCGATAAGCTGCCGACGAATTGGCGGAGCAAAAGCTTATCATTGCCACCGGTGTTGCCATAAAGAGCCCTGAACTGAGCGACATGTTGATGGGGATTTCCTATCCCCTTGTACATATGGAATTTGGGGATCGTGTAGCCCGGCGGGTACTTTATCTGATCATACCAGCCTGGATACGGTCGCTCAGTTCTAACAATTTGCCCAGCCGCTTCATTCGCCTGGTGAACTCGTATCTGCTAAGCGGTGTAATTATCTAGGGCAGCTTTGGAGATTGTCTCTTCCTTGGCTGTTGACAGAGCCGGCAGGGGATTTGATGTTTCTCCTCTATCATCTTCAATTTTTACTGGAGGATCTTCGGCTGGAGGATCCGGATGGATCATCATGCCTACCATATCTTGGAATAGAAGGGCCATTTGCTTTATATTGGCTGCTTGTTCCGCAGCCTCTTTGTCCTTCTTCTCAAGCATTCTCCGAAGGAATTCGGCATCAGTTTTCTGCTCACGGCGTTGCTCCGAGGATTCCTCTGAGCTTGCTTTCGACCCGGTGAGTGCGACCATCGCAGTCATCATCTCCTGGAGCTTCTGCTGCTGCTCTTGGGCTTTTGTCACGGATCGCGTAAGCGGTCGATGACCTGTGGAGATACGGCTATCCTCTCTTCCGGATGCCATATAAATAGTATGTACCACCATGGCCCCAGACTTGGGGCACTTAGATTCAATGTTCTTGCGATTCGCCGCAGACACGGGGATTTTCTCCGGCCTTCTCCTCTTATAGGCGGTCGAAGTTGAGGGGGCCGTTGCAGTGGGCACCCAAGTAGCCACGCCTTCTGTGGTTTAACAGGACGGTTTTCTTCCTGTCGGACCTTCAGCTTCTTCTGCCGGTGGGGATAGTTTTGATCAACCACCGACTCTCGGACTTGCTGCCAGATTTTGTAAACTTTGGAAGACAACCGTTGAGGGACTGCTCCGGATTTATTTCTGTGACAGTCTCCACCGGTGGCGGAGATCTTTTCAGCATGGCGGTAGGTGAGTTCCTGCGCACCTTGTTCAGCAGCTCAAAACTGTTCCCGGTTGGAACAGCAGCATTAACTTCCACCGTTGGAGCTGGTGGAGTTAGCCCAGTGGGGGAGTTGCCCCCAGCCTTCCTTACTCGGCGCCAATGGCAACGTCGAGCGTGTCGAACCAACGGTGTTGGTTCGGTGATGGGGGTGGCTTTGTATTGCCCCCTGTTCAGGTGAGGCGCCGCTGGTGTCAGCCTCTTGAAGACTGATGTCTTTTGAGTAGCGATATCCAATCTGTCAAAGACAGACCTTTGAGCAGGAACGGGAGCCGGGGTGGGAACTGGAATAGTCAGTCTTGTAAAGACCGACCCTTTGGCAGGCGAAGCCGCCTTGATGACTTAGGGGGCAGGGTTGGTTACTCTTTTCGGAATAACCTTCTCTTGAATTGCAGGCTTCATCTTGGGCCCACAGGAACTTTGGCCCAATCTGGCGAAGACTGAGGCACTGGAGCTGGACGACCCGTTGAGAGGGGCTGCAGTAGTTGTAAGCCGATCAAAGACCGACTTCTTGGGAGCTTCCGGCGTTGGCACAGGAGCGGTGAAGCTCGTTGGCGGGACCATGGTCCCGAAAAACAGTCCAGTAGTGGCCTAAGTGACCTGTTCCACTAGCATTGTGAATAAGGAAGCCGCTTGGGGCCCGTAAGCTACACCACCAGGTGAGGCGGAGCGTAGGTTGCAGTTGCAGTTGGAACACTTTGCACAAGTGGACACCATTGATCCTTCGCTTTCTGCAGCAAGCAAAACGCCAAATCTTAGTATCTCGAAACCCAAGGGCAACCATTAGCAAACCATGATTCGTTCGCGAACACGACACACGAAGTGTAGAGTGGAAAGAGGAAAAGGTCCCACCGGGCGTGCCAGAATCTGTTCCCCTCCGAAAGACGCGGCGAAGACGCGGCGAACGTCTTGCCTGAAATTCAGGACAGATGCTAATTGGTGCTATCCGTCCACCTCTCCGAAGATGCCAAGTTGATTAATGGCACCATGTATCGAAGGTTTAAACGGATACGACCGATGTAGCGGACTTCGTCAGATTCCCCCTCGTTTGAGGGGTTTTTGATTGTGGGGACGCTCTTCCATGCAGGCACAAGCCCCTGCAGTTAATTACGCTACCGCATCGCAGTAACAACTTTCTCCTTCTCCATATGGTCACTTCGGGTCGTGGGTGTTTGCTTTTGTGTTTGGTTGCCCGTGGATTGTATATGGAGACTAATTTATGTTGTCGCCCACAGGGCGTGGACTAGTCCAAATCCGTATCTTTCTTAGATTTGGGTTTGGGGGTTTGGGTTTAAGGATACATTAGCCTCATTTGAGACTAAGATCAACTTAAACGTTTGTTAAGGATACGTTAGTATAATTTTAGACTAAGATCAACTTAACGGGGTCGTTTAGATCCAACAAGAGAGCAATTGGGCTCTATTGTTTAGTTTAGTGACATTGCGGTCGATTAGTTTAAGGACATTACGGTACATTGTTAGTTTAAGAACATCTCGGTCCATTGTTGGTTTAAGAACATCGCGGTCGAGGTTAAGGACATCATAGTCCGTGGGTTTAAGCACCCCACAGTCCAATGTTAGTTTAAAGACATCACAGTCGAGGTTAAGGACATCATAGTCCGTGAGTTTAAAGACCTCACAGTCAAGGTTAAACACATCATAGTCCATGGGTTTAAGGGCCCCACAGTCCAATGTTAGTTTAAAAACATCACGGTTGAGGTTAAGGACATCATAGTCCGTGGGTTTAAGGAACCCACAGTCCGATGTTAGTTTAAAGACATCACGGTCGAGGTTAAGGATATCATAGTCCGTGGGTTGAAGGACCTCACAGTCCGATGTTAGTTTAAAGACATCACGGTCGAGGTTAAGGACATCATAGTCCGTGGGTTTAAGGACCCTACAGTCCGATGTTAGTTTAAAGACATCACGGTCGAGGTTAAGGACATCATAGTCCGTGAGTTTAAGAGACGTCATAGTTTATGAAATGTGTGGTTGTCGGGACCCGTCACCTCTCTGAAAACGTTGAAGGATTACAACGATAAATATCAGAGGAGTAACGAGATGTACCCTTGAACCAGTGTGAATTGTTTGAAAGATCCGTAGCCCAGTTTGGGACTAAGATCTGTTGAATATTTGTGAGCAGATGTGCTCGGTTCAATATAAGTTGAGGACTTATGGCCAGAATTGGGCTAAGTCCAATTAAAATTGTTTAACATTTTTAGTTGCTCTGGCTATTAAGCCTTTATTTGGGCTCAGCCCTTTTAATAATGCTAGGCATTGGGCTCTGACATTTTTGTCTTGCATCAGAAACAAAGTGTGTTCTGACAGTGCACCACATGGCGTGCCAAGCGCTTTGCACCAGTCAAAGAGCGCATTACGCTTCTGTCGGGTAGCGCACACGAAGAGGACACGTGTCGCGCTTAGCACTAAGCGCTAGTTTATTAGCGCATTGCGCTTTTAATTTATGAGCGCTTTGCGCTAGTCTGTTGGTGCGCCAGTGAGTGACACGTGGCGTGCTTGGCGCTGAGCACCAGCCCATGAGCGCAGTGCGCTGTTTCAGAAGCGCAAATTGTGTCTTTGGTTGACGCGTGGCATGTTTTGGCGCTGAGCGCCAGTCCAAGAAGTGCAAAAGCGCAATTCATGAGTGCAAGGCATTTTCCAATAGCACAAAGCGCATTTGATTAAATTTAAGATCAAAGAACAAATTTATGTTCTTCTTAAAGGAGGCTTTGCCTCAAGATTCAAGAACAAAGTTCTTGTTTTATAAAAAGGCTCTGCCTTTGTAAATCAAAAGATCGGTGAATGAAGTAAAATACTTCTTTTATTATTTTTTTATGATTAGATCTTTTGATCTTTTTCTTTTTATCAAAGACCTTGGTCTTTTTTAGATCTCTGATCTTTTTAGAAGATGGTTCTTCTTTTTACGAGATGATTTCATCTCTGTTATTTAAGAACTAGTTCTTTACCTTGAAGATGAAGAAATGATCTTCTTTTTTCTAAGAGCTTGCTTTTCTTTTTCTCAAAGTTTGCAGAGGGTTTTTTCTCTCTCTCTAATTCTGGATATTTGAGACTTGAAGTCTAGGGGCCTTTATATAGGGCCAATTGATTTGTTAAATCAGTTTTAAGAGATCTTTCTCTGATTGTTTGGGAATATTTTCCACCGTTGGATCTTTGATCCTAAGGCTTCTATTTCGCAGAAGATAATCTTCTGGTTTTAATAAGATTAAGAAATCTTTTCATGCAAAATTTGTTCTGTCTTTGGTATTTTTATTTACCATTGGATCGTTGATCCAGCGGTGCTTAAAGCACAATCTTATTGTTTGGAAAGATTTTGAAGAATCTTTTCTTAACAGAATTTAATTCTGGTTAGTTAATGATTTATCATTATTCTTAGATCTTTTGATCTAGCGGTGGGAATTTTTAATTCCAACGCTGGCGCACCTTGCGCTAGCGCACCTACGTTCAACACGTGGCACGCAAAGCAAAGTATAGCGCAACTGCACTAGCGTACCCGTGTTTGACACGCAGCGTGGAGCGCAGCGCAACTGTGCTAGCGTACCCATGTTTGACACGTGGCGCGCAGCGCAGAGCGCCGGATCTGAAGCGTTGCTTCAACTTTTGAACTTTAGAATTTCAATACAGAGCTTTGCTCTTATTGGGGAAAAGAAGCGTCGCTTCATTTCAAATCTTGGAATTTGAACAGAGCTTTGCTCTGATTGGGGAAACAGTCCTCTAGACTTATAAGAAGAAAACACTCTTGTAAGATCCTTACGACTTATAAGAGAACATACACTTAAGAATCCTCACGATTTTTAAAGAGAAAACGCACTTACGAGATCCTCATAACTCGTAGGTAGAAACACCTTTATGAGACCCTTACGGCTCATGAAGTTAAAAGCCTTAGTCGACCGGATCCTAACCCTGTTTGCTAAGCCATCTTTGTTTAAATCGACAAAGGCAAATGATGATTCGCTCCTGGAAATATCCCAGTTGTAGCGATGCTGATGCCTAAATCGGTATCAAATTCCAAGTCCTTTCACGGCAAATGATGATTCGCTCCTGGCAATATTCCAGTTGCAGCGATGCTGATGCTAAGATTGGTATTAGATCTTGAGTTCCATACTCGCAAAAAAATGATGATGGATATGAAATAGCCGAAATGTTTGGGCAACTCGCAATAAAAATCAGCGAGTAAAATATATGCATATGAAAAATAGCCGAAATGATTGGACACCGCGAAAAATAGCCGAAATGATTGGGCAATCGCGACTTTCGCGATACAAAAAGCTGAAATGATAGAGCATCACGGAAAGAAAACAAAAAATATAATACATATAAAATGAAACTTTTGCCCTACAGCTGAGATCACATCGATCCCTGTATACAATCCAGGGGTACAAACAAAGAGGGAACTATATCATCCCACCAGGCTCCATCAGAAAGAGAGCCAAGTCTCGATGGCGACATATGCATCTCAAGAGATCAACAACGGCGTTCCTTCTCATTCCAAACGGAAGCAGATACGACGTCAACAAATGGAGCCATGGAAAATCCCCCAAGCTCCAAATCTCGAAGGTTCACAGACAGCCTAGAGACTATCTCGGAGCCACGGCAGAGTCCCTAGTTCTAAGTCTCGACAGCAACATCTGCATTCCAGAAGAACAACAACGGCGTTCCTCCTCCTGCCAGCAGAGCATGGACGCGACATCACCAATCGGAGCCACGGCGAAGTCCCCAGTTCCAAGACTCTACGGTTCACGGACAACCTAGAGTCAGCCCCGAAACCGCAGAAAACGAAATACGTCATCCAATGACCCCGTCGCAGAAACACGTCAGCAAATGACCCCGTCTCAGAAACACGTCAGCCAATGACCCCGTCGCGGAAACACGTCAGCCAATGACCCCGTCGCGGAAATACGTCATCCAGTGACCCCGTCGCGGAAATACGTCATCCAATGACCCCGTCTCGAAAATACGTCAGCAAATGACCCCGTCGCGGAAATACGTTAGCCAATGACCCCGTCGCGGAAATACGTCAGCACATGACCCCGTCATGGAAATACGTCATCCAATGGCCCCGTCTTGAAAATACGTCATCCAATGACCCCGTCGCGGAAATACTTCAGCAGAATGACCCCGTCGAGAAAATACGCCATCCAATGACCCCGTCGCGGAAATACGTCAGCACATGACCCCATCGCGGAAATACGTCAGCACATGACCCCGTCACGGAAATACGTCATCCAATGACCCCGTCTCGGAAATACATCAGCACATGACCCCGTCGCGGAAATACGTCAGCCAACGACCTCCCCGTCAGAGCAATGCTTTGACTCGGAAACAAGTCAACTCACCAACCACTTACGAGTCCTCTCGACTTGTGAAGGAGAAAATTCTCTTATGATATCCTTACGACTCTCAAGAGAAAATGCGCTTAGGAATCCTCACGACTCCTAAGGAGAAAATACACCTACGAGATCCTCTCGACTCGTAGGGAGAAAAGTCTTTATGAGACCCCCACGGCTCATAAAGTTGGAAAGTCTTAGGCGGCAAATCCTAACCCTGTTTCCTAAGCCATCGCTGTTAGTGTATATACCTTAGGGGCCATTATTGTATCATACTAGATTGTATATTACTTAATGGAAGCTTGGGATATTCACAGTTGTATATACAGTCTTGCTAAAAATGGTAGAATGCTACTTGGTTTGTGTCTACTTTAATATGTGCATATGTTTCTTGAAACGTATCATTTATACATATTAGTAGAGCCCATAGGATCTTTGCTTGATTACCAGTGTTGTGATGGCAGTCACACTAGTGGGGGCTGGGTAGTCTGTAAGCAACATCCTATACAGGTCCCTGGTCGTTGGATTATCGAGATAGGGCATCGATATTCCGGAGTAGACTAAGTGTGTACGCTTCTCATCCCAGTTGGGGAGATGGCCTGTCCCACAGCCATCAGTACGTCGTACTGGAGATAGTATGCAGGTGCTCGTTAGGTTACGGGTACACCGGACAGGACTCGTAGGGGAACTGATTGGTTGGTATTATACCCATCGTCAGTTAACAGTTCCCAGGTGACATGAGTACGGCATAGTCCGCAGACTTGACACTGCTACTTCGCCTCGAGTGTGTCCCACTGTTCTTAGATTGCTACCCTACCACGGCTCAAATGAGTCGTGCAAACAGGTAGCGGTTGGGTACAGTCCCGAGCACTTGGAGGCAGTGGCGGTTAGATAGGATTCGTCTCTCTCGGTATTGGGAGTTGATATCGCGCTGTGTCAAAGAGCCATTACGCAAAGTCCCTGGCCAGGGCAAACGAGCTATACTGGTAGGTTCCAGTAGCTTCTCAGGGTGTAATGGGCTTCGCTCCGACACGACTTATACAGCTATTAGGGGACTGACGCTTGCCACCCCCTAGGCTTGATATGCGATAGTCTTAGACGAACAGACCGGACTGTACGGAGATTGTTACATCAGGCTCAGTGGGAGTTCGGATGATTTTCCTCATCGGCCTTCTTATCGACATCTACCTGGGGACCGTTACGTACAGCTAGTGCTGCTTGCGGTCTGTGGTTAAACCCACTGCCAGCGTAGTGTCGAGTCTTTAGAGTCCCACACAGAGAGTTTCCCTGCTCCAGGCGAAACGATATAGAGGTCGTATGGTTTTACGACAAGGGTTCGGACGCATACGTGTGTTTACGTACGTATGACTTTTCGGATAGTTTTTACTAGCCGGCTTTGGTTTAAGCCAGATTCTAGTATCGGGTTATTGGATTTATACAGTCTAAAGTTTTTCCGTATTTTCACGGATTGGAGGGGCGTTCTCGTAATTTGTCGGGAAGCTTCTAGAAGAGTGGTGACTAAGGGGTTAAGGTGGCATAAGCATTTAATGCTTAATGACTCATTTGTGTGATTCATCTTTTGTATTAAATGATGCATTAATTAGTTAGTGAGTCATATGATGAATCACACTAGGTGAATGAATCAACCATGATGATTAATCATTTATATTTATTTATTTGATAAATTGTTATGGTTGTTAAATTCACATGAGCTCATTATTCATTCTCATTCTCATCTTCACCTTCTCTCTCCTCAAGCTCACTCTCTCTTCAAACCCTAACCCTAACCTCTCATGTGTTGAGATCAAGGGTTAGCTAGACTAATACATCCATAACCTCACTCTATATCCCCTAGGTAGCTTAGATTAGCACTTTGAGCAACCTAGTTATCTCAAGTTAGAGATCAAGCTTGTAGTAGGAGCTCTCGGGTGGATCATCTTTGATTCGAGGAGGCCGTTGAGGTGCCGATGTTCCAAGGAGCCTACGAGGAGTGGAGGACAGCGATGAAGACCCGAAGGACATGTAACGTGAGGTATAACTTCGAATCCGAGTAGTTAAACCTCTAGTAGATAATTAGCAATGGTTTAGATAACGATTCATGCGCTCAAGTCCGTGTTACGAAGCTTTGATAATCGTTTTTCATATATTCCGCCTCCTCGCTGGTTCGTGGGGTGCGTGACATGGACTTACAGTGGTATCAGAGCCTACTAAACCATTACTAGCTTGTTAGCAACTAATTAGAAGTTCGATCGACGGAAAACGCGAAAACGAAACCCCGGAAATCCCAAGTTTCTGTTAATTTTAAAAGTGTCTGAAAAATTATTTGACATACCTTAAAATTCACAGCAGGGAAATACAAGAATACTGGGAAAATACGAAGTTCCAACTCGGTTGTTTGGCCACGGATCCGCGGCAATAGAGTGCTTGTGCTGCGGATCCGCCGCCGAGTCAACTCCGAGTTGACTCGGATTTGCTCTGTAATTCTTAATTTTTGGTGTTTTGGTTCTCTGTATGTTCTGTTTATACCCAGGTTACTTCAGTGCTGCTTTGCTTTTGGCGTAGACACGGAATATGGTTATCGATCGATATTCTAAGATATTTGCTAATTGGGTTTTTATCTGTAATGTTTAATGTGTTTGTAAACCTCCCCTAACTGCTAGTATGTCGGTTGGCAGGGGGTTGCACATTTCTGTAATGTTTACTGTTTGTGTATATGGAATTGATTGGAATGTTGTGATGATTAGCCGGGATTTGAGATGGGTTTTATATTCATTCATTCGATGTAAATGTAATATGATGTAATATTCTTTTGCGGGGCACATCCAGGTTGCGGTTGTAGCCACCGTTGTATTATTTCTTTTTACTGTTTTTTGCTCCTAGGATAGACCCAAGGCGGGGTACACAAACTACCGGGTACTTTGAAGTGTTTAGTGGCCTACTCACTTTGTTGAGGGAGACCGCTTCACTTCGGGTACTTGGCGGGTAGTTTGCCGTACCCGTAGGGGTCTAGGGTGGGGTAATGGCTATTCATCACAACTGTGTAATCCGTCTTTTATTGCAGGCTCAAAGCAAATGCGGATTGCTAGTATATCCAAATAAGTTCATCTGTGATCTGGAATGCTTATTATTGCGTCTGACGAATGTACAATATCTATATATGATAGCTATTAGACGTCACTTATGTTTTACACCCACGCTAGCCCAGCCCCCGCTCTGTCGTTAGTTAAGTAACCTAACGGGTGATGACGGGACCCAGTGGCGAATGCGGATGGCATAAGAGGACGTGGTATTTTCGTTGTTTTCTGCAATGATAGGATAAATGATGGGACGCATTATTATAATGCAAAGAAAATAAACCAAAGTTAATCGTTGGAACAAATTTAAAAGAAACCACTCGGTTATTTTAAAAGATCAGATTTTTTAATTGCGGAGCTTTAACCACTCCTTTTAAAAAGTATCAGATTCCTTCGATTATATCAAGTTCACTACGTTCACGGTTTTGCCAAAACCATTCGTAGCCCTCCGTCATTTCATTTGGATATTCAGTAGTATTCAAGCTATGCATTTGACCAACGCCAGGGCATAGTGTTTGATAGCTGCTGGGGTATTTCATTTGTTTGCATAGATAGATGTGTTAGTTTGGGACAGTCGTATTATCATTTGGCCAATGTCAGGGATATGTACGGATGGGTTCAAATTAACTAGGACAATGATGGGTAGAACTTGACATGTGACTTATGACATTTTGACCAACGCCAAGGTCATAAGAGCATAGGGCAAAAATCTATATCGGGAATTTCTAAAGAAACTGAAATTTGCAGAAAGAGCATACCATTTTGGAGTTTGATGAATGTTGGTAGGATTCCTTCAACATTATCATACGATGATATTTTGGATCCCGATCCTACTGTGAGTATATACTACTTATCAGGAGATTCATCACTTAACGATCAATGCTATAAACCAAGTAGGTGCCAAGAAAGGTGTCAGCGGGGTTACGCTCCAGAGAAAAGAGGTTATTTAATTAAGGAACTTCGCGAAAGCGTTGGAAAACCTCCCTCGAAGTATCGACACTGACCTGGCTGAACGGTTAAGCAAGAATTGTACGGTGAGAATAGTCCTGGCTAATTCTTCTTTTATGGTTTGAGGAGGGATTCGAGAAACAATGGGAGCCATCCTGTTTAGATAAATTAAACCATTCTAAACTTGCAAGAGCATCATGCTAATAGTATTTTCTTCTCTCTCTTAAATTGCAGCGACCTTGTGACTACACATAGGTTACATCTAGATAATAATTTGACTGAATCTTACTTATATGAGTGGCAAAAGTCTGTCCAGATGTCCATTGCCTATGACAAGCTGGACCACCCTATTACTACTCAAGATCCCGCCGTCCCAGGTCCAGTTTCCACTGTCGCGGATATGGATATCCGTCAGACAAGGGAAAAAGATAAAGCGAAAGCTAAGTGCCACGTGTTAGCTTCAGTTGATGGTGTATACCAGAAGCAGCACGAGAAGATGGACTTAGTTTCCATCTTTCTCCATAACAAAGATTTATATGGAGTGCAATCTCATATCGCAAGATATGAGACCTCGAACGAATTAATTCAAGCGAGGTTGGCTGACGGGTCATCTGTAGGGGACAACGTCCTTACAATGACTAGCTGTATTTATGAGCTCCAGGACCTGGAGACCGCGCTGGGAAACGAGTCAGATACTGACTTGATTCTACAGTCTCTGCCTCCTACCCTGAAGGAAACCAGGGAAGTGGAAGGAAAGAGAAGGGCAAAAGTTTCGGGACTGGATATAGTAAAAGAGGGACGTTCCTATTGTTACAGGAATGAACATTGGCAGAATGATTGCAGGGCTAGCAAAGCCAGTAGCCAGGATTTGAAGCATGTTATGGCTTCAGCCTCAAGTGTGTTTGTAATTAAGAACTGTTTGTCAATTAACTCTACTTCCTGGGTACTAGATACCGGAGCAGGATCTCATATCTATAATTCATTACATGCTTTGAGAAACCGTAAAGTTATAAAGGTAGGTGATTGGTCTCTCAGAGTTGCAAACGGAATGAGCGTGGACGTTGAATCCGTAGGAGAATATCGCCTAGGTTTGACAAGTGGGCGGATATTGATTCTACGTAACTGTCTGTATGTACCTAGTTTGACTTGTAATATCATATCAGTGTCCTTACTTTCAAGAGAGGGATATGACTTTACATTCGTAAGCGATGTAGTTCACATCCACCTAAATCAAGTTCTGATTGGGTCTGGTACATTAGATGACGGTATATACGTATTGAATCAAGCTCGGGTTTTCAATGTCTAGAACACACTTAAAAGAAAGTCTCCAGAAATAAATCAGGCTTTCTTATGGCATTGTAGACTAGGTCACATCAATGAGAGAAGGTTGACTAAGTTACATAGAGAAGGATATTTGAATCCGTTCGAATATCAATCTTATGCTACTTGTGAATCTTGTCTCAAAGGAAAGATGACAAAGACTCCGTTCACTGGACACGGAGTAAGAGCAAGCAAGCTCTTGGGACTCGTACACAGTGACGTGTGCGGTCCAATGTCTACACATGCGCGAGGTGGTTATTCCTACTTCATTACTTTTACGGATGATTTCTCTAGGTATGGATATGTCTTCTTAATGAAGCATAAATCCGAGACTTTTGAGAAATTCCAAGAATACAAGAATGAAGTGGAAAAACAAACAGGCAAGAGTATAAAGACACTGAGATCTGATCGAGGTGGTGAATACTTAAGTGCCGAGTTCCTGGGTTACTTAAAAGAGAATGGAATTCTCTCTCAGCTTACTCCTCCATACACGCTACAACATAACGGTGTATCGGAAAGGACGAATCGAACCCTATTGGATATGGTTCGTTCCATGATGAGTAACGCTGAGTTACCGCGATCATTCTGGGGATATGCGCTAGAATCAGCAGCATATCTTCTGAACAGGGTTCCTACCAAGACAGTGCCTACCACCCCATATCAGATGTGGAGTGGGAAAAAACCCTATCTTCAGTATCTAAAGATTTGGGGATGTCCGGTTTTTGTTAAAAAACAGCATGCGGACAAGCTCGAGGCACAATCAATACAGTGTAAGTTTGTGGGATATCCAAAGAACTCCAAGGGATATCTATTCTATTACGCAGAGGAACAAAAGGTTTTTGTTTCTCGTAATGCCCAATTTTTAGAACAGCAAGTTTTAGAAAAGGATACAAGTGGCAGCGAAATAGAACTGGAAGAAATTCCAGAACCACAAGCTATTACTGAAAGCTTGGAAGAACCAGAAGGTTCGGGAGAACAGGACATCCCGACGCCACTCCGCAGGAGTAGTAGGCAATCTCATCCGCCCGAGAGATACGACGGTTTTCTCATAGACGGGGATAGAGAGGATTGCACTATTGACTATGATGAGCCTACTAGCTTCCAGCAAGCCATTCAGAGCGGTGACTCAGTAAAATGGCTGGATGCAATGCGGACCGAAATGGAGTCCATGTACACTAACAAAGTATGGACTTTGGACACTGCTCCAGAAGGGGTAAAACCCGTAGGATGCAAATGGATCTTCAAAAAGAAGATTGGTGTAGATAGACAGGTTGAAACCTATAAAGCTAGACTTGTTGCAAAGGGTTTCCATCAAAGACCTAGTTTGGACTATGACGAAACCTTTTCTCCAGTGGCTATGCTTAAATCTATTCGGGTCCTTCTTGCTATTGCTGCCTTCCACGATTATGAAATCTGGAAGATGGACGTAAAGACGGCCTTTCTAAATGGTAATTTGGAAGAAAGTGTCTATATGGATCAGCCAGAGGGATTCATTCAGAGTGGGAGCAGCGGTAAAGTATGCAAGCTGCTTAAGTCCATTTATGGACTAAAGCAGGCATCGCGGAGTTGGAACATCTGTTTTGATGATGCTGTCAAAGAATTTGACTTTATCAAAAATCCAGATGAACCATGCATATACAGTAAGATTGTAGGGAGAGCTGTAGTATTCCTCGTCTTGTATGTGGATGACATTCTGCTAATAAGAAATGATATTTCTATGTTACAGTCAGTCAAAAGATTCTTGTCACATAAATTCTCCATGAAAGACCTGGGTGATGCCACCTACATTCTGGGGATCCGGATCTATCGTGATAGATCAAAAAGGATGTTAGGACTTTCGCAGTCCAGGTATATAGACACCATAGTGAAAAGATTCAGTATTGATGATTCTAAGCGCGGTAACCTACCGGCTTGTCACGGAATCACCCTCTCCAAAGAGATGTCTCCCAAGACTGATTTGGAAAGGGATCGCATGTCGATTATACCCTACGCTTCTGCGGTAGGCTCTATAATGTATGCAATGTTATGTACCAGACCAGATGTAGCATACGCATTGAGCGTAGTAAGCCGGTATCAAGCAAACCCAGGGGAGAAGCACTGGATAGCAGTAAAGAACATTCTCAAGTACCTGAGGAGGACTAAGGAGATGTTCTTGGTGTATGGCGGAAAAGACCTCCAGATGGAGGCCTTTGCCGATTCCGGCTTCCAGAGTGACAAGGATGACTCCAAATCCATATCGGGTTATGTCTTTACCCTCAATGGAAGGGCGGTATGTTGGAAGAGTTCCAAGAAAGAGACCGTTGCTGACTCAACGATGGAAGCGGAGTACATAGCTGCTTGCGATGCCGCAAAAGAAGCTGTCTGGATGAAGAAGTTCCTCACAGAACTTCAGGTGGTTCCTTCCAGTGTTGGTCCAATACCTCTGTATTGTGACAACAACGGCGCTATAGCTTTAGTGAAGGAACCCAGGTCCCATCAGAAATCCAGACACATCTTAAGACGGTATCACCTGATCAGGGAGATCGTCGATCGCCGGGAGATCGAGGTGAAGAGAGTAGAGACGGAGAATAACATTGCTGATCCATTCATAAAGGCCCTTCCTCAGACGCAGTTTGAGAGGCTATTCGAGATGATAGGTCTACGATATGCCAGCTCATGGCCCTAGTGCAAGTGGGAGATTGTTAGTGTATATACCCTAAGGGCCATTATTGTATCATACTAGATTGTATATTACTTAATGGAAGCTTGGGATATTCACAGTTGTATATACAGTCTTGCTAAAAATGGTAGTATACTACTAGGTTTGTGTCTACTTTAATATGTGCATATGTTTTTTGTAACGTATCACTTATACATATTAGTAGAGCCCATAGGATCTTTGCTTGATTACCAGCATTGTGATGGCAGTCACACTAGTGGGGGCTGGGTAGTCTGTAAGCAACATCCTATACAGGTCCCTGGTCGTTAGATTATCGAGATAGGGCATCGATATTCCGGAGTAGACTAAGTGTGTACGCTTCTCATCCCAGTTGGGGAGATGGTCTGTCCTACAGCCATCAGTACATCATACTGGAGATAGTATGCAGGTGCTCGTTAGGTTACGGGTACACCGGACAGGACTCGCAGGGGAACTGATTGGTTGGTATTATACCCATCGTCAGTTAACAGTTCCTAGGTGACATGAGTACAGCATAGTCCACAGACTTGACACTGCTACTTCGCCTCGAGTGTGTCCCACTGTTCTTAGATTGCTACCCTACCACGGCTCAAAGGAGTCGTGCAAACAGGTAGCAGTTGGGTGCAGTCCCGAGCACTTGGAGGCAGTGCCGGTTAGATAGGATTCGTCTCTCCCGGTATTGGGAGTTGATATCGCGCTGTGTCAGAGAGCCATTACGCAAAGTCCCTGGCCAGGGCAAACGAGATATACTGGTAGGTTCCAGTAGCTTCTCAGGGTATAATGGGCTTCGCTCCGACACGACTTATACAGCTATTAGGGGACTGACGCTTGCCTCCCCCTAGGCTTGATATGAGATAGTCTTAGACGAACAGACCGGACTGTACGGAGATTGTTACATCAGGCTCAATGGGAGTTCGGATGATTTTCCTCATCGGCCTTCTTATCGACATCTACCTGGGGACCGTTACGTACAGCTAGTGCCGCTTGCGGTCTGTGGTTAAACCTACTGCCAGCATAGTGTCGAGTCTTTAGAGTCCCACACAAAGAGTTTCCCTGCTCCAGACGAAACGATATAGAGGTCGTATGGTTTTACGACAAGGGTTCGGACGCATACGTGTGTTTACGCACGTACGACTTTTCGGACAGTTTTTACTAGCCGGCTTTGGTTTAAGCCAGATTCTAGTATCGGGTTATTGGATTTATACAGTCTAAAGTTTTTCTGTGTTTTCACGGATTGAAGGGGCGTTCTCGTAATTTGTCAGGAAGCTTCTAGAAGAGTGATGACTAAGGGGTTAATGTGGCATAAGCATTTAATGCTTAATGACTCATTTGTGTGATTCATCCTTTGTATTAAATGATGCATTAATTAGTTAGTGAGTCATATGATGAATCACACTAGGTGAATGAATCAACCATGATGATTAATCATTTATATTTATTTATTTGATAAATTGTTATGGTTGTTAAATTCACATGAGCTCATTATTCATTCTCATTCTCATCTTCACCTTCTCTCTCCTCAAGCTCACTCTCTCTTCAAACCCTAACCCTAACCTCTCATGTATTGAGATCAAGGGTTAGCTAGACTAATACATCCATAACCTCACTCTATATCCCCTAGGTAGCTTAGATTAGCACTTTGAGCAACTTAGTTATCTCAAGTTAGAGATCAAGCTTTTGAGGCCGTTGAGGTGCCGATGTTCCAAGGAGCCTACGAGGAGTGGAGGACAGCGATGAAGACCCGAAGGACATGTAACGTGAGGTATAACTTCGAATCCGAGTAGTTAAACCTCTAGTAGATAGTTAGCAATGGTTTAGATAACGATTCATGCGCTCAAGTCCGTGTTACGAAGCTTTGATAATCGTTTTTCATATATTCCGCCTCCCCGCTGGTTCGTGGGGTGCGTGACATGGACTTACAATCGCTACCCTACAAGCAAGTCCAAACTGACTCTTGTACATTATTCATGGGCCACACTCTCCAAAGTTGAATCTTGACAAGGAGGGAAACAACCACCTTCGAGTCCTCTTGACTTGTAAGCGGGAAAATTCTCTTGTGAGATCCTTACGACTCTCAAAGGAAAACACATACTTAGGAGTCCTCACGACTCTTAGGGAGAAAATACACCTGCGGGATCCTCTCGACTCGTAGGGAGAAAAGTCTTTATGAGACCCTCACAGCTCATTAAGTTGGAAAGCCTTAGGCGGCAGATCTGAACCTGTCTCCTAAGCCATCGCAGCCTTACAAGGAGATCAAGATAGATTATCTACAAAATGCATTTGCTAAAAGGGACACACAACCATGAAATAAAATATGTCTTTTATTCATGAATCAAAATGAATACAAAGTACAATCTAATAAAAGAATCAAAAAATACTCTCATTCAGGAGTAAGTACAAAAGGAGAATAAAAAGAAACATATACATTTGTTTAAGCCGGCGGACGGTTTAATAGATTCGTCGGTTCATCCTTCTTCCACTGGGCCTCGGCTTCATAATTTGTTATTGCTTTGAGACGGGCCTCCGCTTGAGACTGTTGGGCCTGGTACGAGGCGGGCCGACTTTCAAGCTCCTTTTCGGTAACTTTGTGAGCTTCAACCATCTCGCGAGTAAAAATGATGGGTTTATCAATAGCTACCACCTCCCTAATAGCTTCTTGAAGCACCCGCCAAAGTTCATACGCACAAATGGTCTTGGCCGTGAGTTCAGCTTGAAGTTCCCCCAGCGCATTGGAAGCCAGCTCCCTCTCCGAAAACTTTCAGTTGAGCCTCTTCTCACATGACTGCAGATTTGCGGCGCACCATTCAACCATCCCCCGCAAGCTCGCCTTTCCAGCCATGACCTTTGAAAGAAGGCGCGTGCACTCAAGACTATGTAAGCAAGCCTCCACCCGATGACAAAACTCAACCCAGACATGCACCAATGTCTCATCATGGTAAGCAGCAAGAAAGGGAAGAGAAATGATGGCTTCAGCAGCAAATTCTTCGGTCGTGATCGAGCTACCAGCATGAAGATCTTCGATGAGAGCCGACAAAGAGTGAAGGCTTTACTTCTCCATCCGTTCAGATGCACGTAGGGCATAAGGGCCAGGGGGCATAATGATGCGAGACTCCAGCGGGGTAAGAATGGGCAAAGCTGTTAAGATTCACAAACAATCAGCGAGATTTGCAAACAAAGAGTAGATGGAACAACGTCGAAACTTTACTTACCCACAGTCATGCAAGAAGGGTTTAAAAGATCCCCAGGCCCATCAAGGATCTCAATTTCGTCATCAGCTTCCAGAACTACAGAAGACATTAGCATCGTTATACGAAATAATAGTAATGCCATGAGGAGGAGCAAATAACACTAACCTTGCCCAGAAGAGAGGACGATGCGTTGCGGGGATATTGCCTGCGGAGCGGCCATCTCGAGCAAACGCTGGAAAGATTTTCTGGGGGATAAGTCCGCGATGGATGCCGCCAATCCTCGTAATTCTGAAAATACGGAAGGATTCAGATAATGAAATGATCATTAAAACAAAAGATAGAAGTATACCTTCGATACTCCTCCCGCTTTAAACAGGAGGGATAGCAGCTTCAGCAGCCTCCTCCATACCCTCAGGCATATCATCGGAGACATTTGCTGGTGTGATGGCTATCAGTTGAGGAGCAGCGGACACCACTTCAGGGACGGCGATCTTAATTACCTGTTCCACCATCTCCAGGCCATCACCAGAAAGGTCCACTAAATCCACAGTCGGTAAGGACACCTCTTCAAGGTAAACGGGCACAGGGGGAACAGAAGCTGCCAATGGAAGCTCTACAGCAGGAATAGCAACTGTAAAGACCCCCTCCACACCTACTGGTGTCTCATCGGGGATATTTACAGAGTTCACGGTCAAGACGCTACTCGAGCTCAGATTCTCTGCCATGGCCGAAGTCCCTGCAAAGTTTTACGAAGATAAGAAGACATAGAAAGCAAAACAAATTACTTGCCAAAGGGAAAATACAGAAAAACGTGCATACCGATATGCCAAGATGCCTCGAGTATAGCTTTTTCAAGCCGACGTTCCTTCTTAAGAAGGTATGCTCACCGGGGTTCTAGGGTAGATTCATGGCCGCCGGTCCATAATGACAACTCATCTTCAGAAGCGACTGAAATAGGCTTTTTGAGGGCTATCTCGCCCCCCTGCTCCAGAGGACCTATAAATACTCGCCGTATAGATGGAGGATCTTCGTAGAATATTACGGCACGATAGGAACTCTTCGAGACACGCACGTTCTCGGTCTCATCCTGGGAACGCCTTATAGCCTCAGCCAATTGTGCGGCTTCCTCGGCAGATGAACCTGGAAAAAGAAGACCATCATCCGGCTCTTGCATAGATATTGGTTCGTCTTGAACGATATGCTCGGATTCCATTAAAAAGTCAAGCAGTCCGGTGACTGTCTTCTTCCTCCGCTTCGACCCAGAACTAGCACTAGAAGATGATCGCTTCCTTCCCTTCGGCGCTTTGGTGCGACGTTGCCCAACCTCGCCTCCAGTATCCTCTTTTGGCGGTGTTACCAATGATGACACTGCCATCGATAACACCACAACTGATGGAACTGCTACTGACGCCTCATCAGAAGCCCTTGCCTGAGCTCTAGTGCGCATTAGCATACCAACTGTGGGTGGAGTCAGGCCCGCATCTACCGCCTCAGGAATAAGTAAGGCACCAGTACCCCTCAAGGGAAGGCGAACCATTGTCCGCGGTCGCGGCGGGACTCCCATAGCCTGGATCGGGGTGGGAGCTCTATATCCAAAAGTATCCCCTTCTCCTCAGCAATGTGTTAATGTATATGCCCTAGGGGCCTTTATTGTATCATACTAGTTTGTATATTACTTAATGGAAGCTGGGGATATTCACATGTATATAACAGTCTTGCTAAACATGGTAGTATGCTACTTGATTTTTCTATCTTAATATGTGAGTATACGTATTGATAGAGCTCTTAGGATCTTGCTTGACTACCAACGTTGTGATGGCAGTCACACTAGTGGGGGCTGGGTAGTCTACAAGCACATCCTTTTTCAGGTCCCTAGTCGTAGGATTATCGAGACAGGGCATCGATACTCCGGAGTAGACCAGTGTGTACGCTTCTCATCCCAGTTGGGGAGATGGTCTGTCCCACAGCCGTCAGTACATCGTACTGGAGATAGTATATAGGTGCTCGTTGGGTTACGGGTACACCGGACAGGACTCGCAGGGAACTGTTGGTTGGTTTTATACCAGTCGTCAGTTAACAGTTCCCAGGTGACATGAGTACAGTATAGTCCACAGACTTGACACTGCTATTTCGCCTCGAGTGTGTCCCACTGTTCTTAGATTGCTACCCTACCACGGCTCAAAGGAGTCATGCAAACAAGTAGCAGTTGGGTGCAGTCCCGAGCACTTGGAGGCAGTAGCGGTTAGACAGGATTCGTCTCTCCCGGTATTGGGAGTTGATATCGCGCTGTGTCAGAGAGCCGTTACGCAAAGTCCCTGGCCAGGGCAAGCGAGATTTACTGGTAGGTTCCAGTTGTTTCTCAGGATGTAATGGGCTTCACTCCGACACGACTTATACCGCTATTAGGGGACTGACGCTTGCCGCCCCCTAAGCCCGATATGCGATAGTCTTAGACGAACAGACCGGACTGTACGGAGATTGTCACATCAGGCTCAGTAGGAGTTCGGATGGGTTTCCTCATCGGCCTTCTTATCGACATCTACCTGGGGACCGTTACGTACAGCTAGTGCCGCTTGCGGTCTGTGGTTAAACCCACTGCCAGCATAGTAGTTGAGTCATTAGAGTCCCATACAGAGAGTTTCCCTGCTCCAGGCGAAACGATATAGAGGTCGTATGGTTTTACGACAATGGTTCGGACACATACGTGTGTTTACGCACGTACTACTTTTGGACAGTTTTTACTAGCCGGCTTTGGTTTAAGCCAGATTCTAGTATCGGGATATTGGATTTATACAGTCTAAAGTTTTTCCGTGTTTTCACGGATAGGAGGGGCGTTCTCGTAATTTCGCGAGAAGCTTCTAGAAGGATGGTGACTTGAGGGTTTAGGTGGCATACGCATTAAATGAGATTAGTGACTCATTTGTGTGATTCATCCTTGTCATTAATGCATCATAAATGCTTAAAGACTCATGTAGATGAATCACTCATTTGTATTTATGAAGCATGGTTGTTAAATCCTTTATTTTATTTATTTGATAAATATAATGCTTCATATATATCATGAGAGATCATTATCTCATTCTTATTCTCATGCTCACCTTCTCTCTCCTCAAGCTCTCTCTCTTCAAACCCCAATCCTCCCCTCTCATGTGTTGAGATCAAGAATTAGAAAGACTAATCAATCCATAATCCAACTCTATATCACCTAGGTTACTTAGATTAGCACTTTAAGAAACCTAGTTACCTCAAGTTAGAGGTGAAGCTTGAAGTATAGCTCTCAAGTGGATCATCTACTACATAGAGAAGGCCGGAGAGGAGGTGGAGAACGAAAAGATGAAGGACACGGTTCATTAGGTATAATCACTTCACATAGTAGTTAACAACTTCTATGTTTCTTGTTAGTTATAGTTTAGCAAAGATTCTCGGTTAGTCGATGTTTATGCAAAGAACAAGATCGTTTTTCGTTTTTCCGCCTTCCCGCAAGTCATGGGGTGTTGTACATCGACTTACACAATGATGGGACCAACTCGGTGGCGGTACCAACCCGTAAAAGCCCCCACACACCTAGGAATATAGTCGGCCTCAGGGATCATGAAGCGAGAGCCGGTGTTCAGCCGCATGAAGTGATGAGTGGCGTCACGAACAACTTCCAAAGAAGAGCTGGGCTCCACTATGAATGCCTCGAAGGGAACACCCTGGTTATAACCCAATTGCCGGGAAAAGTGGTGTAGATTATACCGCATAAAAAGAACCGCATCGTTTCGACGGAACACCAAATAACCCGGTCTGATTGAATACAAGTGCATGGCTTCCCTAGGCTTCAAGGATGGTGCTCCCTCTTTCGATAAATCAAACAGCTGCTGAATAGGTCCCGAAGGAGCAGAGAGGACTCGATCATTGAATACCGTCCCGCCTTCATTGGCATAAGGATTAAGCAGCACACGAAGGGCTCCTAACAGAGTCGGATCAGGAGCAGAAGCGTCCACCAACCTCATGAGCCACGGGAAGGTATAAGCATCATAAAAACCCGGTCTCTGGTGCGCAGCGAATGCCC
Organism: Agapanthus africanus; assembly: GCA_030015575.1. Taxonomy (NCBI): domain Eukaryota; kingdom Viridiplantae; phylum Streptophyta; class Magnoliopsida; order Asparagales; family Amaryllidaceae; genus Agapanthus; species Agapanthus africanus. Next base: position 425,199,672 of record JASDDO010000019.1, on the reverse strand, counting down.
CTAACACGTGCATCTCAATCCATGACGTAAAATAATGAAGAGAGAAACTCACCACATCCACACCAGGAGTCGAGGTATTGGCCACAGTACTCAGCCCATGGTACAAGTGTGATAACCCTGCAATGCCCACGGCTAGTCGTGTCCCTTCGGCAATGCGACAAGCAAGATAAATGACCGACGCTCTCATAAAGTGACGATGCGTTGGAACGACAAACCAACTGAGCCAAAGGATGATAAAACCGACGAAGAAAGTTTCTTTATCCATACCGGGATCCACAATCGACTCAAAAGGTACGGCCGACAAAATTGGGATGTAAAATTGTGGCAAATATTCTTCTCTAGCCGGTAGCTTATTTAGCCCAAACCCGAAGGGGTCATTAATATTCGCGAATTTTAGAGCCTCCTTCGATAGGACGTCTCCACGAAGGAAGCAAGCGATAAAACTCTTAAAAGTGCGCCCTGTTCCTCTGACTCTGAGAACAGCTTCTCGAAACTACCCAGAGTCTTGATTAGACTTAGATACTTGTGACGGACGGCATTTTCGGTTGACAAGCCGTCAAGCGTAGCAGGCACAGTTGCGAATGCATACTCGTCAGGAGGCAGCAATTCTTCATAGGGCGCTCCCCTGATCGGCAATCCGGAGATCTCGCAAAACTCTTCCAAAGAAATTGAAACTTCGCGATCCCCTAACAAGAAAGTGTTGGTAGGAAGATTCCATTGATTTAGGAAAGCTTTAACCCACCAGACATGGGGAGATTGATAATGAAAGAGAGACGCGTACACTGCCTGATAAAGCCCGACCTTCTGCAGTCGTGCACGATGGACAGACAAGATATAACGAGCCCAGAGAAGATAGCCCATTGAATGGCGAGGGGTAAGCCCTATCTTATAGACTTGTCCCCAGGGTTGGGCTTCACCTTGGCAAATACGATGCCCCAAGATGTCTATGGCTGGCAAAGGGTAGTTTGGTATCCCAGTTGTCGACGGCTCAAGTCGGCCCGTAGGAGTCCAATCTAGCACCTCCACGGCAAAGGCAGTCTGCGGATGCTCCATCGGCAAGAATAGATGGAGAGGCTCTGTTGGCACCTCGCAAAGAAAGCCGCGGTGGCCCCGAATGATATGCCCATACCAGGTTCCCCACAAAAGCAGGTTGGTGCAATCCGGGTCTTGAGCTCTAATCATTGCCATCACTTCTTCGTCAGACGGTGATTAAGGAAAAGCAGCTTCCGAGCGGGTAAAAGGAAAGTATGGAAGAGAAGCCATTGTTCTCGAAATAAAGGAAGAGAAAACTGTTAATGAAACCCACACGTGCATATATATATATATATATATATATATATGGACAATGGAAGAAAACGACAAGCAGTTTATTTCATGGGACCATTGGTTGCAAAACACATAGGCCCCACAAAACCAATATGGCGGCTCACTAATGATGAGGCAGGGTAATCATTATGAGAACAAAAGGAAAATTCTCAATAAATAAATAGTGGTGTTCAAACATCTCAGCACATTCCCCCAAGGAAAAGCCCATCATGAACTCTGTGGAAATCAAATAGAATCTCTCCTAAAAAATTTTGTCAAGAACAACTAAGGATAAAAATCCCAAGAAGTCTTCTTGTTAGAACTAAGTTCTCTGAGGGAATTAAAATTCCTTTTTAACAGAGGAATTAAATTCCGAGAAAATTTTCAGAACCGAGCTCTTTGGAATGGAATTAAATTCTAGAAGAAAACAAGTACCATCATTAATCCCCTAAGATCAGAAAAACGCCCAACGTTGGGGGTTTACTACCTAAAGATCATGCATTCTTAGAGCTTGGAAAGATGAGTTTTTATTAAAGGAAAAAACCCTTGGTGTGGATTTAAAATCCAAAGAGAATTTTATGAAAAGCTCATCGGCCGTTCAAAACCATTACCTGAAGAAAAGATTCCTTTTTAGACAGAGTTAAACTCTGAAATTTTTTGAACAGAGAGCTAAGCTCTGAGGAAGAGAATTAAATTCTCAAAGAAATTGAAAAAGGAAGAAAATGAAGGAATGGAGGCATTGCTGATGAGACCGCTGCATTTATAGGACGTGATAGGAAACGGTTCATCTTCTCTGTTCCCTAGGCAAATCCAACGGCCACAAAGGTGACAGCGTTGCACTCACGTGCAAACACGTGAGAACAACGCTGTGGGGGAATTTGTTCTCTCATGAGAACTGAATAAAATACAAATAAAGCAGCAAAAAAAACCCCAAATGGGGCATCACGTGCTCACACGTGACCAGGCCTCACGTGCAAACGCGTGACCTTTTTATAGAAAGATTCTATCTACGCCTGAATGGCTAATTGATAAAGTCACGTGCCCACACATGATGGGCTCTTGAACCCACTGAATTAATAGAATTAAAAGCATTTGTTCCCTCATGGGAACTGAATAAAATATATAAATAAAGCAGTAAAGAAAACCCCCAAAGGGGGCATCACGTGCCCACACATGGCCGGGTCTCACGTGCAGGCACGTGACCTTTTTCAGGCAAAACCTATAGGTGCTGAATGAAATAAACAATTGAAAATGCTTAATCAGTGGGGTCACGTGCCAACACGTGATGGGTTTCTGAGCCCTCTGAACAAATAGAATTAAATTCTAATTAAATGATTAATCAGTGGGGTCACGTGCCAACACATGATGGGTTCCTGAGCCCTCTGAACCAATGGAATTAAATTCTAATTAATTGCTTAATCAGTGAGGTCACATGCCAACACGTGATAGACTCATAAACTCTCTAAACCAATAGAATTAAATTCTAATTAATTACTTAATCAGTGAGATCACGTGCCAACACGTGATAGACTCCTAAACCCTCTGAACTAATAGAATTAAATTCTAATTAAAAGGAATCAAAAACCCTAATTGAAAAAATATTGTAACATTTCAGGAAAATAAAATACTGTTTTTGGGATTTTTTTATAATTAAATAATAATTATATTGAATATTTTAATAAGGCGGTAAAATTAAATACCGATAAATTTGGGGAAAATTTAGAAAATTATGGAAATTACTGAAAAGAGGGTGTTTTATGTGATTTATGCAAATTATGAAATTTTATGATTTATTATACACTAATTTAGTGCTAATCGCGATTAAATATCGCTAATCGCGCATTAAACTTGTTTTGTGCAAAACATGCACCATGTCGTATTTTACACTTGTGTTACATTTTATAACCATAGTTTCATTTGGGATTTATGTGTTTGGTTTTAAAATGAATTGAGAAGAATAGATAAAGAAAAGAAAAACAAAAGAAAAGAATAGAATATAGAAGTATGGGCAAGAGAGAGAGAGAGAGAGAGGTGAGGGTCAACCTTGGTCATAACACTTTTGTTTCTTTCACTCCCTCTTCAGCCCATGGCAGCAACCCCTTCCCCCTCCACTTCAAACCCTCACTTCATCATCAAAAACACCCCAAAACCCCATCCCCACTTCATTAAAAATGTGCACAAGCCCTCTATCTACACTTTGGACAAAGAAAGCAAAGATTTTGGACACTTTGGACAACTCAAGAAAATTCTTGAGTTGCCAAATGAGGTAATCTCTGCACCATTAGTATAGTTTTTCTTTCATCATAACACCTATGCATGTTTAGAAGTGATTTAATTTGGTTTAGTAGACTTTGAGAATTTCAAGTTAGGGTTTTGAGGAATTCTTGAGTTGAGAAGTGTAATTGAGGTTTAATAGTGATTACAAACCTGCCTAGTGCTAAAATACTGGACCAAACTTAGACTTAAACCCCAAATACGAACTTTGAAATTCTGCAGATACGGAAATTCTGGAAATTGTGATGGTTTTTGGTAATCTGCTAATACCCGGGTGACCTGAAAATTATTTAGCAAAGACAGTGATACATGCAGACAACCTAGGACCCCCCACTGAAACCCTATCCCCATACCCCAACTCTAGGCCGTAGATTTATTCCATCTGGCCGCAATTTGCGGCCAGGGTGGGTTGGAACTGTCTCGTGTTTGTTCTGTAGCTCTATTACCTATAAACTAGATCCTACACATATACAGAATTGGCTGATTTGACCTAGGGTAAAATCTGGGACTAATTTCATGAGTTGCTGTTTTGATTCGGGGTTATATTTTTCGTATTTTGGATCTGGATTTTAGTATTTGTGTTTTACCTCGATCACTTGACGTTTGTACGACGATATCGAGGGTTATTTGGTGGTTTTGAAGGTGTAGTCCATATGTTCTAACCTATAGGCTTTTAGCGTGTCGTTTTAGTTTTGAATTGGGTTTTAATGAGACACGATACGTTATGATGTGTAAGTACCCCCATGAGAACTTCGAGACGACAAGCAAGCGTATGGCAACGTCGCCAACGGAAAGCGAAGAGTAAGGTGAGTAGATTTATATCTACGGGGGAAGTTGGGTGGATGCGTATAGTAACCCCGCAATGTCGTAAGAAATGGTATGATGTGATATAGATTTACTTAGATATGTTATTGAGAGATATGAAAACTTAGCAAGAAAATCTTTAGGAGATCATGAGTTAGTGTTAGCGAGAAATGAAGGAAGGATTTAGTTGGTTTCGTAGTCGTGAACCCTAGAGTAAGGTTGTACACATACATATACACACGGGATTTGGTTTTGGGTATATACGTCATATGTATATATATAGGTTTATGTGGATGTTTTGGTGCTTATATATATATATATATATATATATATATATATATATATATATATATATATATATATATATATATATATATACACATACATACATACACGTATACACGGATGTTGAGGATAGTATATGATATTTGGATGCGAGTCGACATGATCGGGCATGATCTCGTGAGTTGTGATATGTGTTTGGGTCATGATATGAGATACAGCAGGATATTATAGTGGATCGTTGGGTGATGTGATTTTATTCACACGAGGACATATGTATGATGATATTGGTATCGGTTGTACTAGACTTTAGATCAGTACCCCCCCAGTTCATGATATGTGAGATACCATATGGATGTTGTGTTATATGTGATAGTTCGTAATATGTGATGATGATACCATATGGATGTTGTGTTATTGTCACGACCCGAAAAGTACGGAACATGACCGGCACTTAAACTGCGAAACGTCTCAAGGCGTACGTAATCTAAGTAAGCCAAAACCCAGAAATCAAAATCAAGTAAAGCAGTAGAGTGAAGGAAAAACCAATTTTAAAGCAAGAAGTTTAATAACATAAGCCGAAGTATGCATTTTTAAAATGTCAAACCTTTTCTGAAAATTTCGGCAGAGTTTCCTTTGTAAAAACTGACCCCAAACGGGTACAAACCGGATAAAGCATATATAGTGAATAAAGGCATCACCAAGCGGGAGCTAGCTCTTCGTCAATTGACGGTCACAACCACGCAAGCAATATAATATACAACGTCGAAGGGCGACGATCAAACTCAGGATAAAAATCCAACCTCAACAAGAAAACCAGAGGAAAACCATAATAATACAGCGCGCGACTCTAAAGTCGAAAGAATATACACCGGTCTTCTATGTCTATCAAATAATACAAATCTGGTTGATGGAGTTTTACTAGATACAACTGAAATAACAAATATACAATGGTGGTCCTGATGCAAAATAACCCACCTACCAAAGCAATCACTCGGAAGGAACAGTGTGCCAGCAAAACCGCAACGAAACCTGTACGGCAAAACCTGCAAGAAACTGTGGCACAACGGGGGTGAGTTGCCAACTCGTGAGTAGAAAACATCTACGAATAGAAATCGCATGCATGATGCTATCCTAGTGTAAGTGCACGGCGGCGCCCTGGCCGTCAATCCGACGGCCAAATGCGGAAACGGTGATAAACTTTAATTTTGCGAACTTAGCAAACCGGCACCACCGCGCACTAAACCCCGGATCGGGCCATTAAACTAGTTCTAGCTAACTACAAGATGGGAAGAGATATACCGAGTGATCCGAGTCCTTCGGTCTTCTCGTCGTCGTCCCGATCTCCTGCGGAAACTCCGGTCGTCGCCTCCTCGCCGGAAGGGCACCACATCGCCTGCATCTTTTACGGGCTCCCACCTCAATACCGAGGCAACTCGGGCATGAAGCTGGCAAGTCGGCATGCCTAAGATATGCTGTAGAAAGTAGTGTAGATGATGCTTATCTCTTTGGGGTCATGTTGCCTTGATGGAGGAATGGATTGGAACTTTCAAGTGGAACTCTCATTTATCAAGCATGGAATGAGATGATGAAATTTCCTCACCAAAATGAAAAACTCTCATTTTCTCTCCACTCAAAATTGTGGCCGGCCATCATTCTCTTTGAAATGGTGGTGGAGACAATGTATATCACAAGAGGGAGGTGAGTGTAGGAGATAGAAAAGGTGACCACATCATAAAGCAAAGAAACATCAACCATACTCAATTCACATCAAACCCATACCCTCTCTTTAATCACAATTAATGCAAGAGAATCAAAATGATGGTGGAAAAGAAAAGATGCCATCATAATCAAAACATTTGCAAGAAACCCCCTCCACAAATGTTATTTGCACAATTGCAAATAACCCCCTCCATCGGAAAAGTCCGGCCGGGAAAGAACAAAGGAAAACCGGCCGGAACGGAATGCAAACTGGCAACTCCAGAAAACTGGTCCCGTAATAAATTACAGGAAAACCCCGATACTGTGAATACACACCCGCATCTGTATTCCGACCGGATACAAATGCAATGAGACAAAATCTACACTGTATTAAACTAGGATCCGGCTTAAACCAAAGCCGGCTAGTAATATCCGTTCGATCCTGATCCGTGCAATACCGCACGTATCCGATCGAACCTTTCCATATATCTATACGGCCTCTAGTACTAACCGTCCGATCCTGATCCGTGCAATACCGCACGTATCTGATCGGACCCTGCCATATCTCCATACGGCGTCTACAGCGTTTCGCCCGAAAGCTTGAGTAACTGAAAGTGTGGTGGACTCTAAAGACTCGTCAATACTATGGCTGTGGATTTAACCACCAGCACGTCAGAGGTATAAGCCAATACGTGACGGGCCACCAGCTATTGACCAAAAGGGACGTCGATGAGGGAACTCATCCTGACACCCTACTGAGCCTGTCAGTGACAATATCCGTACAGTCCGGTCCGTTCGTCTACGAGCATCGCATGGCGGGCCTAGGGGGTTGGTAAAAGTCAGACCCCCAAAAGCGGTACAAGTCGTGTCGGAGTGTAGCCCAGAACACTCTGAGATACTACTGGAATACCTACCAGTAAATCTCCTGCCTTGGCCAAGGACTTTGTGTAATGGCTCTCCTAGACACAGCGCGACCTCACCCCCAATACCGGGAGAGACGAACCCCCGAAGATCCGCTCACTGCCTCCATGTGGCTTGGGACTATACCCAACTAAAACCTGTTTGCACGACTCCTTTGAGCCGTGGTATGGTAGTAATCAAAGCACAGTGGGAACTCACATGAGACAAATGACGATCCCCAGGTCGATGAACTAACCTGTACACACGTCACCTGGGAACTGCTATCTGACGTCAGGTATAAGACCAACTAGCATGTTCCCGGCGAGTCCTGTCCGGTGTACTCATAACCCAATGAGCACCTGTATACATCTTAGGTGAACCAACAGACACCAGTGGCTTGTGAGACCGGCCACCGCCCCTCGTCGGGGTCTCGACTGTATACACTAGTCTACTCTGGAGAATCGATGCCCTGTCTCGAAACTCCCACGACTAGGGACCATTTAAGGATGTGCTTGTAGACCCCAGCTCTCACGTATATGATCGCCCTCATACTGCTGGTCGTCAAGCAAGAATCCTAGGGGCTCTATCAACGTGTAATAGCGACCTGTCAGGTCACCTAAAGCAGTACACGATGGTAAAGGTAAACCAGATAGCATACTATCATTTCGAGTAAGACTGTCGTACCGGGATAGGTCCTCCCTCAATCATTGCAATCACGTGCCTGTGATCCAATAATTGACTCTGAGGGCACTATCTCCAACAATCTCCCACTTGCACTCAAGGCTAATTATTGCGATGTCGTATACTCACAGCCCGTGTGATACCGAACACCCAACTCCTCTACTAGTCAGTCGCACAAAGCCTGTTTGCAAAACTATTGCGTTCGAGGAAAAGCCTCAGTGAGTGGATCCGCCTAGCTGTTTCTTTCTATGTCTCTCTATATCTCAAGTTCGCAGAGAAAGCCATCTCCCGAAATGAGCAATACCTGTCTTGGAATGTCTGGATGTCTGATGGGACTTAGCTCATAAATGAACTCCAAATCCAAACTTCTTAGACTGTATCGTCAACTGAACTTAATCAGTATCCTGCGCCATGCCACCCTCAGTTTTGCCTTGGACCACCTGTCCAAAATACTGCCCCTCGTCAGAAGGAAAACTATAACTCTGACAACCTCCTTGTCGTCCATGTCACCTTGGAAGCCTGGAATGATAACTGTCTCCCAAATGAGGCTGTCGTTATCATTTCCCTAGAACATCTACTTATGTTCTAAAGTTGCTCCCGACTGTTTTTCCAGGATTGGATCAATATCAACTTATTGCATCTAGTGCAAGAACAACATCTGGTGTGGTACTTGACATCTCATGATTGACTCAATTGCCTGAGCAAGTGATCTGCCAATCATGCGCATCCCTCTCCCCTTTAGTCTATAAGACACCTTTAGAGAGGGTGACTCCATCACCTGCAGGTACACTACCGTGCCAGGAGTCGTCCATTCTAAATACTCTTAGAATGCTGTCAAAGTACCCTGATTGGGAAACCACCAAAATCTAGATCTAAAACCATAGATCTAGTAACCAGTATGTCTGATATTGTGTCCAAGTCCCTTGTGGAGAAACCACTGTGTGACGACCAAAGTATAACCGATCGTAGTATAGGAGTTTCTTTTCCTACTTTGTGTATGTCATCCAAAACCCGGATATCACACCCTACTACCTTCTCAACAGATCCATCCCCTATTCTGATGACGTCAAACCCATGACTGTCATATCAGAAATAGATGATCTATCTCCGCTACATCTGCTTTAGTCTATAAATAGACATAAGCCTGATGTCCACCAATGCTTCCGCTGCTCCCACTGACTACGACAACCCTCTGGCAGAGTCATATAGATGTGCACTTCTAAAGCTAGTTTAGAACGACGCTATACTCATCCTCCTGCCGGGTCTCGCAGCCTGGAACAACAGCAATGGCAAGTGTGGGTAAACAAGAACTTCCCTGTCACCGTCCTTGAGGCTACCGGAGTACCTCTCGGGTGCCTGAAGTTACCCACCGTATCTGCGGAGTGGCCAATGGAATGTCAAATCAGATTGAATCTTTAGGTTCCTTATCAAATCTTCAGTAATCGTTTGCGGTTCTGGAATCACTTCCAGTTCTACCATACTCCCACTACTGTTTTTGAAAAAATCCATTTTTAATAAAACTGTGGCGAGTCTAGAACAATATTTCTATTGATCTGCCAGATGGTAGAAAGTCAACCCTCGTCATAGCCTGGGTCAACCCACAAACAGCCATTACAGAAACGTGCCTTGGGTTGTTCAGTGTCTGGTTTTAATCATAAGCCGGACAACTCCCCGTACCATAACAACGTTAAGATATGAACTGTTCTACATCCAATATAGAACCAGAGGCACTGATTTAATTTAACCAGATTCAAATCATGCAGCTGTCTCCAGTGCATGTCAACTAAATGGGGAGAGGCCGATCAGCGTTACTCAATTTAGGAATGCTTCCAATTATGAGTAACCTGAAAGAGAAGCAATTTCTCTTTATCATTACTATCAACTGAATACCATACACAAGTATCTACATCTTCGATCACCTTGAAGAATCCCGATACTTGCTAAACCTGGTTCTCTACTCTATTCAAATACCTATAACTCCTCAAAACTTAGACCCTGTGTTTCTACGAAACACACGTCTAAGAACTAGAGAAGTTAAAAGTAAACAGAATATAGTATGAGGACCAACCCCTCTGTCCTAATGGACACTGGACAACATACAATACTCTGTATAAGTCCGCCGAGTCTAACAACTCTTTCACTGTGTGTCGTAGGTTGAAAACTGTACTTATGGTTAAGAAGAATTACACCGCTGTTTAATGCTCCTTACCTAACCATCCACTGATATAGGTAAATGTCATCGACATAATATCAAAAGGTATATCTCACTCTATGAAAATAGATGTACAGATATATCAATTTGAAATTGGTGCACAACAGCGGATATTCAAAACCAAATATTTGCCGACCGGCAAACAGCCCAGGTGATCTCCTCAAATATCACCGATTACAACGAATCTCGATATAATGAGGATGATCACCCAATTCCCAATAACTTACTCCCACTCATCATCTGTAAAACCATACAGATGTGATAATCAAACCTGGTAAATACATACCCTGGAGCAAGTGTCTAATCGGGAAATCAGTTTTCTTTTAACAGTACACAGTTGAACTGAAACATTGAAATGTTTCGATGGGGTATTCTGGTATTCCTAGTAATGCCTCTACCATCATCCAGATTCACAACTATAACCGTATAATTCTTTGCCACCTCTCCAAATCCCTTTATATGTCTTTAGTCATTACCTTCTGCACACCCCTTAGGCCAAATGGTTTTCTTCCTTCCCTACCATTCGGCACCAGCCTATGGTTTGGAAGAAGACTATCCAGTAAGCATAATGGGTGTACTGTCCTAATCCTAGGAGCACTCGCAATGCGAGAGAAGGTGAGGATAAAAGACAAACGAATAAATCTTATTCCTATTTCTCCTGGACCAGAATCCATCCCCGAACTGGAACAAGTTCCTTTCGAGTTCGTATATAACCATACGATGGAGTATCCAATAAACTGTGGATCTTCGTAGTGATACGGAGTGTCCTGGAGAAATACAAAGGTGATTTAGGATTGGCGAAGAAATACTTGGTTTGGTCGTGAATATCAGTCGCAATTTACTTTGCCCTCTTACTAATCCCTTGCTTTTTCTTAATCTTAATACCTTCTGCACACCATCATTATGCTAATTGGTTTTCTTCATTCCCCACTGTTCGGCACCAGCCTAAGGTTTGGAAGAAGACTATCCAATTTGCGTAATAGGTGTACTATCTCCTAAACTAAGGAGTACTCGCAACCTGAGAGAAGGTAAAAGGAAAAGACAACTGAATAATCCCATCCGTTTTCTCCAAAACCGGAAACCATCCTCGAATAAATTCCTTCGAGTTCGTATATAACCATACGATGGTTTTGTCCAATGGAAGTGGACGTTCGTAGTAATACGGGGTGTCCTGGAGAAAAGGGTAAAAGTAGGAGTGGCAATGAGGTCTGCAACTCTGACAATCCAAAAGCCAGTGTTAAGAAGGTTCGGTCAACTTGGTCACTGAGTCATAGTCTTAGGGTCGGGTCAATGGTCGCTGCCAGAGAGAGAGAGAGAAAAGAAACACTCAGCGTGCACTCTAACCTAGATCAGAATGGTTACCAATTTATCTAATCTGGAAACCTCCCACTGTACCTCAAATTCTCCTCCAAACCTGAAAGAAGAATTAGTCGGGGTCACCCGAGGAGTAAACTAACTCATGAGTGGGAATCGGGATCCAACTATCATCGCATGATAACGTGACGGAATCCGCTCACGGTATCACACTCCAGAAGGTATGCGCATATCTGGCAAGTTTCAGTTCTTTTGAAACTCCCGATGTGATTTTTACCCCATGCTCTTATGACCTTGACTTTGGCCAACATATCATAAGTCACATGTCAAGTTCAACCCGTCATTCTCCAGGTTAATTTGAATCCACCCGTACCTACCCTTGACTTTGGCCAAAATGGCAGTACGGCTGTCCCAAACCAACGCATCTATCTATGCTGCATATGAATACCCAACAGCTACCAAACACTGTGCCTTGACTTTGGCCAACATACACAGCTTGAATACTATTGACTATCCATATGAAACGACGGAGGGCTACGAATGGTTTCTGGCGAAAACCTTTAACGTAATGAACTTGATATCGTTGAAGGAACGGATAGCTTTTTAGAAAATATAGTGACGAAAACCTTTACTAAAGAGGTCACTCCCGGTGAAGGGATCTCGGCTCTTTCCCCGTAGAATGGGGTGCAGGATATTCCAAATGAATACCACGATGCAAAGCAAAAGTAATCGGCTATAGTGAAGTTAATGCCCTGACGCAAACTTCTGTCCAAGGGGTCACTCCCGGTGAAGGGATCTCGGCCCTTGCCTCGTCGACTGAGGAGCAGGATATTCCAAATGAATACCACGATGCAAAACAAAAGTGAACGTCCTTGCAATAACAGCTTTTTGAAAAGTATTCCAACAACATCAGAATAGGTTTGTTTTAACTTGCATTGATCCGAATCAATGCAGTCCCATCAATTGATCACACCACAAAGAACGAAAATATACTGACGTACGTATATGCCATCCGCATTCGCCACTGGGTCCCGTCATCACCCGTTAGGTTAGCTAACTAACGGCAGAGCGGGACTGGACTAGCGCGGATGAAAAACATATACAACATCTACTAATATATATACCAATATATTATATTTCGCTCAAGGCGTGAATAAAATGCAACATCACAGAAATGTACAGCATCACAGAACAATACAGATATCTGGGATCCCCGGGTTTCACAGAGCCACTGCTGAAACCCGACGTTCCCCTGGTCGTGTGGATAGCCTGTGCAATGAAATCCTAGACCCCTACGGGCGCGGCAAGTTATCCGCCAAAACCTGAAGCGAGGCAGCCCCCTTCAGCGCCGTGAATGGACCACCCAGCACTTCACGGAATCCGGCAACTTGGGCACCCCTCCTGGGTCAACCTGTACCCCCTACGAGTGCGGCGAATAGCCCGCCAATCCTGGAGTGAAGCCCCCTCCGTCCCAATGCCATGAGATGCGGGCTTGTTGCCTTCTAGAACCCGGCTATCCGTGCACCCCTCCGCGGGGTAACCCTAGTACAGAAAGTAAAATATACATACACCGGGTACATCGACCGCAACCTGGTCGTGCCCCAAAAGAATAATACAAACAGGCAGTGACGGCAGTCCACATGTCGGACGCTCACCCCGCAATATCAAATGTATATAATACAACAACACTGTACTAGCATTGCATCCAGGCTATCCCCACGACCGATCCGCAACATCACAGCAAAACACAGAACATCAACGTGAAAATCACGTTCGCAAATCCGTCTAACCGGGCTATAGCAGTTAGACCGGATTTACCGATCGAGTGACATTCACGGTCGCAGATATAATGTAAATACTGTGAAAAAATGTGTTTAAAATATCTGATCGATCAAAAATTAACAAGTAGGCCCCCAAGAAATACTGTAGCACTCACAGAAAATCTGGGCCCAATATTAATATTCCAAAACCCCTAAAATTAGCCCACAAGCCCACTGCAAAAAAATGATGACATGATCCTTCATTAATGCGGCGGATCCGCGGCCTCCAGAGTGGTAATGGCCGCGGTTCCGCGGTCGTACGGAGGGATCGTGTTGTCAAATTTTTCCAGTGTTCTTAGAACTCCCTGCACATCATTCTGAGACAACCTGAAAAATTTTTGGACTTCAAAAAATTTCGACAGAAAACTGATGTAAAGAAAAACGCGGGTTTTTGGAATTTTGGTCGATCGAAAATGCAAACACATCAAACAAAGCTAGACGAAGTTAATGGCGAGGCTCTGATACCACTGTAAGTGCACGGCGGCGCCCCGGCCGTCAATCCGACGGCCAAATGCGGAAACGGTGATAAACTTTAATTTTGCGAACTTAGCAAACCGGCACCACCGCGCACTAAACCCCGGATCGGGCCATTAAACTAGTTCTAGCTAACTACAAGATGGGAAGAGATATACCGAGTGATCCGAGTCCTTCGGTCTTCTCGTCGTCGTCCCGATCTCCTGCGGAAACTCCGGTCGTCGCCTCCTCGCCGGAAGGGCACCACATCGCCTGCATCTTTTACGGGCTCCCACCTCAATACCGAGGCAACTCGGGCATGAAGCTGGCAAGTCGGCATGCCTAAGATATGCTGTAAAAAGTAGTGTAGATGATGCTTGTCTCTTTGGGGTCATGTTGCCTTGATGGAGGAATGGATTGGAACTTTCAAGTGGAACTCTCATTTATCAAGCATGGAATGAGATGATGAAATTTCCTCACCAAAATGAAAAACTCTCATTTTCTCTCCACTCAAAATTGTGGCCGGCCATCATTCTCTTTGAAATGGTGGTGGAGACAATGTATATCACAAGAGGGAGGTGAGTGTAGGAGATAGAAAAGGTGACCACATCATAAAGCAAAGAAACATCAACCATACTCAATTCACATCAAACCCATACCCTCTCTTTAATCACAATTAATGCAAGAGAATCAAAATGATGGTGGAAAAGAAAAGATGCCATCATAATCAAAACATTTGCAAGAAACCCCCTCCACAAATGTTATTTGCACAATTGCAAATAACCCCCTCCATCGGAAAAGTCCGGCCGGGAAAGAACAAAGGAAAACCGGCCGGAACGGAATGCAAACTGGCAACTCCAGAAAACTGGTCCCGTAATAAATTACAGGAAAACCCCGATACTGTGAATACACACCCGCATCTGTATTCCGACCGGATACAAATGCAATGAGACAAAATCTACACTGTATTAAACTAAGATCCGGCTTAAACCAAAGCCGGCTAGTAATATCCGTTCGATCCTGATCCGTGCAATACCGCACGTATCCGATCGAACCTTGCCATATATCTATACGGCCTCTAGTACTAACCGTCCGATCCTGATCCGTGCAATACCGCACGTATCTGATCGGACCCTGCCATATCTCCATACGGCGTCTACAGCGTTTCGCCCGAAAGCTTGAGTAACTGAAAGTGTGGTGGACTCTAAAGACTCGTCAATACTATGGCTGTGGATTTAACCACCAGCACGTCAGAGGTATAAGCCAATACGTGACGGGCCACCAGCTATTGACCAAAAGGGACGTCGATGAGGGAACTCATCCTGACACCCTACTGAGCCTGTCAGTGACAATATCCGTACAGTCCGGTCCGTTCGTCTACGAGCATCGCATGGCGGGCCTAGGGGGTTGGTAAAAGTCAGACCCCCAAAAGCGGTACAAGTCGTGTCGGAGTGTAGCCCAGAACACCCTGAGATACTACTGGAATACCTACCAGTAAATCTCCTGCCTTGGCCAAGGACTTTGTGTAATGGCTTTCCTAGACACAGAGCGACCTCACCCCCAATACCGGGAGAGACGAACCCCCGAAGATCCGCTCACTGCCTCCATGTGGCTCGGGACTATACCCAACTAAAACCTGTTTGCACGACTCCTTTGAGCCGTGGTAGGGTAGTAATCAAAGCACAGTGGGAACTCACATGAGACAAATGACGATCCCCAGGTCGATGAACTAACCTGTACACATGTCACCTGGGAACTGCTATCTGACGTCAGGTATAAGACCAACTAGCATGTTCCCGGCGAGTCCTGTCCGGTGTACTCATAACCCAATGAGCACCTGTATACATCTTAGGTGAACCAACAGACACCAGTGGCTTGTGAGACCGGCCACCGCCCCTTGTCGGGGTCTCGACTGTATACACTAGTCTACTCTGGAGAATCGATGCCCTGTCTCGAAACTCCCACGACTAGGGACCATTTAAGGATGTGCTTGTAGACCCCAGCTCTCACGTATATGATCGCCCTCATACTGCTGGTCGTCAAGCAAGAATCCTAGGGGCTCTATCAACGTGTAATAGCGACCTGCCAGGTCACCTAAAGCAGTACACGATGGTAAAGGTAAACCAGATAGCATACTATCATTTCGAGTAAGACTGTCGTACCGGGATAGGTCCTCCCTCAATCATTGCAATCACGTGCCTGTGATCCAATAATTGACTCTGAGGGCACTATCTCCAACACCTAGGTCATATCAAGTAACATCCTCAAATAAAAATCCTGATCCATCTACACATAAGTGCAATACCACGTGCTCATATCAGTGCCTCAGATAACAACATATCAGATATATGATGTATGAATGCATTACTACTGGAAACAGAATACATCATGAATGAGACAACTGTTTTCTTTATTTTAATGAGATTTCTGTATGTATATAAATCGTGTATCATCAATGAAATCGACAGATAAAACAATGTCCAGCATCGACACAAAACATAAATCTCAGTATCTCAATACCTCAGGCTCCGGCTATCCGGACTGGCCTGTATCATCAAATCTCAATATCTCAGTGTCTCAAATCTCAATATCTCAGTGTCTCAAAATCTCAATATCTCAATACCTCGGGCTCTGTCAGTCCGGATCGGCCCATATCATCAATCACACGACCATGAACGGTATCCTCCGGATATCCGCCGCGCCAGGTAAAATCACTGGTAGGAAGTCTGCCCCTGCCGGGCTCATCGTCTACAACTCGAGCTTCTTGCCCCGGGGTACTTTACCGGGCCCACCATGTACCCGAGACGGTTCATCCAACTCCTCGAATCGGGTCTCGAAAACATCTCAGAACCGAGAAAACACCATGGTGGACAATACTCAACATATCAAGGAAAACCGCATTTTTCTCTTTAAAATATTTCATCAGTTACAAAACTTTCACATGCGGTTTCCAAATCCAGAAAATATCAAGAAGAATCCGAAATCATCAAGTCACCATGTCAATAACAATGAAAACCGGCATAAATCTCCATAATACTTCACAACCAATGAATAAACGGGTGCATCTGATATCATGCAATAATTAAACTAGGCTACGAAAGCTATAACATGTAGCAACTATCGGTTAGCAAGATGTGTGTGAGCCGGCAAGCAGGTGTACGTGGAACATACGCATCATCGATAATGGTGCTGGTGTCCTGACAGCAAGGTTTCATAATAATTACAGATAACATATGCATAAGCATGCAATGCGATGAAACATCATGAATATACAGAAAGTGATGTAGTAACAGCAACACTGAAAAATATACCTATCCAAAAATATACGAGCCATACAGTTTGGTATTTAAATTACTCACAATTCTCCACTTTTGAAAATGAGTATGACTCGAGCCCGGTCAAAAGGGTAAGGGAATCCACCTAAGTCCGAGTCGATTTATATATAAATATCTAGTAGTCGGTGATCTCGCCTCAATAGTATTACGTACAATACAATATATAATATGACATTCTCGAGTCAAGAGTGCGGATCTATCCTCATAACTATATTTCGTACGGTAAATTTATCGTACGGCATCCCAAATCTGGGTACGTGTCAAATATCACATTTATTTCATTATTCATCTGGTATCCACATCATCACATATCGTGAGCAGGGGTACTGATCTAAGTCTAGTACACTACTAATATCATCAACAATATCATGATCTGGCTACTGATCTAAAGTCTCCTACAATCCGATATCATCTACACATATTATCATATAGAAGTATACATCGCTCAAGCGATCCATTATAAAAATCATAACATATCTCATCTCATATCTCGATCATATGACAACTATCATATACATATCATCATCCACATGGTATCGTCGTCCAACGACCCGCTATAATATCATGACATATCTCGGTCACATATTAAATACCTCACGGCATCATGCCCAATCATATCGACTCATTCCCAAGTATCATATAACATTCTCATCATCCAAGCATATGAATACCAATATATATATATATATATATATATATATATATATATATATATATATATATATATGTCCCCAATATGCACAAGGAAGTAAGTGTATGCGGGTATGTGTATGTGCGTGTATGCAAATCTTTATTCTAGGGTTTCGTGACTAAGAAATCCACTAAAGTCGTTTCTTCAATTCTCGCTAACACTAGAACCATGATCTCCTAAAGCTCCTCTTGCTAAGTGTCCATATCTCTCAACAACATATAAATGTATATCTATATTATATCACATCCATTCTTACAACTTTGCGGGGGTGCTATACGCCATCCACCCGACTTCCCCCGTAAATATAAATCTACTCCCCTTGCTCTTCGCTTTCCGTTGCCGACATCGCCACGCGCTTACTTGTCGTCTCGAAGTCCTCATGGGCTATCTACACATCATAACGTATCGTGCCGCATTAAAACCCAAGTCAAAAACAAAACGACACGCTACAAGCCTATAGGATAGAACCTATGACTACGCCTTTCAAAATCACCAAATAACACTCGATTTCAACGTACAAACGTCAAGTGATCAAATACTGTTGGATGTATATGCCCTAGAGGCCAGTATTCTATATGTATACATATGGATACTAGGGATATATATGTACAGAACAATCTTACTCAGTTTTATAGTATATTATTTGACTTGTCTTTATCGGGATATGTGTATTTATTTGTATTGTTGTTATATCTAGCTTGCACATATTGATAAAGACTCGATACGGTGGTATACTATTGTGGTTTGTCTTTATCTTAACATGGCATATGTCATACTCGTTATTAAATATTGCGGTTACATGTTGATAAAGCCCCTAGGATCTTGCTTGACTACCCGCATTGTGATGGCGATCATACTTGTGGGAACAGGGTAGTCCATAAGCACATCCTTAAATGGTCCCCAGTCGCGTGAGTATTGAGACTGGGCACCGATACTCCAGAGTAGACTGGTGTATACATTTCTACCCCCGTCGGGAGGATGGTTGGTCCCGCAGCTATTGGTCTGATGCACCTAAGATCGTATACAGGTGCTCACTGGGTATGAGTACACTGGATGGACTCGCCGAGAACTTACATATGGTACTATACCTATCGTCAGATGGAAGTTCTCAAGTGACATGTATACAGGTTAGTCTTTGGACCCGAGATCGGCATTTGTCTCGTGTGAGTTCCCACTGAACTTTGATCACTACCCTACTACGGCTCTACTGAGTCGTGCAAACAGGTTTTGGTTGGGTTCAGTCCCGAGCCACATGGAGGCAGTGAGCGATTGTCAGGGATTCGTCTCTCCCGGTATAGGGAGTCGATATCGCACTGTGATTCGATTGGTCAGGACCATAAGACCTTGGCCAAGGCACTTGGGATTTACTGGTAGGTTGATCAGTAGATTCTCGGATTGGTCCTGAGCCACATCGGCAAGACTTATCAAGTTGTTAGGGTCTGACGTTCACCATCCCTTAGACCCGGTATGCGATACTCTTTGACGAAGAGACCGGACTATACGGATATTGTCACAGATAGGCTTAGTAGGAGATCTGGATAAGTTTGCTCATCGGCCTTCTTTTCGACAGGTACCTGGGTAGCCGTTACGTACAGCTAGTACCGCTGACGTGCTTGTGGTTAAACCCACTGCCAGAGTACTGTCGAGTCTTTAGAGTCCCACACAGAGGGTTTCCCTGATTCAGGCGAAATGATGTAGTAGCCGTATTGGATACGTGCAGGGTTCGATCGATTGATGTACTTTGTACTCGGACTTTCGATCGGACAGTTAGTAATACTAGCCGGCTCGGGTTTGAGCCGGATTATTAAATCAGGTATTGATTTAATAATTTACGTATATGAATTTTGATATATATATTCTACTATTACGTTCTTCGTGTCATTCTATCTCTTTGGGCGTTCGGATTTTTATCTGATTGCCGGTATATATGTACAGTAGACTGAAATCCGTATTTATTACAGATTTACTTCTAGAAGATGGCCACCTCATTTTGGATTTTCCATTTATTTGATAAATGGAAATGAGGTGTAAAGTGAGAGGTGAGGGAGGTATGGAGTTGACCATGCTTCAATAGTTTACAAATGAATTTATAATTCATTTTGGGTTTACTATTGAAGCATGGTTGCTATTGTTTAATGAAAGAAAATAGCATACAAAACCTTTGTGTGTTATTTTCTCTCTCATGTTTGATCATTTTTTTCTTGAGCTCCATTTTCTCTCCAAGCTCCTCCCTCCTCTTTCTTTCCTCCATCTTCATCTTCTTCCTCTTCACTAACATTCTCATGTGTTGAGAAACAAGTGAAGAGGTTAGAAAAAAGGCAGCAAACACTTAGAAATCCAAACTACATCCTAGACTACTTGGTTTGGCAAACCAAGTTTTCTAGTTTCTCCTTTTTGTTACATAGTTAGGAGCTAGAGCCATGGATCATACTCCCCGGGTGGATCATCAAGGACCATGGAAGACCGGAGAACAAGCTCGATCCCGGAGAACCGACGGAGCAAGGAAAGAAGATCAAGCAAGTTCAAGGTGGCTAGTAGGAGCAAAGGATGAAGAACGAAGACCGAAAGACTTGGTTCGTTTGGTAAGAATTCCTCATCATAGTAGATAGCTCTCCTAGTGTAGCTAGTTAGTTTTATGGAAAGATTCGGGTTTAGAGTTAAACTAGTGCCAAGTATTTGTTCGTTAGAAAATTTTTGTTCCGCATTTGGCCACGGAAGTTAGCCGGGGCACTAAGGTAACCCTTCATGGTATCAGAGCCACCCATAAAACTTACACTAGCTAGTTCTAACGTGTTTAAAATAACGATCGACCGGATTTTTCAAAAACTGCATTTCCATTCATGGGTTTTCTGTCGATTTTAAAAGTGCTCGAAAAATCAATTTTATGCTCTCAGAAAATCATGCAGGCTTTTTTAAGACGACAGAAGAAAATTGGTCACGTGATCCTTCTCAACCGCCGCGGAACCGCCGCGAAAACCCCCTATTGGCGGCGGTTCCGCAGCCGTTTTGGGGCCCACATGAACAAAATTTCTTCTGGGCCTCTTAGTTTTGGAATTGTAGTTTCTGGAATAATTATTTTTGGGCCCAGATTTGTTACAGTGTTGGTTTAATACTTGAGGCCCACTTAGAAAGTTTAGTCGATCGTAATTTTAAAATACATATTTTGTTATCAGTACTTAGTTTAGATTCTGCGACCGTGAATGTCATTTGATCGGTAAATCCATCTATCTGCTATATGTTCTTTTAGACGGATTTGCGAACGTGACATTCGCGTTGATGTTTCTGTGATTGTGCTGATGTTGTGGTTGGATTGTCGTGGTGGATAGCATGTGGTGCAATGTTAGAAATACAGTTTATAATTCATTTGTATATTTGTTATTGCGGGGCGAGCGTCCGACATGTGGACTGCCGTCTTTGCCGGATTGTATATTATTTTATGGCACGACCGGGTTGAGATCGATGTCACCGCTTTATATATTATTTTCATTTTCTGTATTAGGATTACCCCACGATGGGGTGCACGAATAGCCGGGTTCTAGAAGGCAACAAGCCCACATCTCAAGGCGGTGAGATGGAGGGGGCTTCATTCTAGAACTGGCAGGCTATTCGCCGCACTCGTAGGGGGTACAGGTTTTCATTGCACAGGCTATCCACACGACCGGAAACGTCGGGTTTTATTTGCGGCTCAAATGAAACCCGGGGCTCCAAGATTATCCAGCATTCTGTATTGTTATCTGTGATGTTGTTTATTATCATGCCTGGGACGAATGTTATATATACTTATATATATACTAGTAAATGTTGTATATATTTTGCACCCGCGCTAGTCTAGCCCCCGCTCTGTCGTTAATTAAGTAACCTAACGGGTGATGACGTGGCCCCGTGGCGAATGCGGATGGCATATACGTACATTTAATTTTCGTTCTTTTCTGGTGTGATAGGTTACAAATTGATGGGACCGCATTAATTTTGATTAATGTAAGATAATAAACCTAAAAGATGTTGTTGGAACCAAGCTTTAAAAACTGACATTGGAGACGTTCTCTTTTGCTTTGCACAGTGGTATTCAGTTTGGAATATCCAGCACCTCATTCGACGAGGCAAGGGCCGAGATCCCTTCACCGGGAGTGACCCCTTGAGCAAAAGTTTGCGTCAGGGTAATAACTTCAATATAGTCGATTATTTTTTGCTTTGCACAGTGGTATTCAGTTTAGAATATCCTGCACCTCATTCGATGAGGAAAGAGCCGAGATCCCTTCACAGGGAGTGACCTCTTTAGCACAGGTTTTCGCCACTATATATTTATAAAACCACTCAGGTTCCTTCAACAATATCAAGTTCATTACGTTAACGTGTTTTTCGCCAAAAACCCAGCCGTAGCCCTCCGTCATTTCGGATTGGTATTGCTTAGTATTCGTGCTACGCATTTCGATCTTTAGTCGAGGCATAGTGTTCGGTAGCTATGTAATGCTTTTCCGTTGCTTATATGATTTGTTAGGACAGTCATGCAATCATTTTGATCTTTAGTCAAGGCTCGTACGGGTGGGTCTAATGCAATCTAGATAATGACGGGTAGAACTTGACTAGGGCTCTTTGACATTTTGATCTTTAGTCAAGGTCACTTGGGTCCTAGGGGCAGAAACCACATCGGGAGTTTCAAATATACAGGAAACTTGCAGATTTAGCATACCTTCTGGAGTGTGGTGACTAGAATGGATTCCATCTAGTGTATTACACAATGATAGTTGAATCCCGATCCCACTGATGAGTAGGATTACTCTCGGGAGATTATCACACTTAACAATCAATGCTATAAACCAAGTAGGTGTCTAGAAAGGTGTTAGCGGGGCTATGCCTCCAGGGAAAAGAGGTTATGTAATTAAGGAACTTCGTGAAAGCGTTGGAAAACCTCCCTCGAAATACCAACACCGGCATGGCTGAAAGGTTAAGAAAGTATTGTGACGTGCGATTAAATCCTAACTAGTTCTTCTTTTAGGGTTTGAAGAAGAATTTGAGAAAACAGTGGGAGCCATCCTGGTTAGATAAAAAAAATAACCAATCTAATCTTGCAAGAGCGCACGCTGAATGTTTTCCCTCTCTCTCCAGGTAGCAACCATTTCACGCCCTAGTCAAGATAATAAAATGTATCGCTTGACCGATCCGAATTCTTATTCGGGGCTGGGGAACGTTGGTTCGGCTCTAACTTACAACAACAGTCATAAGTACGGGCATGGGAAAGAGGAATGTTTGAATTCCTTAATAAACCCATCGAAGAAGAAACATACTGTTGCGTCTTCTTCAGGTGTTCTTGTTATTGAGAACTGTTTTTCGGTCAGTCCTACCTCCTGGGTACTCGATACCGGATCAGGATCTCATATCTGTAATTTATTGCAGGGACTGAGAAAAAGTAAGATAGTTGGACCTGGTGATATGTCCCTCAGAGTGGGGAATGGAGCATAAGTTAATGCTGCTGCCGTCGGTGAATATCACCTAGTATTGCCAAATGGCAATACTATGATTTTGAACAATTGCTACTATATGCCTTCCATGCTTTGCAACATCATATCAGTTTCTTTACTTGATAAAGATGGATATAACTTTGTTCTTGCTAGAAATATCTTGAACATTTACCTTGATAAGGTACTGGTTGCAGAAGGTACACTGTGTAATGGTATCTATGTTCTAAATCAGAAAACAGTTCTCAATGTACAAAACACACGCAAGAGGAAGAGTTCAGATACGAACGAATCCTACTTTTGGTATTGTAGACTTGGTCATATCGGAGAGAAAAGACTAAGTAAGTTGCATAAAGATGGACTCTTGAATACGTTCGAATTTTCATCTTATGAAACTTGTCGGTCTTGTCTCAAGGGAAAGATGACCAAATCTCCATTCATCGGGCATGGAGAAAGAGCAGCAAAGCTCTTAGGACTTATACACAGTGATGTATGTGGTCCAATGTCTATACATGCAAGGGGTGGGTTCTCGTACTTCATCACATTCACTGACGATCTCTCTAGATTCGGATATGTGTATCTCATGAAACACAAATCTGAAGTTTTTGAGAAATTCAAAGAATTCAGAAATGAAGTAGAGAACCAGACTGACAAAAGTATCAAGATCCTCCGATCTGATAGAGGAGGAGAGTACTTAAGCACGGAATTCCTAGATTACTTAAAAGAGAATGGAATTCTCTCTCAGCTTACTCCTCCTTATACACCACAGTACAACGGTGTATCGGAGCGGAGGAATCGTACCCTATTGGATATGGTTCGCTCCATGATGAGTAGTGCCGAGTTGCCTCTTTCATTTTGGGGATTTGCACTTGAAACAACAGCCTACTTATTGAATCAGGTTCCGTCTAAATCTGTTCCTAAGACTCCATATGAAGTATGGAGTGGAAAGAAACCATGTCTTAAATTCATTAAGATATGGGGTTGTCCGGCTTACGTGAAAACACAGAAGCCGGACAAACTAGAGGCAATATCAGTTTTATGTAAGTTTATAGGATATCCAAAACATTCAAAGGGATATCTGTTCTACCACACCGAGGAACAGAAGGTGTTAGTCACTCGCCACGCCACCTTTTTAGAATGGCAATTTCTTGCAAAAGAAACAAGTGGGAGCGCGGTAGAACTGGAAGAAATTTTAGAGGAACAAACTATAACTGAAGATTTAGTCGAACCTCAGGATTCAATAATCCCGGACAAACCTCAACCACTCCGCAGATCTAGTAGGATTTCTCATCCGCCTGAAAGATACTACGGTTTTCTCATAGACGGGGATCGAGAGGACTGTATCTTGGAAGAAGATGATCCTACTAGTTTCAGACAGGCCATTATCAGTAGGGACTCTGATAAGTGGCTGGGTGCTATGCAATCTGAAATGGAGTCCATGTACACCAATAAAGTGTGGACCCTGGAAGTTGCTCCACCTGGGGTAAAACCCGTGGGATGCAAATGGATCTACAAGAAGAAACTTGGTGTAGATGGACAGGTGGAAACCTATAAGGCTAGACTCGTTGCAAAAGGTTTTCGTCAAAGACCAGGAGTGGACTATGACGAAACCTTTTCTCCAGTGGCTATGCTCAAATCCATTAGGATCCTGCTTGCCATTACTGCCTTCCATGACTATGAGATTAGGCAGATGGACGTAAAAATGGCTTTTCTAAACGGAAATTTAGAAGAGTGCATTTATATGGAACAGCCAGAAGATTTTGTAGATAGTGGGAGCAGCGGGAAGGTGTGCAAATTACTCAAATCCATTTATGGATTGAAACAAGCATCGCGGAGCTGGAACATCTGTTTTGATGAGACAGTCAAGGAGTTTGACTTCATCAAGAACGAAGATGAGCCTTGTATTTATAAGAAGATTGTAGGACGAACTGTCGTGTTCCTAGTCTTATACGTGGACGACATTCTTTTGATAGGAAATGACATTCGTATGCTACAATCGGTCAAGCTATTCTCATCACAAAGGTTCTCCATGAAAGACCTAGGTGATGCCTCGTACATTCTGGGGATCAAGATCTACAGAGATAGATCCAAGAAATTACTGGGACTTTCACAGTCTAGGTACATAGAGACCGTACTAAAGAGATTTAGCATGGAAGATTCCAAGCGCGGTAACATACCCGCATTGCACGGAATCACCCACTCCAAGAAGATGTCTCCCAAGACTGACGAGGAGAGGGTTCGCATGAGCACTATACCCTACACTTCGGCGGTAGGATCTATAATGTATGCGATGCTATGTACAAGACCAGATGTAGCTTACGCGGTAAACGTGGTGAGCCGGTATCAGTCAGACCCAGGTGAGGACCACTGGATAGCAGTAAAGAACATTCTCAAGTACCTGAGAAGGACTAAGGAGATGTTGCTAATTTACGGTAATGGAGACCTCAGGGTCGAGTCCTTTACCGACTCAAGCTTCCAGAGTGATAAGGATAACAGCAAGTCTGTCTCGGGTTTTGTGTTTACCCTCAACGGAGGGGCGGTATGTTGGAAGAGTTCCAAACAGGGTACCGTCGCAGACTCGACGATGGAGGCTGAATACATTGCTGCAAGCGATGCCGCAAAAGAGGTGGTCTGGATAAAGAAGTTCATAGCTCAACTTCAGGTGGTTCCGTCCATTGTTGATCCGATACCAGTGTATTGTGATAACAATGGGGCTATAGCTTTAGTGAAGGAACCACGGTCCCATCAGAAATCCAGGCACATCTTAAGGCGGTATCACCTGATCAGGGAGATCATAGATCGCCAGGAGATCGAGGTCCGGAGAGTGGATACGAAAAATAACACGGCGGATCCATTTACAAAGGCCCTCCCTTAAGCACAGTTCGAGCGACTTTTTAGGATGTTGGGTATGCGGTACGCCAGCAGCTGGTCTTAGAGCAGATGTTGGGTATTCGGTATGCAAATCACTGGCCTTTAGTGCAAGTGGGAGATTGTTGAATGTATATGCCCTAGAGGCCAGTATTGTATATATATACATATGGATACTAGGGATATGTATGTACAGAACAATCTTACTCAGTTTTATAGTATATTATTTGACTTGTCTTTATCGGGATATGTGTATTTATTTGTATTATTGTTATATCTAGCTTGCATATATTGATAAAGACTCGATACGGTGGTATACTATAGTGGTTTGTCTTTATCTTAACATGGCATATGTCATACTCGTTATTACATATTGCGGTTACATGTTGATAAAGCCCCTAGGATCTTGCTTGACTACCCGCGTTGTGATGGCGATCATACTTGTGGGAGCAGGGTAGTCCATAAGCACATCCTTAAATAGTCCCCAGTCGCGTGAGTATCGAGACTGGGCACTGATACTCTAGAGTAGACTGGTGTGTACGTTTCTACCCCCGTCGAGGGGATGGTTGGTCCCGCAGCCATTGGTCTGATGCACCTAAGATCGTATACAGGTACTCACTGGGTGTGAGTACACTGGATGGACTCGCCGAGAACTTCCATGTGGTACTATACCTATCATCAGATGGAAGTTCTCAAGTGATATGTGTACAGGTTAGTCTTTGGACCCGAGATCGGCATTTGTCTCGTGTGAGTTCCCACTGAACTTTGATCACTACCCTACCATGGCTCTACTGAGTCGTGCAAATAGGTTTTGGTTGGGTTCAGTCCCGAGCCACATGGAGGCAGTGAGCGATTGTCGGGGATTCGTCTCTCCCGGTATAGGGAGTCGATATCGCACTGTGATTCGATTGGTCAGGACCATAAGACCTTAGCCAAGGCACTTGGGATTTACTGGTAGGTTGATCAGTAGTTTCCCGGGTTGGTCCTGAGCCACATCGGCACGACTTATCAAGTTGTTAGAGTCTGACGTTCACTATCCCATAGACCCGGTATGTGATACTCTTTGACGAAGAGACCGGACTGTACGGATATTGTCACGGATAGGCTTAGTAGGAGATCCGAATGAGTTTGCTCATCGGCCTTCTTTTCGACAGGGGTAGCCGTTACGTACAGCTAGTGCCGCTGACGTGCTTGTGGTTAAACCCACTTCCAGAGTACTGTCGAGTCTTTAGAGTCCCACATAAAGGGTTTCCCTGATTCAGGAAAAATGATGTAGTAGCCGTATTGGATACGTACAGGGTTCGATCGATTGATGTACTTTGTACTCGGACTTTCGATCGGACAGTTAGTAATACTAGCCAGCTCGGATTTGAGCCGGATTATTAAATCAGGTATTGATTTAATAATTTACGTATATGTATTTTGATATATATATATATATATATATATATATATATATATATTCTAGTATTACGTTCTTCGTGTTATTCTATCTCTTTGGGCGTTCGGATTTTTATCTGATTGCCGGTATATATGTATAGTAGACTGAAATCCGTATTTATTATAAATTTCCTTCTAGAAGGTGGCCACCTCATTTTGGATTTTCCATTTATTTGATAAATGGAAATGAGATGTAAAGTGAGAGGTGAGGGAGGTATGGAGTTGACCATGCTTCAATAGTTTCCAAATGAATTTATAATTCATTTTGGGTTTACTATTGAAGCATGGTTGCTATTGTTTAATGAAAGAAAATAGCATACAAAACCTTTGTGTGTTATTTTGCTCTCTCATGCTTGATCATTTTTTTCTTGAGCTCCATTTTCTCTCCAAGCTCCTCCCTCCTCTTGCTTTCCTCCATCTTTATCTTCTTCCTCTTCACTAACATTCTCATGTGTTGAGAAATAAGTGAAGAAGTTAGAAAAGAGATAGCAAACACTTAGAAATCCAAACTACATCCTAGACTACTTAGTTTGGCAAACCAAGTTTTCTAGTTACTCCTTTTTGTTACATAGTTAGGAGCTAAAGCCATGGATCATACTCCCCGAGTGGATCATCAAGGACCATGGAAGACCGGAGAACAAGCTCGATCCCGGAGAACCGACGGAGCAAGGAAAGAAGATCAAGCAAGTTCAAGGTGGCTAGTAGGAGCAAAGGATGAAGAACGAAGAACGAAGGACTTGGTTCGTTTGGTAAGAATTCCTCATCATAGTAGATATCTCTCCTAGTGTAGCTAGTTAGTTTTATGGAAAGATCCGGGTTTAGAGTTAAACTAGTGCCAAGTATTTGTTCATTAGAAAATTTTTGTTCCGCATTTGGCCACGGAAGTTGGCCGGGGCACTAGAGTAACCCTTCAAATACAACACCAATTACAAAAATCCAGAATTCACAATACGTAAAACGAAACCCCGAATCAAAACAGTATCTCTTGAAAATAGTCCCAGATTTTACCCTAGGTGAAATTAGCCAATTTTGCTTATATGGAGGGTCTAATTTACTGGAGATAAAGCCACAGGACAAAAACGAACACCAATGGTCCCACCCTGGCCGCAATTTGCGGCCAGATTGATTAAAATTGCAGCCAGAACATGGAGGGGGTGACTCAGGTTTTGGGGTTAGCATCTAGGTTGCCTGCATATCTTACTGTGTTCGCTAAATAATTTTCAGGTCACCCGGGTGTTAGCAGATTTCAAATTCCCTACAGAATTCCACAAAATACGGATATCGGGGATTTCTAAGTTCGCTAAAAAAGGTTTATGTCTCTGTTTTAGTCCAAAAAGTTATCACTAAGGGGGTTTTATGGTCACTACTACACTCAATTGCACTTCACAACCCAAGGATTTCTCAAACCCTAACTTGAAGATTTTGAAGTTCGCTAAATCTCGATATATCGATTCCAAACTAATAATAGAAGCTAATGGAATGTAATACTACTCTAATGGTGATGAAATTACCTCATTTGCCACTCATGAATCCCCTAGAGCACCAAAATGCAAACTTTCTTAGTCCATAGTGTAGCTTGTGAGCTTGTGCAAGTTTTTTGTGAAGAGGGGGTGGACTTTGGATGAAGTTTTGAAGCTTGAATGAAGAGAAGAAAAAGAAGAAGAAGAAGAAGGGGAAAGGGAGGGGCTGCTGCTGGAGCTTGGAGGGAGTGAGGGAAAGAGAGAGTGTCCAAGGTCAAAACACCATGCCTCATAACTACCCCCCCATGCTTATTTGTTTACTCTTTTCTTTTCTTTTTCTTTTCTTTTGTTATCTTTTCTTTTCTTTCCCATTCAAAACAAATCCAAGAAAATCAAAAAGAAAGCCATGGTAGAAAAGATGAAAAAGTGTAGAATATGACACGGTGCGAGTCATGTGCACAAATTTGGCTTAAAACACGATTAGCAATATTTAATCGCGATTAGCGCTAAAATGGCGCAACATAAATCATAGAATTTCATAATTTGCATAAATTACACAAAGCACCCTCTTTTTAGTAATTTCTATAATTTTCCAAATTTTCCCCAAATTATCGGTATTTAATTTTACCGCCTTATTAAAATATTCAATATAATTATTATTTAATTATAAAAATTTCCCAAAAATAATATTTTATTTTCCTGAAATATTACAATCTTCCGCCCTTAAAGAAATTCATTCCAAACCCCTCAAATACTAAAACATTTCAGTAAAAAGTCCAAGTCGTCGGGACTCCGAAATCATCAATACGTAAAACGCATCATAGCGTAATGCATGCGCATGAATAATGAGCAGATAACTCCAAATCAAAACTCCGTCTAGCATCCCGCAATCATCGGAGTCATGGTGTAGACACAAATGTCAAATTTAAAACAAAACCAATATGATATACATCAAAACTATCCATGTAAACATCTGTAGGAAATGCATGCCAAACCTTTCATGTTGCTATGCGCTGCGCATAACACTGCACAGTGGCGGACGTCTATTGTAAGAAAATAACCATATATGTATATATCTTTTGTTTAATATGCACGTCCCGCCGTTTTTTTGTTGAAAATAATTTAGAAGGGTTTCCTTTATAAAATGTTTCGTGTCATCTCAGACACGTAGGTAAATACTGAGACTATAGCTCCCTTTTTGGAAATCCCTTCGATAACTATTAATGCATACAAAATATATCCAGGTACTGTCCTCTAACTAGTCCTTCTCAGTACGAAAACAAATAGCAAATATCATAAAAACGTA
This sequence comes from Agapanthus africanus, assembly GCA_030015575.1. Classification (NCBI taxonomy): domain Eukaryota; kingdom Viridiplantae; phylum Streptophyta; class Magnoliopsida; order Asparagales; family Amaryllidaceae; genus Agapanthus; species Agapanthus africanus. Next base: position 425,169,370 of record JASDDO010000019.1, on the reverse strand, counting down.
CTGCTCCATAAGAAATCAATCCCAAAAGGTGCAAATGAATGCTACGTGCGTTTGGTGTGCACGGAAATCGAAACCTATGAATATGCCATACATGTGCACAGAAACAACATCTAAGTGCATCGGGTGTGCACGAAACATCTTTCAAGGGCAACGGGTGTGCCTGACAGCCAAAACCAAGTGCATCTGATATGCACGAAGAATCTCGATTGAGTGCATCTGGTGTGCATCAAAATCACATCAAGCGCCCAAATATGCGCAAGAATCCAAATCCAGTGCACAAGGTGCACGAAAACAATATCGAATATCACAATCGAAATCGACGATATACAACACATCGCAATCCAAATCCAAATCAGGTATACCGTGGTATATAATCTCACAACCATGTGCATCAGCGTGCACAAAATCGAATCAAAATACTAAAAGTGTATGAAAACTATGCCGAAAGCATAGGTCAAATCACATGCATACCATAGCATGAAATCAAAATCAACATCTCGAATGATATCAAATCAAAGTCAAGTGCAACTGTGGTGCACAAAATCTCAATCATGCAAATAAATCGCTCAAAATATCAAGCATGAAATCAAAATCAACAGCTCGAATGATATCAAATCAAAGTCAAGTGCAACTGTGGTGCACAAAATCTTAATCATGCAAATAAATCGCTCAAAATATCAGGCATGGAATCAAAATCAACATCTCGAATGATATCAAATCAAAGTCAAGTGCAACTGTGGTGCACAAAATCTCAATCATGCAAATAAATCGCTCAAAATATCAGGCATGGAATCAAAATCAACATCTCGAATGATATCAAATCAAAGTCAAGTGCAACTGTAGTGCACAAAATCTCAATCATGCAAATAAATCGCTCAAAATATCAGGCATGGAATCAAAATCAACATCTCGAATGATAACTAATCAAAGTCATGTGCTATTATGGTGCACAAAATCTCAATCCAGTGCAACTAACATGCACGAATGGAAATCCCAATCAAGTGCATCCGGTGTGCACAAAACTATATCTCATATCATGCGCTCAACATGCGCGAAATTCCAAATCAAGTACAACCGTCATGCATGAATGAAGGCTAAATCAAGGGCATCGAACATGCACGAATAAAATCTAAATCAAGTGCATCCAACATGCACAAATAAATCTAAATCAAGTGCATCCAATATGCACAAATAAATCTAAATCAAGTGCATCCAACATGCATGAATAAAATCTAAATCAAGGGCATCCGATGCGCACAAAATCCAATATTAAACGCCTAATATGCGCAAAAATCCAACCCAAGCGCATGAGTCCGTGAAAAGTATCTAGTGCAGTAACATACATGAAAACGAACATCAAGTGCAGACGTGCACAAAACACAAATCTGGTAACACAAATACTCAAAGACATAAATCGGGTGCAATCAAGGTACGGAGTATAATTCCGGTGCAACCAATGCACAAAATACCTAGCTGGTGCAACAAATGCTCAAAATATGAATCTAGTGCATCCAGTGCACGAAATACAATACAGTGCAACAATCGTACAAAAATACAAATATGGTGCATCAAGTGCACAAAACACCAACTCCAGTGCATCCAGTGCACGAAATGCCGAATACAGTGTATCCGGTGCACGAAATGCCGAATATAGTGCATCCAGTGCACGAAATACCAAATGCAGTGCATCCAGTGCACGAAATACCAAATACGGTGCATCCAGTGCACGAAATACCAAATATGGTGCATCCAGTGCACGAAATACCAAATACAGTACATCCAGTGCACGAAATACAATATGGTGCAACAATGCACAGCGTAAAAACCTAGTGCAACAACTGCACAAAATACAAATCGGGTGCAACAAGTGCACGGAAATGCATCAATAACTCAAATGCGTATAAAAAGCAACACCGAGTGTGCCAAGCTGTATAAAATCATAAACGCGTGCAACTGCATGCACAAAACACGTATTCACGCACTGCAAGCACATGTAAGCAATACCGAGTGCAAAAACCAAATCGAGTGCATACCACCTGCACAAAAATCAAATCAGCTGTATGTAATCCATGAAATCATAAACATGTGCAGCGAAGGCTCAAAATCAACATCAAGTGCAATAAATACGCACAAATCATAAATCAACATGACGGTATATGAAAACATATCCCAAGTGCAATAACTAAGCACAAAAACATAAATACCCAGTAGGTGCAACCATGGTACACAAAAGCAAATATCATCAAACTCGGTCATCAAAACTCAATCATGCAATAAATCACCCAAAATACCGAAATTCATAGTGACCGATACGTGATAATCAACTCACGAAATCACAAGTCATAAATACTGTCGTCGATATGTCCTTCCTTCAAGGTCGAGAAGGTGTCGGTGCATCCAATGCTAGCAGAGCAAGATATCTACTTGCCTTCTGATCATGGCCTGTCGTCTGGTGCCCTCAGGCTCTCGTCTCTCACTACGAATTGATAAGTACATAGCTCCCCGGCTCAACGGTCCAATATGGAAACGATAATGGAAGTAGTCCGCTCTGGCACGTCCTCTAAAGATCTCTTTCCAACTCTTATGGTCACTCATAACATGTCTCATCGACGATGCTGAACTCTGGCCTGCTAGGCGTGTGCAATATGACTGATCCTGGGTCTAAGTCTTCTCGTATAGTATTTCCAGAAAGGTCCTGTCAAGGTCTCTCCCTAATCTCGTTTCTACCGAACTGCCCGAAAGTCATCATCTTTACTATATCTATTTCTTATTCCGGAACGGCTGCATACTCATCACGACTCCTCCTGGAAGATATACCCATAATCAATACCTCTGCTTGCGTATCACATCTCTGATGTCAGCGGAATGGAACGTCCTCTCGTCACGATCTCGTACGAACCTCTTACTCCACTTTCCTCCAATGTCGACTGATTCGGACTCGTCTCCTCGTGGCTGCATGGACTACGCTCCAACGGCTATACTCATATCTGGAGTCACCCAAGCAATGTATCCCATCACATGATATCCGAATGATGTCGAACTTTTCGATCGATTCGCCAAGGCTCCATAATCCCCCAAGAGCTCAACATCTTAGGTATAGTTTAATAGTATCGAATATATGCCACAGCACCTATGGACCAACCGTAGAAGGGCAAATCCAAGCCTCACTAATAGCACCGCTGAACTGCCGCAAACCCTAAGGTTCACCGGCGTTCCATGGTCATTATGTCAAGTTAGGGTTTCATTCTTCTAGAGGGTCCGTAGAATTACTTGCATTATCTTCCGAACACTTTAAACTTGGAAAATGGGTTCCTGACATTCGATCGTCTATATCGACTCTCAACGTATCAGCGTGAAGTCATCTCTGGCTGGAATCAATCAATCTGATGACCTCGCATCGGGGTAAGCGAACGAACCACATATCCTACTCATTCACCCTCGGGCGATCTTCTATCATATCTCTAAGTACAACTTGTACTACAATAGCTCCAAGCATCTGGGGTGATATCTCACCCTTCGCTGCAACAACTGGCTCATTCGTCCACACGCTGAACAGTGCCTCAATCATCAAATAATCTGTGCATGTACGGTCATCACGTTTTGGCTGGCCTCTAGCAGTGGCCCAATCCTATGGTGTTGATCTGCACGTCCGAAAAATCTCGTGGAATCGATCCATAAAATGCTCATGGCGCGTAAACACAATAAAATGACACCTCTATGCAATCGTGTGTCCCTGGAATCACGCCCTGGTCAGTCCTCGTCCGTGACGAGCTCGTGCTAACGCAACTCTAGCCGTAGCTCTCCACGCCCATACAACCGTGGTAACAAAACCATAACTGGTACTGATGAGGATAGATCATAAGAATGAAGATAATACTGTGCAAAGAAATGTACATCCTAAGATTTCTTAAGCGGAGTATCGTATCGTAAGTATGCCGCGGAACATACACACGGTACGTCACTCTACTTGAGTCACCCACTCCATTAACCAAGGGTCATCCTACACTAAGAAGGTAAAACCTAACGCTCTGATACCAACTTTGTCACGACCCGAAAAGTACGGAACATGACCAGTACTTGAACTACGAAACGTCTCGAGGCGTACGTAATCTAAGTAAGCCGAAACCCAGAAATCCAAACCAAGTAAAGCAGTAGAGTGAAGGAAAAACAAATTTTAAAGCAAGAAGTTTAACAACATAAGCCGATGTATGCATTTTTAAAATGTCAAGTCTTTTCTGAAAATTTCGGCAGAGTTTCCTTTATAAAAACTAACCCTAAACGGGTACAAACCTGATAAAGCATATATAATGAATAAAGGCATCCCTAAGCGGGAGGTAGCTCTTCATCAATTGACGGTCACAACCACGCAAGCAATATAATATACAACGCTGAAGGGCGAGGATCAAACTCAGGATAAAAATCCAACCTCATCAAGAAAACCAGAGGAAAACCATAATAATACAGCACGCGACTCTAAGGTCGAAGAATATACACTGGTCTTCTATGTCTATCAAATAATACAAGTCTGGTTGATAGAGTTTTACTAGATACAACTGAAATAACAAATATACAATGGTGGTCCTGATACAAAAGAACCCACCTACCAAAACAATCACCCGGAAGGAACAGTGTGCCTGCAAAACCGCAACGAAACATGTACGGCATAACCTGCAAGAAACTGTGGCACAACGGGGGTGAGTTGCCAACTCGTAAGTAGAAAACATCTACGAGTAGAAATCGCATGCATGACGCTATCCTAGGTCATATCAAGTAACATCCTCAAATAAAAATCCTGATCCATCTACACATAAGTGCAATACCACGTGCTCATGTCAGTGCCTCAGATAACAACATATCAGATATATGATGTATGAATGCATTACTAATGGAAACAGAATACATCATGAATGAGACAACTGTTTTCTTTATTTTAATGAGATTTCTGTATGTATATAAATCGCGTATCATCAATGAAATCAACAGATAAAACAGTGTCCAGCATCGACACAAAACATAAATCTCAGTATCTCAATACCTTAGGCTCCGGCTATCCGGACTGGCCTGTATCATCAAATCTCAATATCTCAGTGTCTCAAATCTCAATATCTCAGTGTCTCAAGATCTCAATATCTCAGTGTCTCAAAATCTCAATATCTCAGTGTCTCAAAATCTCAATATCTCAATACCTCGGGCTCCGTCAGTCCGGATCGGCCCATATCATCAATCACACGACCACGAACGGTATCCTCCGGATATCATCCGCGCCAGGTAAAATCACCGGTAGGCAGTCCGCCCCTGCCGGGCTCATCATTTACAACTCGAGTTTCTTGCCCCAGGGTACCTTACCGGGCCCACCATGTACCCGAGACGGTTCATCTAACTCCTCGAATCGGGTCTCGAAAACATCTTAGAACCGAAAAAGCACCATGGTGGACAATACTCAACATATCAAGGAAAACCGCATTTTTCTCTTTAAAATATTTCATCAGTTACAAAACTTTCACATGCGGTTTCCAAATCCAGAAAATATCAATAAGAATCCGAAATCATCAAGTCACCATGTCAATAACAATGAAAACCGGCATAAATCTCCATAATACTTTATAACCAATGAATAAACGGGTGCATCTGATATCATGCAATAATTAAACTAGCCTATGAAAGCTATAACATGTAGCAACTATCAGTTAGCAAGCTATATCAATGAAATAGTATTTTCTAAAGTGTACGTGACATGGCAATTACCGATGAAGATGTGTGTGAGCCGGCAAGCAGGTGTACGTGGAACATACGCATCATCGGTAATGGTGCTGGTGTCCTGACAGCAGGGTTTCATGATAATTACAGATAACATATGCACAAGCATGCAATGCGATGAAACATCATGAATATACAGAAAGTGATGTAGTAACAGCAACACTGAAAAATATACATACCCAAAAATATACGAGTCATACAGTTTGGTATTTAAATTACTCACAATTCTCCACTTTTGAAAATGAATATGACTCGAGCCCAGTCAAAAGGGTAAGGGAATCCACCTAAGTCCGAGTCGATTTATATATAAATATCTAGTAGTCGGTGATCTCGCCTCAATAGTATTACGTACGATACAATATATAATATGACATTCTCGAGTCAAGAGTGCGTATCTATCCTCATAACTATATTTCGTACGGTAAATCTATCGTACGGCATCCCAAATCTGGATACGTGTCAAATATCACATTTATCTCATTATTCATCTGGTATCCACATCATCACATATCGTGAGCAGGGGTACTGATCTAAGTCTAGTACACTACTAATATCATCAACAATATCATGATCTGGCTACTGATCTAAAGTCTCCTACAATCCGATGTCATCCACACATATTATCATATAGAAGTATATATCGCCCAAGCGATCCATTATAAAAATCATAACCTATCTCATCCTATATCTCGATCATATGACAACTATCATATATATATCATCATCCATATGGTATCGTCGTCCAACAATCCGCTATAATATCATGACATATCTCGGTCACATATTAAATACCTCACGGCTTCATGCCCGATCATATCGACTCATTCCCAAGTATCATATAACATTCTCATCATCCAAGCATATGAATACCAATATATATATATATATATATATATATGTCCCCAATACACACAAAGAAGTAAGTGTATGTGAGTATGTGTATGTGCGTGTATGCAAATCTTTATTCTAGGGTTTCGTGACTAAGAAATCCACTAAAGTCAGTTCTTCAATTCTCGCTAACACTAGAACCATGATCTCCTAAAGCTCCTCTTGCTAAGTGTTCATATCTCTCAACAACATATAAATGTATATCTATATTACATCACATCCATTCTCACAACTTTGCGGGGGTGCTATACGCCATCCACCCGACTTCCCCCGTAGATATTAATCTACTCACCTTGCTCTTCGCTTTCCGTTGCCGACATCGCCACGCACTTGCTTGTCATCTTGAATTTCTCGTGGGGTACCTACACATCATAACGTATTGTGTCGCATTAAAACCCAAGTCAAAACCAAAAAGACACGCTACAAGCCTATAGGTTAGAACCTATGGATTACGCCTTTCAAAACCACCAAATAACACTCGATATCGACGTACAAACGTCAAGTGATCGAATACAACACCAATTACAAAAATATAGAATTCACAATACGTAAAACGAAACCCTGAATCAAAACAGCAACTCTTGAATATAGTCCCAGATTTTACCCTAGGTGAAATTAGCCAATTTTGCATATATGGAGGGTCTAATTTACTGGAGATAAAGCCACATGACAAAAACGAACACCAATGGTCCCACCCTGGCCGTAATTTGTGGCCAGATTGATTAAAATTGCAGCCAGAACATGGAGGGGGTGGCTCAAGTTTTAGGGTTAGCATCCAGGTTGCCTGTATATCTTACTGTGTTCGCTAAATAATTTTCAGGTCACCCGGGTGTTAGCAGATTTCAAATTCCCTACAGAATTCCACAAAATACGGATATCGGGGATTTCTAAGTTCGCTATAAGGGGTTTAAGTCTCTGTTTTAGTCCAAAATGTTATCACTAAGGGGGTTTTAAGGTCACTACTACACTCAATTGCACTTCATAACTCAAGGATTTCTCAAACCCTAACTTGAAGATCTCAAAGTTCGCTAAACCTCGATATATCGATTCCAAACTAATAATAGAAGCTAATGGAATGTAATACTACTCTAATGGAGATGAAATTATCTCATTTGGTACTCATGAATCCCCTAGAGCACCAAAATGCAAACTTTCTTGGTCCATAGTGTAACTTGTGAGCTTGTGCAAGTTTTTTGTGAAGAGGGGGTAGACTTTGGATGAAGTTTTGAAGCTTGAATGAAGAGAAGAAAAAGAAAAAGAAGAAGGAGAAGGGGAAAGGGAGGGGCTGCTGCTGGAGCTTGGAGGGAGTGAGGGAAAGAGAGAGAGAGTCCAAGGTCAAAGCACCATGCCTCATAACTACCCCCCATGCTTATTTGTTTACTCTTTTCTTTTCTTTTGTTATCTTTTCTTTTCTTTCCCATTCAAAACAAATCCAAGCAAATCAAAAAGAAAGCCATGGTAGAAAAGATGAAAAAGTGTAGAATATGACACGGTGCAGGTCGTGTGCACAAATTCGGCTTAAAACACGATTAGCGATATTTAATCGCAATTAGCGCTAAAATGGCGCAAAATAAATCATAGGATTTCATAATTTGCTTAAATTACGCAAAGCGCCCTCTTTTTAGTAATTTCTATAATTTTCCAAATTTTCCCCAAATTTATCAGTATTTAATTTTACCGCCTTATTAAAATATTCAATATAATTATTATTTAATTATAAAAATTCCCCAAAAATAATATTTTATTTTCCTGAAATGTTACAGTTATATGTGATAGTTCGTGATATGTGATGATGATACCATATGGATGTTGTGTTATATGTGATAGTTCGTGATATGTGATGATGATACCATATGGATGTTATGTTATATGTGATAGTTTGTGATATGCGATGATGATACCATATGGATATTGTGTTATATGTGATAGTTCGTGATATGCGATGATGATACCATATGGATGTTGTGTTATATATGATATTCGACCCGTACCCTGATTTGGGATGCCGTGCGATGGATTTACCATACGAGATATAATTATGATGATAGATCCGTACTCTTGATTCGAGAATATCATATTATTTATTGTATCGTACGTAATATTGTTGAGGCGAGATTACCGACTACTAGATATTTATATATATAGGTCGACTCAGACCTAGGTGGATTCCGTTGCCCTTTTGACTGGGCTCGAGTCATACTCATTTTCAAAAGTGGAGAATTGTGAGTAATTTAAATACCAAACTGTATGAGTCGTATATTTTGGGTAGGTATATTTTTCAATGTTGCTGTTACTACATCACTTTCTGTATATTCATGATGTTTCATCGCATTGCATGCTTGTGCATATGTTATCTGTAATTATCATGAAAACCTGCTGTCAGGACACCAGCACCATTACCGATGATGCGTATGTTCCACGTACACCTGCTTGCCGGCTCACACACATCTTCATCGGTAATTGCCATGTCATGTACACTTTAGAAAATACTATTTCATTGACATAGCTTGCTAACTGATAGTTGCTACATGTTATAGCTTTCATATGCTAGTTTAATTATTGCATGATATCAGATGCACCCGTTTATTCATTGGTTATACAGTATTATGGAGATTTATACCGGATTTCATTGTTATTGACATAGTGACTTGATGATTTCGGATTCTTCTTGATATTTTCTGGATTTGGAAACCGCATGTGAAAGTTTTGTAACTGATGAAATATTTTAAAGAGAAAAATGCGGTTTTCCTTGATATGTTGAGTATTGTCCACCATGGTGTTTTCTCGGTTCTGAGATGTTTTCGAGACCCGATTCGAGGAGTTGAATGAACTGTTTCGGGTACATGGTGGGTTCGGTAAGGTACCCCGGGGCAAGAAGCTCGAGTTGTAGACGATGAGCCCGGCAGGGGCAGACTGCCTACCGGTGATTTTACCTGGCGCGGCGGATATCCGGAGGATACCGTTCGTGGTCGTGTGATTGATGATATGGGCCGATCCGGACTGACGGAGCCTGAGGTATTGAGATTTTGAGGCACTAAGATATTGAGATTTTGAGACACTGAGATATTGAGATTTGAGACACTGAGATATTGAGATTTAATGATACAGGCCAGTCCGGATAGCCGGAGCCTGAGGTATTGAGATACTGAGATTTATGTTTTGTGTCGATACTGGACACTGTTTTATCTGTCGATTTCATTAATGATACGTGATTTATATACATACAGAAATCTCGTTAAAATAAAGAAAACAGTTGTCTCATTCATGATGTATTATGTTTCATTTGTATTGCATTCATACATCATATATCTGATATGTTGCTATCTGAGGTACTGACACGAGCATATAGTATTACACTTATACATAGATGGATTAGGATATTTATTTGAGGATATTGCTTGATATGACCTAGGATAGCGTCATGCATGCGATTTCTACTCGTAGATGTTTTCTACTCACGAGTTGGCAACTCACCCCCGTTGTGCCACAGTTTCTTGTAGGTTTTACCGTATAGGTTTCGTTGCGGTTTTGCTGGCACACCGTTCCTTCCGGGTGATTGTTTTGGTGGGTGGATTCTTTTGCATCAAGACCACCATTGTATATTTGTTATTTCAGTTGTATCTAGTAAAACTCCATCAACCAGACTTGTATTATTTGATAGACATGGAAGACCAGTGTATATTCTTTCGACCTTAGAGTCGCGCGCTGTATTATTATGGTTTTCTAGTGGATATGGGCTTTCTTTTGAGTTTTGATCCTTGCCCTTCGGCGTTGTATATTATATTGCTTGCATGGTTGTGACCGTCAATTGACGAAGAGCTAGCTCCCGCTTGGGGATGCCTTTATTTATTATATATGCTTTATCAAGTTTGTACCCGTTTGGGGTCAGTTTTTACAAAGGAAACTCTGCCGAAATTTTCAGAAAAGACTTGACATTTTAAAAATGCATACTTTGGCTTATGTTGTTAAACTTCTTGCTTTAAAAGTTAGTTTTTCCTTCACTCTACTGCTTTACTTGGTTTGGATTTCTGGGTTTTGGCTTACTTAGATTATGTACGCCTCGAGACGTTTCGTAGTTTAAGTGCCAGTCATGTTCCGTACTTTTCGGGTCGTGAAAAAGTTGGTATCAGAGCGTCAGGTTTTACCTTCTGAGTGTAGGATGATCCTTGGTTGATGGAGTAGGTGACTCAAGTAGAGTGACGTACCGTGTGTATGTTCCACGGCATACTTACGATACAATACTCCGCTTAAGAGACCTTAGGATGTACATTTCTTTGCACAGTATTATCTTCATTCTTATGACCTATCCTCATCAGTACCAGTTATGGTTTTGTTACCACGGTTGTACGGGCGTGGAGAGCTACGGCTAGAGTTGCGTCAGCACGAGCTCGTCACGGACGAGGACTGACCAGGGCGTGATTCCAGGGACACACGATTGCATAGAGGTGTCAATTTATTGTGTTTACGCGCCATGAGCATTTGATGGATCACTTCCACAAGATTTTTTGGACGTGCAGATCAGCACCAGAGAATTGGGCCACTGCTAGAGGCCAGCCAAAACGTGATGACCGTACATGCACAGATTATTTGATGATTGAGGCACTGTTCAGCGTGCGGGCGAATGAGCCAGTTGTTGCAGCGAAGGGTGAGATATCACCCCAGATGCTTGGAGCTATTGCAGTACGAGTTGTACATAAAGATATGATAAAAGATCGCTAGTCACCCGAGGATGAATGACTAGGATATGTAGTTCGTTCGCTTACCCCGATGCGAGGTCATCAGATTGATTGATTCAGCTAAAGACGACTTCACGCTGATACGTTGATAGTCGATATAGACGATCGAATGTCAGGAACCCATTTTCCAAGTTTAAAGTATTCGGAAGACAATGCAAGTAATTCTACGGACCCTCTAGAAGAATGAAACCCTAACTCAATATAATGACCATGGAACGCCGATGAACCTTAGGGTTTGCGGCAATTCAACGGTGCCATTAGTGAGGCTCGGGTTTGCCCTTCTACGGTTGGTCCATAGGTGTTGTGGCATGTATTCGATACTATTAAACTGTACCCAAGATGTTGAGCTCTTAGGGGATTATGGTGCCTTGACGAATCGATCGAAAAGTTCGACATCATTCGGATATCATATGATGGGATATATTGCTTGGGAGACTCCAGATACGAGTATAGCCGTTGGAGCACAGTCAATGCAGCCACGAGGAGACGAGTCTGAATCAGTCGACATTGGAGGAAAGTGGAGTAAGAGGTTCGTACGAGATCGTTACGAGAGGATGTTCCATTCCAATGACATCAGAGATATGATACGCAAGCAGAGGGTTGACTATGGGTATATCTTCCAGGAGGAGTCGTGATGAGTATGCAGCCGTTCCGGAACAAGAAATAGATATAGTAAAGATGATGACTTCCACGCAGTTCGGCAGAAACGAGATTGGGGAGAGACCTTGACAGGACCTTTCTGGAAATACTATACGAGAAGACTTGGACCCAAGATCAGTCATATTGCACACGCCCAGCAGGCCAAAGATCTTTAGAGGACGTGCCAGAGCGGACTAGTTCCATTATCGTTTCCATATTGGACCGTTGAGCCAGGGAGCTATGTAGTTAGCAATTCGCAGTGAGAGACGAGAGCCTAAGGGCACCAGACGACAGGCCATGATCAGAAGGCAAGTAGATATCTTGCTTTGTTAGCATTGGATGCACCGACACCTTCTCGACCTTGAAGGAAGGACATATCGACGACAGTATTTACAACTTGTGTCACGCCCCGCTTCCCAGAGTACGCTAAGATGGGCACGTGATATAGCCAACCATACTGCCTGTGGATAGGAAGTATCCATCCACAGTCACATTACGGCTGTAGAGATATCAAGAATAAAATATAACTATCTAATACATGTCCATAAGCCAAGATAATATGAGTCAAGAATAATAAAAGTGCGGAAGCAAAAGATCCAATACAAAATAACTGGAATGTATGTCCTATAATGCGGGCTCACATCAGGAATAAAATGCTGAAAGTAAAAGAACTAACTACTACAGAATCCTCCCTGCTCAGCCTGCTGGCTGTAGTACTCCTGCTCGGACTGCAGCAAAGGTACGGTATCTGGGCCATGCAAAACCCAGACGTCAGCGCGTCATGTCATCAAGTAATAAAGTATAACAGGGTAACAGGCAATGCAAATATAACATGAATAATAGGCAGGTATAACAGCAATATAAATCATGGCAGTGAAGGGTAATGTGCAGTGAGTAAACTAAACTAGTCTATTGGGTTATCTACTCTCAAGTCTTTGAAATCAATTTGATGAATCATCGATGTAACTCAATAGTATCCCGTGCATGCCCGGGACCACGGTCTAAGACTCTCGGGCTGAAACCGAGACGTGCCGCTAGGCACTAAAAGGAAAAGGGTACAGACCAACGATGTCAGTAGCATCGTCACGAGGCGGGCCTAGCCTCTAAAACTGATCAGTAAAAGCAAGCAACTGTCGAGTTACAAGTCAGGATTTCATCATTGATTTCCCCATACCCCCAAGTTATGTATGTCAAGTCAGGTATTTAGTAATCAAGAACTAATGCCAACACAGGATCAGGTAGGAGAAGGTTTGTCTAGATAGACAACAGGAACGGTCCATGAGGACTGCATGTCAGGTTTGTTGGCATTAGACACAAGATCAGGTAACAAGTAATACCATAGTACATCAGGTCAAGCCAGGTAATGTATAAAGGGGTCATGTCATGTCAAGAGTGTACGGTACCATGTCAGGTCAAGTAATATGTGTAGCAAGTCACGTCAGGGTGTACAAGATATCATGTGGATGCTCATAATCGACTAGCATAATCATGGTTATGAATAAACAAGCATGGTACTATCAGAACAATAAACAAGCACAGTAACATGATAGCGATAGGTGCATGTTAACTACATAGTTGTACGGTTATCCGTTTGGTTTAAGAAATAGTTCTAACATTGCAGGAATGCAGTATTACACATGTGGATGATAAAAATCATATTAATATGTATTAAAACCATCTAGAGATGCAATTAAATGTGAATAAGGCTAAATGGATGCAATCGGTCGTCCGATAGGGTAAAACTACAAAAAGGGTAATATGGCTATAAAACAATTGTGATTATGTGATCTAACATATAAATGTGATTACTAGGTATATTTAACTAAATGCAACAATCCGGTTTCATGTTTTAGATCTGAAATATATAAACGGAACCTTGTACTGTTAATCTGGAATTCAAAACTTTAGATTTTATCTATAGATTTAATAGGAAAATAGATAGATTGATATATGAATAGTATGACTAGCATGTAGCAAGATTAACTTGCCTCGACGAATCGCGTAGCGGTAAACGGAATGTCACGCGTCGGCGGGAAACATCGCGACGCGCGCACGGTACACGGAATCAATCCAAATAACACACGATGGGATCACACGGGTCAGGTACACTCGCTGGGTCGTCGGGATCGTCGTCGGCACCACCGGATTCCGGCAAGACAGAAAACAGTAAATATTACAATGGACAAGAGATGCATGGAAAAAGAAGCAAGAAGAATGAAAGAGAACAGGAGGGATTGATGAAAGAACTTACCCACTGGACTGCAGGGGGTGACAGCGTCGTCGGCGAGGCGTCGACGGCGAGATCAACGGCGAGGCAACGAAGTCCCAGGTTGCAGGGAAAGGCTCGGGCTAGGGTTAGCTTCGGTTTGATGTTTGGTGGGGTTTTGTTGCAGGGTTAGGTGTTCGGGAAGGAGCAGAGGGAGAGGGAGGTGGTGACGACGGGAAGAGGGGGTCGGCGGCGATGGAACGATGGGTTCCTGGGTTCGTTGAAGGGTGTGTGTGCAGGGGAAGGAGACTCTGGAGGAAGAAAGAGAATGAGAAGATGCAAAGGAGGAGAAGAGGAGATGTTGAGTCGGTTTGGGTTTGATGCAGTTAGGGTTAGGGTTTACACGAGGCGATGGGTTTGTTTTAAAGGAGAGGAAGAACCGCGGGGGTTTTTAAATGAGAGAGAAAGAGAAAACATGAAGGGAGGTGACGGGATCTCCATCGCGGTGACGGGACTCGAGAAGTGAATAGTGATCGCGAGAGGAGAGAGAGTGGGTGCGAGAGGAGAGAGAAAGAGAAGGGGGAGAGAGAGACTGCGCTCGGGGAGAGAGAGAAAGAGAAGGAGAAAGAAAGAGAGGAAGACGTGGGGCCTAGGGGGAAATAAAACGAGGGTTTTGATTGGGAAAAAGAAAGATAGAGGAGGAAGTGAGCTCGGTGGGGGCCAGGTGCACCCAAGGAGGGCTTTGTTTGGTTAACGAAAATAGGAATTGGTTAGGAAAATTTTAGAAAAGATTTGTTAATATTTTAACGAACGATTTTCATTGGCTGGGGAAGGAAAATGAAGAATTTTGATTGGCTGTAGGAAAAATAATTGGTTTAAGGAAAAATTTGGAAAAGATTTTATTTTGTTTGCTTTCGTTTGGTTTAACAAATTGATAGGCTGAAAATTTACTTTGGCTGATAAAAGATTTAGAAAAAATAGGATTTGACGGAAATACAAAATATTTCAGAATTGCGTCCGGGTCGGGTCCAAAAATTTGAATTTGAAATATGAAAATTATTGGCAAGCTCCAAAAATTAAAATGAAGGATTTTGTAATGAAAAAGCATACCCCCAAGAACGGACGCACGTACGTGCGCATAGTCGTCCAAACACGTTCGTTTCACTGAACGGGACGAGAATACGATGCAAGGACGCTACCACAGGGTTAGGGGTATCAAGCAGGCCATGACAAGTATTTTTAAACTATTTTAAGTAACTTAATTGTAATATGCAAACATATGTAATGTCGGGGTAAATTATAACTAGTAACAGTCGAAGCATGATCAATGAAATAAATACCACACACCACACATATGGTAACAGAAATTTATAGACTGGACTCGGTTGTTACATTATACCTAACTACAAAAAGAATTTCGTCCTCGAAATTCCAAGAATACAAAGATAGACGACAAACAAACTACAGGAAAAGATGGGGAAACTTCTGCCGGATTTCATCTTCTCGTTCCCAAGTGGACTCTCCATGTGAGCGACTACCCCAAGAAATAAGTACAAGAGGGATAACCTTGTTCTTAAGAACCTTTTCCCTTCGATCCACAATCGCAACCGGTCGCTCCTCAAAAGTCAAGTCTTCTCGTACCGTCAGTTCCGAATGATCCAACACATGTGTTTCATCTCGAACATACTTACGGAATTGAGATACGTGAAACACATCGTGCACATTCGCTAAGGACTGCGGTAACGCCAAACGATACGCTACCTCACCAACACGCTCCAAGATCTCAAAGGGTCCAACGAATCGAGGACTGAGCTTTCCTCGACTTCCAAAACGAATCACCCCTCTAGTCGGTGATATATTCAAGAATACCAAATCACCCACGGCAAACTCTAGAGGTCTTCTCGACGTATCTGCCCAACTCTTCTTTCTGTCTTGAGCTGCTTTCATATGATTCCGAATAGCGTTAACTTTCTCAACTGTCTGCACAACCAAATCTGGTCCCAACAATTTTCGTTCACCGACATCATCCCAACAAACAGGTGAACGACACTTGCGACCATACAAAGCTTCAAATGGAGCCATCTGAATAGTTGCCTGGAAACTGTTATTGTAAGAAAACTCCACCAAATATAGATGATCCTCCCAAGAACCCTTGAAGTCCAACATGCACGCTCTCAACATATCTTCGAGAGTTTGGATCGTTCTCTCCGACCGGCCATCTGTTTGAGGATGATAAGCTGTGCTAAACTTCAATCGAGTCCCTAAACTTTCCTGTAAGCTCCGCTAAAAGTGTGATAAGAACCGAGTGTCACGATCGGACACGATGCTCACCGGTACTCCATGCAATCTTACAATCTCCTGCATGTACCGTTCTGCCAAAGCTTCTGTTGATTGACCAACCCGAAAAGGAATGAAATGGGCTGCCTTGGTCAAATGATCAACAATCACCCAAACTGCATTGTTGCCCTTTGGACTCCGCGGTAGAGCTGTCACGAAATCCATGGTTATATGTTCCCACTTCCACTGAGGAATCGGAAGTGGTTGCAATAAACCAGCAACCCTTTGATGTTCAGTCTTAACTTGCTGACACACCAAGCACTTTGCCACAAAGCGGGCAATCTCCCGTTTCATGCCTTCCCACCAGAAATGCTGCCGTATATCTCGGTATATCTTCGTGCCTCCTAGATGTACGGAATAAGATGAGCTATACGCCTCCTTCATGAGTTCTTCACGAATATCTCCCTTTGGCACACATAAACGGCTACCATATCTCAACGAACCGTCCTCATGGATCAGTAAGTCTGTTCGAAGTCCCGCTTCAACCTGTTCTCGAAACTTTTGCAATCTAGGGTCCTGCGATTGCGCTGCTTTAATATTCTCGATCAACGATGAATGTACTTGCAGCTGCATCAACTGTCCCGAAGAATGCGGTAGCACAACCTCTAAATCAAACCTTCAAAATTCTTCAACGAGTTCCTTTTGCGTAGTCAACATCTGAATTGCTGGTAACCGACTGAGTGCATCCGGCACGACATTAACCTTCCTCGGATGGTACTTAAGATCAAGATCGTAGTCAGCCATCAGCTCCAACCATCTACGTTGCCTCATATTAAGCTCCTTCTGTGTGAACACATACTTCAAGCTCTTATGATCAGTGAAAACTTCGACCCTTTCGCCCAAAAGCTAGTGTCTCCAAATCTTCAAAGCGAAGATCACAGCCGCAAGCTCCAAGTCATGAGTTGGGTAATTTTTCTCATGGGTCTTCAACTGTCTCGATGCGTACGCTACAACCTTCCCATGCTGCATCAAAACACATCCCAATCATTTTCCAGATGCGTCGCTGTGAATCACTAATCCTCCGGAACTGTCTAGCACGGTCAGAATAGGGGAGGTTATCAATCTCTGCTTCAACGTCTCGAAAGCTGACGCACACCTATCCGTCCACACAAAAGGTACCTCCTTGCGCGTAAGCTTGGTCAACGGCTCCGCCAGACGAGCAAAGTTCTCCACAAATCTTCTGTAATACCCGGCGAGTCCAAGAAAACTTCTTATCTCCGCAACATTCTTCGGAATCGGCCAATCTCGAACTGCTGTAATCTTTTCTGGACATGCCCCAAAAACTTTACTTCTTCCAGCCAAAACTCGCACTTGCTCATCTTCACATATAATTTCTCTTGTCTCAACGTCTGCAGTGCGATCTTCAAATGTTCAGCATGCTCTTCAAAACTCTTCGAATAGACCAGAATATCGTCAATGAACACAACAATAAACTGGTCCAAGAACGGTGAAAAGATTCGGTTCATCAAGTCCATGAATATCGCCGGTGCATTCGTTACTCCGAAGGGCATCACTAAGTACTCGTAATGTCCATACCGAGTTCGGAGCGCCGTCTTGCAAATATCCTCTGCTTTCACTCGGACCTGATGATATCTGGATCGCAAATCCAGCTTCAAGAATACCCTCGCGCCACTAAGTTGCTCAAATAGTTCGCCAATGCGAGGGATCGGGTACTTGTTCTTAATAGTCACCCGGTTTAATTCTCGATAGTCGATGCACATTCTTCTTGTGCCATCCTTCTTCTTAACTAGAAGAACTGGAGCTCCCCAAGGCGAGTTACTGCTTCGAATCCAATCCTTCTCGAGTAACTCAGTAACCTGCTTCTTAACTTCTTCCGATTCCACTGGTGCCATTGGATAATACGCTTTAGATACTGGCGCTGCACCAGGAATAAGATCAATCGCGAACTCCACGTCTCGCTTCGGCGGTAATTCTGATATATCTTCAAACACGTCCATAAAATCTCGAACAACAGCTGGCGCTTCACTTTCATCAACCTCCATTGCCGCAAGAATATTAGTCGTCGGCCTAGCCCTAAACTTGACTGGCCCGACAGAACTGCTTCCTCCAGTGAAGATAAACTCGGGATGTCCGGGAATCTGGAAAATTACTTTCTTTGCCCTACAATCAATGTGAGCATGGAAAGTGCCGAGAAAATCCATTCCCAAGACGACTTCGTAGCTGCCTGTATCAATCACCAAGAAATCTGCAAAGAGCTCCCGTCCGCAAACAACAACTGCACAATCTTTACATTCTCTACTAGATATGATTTTCCCATTCCCAGTGTGTATGTCCCAGAAACTAGACAGGGTCGTGCAGGTAATCGAGTGTGTAGCTATAAACTTGGACGACATAAAACAATGGGATGCACCAGAATCAAATAACGCTAATGCGGGAAAACCATGAACGAGTAGAATACCTGAAACAACTTCTCCTGAAGCTTTAGCTTCCTCAGCCGTCAAGGTAAAAGCTCGAGCCTGATTAGGTCCTTGAGTCAGCTGCTTCTGTCCCTGAAATGGTTTCTGCGGAGGCCTCTGAATATCATCCCTTGTGCGAAGCTTCGACGGACAAGAATTAACAGTATGATCCGCCGATCCACAAACCAGACAAAGTCCCCGCATCCTGCGGCATTCCCTTTGCAAATGTCCGGGTAAGTGGCAGTAGCTACAAATCACGTGCTTCCTCTGATCAACGACAACAGGCTTCTTCATCGGTGTCACACCACGACGGTTCACTGGAATACCTCTGCGTCCATGAGCTTGGTTTGGTACAAATGCCGGCTTCCTTACTGTAACTGCTGTCTGCTGTGAACTCCCAGTCTTCCCAGATAAGCTCTGCTATTCTCGGGCTGCCGTAAGTACCTGTGAGAAAGTGGGCAAACCCAGGGAGACAATCTGCCTCTGGATGTCCACATCCAAACTGCGCATGAACCTCCTTACCCTGTCTGCATCGTTGGCAACTAAAGGTCCAGCGAACCTACTGAGCCGTGTCCACTCGGCTGCATGTACATCTACGGGTGCACCATTCTGCTTTAGACAGATGAACTTCTCTTCCATTTCCTCCCATGCAGTCCACGGGAAGAACTTCTCCATGAAACTCTTCGAAAAATCCGCCCACTTGATCGGCTTAGGCAAGCTGGTCTCCTCCACAAGCCACCATTCACGGGCGTAGTCCACTAACTGAATGTGCACCACATCCACCCTTTTATCATCTGGGATCTGCGCCGCAATAAGTAAGTTCTCCGTGTCAACTAGCCACTGCTCCGCTGGCAACGGCTCCTCCAAACCAGTAAAGACAGACGGACCCAAACGCCTGAAATCCGCTACGGTCCCCACACGATCTACTGGCTTAGCCCCAATATTGTTCACGGACTGCTGAACGGTCCGCAAACCTTCCTGAAACGATTCAGCTTGCTGCTGGATCAGCTCGGTCTATCTCTTTTGATTCTCTAACATCCCACGTATTACTCCAAGCATAGCAGCTTCGTCAACACGCCTTTGGTACGTCTTCAGATTCTTGTCTGCCATATTCCTGAAATCAAAACACCCAAGAATTAGTATGATAACAGATTCAAAATATAGATCAAGGCTAGAACTCCGAGTTACTTAAATAGAGTACCGCATTATAACCATGCCACGGTATCATAGCTACAATTACATAACTCCACCCAAGTCGCCTAAGTTCTAAAGATAACAAAGAATCAGGTTTCGAGTCGATATGCAAAGGAAGTTTGCACACCGTAAAGATATAATCAGGAAGAAGTTAGATTCAAGAACGGTAAAACGGCAAGATGGCAGGACATGTTTCCTAAACACGAGTATTCTGATTCGTGTATTGGGTACAATACCCAACTACAAAAGAATCAAACCCGATTATCCTATGTCTCTAATACTAAAAGAACCATGTCATGCCCCGCTTTCCAGAGTACGCTAAGATGGGCACGTGATGTAGCCAACCATGCTACCTGTGGGTAGGAAGTATCCATCCACAGTCACATTACGGCTGTAGAGATATCAAGAATAAAATATAACTATCTAATACATGTCCATAAGCCAAGATAACATGAGTCAAGAATAATAAAAGTGCGGAAGCAAGAGATCCAATACAAAATAACTGGAATGTATGTCCCATAATGCGGGCTCACATCAGGAATAAAATGCTGAAAGTAAAAGAACTAACTACTACAGAATCCTCACAGCTCAGCCTGCTGGCTGTAATACTCCTGCTCGGACTGCAGCAAAGGTACGGTATCTGGGCCATGCAAAACCCAGACGTAAGCGCGTCATGTCATCAAGTAATAAAGTATAACAGGGTAACAGGCAATGCAAATATAATCATGAATAATAGGCAGGTATAACAGCAATATAAATCATGGCAGTGAAGGGTAGTGTGCAGTGAGTAAACTAAACTAGTCTATTGGGTTATCTACTCTCAAGTCTTTGAAATCAATTTGATGAATCATCGATATAACTCAATAGTATCCCGTGCATGCCCGGGACCACGGTCTAAGACTCTCAGGCTGAAACCGAGACGTGCCGCTAGGCACTAAAAGGAAAAGGGTACAGACCAACGATGTCAGCAGCATCGTCACGAGGCGGGCCTAGCCTCTAAAACTGATCAGTAAAAGCAAGCAACTGTCGAGTTACAAGTCAGGATTTCATCATTGATTTCCCCATACCCCTAAGTTATGTATGTCAAGTCAGGTATTCAGTAATCAAGAACCAATGCCAACACAGGATCAGGTAGGAGCAGGTTTGTCTGGATAGACAACAGGAATGGTCCGTGAGGACTGCATGTCAGGTTTGTTGGCATTAGATACAAGATCAGGTAACAGATAATACCATAGTACATCAGGTCAAGCCAGGTAATGTATAAAGGGGTCATGTCATGTCAAAAGTGTACGGTACCATGTCAGGTCAAGTAATATGTGTAGCAAGTCACGTCAGGGTGTACAAGATATCATGTGGATGCTCATAATCGACTAGCATAATCATGGTTATGAATAAACAAGCATGGTACTATCAGAACAATAAACAAGCACAGTAACATGATAGCGATAGGTGCATGTTAACAACTTAGTTGTACGGTTATCCGTTTGGTTTAAGGAATAGTTCTAACATTGCAGGAATGCAGTATTACACATGTGGATGATAAAAATCATATTAATATGTATTAAAACCATCTAGAGATGCAATTAAATGTGAATAAGGCTAAATGGATGCAATCGGTCGTCCGATAGGGTAAAACTACAAAAAGGGTAATATGGCTATAAAACAATTGTGATTATGTGATCTAACATATAAATGTGATCACTAGGTATATTTAACTAAATGCAACAATCCAGTTTCAAGTTTTAGATCTGAAATATATAAACGGAACCTTGTACTGTTAATCTAGAATTCAAAACTTTAGATTTTATCTATAGATTTAATAGGAAAATAGATAGATTGATATATGAATAGTATGACTAGCATGTAGCAAGATTAACTTACCTCGACGGATCGCGTAGCGGTAAACGGAACGTCACGCGTCGGCAGGAAACGTCGCGACGCGCGCACGGTACACGGAATCAATCCAAATAACACACGATGGGATCACACGGGTCAGGTACACTCGCTGGGTCGTCAGGATCGTTGTCGGCACCACCGGATTCCGGCAAGACAGAAAACAGTAAATATTACAATGGACAAGAGATGCATGGAAAAAGAAGCAAGAAGAATGAAAGAGAACAGGGAGGATTGATGAAAGAACTTACCCACTGGACTGCAGGGGGTGACAGCGTCGTCGGCGAGGCGTCGACGGCGAGATCAACGGCGAGGAAACGAAGTCCCAGGTTGCAGGGAAAGGCTCGGGCTAGGGTTAGCTTCGGTTTGATGTTTGGTGGGGTTTTGTTGCAGGGTTAGGTGTTCGGGAAGGAGCAGAGGGAGAGGGAGGTGGTGACGACGGGAAGAGGGGGTCGGCGGCGATGGAACGATGGGTTCCTGGGTTCATTGAAGGGTGTGTGTGCAGGGGAAGGAGACTCTGGAGGAAGAAAGAGAAGGAGAAGATGCAAAGGAGGAGAAGAGGAGATGTTGAGTCGGTTTGGGTTTGATGCAGTTAGGGTTAGGGTTTACACGAAGCGATGGGTTTGTTTTAAAGGAGAGGAAGAACCGCGGGGGTTTTTAAATGAGAGAGAAAGAGAAAACATGAAGGGAGGTGACGGGATCTCCATCGCGGTGACGGGACTCGAGAAGTGAATAGTGATCGTGAGAGGAGAGAGAGTGGGTGCGAGAGGAGAGAGAAAGAGAAGGGGGAGAGAGAGAGACTGCGCTCGGGGAGAGAGAGAAGGAGAAGGAGAAAGAAAGAGAGGAAGACGTGGGGCCCAGGGGAAAATAAAACGAGGGTTTTGATTGGTGGAAAAAGAAAGATAGAGGAGGAAGTGAGCTCGGTGGGGGCCAGGTGCACCCAAGGAGGGCTTTGATTGGTTAACGAAAATAGGAATTGGTTAGGAAAATTTTAGAAAAGATTTGTTAATATTTTAACGAACGATTTTCATTGGCTGGGGAAGGAAAATGAAGAATTTTGATTGGCTTTAGGAAAAATAATTGGTTTAGGGAAAAATTTGGAAAAGATTTTATTTTGTTTTCTTTTGTTTGGTTTAACAAATTGATAGGCTGAAAATTTACTTTGGCTGATAAAAGATTTAGAAAAAATAGGATTTGGCTGAAGTACAAAATATTTCAGAATTACGCCCGGGTCGGGTCCAAAAATTTGAATTTGAAATATGAAAATTATTGGCAAGCTCCAAAAACTAAAATGAAGGATTTTGTAATGAAAAAGCATACCCCCAAAAACGGACGCACGTACGTGCGCGTAGTCGTCCAAACACGTCCGTTTCACTGAACAGGACGAGAACACGATGCAAGGACGCTACCACAGGGTTAGGGGGATCAAGCAGGCCATGACAAGTATTTTTAAACTATTTTAAGTAACTTAATTGTAATATGCAAACATATGTAATGTCAGGGTAAATTATAACTAGTAACAGTCGAAGCATGATCAATGAAATAAATACCACACACCACACATATGGTAACAGAAATTTATAGACTGGACTCGGTTGTTACAACTTGTGATTTCGTGAGTTGACTATCACGTATCAGTCACTATGGATTTCGGTATTTTGGGTGATTTATTTCATGATTGAGTTTTAATGACCGAGTTTTATGATATTTTCTTTTTTACACCATGGTTGCACCTACTGGGTATTTACGTTTTTGTGCATAGTTATTTCACTTGAGATATGTTTTCATACACCGTCATGTTGATTTATGATTTGTGCGTATTTATTGCACTTGATGTTGATTTTGAGCCTTGGCTGCACATGTTTATGATTTCATGGATTGCATACAGCTGATTTGATTTTTGTGCAGGTGGTATGCACTCAATTTGATTTTTGCACTCGGTATAGCTTATATGTGCTTGCAGTGCGTGGATACATGTTTTATGCACGCAGTTGCACGCGTTTATGATTTTATACACCTTGGAACAGTCAGTGTTGCTTTTTATACGTATTTGAGTTATTGATGCATCTTCGTGCACTTGTTGTACCTAACTTGTATTTTGTGCAGTTGTTGCACTAGGTTTTTACGCTGTGCATTGTTGCACCACATTGTACTTTGTGCACTTGATGCACCATATTTGTATTTTTGTGCGATTGTTGCACTGTATTGTATTTCGTGCACTGGATGCACCGGATTCATATTTCGAGCATTTGTTGCACCAGCTAGGTATTTTGTGCGTTGGTTGCACCGGAATTATACTCCGTACCTTGGTTGCACCCGATTTATGTCTTTGAGCATTTGTGTTACCAGATTTGTGTTTTGTGCGCATCTGCACTTGATATTCGTTTTCATGTATGTTACTGCACTAGATACTTTTCACGGACTGACGCGTTTGGGTTGGATTTTTGTGCATATTAGGCGCTTAATATTGGATTTTGTGCGCATCGGATGCACTTGATTTAGATTTTATTCATGCATGTTCGATGCCCTTGATTTAGCCTTCATTCGTGCATGACGGATGTACTTCATTTGGATTTTCACGCATGTTGAGCGCATGATATGAGATATGGTTTTGTGCACACCGGATGCACTCGATTGGGATTTCCATTCATGCATGTTAGTTGCACTGGATTGAGATTTTGTGCACCACAGTTGCACTCGACTTCGATTGATGACATTCGAGGTGTTGATTTTGATTCCATGCCTGATATTTTGAGCGATTTATTTACATGATTGAGATTTTGTGCACCACAGTAGCACTTGACTTTGATTAGATATCATTCGAGATGTTGATTTTGATTTCATGCCTATGGTATGCAGGTGATTTGACTTATACTTTCGGCATAGTTTTCATACACTTTTAGTATTTTGATTCGATTTTGTGCACGCTGATGCACATGGTTGTGAGATTATATACCACGGTATACCTGATTTGGATTTGGATTGAGATGTGTTGTATACCGTCGATTTCGATTGCGATATTCGATATTGTTTTCGTGCACCTTGAGCACTAGATTTGGATTCTTGCGCATATTTGGGCGCTTGATGCGATTTTGATGCACACCAGATGCACTCAATCGAGATTCTTCGTGCATATCAGATGCACCTGTTTTTTGCTGTCAGACACACCCGTTGCCCTTGACAGATGTTTCGTGCACACCCGATGCACTTAGATGATATTTCTGTGCACATGTATAGCACATTCATGGGTTTCGATTTCCGTGCGCACCAGACGCACGTAGCAATCATATGCACCTTTTGGGATTGATTTCTTATGGAGCAGTACGTTTTTATGATATTTGCTATTTGTTTTCGTACTGAGCAGGACTCGTCATAGGACAGTACCCGGATATATTTTGCATGCATTAATAGTTATCGAAGGGATTTTTAAAAAGGGAGCTATAATCTCAGTATTTACCTACGTGTCTGAGATGACACGAAACATTTTATAAAGGAAACCCTTCTAAATTATTTTCAAAAAAAACGGCGGGACGTGCATATTAAACAAAAGATATATACATATATGGTTATTTTCTTACAATAGACTTCCGCCACTGTGCAGTGTTATGCGCATCGCACAGCAACATGAAAGGTTTGGCATGCATTTCCTACAGATGTTTACATGGATAGTTTTGATGTATATCATATTGGTTTCGTTTTAAATTTGACATTTGTGTCTACGCCATAACTCCGATGATTGCGGGATACTTGACGGAGTTTTGATTTGGAGTTATCTGCTCATTGTTCATGCGCATGCATTGCGCTATGATTCGTTTTACGTATTGATTATTTCGGAGCCGCGACGACTTGGACTTTTTACTGAAATGTTTTAGTATTTGAGGGGTTTAAATTTAAATTCAGGGACCGAATTTCTTTAAGGGGGGAAGATTGTAACATTTCAGGAAAATAAAATATTATTTTTAGGATTTTTTTATAATTAAATAATAATTATATTGAATATTTTAATAAGACGGTAAAATTAAATACCGATAAATTTGGGGAAAATTTGGAAAATTATGGAAATTACTGAAAAGAGGGTGTTTTATGTGATTTATGCAAATTATAAAATTTTATGATTTATTATACACTAATTTAGTGCTAATCGCGATTAAATATCGCTAATCGCGCATTAAACTTGTTTTGTGCAAAACATGCACCGTGTCGTATTTTACACTTGTGTTACATTTTATAACCATGGTTTCATTTGGGATTTATGTGTTTGGTGTTAAAATGAATTGAGAAGAATAGATAAAGAAAAGAAAAACAAAAGAAAAGAATAGACTATAGAAGCATGGGCAAGAGAGAGAGAGAGAGAGGTGAGGGTCAACCTTGGTCATAACACTTTTGTTTCTTTCACTATCTTCATCTTTTCCTTCTCCCTCTTCAGCCCATGGCAGCAACCCCTTCCCCCTCCACTTCAAACCCTCACTTCATCATCAAAAACATCCCAAAACCCCATCCCCACTTCATTAAAAATGTGCACAAGCCCTTTAGCTACACTTTGGACCAAGAAAGCAAAGATTTTGGACACTTGGGACAACTCAAGAAAATTCTTGAGTTGCCAAATGAGGTAATCTCTGCACCATTAGTATAGTTTTTCTTTCATCTTAACACCTATGCATGTTTAGAAGTGATTTAATTCGGTTTAGTGGACTTTGAGAATTTCAAGTTAGGGTTTTGAGAAATTCTTGAGTTGAGAAGTGTAATTGAGGTTTAATAGTGATTACAAACCCGCCTGGTGCTAAAATACTGGACCAAATTTAGACTTAAACAACAAATACGAACTTTGAAATTCTGCAGATACGGAAATTATGGAAATTGTGATGGTTTTTGGTAATCTGCTAACACCCGGGTGACCTGAAAATTATTTAGCAAAGACAGTGATACATGCAGGCAACCTAGGACCCCCCACTGAAACCCTAGCCCCATACTCCAACACTAGGCCGTAGATTTATTCCATCTGGCCGCAATTTGGCCAGGGTGGGTTGGAATTGTCTCGTGTTTGTTCTGTAGCTCTATTACCTGTAAACTAGACCCTACACATATGCAGAATTGGCTGATTTGACCTAGGGTAAAATCTGGGACTAATTTCATGAGTTGCTGTTTTGATTCGGGGTTATATTTTTCGTATTTTGGATTCTGGATTTTAGTATTTGTGTTTTACCTCGATCACTTGATGTTTGTAGGACGATATCGAGGGTTTTTTGGTGGTTTTGAAGGCGTAGTCCATAAGTTCTAACCTATAGGCTTTTAGCGTGTCGTTTTGGTTTTGAATTGGGTTTTAATGCGACACGATACGTTATGATGTGCAAGTACCCCCATGAGGACCTCGAGACAACAAGCAAGCGCGTGGCGACGTCGCCAACGGAAAGCGAAGAGTAAGATGAGTAGATTTATATCTACGGGGGAAGTCGGGTGGATGGCGTATAGCACCCCCGCAATGTCGTAAGAAATGGTATGATGTGATATAGATTTACTTAGATGTGTTATTGAGAGATATGAACACTTAGAAAGAAAAGATTTAGGAGATCATGGGTTAGTGTTAGCGAGAATTGAAGGAAGGATTTAGTTGGTTTCTTAGTCGTGAACCCTAGAGTAAGGTTGTACACATACATATACATACGGGATTTGGTTTTGGGTGTATACGTCATATGTATATATATAGGTTTATGTGGATGTTTTGGTGCTTATATATATATAGATATAGATATATACACGGATGTTGGGGATAGTGTATGATATTTGGAGGTGAGTCGATATGATCGGGCATGATGCCGTGAGTTGTGATATGTGTTTGGGTCATGATATGAGATGCGGCAAGATATTATAGTGGATCGTTGGGTGATGTGACACAAGGACATATGTATGATAATATTGGTATCTATTGTACTAGACTTTAGATCAGTACCTCCCAGTTCGTGATATGTGATGATGATACCATATGGATGTTGTGTTATATGTGATAGTTCGTGATATGTGATGATGATACAATATGGATGTTGTGTTATATGTGATAGTTCGTGATATGTGATGATGATACCATATGGATGTTGTGTTATATATGATATTCAACCCGTACCCTGATTTGGGATGTCGTGTGATGGATTTACCGTACGAGATATAATTATGATGATAGATCCGCACTCTTGACTCGAGAATGTCATATTATTTATTGTATCGTACGTAATACTATTGAGGCGAGATCACCGACTACTAGATATTTATATATATAGGTCGACTCAGACCTAAGTGGATTCCCTTACCCTTTTGACTGGGCTCGAGTCATACTCATTTTCAAAAGTGGAGAATTGTGAGTAATTTAAATACCAAACTGTATGACCCGTATATTTTGGGTAGGTATATTTTTCAGTGTTGCTGTTACTACATCACTTTCTGTATATTCATGATGTTTCATCGCATTGCATGCTTGTGCATATGTTATCTGTAATTATCATGAAACCCTGCTGTTAGGACACCAGCACCATTACCGATGATGCGTATGTTCCACGTACACCTGCTTGCCGACTCACACACATCTTCATCGGTAATTGCCATGTCACGTACACTTTAGAAAATACTATTTCATTGACATAGCTTGCTAACTGATAGTTGCTACATGTTATAGCTTTCATATACTAGTTTAATTATTGCATGATATCAGATGCACCCGTTTATTCATTGGTTATGCAGTATTATGGAGATTTATGATCGGTTTTCATTGTTATTGACATGGTGACTTGATGATTTCAGATTCTTCTTGATATTTTTTGGATTTGGAAACCGCATGTGAAAGTTTTGTAACTGATGAAATATTTTAAAAAGAAAAATGCGGTTTTCCTTGATATGTTGAGTATTGTCCACCATGGTGTTTTCTCGGTTCTGAGAAGTTTTCGAGACCCGATTCGAGGAGTTGGATGAACCGTCTCGGATACATGGTAGGCCCGGTAAGGTACCCCGGGGCAAGAAGCTCGAGTTGTAGACGATGAGCCCGGCAGGGACAGACTGTCTACCGGTGATTTTACCTGGCGCGGCGGATATCCAGAGGATGCCGTTCGTAGTCGTGTGATTGATGATATGGGCCGATCCGAACTGACGGAGCCCGAGATATTGAGATTTTGAGACACTGAGATATTGAGATTTTGAGACACTGAGATATTGAGATTTGAGACACTGAGATATTGAGATTTGATGATACAGGCCAGTCCGGATAGCCGGAGCCTGAGGTATTGAGATACTGAGATTTATGTTTTTTGTCGATACTGGACACTGTTTTATCTGTCGATTTCATTGATGATACGCGATTTATATACATACAGAAACCTCACTAAAATAAAGAAAACAGTTGTCTCATTCATGATGTATTCTGTTTCATTTGTAATGCATTCATACATCATATATCTGATATGTTGCTATCTGAGGTACTGACATGAGCATGTAGTATTACACTTATACATAGATGGACTAGGATATTTATTTGAGGATATTACTTGATATGACCTAGGATAGCGTCTTGCATGCGATTTCTACTCGTAGATGTTTTCTACTCACGAGTTGGCAACTCACCCCCGTTGTGCCACAGTTTCTTGCAGATTTTGCCGTATAGGTTTCGTTGCGGTTTTGCTAGAACACTGTTCCTTCCGGGTGATTGCTTTGGTAAGTGGGTTCTTTTACATTAGGACCACCATTGTATATTTGTTATTTCAATTGTATCTAGTAAAACTCCATCAACCAGACTTGTATTATTTGATAGACATAGAAGACCAGTGTATATTCTTTCGACCTTAGAGTCGCGCGCTGTATTATTATGGTTTTCTGGTGGATATGGGCTTTTCTTTTGAGTTTTGATCCTCGCTCTTCGGCGTGGTAAATTATATTGCTTGCGTGGTTATGACCGTCAATTGACGAAGAGCTAGCTCCCGCTTGGAGATGCCTTTATTCATTATATATACTTTATCAGGTTTGTACCCGTTTGGGGTCAGTTTTGACAAAGGAAACTCTGCCGAAATTTTTAGAAAAGACTTGACATTTTAAAAATGCATACTTCGGCTTATGTTGTTAAACTTATTGCTTTAAAAATTGGTTTTTCCTTCACTCTACTACTTTACTTGGTTTGGATTTCTGGATTTTGGTTTACTTATATTACGTACGCCTCGAGACGTTTCGTAGTTTAAGTGTCGGTCATGTTCCGTACTTTTCGGGTCGTGACAAATATTTCCCTAGATCTTTCCAAACAAAAAAGATTGCACTCTGTAAAAGAGAGCACCGTTGAATTAAAAATCCAATGGTGATTAAAAATCACCAATTTATAGAAAAATTCTATATAAGGAAATATTTTCCTAAAATTTGCTAGGAACAACAAATAAAATATCTTATGGATTAAAAAATCCAATGGTAAATAAAATTCACCGAATTATCTAAAAGATCATGTTAGTTATACAATCAATCAAAAATCTCTTAATGAGATATTGGCTTAACAAACTGATTCTTTTCTTTCTCCTATAAATAGGAGCCAAGAAGAGAAGAAAAAGAGGGAGGATACAACAACAGAGAGAAGACAAAAAATGAAGAGAATTTAATTCTCCAGAGAGAAAAGAAGATCTCTTCAGAGAAAGAAACTCTAGGTAAGAGAAGGAAAGAGATCATTCCATAAAACAAAAGAGAATTTAATTCTCAAAACTAAGAGTTTAACTCTTCTAAAATGAATTTAGTTCTTCCTCTGGTTGAAAATCTGCAGAAGCAGATCTCCCCACAAGTTGAGAATTTAATTTTCATCGGGGAGATCTGTCATGCAGATTCAAAATAAAGGGGGAGAATTGAGTTTAAAGAATTTAATTCTTTCAACGTAACACATAGGAATTTAATTCCTCTAAATAAAATTAGGGTTTAACCCTATAAAAGAATTTAATTTTTAAACAAGGGATTTAACTCTTCATGCACGTAAAAGAGATCAATACCCAACATGATCACGTGGTAACACGTGACCCCCCTTTCTTTGAACCAGAAAAAGAGATTTTCCAAAGTTTTTAACACTTATTTAAAAGGGAAAAGGGAAAACAATAAAGACAGTTTCTCTTTTAGGGTGTATCACGTGCTCCCACGTGACCCTTAAAAAGCTCCTCAAAATAAAAGGGAGTAAAGCCAAGACAGTTTCTCTTTTAGGGTGTATCACGTGCTCCCATGTGACCCCTGATAAATACTTTTAATATCTAACGCATGGAT
Organism: Agapanthus africanus; assembly: GCA_030015575.1. Classification (NCBI taxonomy): domain Eukaryota; kingdom Viridiplantae; phylum Streptophyta; class Magnoliopsida; order Asparagales; family Amaryllidaceae; genus Agapanthus; species Agapanthus africanus. The sequence goes on along the minus strand of JASDDO010000019.1, from coordinate 425,138,045 downwards.
ACCCATCACGTGCCCACACATGATGGTCATAAAGGTCAAGTGTTTAACACTTATATGCATATTCTGAGAGTAAAGGAAGCAAGGCCCAATCTTCAGGCGCCTCACATGACCCAACGTGAGCGCTTCAGTTTTAGTGTTTAACACTACTTTAAGCGCCTCACGTGGGAGCACGTGAGCGCCGGATGTACTCTAGTATTTAACACTATATTCGAGCCAATCTTAGCCCAAATTAGCTAAGTCTTCCAGAGGCAAGATCCCTTGAAACTGAACCCCAATTATACTCTTGTCTTCCAAAATTGATCATCCCACATGACATTCAAAGTAATTCCCAAAGCCTTTCAATCAACATTGGTTCAAAGGTACATCTCTTCATACCTCTGATATATGTCATTGTAATTCTTCAACGTCTTCAGAGAGGTGTAGGGTCCCAATAACCGATAACTTTTGGTGCATCCCTAAACGGTTGAACCAAAACCAAACAGACTATGATGTCTTTAAACTGGACTAAGATGTCCTTAAACTTTATGGACTGTGGGGTCTTTAAACTCATGGACTGCGATGTCCTTAAACTTTATGGACTGTGAGGTCCTTAAACTCATAGACTATGATGTCTTTAAACTTTACACACAATGATGTCTTTAAACTATGGACTATGATGTCTTTAAACTCCATGGACTATGATGTCCTTAAACTTTTGGACCGCAATGTCCCTAAACTAAAACAATAGAGTCCAAATGCTCTTTTGTTGGATCTAAATGATCCTGTTAAGTTGATCTTAGTCTAAAATTAGACTAACGTGTCCTTAATAAACGTTAAGTTGATCTTAGTCTAAAAACTAGACTATCGTATCCTTAACAAATGTTTAAGTTGATCTTAATCTCAAATGAGATTAACGATCCTTAAACCCAATCCAAAACCCAAATCTAAGAAAATACGGATTTGGACTAATCCACGCCCTACGGGCGACAACATAAATTAGTCTCCGTATACAATCCACGGGCAACCAAAAATAAAACAAACACACACGACACGAAGTGACCATCTGGAGAAGGAGAAAGTTGTTACCGCGATGCGGTAGCGTAATTAACTGCAGGGGCTTGCGCCTGTAAGGAAGAGCGTCCCCACAATCAAAAACCCCTCAAATGAGGGGAAATCTGACGAAGTCTGCTACAACGGCCCCATCCGTCTAAACCTCCGATACACGGTGGCATATATCAACTTGGTATCTTCGGAGAGGTGGACGGATAAAACCAAATAACATCTGCCCCTAAATTCAGGCAAAACGAACCTACGCGGTTTCGTCCCCGTATTCGGTGAAGAACAATGGGGAACTGCAGTAGGAGATCTATATGGATCAACCTGTCGATTTCAAAGCCAAGGGACTCGAGCGCAAAGTGTACCGCTTGAAGAAGTCTATCCATGGTTTGAAACAGTCATCCCGACAGTGGTATTTTTGATTTCATCGGACCATATTAGGGTATGGTTTCTAGATGGTCGATCAAGACAACTATATGTACCTGAAAAGGACTAGAAACTCGTTTGAGATCATGTCGATATATGTTGACGACATACTATTGGCTGGAAACAATATGAAAACCATTGCAACAAGGGGTTGGCTGTCTTCCAACTTTGATATGAAATACATGGGTGATGCTAGTTTCATGCTCGGGATTCAGATCCGCCGAAACCGTTCTAAGAGGACCCTTAATTTGTCTTAAGAGACTTACATAAGGAGAATTTTAAAACGGTTCGGGATGCGCAATTGCAAACCGATTGGGACTCCAATTGCAAAAGGCCATTCGCTAAGCCTTGACTAATGTCCAAAGTCAGAAAAGTACATTAAGCAAATGCACGCGGTTCCGTACCGAAGTGCAATTAGTAGTCTTATGTATGATATGATGTATACAAGACCGGACATATACTTTGATGTAAGTCTAACTAGCCGCTATCAGTCAAATCCGGGTGTTACGCATTGAAAGGCGGTAAAGAGAATCTTTCGTATTTACGTGGGACGGCCCACTATACCTTGTGCTATGGAGAAGGTGGCCTGAGATTGCTAGGTTATACAGATGCCGACTAGGTTGACACTCAGAATAATAGAGCATCCACCTCTATGTATGTTTTCTCGCTGAATCGCGGAGTCATTACATGGTACAGCAAGAAGCAGGAATGCATAGCCTTGTCTACGATTGAAGCGGAATATGTCTCCGCATCTGAGGCAGCCAAGGAGGCAGTTTGGTTAACAAGCTTCCTCGAGAGTTTGAGCCTCTATTGCAACAACCAGTCAACGATAGCTTACTCAAAAGATCCCAAGTATCATGAGAAATCAAACCACATAGAGATTCGTTACAACTTCATTAAGAAACAAAAGGAGAAAGAGGTCAAGTTAGAGTATCTTCCTACAAAGCGGATGAGAGCAGATCCGTTGAAGAAAAGAATATCAGAGGAGTGCTTCAGGTCACATGTTAAATCCTTAGGGCTACTTCCTTGGTGACGTCATTATACTATGACCCTTCTCATTTATTATTGCTTTTGGGTATTATTATTATAGATGGCGACTTATTTATATGCACGGTTGATTATTGGTTATTTATTATCAATTATCGATTTTACACTTTCTGGGTGGAGTGCGTATATTTATTGTTTGATTTATGATCATGGAGTTGGAGTAGATATATATATTCTGTGTGATACATATATGTTTACCAACGGGTATGTGTTACCCTCATATTTGAGAAAAGAATACATCGGCATATAGGATTGTCTCACTCACATAAGCAATCCCTTCGATGCTTTGTACATGCGAGGTACAAACGAGTGTTTTGTGTCGATTGCTAGAGCAAGCGACTACACTGATTCTGCGCAACGGAGTATGCGACAAAAAGAGCATTCGAACGACCCTTATCCGGTGATAAGGATGAGCTACATACTATATTTAAGTCTTTTTTGTAATGGAATTTCCCCACATTCCATCATCCATACCTGTTTGGAAGCCAGATTGTAGATCCCACAGAGTCAGATTCGGATTTGAATCTGTAGCTGGATCCGAGCACATTTGCGTAGTGTGTCTTAGCAAGTTCATCATGTGTTGATGGGACTTGAATCTATATGATACTTATATGACGTGATGCTCTCGTGAGAGAGAAAAAATATCATAACACGTTGACCATACAACGTGGGCTAACGATCTATAGATGAAGAGGTGAGGGATGGATCCCATCTCCCTCGATGTGTGAAGCCCTCATGAACTGACATCTTTTATTTAAGATGATTAGTCGATGCACCCTTAGTGACATTTGACTGTCAAGAAAGGAATGTTATGAGCGTCGGCTATTTTGGCTGCTACCACAAAAATACGTAATTCTCATACCGTACCGATGGGATAGTATCGAGAAAACAAGTGAAGGGCAGACCCAAATTGACGAGTCTAAAGGAAGATCAATCGGACATGTCTCCTTAATTGCACTGCGCGTGCAACTCTTATAAGCGTCTGTGTGATGGCTAAAGAGTATAGTAAATCAAAGTGTTACCATAGTGCTTTGAGTATGTTTCTCGGAGGATTGAGGATACTCAAACAGACATGTGAACTGATTGGATCTGGGGTATACGATATCGAGCTTTTTGGATTAACCATTATGTGTGTTTATATTAGGAAAATCCTTGTGTTGGTCTTAATAGGATGTGAGGCCACCCGCTTGCGAGTATCGATGGTTGCACGACAGCGCAAGCTTGTGTGGGCAAAAGTTGAGAAAGGGAACATAAGGAACTAGGTTCAAATCTATTTCCATTGATGTTTCTAGTAATATTACATCTTCTAGAACTTCTACTATTCCTAAGCATGAAAATAATTTTGAACCAAGAAGAGAAAAAAGAATTACAAAACAGAAAAAATTAATTTGGTGATGACTTCTATTCTCTTTTGGCCGAAATTTTTCTCCTTGAAAACGACTTTCAAACATATTCGGATGCAATGAAATCAATTGATACCAATTTTGGAAAGAAGCAATTGATAGCGAAATGGATTCTATTGTTTCAAATAATACATTTTCCACCCTGTTATAAAACTATAGGATGCAAATGGATTTTTAGGAAAAAACTTAAACCCAATGGTACAATTGATAAATTCAAAGCAAGGTTAGTTGCTAAAGGTTACACGTAGCGATAAGGCATTGATTATTTCGATGTATATTCATAGATTGCTAGAATTTCTACAATACGTGTACTTATTGCATTATCTACTATTTTCAAACTTGTGGTGCGTCAAATGGATGTAAAGACCGCATTTTTAAATGGCGATTTAGAGGAAGAAATCTACATAGACCAATCCGAAGGGTTTGTCACTCATGGTCAAGAAAATAAAGTATGTAGATTAGTAAAATCGTTGTATGATCTTAAACAAGCGCCAAAGCAATGGCACGAAAAATTCGATAAATTAATTTTATCGTATGGTTTTTCAATAAACAATTCCAATAAATGTGTATACATAAAAGTTGAAGGTAATGATTGTGTCATTCTTTGTCTTTACGTAAACGATATTTTAATTTTTTGCACAACTTTAAAGGTTATATTTGAAACTAAAAAATTTCTTTCGAACAATTTTGACATGAAGGACTTAGAAGAGACTAATGTTATCTTGGATATAAAATTAATTAAAACTCAAGACGGTGTAATCCTAACTCATACTCATTATGTTGAAAAGTTTCTTAAGAAATTTAATTATTATAATAGTCATCCCGTGAGTATGCCTTTTGATTCTAATTTTCATTTGGATAAAAATGAAGAAAATAGCGTAAACCAATTAAAATACTCACAACTTATTGGTTGTCTTATGCATCTATCAAATTATACTAGACCGGATATATTTTATGCAGTGGGAAAACTTAGTAGATATACAAGTAATCCGAGTAAAGATTATTGGAAATCACTTGATAGATTATTTAAGTATTTGAAAGGAACCATTAATTATGACTTGCATTATAATGGATGTCTGACAATACTTGAAGGATATTGTGATGCTAGTTGGATCGCCGATACAAGTGAATCTAAAACCACTACCGGATATATCTTCACTTTTGGAAGTGGAGCAATTTCTTGGAAATCCATGAAACAGACTCTCATTTCAAGGTCAACAATGGAAGCAAAATTTATTGCTTTATACCTTGCGGCTACGAAGGTCGATTGGCTGAGATGTTTATTATCCAGCCTTCCTTTAATAAATAAACCGATTCCTACTATATTACTTCATTATGATAACCAGGCATCTATTGAAAAAGCAAAGAATTTTGCTTGTAATGATAAAAAGATGCATATAAGAATTAGACATGACTCTTTACATGAATCTTATAAAGCAGGAATAATTACTTTTGATTATGTGAGATCAGACGATAATATTGTAGATCGTTTAACAAAAAGATTATCGAAAAAGAAAGTGTAAAAGTCCTCTTTAGAGATAGGACTTATGCCCATAAAATAATCATCGTTAGTAGACATCCAACCTTTCAATTGAAAATACCATAACAGAAGGTTTAATGGGTAAAAACGAACTAAAAGAGTGACTGGTAGGAATACAAATATGGAGTAATTCTCCAAACTATTCCCTAATTAATTTTGTACTCAAATGCAATGGAATATGAGGCTAAATTTTATTTTAATGAGTTCAACGGCAATATTTTTTACGAAGAAGTATTGAATTGCAGTATACTTCTTAAGAACTCACCTATATGAGTATGCAATAAAGGCCGCTGCCATAAGAAAACAATTTGGGCAAATCCTTAAAATACTTATGAAAACGAGATGCATGTGCATGGCCTTTAAACGCGCTATCCTTGAGTCGAATCGCAGTAAGTTTTTATATTATGTGTGCTACTATTTGAAATTTAAAATAAAAGGAAAATGGTTCAAGATATAGTTCACCATATTTTCTATCAAATGAAATTAGTTTACACTAACTATTGGTTCAAACCCGGAAGGTATTAATAATGATATTATATTTATTTATTTATTATTATTGAAAAATTGTGGAGGATTATTAGGAATTTGTAAATAATATATAGTTTTATTTTTATCTTATATATTTTCTATCAGTTCTAATATATATATATAGAGAGAGAGAGAGAGAATAATGGAGGAAAGACGCCATAGGAGGGGATTTCCTCCTATGACGTCGAAAAAATACAACCTCCACCATTTTTCCGACGATCGGCATCCATCATCATCATCATCATCATCGTTATCATCTAAGATATGTATACACCAAATTTTATGTCATTCCACCACCTTTTCACCATTGAATTAGTAATGTAAAAGTTCTATTGTCAGTCAACCATTAATTTTGCACCAACTAAATCAACGATAAAATGGTATAATCACATGAAATTTGGTGTATCCTCATCTTAGAAAATAAAGAAGGAGATGATGTATGCCAATCGTCAAAAAAAATGGTGGAGGATGCATTTTTCCAACGCCATAGGAGGAAATTCCCTCCTATGGCACCTTTCCTCCATTAACATCATATATATATATATATATATATATATATATATATATATATATATTCTATTGGTTCATAAAACTAATTATTGTTATGTTGTTCACTTATACGACATGACTCCATATTTTATTCAAGTCAAGGAATATTTTTCGTTTTGTTCTAGAATTTGGAAGATATCCTTTTTGTTTGATCAAGAATTTCATTATATCCCTTCCTTGTAAAAGTAAAATTATTCTTTTTTGTATGGTATCGTATAGGGATAAATGATACGTATACCGTACAGAGTAGAACTAAGAAAACTAATAAAAGAGACCTTCGATGTATCTTATTAATTCTAATGAATGAGATCTTGTGATTTGTAATAAAGTAATAGCATATTATGCTCTATGAAAGTAGAAAGTATTTCTATTGGTTCATAAAACTAATTATTGTTATGTTGGCAGTTGCCAACCACTTTGAGGAGTCGTGACTTTGAGAAGTCGTATATTTTTTTCAATGTTTGAACAGTTTCTTTAGTTGGAAATTCAAATTTATACAGTTATTTTAATGTTAGTATTGTACCCCTTTATATAAAGGATTTGGGAGAAGATAACGTATTTAATATTTTAAGTTTCTGTCTAAAAGTTTTCTTTCTGTAAAACTCTTATATAAAGACTTTTTTCTCTCAAACTATTTTCTATTTTCCTTAAAATATAATAAGACATTGGCGATTAAAAGGCTACATAGATTCGAAGATTTCATCTTGGCTCGTACAACAAGATCGAAAAAGTAGGTCAGGTTGTATCTCGAAAATAGGAAAGCACAATCCCTTTGTATGACAGGGGCTCACTCTACTTTACTGAAAGCCTCTTCAACATGCCTCCCAATCAACTAACGGTCCAATCTTTGCTTTTCCTAATTTAATTATTTGCTTTCATATAGGATTAAATCTTGCATTTGTTAATAATATTTCTAACATTTCCTAAAGTAAATTGAATTTGCTTGATTTAATATTTCTAGCATTCTCGTTTGAAAGAAGAAAGTTGGGAGAAAACTCTGTATAAGTCATGGAATATGTCAATATCCGAAAGTAGTTTCATCGTTTCATCGGGGAATACTCCAACTTCAGATCCAATGCTAAGAAGCAAGATATTGTATCTCTATTTTACAACTACCGACGTCAAAATGATTACTCTGTGAAGTTTTCTTCAGAGGGAGACGGGAATAGGTTTGATTTAAGCAACATTTTACTAGGGCCTTATTTTTCACTGTCCAACTCATGCAACGGATTAATATGTGTGTTTGGCCGTGTCAACGTCTATTTAGTGAATCCAAGCATCCGGAAGCTAAGAGCACTTCCGACAGGAAGTTATTGCTGGGAAGAAGACTATGGTGGGCCGCAAGACGTTCCTCAAGTTGGTATAGGATTCAATGCCTTTACAGGGGAGTACAAGTTTGTTAGAATATTTCGTCGGACCGAGTTCACCGGATGCGAGGTCTACATGCTCGGTGATTTCTGTTCTCCTTCTAGTTGGAAGGTAATCAACGATGCTCCACTTGCGCCCTCCTCCCACAGTTTGCCTATTTTTGTCAATGGCAACATAGAGAATAGCAGGCGTGGAGAAGTGCGTCCGGAGATTGTTCTTTCGTTCGATATCAAGAATGAAAAGTTTGATGTAATTCTGCTTTCGGAAAGAAGCTCAAGGCCAGCGTGTTCGAGAGTGGTGGAATTGGGAGGGCAACTTTGTGTGGCGGATACGGATGCTGAAGGGATGCAGATGGATGTATGGGTACTAGATGATCATAGCGAGTGCAGATGGACCAAAGGGTACATTTTTTATCTGCTGGCGAAGTTTGATCGCTATCCGGCCTTGTCATTTCAAACGAAACCGGTGGCAATTCAGGACGGGAAGATTGTGTTCTTCAATAACCCCGGGAGGAAGGATTGTTACAACCCTGAGATCGAGAGTTTCGTGAAGCATGAGAACACGATGACTGAAGTTGAGCATGATGCTCCTTATACTGAGAGTTTGGTATGGCCTGGTTCTGCAAGATTCAGAGACTAGCATACTGCGGCTTCAAACATGTTTCAATTTTTTTCTGATAATTAGACTCAATCAGATTATTTGTTCAGTTTATTTTACAGCTAAATCTTTTACTAATTAACCATGGTTGTTCAAAGTTTATGGCATATTTGATCAAAAGGTTTTAAAGCTATCAGTGGATCATAATGGTATGGCATCTTTGATCATAAGTTTTTTATGCTATCATTAGATCGTAATCGACTGGAAAACTCTCCTGAAAGCTTCTTGCTCCAAAAATAAGGATCACAAACCCCTCTACGATTTGAAATAACTCATTTAGAAAACCAATAATCGACACCAACTTGACCAGGAGCATAGCTCAATTGATCAAAGCACTACACCTTGTTGGGAGTGTACGGAATCGATCCCTAGAAAGGAAAAGGCTCACAATTTAATACGCTCGGCGCATGGATCAAATCCATGGTGTGTATGTCTGATGTTTGTGCATGGGTTATACAAGCCAAATTCCAAAAAAACAATTGACAACAACTTTCATTAATAAACAAATACACTCCTTTGGCTAAAACCAAGCTTACAAAGCACGTTCTTGATCAAACTCAATTCAATACGATCGTATGCCCTTTAACATGTCAAGCTTGAATTAACATTTGGAACTCAAATCTTCTTCTTTAATTCCAAGACAAGTACCTGCGCCAAGGAGTTATTTTCAAAAATACTAAGACTTTGCACAAAACAACTTCGCTGGGGAGATATCAGGCGAGGCAATAAAGTGGACAAACAATCATTCAATATTTTCGAAATGATTTTAGCTGAAAAGTTGCAGAGGCTAATAGGCTGCAAATCAAATAATGTTGCTGATCTTCACTTTCGGTATAAGAGAATTATTTTAGCTTAAAAGTTTAACTTTTATTTCTTTAATGGCAATCACAGACTCGCCTTTTAACATAAATGGCGAGAGCACATGTATATGGCGTTGCAAGGATACAGCTACCAACAGAAGAGGAAGGTGACGGCATAGATGGTACTTGATACTTTGTTTAAGTGAAAACAGACATGTATGCTAAAGAAAGTTATATGCACGTACTCTTTATGTTTAAAGCCCAGAATCTTAGCTTGCTTCTAAGTCCAGAATCTAAACGCTGGCAATATGATATCGATGAGAACCATGGTTCTTCAAATCTCATTTTCCAGGATAATACTCTCTCAAAACGGAAAAAAAAAACTGCTGGGGTCTCGAAAAATGCAGAGAAGTTTCTCAAAATGGCATATTATGCAAGGAACTCCGGCTTCGAAGAGAGGCTAAAGTTACCCTGCGAGTTGAAGTATGCTGCTTTATGCAAGCAAATGGAGAAGATAGACATATGTCTGGAGCAATCGCGGCTCATGGACTGCAAGCAATGAGATAAACTTTGAGTTCCTCTCCCTGCCACAAACTAATAAGATAGATTAACACAGGGAACTAGATATATAACCTTTAGTATATAGAGATAAGGAGTGGTTACCTAAAAGCACCCTGTGCTTTGATGCTGTTTGTCAAAAACCATCCTGCACGTTATCCGTTCACGGAAATCCTGCCATGTGGTTTAGGGAGGAAAAAAGACCTTGGGGGGAGAGCATATTACAGAAATGCTAGCGCGTTATGAAATATTCACTTCTTCCAGGAAAAGTGTATATTTTCAAGACTATATAGGAAATGGGGTCTTCTGCGTACTTGTGCGCCAATTTGTATGAGTAACGAAATTGTAGTTAATGGGGAAACAATAAAACTAATGAAGAGTGATGAAGGTGACAAAAATAATAAAAGATCAACCCTCGACAAACAAACGCGAAAGGAAGAAAAATGGCTCATACAGTCGATCAGAAGTCTGCAGTAATGACTTGCCATCCAAACAGCAGACATGTATTTCTTTTCATGCATTTACTTGGTGTTTGTCACTTAAAAATATCATCATCTTGCTTTCCAAATAATTAATCTGATTACAGTAAAAGGCATTTCTCAGTTGCATGAATTTGCAAAGTCACCATTTTGCTGTACTACTGCTGGCTGCGCTAACTGCTAGTGTAACTAAACAAACGTCAACTCTAATCCCTTACGACTGTGGCCCCAATATTCATCATCATGACATAAAACTGTGGTTATCTAATCCATAAAGGAGAAACTAAAAAAATTAACAATCTGCAGAGTTCTCAATCATAAAATTTTCCCTCATAGAGAGAGAGAGAGAGAGAGAGAGAGACACGAGCATTTCCAAACATTTTGTCATTTTATAGGATGCAGTGATGCCCTAAAGACCAGAAATTCTCCTACCCATGTAATTAAGAGACAAGAAAGCCTTGCCCTATATGACACATGGAGCGAAATGATATGGAACTAGTCCTCTACCAAGTAGTGCAAAAAGTATGCAGGTATACAATTCAATGAGCATTTGAAGTTATTTTTCTTTTCCCCAAAAGAAAAGGAAAGAGGTTCCGCAAAAATTTCAGCAAAAGTTTTAGGCCTGATTCTCTATCCCACGTCAACTCTTCTTAACTAGAGCTAAATTTCTAGGCAAGAAAACTATGAACAAAGAATAATGATCATGAGTTGTAAATCTTCTAAACATAAGGAAAAGTTATAACAACGAATGAAGAACAGAAAGAGTAGCCAAACCAACATGATCATAAGTTGTACATCAGCTCAATGGCATCCTCCAAAGAAATAAAAGCAAACTTACCAAAGTGTTGTGCATTGTGAAGCAAGCAATTTAGTGGCATTCTTTAAAGAAATAAAAATGAGCAAAGCAGTGCATAACAATGTGTTCAAGGTAACAATACCATTTCTACTCTTTTCGGAAGAAATTATCACATTTCTTCCTGTAATTTGTAAATATCTATGCATCAGTAGGAGAGGAGTGCCAAAAGTATTGCAAACACTTTCCCATGAATGTCATATGCGTGTATACAAATAAAACTTGGCATCTTCTTACGAGGAAGTAAAGTGCCACATCTTAATTTCCATGTATAATTCGGTGAACGTCTGACCAAGTGAACTCCTCACCTGCAAGATGAACTTGGCATCCTCAGAAACGATGAATAAATCTAAGTTGAACATATAAGATGTAAGAATATGACATGTGGACTCTTCTAAGCAATTTACTATTGAAGCAAGTGGATATTTCTTATTAAAGCGATTATTGATCCTTAAATTTCTTAGTATCTCTATTATTTTAAGTCAAAACGGGACGAGCTCATGAATTTAATCCCTATATGATTTTAAGAATAGCACGTGCCAATGAAGATGCTCATAATATTGAGCAAACAATAACAGTTTAAGAATTTTCAGCAATTCAAAATACTCTGTTATTCCATACAACTAAATCAATCATTTTTTTCTTCTCTGTGTAACTCAAATATTTCCTTTAGTTAGATATACAGGATGAACCTGGCGTCATTAGAAACAATGAAAGTACCACATATACTGAATTTAAGTTGAGCATAAGCTAAACCAGGGTTGGTGGTACAGTGGAAATAGTTTCTATGAAATGCCGAAATGGTTTCAATGGACTGGTTGAAATCTTGGCCAATCCCAATCCGAGCCGACCAATTAAGATCCTAAAATTAACTGTCCGAGTTCCAATCCCAATATTTTAAACCTTAGTATTGGATTCTCCAATTAATTATTGTGATTTTAGTGTTAGGTTTATTAATGAGTTAGGAAGTTCTAAATGGGTTATTGGTTTATTTGGCATCATTAATTACTAATAATATGTCAAAAAGTTTGCAGTTGCTTTTATAGCATACTTAAAAGACCATTTCAGTCAACATTTGCTAAATTATTTCTTTTTTAAAAAATTTAGAGTATTTATAACATTTAGGTTATAACGATGGCATCTTTATTAAAAACATAAGTTATATCAATGTTATTTATAATACAAAACTATAGAATTTGATATTTAGGAAATGTCACCGAAATTTCTCCGATATCTTCAAATTTTTGGACCAACACACCGATCTGACATTTAAAACATTGCTTGGTAGGAAGTTGTTTATATGTAGCAGAGAAACAATGCACATATTAGATAGCTTTTTCTAAATGGGTTATTGATTTATTTGGCATCATTAATTACTAATAATATGTCAAAAAGTTTGCAGTTACTTTGACAGCATATTTAAAAGATCATTCTAGTCAATATTTGCTAAATTATTTCTTGTTTTGGAAGTTTAGAGTATACCGGCCGAAATTTCGGTATATTAGCCGATATTTCGATATATCGGCGATATTTATGTATATCAGCAGAAATATCACTATTGTTGCTAGAAAATATTATTATGGTTTTTTTGTGTTTTAAGATATAAAACTTACTCAACCAATTACCTTATTACTCTATCTCTCAAATCCACCCAGAAACAGGCTCGTCTTCTATCGATTTCTCAAAGACGATTTCGATCTCCTCTCATCTTCAGTCTTTGACAAGAAAACCTATCGATTTCATCCTCTCCTCCCGGATCTCGGATCTTTAAGGACTTCAACTTCAATTTCTTTCAGTCTTGAAGCCCTCGACATCAACTGTGGCTCCTTCCTTGATCAGCAGTTCTCCTCGACTTCGATTTCGACCCTTTCTCGACTCAATACTTGTCCTTTGTCCTTTCTCATTCTTTGATTTCGATTTTCTCGACTTCGACAATTTATATTTATATTAAGTTATATTAGGTTATAAAGATGACATCTTTATTAAAAACATAAGTTATATTAATGGTATTTGTAAATACCAAACCATAGAATCCGATATTTAGGAAATAACACCGAAATTTCCCCGATATCAAAATCTTTGGACCGACATACCGATATTTGACATTTAAAACATTGCTTGGTAGGAAGTTGTTTATATGTAGTAGAGAAACAAAGCACATACTAGGTAGCTTTTTCGATGTTGTGGCAAGTTTTGGCATTTAATTCCATGATGGCAAGTGGTGAAATAACAGAGAGAAAATTTGACATGCTCTCATTAATTTATGGATATTAAAGTCTAAATTCAGCGAGAAAAGAATAGGTAATGCCTCAAGGGAATACCTTGGGACACGGTGAAATCTTAGGATTCTCGTAAATCAAATGACATCTAGATATTTGTTTTTATTTTCTACCAAGTAAGCCATTTTAAAGAACTCTACCATAAATTTTGGACTTTGATTCAGTAACATGGGCATGTTCCAGATATTTAACCAGCTTGAATACAAAAACTCATAAGACTTGATAGATGAAAACAAATGCCTTCACATTCCAATAAGAGGCCATTAGATGGGTCCCAAGACTAATATGGAAAATAAGTAGATAAAAACTACTTCGAGCTAGAAACTATGTAGCAAGATGCTCTTAAGCAATTTGGCTACTAAGATAGCCTTGAGCTATTTCTATCACTTCTGGACTCATGTAACCAGACCCAAAAGTTTGGGATAACCTGATAAAGGCTTGTTGTCGTTGTAATCGTATAAATTCATATTCGAAAGGTCATGCATGGCAGACTCATCGAAAGCAATAACAAAAAAGAAGAAACTGAAAGAGGTCAATATCAAACAAGACAATGAATTCTTGGCAAAGAAATTCCAATTAACCCAACATTCAGGGACAAAATCAGAAGAATATTTTCTTTGTGACAAACATGCAGGTAACAAGTGATCGTTATAGCATATACGCTCACCGCTCAAAAGTTCAATGTATGGAAAATCAACAATTTATATTTCTAGAAAATTGATCTTATAAGGATGTGCAACCATAAAACAGTCTGGTACAACCATTTCATCAGCAAGGAACAAATTAATTCAGGAATTATGTTCAAATTGTAACATTGCAACAGCAAAACGCATGGAGTACACCCCTTAAGCTGGTAATCAAACCTCGTTATTAAGGATAATTGAAAAGTTTCGACCGATTAAGTCTGAAAATTTATCAATATTGTGCAATGGAGGCATACGAATCAACTGTATTGTGAACACGTCTAGATTACAGAAAAATCGCAAGACAAAAGCAAAAGATACCTGATTGGATTGATCGGGCATTAATAGGTTAGAACCATGGATCAACCATTGTTGCAAACGAATTGCATTCAGGATCGCAAGCTGCCCTCTCTTATAAATAGCAAAATCACCATCAGTAGAGTTCTGAAGTACATCTCTGTCGGCTTTGTTTTCCTCGAGGAATATGGCTGGATGAACCCAGTGTTCTCCAGAACATATCGCTATACACTAATTTAGTGTTTCTCTAGTATCGATGGATGATGTTATTAATCAATATTAAACATCAGAATTGAGATCAAATCCAGGTTCCAAGTGAGATGTATCTTCATTTCCATCAATATGTTCTGTAGTATCTTTCTTTGGCTTTTTCCAGTTCTTTGTAGACGAAGTACCATCATCCTCAAAATCTTCTTCCTCCCTATCTCTGTGCAGATAAACCCACAATTTTCTGTCAGCATCAAAATGTATGCAAGGATCAACCTCAGAATGCAACCTGTCTAAAGCCCCACTAACAACCTGGTTAATTTGTGCGTTAGAGATATCTTCAACAATATACTGAGAATCCCTTAACAGAGTGCAAACATCTGCTCTTGTCCCAATATTCCCTGGCAGCCTCGCAGCTGCATCTCTCACTACGCAACGAACGGTAACATATGGCGGCCGATCATGCTTAAGCATATAATGATCTCGAGCTTTTGAAGTTGGCTTGCCAGCACCCCTTGTTAAGGGAGCAACACTAGACTTTTCCCCATCAGCAGCAGTGTAAGAGAACGCCCTATCCGGGATTGTGTATCTTAAAAACTCTTCTTTACGGAAATATGCCTGTTGCTCGTCAGAGCTCGGGTTGATAGTGTTTGGATTCTTTTGAGTTCTTAGCTCCTTGAATCTTTCCTTCTCATCTAAGTTTGCCAGCATAGTGATTGGAGGTGCCGGCAAACTTCCAATCTGCTGAAGTGTTGCTTGGCTGCTTTTCAACCAATTTGCAAATGTATTTACCAAGCTCACAAGCATCTTGTAAGGAATACCCCAAGCTTCTGGTGAAGTTTCCTGTTCGATAGTATCACAACCAGATGAGCTAGAAGGAACAGGACCAACCCAAGACCAACCTTTGTTTGACTTTTCATATGACACCAGTGCCCTCCAGCCTTTAGAACCTAAAGGTGCTGTTTTTGATGAGAATATCTTCAGCACTCCTCTGATTAAATCCTGAAGCGGCTCTTGAGTTTCAAGGATACAAGGATCTCCCGGGTTCGATCTGACACAGTTGGCAATCTCTTGAACTGTACGATGAGGAAACTTGTTTTCTCCCGCATCTGAAGCATTTGCATTTGCATTCGCATTCTTGTGAGGATGAGGTGGCAATTTTCCATTCTCGAGGGCATTATCAGAAGTAACCATTGCCTTCCGAATAGCTGAAAGAAGATGAATGATAGAAAATGAAAAGCCGGTGTGAGTTGTAGGAGTGATCAGGGTAAAAGGCTTCTTCTGTGGCCGCGCCTCTAGCTCATTATCTAAAGCTCCTTTTCCTGAAATGACTGTGTCTGAAACATCAGTCAACAAGTTAGTATCTGGACCTGTTTTTCTCTTCTTCCTATTACGGTCATCAATTTTCACGTATGTATTCAACTGTTGATAAACAGGCTCATCTTGATATCTGTCCTGGGCTTTCCCCATTTGCTTCTTTGACGTGGTCTTGCATCTCAATAGAGGCACATATGATTCCTTACTATGACCAGTCTCAAAATCAGGAGAGTCATGAATTTGAGCTTGGTTCCTTGAGCTAATCACCCTCATGTGACCATTATGTAATTGTTCACTTTTGGATAAAAAGTTTGAGTTTTGCAGGTAGGCTGGCACGTTCATCTTAGATTTTTGTTTTCTGGGTTTAAAATAGGGTTCTACTACTGTTTCATTAATACTTGATTCGTTAAAAGCAAAATTATAAGGTTTTTCACCATCGTTTCCAAGTTTCTTGGCCTTCATAGGATCGTATACTGATCTAACGGTACTATACTGACGATAACCCATGACACCATTTGGACATTCCAACTGCTCATCCTCATCCTCATCTGATGAATCAGACTCTGTATCTTCAATTTGATCATATCTGGTTCTGCCCCGCAAATATTCCATGTCCACAGTTTCAGTTTGATAAAATTTTCTATTCTCCTTTTTCTCCTTCAAAGACTTAGGCATATGATCTGAATAAAGATGAGCTGTGCTGTTATATGTTGGAAAAGTTTCGTAAGGTATAGCTGCTAAATCAGAATCCAGCTTTCTTTTATAAGTACCAACAGATTCCTGCTTCTTCTGCTTCTTGCTGCTAACATGAGCTGGAACCTGAGACTGATGATTGGTAGAATACTTGCTGTTTTTCAAATTGCCCGTTGGATCACAAGCATAAGAAGCTATTGTAACCTCATTTGAAAGTTTTCTTCTGCCACTCAAATCAGGCAATTGAGCAAAGCCTTCATCAATCAATTCATCATATCTTTTCAAGAACTGCTGTTTCCTTTCTGCTTTTGACAAACCACCCCTAGCTACAGTACTTCTGCACAATTCATTCGATTCTCGATGCACACTCAACTCATAACCCTTCTTCCCGATGTCATAACGGCCCTTCTGATTTTCACTGCCCAATTTGATCTTTTTGTTCAAGTACTGTTTGTTCTCTGAATCCTTCTCCAGCCCTAACTCTCCATCATCCTCATCCCCCAAATCACTCCTACTTCTCATAATATTCAAAACACGAAGCCTTTCCTCAACACCATAACCCTTGCATTTCTCCCAAGCGTCCTTCATCCAAAAAAACTCGCTCACCATAGAATCATGGTATTTTCTAATCTCATGATAGTGCTTCCTCTTACGAAAGGAATTCAGACCTCGGCGACAAACAGTGACCCCAGGTTCAAGCTCCCCGCCCTTCAATTTCCCAAAAAACCCGACAACTGGGCTACCAAAGTGGAAATTTTTTGCGGAGAAAAGCTCGGTTAGGGTTTTGGACAAAGTTTCTTGGTCCATATCAGGAAGGTACTTAGACAAACCAAATCTTTCCTCTTCAGACAACAACTGATTCCAGTTGTTTACAGAAAGAATAAAGCTCAAGTCTTTGAGATCATACAGTTCGATAGGAACGCTGAAGCTCTCGTTCCCCAACTGAATCGGCTCGCTTTGGTTCAAGTAATATCCTTCGCCGCCCGATTCCATCCTAGAGTCTGAATCCTCTTCCGAGGAGATTGCATCGACAATCATCATAAAAAAAATTACGAAAATTTTACCTAAGATTACAAAAAAAAGTAAGAAGATAAATTGGGAACCCTAAGCAAAAAAGAAGAAGGCGAAGAAGAAGAAGGCGATGTGGACTAGGAGAGAGAAAGACTGAAACTTAGGCCAAAAATTATCCAAAAAATAGCACGATGACAAAAATAAAATTATAAAACCCTAATTTGATCGAAATTGGGGGATGAGAGCAGGAACCGTACCTGAGAGCGAAGCGAGGGGTCGTGGGATGAGAAATTTGGGAGAAGCGCGTCTCGATTAGAGAAGGCGAGGGATTTGGGGAAACCCTAGAGAGCGAAAGAGGAAAGGGGGGCGATTTGATATTTATAGTAGGAGAGAGAAAGAGAGAGAGAGAGGTTGAAGAAGATGAAGACGATGTAAACTAAGAGAGAGAAAGAACGAGGTTATATTTCCCTATATTAGTACGTGATTCTAAGTCCCGCTCAAAGAAGGAATATCTGAATGGGCTTCCTATTACAGCCTAAATTGGGCCCATACGAAATCCCTAAAAATGCACTCCAACTTGATGGAAGGACCAACACAAGCCAAGCCGGACTTGAACCAGCTGTGGGCGGCTCGAGTTCAACTCATTTATTCTTAGCTCGGTTTGAGTTCTTTTCGGGCTGGGCTTGGCTTCCACATGTTCAGTACAGCTCAGCTCGGAATTACAAAATGAGTCGAGTATACAAATGAAGAAACAAGTTTGGCGGTAACGGTTATTGCTCATTGACCAATATTACCAAAATATTCTTAACACAGAATAATTATTAAAAAATATTCAAATGCATTTTGATATGATTTCAATGAATTTTTTATTTTTTGGATTGATAGTTATGTATTGGAAAATTTACTATTATTTAAAAATATATAAAATAAAATATAGGTGGCAATATTGCCAAACCTCGACACCAAAACTTGTGTATGGACAAAATCAACCCCAACTATATCAACTTTTATTTTTTGTCTTTTTATGTTGTTAATCCTTTTGATTCCGATTCGGATCTCATTCCTTTTTGATTCCGATTCGGATCCCATTCCTTTTGATGGTCGTCATCAACAAGATCACGAAGATCCGCAACCTTACAGACTTGTTGGCAACACGATCGAGCTCCTCCATCATATTGTCTTACTGAGATCCACCTACGACGAGGTCGAGATGAGAACGTCGAGATCCTCGTTGAGAAGCTGGTACTTGACAGGGCCAATCTCACCTCCGAACATACCGCCGAACTTAGCTAGCAGATCTGCTGGGGTCAAGAAACGCCAAAGCAAGAGGATCGGAATAGAGGACAGATTGTTGGAGAGGTTGAGACGACGGGAGAGAAAGAGGGAGGGGGATGGGACCGATGAGGTTGGAGAAAAGGTCGAGAGTGACATCACAGCAGGTGAGGGATCACGGCAGAAAGAAAGGCGAAGAGATGCGATTTGGAAGGAATTAAAAACGGATGTAGTTGAGGTTAATTTTGTCCATACACAAATTTTGTGTGAACTTATAAAATAAAGGTTTGACAATATCAACACCCACACCCATAATACATAAACAAGCCAAACTTGAGTTATTAAATGAATAGCTCTTTAACTTCACAAACCACATACAATTTCCGATTGTAGCAGCTAAATCTGCATGAATCTGGCAAAGAAAACATAGCTTATTCAACAACAGGCAACTTATACAGCTTAGCATGCACAGGTTTCAATAGGCATCCATCCTAACTATGGTAGTTTCAAGTTCATTTCATTCTCAAACAGTTCCAACACCTACTTCACTTCACAATTTTAATGCAGGACTATAACTGAAACCCACACCATCTTGGGATGTAGTGATGTGCATCTTTCACATATCACAGAAAGTTGTAAGCAGCAGCTGAACTGAAAATTACAGATACAATGTTTCAAGGCTAAATGTACCTTTATGCTAAAAGAAATAATTCCCGAACATTAACAAGACCTTTATTGCAAATTTCTCATAAGCATTCCTGTACATCTGAAGTGAATCCTGCATGTGCAATAAAGAACAGCATTTTATTAGGGGATTTAATCATGTACATAAAAAAATAAATTATATTGAAATTATCAATGCATACTTCTAATAGGCAATCATAGGATGGGATCGGCCAAGTCCCTGAAGATGTTAAGCTTGAAGTTTCTTTTCTTCCCAATGCGCTGCTATATCAAAATGCACCCTTGTTAGAATTCAATATTCATGAGGAATAAAACACTTTAAAGATTGAGAGTAGGAGCTCCAAGGTGCATTAAAACATTGAACTCGCTACATAGAGAAGAAATACATTGGTACTCATATTTGGGGCGTATGTCTCATTATTAATGCCACAAAAATCCTTTGAAACAGGCAACATCTCAGGACGTATCCAATTTAAGAATGTAAAAGTTATCTAGTTTAACTTTACTTATTCATAATCTGTTAATCAATTACTAGCTCGAGTTTGATATCGGATGTATTTTCCCTCAATCCTAAGTTAGAAATTGTGATGGTCAAATACTTCAATTGAATTAGGGTTTTCTTCACTCTATACATAGGTTTATTTTGTAATCAAAGTGTTGATGGAATTAATTTGCGACTGTTGGGATCTCAAAAAATGAGACATTAATTGCTTCACAGAAGGCTGGATTCTATGTTTCTTTTGTTCCCTAAATCTTTTCGTTTCAAATATATCCATTGCTTATGAGGACAACTGTAATGAAAATCAAACCCTCGCCCGAATTATGAAATAAATTTTTAACATGCCAACACCGTATCTTGATAGTTAATGCTGCAAGGAATTATGGCATCCATGGAGCATAAATGATGCAACTCGAAGTTTTTTTGACATTATTTGCCAACTTGCTACCTTATCCAAAAGTTTAAACAGATGCATTGTTGAGCAACAAAATATACACCATTTTGCATTTCATGGTAGCTTCAGCGGTGCAAATTACATGTATGCCTGTACGAATATTGTATAAACTGGTTGCACCTTAGAATTAATTACGGACCTGTAAGGTAAAGATCTTAAGATATATATTTATGTATGTGTGTAATTGATATTACAATAAATTTACCAATAAAGAACCGTTTTAAGATTTTTCGTGCTTGTCATAAATAATTGTTGGGTATAAAATCATAAGGTAGGGGCACCAAAGCATAGGACACTAACGAAGATAAAGATCAAGACTTAAAATTGCTGCAATTGTAAGGTCTGATCAAAACTCTCATGCATTGCAGGCTATGCCTATACGAGGTTTAAAGCCAAATCCCATCTCACACATTATAGACTAGGAAGATTTTCTCCAATGTTTTTCCTTATTTAATTATTTTACCTTTTTCATTCGCTTGCCGCGCCAAAATCTATGTATACTAATCGAGCTTAATCATGTAGGCATTGGATTGTTTTCTAATGTAAAGTGGTTATATAAATGACAATGGAAAACTTTATCATCCTTGTTCTTTAGGGTTGTGTTTCATGTGTTCTATATGCAGTTCTCAAGAAATGCCCTAGCCTTGATTTTTAGCCATATGAATTCTCCTGAAAACAAGATTGAAGAGTCCTGTAGCTTGAATTTTGGGGTATGGTGTAATAAAGCGCATACTTCGGGCATGGATATTTTACAGAGTAATAAAACTACATCATTACCAAGCAAAATGAACAAATTGTCAAGTAGCACGAACATTTTGTCCGATTTGTTTTATTATATCTTACATCATCAAAATTCTAACAACAAAAAATCATCCAGTATTAGAAATTTGCTCACCGATATCTCAAAATCGCCCTCAAAACCTTGCCTCTCCGCTCCTCTACTTTAGCTACATCATTATAAGACATACGGTTGGGGGAAAAAATTGGATCACGCTCTATAAGTAAACAATACCAAACAAGATATTACGATTGTGAAGTAGCACGATGCATTTCTGTCCGTCAATAAATCTCTAATACTTGCACTCACATCAACAAAACCTAACAACCAACAACAACAAACAAACAAATATTTACAATGAGAAATTTGATTGCCTATATCCATTTCTACTACTCCAAATCGTAATCAGTCTTTGCAATTTATCCTCTCTACTTTCTCCACATGGACTCCTAAAAAAACCCTAAACCACCTCTCCGCTCTCCTTTCTCCTTCCATCCTTGAATCACCCCTCTCAATCACTATCACAAACATTCCACAACTGAATCCATTTCTCTGCTGCAGTGTTTACCCATTATCTTATGCCTCAATTCCTAATTTATATTTCAGCAAGCAAAATCAAGAAGATATGGTAGGCAATATAAATCCACACAAGTACACACCATCGAAATAAAACTATACTGAACAAGATAAAAAGATTGTAGAGTGGCATGATTTATTTGAGTCTGTATATTTCTAAAACTGATCTACTCAAATCTACAAGTCTAGTTACAACAAAAATATTGCAGATGACAAATTTTTCCACGCATATTCAGTTTTTATCAAACAAGATGAATAAACTGTAAAGGGCATGCACGCGAATCAAAAATCACACAGCATACTAAAATATACCAAAGAAGATGAATCAATTGTAAAGTAGCAGGACGCATGTGTACTATAGTCTACATATTTTTAAACTTATGCTAAACAACATTCAAGACCAGAAATTTGCTCACCCATCTTCATTTTTCCCCCTTCAAACTCATACTAAAAATATACGAAAGAAGATGAATCAATTGTAAAGTAGCAGGACGCATGTGTACTATAGTCTACATATGTTTTAACTTATGCTCAACAACATTCAAGACCAGATATTTACTCACCCGTTTTCATTCTTTTCCCTTCAAACTAGATCAACCAATTATAAGGTGTACCCCAATTGGAAAAGGATAAGAAAATAACCTTAAGCAAATTAAATTAATGATAAACCATTGAAATTACTAAATTGTTGGTCAGCAACTACAATTAATATCTATCCCTAATCATTTTCCCACCTTTACTATCCGTAAATGTGGGAAAACCGGCTAAGATGGTTTGGTCATGTGCAACACAGACCTATGGAAGCACCGGTTCGACGAATAGATACTCTCGATATGGGCAATGCCAAAAAGGCAAAAGGGAGACCGAAGAAATATGAATGGAGGTGATACGAAACGATATGGTTGCCAAAAGACTCGATGAAAGTATATTGTTTGATAGGAGTGACTGGAGGCGGAGGATTCATGTGCTGGACCCGGCGTGATTCTCATGTTGGTTCATGTAGCCTACCCCATATGCTTGGGATAAAAGGCTCAGTTGTTGTTGTTGTTGTACTATCCGTAAATAATATTCTTTCTGCGTTTTATTATCTCAAATGCATTGCACCTGTTATATGCTAGTTCTTTTATAAGGACAAACCTTAAAATCTCAAACCGTCTTAAGGTTCACCGTATCTATATCTTTCACACAATCTTAAATTAAAAACTGTTAAAAGAGTTAGATATGTGCGATTGATTTGACGGACTAATGTCATCGTAACAAGTCACAACTCACATTACAACCCAAACGGTTGCCCTATCACTAACTTTCTAATTCTAAATTCGCCAAAATTATAAAATAGGTTATACGCTCTTATACATACCGTTCCTACAACAACAAGGAATTACATTTATGGAGCAAATATTAAAACCGACTTTGTAGCTATATGGTATGTCATTGGAAAAGGTATACAAGATTAGACTTGAACACAAATTATACACATACATGTATAGCACTCGAAAATATTCTTGATATAATCACAGTGTTTGATATTCAGAACGGCATATTGTGAAGAACAACATAGCCAGATTTGACGTCATTTTCTTTTACAACACCACAGATTAATTCAAAAGTTATTGATGGTCCTATCCTTCATACATCTACACAAAACGTTTCATAGATATCTCTCACCGAAACGTACACATTTATTTAATATGTCGCGGTTAAAAAAAATTCTATTAACAAATATCATGAAAAAATAGCCAAAAATCTAACAACATCCCACATACTTGGTTCTATTATAAGCTACTTTTAAATTGTAAACAGCATCATTTATCCTACGAATATTATGTCCATAAATTTGTTTTAACAAGAAACGAATTTTAGACAAAGGGAAAAAGAAAATAAATTAAATAGTAGTAGCTGAAGTTACAATTTCAAAGATCATGGGAGATAAAATTCAACGCGATTGCAATCTGGTTTACATAGCTTCATTTCCAGGATGGATCTATCAATGGTAGAAAGCTGAAAATTGGAAATGAAGTTGATGAACAGGTTGAGTAAAAAATGATGGGATATTTCTTTTATTGTGATTGAACTACACCCTAAAAGAAAAAGAATATTGCCTGCATGCCAAGAAAAAGTTAAACCCTATGGAAACTAATTAAGTACGATTGTAATCTCCTTACTGCGAAATTTACAACGTCAATTGGCCAATCAATCAAAATTAATGCATCAATGCAAATAAATATATGGCTTATTTACTGAAAACTCTCAACAAGTTTTGGTCATTTTAACAAAACTACCAATACCTTTGAAACTATCAAAAAAACTATCATGACTCGACGGTCAACGTTCGTCAACATTACTGTTCATGTCAAATGATCTTTTTACCCTTTTCATAATATAATTAATTAATTAAAATTACATTTTAAATAATTTTAATAATTATTAAATAATTTTAATAATTATTAAACATTAATCATATAATTAATATATTATTTAGGGGGAGCCAAGGGAGGAGTGGGACGTCGCCGGCGAGAGAAGGATGATGTTGGGTTAATGATGAAATAGGAGGAAGATAATGGTTTAATGATGTTGGGTTGATGATGAAGATGATGAAATTGATGATGATGGTGATGGAGATCTTGAAAAGGGGTCGGAGAAGAGGGTGTGGGCGGGTGAGGGGGTTCGGGGAAGAGGGCAGGGTTTGGGTCAGCTGGAGGGAGGGGCGATAGGGAGGTTGGGTATGATAATAAAGAAGGTGGTGGTTGGGATGATGAGGATGGTAGTGGTTGTCGGGGAAGTCGAATAGTGGGGTCAACGGCAAGCCTTGACCGTTGCCGAGATGTTGCGGAGGTGGAGAATAGATGAGGATGATTATGATAATCGGGGGTGATATGATGATGGGGGGGCGGTGGAGGGTGGAGCCGAGGATGGGGGCCGTTAAGCCTTAAGGTCGGCACAGGGGAAGCCAGCAATGGCAACGCCGATGATGGCAGCTACAGAACTAGTTAAGAAGTTTTTTTTATTTTTTATTTCTTTGAAATTAGGGTTAGGGTTATGATAGGTGTATTTTGGGTTTTTAAAATTTTTTGCTGACGTGGCACAGAGGGTGCTGACGTATCACCGTTAATCGTTAAGGTTGATAGTTTCAAAGCTAATGGGAGTTTTGTTAAAATAACCTAAATCTGTTGGAAGTTTTCAGTAAATAAGCCTAAATATATTCATCGACATGAATCATTCAATTAATTTCAGTAGCAATACAATTTAATACCTTTAAGTGGCCAACTGTGAGTACATTAATTCACACGGTCCATGTCAACATATCCGCTATGCCATAATCATCTTGAATTCTTTTCTGGTGCTTTAATTCTTATTTGCATGGAGAGAGGTTCCTATATAAATCACAGTCGTCATTAGCTTATGCAAATGTATTTGATTTTTAGCCGATAAACCATTACTAAATTATTCGTTTATTTGGATTTTGCAGTAGAATTTCGTAGTTGTTGTGAGTTTTAATATGGATAAGGAAACCCGGGATGTCACATGAATAACTATCAATTATGGTGACAAATGTGTACCCTGGTTCTTATATTCATTGATTATCCATATCTGCATTGTTGACATTTAAAATCCATATGGACGATTGGTAACACACATACATTCGGTATGCATTTACGTCTTGTCATACGACTGCATATGACACGACTATAGTTTGAATGATATACCGTTTAACTTATTTATCCGTATCGTTAATTCCTTAAATTTGTAAAGTGCTATCAACATAGCGTAATCACAAACCCTATAGTACTCTTTCCCGGTAACGTATTTCATTAATCCCCTTTATTCGAACCGATTCAGAACATTTGAATCCTTTATTTTTCGTGAAGCTTATGCCTCAACAAAGTACACCTCTAACCAGTTTAAATTTTTTTCCTTCTAAAAATGGTATTCAATAATAATATGTACATTGTAGACTCTAATATTCTTAGCTATCTTGGAATCACACAATTGCGTTTCAGATAATGAAGATGATTGCTCAATAAAGATTATTAAAATTTGATTTGGGCCAACGAAATAATTAGGTTATTGCACTATTGATGTACATAGGGATATATTTAACTAGAAGCTAACACATTATAACACATTGCCAAAACAACAAAAAATGAAGTTCGATCGGATTTTATTAAAACATCACTATTATTTTCAATGACTAAGTAGTTATGATATGAGATTTGTTCCACCGCAATTGTCATTCAAATTACATTGGTGAGAGCATTTTATGTTTATTAATTTGTAATTGTTGTATATACTATGCTCGAATGCTTAAGCAATGGCACGCCCCCACTTGGTGGGAGGCACCATTTGCAGTTGCAACGAGGATTTTGAACCTATTAAATAATGAAATTCCCCAAGGACATAGCACAAAATTCCCCTCCAACAAAGCTTACGGGATTTTTTGGTAGAAACTTTTTTTTCAAAATTGCTGATTGTCATGCCAAAAAGAATCATAATTACACACCAACTTTATTCAAATGCTTAAGCATGCTTCGTTTATGAACAAAATGTATTTGTAAGAAAGTAGGTACTACAAGGAAATTACAAACATCCAAAAAAAATTTAATGGCATCACATAAATCCCTACAAATTCGAAATAACATGAAAAATAAAAAAATGGCTTAATGATGCGTACTCTGCTCAATATATTTATGAAATCATTGTGCAATATCTCAAAAGGCACAACCGAATCAATTCTCTTTCGTGAACATTTGAAACCATTAATTTGTTTACCAACATCTCCAGGGGAAAAATAAGACCGAACCAATTGTAACGTCTTCAAAATAATAAAATATGATTTTTGAGAAATTTTATAATTTAATATTATTTTAATGAATATTTTAATTTTCTGGTATAATTAAATACAGATAAATGGGGAAAAATTATGGAAAATTCTAAAATAAGGTATTTTAAGGAATTGCCTCGTTTTCTGTGCATGCCCCCATTTCCTCTAGTTTTGATCCTGAGTATGTCTAGTTTTGACTGATTCCATCTAGGGTGAAATCTGGGTTGATTTTCCTATGTTGGTGTATAATTTGGGACTTGTTTTAGCATGGATTTTGGTATTTGGTGATTCATTCCTGTCGGGTGGCGTTTGGACGTCAACGACAAGTGGATTTTGATTGTGTCTACATGCGAGTCGATAGGTTTTTACCTATGCGGGTAGCGTGTGCTATTTTGGTTTCCGATGTGATTTTCATGTGCTTTAGCATTGTGATATACTTGTAGGTACCCCGCGTGATGTTGAGGCAAAGGAGGTGAAGATAGCGACATCGGCTTTGGCACACGAGAAGCAAGGTGAGTAGATTTATATCTACGGGGAGAAGTCGGATGGATGGCGTATAGCACCCCCGCAGTCCGTGGTGATGTATACGAATACGTATACACACGAATATTTATTATGTGTTGTTTAGGGTTATTGATGGTAATAATGATATTTTGATGATAAGAATATATTGGTTTAGTATAGTGCGAATCCTAGAGTAGTGGTTGCACTCACACATACATTTACACACATACTTGCATTCATTCTTTCATTTATTAGAGTGCATATGATGATGCGTATATCTACACATGGGTATGGGACTATGTGTTTATATACGGGATTGGAGGATGATACGTGGTTTGAGATGATACTTGATGTGAGGCCGTGAGATCGGCGATGTGACATAGCTTGTCTTCGAGGTGCGATATGATAGTTTTAGCGGGCCTTTGGACATGTGCTTTACCCGCATTCATATTTTTATAGATGGTATCGATTTGTACTAGACTTAGAGTAGTACCCCAGATTATGCGATCTGATGATAGTGATACCTGATATGTGATGAGGTACTGTGATATTGACCCCTACCCAGCTATTGGGATGCCGTACGACGATCTACCGTACGAGCCGATATTGATGATAGATCAGCACTCATGACTCGAGGATATCTTACGATATGTTATTGAGGCGGGATCACCGACTATCATATCTATATATATTGACTCAGATTAGATGGTTTCTTACCCCTCCTGTCTAGATTACTTAGTAGACATTAGACTGGACCGAATCATACCTATTTCAAACTAACGAATCGGGGATATTTTAAAGATAGGCAGAAGGGTCATACGGATATTTTCAAATGATGTATCTTTTCTTAAAACACCGTAGCCCTTGTTTTTCCAAAAGCCCTGATTCGTCTTATTTCAAATGGCACCCCTGCATGACTTGTACAGATTGGTGTAGATTCTTTACTTTTGCGTTGATTATTCGATTCCGCATATTCATGCTATTTGCATTGCATCGCTTGTACTGTGGTTATATTTCAGTCATGCTGCTAGGACACCAGCACCATTATCGATGATGCATATGTTCCACGTACACTTGTTGCCGGCTCACACACTCATCATCGATAATTGCCATGTCACTACACTGTAGTACTATTGCATTCAGTATATAATCCTTGCATGACATGATGATATGCATACCTTCCTTTACATGTCGCATACTTCATGCTTTTGATTATACGCATTGAGATATGTTGTTTCTATGATATTTCTGGATTTGGGAACCGAGAGTGTTTCAAAAGAGAATATGTCATTGCTTTAAAAACCCGGTTACCCTTGATATGATATTTCAGTGCGTCCACCATGTGTTTTCTCGGTGCTGAGAGCGACATGTGAAACCCGAATCGAGGAGTGGATGGGCCGATTGCGGGTACATGGTGGACCCGGTATGGTTCCCCTCGGCAAGATGATCGATGAGCTTTGCCGATTGAGCCTGGAGGCGGGCGAGTACCTACCGGTGATTGGTTGGACCTGGCGGTTATCCGGAAGATACTGACCAGAGTCGATGGATAGATTTGGGCGTCCTGCCGGGGCCGAGGGCCGATACCGCAGACAGAGCCCGCGGGCCGATCCGGACTGACGGAGCCCGATATATGAGGATTTACGTGCCGATGCTGGGCACAGTTTTCATGATGTTTTCGAGTGCCGATGCTGGGCACTCCGGTTCCATGATTTTGACGTGTCGCGAGGGACACGGGTGGGTTATATCCTCATATTTCCATGCACAGGTTTCATGATATTTACTTGCATGATGGTTATTATCATTGGGTGACGAGTGGACGGGATCCACGTGTGTGCAGATTTGATTACATTGATCATACCTCATATTCATGACATGCTATTACCTGAGGCACTAGCACGAGCACTTGGCATTACACTTATGTAGAGATTACATTGCCAGTTTAGCATGCTTCAGCTTTATTCATATTGAGGTTTATTTATATCTGATCGTATTGACCTAGGATGGGTCATGCATTCGATCTCTGCTTGTAGATATTTTCTATTCACGAGTTGGCAACTCACCCCCATTGTGCCCCAGTCCTTGCAGGTTTTTGCCGTACAGATTCCATAGCGGCATTTCTAGCACACTGCTTCCTTATGGGTGACTTGCTTGGATAGGTAGGTTCTTTTGTATCAGAACCGCCATTGTTCATGTATCATTTATTGTATCTAGAATTTCCATCAACCCAAAACTTGTATATTGTTTCAGACTTAGAAAACAGTGTTGTTTTATTTCGACCTTAGAGTCGCGCTAGTAGTATTACGGTTTTCTGGCTGTTTGAGTTTCTTTTTTTTTTTGGGTTTTGATCCTCGCCCTTTGGCGTTGTATATTATTATTGCTTGCGTGGTTGTGACCGTCGATGGACGAAGAGCTAGCTCCCGCTTGGGGATGCCTTTTATCATTTCATATATATTATTCTTGTTGTACCCCGTTCGGGGCCAGTTTTTACAAAGGAAACTCTGCCGAAATTTTCAGGAAAGATTACACCTTTAAAAATACACATTCGGCTTAGTTATTTAAAAACTTTGAATTTCGAAACATGATTTCCTTACTTTTCAAAAACAGTTTTTCCTTATTTACTCTTTAAATGGTTTTAGATTGCTGGGCTTTTGGCTTACTTGGATCAGATGGGGTCCTATAGACTTCATATGGTTCAAGGGCCAGTCACGTGCTCTTTCGGGTCGTGACACCAATACCCGATGATTGTAATTAGTATTTTTTGTTCTACAATTTACACATTTGCATTAATAATCATAATCATAACCCAACAAAAAATTCTCCCTAAAAACACAACGAAAACTTAATTCCACCCAAAATCATATATATATATATATATATAATCAATTGGATATCTAAGTTTTTGGATATCATATGCAAAGTTTTGTTCCCTTGAATATATTTACTTGCATTGACACAATAACTTTAATTGATAGGCCAACTGACTTTATAAGTTTCGCAGTAAGGATAAGCAATCGTATTTAATTAGTTCCCGTAAGTTTAAACCTTTTGTTGGCATGTAGGCAATATTCTTTTTCTTTTAGGGTGTAGTTCAATCCCAATAAAAGAAATATCTCATCATTTTTTACTCACACTGCTTATCAACTTCATTTTCAATTTATAGATTCATGACATTAATAGATCCATCCTGGATCAGAATCAATGCAAACTAAATTG
Organism: Agapanthus africanus; assembly: GCA_030015575.1. NCBI lineage: Eukaryota > Viridiplantae > Streptophyta > Magnoliopsida > Asparagales > Amaryllidaceae > Agapanthus > Agapanthus africanus. The sequence goes on along the minus strand of JASDDO010000019.1, from coordinate 425,107,513 downwards.
CAATCGCATTGAATTTTATGTCTCATGATCACTGAGGTGGCAACTTCAACCACTACTATTTAATTTGGTTTTTTTTGCCCTTTTTCCAAAATTGATGTTTCATGTTAAAACAAATTTATGGGCACAAAATTCTTCGGATAAATGCAGTTGTTTACAATTTAAAAGTAACCTATAATGGAACCAAGTATGTGGGATGTTGTCGTATTTTTGGCTAATATTTTCATGATATATGTTTATAAAATATTTTTTTATGATATTGTTTATAGAAATTTGTTTAACCAGGACATATTTTGTATAAATAAATGTGCACGTTTCGATAAGATATATCTATTTAACGTTTTGCGTAGATGTACGGAGAATGAGGCCATCAATAACTTGAATTAATATGTAGCGTTATGAAAGAAAAAAGCGTCAAATCTGGTTATGTTGCTCTTCACAATATCGTTCTGAGAATCAAACACTATGATTATATTAAGAATATTTTCAAGTGCGATACATGTATGTGTACAGTTTGTGTTCAAGTCCAATCTTGTATACATTTTCCAATGATATACATATAGCTACAAAGTCGGCTTTAGTATTTGCTCCATAAATGTAATTCCTTGTCGTTATAGGAACTGTATGCATAAGAGCGTTTAACCCATTTTATAATTTTGCCGAATTTAGAAATAGAAAGTTAGTGATAGGGCAACAGTTTGGGTTGTAATGTGAGTTATAACTTGTTACGATGACATTAGTCCACCAAATCGATCGCACATACCTAACTCTTTTAACAGTTTTTAATTTAAGATTGCATGAAAGATACAGATACGGTAGAACCTTAAGACGGACGAGATGTTAAGGCTTGCCCTTATAAAAGAACTAGCATATAACAGGTGCAATGCATCTGTTATTATTATTTACGGATAGTTAATATGGAAAAAGGAATAGAGATTGATATTAATTGTAATTGTTGTCCAACAATTTAGTAATTTCAATGGGTTATCATAAATTTAATTTGCTTAAGGTTATTTTCTTATCCTCTTCCAACTGGGATGCACCTAGATTTTGTCAAGAATCGTGAATGTGGTTTAATTGTGTTATGCATAACCCTAAACTAGAAAATTGGTTCCGATTTTAATGTTTGAATTTTCAGTCAAAAAATTTGTATAACTGAAGGGAAATTGACCTTAGTGTTTTTATTCGTTATTTGCCTTATTACAACATTGTTTTAACTTATTTATTTGTTCTTGTTTTTATTCGTTAGGACATTATAAATGAACACTTTTTAACTTATTTTTATTGTGTGATTCTTAGAAATATGTATTATAGTCTACACATACTTTTTAACTTAGGCTCAACATTCAAGACCAGAAATTTGCTCACCTGTTTTCATTTTTTAAAGTCCTAACGCATTTGTTAATGTCCTCATTTATTTCAGAAACTTATACTAACATCATCAGAACTTAACAACAAAAATAACAAATATGTTCCGGATATGAAATTTGCTCACCCAATCACCCATATTCATGTTTCTCCAAGCTCTAAATCAGCCCTCAACCTCCCCTTCCTCCTCCAAAACCAGTTCAACTCATTCCCCATTCTTCTCTCTTCCACTCATAAATCGCCTTCGCAATCGCCATCATAAACACCCCCACAATCACACCCGTTTCTTCGCCATCAGGCTCTAAATTGTACATATGGTTGAGGTGTATATATCAGTTCTTTCAATCTAGGATGCCACGAAAAACCTTTAAAATGTGAACACTGTTATGAAGTATCTAAAATTATTGTGAAGTTTATAGCATTTATCTAGTTTAGTTATTTGATTTAGATATAGCTAACTTACATCAAGTTAGCAAAAATAAATTTAAGGGTTAATTACACGAAAAGAATGTTATCAACATAACAAAAATTATTATTTCATTCTACGTAATCATATAACTATCTATATTATTATAACTAGAACCCAAAGGGGTCTAAGTGTCATTTCCATATTTTAAGAGATAATCAAATAAATGATAAAATTCATTTTATTCATTCTTGATCTAGAAGACATATCAATTCTCTCTCTCACGTTAATTACTTCTCTCTCACACGCATTAATTACACATTTGAAAATGAAAGCATATTGAAAGTTAGAAAAAAATTATACGTAACCTCCTTAATTCTTATTATTCATGCATACATCATAAATCCTCAATTCTGTTTTCCCCAATATTATTTTACTGAAAATTAGAAAAACAATGGATATCTATACTAATTACAATTTGCATGAAAAAATTCATAGACATAAAAGTTTACGCACATGTTGTACACAATCCCCTTAATATTTATTATTCAAACATATGAAATTCTCCATTCTAATTTATCTGATATTCGTTACTTTGCTTAGTTTTAAAAGTAAATAGACGCTCCTAAAACTCCATTACCACACTCCTTTATTTCATACGCATTCTTTATATACAATTTCACCTCATATACATACGCATGCAGTGCACATGCAAACATCTAGTATTAATAGTTACAACTATATCTTTTGTTATTCAACTTTTATTAAAGTTCAAATTTATTTTAGGTTAATTACATGAAACTAATCTTAACTATTGTTGTTTACGATAACTACCTTAAAATTCTTTTAACTCCTTTGAACTTTGGTTGCAAGAGATTTTACTACTAAAATATGCTTTTAAGGTAGTTGACTAAAAATAGACAATAGTTGAGAGTAGTTTAGTGTAATTTAGCCCCAGATTTATTTGGTTGTAAATTATTAATCTTTAGATACGGATTAGGAATTTTAATTGAATTAGATCCTCCTTTTTTTCTATAAACAAGTTTATTTTGTACTCAAACATATCATAAATTTAATTTGATTTGTGGTCGTGGGTATTGTGATCTCAATCTCAAAATAGTGGGGCACTGATTACTACACTGCTGAATTCAATGTTTCTTTTGTCCTATATTTCTTCTCTTCCCAAAACATTTGAGGCTTATCAGAGCAACTCTAGTGGAATCTATGCAAACTTGTGAAAGGGAATCACCACCACAAACAGGTTGCTACTGTTATTTGACTCACCCCATTATATACATAAAATTTTCAACTCCACAATCTTTAGCAGTAAAAAATCAAAGCCTCACACCACATACAAAATAAATTTTAAAACGACAACACTGTATTCTACGCTGCAAGTAATCATGGCACCTTTGGATCATATATGAAGTTATTCAAACTATTTCTAAAATTATTCGTCAACTTGTGACTTTATCCAAAAGTTTAAATGGATGGATAACAAACAAACAAAATATACACATGCAATTTATGGTAACTTCAATAGGTGCACAGTGCCCCAAAAAAACTTCAATAGGTGCAGATTTACATGTATGCTTGTGTGAGCATTGCATTGATTGGCTGCACCTTAGAATTAATCAACTGTACATTATGGAGAAGATATATAAATTATATTTATTTCTGTGCGCAATCAATGTACAGTAAATTTTGATCCCAAAAAGTTTTTTGACAAATCTAACAATAAAGATCCCTATAGATTTTGCATGCTTGTCATAAATAATTGTTGGGTATAAAATCATAAGAGAGGATCAGCAAAGAATAGAACTTGAACAAAGATGAAGTTCAATACTTAAACTTCCAAACCATGAAAAGCTTTGCAAGCTACTTACTATATGAGGTTTAGAGTATGATCCCAACTCACTCATTATGGAGGAAGGAAGCCAACTCTTGGTTTTTCCCTTCTTTAATTTATTTACTTTTTTATTAGCTTGGCACATCTAAAATTTTGTATATACAAGTAGATATACTCCGCTATAATTTTTTATTAGCTTGGCACATCTAATTCTTTGTATGTACAAATAAGCATACCTTTTTATTAGCTTGTACATCTAAATCTTTTTTTAAGATATAGTCCGGTTTAATCAGGTAGGCATCTCATTGTTTTCTGACGTAAAATAACAATATAAATGACTGTAACAACTTTATTCTCCTTGTTCTTTATATTTGCATTTCATGTATCCTATATACAGTTATCAAAATGCCCTAGCCACGATTTTTGTCATATGAAGCTTTCTTGAAACAGGTGTCAGCAGTCTTGTGGCTTAAACTATAAGCTATGCTTCATAAAGCAAATACACCAGGAAAATATAATCACACAGCATGATAGAACCATATCATTACCAAGCAAGATGAACAAATTGTGAAATAGCATGAGCATTTTGTAGGCTTTTATAATCATCTATAAATATTCCATTTACGTCATCAAAATCTAAAACAAAATCATCCAGGGTGAGAAATTTGCTAATCACAATCATATTTTTTACAATCAAGCCCTGAATCAGCCTTAAAACCTCGCCCCTTAATTCCTCTACTTCAGTCACATAATTATGAGGCAAATATGATAAGGAAAACAGGATCATCCAACATATTAATACTATGTCAAACAAGATAGATCAATTGTTAAGCAGAGTGATGCGTTTGTACCAAAGCCTTTGTATATTTGTAATACTTGCATCATGAAAATCTAGCTACCAACAACAATAAATTGTTCAAGACAAGAACTTTGTTTGCATATAATCATTTCTACTCCTATCCCAGAATAAGTTTTCAAATTTTTCCTCTGATAACTATACTTTCTCCACATAGACCTCCAAAACCCTGAACCACCTCTCCACACTCCCCTATCCTTCCGCTCTCAAATCACCCTCTCAATCATCTTCAAAAACAGTCTACAATTACATCCATTTTACTGGTATTGAGTTTACTCGTTATCTAATAGCCTCAATTCCTACTTAATATTAGAGAACTTGCATGACATAACAGCAAGATCATGCAAATATGGAAGGCAAAATAAAATTATACACCATAATAATAAAACTATAAGACAAACCAATAGTAGAGTTGTAGGGTCTAAAATCTAACCCTTTGGAAAATATTCAAATATTCCTAGGATGGATCATGACACAGATAATTTAAATATTGAGTATGATCCCTAAGATTCCCTACTATCACAATAGAGGCTTATTAATTGTGGTTTGAATCATCTCTTTTCGATTGGCTTAATGGCATCGTTTGAGCCGCTCAAGTGGCAAACTTAGCCTTCAACAAAAGTACGATAATATATTTGTATTAAAGTCTCTGTATTTTTCTAAGACTTACACTCACATTGTTAAAATCTAATAGCAAGCAACAAAAATATTCATGATCAGAAATTTGCCCATTCAAGCTCATTCTATATCAAACAAGATTGATCAACTGTAAAGAGGACGATCGGCAAATCGAAACCACGCAGCATACTGAAAATATACCAAACAAATGAACCAATAGTAAAGTAGCATGCCGCATGTGTATTAAAGCCTCTATATATTTCTAAAACTTGTATTAACATTGTCAGAATCTAACAACAAACAACAGCAAAACTATTAAGGATGAGAAATCTGCTACCCTATTTTCAATTTTATTCTTCAAACAAGATCAATCATTGTGAAGTCGCATGACACATTAGTTAAAAATTTCACAAATTTCTAAAACATAAAAATCACATCGTACGAATCTAACAACAAACAAACACCGAGAATATTCAAGACAAGAAATTTGCTCACCCGCGTTCATTTCTTCTCCATCAAGCTGAGAATCAGCCTTGTAATCTCCCCTCTCATCTCCTCCACTTTCTTCGAGTCGACCTCCTCCTCCAAAACCCTAAACCAGTTCTTCTCAGATCCCTTCTTCCCCTCCTTCCACTCGCAGACCGCCTTGGCGATAGCCATCACAAACACCCCGCAGTCGTACCCATTGCTCTGCTGCGGCGTCTTCCCCTCGACATACCTCGCATACTCCCCATTCCCACCAACAAACCTCTTCACCCCCATACACAGCCTCAACGCACACAGCCCATTCCTCGAATTGATCAAACTATCGTGGTGAACGAACTCGTTCGAGTCTCGATTGTACACGAGCAGGCTCCAGTGGGTCCCGCCGTTGGCGACGGAGGGGTCGTCGTTGTTGTTGATGGGGAAGAGGATTAGGGTTTTGGAGGGGAGGTCGAGGGGGGCGAGGATTTGGGGGTCGGGGGCGATGGAGATGAGGTAGGAGAGGGAGGGAGGGAGGAGGAGGGTTGCAGCATCCGAGGAGAGAGAAAGAGAGAGGTGAGTGGAGAAGAAGGAGATGATGCGGTCGTTGACGAAGTTGGTGGGGGCTAGGGTTTCGAGATCGGAACGGTAGAGGATCTCGTCGTGGTAGCTGAGGATGCGCTCGTCTGCGGCGGAGCTTGACGGCACCATTGACCCAAAAGGTGGGAGCTTTTTCTTCTTTCTAGGGTTTTGAGCTCGAAAGGGGAATTTAATGGCTGCGATTTTTGGGTTGTGGGATGAGATCTAGGCAGTGAAATTACACTAAAATATCTTAAACTGGATATATTTCGAGTTTACGCCACGATCTGGTTGTGGGACAAAATTTGGGATTAGGAATGTCTTAGAAACTGATTAGTGTTCTAGGCAACCACCCAAACTATTTAGAGGATTAGTATATTTGGCCACGTCACTTACCACGTAAGCCACGTAAGCGCCGCTCGGAAATGTCATTTTGGGGTTGTTTAACTCCTACTCCGCACTTTGCAAGCGCCGAATAGGCACTTGGCCTCAGAAACCAAGTATCAAGACTTGGCTCTGAGAGTGAGGCCAAGTTTAATTTCGCAACTTGGCTCTGAGAGTGAGCCAAGTCTTGATGCTTGGTGTTTGGTTGTGGCCAAAACATATTCCGCACTTGCAAAGTACGGAATTCAACTTCCACCAACCTTCAACACCCAGTTCTAGGTAGCGCTTATGTGGTAATAATGTGACCTAATTGTGCTAAATCTCTAAATAATTCTAAAGCATGTCTAGATATCTAATTAGTTTAGAAAATGTGCATAATCCCAGATTTTGACCTCTGGTTCTCCCTTCCATAAGATGCTATGTGTATACCATGCATCCTTTTTATGAGATGGTGGTGGAGCTTCGGATCTCCTTCAGATGCTGTCCTCCGTCGATCCTGCGATGGCTGTCTTGGACGGCTGAGATTTGGTTTTGGTGTTGTGGAGTGTGGATCTCAATGGGTTAGTGTTGGACGTCGAGCTGCCTGCAAAGAAGACCCGGGATGGGTGACCACCGTAGTATCCTCCGACGATCAAGTTAGAGCCAAGGAATAGGAACAGAGTAGCGGCGTATTGAGATAATTCGAGTTACCTGATGTTCACCACCGGAGACAGCGACGAACTGGGATGGATCGTCTTGCCTGAGTCCTGCGGGCAGATACTATTTGGATTTATCCGTCCACCTCTCCGAAAATACCAAGTTGATTTATGACACCATATATCGAAGGTTTGGACGGGCGCGGCCGTTGTAGAAGACTTTATCAGATTCCCCCTCGTTTGCGAGGGGTTTTTGATTGTGGGGACGCTCCTCCCTGCAGACGCAAGCCTATGCAGTTAATTACATTACCGTGTCATGATAACCACTTTCTCCTGCTCCGGAGGTTCACTTCGTGTCGTGTGTATATTTGTTTTTATTTTGGGTTGCCCGTGGATTATATATGGAAACTAATTTATTTTGTCGCCCGTAGCGCATGGATTAGCCCAAATCCGTATATTTTTAGATTTGGGTTTGGGTTGATTTAAAGATCGTTAATCTGGTTTGAGATTAAGTTCGACTTAAAACGTATGAGCATTTGGGCTCGATTATTTTAGTTTAAAAACATCGCGGTCCATTATTGCCATGTTTGAGGCGAAAATTTAGTTTAGGGACATTTCGGTCCACTATCGCCATTTTAGAGGCGAATATTAGTTTAAGGACATTTCGGTCCGTTATCACCATTTTGGAGGCGAATATTAGTTTAAGGACATTTCGGTCCGTTATCGCCATTTTGGAGGCGAATATTACTTTAAAGACGTTTCGGTCTATAGTTCGACTTGTGCGCACGTATATTTGTTACGTGACGAAGCGAACAATGTTGATATGGAATACACCCAGTTCGGGGTACGATCCGATTTAAGGTGTGCACGTCAGTTTGAAAGTGCATTAACGTGTTGTTGGTTGTCGGGACCCGCCACCTCTCTGAAGGCGTTGAAAAATTACAACGACATATATCAGGAGTGTGGAGAGATGTACCTTTAAACCAAATCCCATATTTGAGGAAAAAATGGGGGTTGCTGTAGACCTAAGAAATGTTAGTCATGTTTGAGACTAAAATTATCTTAGGAGATATGAGATGAATATCATTTGGGATATCATCAATGGGAGACCACTGGTCATTTTTTAGAAAAGATCAGTTTGGAAAAACATGAACAATATGGGCTCGGTTGTTTTAGAATCAAAGAGGTTTAACCTCAGAAAACTTAGCCAATTTGGGCTGAGATTGGGTTTCCATAATTACCCAACGGTGCTAGGCATTGAGGCATACAGTGCTCACGTGCGTTTCACGTGGGCACTGAATTAGTGTTAAACACTAGAGTTTTGTGGCGCCCACGTAACACACGTGAGGCACCCAAACATAGGCACTGCCCATTGGGTTTTATCTCCCCTTCTTTTTTTACAGAAGTGCTAAGCTTTTGGCTAATGTTCTCGTGCAAAACACATGACTGCTCCTTTTTTTTGATACTGGGATGCTTTAACACTCACGTGGGAAACACGTGAGGCGGTTTAGTTGTGCTCTTTGTTCGTTTGAAGAATTCACGTGGGAAACACGTGAGGTTTCAAAATAGTGCTAAGCACTAACGATTATGGTTTTGAAGATCTTGGATCATCATCACCGTTTTTTTTATGGAAGAACTAAGTTCTTTATATATAGGGCTAAACCCTAATTTTTGGAGGAATTAAATTCCTATATGTTCTCATTCTTCTTCTCTCCTCTTTTTTTATAATTTAATTCTTTTCCCTTAGGTTTTAAATCTGCAGAGCAAAATCCCCTCGATGAGAATTAAATTCTCAACTTGTGGGGAGATTTGCTTCTGCAAATCTTAACCGGGGAAAGAACTAAGTTCTTAAATGAAGGGTTAAACCCTTAGATAGGTAAATGAGAGACAATATGATCTCTATTTTTTTTTACCTCTGATTTCAATGAGGAAAGTCTTCTTCTTTGAGAATTAAATTCTCTTGTTCTCTCAAGATCTCACTGTAATCTTTTTTGCAGAAGCTTGTGTCAAGATCTCTCTCTTCTTCTTCTTCTTCTTCTTTTTTGAACCCTCTCCGTCTCCTTCCTTAATCTCCTTGCTCCTATTTATAGGAGAAGAGAAAAAAAACTTGTTAAGAGAATCTCTGATTGAGAGATCATGATCAATCCAAAGTGATCTTTTGGATCAATTGGTGAATTTTATTCACCGTTGGATTTTTAATCCAAAGGTTCTCTGTTTAACAGAGAAGTTTTCTTATTTGTTTAACAAGATTAGAAAATATTTTTCTTAGGATAGAATTTTATTCTATCGGATGGTCAGTGGGTGATTTTATAATCACCATTGGATCGTTGATCCAAGGGTCCTCTGTTTAACAGAGAGGATCTTTCTAGTTTGAGAAAGATCGAGAAAATATTTCCACATAGAAATTAATTCCATGAGATAGTTCATTTGGTGATATTTTATCATAATTGGATTTTAAATCCAAGATTCTCTGTTAGAGAAAAATCTTTCCATATTAGAAAGACCAGGAAAATATTTCTCATATAGAATTTAATTCTATCGTGCATTAGAATGCAGTAAGAAAACTCACGTGTTTAACACGTGGGGCATGTTTGGCCTGCCAATTATTTAAATGCGGGGCATGTTTGGCCTGCCAATTATTTAAATAGGCGCTCACGTGTTTAACACAAATAGGCGCTCACATGTTTAACACAATTAGGCGCTCACGTGTTTAATGCGTGTGGCTCTTTTAGTCCATTTATTTTAATTGCAGCGCCCATATGCTTTGCATATAGGCGCTTACGTGTTTAACACGTGAGGCTTATGCAGCGCTCATATGCTTTGCATATAGGCGCTCACGTGTTTAACACGTGAGACTTGAACAGTGAGGAATTTTCCCCTTTTCTTTCTTCTTTTTTTCCTTTTTTTTATATGAGGGAACAAATGCCCCCCCCCCCCAGCGTTGCTCTTACAGAGCTTGCACGTGAGTGCGACGCTGTCCATCCTTACAGCCGTTGGATTGCCTAGGGGAACGGGAAGATGAAACGCTCCCATTATGTCTTATAAAAAAGGTGTTTGGCTTATTAGACGATTCACTGTTTCTTCATCTTCTTCATCAACTTTTCCTTGAGAATTTAATTCTCCTCTTCAGAGCTTAGTTCTCTGGCCTAGATCTTTCAGAGTTAAATTCTGCAAAACTCCTTTTGGGTAAGGATATTGAATGACGGTTACCTCTTAGGGAAACCCCTTTTTCCATCATTTTTTCTTTGGATTTTAAATCCATCACCAGAGTTTTGCTATTACTTGTAATGACCTCTTAGAGATCTAAAACTTTTATTTGAGCAGACCATGGGTCTTAAAGATCTTTAGGGTTTTACCCTGTTACTAACTTCTCCTTCTTTTTTTTTGAAAGTTATTTAGAATTTAATTTCATTTCCCGAGCGGATTTCTGGGATTTTATCCCATTGTTTTATAGAGCTTGGCTCTGAGAAAAATTTCTTTCAAAAAAAATCTTTTGGGAATTTTATTCCCTTTCTTAATTTCCTTTTAGAATCCTTTTTGGCAGATTTGAAATCTGTTTGTAGAACACATTTCTCGAGAGGGTTTAACTTCATAGTTCAGTGAGATTTTCTCATTAAATGAGAATCCTTATTGATAGGGCATTAGAACCACCGTTTTTTCTTTTAGATTGTAAGAATCTTGATATTTTGATCGCTAACATTTTGTTGATTTTTCTTTTCAGATATTATGGTTTCTTATATGTATGATCTTGACGAGATTATCTCTTATGAAAACATTCGCGTCCAAGGCCACTGTCAAGAATAGGAGTTTACCGACGCCCAATGCACTGAGGTGATGCATCGCTTTGACGATTACAATGATCGATTACTTCCCCGTCGTTTTGCTCTTTTGAAAATCGTCGTGGGGTCAATTTGGGAAGCATTTCCTAAACTTGACGAGACTATGCCGTTCAAGACACTTGATGATGCTGAAGACAAGGTGCATTCAGTATATCTGATGGGCCAGATCTCAAAGAAGCGAAGAGATGATCTTGTTAATATTTTGCATCGCGTCTTCCAACAGACGGCGATAATATCTGCCTACCAGAGGACGGACGATATCAGCGATGATCCCGACGCTTGTATTCGTGAGAAAATGCATAAGCAAATGGTCAGAGAAGACATAACCACTTTACTCGGACTTGCTTCTAAATTCCTAAATCCTTGTCCGGAATTTAGTGTCTTACCATTGTAAACATTTTGATGATGTTTTTTTTAATCACCCATGCATAAATTTTCTGAAGTATGAATGACAAAACTTCCCCTTCTTTTATACCACTGCTCATATGTGCCTCACGTGAAGTAGTAGTTACTCATATATACATATAAAAATATTAGTGCCAGCGTCCACGTGTTATGCGCATGAGGCTCTGCCATGGGTTCTAAAGATTAGCGCCGGCGCTCGCATGGTCTGCGCGTGATGCGCTATCACTGATTCTAAGACGCCGGCGCTCACGTGACACGCACGTAAAGCTCTGGAATCCTTTCACCTTCTTGCTCTGATTCTTATAAGTCAACTCTTTTCTTTTCCCATGCCCTTTTTCCAGGCTTTGGAAATAGTTCCACCATGCACATAATTTTCTGTGCTTAGACTTGAATGCTTCTCTTTATAATCCGAAGTTGTGTCTTCTTTCTTCTTCATAAAGAGAGAATCATTCACACCTTAGGGTAACCTTTTTTTTTTAAGAAACAAAACAAGAGTTATGGCTTGAAATCATCCTCACACTCGTCGGCAACTATGGGAAGTACCTATCGAGGAGATCATTCCTCGTTTTGCTGCGTGGTTAGCAGATTCCCTTCTCACTGATGACTAATGCGACACGGTGATATATGAGCTCCTGGCTCGTCGGGGCTCTCCTCTTCCTATAGGATCCATTTGACTCCAGATGATTTTTCTATCCGTGCTTGCTGACATCCCCCTTCATCCGGCGGAGATGACTCCGGCTATTCTCGACGCGGCAGAGGACAAGATCGAATGCTTCCATGAGGCACATTTGATTACCCAGCCTCTGAGGGATCGTTCGGTTCAGTTGCTAATCCAGATACGTGCTCAGCGAGTCATCATGTCTGCCTTTGCTGATGAGCACGACACTGATTGATGGAGAGCGACTCCTCGCGAAGATCGTTGCTTCGACATGGTGGAGAAGGTAAAGAGGGAGTTGGAGAATTTTGTTTATTGTTTTGTTAACCCCTGTATCTCTGATCTCATATTTGGTGATCCCTTCCCTATAGAGTAGGATGTTTATTTAAATGTATTTCTTTTGGTTATTGAATGTTTCATCTTCATCGCATATTTGTGTGTGCATCTTGCATCTGCGCATGAGCTTTATACTTTGCTTTATACTTTATTCTTAGGGATTTTTGCTAAGTGCAAACGCCACTGTCGTGCTCGTGTCATGTACTAATCATTCTCACGCATATATAAATCAGCATGCTCTGAACACTATTTCCATTCAAGTACGTATGTAGTTGTAAATGAGCGCTTAAACGGGTGTGAATCAAATATTCTTCCTACCGCCCTGCATAGCATACGGTTGGTCTCGAGGTGTTGCAGCTTTTTAGAATTTCGATCTGATAAGATAGCGAGCGGACACAAATGTTGTCATCTATCGTTAACTCAGATATCACTTCTGTAGTTCTGAGCCCTGAGGCCCATAGGTTGCAACTTTCTATTTCTTGATGTCATGATCTGGCGCGAAATAGTTTACGTACCTATTTCAATGTTTGTAGTTTATCCATTCGTTTCGGAGTTTCTACTTTATGTACTAGTTTCGGAGTTTCTACTTTATGTACTAATTTCGGAGTTTGTAGTTTATTCACTCGTTTCGGAGTTTCTAGTTTATGTACTCATTTTGGAGTTTATAGTTTATTCACTCGTTTCAGAGTTTCTAGTTTATGTACTGATTTTGGAGTTTGTAGTTTAGTCACTCGTTTCGGAGTCTCTAGTTTATATACTCATTTCGGAGTTTATTCAGTTTACCTCCCTTGGGTTTACAGGCAAACTCGTCATAACGTTATATATGGATAACCCATGTTCTTTGTGACAGAGGTCCGTTAGGTTTTGTGGTACTAGGGATTTGGTCCATGGTACCGTTACGTTGACTGATGTATTCCTCGATATGCGGTCTTTAAGCCGTTGTTCAAGTTGCCCCACGACTGTCGTGTCTCTGATCCCTTCGGGGGCTGGACAAGACGTGTTCAAGTAATCTCCTTAGGCTATATGACCGTTGGAAGGGTAAGCGTTAGGAATTTGCCACGTCGCTTTTTACTTGAGGTTGGACTCAATTTGGAGCCCCGATGAGTCATAACCACTCCGCGCAGGTGTGGGATGATCTCCGATAGTCTCTTAGGTTTTATATAAGTTGTCATCGAGACTCTGAAGCTGGGAATATGCCGTTGCTTCATTTTTGCTTGACGATGCCGTGCAGTTCTGTAACGTTTTAAAAATCGTTTAGGAGAAATTTCCGATAATCGGTAAAATAACTGGTGTTTTGCGTAAAAACCAAGATATAATTATTTTTCAACATAAACTTAAATATACCTATTCTAGTTATGTAATTGCTAATATTTGGTATTTAATTAGTCACTTATTAATTGTTAATTTTCTTAAATATTTTTCCTTAATTAATTATTTTAAATATTATTTCAAGCTTTCACTTATACATTTAATTGGTGATAATTACAAATTGGAATGGGTTAATTATACTTTAGTGAACCATGACACATTAAACCAAAATGTAACATATTGTTTTTGAAATGAAAAGAAAGTGTCAAAATGGTTCTAGAATTTAAAAAAAAAAGCTTAGTAGAAAAGAAAATTTAAAGGAAATAAGTAAAGCAAATGAAGCATGGTGCATTGTTTATGAGGTATGGGCTTTTCTTGTCTTGACCAAACCCCCACCTCACTCTTTTCCTTCTCTCCATGTGCTGGCCGAGCCTAGGCAGCAGCCTCTCCCCAATTCCCCACTCATTTCCCACTTCTAAAACTTCATAAAAAGAAAATCTAAAGAATATAATAAAGAATGAAGTATGGGGTGTAAATATATGATGTATTGGGGCTTTTCTTGAGTTGACCCACACCCATACCTCACTCACCTTTCCCTCTCCCTTACCTGGCCGAGCTTCTCCAGCAGCTCCCCCACATTTCCCCACCTCATTTCTCTTCAAAAAAATTCTCCATTTTTACATCAAAATCAATACAAAGTCTCACTAATTCATCACTTAACTTTTACCCAATTTTCCTTGGGCCAAACTAGCTTAAATCTTGGAGCAAGAAACCATTTTGGAAGGCTAAGTTTGCATGGTAGTTCTCAAAATTTGTGGAGGTATAATCTTAACTCAAGGGTTACTTGTTGATTAATTACTTCAATTTAATTTATTTGGTGTTTAAATATAGCTCTATTTGCAAATTTGAAATTTCAAGAAAAGGGTTGAGTCAAGTTAGGGTTTTGATTATGGTTGTGATGAGTAGTCTAATATGTTATGATATGCAAAATCTAGTCTAGCTGTTAATTTGTAAATTGTTATTTTCAAAATTGTCCTAATTAAACTTTCTTGCAAACTAAATTTTTAGGATTAATGTAAATAGGCGAGATTAAAATCTAGTTAATATTTGTGTGACCTGATTAAGATATTATGTGAGCATTGTGGCCACTAAATTTGTTAAAACATCTAGATTTGAACTAAAATGGTAAATTGATGCTTACTAGGTTTTCGGAATAAATCGATTTTATTTAAGTTTGAGATTTTGATGATCTCTAACCTATTCCCTACAATATTTAATGTGTTGTGAATGCGTGATTGGGTTCTAGGCTTGATAGTTGCCATGCATAGTGACCCTAGTTGTGGTTTGTGGCGTTGTCGCGAACGCGTTTTGTGCACCAAGTGTGTGCGCGTCTAGCTAGTGCGCGTGGTTGATTTGTATCGTTTGTGTCCACGACTATTTATATATCTATTCTCTTACTTGCTTGTGTGCGCTTCTAGGATCGGGTGCAGAGGTGTCGGATGTGGCGCGGAAAAGGCAAGGCTGAGATCGGATCAGATTAGCCGAGCCGTCCCGGTGAGTAGATGTACACATCTACGGCGGGATCGTCTGGATGGCGCGAGGCGCCCGATGGTTTAGGATTACTTATAGTACTTGCATTTTATATGCGTACTTTCCTAGTTATTAATTTCATTGCATCGCACCATCTTATATGTATGTGTATGTGTGTGTGTGATATCATCTCATAGGACACTTACACCATTACCATTGGTTCATGCTGCACGGGCACTACTCATGCGAATACACACGCCTTGGTAATTGCTATGCCATGAACACTATAGAACTTGCTTAAATCAGAATCTAAAACAATTGCACCATATGTGATATGAAAACCTGTACTTGTATATTCAATTCATCAGGATGGATACGTAGGATTACTAGTCATATGTATATACCTCATTGCATTATCTTTCATGCATAGTTTTCTAGTCACACGTCGTATTTCATATTATTGATACCATAGGCATTCATCATCGCCGACATGTGTACATATGGTGATTTTCTTGGAGATTTCCGTGTTTATGAGATTTATGGATTTTAGGGAGAACCGCAAGAATTTTATAAACTTATTATCCTTTAAAAATGTAAGTTGCGGTTTCCTCGTGATATGATGTATATGTCGTCCACCATGAATTTTCCTGATTTCTGTTGGTCGTCGAGACCCGATTCGAGGAGGAGGATGAACCGTCTCGGGTACATGGTGGACCCGGTATGGTACCCCGGGACGAGAGTGTTTTTATGGGTATGACGATGAGCGTGGTGTTAGTTATATGTATGCCCTAGAGACCATTACTGTACATGGGATGTATATTGTAGTGGATGCTTGGACATGTATAGGGAGGACTTTCTTGCTCGACATGATAGCATGCTATCTGGTTACACTTTATCTTAACATGTACACTTATTGTCTCTCTATTACATGTTGATAAAGACCTTAGGATGAGTACTTGACTACCAGGATTATGATGCAGATCATACTAGTGGGGACATGGTAGTCAGTAAGTACATCCTTCAAATGTTCCTAGTCGAGGGAGTATCGAGACGGGGCATCGATACTCCAGAGTAGACTAGAGTATACGCTTCTCGAACCATATGATGGGCGATGGATGATCTCACATCCATTGGTGTTTGACATCAGAGAAGGTATACGGGTGCTCAGTGGAGACTGGGTACACTGAACGGATTCGCCGAGAACTCCTAGATGGATTATACCTATCGTCTGACACTGGTACATGTTAGTCTGTAGACCCAAGATCGTCATAGAGTCTTGTGTGATTCCCACCATGCTTTGATTTCCACCATACCATGGTCAAGATCGTGCAAAAAGGGGGGTTTTGAGTACAGTCCTGAGTCACATGGAGGCAATGAGCGATAGGAGGGGTTTCGTCTCTCCCGGTATTGGGAGTTGATGTTGCGCTATGCTCGATTGGCCATAACAGGAAATCCCTGGCCAGGGTTGCTGAGATCTACTGGTAAGTGTTATCAGTAGTTTCTCGAACCGTTATGGACCTTGCATCGGCATGACTTATCAGGCTATTGGGGTCTGACGTTATACCATCCCCAGGTTATGATATGCGACATATCAGATGAAGAGACCGGACTGTACGATAGTGTTACTAATTGAATTCGCAGGAGTATGAGCAGGCTTGCTTGTTGATCTTCTGATCACTCAATACCTGGGTGGCCATTACGTTTAGCAGACCGCTTGCGGCTTGTGGGTGTTTGATATGATCATCACCTACTGCCGGCGTATTAATGAGTCTTTAGAGTCCTACACAGAGGTTTCCTGGTTCATGCGAAACGAAGTAGGACACATATGTGATATGTGCGGGATCGAGATTAATGCGAGTATGTGATACCACATTCTATTCTCGCGGTATGTGGCATTCGTCGGTTATATGTGATATAGCCAAGTTATCGGATCAAGTGTTGATTCGATAAGTTGTTACATTTTATATTAGTCGGTTATATGTGATATAGCCGGATTATTAAATCAAGAGTTGATTTAATAATTTAATATATAATTATATATTTGATATATTACATTACATTAACTAATATTATCCCACTTAAGTAATTCTTTTTCTCACATTTGATACACTTTACATATATGTGATATATGTATTGTTTTCTTTTTACACATAAATATATATGTGATATGTATTCATGTGTCATGCTAGATTATATATGCAACAAGAGTGTATGAGACTTATACCATGCTAGGGTTTATGTTATAGTTAATATTTATCATTAAGTTATTACAAATTAGTGGATAAGATTTCAAGCTTGGATGAAGCTTGTAGAACATTGACCAAGTCCGCTTGTTTGTCTTGCTTAAGATATTTGTTAACCCAACCTTAACCACAAGCCATGGTTTATTCTCTACATGAGTTAGGCATGACATTAACTCACCATGGTTGCATTTCTAACCTCATGAGAGTTTCATTCTCTTCATCTTTTCATCACTTTAGATTCATCTTCTTCATGAGCTCAAAAAGCTTTCTAGGGTTTTGAGAAATGATGAAATATTGTGAGAAAAATAAAACCAAAGTGAGCCCACTTCCTATTGTAGGATTACTAGGCACTATCAAGAGATTCCACAAGGCATCAACCATGCCAAATTAAAATTTTACGGTGCCGAGAAACCCTAAACTAGATCGTTAACTAGATATTAGGCGAAACTACAAGCATGCAAACTACTTTGCTACTAAGTGAAAGTGACTACAACCTTTGTAGATCCAGTCCTCCACTTCTTTAGCTCCGTGTTGACGTCCCTCCGCTGCGATCATCGGGATCCCGGACTCTAGCGATGGTTTCGTCGGAGAAATGATTGGGCTAGGTCATTGACTTCGAGGCCGAAGATGATCTACGTCGGGGAGACTCAAACTCAAGCTATTCCTTCACTTGGTCAAGAACTTTGTGAAGAGAACACCCTATACTACATGGCAAGTAGTAGAGGATAAAGAAATAGGAAGTGGGTTCACTTTAGAATTAGATTTCTCACTCTTTTCATATGGCACCATTGGAGCTCTCAAGCTTTTGTGAGTTTGATGAAGATGAAGAAGAAGAAAGAATCATATGAATCATTATCCAAATGAAACTTATCCAAAATAAATAATAGCACCATGGTTGAGTTAAGCCCTCATGCTTAACTCATGTAGAGAATTAACCAAGGCTTTAGGTTAAAGGTTAGGTTAAAGAATATCAAAAGAAATGACAAAAGAGTGGACTTTGTCAAAGTATCTCCAAGCTTCTTCAAGCTTGATAACTTTGACTAAGTTAAACCCTTTGTTAAATCTTAAGATGAAACAATAATCCTAATCTTTACCCTAATCTTGGTATGAGTCTCATACACACATCTTATATGTATCATCAAACATGATACAAACATATGTACACAAATATATATCATATATACACTTATGCACAAACTAGTGAGAAAACAAATCTTAAGTGAACCAATACTAGTTAATGTAAAGTAATATATCAAATATATAATTATACATTAAATCATTAAATCAACACTTGATTTAACGATCCGGTCATATCGCATATAACCGACTAATATCAATAGTAACAACTTATCGAATCAACACTTGATCCGATAACCCGGCTATATCGCATATAACCGATCAATGTCACAAATCGCGAGAATAGAATACAGTATCACATACTGGTATTATTCTCGGTCCCGCACATATCTCATATGCGCTCCTATTTCGTTTCGCTTGAGCCAGGAAACCCCTGTGTAGGACTCTAAAGACTCGTCAATACGCCGGCAGCAGGTGATGATCATATCAAACACCCACAAACCGCAAGCGGTCTGCTAAACGTAACGGCCATCCGGGTATTGAGCGATCAGAAGATCAACGAGCAAGCCCGCTCACACTCCTGTGAATCCAACCAGTAACACTACCGTACAGTCCGGTCTGTTCGTCTGATATGTCGCATATCTCGCCTAGGGGTGGTAAACATCAGACCCCAATAACTCGATAAGTCGTGTCGATATGAGGCTCATAACGGGTCGAGAAACTACTGGTAACACTTACCAGTAAATCCCTAAAGCAGCCTTGGCCAAGGACTTCCTGTTATACCCAATCGAGCACAGCGCAACATCAACTCCCTATACCGGGAGGACGAAACCCCTCCCATCGCTCATTGCCTCCATGTGATTCGGGACTGTACCCAAAAGCCACCTTTTTGCACGCCCTCTTGGACGTTGTATGATGGAAATCAAAGCACAGTGGGAATCACACAAGACTCTATGACGATCTCGGGTCTACAGACTAACCTGTACCAGTGTCACCTGAGAACTGCCATCTGACGTAAGGTATAATACCATCTGGGAGTTCTCGGCGAGTCCGTCCAGTGTACCCAGTCTCCACTGAGCACCCGTATATCATCTCTGATGTCAAACACCAATGGATATGAGATCATCCATCGCCCATCTATATGGGTCGAGAAGCTACACGCTAGTCTACTCTGGTATATCGATGCCCCGTCTCGATACACCCACGATTAGGGACTTTGAAGGATGTACTTATGGACTACCATGTCCCCACTAGTATGATCCACATCATAGTCCAGGTAGTCAAGTACACATCCTAACGGCTTTACCAACATGTAACAGAGAGACAATCAGTGTACACGTTAAGGTAAAGAGTAACCAGATAGCACACTATCATATCGAGCAAGAAAGTCATCCCTATATATGTCCAAGCATCCACTACAATATACATCCTATGTATAGTAATGGCCTCTAGGGTATACATATAACTAACAATCTCCCACTTGCACTAGGGCCATCTGATAGCAGTGGTTGTAGTATCTCATACTCAACCATCCCATAAAAATCTCTCTCTGGGAAAAGGCCTTTGTGAGTGGATCCGTCGTGTTGTCATCTGAGTCTACTCTCCGAACCTCGATCCTCTGGAGATCAACCATCTCCACAATCATGTGACACTGCCTTAGAATATGTCTGGATCACTGATGGGACGGGCGTTCCTTGGCCTAAGCCACAACTCCATTGTCACACAATGGGAGGAACGAAGTTCATCTTATGAACTAATATACACTCAGACTGCCTCTTTGGTAGCATCTTCAGTAGCGATATATCCAGCCTATATCGTCTAGTATGCCATGGTATCTAGCTTGGAACTCTTCCAACATACCGTCCCTTTACTGAGGGTAAAGACAATGCCTGCGACTGACATTCAGTCGTCCTTATCACCCTGGAACCTTTCCAGTGATTCTCCCCAGGATCAATTGATACCATCTCACTACAACTAGTGAGTATCCTAACATCCAATTGGATCTATCTCATAGATCCAAAACCCAGGATTTAGTAGGTATTACTTTGATCCTATATGGAGAATCCTTATGATAAGCGGAGATTGAGCGAGCGTAGCATAGGAAACTCCTTCCCTATCAAGAGTATGTCATCCACGTACTCTACGAGGATCACCACCATACTCCCTACTACCTTTTTGTATATATAAGGTTCATCTACCATTTTGATGATGTCAAACTCTTTGACTAACTCATCAAAACAGATGTTCCAACTCCGCGATGCCTGCTTTATCACATAAAATATCTTGCATACATTTCCGCTGCTCCCACTGTCTACGAAGCCTTTTGGCTGTGTACTTATAGTCGCTTTCTTCCAAATCATCATTTAGAAAAGCAGTCAAGACACCCAACCGCCAGATATCGTAGTCATGGTATGTAGCCGTAGCAAGTAGGATCTGGATGGACTTAAGCATAGCTACTTAGAAAAGGTTTCATTATTAGCCACAACTGGTCTATGATGCAAACCTTTAACAAGTCTAGCTTTGAAAGTCTCAACTTTTCCATGTACACCAAGTAATCTTCTCAAGATATACTTGCTCCTGATGGGGATTTAACCCTTCAGATAAAGCAACCAAAGTCCATACTTTGTTGGTGTATAAGGATTCCATCTCAGATCGATAAGCATCCAGCCATTCTTACAGAGTCACATTCCTGATGGCCATCTTGAAACTAGTTGGGTCATCATCTCATGATGCAATTCTCGCTCCCACTGTCATAGAGAAACCAAAGTATCTCTCAGGTGGGTGAGAAACCCTACTAGATCGGCGGAGAGGCTGAGGTTCGTTGGTTGCTATTGAATCCTTTGGTTCTGCCAAATCATCAGCTGCAGTTTGTATAGCTGGAACTCTTTCCAGTTCTACCTCATGTCCACTAATTTCTTCACAAGAAATTCCTTTTCACAAAGGTGGCATGCTGAGTAACAAAACATTTTAGTTCCTCGGTTAGGTAGAAGATATTCTCTTGCGAATGCTTGGGATATCCAACAATCTTCCACAGTACTGACCTTGCCTCGAGCTTGTCCGAATCATGCTTTTTAGACATAGGCCGGACAACCCCAAATCTTAACTGTCTTAAGAGATGGGCTTTTCCCTTTCCATATCTCATATGAAATGGTAGGCATCTGATTTGATCGGAACCCTATTCAATAGATATGCAACTTCATAAGTGCATAACTTCCTAAAAAGAAATAGGAAACTCTATAGTACTCATCATAGAGCACACCATATCACATAGGGTGTTATTGCTCCGTCCCGATATACCATCGTGCTATGATGTATACGGAGGAGTAATGCTGAGAGAGAATCTCATTCTCCTTTAGAAAAGTCCAAGAATTCCGTACTCAAGTATTCTCCTCCTTGATCACATCAAAGGACATAATACTTTTACCCGTATTTTGGTTCTCTACTTCTAACTTATATTCTGTGAATATCTCAAAAATTTCGGACTTGTGTTTCAACAGGAACATATGTCTGAATCTTGAGAGATTATCAGAGAATTTAATGAAGTACAAAGAACCGGTCTTGGCATTTGTAGACAGGGGACCTTCATACATCAACATGTATCATCCCAAGAGTACACTAACTCTTTCTCTGCTTCCAATAAACAGAGCTGTGGTCATCTTATCTTTGTGATATGACTGGCAAGTTTCAGAAGCTGTAAATTCAAACTAATTTAAATATGCATCTATTTATAACTTCAGCTAGTCGGGTCGCATTGATATGACCTAGTCTATAATACCTCAAGAAGAACTCGTTCATATCTGAACTCTTCCTCTTGTGTGTATTCTATATACTAAGAACTGTGGTTTGATTTAGAACGTCAATGCTTTTAGATAACGTGCGTGAACCGATCAACTCTTGATATAGGAAATGTTCAAAACATTATCCAATCAATACAAAATTATATCCTTCTTTACTAATAAAGAGACTGATATGATTTTGTATATCAGGTTCGGTATCTAATAACATTTGTTCAGAATCAATGTATTCTGGTAATACAAGGTGACAGTGACCAACAGACTTGGCTGCAACACTTGCACTATTTTCTGCCTCATGAAACTTATCACCCGTTCTCAGTTCTCTACCTGTCTGTAGCCCATGTAATATATTACATATGTGGGATCCTGATCCGGTATCATATACCCAGGACGTAAAGGATACTGAGAAACAGTTCTCTGTAATGAACACACCCGAAGATGATGCATCAACATGCACTCTCTTCGTTTTGGCGGCACGGGAATTCTGGTATGTTAGGTTTACCTAGCACCCTATGTAGAGTTTGGAAGAATCACATGTCACAAAGTTCAAGTTTTTATGGTGCTAAGCAAGCATACATGGGATCGATCCTAGAAAATTAGGGTTTCTAAATGTTAAAGGCAATAAATACTAGGGTTTTGAGACTACAACCTTTGTAGCTCCCTTCGCTAGACTCTTTGGCCTCTTGGGTGTTGGAGGAAGGTCCTCTTGAAGTCTTCTTGTGTCCACAACGATTCACCCGAAGCTCCTTCGTCCAAGCTATCGACTTCACTTTCCAAGAGAAGAAAAGAAGACAACACTCTAAACAAGTGGGCTAGACTTGTGTAGAATGATGTTGTGGTTGTAATTCTCACTTCAAAAACCTTTCTTGATGTGTGTTTTGCTTACTATAAAAAACTAGAGAGCAAATGGTGAAGGAGGAAGAAGATGATGGTTTTCTTTTTAACAAGAGTAAAAAGATAACCCTTGAAAAGAAATGAGAATATATCCTTATATATTTATTTCTTCTCATCTCAAACCATGGTCAAATGTTTGAGTTATTATTTAATTAGAGTTTAAAACATAGAAGGAAAGTTTAATCCATGGTTAAGGGTAGGTGAGGATGGTTAGGTTAAAGAAGGATGTAGAATCAAGTCAAGAATTATCCTTTCCTTTTCCATTTTGTTTTAAACACAAAATCAAATAATAATCCATATATTTATCCATGGTGTGAGTCTTATATTGCCATCATTTTCAATGTGTAATCAACCATGATAGATGATGTATGTATGTATGCACATCCATATGTGCATGAAACTAGAAAGAAAGAAAAACATACATGCATGCATACATCCATCATATACAAGAAAAGGTTTTAAGTGAGAAAACTGATGGTTAAATGATAAATCAACACTTGATTTATCAATCCGGCCATATCACATATGACCCCACCAAAAGCAAGCCGCCCGATCAATATACGATATCCTATACGCGCATTTTAATCGGGTCCATGCGCATATCGCATACGCGCACCACAACATTTCGCCTGGACTAGGTAACTCCTTTGTGGGACTCTAAGACTCGTCAATACGCCGGCAGTGGGTGATGATCATATCAAGCACCCTCAAGCCGCAAGCGGTCAGCTAAACGTAACGGCCACCCGGGTATTGATTGATCAGAAGAAAACAAGCGAACCTGCTACAACTCCCGTCGAGCCAACCGGCAACACTACCGTACAGTCCGGTCTCTTCATCAGATATGCTGCATATCGAGCCTAGGGATGGTTACGTCGACCCCAATAACTCAATAAGTCATGCCGGTGAATGGTCTATAACAGATCGAGAAACTACTGATAACACTTATCAGCAAATCTCAGCAGCCCTGGCCAGAGACTTACTGATATAACCAGTCGGGCACAGCACAGCATCAACTCCCAATACCAGGAGAGATGAAACCCCTCCTATCGCTCATCGCCTTCGTGTGTCTCGGGACTGTACCCAACGGCCACCTGTTTGCACGACTCAGTAGTGCCGTGGTAGGGTGGCAATCAAAGTGCAGTGGGAGAACACACAAGACTCTATGACGATCTCGGGTCTACAGACTAACCTGTACCAGTGTCACCTGAGAACTGCTATCCGACGATAGATATAATTCCATATAGGAGTTCTCGGTGAGTCCGTCCAGTGTACCCAGTCACCACTGAGCACCCGTATATGATCTTGATGTCAAATATCGATGAATGTGGGAACATTCATCGCCCATCGTATGGGTCTAGTATCATATACGCTAGTCTACTCTGGTATATCAATGCCCCGTCTCGATATACCTACGACTAGGGACTTTCCAGGATATACTTATAGACTACAGATGTCCCACTAGTATGATCTCCATCATAATCACAGTAGTCAAGCCGATATCCTCAGGGCTTTAGCATGTATGAATGAATAAAAGCATGATCAAATCAACATGTCAGATAAAGAAGAA
The DNA here is from genome assembly GCA_030015575.1 of Agapanthus africanus. Lineage (NCBI taxonomy): Eukaryota > Viridiplantae > Streptophyta > Magnoliopsida > Asparagales > Amaryllidaceae > Agapanthus > Agapanthus africanus. Next base: position 425,082,711 of record JASDDO010000019.1, on the reverse strand, counting down.
CCAGATAGCATAATATCATGTCGAGCAAGAATGTATACTGAATATATATACATGTACAAATACATCCACTATCATATAATGGCCTCTAGGGCATACATATATCCAACATGGTAATCCCCTAATTCCTGCTCTGTCTTATACCATTTATAAGTTGGAGCGGGACCAACGTTCCCCAGCTCAGTATAACAAGCGGGTTCGATCAATATATCCGTTTTATTATCTTGATTAAGGCGTGACATGGTCGCTACCTGGAGAGAGAGAGAAGAAAACACTCTGCGTGCGCTCTTGCAAGATCAGATTGGTTATTATTTTATCTAATCAGGATGGCTCCCACTGTTTTTTTTATCAAATCTTCCTTCAAACCCTAAAAGGAAAGACTAGCCGGAATTAATTACACGCTACAAGTTCGCCAATCTTTCAGTCAGGCTAGTGTCGGTACTTTGAGGGAGGTTCCCCGTGCTTTCGCACGGACCTAATTACAGTAAACCTCGTTTTCCCAGAGGCGTAACCCTGTTGACACCTTTCTAGACACCTACTTGATCGGCTAATTGTAATGTGTAAAACTCTTCCAGGAGTAACAATTACTCGCAGCGGGTATCGGGATCCAACTATCTCATAGAAGGTATGCAATCTCATTGCAAATTTCAACATTTGAAATTCCCAATAATATTTTGCCCCTAGCAGCTATATGACCTTAACATAGTCAACAAATCATAAGTGCTAGTCAAGTTCAACCCGTCATTTCCTGATTGAATTAAACCCACCCGCACGACCCTTAACATAGTCAACAAAGTCGCACGACTACCCTAATCCAATCGCATCATATGCTTATACAGATAAGCACTAATCAGCTACCGCACACTACGCCTTAACATAGTCAACAAACGTAGCACAAATACTAACTAGTACTTATCTGAAATGACGGAGGGCTACGACAGGTTTTTCTGAAAACCTATTGCTTAATGAACTTGATATCGTTGTAGAATCAAATGATTTTGAAATTGAGTGCTTTTGAGGCTTTTCTAGTTTTGCTAAAGGGGTCACTCCCGGTGAAGGGATCGTCGGTCATTTCCTCATCGAATAAGGTGCAGGATATATCATATATACCGCTGTGCAAAGTAAGAACTATAGAAGCAATCAAAAGATCACATCAAAATTCCGTGGCAACCGATCAAGTGAGACTAAACTGCTGTGTTTATAACATCCAAATTAGTTATCTCATAACTACTTGCGGATTCCAAATATTGTATCACATTCCAGATAAATAGAAAATGTTAAACTTTCCGATCGAACAATCAAACACCCAAGTTTTCCCGAAACAACTCAACACATGAAATAAATTTAAAAACATTCACTTCATGCCTCAGTACCAACGGTCCAGCCGTAGAAGGGTCAAGCCAACGCCTCACATGTGGCACGCCGTACTGCCCCAAACCCTAAAGTTCAAAGGGCAGTTCAAGACGGTCACATAATCGAGTTAAGGTTTGTTGTCTTCTAGAGGGACCATCGCGTCACTTGCACTACTTAGAACGTTATTAAACTACGGAAAAATCTAACACTTGGAAATTTCTCGGCAGGGGAAAAAGTGGGTATTTATATCCGGTCGAACTTTTTAACATGTTCTAAAAATATCCGGAAAACATAACAAAATTAAATTCTCCGATCGAATCGACGATTACAAAATAAACCCCCAGAAAACTCAACACTTGAGTCAGTTTAAAAATACCAATAAAATAGCACTTTAATATATAAGAATTACTGTGCAAACAGAATGACCCAATCCCTCTGTACGGCCGCGGATCCGCGGCCCAAGCGTGGTACGGCCGCGGTTCCGCGGCGGTTTGGAAGTATTAGGAGCTCGTTTTTCACTACAATTCTTATATTGCCCTGCTTAATTTTTCAGATATTTTTAATTCAGAAAATACACAGTTTTGAAAAAATGTATAGAGAGGGGGTAAACTTAGACGTATCGGGTTCGTTCGGAGTTTTAACTTCGTTAACACATCGCCTAAAGCTCTAGTTAGGCTCTGATACCATTGTAGGGTTACTAGGCACTATCAAGAAGTTCCACAAGGCATCAACCATGCCAAATAAAAATTTTACGGTGCCGAGAAACCTTAAACTAGATCGTTAACTAGATATTAGGCGAAACTACAAGCATGCAAACTACTTTGCTACTAAGTGAAAGTGACTACAACCTTTGTAGATCCGGTCCTCCACTTCTTTAGCTCCGTGTTGACGTCCCTCCGCTGCGATCATCGGGATCCCGGACTCTAGCGATGGTTTCGTCGGAGAAATGATCGGGCTAGGTTATTGACTTCGAGGCCGAAGATGATCTACGTCGGGGAGACTCAAACTCAAACTATTCCTTCACTTGGTCAAGAACTTTGTGAAGAGAACACCCTATACTACATGGCAAGTAGTAGAGAATGAAGAAATAGGAAGTGGGTTCACTTTAGAATTAGATTTCTCACTCTTTTTCATATGGCACCATTGGAGGTCTCAAGCTTTTGTGAGCTTGATGAAGATGAAGAAGAAGAAAGAATCATATGAATCATTATCCAAATGAAACTTATCCAAAATAAATAATAGCACCATGGTTGAGTTAAGCCCTCATGCTTAACTCATGTAGAGAATTAACCAAGGCTTTAGGTTAAAGGTTAGGTTAAAGAATATCAAAAGAAATGACAAAAGAGTGGACTTTGTCAAAGCATCTCCAAGCTTCTTCAAGCTTGATAACTTTGACTAAGTTAAACCCTTTGTTAAATCTTAAGATGAAACAATAACCCTAATCTTTACCCTAATCTTGGTATGAGTCTCATACACACATCTTGTATGTATCATCAAACATGATACTAACATATGTACACAAATATATATCATATATACACTTATGCACAAACTAGTGAGAAAACAAATCTTAAGTGAACCAATACTAGTTAATGTAAAGTAATATATCAAATATATAATTATACATTAAATCATTAAATCAACACTTGATTTAACGATCCGGTCATATCGCATATAACCGACTAATATCAATAGTAACAACTTATCGAATCAACACTTGATCCGATAACCCGGCTATATCGCATATAACCGATCAATGTCACAAATCGCGAGAATAGAATACAGTATCACATACTGGTATTATTCTCGGTCCCGCACATATCTCATATGCGCTCCTATTTCGTTTCGCTTGAGCCAGGAAACCCCTGTGTAGGACTCTAAAGACTCGTCAATACGCCGGCAGCAGGTGATGATCATATCAAACACCCACAAGCCGCAAGCGGTCTTCTAAACGTAACGGCCACCCGGGTATTGAGCGATCAGAAGATCAACGAGCAAGCCCGCTTACACTCCTGTGAATCCAACCAGTAACACTACCGTACAGTCCGGTCTGTTCGTCTGATATGTTGCATATCTCGCCTAGGGGTGGTAAACATCAGACTCCAATAACTCGATAAGTCGTGTCGATATGAGGCTTATAACGGGTCGAGAAACTACCGGTAACACTTACCAGTAAATCCCTAAAGCAGCCTTGGCCAAGGACTTCCTGTTATAGCCAATCGAGCACAGCACAACATCAACTCCCTATACCGGGAGAGACGAAACCCCTCCTATCGCTCATTGCCTCCATGTGATTCGGGACTGTACCCAAAAACCACCTTTTTGCACGCCCTTTTGGACGTGGTATGATGGAAATCAAAGCACAGTGGGAATCACACAAGACTCTATGACGATCTCGGGTCTACAGACTAACCTGTACCAGTGTCACCTGAGAACTGCCATCTGACGTAAGGTATAATACCATCTGGGAGTTCTCGGCGAGTCCGTCCAGTGTACCCAGTCTCCACTGAGCACCCGTATATCATCTCTGATGTCAAACACCAATGGATATGGGATCATCCATCGCCCATCTATATGGGTCGAGAAGCTACACGCTAGTCTACTCTGGTATATCGATGCCCCGTCTCGATACACCCACGACTAGGGACTTTGAAGGATGTACTTATGGACTACCATGTCCCCACTAGTATGATCTACATCATAGTCCAGGTAGTCAAGTACACATCCTAAGGGCTTTACCAACATGTAACTGTTAGTTATATGTATGCCCTAGAGGCCATTACTGTACATATGATGTATATTGTAGTGGATGCTAGGACGTATATAGGGAGGACTTTCTTGCTCGACATGATAGTATGCTATCTGGTTGCTCTTTACCTTAACGTGTATACTGATTGTCTCTCTGTTACATGTTGGTAAAGCCCTTGGGATGTGTACTTAACTACCTGGACTATGATGTGGATCATACTAGTAGGGACATGGTAGTCCATAAGTACATCCTTCAAAGTCCCTAGTCGAGGGTATATCGAGACGGGGCATCGGTATACCAGAGTAGACTAGCGTATACCATCTCGACCCATACAGATGGGCGATGGATGATCCCATATCCATTGATGTTTGACATCAGAGATGATATACGGGTGCTCAGTGGAGACTGGGTACACTGGACGGACTCGCCGAGAACTCCCAGATGGTATTATACCTTACGTCAGATGGCAGTTCTCTGGTGACACTGGTACAGAGTAGTCTGTTGACCCGAGATCGTCATAGAGTCTTGTGTGGTTCCCACTGTGCTTTGATTTCCACCTTACCACGTCCAAGAGGGCGTGCAAAACGGTGGTTTTTGGGTACAGTCCCGAGTCACATGGAGGCAATGAGCGATAGGAGGGGATTCGTCTCTCCCGGTATAGGGAGTTGATGTTGCGCTGTGTTCGATTGGCTATAACCGGAAATCCCTGGCCAGGGTTGCTGAGATTTACTGGTAAGTGTTACCAGTAGTTTCTCGAATTGTTATAGGCCTCATATCGACACGACTTATCGAGCTATTGGGGTCTGACGTTTACCACCCCTAGGCAAGATATGCGACATATCAGACGATCAGACCGGACTGTACGGTAAGTGTTACTGGTTGGATTCACAGGAGTGTGAGCGGGCTTGCTCGTCGATCTTCTGATCGCTCAATACCCGGGTGGCCGTTATGTTTAGCAGACCGCTTGCGGCTTGTGGGTGCTTGATATGATCATCATCTGCTACCGGCGTATTGACGAGTCTTTAGAGTCCTACACAGAGGTTTCCTGGCTCAAGCGAAACGAAATAGGAGCGCATATGAGATATGTGCGGGACCGAGAATGATATCAGTATGTGATACTGTACTCGATTCTCGTGATATGTGACATTGATCGGTTATATGCGATATAGCCGGCATATCGGATCAAGTGTTGATTCGATAAGTTGTTGCTGCTGATATTAGTCGGTTATATGCGATATGACCGGATCATTAAATCAGGTGTTGATTTAATGATTTAATGCATAATTATATATTTGATATATTACTTTGCATTAACTAGTATTGGTTCACTTTAAAAGGATTTTCTCACTTGATATGCACATTGTATATGTGATGTACTTTTGTGCATTTGTTTGTATCATGTTTGATGATACATGCTTGTTTAGGTGTATGTTTAGTTTAAACCTTGGTTAAGTAAATGGTTAGGGTTGTGTTTAAATTTCTTATTTATTTATTTGATTATTTATTCATTATGGAAATTAAAAGGAATGGTGGCTTATTTTGTTATTTTGTGGAAACTTCTTGAAGTGTTGAAAGCTTAACCATTCTTGTTCTTTTCCTAAACCTAACCATTAACTCTAACCATGGTCTATTCTCTACACCTAACTTTGGTTAAAATTATGATAAGTATCATATTCTTTTCTATTCTAAATAACTTATCATAATTCTTTCTTCATCTTCTTCATCTTCTTCAATGAAGAAAAAGCTTGCTTCATCAATGGTGATTGATGAATTAGAGTGAGAAATCCAATTCTAAAGTCTACCCACTTCCTATTTCTTCATCCTCTACCTCTTGCCAAGTAGTAGAGTGTGTTTCCTTCACAAGTTTTCATGGCTTGGTGAAGGTGGAGCTTGATCTAGTGATGCTTCGACGTAGATCATCTTCGGCACGTTGTCGACGACCTAGCCTGGTCTTTTCTTCGATGAAACCACCGTGAGAGTCATGGTTCGATTTGGACAGCGGAGAGGACTTCATTGCGGAGCCGTGGAGGTGGAGCACCGGATCTACAAAGGTTGTATTTCCGTATTCTTATAGTTAAGTGTTAACTAGTTTACTTTTCGCCTAAACTTCTAGCCAACGATCCGTAGTCTAGGGTTTCTCGGCACCGTAAAATTTGAAATTGGCATGATCGATGCCTTGTGAGACCTCTTGGGAGTGCCTAGGAACCTTGCAGTGGTATCAGAGCCTAGCTAGAGCCTTAGGCGATGTCTAGACGAAGTTTGAAACCCGAATGAACCGAAACCCTAACACAATCCATGCTCTCTGGACTTTTTCTAAAAACTGGGATTTTTCCAAATTAAAAATTCTTAAAAAATTCAGCAGGAAGATCTAAGAGTTATGGTGCAAAACGACATCCTAATTCATCTAAACCACCGCGGTTCCGCGGCATGAGCCTGGCTCATGCGGCGGTTCCGCGGCCGTACGGTCGTATTTCACTGTCATTGTTGCACAGTAACTCCTCTTTTCTGATGCTGGATTTTATGGGAATTTTTAAATTTTATTCAACAGTTGAATTTTCTGGGGTTGTTTTGGGGATTCGGTGTTTCGATCGGAGTATCAGATTTTGTCTATGTGGCTTTCCGGATAAATTTTAGAATATTTTAAAAAGTTCGACCGGATATAAATACCCAATTTTTCCCCTGTCGGGAAATTTCCAAGTGTTGGATTTTTCCGTAGTTTAACGACGTTCTAAGTAGTGCAAGTAACGCGATGGTCCCTCTAGAAGACAACAAACCTTAACTCGATTATGTGACCGTCTTGAACTGCCCTTTGAACCTTAGGGTTTGGGGCAGTACGGCGTGCCACATGTGAGACGTTGGCTTGACCCTTCTACGGCTGGACCGTTGGTGCTGAGGCACGAACTGAATGTTGTTAAACTTGTTTCATGTGTTGATCTGTATCGGGAAAACTTGGGTGTTCGATTGTTCGATCGGAAAGTTTAACATTTTCTATTTATCCGGAATGTGATACAACAATTGGAATTCACAAGAAGTTATGAGATAACTAAATGAATGTTATAAACATAGCATTTTAGTCTCACTTGATCGGTTGCCACGGAATTTTGATGTGATCAAAAGTCCGTCGCAATCACGTAGCGTACGCGGATACTCGCCGGGTAAACTTAATAGACAGCCTCGCCCCATATCCCTGACCAAGTGACTGTAGGAGAACCCCGTCGCCGAAAGCATCCGTTCGAGTGCTCGCGGTAGCGGTGTTCCGCCTTGGTGCACTTCGTCGACAGTATCGGGGGTGCGGCCGCCTACTAAAGTTTGCGACAAGCATTCGATCAGGATGTCGGGAATCCTGTTGAATTGCCCGACTTGATATTGAAAAGAGTTTTCGATAATGAGACTAAAATGCGGGGTTTATAATTGTTAGGCATGCGATGTCTAAGGAATTCATTTGGTCAGGCATGCGATGTCTGAGGTGGTTGCGGATTCCAACTGTTGTAGTTTTACACTTTCTTTTCTGTGACCGTAAGTGTAATATGTGATATCGCCGGTTTCGTTGCTATATGTCAACGACAATTGGGATACGCATGTTTACTTACGTTGATGACATGTGATGTTATGTGTTGCTGGATATGTTATATTGGATCCTCGTGTTTGAATAGCCGGGGGTTTTTATGTGAGATGAGTGTTTTTCATTTTCATCCATGTAAAAACTTGTATGTAATATTCTTTTATTGGGGCACTTCCAGGTTGCGGAAGATGTCACCGTTTGTATATTATTTACTTTTCCGCACTAGGATAGACCCAAGGAGGGGAGCACAAGTAACCGGGTTCTGGAGTCCAGTGGGAGACCAACTCGAGGAGTCGAGTCCGGGTCTCCTAACTCTAGAATTGGTAGGGTTGCTTGCCGCTCTCGTAGGGGTCTAGGGGTGTGGGTTTGGCTATTCATCGCGACCGTGGAATCCGTGTTTTATACTGGCTCGTATTGAAAACACGGACGTCATAGTATATCCAATATTTCATATGATTCTTCTGCTGCGAAATCTGTGATGTGATCATGTGATGTTCTGTGATGGATACTTTATATAGTATATATGATATATTATATAGGCGTTACTTATGTTTTACACCCGCGCTAGCCCTGCCCCGCTCTGCCGTTAGTTACCTAACCTAACGGTGCACGAGGGGACATCGAGGCGAATGCGGATGGCATAAGTGTACGTCGTATTTATCTGTGATGTTTAGGTATTTAAATGATGGGACTTCATTAATGTGATTAATGAAAGTAAAAGAAACCTAAGATGTTGTAGAATCGAATTTCAAAATAAAAACAGGTAGCTACAGTTCTTGCTTTGCACAGCGGTATATGTGATATATCCTGCACCTTATTCGATGAGGAAAGGATCGAGATCCCTTCACCGGGAGTGACTCCTTTAGCAAAAACTGGCAGATGCTACAAACTCGGTTTTTCTTTTGATTGCTTCTATAGTTCTTGCTTTGCACAGTGATATATATGATATATCCCGCACCTCATTCGACGAGGAAAGGACCGACGATCCCTTCACCGGGAGTGACTCCTTTAGCAAAACTAGAAAAGCCTCAAAAGCACTCCATTTTAAAATCATTTGATTCTACAACGATATCAAGTTCATTACGCAATAGGTTTTCAGAAAAACCTGTCGTAGCCCTCCGTCATTTCAGATAAGTACTAGTTAGTATTCGTGCTATGTTTGTTGACTATGTTAAGGCGTAGTGTGCGGTAGCTAATTAGTGCTTATCTGCATAAGCATATGATGCGATTGGATTAGGGTAGTCATGCAACTTTGTTGACTATGTTAAGGGTCGTGCGGGTGGGTTTAATTCAATCGGGAAATGACGGGTTGAGCTTGACTAGCACTTATGATTTGTTGACTATGTTAAGGTCATATAGCTGCTAGGGGCAAAATATTATCGGGAATTTCAAGTGTTGAAATTTGCAATGAGATTGCATACCTTCTATGAGATAGTTGGATCCCGATACCCGCTGCGAGTAAGAGTTACTCCTGGGAGAGTTTTACACATTACAATTAGCCAATCAAGTAGGTGTCTAGAAAGGTGTTAACGAGGTTACGCCTCTGGGAAAACGAGGTTTACATTAATTAGGTTCGTGCGAAAGCACGGGGGACCTCCCTCAAAGTACCGACACTGGCCTGGCTGAAAGATTGGCGAACTTATAGCGTGTAATTAATCCCGGCTAGTCTTTCCTTTTAGGGTTTGAAGGAAGATTTGATAAAAACAGTGGGAGCCATCCTGATTAGATAAAATAATAACCAATCTATTCTTGTAAGAGCGCACGCTGAGTGTTTTCTTCTCTTTCTCTCCAGGTAGCGATCATATCACGCCTTAATCAAGATAATAATACGGATATTTGACCGAACCCGCTTGTTATACTGAGCTGGGGAACGTTGGTCCCGCTCCAACTTATAATTGTTATAAGACAGAGCAGGAAATTGGGGAATACCAGATTTCCCGTGCCGCCCAAACGAAAAGAGTGCATGCTGATGCATCATCTTCGGGTGTGTTCTTTATACAGAACTGTTTCTCTATTCTTTACGTCCTGGGTATGTGATACCGGATCAGGATCCCGCATATGTAATATGTTACATGGGCTACAGATAGGTAAAGAACTGAGAACGGGTGATAAGTTTCATAAGGCAAAAAACGGGGCAAGTGTTGCAGCCAAGTCTGTTGGTCACTGTCACCCTGTATTCCAAATACATTGATTTTGAACGAATGTTATTAGATACCGAACCTGATATACAAAATCATATCAGTCTCTTTATTAGTAAAGAAACGATAAAATTTTGTATTGTTGGATAATGTTTTGAACATTTCCTATATCAAAAGTTGATCGGTTCAGGCACGTTATCTAAAAGTATTGCTGTTCTAAATCAAACTACAGTTCTTTAGTATACGGAACACACACAAGAGGAAGAGTTCAGAAATGAACGAATCCTTCTTTAGGCATTGTAGACTAGGTCATATCAATGCGACCCGACTAGCTGAAGTTACATGTAGATGCATATTTAAATCAGTTTGAATCTACATCTTGTGAAACTTGCCAGTCATGTCACAAAGATATAATGACACCAGCTCTGTTTATTGGAAACAGAGAAAGAGTTAGTGAACTCTTGGGATGATACATGTTGATGTATGTAAGGTCCCCTGTCTACACATGCCAAGACCAGTTCTTTGTACTTCATTAAATTCTCTGATGATCTCTTTTGATTCAGACATATGTTCCTGTTGAAACACAAGTCCGAACCTTTTGAGATATTCACAGAATATAAGTTAGAAGTAGAGAACCAAAATACGGGTATAAGTATTATGTCCTTTGATGAGATCAAGGAGGAGAATACTTCTTGAGCACGGAATTCTTGAACTTTTCTAAAGGAGAATGAGATTCTCTCTCAGCATTACTCCTCCGTATACACCATAGCACGATGGTGTATCGGGGCGGAGCAGATGCACCCTATGTGATATGGTGTGCTCTATGATGAGTACTACTGAGTTTCATATTTCCTTTTCGGGAGTTATGCACTTGAGAAGCTGCATACCTATTGAATAGGGTTCAAATCAAATTAGTTGCCTACCGCTTCATATGTGATATGGGAAGGGAAGAGCCCATCTCTTAAGTTAGTTAAGATTTGGGGTTGTCCGGCCTATGTCTGAAAAGCAAAATCCGGACAAGCTCGAGGCAAGATCTGTTATGTAGAACTGGAAATGTTCCAGCTATACAAACTGCAGCTGATGATTTGAAAGAACCAAAGGATTCAATAGTAACCAACGAACCTCAGCCTCTCCGCCGATCTAGTAGGGTTCCTCACCCACCTGAGAGATACTTCGGTTTCTCTATGACAGTGGGAGCGAGGATTGCATCATGAGATGATGACCCAACTAGTTTCGATCTGGCCATCAGGAGTGGGACTCTGTAAGAATGGCTGGATGCTTAGCGATCTGAGATGGAATCCATGTACACCAACAAAGTATGGACTTTGGTTGCAATATCTGAAGGGTTAAATTCCCATCAGGAGCAAGTATATCTTGAGAAGATTACTTGGTGTAGATGGAAAAGTTGAGACTTTCAAAGCTAGACTTGTTAAAGGTTTTCATCATCGACCAGGCGTGGATTATGATGAAACCTTTTCAAGTAGCTATGCTTAAGTCCATCCAGATCCTACTTACCACGGCTACATACCATGACTACGATATCTGGCGGTTGGGTGCCATGATTGCTTTTCTAAATGATGTTTTAGAAGAGAACGTCTATAAGTACTCAGCCAGAGGGCTTCGTAAACAGTGGGAGCAGCGGAAACGTGTACAAGATGCTTTATAGGATAAAGCAAGCATCGCGGAGTTGGAACATCTGTTTTGATGAATTAGTCAAAGAAGTTGACATCATCAAAATGGTAGATGAATCTTGTATAAACAAAAAGGTAGTAGGGAGTATGGTGACGATCCTCGTAGAGTACGTGGATGACATACTCTTGATAGGGAAGGAGTTTCATATGCTATGCTCAGTCAATCTCCGCTTATCACAAGGATTCTCCACATAGGATCAAAGTGATACCTCCTAAATCCTGAGTTTTCATCTATGAGATAGATGTAATTGGATGTTAGGATACTCACTAGATGTAGTGAGATGGTATCAACCGATCCTGGGGAAAATCACTGGAAGTGTTCCAGGGTGATAAAGACGACTGAATGTCAGTCATAGGCATTGTCTTTACCCTCAGTAAAGGGACGGTATGTTGGAAGAGTTCCAAGCTAGATACCGTGGCATACTAGACGATAAAGGCAGGATACATCGCTACTTAAGATGCCACCAAAGAGGCAGTCTGGATGTATATTTGTTCATGAGATGAACTTAGTTCCTCCCATTGTGTGACAATGGAGTTGTGGCTTATGCCAAGGAACGTCCGTCCCATCAGTGATCCAGACATATTCTAAGGCAGTGTCACCTGATCATGGAGATAGTTGATCTCCAGGGTGATCAAGGTTAGGAGAGTAGACTCAGAGGACAACACGGCGGATCCACTCACAAAGGCCTTTTCCCAGAGAGAGACTTTTATGGGATGGTTGAGTATGAGATACTACAACCACTGCTACAGATGGCCCTAGTGCAAGTGGGAGATTGTTAGTTATATGTATGCCCTAGAGGCCATTACTGTACATATGATGTATATTGTAGTGGATGCTAGGACGTATATAGGGAGGACTTTCTTGCTCGACATGATAGTATGCTATCTGGTTGCTCTTTACCTTAACGTGTATACTGATTGTCTCTCTGTTACATGTTGGTAAAGCCTTTGGGATGTGTACTTAACTACCTGGACTATGATGCGGATCATACTAGTGGGGACATGGTAGTCCATAAGTACATCCTTCAAAGTCCCTAGTCGAGAGTATATCGAGACGGGGCATCGGTATACCAGAGTAGACTAGCGTATACTTTCTCGACCCATACAGATGGGCGATGGATGATCCCATATCCATTGGTGTTTGACATCAGAGATGATATACGGGTGCTCAGTGGAGACTGGGTACACTGGACGGACTCGCCGAGAACTCCCAGATGGTATTATACCTTACGTCAGATGGCAGTTCTCTGGTGACACCGGTACAGAGTAGTCTGTTGACCCGAGATCGTCATAGAGTCTTGTGTGGTTCCCACTGTGCTTTGATTTCCACCTTACCACGTCCAAGAGGGCATGCAAAACGGTGGTTTTTGGGTACAGTCCCGAGTCACATGGAGGCAATGAGTGATAGGAGGGGATTCGTCTCTCCCGGTATAGGGAGTTGATGTTGCGCTGTGTTCGATTGGCTATAACCGGAAATCCCTGGCCAGGGTTGCTGAGATTTACTCGTAAGTGTTACCAGTAGTTTCTCGAATTGTTATAGGCCTCATATCGACACGACTTATCGAGCTATTGGGGTCTGACGTTTACCACCCCTAGGCAAGATATGCGACATATCAGACGATCAGACCGGACTGTACGGTAAGTGTTACTGGTTGGATTCACAGGAGTGTGAGCGGGCTTGCTCGTCGATCTTCTGATCGCTCAATACCCGGGTGGCCGTTACGTTTAGCAGACCGCTTGCGGCTTGTGGGTGCTTGATATGATCATCATCTGCTACCGGCGTATTGACGAGTCTTTAGAGTCCTACACAGAGATTTCCTGGCTCAAGCGAAACGAAATAGGAGCGCATATGAGATATGTACGGGACCGAGAATGATATCAGTATGTGATACTGTACTCGATTCTCGCGATATGTGACATTGATCGGTTATATGCGATATAGCCGGCATATCGGATCAAGTGTTGATTCGATAAGTTGTTGCTGTTGATATTAGTCGGTTATATGCGATATGACCGGATCATTAAATCAAGTGTTGATTTAATGATTTAATGCATAATTATATATTTGATATATTACTTTGCATTAACTAGTATTGGTTCACTTTAAAAGGATTTTCTCACTTGATATGCACATTGTATATGTGATATACTTTTGTGCATTTGTTTGTATCATGTTTGATGATACATGCTTGTTTAGGTGTATGTTTAGTTTAAACCTTGGTTAAGTAAATGGTTAGGGTTGTGTTTAAATTTCTTATTTATTTATTTGATTATTTATTCATTATGGAAATTAAAAGGAATGGTGGCTTATTTTGTTATTTTGTGGAAACTTCTTGAAGTGTTGAAAGCTTAACCATTCTTGTTCTTTTCCTAAACCTAACCATTAACTCTAACCATGGTCTATTCTCTACACCTAAATTTGGTTAAAATTATGATAAGTATCATATTCTTTTCTATTCTAAATAACTTATCATAATTCTTTCTTCATCTTCTTCAATGAAGAAAAAGCTTGCTTCATCAATAGTGATTGATGAATTAGAGTGAGAAATCCAATTCTAAAGTCTACCCACTTCCTATTTCTTCATCCTCTACCTCTTGCCAAGTAGTAGAGTGTGTTTCTTTCACAAGTTTTCATGGCTTGGTGAAGGTGGAGCTTGATCTAGTGATGCTTCGACGTAGATCATCTTCGGCACGTTGTCGACGACCTAGCCCGGTCTTTTCTCCGATGAAACCACCGTGAGAGTCATGGTTCGATTTGGGCAGCATAGAGGACTTCATTGCGGAGCCGTGGAGGTGGAGCACCGGATCTACAAAGGTTGTATTTCCGTATTCTTATAGTTAAGTGTTAACTAGTTTACTTTTCGCCTAAACTTCTAGCCAACGATCCGTAGTCTAGGGTTTCTCGGCACCGTAAAATTTGAAATTGGCATGATCGATGCCTTGTGAGACCTCTTGGGAGTGCCTAGGAACCCTGCAGTAACAGAAAGACAATCAGTGTACACGTTAAGGTAAAGAGTAACCAGATAGCACACTATCATATCGAGCAAGAAAGTCATCCCTATATATGTCCAAGCATCCACTACAATATACATCCTATGTATAGTAATGGCCTCTAGGGCATACATATAACTAACACCTATTTCATCATCCTCTACTATTAGCCATTTAGTTTAGGTTGTTTGCTTTACTAATTTCACCATTATTGAAGAGTAGCATGAGCTCGAGTCTTCTCGACGTAGATCATCTTCGGCCTCGAAGACATTGAGCAAGCTTGTTCGTTTCTTCATGTGAACCCTTACTAGAGTCCAGGTCTTCACAACTTGCAGCGAAGGGACTACGACATGGAGCTTTAGAAGTGAAGGACCGGTCTACAAAGGTTGTATTCCCTCATTCACTTAGATGTAAAGTGTTTACATTTAGTATCGTCGGATTTTCTAGTAACGATTTTAGAGTTAGGGTTAGCTAGAACGGCAAAAATTTGAAATTGGCATTGACGATGCCTCCCGAAACCTTGCTGCCGTGCTAGACAACCCAACAGTGGTATCAGAACCATGCTAAAAAATTAGACGATGTTTGCTAGGATTACGAAACCGAAACTACTCCGAAACACCCGATACGATGACCTAGTTTCTGTCGAATTTTTAAAGGCTTCTAAATTTTTTTTAGACAACTGCAGAATGTTGTATAAGATATAACATGAACACTGTGAAAATTTGAAGCAAAACCACCTCAAAGTTGCCGACCACAATGCCCTAAAAACCGGTGTACTCGGTTTTTCCAGGGAGTCTGGGCTTCAAATTTGCACTGTGTTCCAGTATCTGGATTTTGGTGTTTCAAGTGTTGTTTGTTTTTGCTAAATTTACATGTGATGTTAACTTTTTGTAAAGGCAACTCGGAGTGTTTCGTAATCATAATTCTAACATGTATTCGGGTTATTTAGACGATATTAAAAGGTTCGAACGGATATCAATAACTCATATTTTCCTTCGCTGGAAATTTTCCAAGTGTTGGATTTTTCTTAGTTTAAAATATTCAGAAAATCGTGCAGGTTATTCTGTGGACCCTCTAGAAGAACGAAACCCTAACTTGATTCTGTGACCGTCGCAACCGCCATCAAACCCTAGGGTTTGTAGTAGTTCAGCGGTGCCACAGGTGAGGCATTGGTTAACCCTTCTACGGCTGGTTCATAGGTGTTGTGGCATGTTCTGGGTGCTTTTTTAGACTCCGCTCAAGTGTTGAGCTTGTTGCGAAAGTTTGGGTGTTTGTTTATTCGATCGAAAAGTTTAATTTTGTCTAGCTATCTGTGATTGTGATACAATATTTGGAATCCACATAATTAGTTATGAGATAACTAGTTTGAATTTTATAAATCTAGCAGTTTAGTCTCATTTGATCGGTTGCCACGGAATTTTGATATGGATCAAAAGTCCGTCGCAATTACGTAATGTACGCGGATACTCGCCGGGTAACCTTCATAGATAGCCACGCCCCATAACCCGACTAAGTGACTGTAGGAGAACCCCATCGCCAAAAGCATCCGTTCGGGTGCTCGTGGCCGCGGTATTCTGCCTTAGTGCACTTCGTCGACGGCATCGGGGGGTGCGGCCATCTACTAAAGTTTCCGACGAGCATTCGATCAGTTTATCAAGAATCTTGTTGAATTACCCGACAGGTTATTGGAAAGTGTTTTCAATATCGAGACTAAAATGCGGGGTTTATAATTGTTAGGCATGTGATGTCTAAGAAATTCATTTGGTTGGGCATGAAATCCAAAGTATGTGATACATTGGGTTTATGATGTCTAAGGTGGTTGCGGATTCCAACTGTTGTAGTTTTTCACTTTCTTTTCTGCGACCGTGAGTGTAATATGTGGTGTATCGCCGGTTTCGGTGCTATATGTCAACGATAATTGGGATACATATATTTACTTATGTTGATGACATGTGATGATATGTGTTGCTGTGATATGTTATATTGGATCGTCGTGTTTTGAATAGCCGGGTTTTTTTTATGTGAGATGAGAGTTTTTCATTTTCATTCATGTAAAAGCTTGTATGTAATATTCTTTTATTGGGGCACTTCCGGGTTGAGGATGATGTCACCATTGATGTATATTATTTACTTTTTCGCATTAGGATAGACCCAAGGCGAGGAGCACAAGTAACCGGGTTCTAGGGTCCATTGGGAGACCATTTCGAGGAGTCGAGACTGGGTCTCCTAACTCTAGAATTGGTAGGGTTGCTTGTCGCTCTCGTAGGGGTCTAGGGATGTGGATTTGGCTATTCATCACGACCGTGGAATCCGCGTTTTTACTGGCTTAAATAAAACACGGAATTCCTAGTATATCCAATATTTCATACGTGATTCTTCTGCTGCTGATATTCTGTGATGAGATCACTTGATATGTTCTGAGACGAATTCCTATATTATATATATGAGATATAATAAATATTGCTGCTTTCGTTTCTTATGTGATACTTAGGAAGCATAACAGATGAGACTTCATTAATGAGATTAATGAAATAAAAGAAACCTAAAAAATATTGTAAAAACTTGTTTTAAAAAAAATGGTAGCTCTAGTTTTTGCTTTGCATAGCGGTATTCCTTGTAGAATATCCAGCACCTTATTCGATAAGGAAAGTGCCGAGATCTCTTCACCGGGAGTGACCTCTTTAGCGAAACTAGCAGATGCTACAACCCACTCGGTTTGTCTTTTGATTGCTTCTATAGTTTTTGCTTTGCAAAATGGTATTTGTGAAATATCTTGCACCTTATTCGATGAGGAAAGAGCCGAGATCCTTTACCAGGAGTGACCTCTTTAGCAAAACTAGTAAAAACCTCAAAACACTCCTTTTCAAATTCACTCGATTCTACAACGATATCAAGTTCATTACGCAAAGGGTTTTCTTAAAAACCTGTCGTAGCCCTCCATCATTTCAGATAAGTATTACTTAGTATTCGTGCTACGTTTGTTGACCATGTTAAGGCGTAATGTGCGGTAGTTAATTAGTGCTTATCTGCTAAAGCATGAGATACGATTGGATTAGGGTAATCGTACGACTTTGTTGGCCATGTTAAGGGTCGTGCGGGTGGGTTTAATTCAATCAGGAAATGACGGGTTGAACTTGGCTAGCGCTTATGATTTGTTGACCGTGTTAAGGTCATAAGTAGGTAGGGGCAAAATATTATCGGGAACTTCAAGTGCTGAAATTTGCAATGAGATTACATACCTTCTATGAGATAGTTGGATCCCGATACCCACTGCGAGTAAGAGTTACTCCTGAGAGAGTTTTACACATTACAATTAGCCGATCAAGTAGGTGTCTAGAAAGGTGTTAACGGGGTTACGCCCCTGGGAAAACGAGGTTTATTTTAATTAGGTCCGTGCGAAAGCACGGGAACCTCCCTCAAAATACCGACACTAGCCTGGCCGAAAGATTGGCGAACTTGTAGAGTGTAATTAATCCCGGCTAGTATTACTTTTTAGGGTTTGAAGGAAGATTTGACTAAAACAGTGGGAGCCATCCTAATTAGATAAAATAATAACCAATCTAATCTTGCAAGAGCGCACGCAAAGTGTTTTCTTCTCTTTCTTTCTCTTTCCCAGTAGCGACCGTGTTACGCATTAATCAAGATAATAATATGGATGCATTGACCGAACCTACTTATTATACTGAGTTAGGAAAAGTTGGTTCCGCTCTATCTTGTAACTGTTATAAGTCCGAGCAGGAAATAGGGGAATATCCGGATTCCCATGCCACCCAATCGAAGAAAGTGCATGTTGATGCATCTTCTTCGAGTGTGTTCATTACCGAGAACCGTTTCTCAGTATCCTTTACGTCCTGAGTATGTGATACCGGATCAGGATCCCACATATGTAAGAGTTACATGGGCTACAGAAAGGTAGAGAACTGAGAATGGGTGATATATCTCTAAATGTAGAGAATGGTGCAAGTGTTGCAGCCAAATCAGTTGGAAAATATCACCTTATATTAATACATTGATTCTGAACGAATGTTATTACATACCGAACCTGATATAGAACATTACATCGGTTTCTTTAATGAGTTAAAGAAGAATATAATTCTGTATTGGAGGATAATGTTGTGAACATTTCCCCGAATTAAGAGTTGATTGGATCAGGCACGTTATATAATAGCATATACGTTCTAAATCAAACCACAATTCAAAGTATCTAGAACACAAATAAGAGGAATAGTTCAGAAATGAACGAATCCTTCTTGTGGCATTGTATACTAGGTCATATCAATGCGACACGACCAGCTAAGTTACATAAGGATGAATATAAGAATCTGTTCGAATTTTCATCTTATGCTACTTGCCAGTCTTGTTTCAAAGGTAAAATGACCTATACTCCGTTTACTGGAAACAGAGAAAGAGTTATTGAACTCTTGGGACAGATACATGATGATGTATACGGTTCGATGTCTATAAATGCCAGGGTTGGTTCTTGTACTTCATTATATTCATCGACTATATCTCAAGATTCAGACATGTGTTCCTGTTGAAACACGAATCTGAAACTTTTAAGAAATTCAAGGAATATAAGCTTGAAATTAAGAACCAAACGGGTAGAAGTATTAAGTCCTTTGATGTGATCGAGGAGGAGAATACTTGCACATGGAATTCCTGGAGTTTCTAAAAGGAGAATGTGATTCTCTCTCAGCTTACTTCTTCGATTACACCACAGCACAGCAGTGTATTGGGACGGAGGCATCACACCCTATGAGATATAGTGCACTCTATGATGAGTACTGCTGAGTTACCTGTTTCCTTTTGGTGTTATGCACTTGAGAAGCTGCATACCTATTGAATGGGGTTCCATCCAAATCAGTGCCTACCACTCCATATGAGATATGGTAAGGGAAGAGACCATGTCTTAAACGAGTTAAGATATGGGGTTGTCCGGCCTATGTTGAAAAGTAAAATCCGGACAAGGTTGGTTATGTATAAGTTTGTTAGGATATCCCAAACATTTGTGAGGGGATATCTTCTACCACACTGAGGAGCAAAAAGTGTTTTGTTTCTCAGCATGCCACCTTTTTAGAAAAGGAATTTCTTGTGTAGAAATTAGTGGTCATGAGGTAGAACTGGAAGGAGTTCCAGCTAGACAAAATAACAGCTGATGATTTAGTGAAACCAAAGGATTCAATAGTCTCCGACGAACCTCAGCCTCTCCGCAAATCTGGTAGGGTTCCTCATCCACTTGAGAGATACTATGGTCTTCTTGATGACAGTGGAAGCGAGGATTGCATCATGGTTGATGATGGCCCAACTAGGTTCAGGAAGGCCATCACGAGTGGGGACTCTATGAAAAGGCTGGATGCTATGCGATCAAAGATGGAATTCATATACACCAACAAAGTATGACTTTGATTATTGCACCTGAAGGGGTAAAACTCATTGGGAGCAAATGGATCTTGAGAAGATTCTTGGTGTAGATGGAAAAGTTGAGACTTTCAAAGCTATGCTTAAGTCCATTAGGATCAATGCGCGCATCGCGGAGTTGGAACATCTGTTTTGATGTGGCAGTCAAAGAGTTTGAGTTCATCAAAAAGGTAGATGAACCTTGTATATACAAGAAGGTTGTAGAGAGTGGGGTTGTTTTACACGTATTGTACATAAATGACATACTTTTGATAGGAAATGATTTCCTATGCTACGCACGGTCAAGCTCCTCTTGTCACGAGGATTCTCAATATAAGATCTGGATGATACCTACTACATCTTGTGGATTATGATCTATGGTGATAGATCTAAGTGGATGTTGGGAGTGTCCCAAATCCAGGTACATTAACACCATACTAAAGGGGTTTAGTATGGAAGATTCTAAGCATGGTGGTTCACCCACTTACTGAGGAATCACTCCCTCCAAAAAGATTTCTTCCAAGACTAATTTGAAGAGAGCTCGCTTGCAAGGGATACCCTATACTTCGGCAGCAGACTCTATCATGTGTGTGATGTTATGTACCAGACCAGATATAGCTAACTCACTAGGTGTAGTGATTAGGAATCAATCGGGTCTTGGGAGAATCACTGGACAGCTGTGGAGAACATTCTTAAGTACTTGAGAAGCACTAAAAGAAAGTTCTTGGTTCGAGCTTCTAGAGTGATAAGGTCAACTGAAAGCCAGTCACAGGAATTGTCTTTACCCTCAGTAGTGGGACGGTATGTTGAAAGAGTTCCAAGCTAGATACCGTGACATACTAGACGATAAAGGCTGAATACATTGCTACCAATGATGCTGCCAAAGTGGCTGACTGGGTATTTCTTGCTCTTGAGATGAACAAGGTTCCTACCATTGAGTGTCCAATAACTGTTATTGTGACAACAATGGAGTTGTGGTTTTGGACTAGGAACGCAGGTCCCATCAGTGCTCCAGACATATTCTGAGGCAAGTATCACCTGATCAGGGAGATGGTTGATCTCCAAGGGATCGGGGTAAGAAGAGTAGATTTTGAGGTTAACACGGCGGATCCACTCACCAAGGCATGCTTCCCCAAATACTATTTGAGAGATTTTAGGATGGTTGAGTATGGGATGTTAGTTTTCTGTATGCCCTAGAGGCCATTATTGTACATATGATGTATATTATAGTGGATGTTTCAACATATATAGAGAGGACTTTCTTGCTCGACATGATAGTATGCTATCTGGTTGCTTTTTATCTTAACATGTATACTTGTCTCTTACTGTCTTATGCTTACATGTTGGTAAAGCCCTTAGGATATGTACTTGATTACCAGGATTATGATGCAGATCATACTAGTGGGGCCATGGTAGTCCATAAGTTCATCCTTTAATGTTCCTAGTCGTGGGTGTATCGAGACAGGGTATCGATATACCAGAGTAGACTAGCGTATACGCTTCTCGACCCATGAGATAGGCGATGGATGATCCCATATCCATTGGTGTTTGACATCAGAGATGGTATACGGGTGCTCAGTAGAGACTGGGTACACTGGATGGACTCGCCGAGAACTCCCGGATGGTATTATACCTCACGTCAGATGGCAGTTCTCTGGTAACACTGGTACAGGTTAGTCTGTAGATCCGAGATCGTTATAGAGTCTTGTGTGATTCCTACTGTGCTTTGATTTCCACCTTACCACGTTCAAGAGGATGTGCAAAACGGTGGTTTTTGGGTACAGTCTCGAGTCACATGGAGGCAATGAGCGATAGGAGGGGTTTCGTCTCTCCCGGTATTGGGGGTTGATGTTGCGCTGTGCTCGATTGGCCATAACAGGGAAGTCCCTGGCCAGGGCTGATTTAGAGATTTACTGGTAAATGTTATCAGTAGTTTCTCGACCCGTTATGAGCCTCATATCGGCATGACTTATCGGTTATTGGGGTCTGACGTTTACCACCCCTAGACTAGATATGCGACATATCAGACGAAGAGACCGGATTGTACGGTAGTGTTACTGTCAGGTTTTTGCAGGAGTTAGAGCGGGCATGCTTGCTGATCTTCTGATCATTCAATACCCGGATAGCCGTTATGTCCAGCTAGTACCGCTGACAGCTTGTAGGTGCTTGATATGATCATCACTTGCTGCCGGCGTATTGACGAGTCTTAGAGTCCCACAAAGGAGTTTCCTAGCCCAGGCGAAAAGATGTGGTGTGCAATGAAATATGCGCGGGGACCCGATTAAATGCGCGTATGTGATACCGTATATTAATCGGGCGGTTTGCTATTGGTCGGGTCATATGTGATATGACCGGTTTGTTAAATCAAGTGTTGATTTAACATTGACCATTAGCTTTTTCACTTAGACCCTTTTGTCTTTTGTTGTATGCATGCATGTATGCATATGTTTATGTTGATGCACATATTGATGTGCATGCACATATACATGCATGCACTTGTGTATCATGATAGATGATACAAAGATGGTGGCAATATAAGACTCACATGTTAGTAAATATATACATATTTATTTTTGAGATTAATGAAAATAGAAAATGATTCATGGTTGATTATTTTATTCGTCCACTAACCCTTGCATTAACCATGAGTTATTATTCTATGGCTATTAGTTCACCAAAGATAAATATCTAGATATTTATTAACTAAGGTTAAGAATGAAAGCGGAAATTATATATAATTTCTATTCTCATTTTTATCTTTATCTTTTTCGTTATCTTGAGCTCTCAAGTTGCCATCATCTTCTTCTTCCTCTCTCTCGCTCTCTAGATTTTGATAATGAGTGAGAAAGTGATCAAGTTAGGGTTTTGAAGTGAGAAAACAAACCACATCATCATTCTACTCTAGTCTAGCAAATTGGTTTAGAGTGTTAGTTTCAACTTCATCTCTTGATTAAGTGGAGCTAGGAGCTTGGACAAAGAGGACTCCGGGTGGATCATTATGGACTTGGAGGATCACAAGCAAGCCCGTTCCAACTCTCAAGTAGCCAAGGAGTCTAACAAAGGGTGCTACAAAGGTTGTATTCTCTTTACCTTGTGCTATACTACTTGTAGTATGAGTTATTTTTATTGTTACCTTAGCTTTTCTAGTTTGATTCCTAGGTTAGATTCTTTAGCACCCTCAAATTTTTTAAACTTGGCATGTATGATGCTACGAAACCCTAGTAGTGGTGCTGAGGAATCTCTTCATGGTATCAGAGCCAAACTAGAAAGCCAGACGATGTTACGATAATACGAAACCGAAAAACTCTGCAAAAATACGGTTTTAGAAACCCTAGAAAATGCTCTCTGGAAATTTTTTCAAAAGTGGTTTAAAAATTATTTTAGCAACTGCAGAGTGTAGTATGGGATACTATATGAACATAGGTGAAATACGGGGGGAGGGGGGCTCGGATTTTGGCCGAGCCCTGGGCCATGAACTTCGGCGTCGTCGGCCTCTTATGCTCCATATTTCCTCGTATTTCACATGTGTTCTGGTGTGCAGAATCTGGGGTTTCTGATATTGTTTGTATAGTCCAGAATTGCATGTGATGTTAGTTTGGTAATGGACTCTTTGCGGCGTATTTCGTATTCGTATATTTTAGCATTTGTATTGGTAACCTAGACAATGTTTAATACTTCGATTGAACTTCAAGCACCCCGTCAAGAACCCTACTGAAATTTTCAATAGTTGGAATTTTCTTAAGTTAATTATATTCAATAGTCATGCAAGTAACTCTATGGACCCTCTAGAAGAACACAAACCTTAACTCGATTCTATGCCTTCGGAACCGCGATTTGAACCCTAGGGTTTGCCGTAGTTCCGCGGTGTCATAGATGAGGCGTTGGTTTGACCCTTCTACGGCTGGACCATAGGTACTGTGGCACGTTTTTGGGTACTTTAATTTCGCTCAAGTGTTGAGCTTATCGGGTGATAAGGGTGTTGGTTGATTCGATCGAAATATTTAACATAGTCTAGTATATTGTGATACAATAATTGGAATCTACATTTATATATTGCGTGTCAATCTAGCATTTCGGTCTCGGTTGTAATCGGAAATCTTGTTGAATTATCCGACTTACTTTGAAAAGTGTTTTCATGGGATGGGACCTAAATGCGAGACTTACATTGTTAGGCATGAAATCTTGGATATGTGATATCCCGGGTTTATGATGTCTAAGGGAGATGGTGATTCCAATTGTTGTAGTTTTCACTTTCTTTTCTGCGACCGTAAGCTTAGTGTGTGGTGTATCGCCGGTTTCGTTGCTATACGTCAACGACAATTGGGGTACGCATACCTGCTTACGTTGATGACATGTGATGTTATGAGTTGTTGTGATATGATGTATAGGATTGTCGTGATTGAATGGTCAGCGGTTTTATGTGAGATGAGAGTTTTTCTTTTCATTCATGTAAAATTCATTTATATGTAATATTCTTTTATTGGGGCACTTCCGGGTTGAGGATGATGTCACCATTGTTGTATATTATTTACTTTTCCGCATTAGAATAGACCCAAGGTGGGGAGCACAAGTGACCGGGTTCTGGGGTCCAGTGGGAGACCATCTCGAAGCGTTGAGACCGGGTTTCCTAACTCCAGAATTGCTAGGGTCACTCGCCGCTCTCGTAGGGGTCTAGAGGTGTGGGATTGGCTATTCATCACGACCGTGGAATCCGTATTTTCTATTGTTGGCTAAATACAAAATACGGACGTCCTAGTATATCCTATATTTTCATATATGTGTTTTTGCTGCTTATATTCTATGATGTGATCACTTGATATTCTGAGACGAATGGATATACATTATATATGAGATATATAGTAGACGTTACTTATGTTTTACACCCGCGCTAGTCCCGTCCCGGTATGCCATTATTTAAGTAACCTAACGGTGCATAACGGAATATTGTGGCGAATGCGGATGGCATAAGCGTACGTTGTATTTTCGTTTCTTCTGTGATACTTAGGAAGTTTAAATGATGGGAATTCATTAATATGATTAATGAAAAGAAAAGAAGCCTAAAAGATATTGTAGAATCAAAATTTTCAAAAAAAATGGGTAGCTACAGTTTTTGCTTTGCATAGTGATATATGTGATATATCCCGCATCTTATTTGATAAGGAAAGAGCTGAGATCCCTTCACCGGGAGTGACCTTTTTAGCAATAACTGGCAGATACTACAACACTCGGTTTGTTTTTGATTGCTTTTAGAGTTTCTTACTTTGCATAGTGATATATGTGATATATCCCGCACCTTATTCGATAAGAAAAGAGTCGAGATCCCTTCACCGGGAATGACCTCTTTAGCAAAACTAGTAAAAGCCTCAAAAGCACTCCTTTCCAAAATCACTCGATTCTACAACGATATCAAGTTCATTACGCAAAAGGTTTTCAGAAAAACCTGTCGTAGCCCTCCGTCATTTTAGATAAGTCCTACTTAGTATTCGTGCTACGTTTATTGACCTCCGTCAAGGCGTGGTGTGCGGTAGCTGACTAGTATTTATCTGCTTATGCATATAATGCAGATTGGATTAGGGTAGTCATACGACCTTGTTGACCTCCGTCAAGGGTCATGTGGGTGGGTTTAATTCAATCAAGAAATGACGGGTTGAACTTGACTAGCAGCCTATGGTTTGTTGACCTCCATCAAGGTCATAGGACGCTAGGGGCAAAATATTATCGGAAATTTCAAGTGTTGAAATTTGCAATGAGATTGCATACTTTTTATGAGATAGTTGGATCCCGATACCCACTGCGAGTAAGAGTTACTCCTGGGAGAGTTTTACATAAGACAATTAGCCAATCAAGTAGGTGTCTAGAAAGGTGTCAACGGGGTTATGCCTCTGGGAAAACGGGTTTATTTTAATTAGGTCCGTGCGAAAGTACGGGAAACCTCCCTCAAAGTACCGGCACTGGCCTGGCTGAAAGATTAGCGAAATTGTAGAGTGTAATTAATCCCGGCTAGTCTTTCCTTTTAGGGTTTGAAGGAAGATTTGATAAAAACAGTTGGAGCCATCCTGATTAGATAAAATAATAACCAATCTGATCTTGCAAGAGCATACGCTAAAGTGTTTTCTTCTCTCTCTCTCTCCAGGTAGCGACCATGTCACGTCTTAATCAAGATAATAATATGGATGTATTGACTGAACCCGCATGTTATACTGTGCAGGGGAACGTTGGTTCCGTTCTTTCTTATAATTGTTATAAGACTGAACAGGGAATAGGAGAATATCCGGATTCCCATGCTGCCCAAACGAAGAAAAAACATGTTGATGCGTCTTCTTCGGGTGTGCTAGTTATTGAGAACTGTTTCTCAGTTCACTCTACGTCTTGGGTATTAGATACCGGATCAGGATCCCACATATGTAATATGTTACATGGGCTAAGAAAAGGTAGAAAACTGGGAAATAAGTGATTATTCCGTAAGAGTAGGGAATGGGGCAAATGTTGCAGCCAAAGCAGTTGGCGAATATCACCTTGTGTTACCAAGTGGCAACACATTGATTCTGAACGAATGCTATTACATTCCGACCCTGATATGCAATCTTATATCAGTTTCTTTATTAAGTAAAGAAAGATATAATTTTATAGTACATGATAATGTTATGAACATCTTCCTGAATCAAAAGTTGATTGGATCAGGCTCGTTAATTACACGCTCGTACGTTCTAGATCAAACTACAGTTCTTAATGTACAAAATACACACAAGAGGAAGAGTTCAGAAATGAACGAATCTTTCTTGTGGCATTGTAGACTGGGTCATATCAATGCGACACGACTGGCTAAGTTGCATAAGGATGGATATTTGAATATGTTCGAATTTTCATCTTATGATACTTGCCAATCATGTCTCAAAGGCAAGATGACCAGAACTCCGTTTACAGGACACGGAGAAAGAGCCAGTGAGCTCTAGGGACCGATACATAGTGATGTATGTGGTCCTATGTCTACTCATTCCAGGAATGGTTACTCGTTCTTCATTATATTCACTGACGATCTCTCTATATTCGGACATGTGTTCCTGATGAAACACAAGTCTGAAGCTTTTGAGAAATTTAGAGAATATAAGTCCAAAGTCGAGAACCAAACGGGTAAAAGTATTAAAATCCAACGATCTGATCGAGGAGGTGAATACTTGAGCACGGAATTCCTGGACTTTCTAAAAGAGAACGGGATTCTCTCTCAGCTTACTCCTCCGTATACACCACAACACAACGGTGTATCAGAGCGGAGGAATCGCACCCTATTAGATATGATGCGCTCTATGATGAGCACTGCTGAGTTACCTATTTCTTTTTAGGGGTATGCGCTTGAGACAGCCATATACCTATTGAATAGAGTTCCAACCAAATCCGTTCCTACCACTCCATATGAGATATGGGAGGGGAAGAGACCGTATCTTAATTTTGTTAAGATATGGGGTTGCCCGGCCTATGTTAAAAAGCAAAATCCGGACAAACTCGAGGCAATGTCTGTTCTGTGCAAGTTTGTAGGATATCCCAAGCATTCGTGTGGACATATCTTCTACTACCCTGAGGAACAAAAGGTGTTTGTTGCTCAACATGCCACCTTTTTAGAAAAGGAATTTCTTGCAAAGGAAATGAAAGACAAGGAGGTAGAACTGGAAGAGGTTCCAGCAGCACAAACTACAACAGATGATTTGGTAGAACCAGAGGATTCGATAGCTCCCAACGAACCTCAGCCTCTCCGCCGATCTAGTAGGGTTCCTCATCCACCTGAGAGATACTACGGTTTTCTCATTGATGGTAGAAGTGAGGATTGCATCATGGAGGATGATGACCCGACTAGTTTCGAGCAGGCCATCACGAGTGGTGACTATATGAAATGGCTAGATGCAATGCGGTCCAAGATGGAATCCATGTACACCAACAAAGTATGGACTTTGGAAGATGCTCCTAAAGGGGTAAAACCCATTGGGAGCAAGTGGATCTTCAAGAAAAAACTTGGTGTAGATGGGAAAGTGGAGACTTTCAAAGCTAAACTTGTTGCAAAGGGTTTTCGTCAAAAACCAGGTGTGGATTATGACAAAACCTTTTCTCCAGTGGCTATGCTTAAATCCATCCAAATCATGCTTGCCATCGCTGCATACCATGATTACGAAATCTAGCAAATGGATGTTAAGACCGCCTTTCTAAATGGTGATTTGGAAGAGTGCGTGTACATGACTCAGCCAGAGGGCTTCGTAGACAGTGGGAGCAGCGAAAGATGTGCAAGCTGCTCAAATCCATCTACAGGTTAAAGCAAGCATCGCGGAGTTGGAACATTTGTTTTGATGTCGTTATCAAAGAGTTTGATTTCGTCAAAAATGTAGATGAACCTTGTATATACAAGAAGGTGGCAGAGAGTAAGGTTGTCTTCCTCGTATTGTACGTGGATGACATACTCTTGATAGGAAATGACATTTCTATGCTGCAATCGATCAAGCTCTTCTTATCACATAGATTCTCAATGAAAGATCTGGGTGATGCCTCCTACATCTTGGGGATTAAGATCTATAGAGATAGATCCAAACGGATACTGGGATTGTCCCAGTCCAGGTACATTGACACCATACTCAAGATGTTTAGTATGGAAGAATCCAAGCGTGGGTTCTTACCCACGATCTCAGGACCCACTCTCTCCAAGAAGATATCTCCGAAGACTAATTTGGAGAGAGCTCACATGCAAGGGATACCCTATGCTTCGGCGGTAGGCTCTATCATGTACGCGATGCTATGTACCAGATCCGATGTAGCATACTCACTAAGTATAGTAAGTAGGTATCAAGCAGATCCTGAAGAGAGCCACTAGACAGCTGTGAAGAGCATTCTCAAGTACTTGAGAAGGACTAAAGAGATGCTCTTGGTGTATGGTAACGGAGAACTCCAAGTGGAGTCCTTTACCGATTCGAGCTTCCAGAGTGATAAGGACGACTCTAAGTCGCACTCAGGATTTGTCTTTAACCTCAATGGAGGGGCGGTATGCTGGAAGAGTTCCAAGCAGAAAACCGTGGCAAACTCGACGATGGAGGCTGAATACATCGCTGCCAACGATACTGCCAAAGAGGCTGTCTGGATAAAGAAGTTCATAACTGAACTTGGAGTGGATCCATCCATTGAGTATCCAATACCTTTGTATTGTGATAACAATGGAGCGGTGGCTTTGGCCAAGGAACCCAGGTCCCATCAGCGATCCAGGCATATTCTGAGGCGGTATCACCTGATCCGGGAGATAGTTGATCGCCGGGAGATCGAGATCAGGAGAGTTGACATGAAGAACAACACTGAGGATCCACTCACGAAGGCCATTCCCCAGATATAGTTCGAGAGACTCTTCGAGATGCTGGGTATGCGATACTACAGCAGCTGGCCCTAGTGCAAGTGGGAGATTGTTAGTTGTATGTATGCCCTAGAGGCCATTATTGTACATACGATGTATATTATAGTGGATGCTTCGACATATATAGAGAGGACTTTCTTGTTCGACGTGATAGTATACTATCTAATTGCACTTTATCTTAACATGTATACTTGTCTCTTACTGTCTTATGTTTACATGTTGGTAAAGCCCTTAGGATATGTACTTGACTACCAGGATTATGATGCAGATCATACTAGTGGGGCCATGGTAGTCCATAAGTTCATCCTTTAATGTTCCTAGTCATGGGTGTATCGAGACAGGGCATCGATATACCAGAGTAGACTAGCGTACACACTTCTCGACCCATGAGATGGGCGATGGATGATCCCATATCCATTGGTGTTTGATATCAGAGATGGTATATGGGTGCTCAGTAGAGACTGGGTACACTGGACGGACTCGCCGAGAACTCCCGGATGGTATTATACCTCACGTCAGATGGCAGTTCTCTGGTAACACTGGTACAGGTTAGTCTTGTTGGAGATAGTGCCCTCAGAGTCAATTATTGGATCACAGGCACGTGATTGCAATGATTGAGTGAGGACCTATACCGGTAGGACAGTCTTACTCAAGATGATAGTATGCTATCTGGTTTATTTTTATCATCGTGTACTGCTTTAGGTGACCTTACAGGTCACTATTGTGCGTTGATAGAGCCTTTAGGATTCTTGCTTGACGGCCAGCAGTATGATGGCGATCATATACGTGGGAGCTGGGGTCTATAAGCACATTCTTAAAAGGTCCCTAGTCGTGGGAGTTTCAAGACAGGGCATCGATACTTCAGAGTAGACTAGTGTATACAGTCGAGACCCCGATGAGGGGCGGTGGCCGGTCTCACAAGCCACTGGTGTCAGTTGGTTCACCTAAGATGTATACAGGTGCTCATTGGGTTATGAGTACACCGGACAGGACTCGCCGGGAACATGCTAGTTGGTCTTATACCAGACGTCAGATAGCAGTTCCCTGGTGACATATGTACATGTTAGTTCATCGACCTGAGATCGTCATTTGTCTCGTGTGAGTTCCCACTGTACTTCGATTACTACCCTACCACGGCTCAAAGGAGTCGTGCAAACAGGTTTTAGTTGGGTACAGTCCCGAGCCACATGGAGGCAGTGAGCGGATCTTCAGGGGTTCGTCTCTCCCGGTATTGGGGGTGAGGTCGCGCTGTGTCTAGGAGAGCCATTACACGAAGTCCTTGGCCAAGGCAGGAGATTTACTGGTAGGTATTCCAGTAATATCTCAGGGTGCTCTGGGCTACACTCCGACACGACTTGTACTGCTTTTGGGGGTCTGACTTTTACCAACCCCCTAGGCCCGCCATGCGATGCTCATAGATGAACGGACCAGACTGTACGGATATTGTCACTGACAGGCTCAGTAGGGTGTCAGGATGAGTTCGCTCATCGACGTCCCTTTTGGTCAATACCTGGTAGCCCGTTACGTATGGCTAATAGCTCTGACGTGCTAGTGGTTAAATCCACAACCAAAGTATTGATGAGTCTTTAGAGTCCCCCACAGACCGTTTCTCAAGTTTCGGGCGAAACGCTGTAGAGGCCGTATGGAGATATGGCAGGGTTCGATCAGATAGGTGCGGTATTGCACGGATCATGATCGGACGGATAATACTAGCGGGCTTTGGTTTAAGCCGGATCCTAGTATTGTACAGTGTAGATTTTGTCTCATTACATTTGTATTCAGTCGGAATACAAATGCAGGTATGTATATACAGTCGCGGGGTTTTTCTGTAATTTATTACGGGATCAGTTTTCTGAAGTTGCCAGTTTGCTTTCCGGTTTCGGCCATTTTCCTTTGTTTCTTTCTTTGGCTGAATTTTGGTGGAGGGGGTTATTTGCAATTGTGCATGGAGAAGACTTTTTGTGATAGCTTCATGATGGTTTAACCATTATTTGACTTTTGGTTCATCATGGTTTTTGCCTCTCATGATTACCTTTTTGTTCATCATGGTTGTTGATGATGGGAGTTGATTTGGATTTGATTGTGATCATTGTTTATCATCATCACCCTTTCTCTCTCTTGCATTATGTTGGGGCTCACTCTTTTTTCATTCTTATTCTCTCCATTATCTCATTCCTCATTAGAGGCCAGCCATATTTGATGGGGGCTGTCCCAAATTTTTGAAGGGGGATTTTTGGTTTTTTTGGCTTTGCAAAAATCCCATAGCTCCATCTTCAAAAGTTCATCTCATTTCTCCACCAAAAAGGCAACTTCGAGTAACCCCAAGAGACAAAACCTCTCTACACTATCCTACAGCATTCTTGGACACGTCGACTCGCCAACTTCGTGCCCGAGTTGCCTCGGTCCAGAGGTGGGAGCCCATAAAAGAACCCGGCGATGTGGTGCCCTTCCGACGAGGAGATGAAGACCGGAGATTCCGCGGGGAGATCGGGACGACGACGAGAAGACCAAAGGACACGGATCGCTCGGTATATCTCTCTACCCCTTCTCTAGTTCGCTAGGAGTAGGTTAACGGCCCGATCCGGGTTTTTAGTACGCGGTAGCGCCAGTTTTAAAAGTTAAAGAAAAGTATCGTTTCCGCATTTTGGCCTCGTTCAGACGGCCGGGGCGCTGCCGTGCACTTACACTGGTATCAGAGCCACGCCATTAACCTAGTCTACCTTGCTCTAGCGAGTTTAAAGCTTCGATCGAACAAATATCCCAAAACCGCGATTTCAAGTGCATCAGTTTTCTGTCGAATTTTTTTTGGCTCGAAATTTTTTCCAGTGCATTGCAGAAATACATGCAGGCAATTCTAAGAGTTCTGCAAAAATTTGGTGGCTTAACTTTACTGTTCCACCGCGGAACCACGACCAAAGCCATGCATTGGCCGCGGTTCCACGGCCATAATGACTCCTTGTAGCACAAAATTTTTACAATGGCTCTTGGACTTGGAAATGGGGGTTTTGGTATATTCTGTTTGGGCCCAGATTTTCTTTGAGTGCTACAGTTGTGCTTGGGGCCCACTTGGGAAAATTTAGTCGATCAAAATTTTTAAACATGTTAGTTCACAGTATTTACATTATATCTGCGACCGTGAATGTCATTTGATCGGTAAATCCTGTCTAACTGCTATAGCCCTTTTAGACGGATTTGCGAACGTGACATTCACGTTGATGTTCTGTGTTGTGCTGTGATGTTACGGATTTGTCGTGGTAGATAGCCTGGTTGCAATGGTAGTACAGTTTGGCTGTATATGTACATTTGATATTACGGGGCGAGCGTTCGACATGTGGACTGCCGTCACTGCCTGTTTGTATATTATTCTTTTGGGGCACGACCGGGCTGAGGTCGATGTACCCGTTGTATGTATATTTTACTTTCTGTACTAGGATTACCCCAAGGTGGGGTGCACGGATAGCCGGGTTCTAGAGGGCAACGAGCCCGCATCTCATAGCGTTGAGACGGAGGGGGCTTCACTCTAGAATTGGCGGGCTATTCGCCGCACTCATAGGGGGTACAGGTTGACCCAAGGAGGGGTGCTCAAGTTACCGGATTCCGTGAAGTGCTGGGTGGTCCATTCACGTTGCTAAAGGGGGCTGCCTCGCTTCAGGTTTTGGCGGGTAACTTGCCGCGCCCGTAGGGGTCTAGGATTTCATTGCACAGGCTATCCACACGACCAGGAGAACGTAGGGTTTCAGTAGCGGCTCTATGAAACCCGGGGATCCCAGATATCTGTATTGTTCTGTGATGCTTATTACATTTCTGTGATGTTGCATTTTATCACGCCTTGAGCGATTATTATATACCGATATATATACTAGTAGATGTTGTATATGTTTTGCATCCGCGCTAGTCCAGTCCCCGCTCTATCGTTAGTTAAGTAACCTAACGGGTAATGATGGGACCCAGTGGCGAATGCGGATGGCATATACGTACATCATTATTTTCGTTCTTTGTGGTGTGATCAATTGATGGGACTGCATTGATTCGGATCAATGCAAGCTAAACAAACCTATTCTGATGTTGTCGGAACATTTTTCAAAATGCTGTTATTGCAAGGACGTTCACTTTTGTTTTACACAGTGGTATTCGATTATGAATATCCAGCACCTCAGTCGACGAGGCAAGGGCCGAGATCCCTTCACCGGGAGTGACCCCTTGGACAGAAGTTTGCGTCAGGGTAATAACTTCACTATAGTCGTTTACTTTTGCTTTGCATCGTGGTATTCAGTTGGAATATCCTGCACCTCATTCTACGGGGAAATAGCCGAGATCCCTTCACCGGGAGTGACCTCTTTAGCAAAGGTTTTCGCCACTATATTTTTATAAAAAGCTATCCGGTTCCTTCAACGATATCAAGTTCATTACGTTAAAAGTTTTTCGCCAAAAACCATTCGTAGCCCTCCGTCATTTTAGTTAAATGTTCGGTAGTATTCAAGCTATGTATTTTGACCTACGCCAAGGCATAGTGATTGGTAGCTACCGGATATTTATCTGTTGCATAGATAGATGCGTTAGTTTGGGACGGTCGTACTACTATTTTGGCCTATGTCAAGGGTATGTATGGGTGGGTTCAAATTAATCTGGACAATGATGGGTAGAACTTAACATGTGACTTATGATTTGTTGACTTTCGTCAAGGTCATAAGAGTATGGGGCAAAAATCACATCGGGAGTTTCTAAAGAAACTGAAACTTGCCAGATATGCGCATACCTTCTGGAGTGTGATAACGTGAGCGGATTCCGTCACGTTATCATGCAATGATAGTTGGATCCCGATTCCCACTGATGAGTTGGTTTACTCCTCGGGTGATCCCGACTAATTCTCCTTTCAGGTTTGGAGGAGAATTTGACGGTACAGTGGGAGGTTTCCTGATTAGATAAAGTGATAACCATTCTGATCTAGGTTAAAGTGCATGCTGAGTGTTTCTTTTCTCTCTCTCTTTGGCAGCGACCATGACCCGACCTAGACTATGACTCAGTGACCAAGTTGATCGAACCTTCTTAAACACCAGCTTTTGGATTGTCAGAGTTGCAAACCTCATTGCCACTCCTACTTTTACCTTTTTCTCCAGGACGCCCCGTATTACTACGAATGTCCACTTCTATTGGATAAAACCATCATATGGTTATATACGAACTCGAAAGAATTTATTCGAGGATGGTTTCTGGTCTTGGATAAAACCATCGCTTGATGATCTTCTGATCGTTCAATACCCGGGTAGCCGTTACGTCCAGCTAGTACCGCTGACGGCTTGTGGGTGCTTGATGTGATCATCACTTGATGCCGGCGTATTGACGAGTCTTAGAGTCCCACAAAGGAGTTTCCTAGCCCAGGCGAAAAGATGTAGTGTGCATATGAGATATGCACGGGGACCCGATTAAATGCGCGTATGTGATACCGTATATTAATCGGGCGGTTTGCTATTGGTCGAGTCATATGTGATATGACCAGTTTGTTAAATCAAGTGGTGATTTAACATTGACCATTAGCTTTTTCACTTAGACCCTTTTGTCTTTTGTTGTATGCATGCATGTATGCATATGTTTATGTTGATGCACATATTGATGTGCTTGGGCACATACATGCATACACTTGTGTCTCATGATAGATGATACAAAGATGGTGGCAATATAAGACTCACATGTTAGTAAATATATACATATTTATTTTTGAGATTAATGGAAATAGAAAATGATTCATGGTTGATTATTTTATTCCTCCACTAACCCTTGCATTAACCATGAGTTATCATTCTATGGCTATTAGTGCTCCAAAGATAAATATCTAGATATTTATTAACTAAGGTTAAGAATGAGAGTGGAAATTATATAAAATTTCTATTCTCATTTTTATCTTTATCTTTTTCATTATCTTGAGCTCTAAAGTTGCCATCATCTTCTTCCTCCTCTCTCTCGCTCTCTAGGTTTTGATAGTGGGTGAGAAAGTGATCAAGTTAGGGTTTTGAAATGGGAAAACAAACCACATCATCATTCTACTCTAGTCTAGCAAATGGGTTTAGAGTGTTAGCTTCAATTTCATCTCTTGATCAAGTGAAGCTAGGAGCTTGGACAAAAAGGACTCCGGGTGGATCATTGTGGACTTGGAGGATCACAAGCAAGCCTGTTCAAACTCTCAAGTAGCCAAGGAGTCTAACAAAGGGAGCTACAAAGGTTGTATTCTCTTTACCTTGTGCTATACTACTTGTAGTATGAGTTATTTTTATTGTTACCCTAGCTTTTCTAGTTTGATTCCTAGGTTAGATTCTTTAGCACCCTCAAATTTTTTAAACTTGGCATGTGTGATGCTACCAAACCCTAGTAGTGGTGCTGAGGAATCCCTTTATGGGATACTACAACCACTGCTAAATTGTTGGGTATTGGATACTACAACAGATGGCCTTAGTGCAAGTGGGAGATTGTTAGTTATATGTATGCCCTATAGGCCATTGCTGTACATGGGATGTATATTGTAGTGGATGCTTGGACATATATAGGGAGGACTTTCTTGCTCGACATGATAGTGTGCAATCTGGTTGCATTTTATCTTAACATGCACACTTATTGTCTTTCTATTACATGTTGATAAAGCCCTTATGATGAGTACTTGACTACCAGGATTATGATGCAGATCATACTAGTGGGGATAGTGTAGTCGGTAAGTACATCCTTCAAATGTTCCTAGTCGAGGGAGTATTGAGACGGGGCATCGATACTCCTGAGTAGACTAGCGTATACGCTTCTCAACCCATATGATAGGCGATGGATGATCTCACATCCATTGGTGTTTGACATCAGAGAAGGTATACGGGTGCTCAGTGGAGACTGGGTGCACTGAACGGACTCTCCGAGAACTCCTAAATGGTATTATACCTATCGTTGGATAGCAGTTCTCTGGTGACACTGGTGCAGGTTAGTTTGTAGACCCGAGATCGTCATAGAGTCTTGTGTGATTCCCACTGTGCTTTGATTTCCACCATACCACGGTCAAGAAATCGTGTAAAAAGGTGATTTTTGGGTACAGTCCCGAGTCACATGGAGGCAATGAGCGATAGGAGGGGTTTCGTCTCTCCCGGAATGTCACGACCCGCAGGGTACGGAATGTGACTGGCACTTAAGTTACGAAACGTCTCAAGACGTCCGTAAAATAAGTAAGCCAAAGCCCAGAAATCAAAACCAAAAAAAAAAACAGAAGAGTGAAAGAAAACCAATCAATTGAAAGCGAGTTTATCAAATAAGTCATATCAAGCCTTTTTAAAAACAATATCAATTTTTCCGAAAATTTCGGTAGAGTCTCCTTTGTAAATACTGGCCCCCAAAATGGGTACAACAAGAATATATATGAATACAACAAATAAGGCATCCCCAAGCGGGAGCTAGCTCTTCGCCACAAGGCGGTCATAAATCCTACGCAATGTAAATCAGCAATGTGCATAAATAAACATAAGAAGCACAAGTAAAACATCATGTCGACTCAAGTGAGCTCGACCCCAAAATACAGCATAAAAAGTCCACAAATCTCATAGTTTCGTCTCTAGGTCAATATACAACAATACTGGTAGATACAGTAGATGGAGTACTCTAGATACAAAGAATTTACAAGGTGGTACACAAATAATAATACAACCCACCTACGAGCAAAAGCCTCGAGACCTGGCAAAAGAGGCAAAAGAAGCGGTGCGCCCGCCGCTACTGTGTTGACGGAACGGACCTGCAAAAGACTGTGGCACAACGGGGGTGAGTTGCCAACTCGTGAGTAATAAATAACATCTATAGAGGCTATCGCAAGTATGCACACAAGCATCCTAACATCTATAATACAGGTATGGCAGAATATAATAGCAGGTATGTATGCAATAGGAATATACTAGCAGGTATGTATGCAATATGAATATACTAGCAGGTATGTATGCAATATGAATACACTCGTGATCTGCATGTGTAAATATAAGAAATCATCTTTTTCCTTTAGGCATCTCTTTTGAAATATCAGCACAATACCAATAGAATCAACCAGAATCCGTGTCCAGTAACGACACCTCAAAACTGTCTCAAATCTCATATATCCATATCGTAGTATCTCTGGCCTCAGCCGTCCGGCTGACCCATCTCAAATATCAATATCTCAACATCTCATGGCCACGGTCGGTATCCTCTGGATATCCGCCGTGCCAAAAAGTCACCGGTAGGTAGTCTATCCCCTGCCAGGCTCAACATCAACAACACGACCTTCTCGTCCCGGGGTACCTTACCGGGCCCACTATGTACCCGAGACGGTTCGTCCAACTCCTCGAAACGGGTCTCGAAAACCACAGCAAACTCATGGTGGACGACACTCACATCACTAGAAAACCGCAATTTACATATTTTAAAAAAAAGTAATAAGTGTAGAAATTTTGCGGCTTTCCCCCGAAATCCAGAAATATCATAAAATCTCAAGAAATCCTCATAAATGCATATGTCAATGATAATGAATGCATATGGTATCAATAATCAAGTTGCGATATATGATTAATAGGCTAGGCATGAACAAATAACATGATGAGGCACATGCACATGAATAGCAATTCTATAATTTTATTTTTAGGAATTAAAGGCAATAGCACAAGTTTAAGCATCAATTATAGTAAAAGGTTTCAAATTATAGGTTATCTAGTGTGGTGGCATGGCAATTACCAGGGCGTGTGTGTAAGCATGAATAGTGCTCGTGCTGCATATAAAAATCCTGGCAATGGTGCAGGTGTCCTATAGAATGGGTTTGCATATGTATGTCAAATAAAGCATGGATGTAATTACTAATATTACTAGAAATCTTTAACTACTTAAACTATCGGGCGACCTGCGCCATCCAACGATAGTCCCCCGTAGATGTTAATCTACTCACCGGAATCCCTAGCTAGCTACGTCCAATCACCGCTTTCCCTTTTCGTGCCGCGTCCGACGTCTCCGCGACCGAACCTGGAATTTACATCAATACAAAACATACGGTTACATATCATGAAACGACGCAAATCCCGAACGAGAATATCTACGTTCACAAGCTAGGCACAACGTGCATAAGGTGCGCGGAACACACACGAAAACCGCAAAAACTAACTAGAATCGTCGATTTGGTCGCCAGGCAAAGCTAAAATCCGATCACTCAAAAATCCGCACTCACACATCCTAAATGTCGTAGGATATGTTAAAAATATAATCAAGTTATCATAAATAATTCATCACATAATTTTATATAAAAACTAGTAAGCACAAAAGACTTCCAAATTCGTGCAACTTCGCGGATTAGCGACAAAAGACTCCAATCTAGCATAAACATCTAACCGCATAACTAGTTGGCCACAATCACTTTGATTACAACCCAACACAATGCTTCAAATCCTATTATTCCATAAACCATCCTTTCTTGATTTTCCAAACTTAGCAAAAACCAACCCAAACTATACATGATACACTAATTTAACACTAATTTGAAGTCCAAAAGACAAGTTAACCACTTAGATTAGGCTAACAAAATAACTAGATAATAAAATAGATTTAATTAACCTACTAATGATTTCTAAAACCCTAGCTTAAATCAAAATACTCTCTTTAAAAACCTAGATTAGAAATTTGCTAAGCTTTTAACACTAAAACCACTTAATTAAAGGAATTTAACCAAAAGAATTTAATTAGGTAGAAATTATACCTCAAGATCTATGGATCAAGCATGGTGATTTGCCTCTAAAATGCCTCATTTCCATATGTTTTCAACTAAATTAGGCTTGAGAAGAGATAGCACAAGGATTTGTTAGAGTTTTGTGATGGAATTTGTGGATTTTGATGGTTTTTAATGGATTTTGATGGAAATTTTGAAGCAAAAGAGAAGGGAAATTTGGGGGAAAAGAAAGGGGCTGTGTGCAGGTGGGGTTTTGGCCATGGGTAATTGGGGTGGAGTGAGGGAGAGTTATGTGGAATTTTCCAAGGTCAAAGCTCTCATATCTCACTAAAAACCCATACCCAAATTACTATATTTAAATCCCACTCAAAACAATTCATTCACAAGACTTAAAAGTCAAAAAGAGGGGGATGGGGCTGCTGCAGCAGTGGTGGGGCCGGCCTTGGGTAGTGGGGGTGAGTGGGAGTGAATACAAAAAGGTTCTATGCAAAAAAGACCCCCCACAAGTTCATATTTGCAAGTTTTAGTTCAAAAAAATTATATTTTTGTTTTCCATCATAAAAACCCATTAAAACTTGAAATAAAATACTAAAAATTTATATTACAACTAGATTTTAATTAAAATAATTTTAAAGATTAAAATTAGCCCATTTAAATTTGTATATATCGCTAATTTAACGTATTTTTTTACCGGCTTAAAATAATATTAAAAATTGAAAAATTAGGGAAAATTTTTAAACGATCAGAATTTCATAAGTAACTCATTAGCTACTAAAAACTAGTAATTACCTATCCAAATTAGGTATAATTAGGTCTAAACTGCAAAATAACAAAAAAGACGATTTACGGAAAAATACCAAATTTTCACCGATTTTTGGGAAAACACCAAAACGACTTTTCAAGGCGCTACAATCTCCCCCTTAAAGAAATTCGGTCCCCGAATTAAAAAAATATAACTATGCGTACCTTCAAAGAGATGGGGATATTTCTTCCTCATCTCGTCCTCGGTCTCCCAGGTAACCTCCTCGCTGCTCGGGCTACGCCAAAGGACCTTGACGGTTGGTATAACTTTCGATCTCAACTTCTTCACCTGCCGATCCAGGATGACCACCGGCTGCTCTGCAAAAGAAAGGTCGTGCTCTAGCTGGACCGTCGGGTGCTGAATCGCATGTGAAGGGTCGTGAAGGTACTTGCGGAGCATCGAAACATGGAAAACGGGGTGAACATCGGGAAAGCTGGGTGGAAGAGCCAAACGATATGCAACTGCACCGACACGCTCGAGAATCTCGAAGGGACCCACAAATCTGGGACTAAGCTTTCCCTTTCGCCCAAAACGCATCACGCCCTTCATCGGAGAGACCCTCAGAAAAACATGATCGCCAACTGCGAACTCTAGTCTGCGACGGCGCCTGTCTGCATACGATTTCTGCCTACTCTGAGCCGCTCTCATCCGGTCTCGGATCAACTGTATCTTCGCTGTCGTCTCCTCAACAAGCTGCGGCCCCAATATACTGCTCTCGCTGAGCTCTGTCCAACAGACGGGCGATCTGCATCTCCTCCCATACAATGCCTCGAAAGGTGCCATCTGAATAGTATCCTGGAAGCTGTGATTGTAGGAGAACTCCACTAAAGGTAAATGATGATCCCAGCTACCTCCGAAGTCTAAAACGCACGCTCGGAGCATGTCCTCAAGAGTCTGAATAGTCCACTCTGACTGGCCGTCTGTCTGCGGATGAAAAGCTGTGCTGAAACTCAAACGGGTGCCCAATGCTTCCTGAAGTCGCTGCCATAGTCGGCTGGTAAACTGGGTGCCTCTGTCGGACACGATACACGTCGGGACTCCATGCAGTCGTACGATCTCGTCGATGTATACCTGGGCATACTGAGCAAAACCGAAAGTCGTCTTCACTGGCAGGAAGTGAGCCGCTTTCGTCAATCGATCCACAATTACCCAAATGGAGTTGTACCCTCGACTGGTCCTGGGTAAACCCACAATGAAGTCCATAGAAATCTGCTCCCATTTCCACTCCGGAATGGGCAAAGGCTGCAACTCTCCCGCGGGCCTCTGGTGCTCGGCCTTGACTTGCTGACAAGTCAGGCATCTCGATACGAAATCTGTGATGTCCCTCTTCATCCCGTCCCACCAGTAAACATCTCGCAAATCGTGGTACATCTTGGTGGAACCAGGATGAACGCTGTATGTCGATCTATACGCCTCCTCAAGAATCTCACGCCGCAGTCCCTCAGAATCTGGTACGCACAGTCGAGTGTACTCCCTGACCATCGATCACGAACTCGGAATCTCTACCCTGCCTAATCTGCTCCATGATCTCTGAAAGACGGTCATCGCTGGGCTGTGCCTCTCGAATACGGTCAAGTAACTGTGGACGTGCACGAACATGCGCAAGCTGTCCCCCTGTCGGGGTGAACTCGAACTCAACCCGGCTGTCGCATAAAGTCTGCCAATCTGCCGACGACTACCTCTGTACTGCGCGCAAACAAGATAGACTACCCCCGGGCCTCCTGCTCAAAGCATCCGCTACTACATTAGCCTTGCCCGGGTGATACAAAATCTCGCAATCATAGTCTTTCACCAGCTCCATCCAACGGCGCTGTCTGAGATTCAGGTCTCGCTGCTGAAATATATACTTTAAGCTCTTGTGATCAGTGAATATCTGACACGACTCGCCGTATAGGTAATGTCGCCAGATCTTAAGTGCAAAGATCACTGCAGCCATCTCCAAATCGTGAGTGGGGTAGTTCTGTTCATGATTCTTCAACTGCCGTGAAGCATACGCGATCACCCTGTCATGCTGCATCAGTACGCACCCTAGCCCCACTAAACCACGAATCCGCCTGATCCTGAAAGCAAAGATAATACCGGCGCCGTAGTCAAACAAGTCCGTAGCTGCTGAAAACTGTGCTCGCACTCCTCCGTCCAAACGAAAGGAACTCCCTTCCGGGTCAATCCGGTCAAAGGTGCAGCAATACGGAAGAAATCCTGAACGAATCGCCTGTAGTAGCCAGCCAGGCCTAAGAAACTGCGGATCTCCATAACTGATGTCGGTCTGGGCCACTGCTGAACGGCCTCAATCTTCTTCTGGTCCACACATATGCCATCTCTCGTAATCACGTGACCCAAGAATCCGACGCTGTCCAACCAGAATGCACACTTGGAAAATTTTGCGAAAAGCTGGTGCTCCCTCAAAGTCTGCAACGTAATCCGCAAGTGCTGCTCGTGCTCTTCTCTGCTCCGGGAGTACACCAAGATATCGTCGATAAACACGATGATGAACAAGTCAAGATATGGCCTGAATGTACGGTTCATCAAATCCATGAATGCAGCTGGGGCGTTGGTGAGTCCGAACGACATCACCAAAAACTCATAGTGGCCATAACGCGTACGGAAAGCTGTCTTCGGTATATCCTCCTGTCGAACTCGCAGCTGGTGGTACCCTGATCGCAAGTCGATCCTCGAAAAATACCCCGCACCCTGAAGCTGGTCGAACAAATCATCAATGCGTGGCAACGGATATCTGTTCCGCACGGTAACCTTGTTCAGCTGGCGGTAGTCGATACACAAACGCAAACTACCGTCCTTCTTCTTGACAAACAGGACCAGAGCACCCCACGGAGAAACACTAGGTCGAATAAGCCCCTTATCTAACAAATCCTGCAACTGATCCTTCAGCTCTCTAAGCTCTGCCGGAGCCATCCGATTGTAAGTCAATGTACAACACCTCACGACTTGCGGGAAGACGGAAATATGAAAAACGATCTTGTTCTTTGCTTA
Source organism: Agapanthus africanus (assembly GCA_030015575.1). NCBI lineage: Eukaryota > Viridiplantae > Streptophyta > Magnoliopsida > Asparagales > Amaryllidaceae > Agapanthus > Agapanthus africanus. Next base: position 425,039,964 of record JASDDO010000019.1, on the reverse strand, counting down.
AACATCGACTAACCGCATGAATCGAAGCTAAACGATAACTAACATCAAACATAGAAGTTAACAACTACTATGTAAAGGGATTATACCTAAAGAACCGTGTCCTTCGTCTTTACGAACTCCACCTCCTCCTCGGCCTTCTCCAAGTAGTAGACGATCCACCACGAGAGCTAAACTCCAAGCTTTGCCTCTAAACTTGAGGCAACTAGGTATCTTTAAGTGCTAATCAAAGTACCTAGATGAAATAGAGTATGGTTATGGATTAAGTAGTCTAACTAATCCTTGTACTCAACACATGAGAGGGGATGATTAGGGTTTGAAGAGGGAGAGCTTGAGGAGAGAGAAGATGAACATAATAATGAAATGAGAAAAAGAGTTATCTTAATATATATCAAGCATTTTATTTTTATCAAGAAAAGAAAAGATAATGATTTACAACCATGCTTGATAAATATCTAATGGTGATTCATCTCCATGAGTCATTAAGCAATTATGAAGCATTAATGACATGGATGAATCATCCATATGACTCACTAATCTCATTTAATGTATATGCCACCTAAACCTCCTTAGTCACCATCTTCTAGAAGCTTCTCGCGCAATTACGAGAACGCCCCTCCTATCCGTGAAAACACGGAAAAACTTTAGACTGTATAAATCCAATAACCGGATACTAGTAACTGGTTTAAACCAAAGCCGACTAGTAAAGACTGTCCGAAAGTCGTACGTGCGTAAACACACGTATGCGTCGAACCCTTGTCGTAAAACCATACGACCTCTATATCGTTTCGCCTGGAGTAGGGAAACTCTCTGCGTGGGACTCTAGAGACTCGACTACTACGCTGGCAGTGGGTTTAACCACAGACCGCAAGCGGCACTAGCTGTACGTAACGGTCCCCAGATAGATGTCGATAAGAAGGCCGATGAGGAAACCCATCCGAACTCCTACTGAGTCTGATGTGACAATCTCCGTACAGTCCGGTCTGTTCGTCTAAGACTATCGCATATCGGGCCTAGGGGGGCGGCAAGCGTCAGTCCCCTAATAGCGGTATAAGTCGTGTCGGAGCGAAGCCCATTACACCCTGAGAAACTACTGGAACCTACCAGCAAATCTCGCTTGCCCTGGCCAGGGACTTTGCGTAATGGCTCTCTGACACAGCGCGATATCAACCCCCAATACCGGGAGAGACGAATCCTGTCTAACCGCCACTGCCTCCAAATGCTCGGGACTGTACGCAACTGCTACCTGTTTGCACGACTCCTTTGAGCCGTGGTAGGGTAGCAATCTAAGAACAGTAGGACACACTCGAGGCGAAGTAGCAGTGTCAAGTCTGCGGACTATGCTGTACTCATGTCACCTAGGAACTGTTCACTGACGACTGGTATAAAACCAACCAACAGTTCCCTGTGAGTCCTGTCCGGTGTACCCGTAACCTAACGAGCACCTGCATACTATCTCCAGTACGACGTACTGACGGCTGTGGGATAGACCATCTCCCCAACTGGGATGAGAAGCGTACACACTAGTCTATTCCGGAGTATCGATGCCCTGTCTCGATAATCCAACGACTAGGGACCTGAATAAGGATGTGCTTGTAGACTACCCAGCCCCCACTAGTGTGACTGCCATCACAACGCTGGTAGTCAAGCAAGATCCTAAGAGCTCTATCAATACGTATACTCACATATTAAGATCGAAAAACCAAGTAGCATACTACCATGTTTAGCAAGATTGTTATATATATGTGAATATCCCAAGCTCCCATTAAGTAATATACAAACTAGTATGATACAATAATAGCCCCTAGGGCATATACACTAACAATCTCCCACTTGCACCAGTGCCATGTACTGGCATATCGAAGACCGATGATCTCGAGTAGCCTCTCGAACTGAATCTGAGGTAGGGCCTTCGTGAATGGATCAGCAATGTTCTCTTCAGAAGCAACTCTCCGAACATCGATCTCCTGACGATCAATGATCTCCCTGATCAGGTGATACCGCCTTAAGATGTGTCTGGATTTCTGATGGGACCTTGGTTCCTTTGCTAAAGCTATAGCCCCGTTGTTGTCGCAATACAGAGGTATTGGATCAACTATGGTAGGAACCACCTGAAGTTCTGTTAGGAACTTCTTCATCCAGACTGCTTCTTTTGCGGCATCGCAAGCAGTTATATACTTCGCTTCCATCGTCGAGTCAGCAACGGTGTCCTGCTTGGAGCTCTTCCAGCACACCGCCCCTCCATTGAGGGTAAAGACATAACCCGACATGGACTTGGAATCGTCCTTATCACTCTGGAAGCCGGAATCAGCAAAGGCCTCCAACCTGAGGTCCTTTCCGCCGTAAACCAAGAATATCTCCTTAGTCCTTCTCAGGCACTTGAGAATGTTCTTTACTGCTATCCAGTGCTTCTCCCCTGGGTCTGACTGATACCGGCTTACCACGCTCAGTGTGTAAGCTACATCTGGTCTGGTGCACAACATCGCATACATTATAGAGCCTACCGCAGAAGCGTAGGGTATAATAGACATGCGTTCCCTTTCCAAATCAGTCTTGGAAGACATCTCTTTGGAGAGGGTGATTCCGTGATAAGCCGGTAGATTACCGTGCGTAGAATCTTCCATACTAAATCTTTTCAGTACAGTGTCGATATACCTGGACTGCGAAAGTCCCAACATCCTTTTGGATCTATCACGATAGATCCGGATCCCCAGAATGTAAGAGGCATCACCCAGGTCTTTCATGGAGAACCTGTGTGACAAGAATCCTTTGACAGATTGTAGCATAGGAATGTCATTTCCTATCAATAGAATGTCATCCACGTACAAGACGAGGAATACGACACTTCTGGCTACAACTTTACTATATATGCACGGTTCATCTGGATTTTTGATAAAGTCATATTCTTTGACTGTCTCATCAAAACAGATGTTCCAACTCCGCGATGCCTGCTTTAGTCCATAAATGGACTTAAGCAGCTTGCATACTTTCCCACTGCTCCCACTCTGATTGAAACCCTCTGGCTGATCCATATAGACGCACTCTTCTAAATTTCCATTCAGAAAAGCCGTCTTTACGTCCATCTGCCAGATTTCATAATCATGGAAGGCAGCAATAGCAAGAAGGACCCGAATGGATTTGAGCATAGCCACTGGAGAAAAGGTTTCGTCATAGTCCAAACCAGGTCTTTGACGAAAACCCTTTGCAAGAAGTCTAGCCTTATAGGTTTCCACCTGTCCATCTACACTAATCTTTTTCTTGAAGATCCATTTGCATCCTATGGGTTTTATCCCATCTGGAGCAAAGTCCAAAGTCCATACTTTGTTGGTGTACATGGACTCCATTTCGGTCCGCATTGTATCTACCCATCGTACCGAGTCGCCGCTCTGGATGGCCTGCTGGAAGTCAGTAGGTTCATCATCATCTATGATGCAATCCTCTCTATCCCCATCTATGAGAAAACCGTAGTATCTCTCAGGCGGATGAGACGGCCTACTACTCCTACGGAGGGGTGCGGGAATGTCCTGTTCTTCTTGAACTTCCGGTTCTACCAAACTTTCAGTAGCAGCTTGTGGTTCTGGAATTTCTTCCAGTTCTATTTCGCTCCTACTTATTTCCTTTTCTAAAAACTGATGTTCTAGAAAATGGGCATTACGAGAAACAAAAACCTTTTGTTCCTCTGCGTAATAGAAATAATATCCCTTGGAGCTCTTTGGATATCCCACAAACTTATATTTTACTGATCGTGCCTCGAACTTGTCCACATGCTGCTTTTTAACAAAAGCTGGACATCCCCAAATCTTCATATGCTGAAGATGGGGTTTCTTCCCAGTCCACATCTGATATGGAGTGGTAGGCACAGTCTTGGTAGGAGCCCTGTTCAGAAGATATGCTGCTGATTCTAGCGCATAACCCCAAAAAAATCGCGGTAACTCAGCATTACTCATCATGGATCGTACCATATCCAATAGGGTTCGATTCCGTCTTTCCGATACACCGTTGTGCTGTGGAGTGTATGGAGGAGTAAGCTGAGAGAGAATTCCTTTCTCTTTTAGGTAGCCTAGGAACTCGGCACTCAAGTATTCACCACCTCGATCAGATCTAAGTGTCTTGATACTTTTGCCGGTTTGGTTTTCTACTTCATTCTTATACTCTTGGAATTTCTCAAAAGCCTCGGATTTATGTTTCATCAGATAAATAAATCCGTATCTTGAGTAATCATCCGTGAAAGTAATGAAATAGGAAAAACCACCTCTTGCATGCGTAGACAATGGACCACATACATCGCTGTGTATGAGTCCTGAGAGCTCGCTCGCTCTTACTCCTTGTCCAGTAAATGGAGTTTTTGTCATCTTTCCTTTGAGACAAGATTGACAAGTGTCATAAGTTTGATATTCGAACGAGTCCAAATATCCTTCTCTATGCAACTTAGTCAACCTTCTCTCATTGATGTGACCCAGTCTACAATGCCATAAGAAAGCTTTATTTAAATCTGGAGACTTTCTTTTTAGTGTGTTCTGGACATTGAAAATTTGGAGTTGGTTTAAAACATATATACCGTTATTTAGTGTACCGGACCCAATCAAACCATAATTAAGGTGGATGTTAACAACATCTCTTACAAACGTGAAATCATAACCTTTATTTGATAACAAGGAAACTGATATGATATTACACGTTAAGCTTGGTACAAAAAAACAGTTATGTAAAACCAAAATGTGTCCACTCGTCAATCCTAGGTGATAATCCCCGACGGACGCAGCTCCCACGCTAGCTCCGTTAGCAACTTTTAGGGTCATATCACCTTCCTTCAGCACTCTACGGTTTCTCAGTGCCTGCAATGAATTGCAAATATGAGATCCTGATCCGGTATCCAATACCCAGGAAGTAGAGTTGATTGACAGACAATTCTCAATTACAAACACACCTGAAGTCGAAGCCACAGCTTGCTTCGGTTCCTGGTTCTTGGCGTACCACGCCTTGCAATCCTTTTTCCAGTGCCCTTTCCTGTGACAATGGAAGCACTCATCCTGGCCCACTACCGGTACCGCAAACTTTTTCTTTCCCTTCCCTCCCACCTTACTTACACCTCCTCTAGGTCTGGGGACGGCCATCTTCTTCCTTCCTTTGGCCCTAGCCTTGGACCCGGAAGAAGATGCACCGCCAACAAACATAGCGGGTGTTTCCCTTGCCTTCTGCAAAGTGCCCTCTGCACTCCTTAACATGTTCAGGAGTTCCGGAAGTTCAACTTCTTTTCTTTGAATGTTGAAGTTCAGGATAAACTGGGCGTAGGTGAAAGAAAGGGACTGGAGAATAAGGTCTGTATAGAGCTCATTATCCAAAGTCGTCCCAAGGTCTGCGAGCTCTTCTATATAGCCGATCATCTTTAGGACATGTTCTCCTACCGATGACCCGACAGCCAACCTCGCTCGAAACAAGTTCTTAGAGGTCTCGTATCTTGCTATACGAGATTGCTCTCCATAAAGTTCCTTTGTATGGAGAAATATGGCATCTAGTTCCATATCCTCGTGCCTCCTCTGATGTTCATTGTTCATCGAGGCAAGCACGATGCACTTGGCTTTCGCGCAATCGAAATCCCAGGTTTTGCGGATTTCCTTATCCGCATTACTGGATTTGGGACCAGGGACAGCAGGTGCCGTAGCGGTGAGGACGTACCCTAATTTGTCATAGGTCAAAGCCATTTTGACATTCCGCAGCCAATCTTTATAGTTTGGCCCTGTCAGTATATTTTTCTCTAAAAGTAACTTAAGTCCAGTCATTTTCAGGGTCGCTGCAATTAGGAGAGAGAGAAGAAAACTCTTTAGCATGATGCTCTTGCAAGTTTAGAGTGGTTTTTAGTTTATCTAAACTGGATGGCTCCCACTGTTTCTCGAATCCTTCCTCAAACCATAAAAGAAGAATTAGCCAGGACGATTCTCACTGTACAATTCTTGCTTAACCGTTCAGCCAGGTTAGTGTCGATACTTCGAGGGAGGTTTTCCAACACTTTCGCGAAGTTCCTTAATTAAAGAACCTCTTTTCTCTGGGGGCGTAACCCCGCTGACACTTTTCTTGACACCTACTTGGTTTGTAGCATTGATCGTTAAGTGACGAATATCCTGATAAGTAGCATATACTCACAGTAGGATCGGGATCCAAATATCATCGTATGATAATGTTGAAGGAATACTACCAACATTCATCAAACTCCAAATGGTATGCATCTCTTTGCAAATTTCAGTTTCTTTAGAAATTCCCGATATAAGTTTTTGCCCCATGCTCTTATGACCTTGGCTTTGGTCAAAATGGCATAAGTCACATGTCAAGTTCTACCCGTCATTATCTTGTCAATTTGAACCCATCCGTATATACCCCTGACTTTGATCAAATGATAATACGACTGTCCCAAACCAACTCATCTATCTTATGCAACAAATGAAAACCCAGCAACTACCAAACACTATGCCCTGACTTTGGCCAAAATGCATAGCTTGAATACTACTGAATACCCAAATGAAATGACGGAGGGTTACGAATGGTTTTGGCGAAACCGTGAACGTAGTGAACTTGATATAACCGAAGGAACCTGATAGTTTTTAAAAGGAGTGGTTAAAGCTCCGCATTTAAAAATATCTGTTTTTAAAATTAACCGAATGGTTTCTTTTGAATTGTTCCAACGATTAAACTTTTGGTTTATTTTCTTTGCATTATAAATAATGCGTCCCATCATTAACCTATCATTGCAGAAAACAACGAAAATACAACGTCCTCTTATGCCATCCGCATTCTCCACGGGGTCCCGTCATCACCCGTTAGGTTACTTAACTAACGACAGAGCGGGGGCTGGGCTAGCGCGGGTGTAAAACATAAGTGACGTCTAAATAGCTATCATATATAGATATTGTACATTCGTCAGACGCAATAATAGGAATTCCAGATCACAGATGAACTTTATTGGATTTACAAGCAATCCGTGTTTGTTTTGAGCCTGCAACAAAATACGGATTACACAGTTGTGATGAATAGCCATTACCCCACCCAAGACCCCAACGGGTACGGAAAACTACCCACCCGGCAGTTTGTGCACCCCACCTTGGGTCTGTCCTAGGAGCAAAAACAGTAAAATGAAATAATACAACGGTGGCTACAACCGCAACCTGGATGTGCCCCGCAAAATAATATTACAACAAATTACATTTACATCAAATGAATTAAATAATAACCCATCACATAACCCCGGCTAATCATCACAACAGTTCAACACAGTTCATATACACAAACAGTAAAAACCATTACAGAAATGTGCAACCCCCTGCCAACCGACATACTAGCAGTTAGGGGAGGTTTACGAACACATTATACAAACACAGATATAATCCAACAAGCAAATACCGTATAATTTCGATCGATTAAACACATTTAATTTTGCTCCAATACTTCTCTGTAGATTTGAAACCTGAGCAAGAATTAAAAAATTCCAGAAAATACCAAATATCACAGAGAACCAACACAGGAAAACTGGGCAGATGAATCGGCAACTCGGCGGCGGAATCGCGGCGGATCGGGGGGATTCGCCGCGGTTCCGTGGCGCTTTAGCCGATTCATGAGCCCATTTTTCTTGGGAGTTCTTATACTATCATTTAAGGCTTTCTGAAGGTCCCTGAAAAATTTTTGGACCTCATTTAAAAATCGACAGAAACTCATGATATCGGGGTTTTCCGGTTTTGTTTTTTCCGTTCGAAATTCATACAATTTTGCAAGTGAGTTAATTATTGTTTAGCGAGGCTCTGATACCACTGTAAGTCGATGTACAATACCTCACGACTTGCGGGAAGGCGGAAATATGAAAAACGATCTTGTTCTTTGCTTAAACATCGACTAACCGCATGAATCGAAACTAAACGATAACTAACATCAAACATAGAAGTTAACAACTACTATGTAAAGGGATTATACCTAAAGAACCGTGTCCTTCGTCTTTATGAACTCCACCTCCTCTTCGGCCTTCTCCAAGTAGTAGACGATCCACCACGAGAGCTAAACTCCAAGCTTTGCCTCTAAACTTGAGGCAACTAGATATCTTTAAGTGCTAATCAAAGTACCTAGATGAAATAGAGTATGGTTATAGATTAAGTAGTCAAACTAATCCTTGTACTCAACACATGAGAGGGGAGGATTAGGGTTTGAAGAGGGAGAGCTTGAGGAGAGAGAAGATGAACATAATAATGAAATGAGAAAAAGAGTTATCTTAATATAAATCAAGCATTTTATTTTTATCAAGAAAAGAAAAGATAATGATTTACAACCATGCTTGATGAATATTTAATGGTGATTCATCTCCATGAGTAATTAAGCAATTATGAAGCATTAATGACATGGATGAATCATCCATATGACTCACTAATCTCATTTAATGTATATGCCACCTAAACCTCCTTAGTCACCATCTTCTAGAAGCTTCTCGCGCAATTACGAGAACGCCCCTCCTATCCGTGAAAACACGGAAAAACTTTAGACTGTATAAATCCAATAACCGGATAGTAGTAACTGGCTTAAACCAAAGCCGACTGGTAAAAACTGTCCGAAAGTCGTACGTGCGTAAACACACGTATGCATCGAACCCTTGTCGTAAAACCATACGACCTCTATGTCGTTTCTCCTGGAGTAGGGAAACTCTCTGCGTGGGACTCTAGAGACTCGACTACTACGCTGGCAATGGGTTTAACCACAGACCGCAAGCGGCACTAGCTGTACGTAACGGTCCCCAGGTAGATGTCGATAAGAAGGCCGATGAGGAAACCCATCCGAACTCCTACTGAGTCTGATGTGACAATCTCCGTACAATCCGGTCTGTTCGTCTAAGACTATCGCATATCGGGCCTAGGGGGCGGCAAGCGTCAGTCCCCTAATAGCGGTATAAGTCGTGTCGGAGCGAAGCCCATTACACCCTGAGAAACTACTGGAACCTACCAGCAAATCTCGCTTGCCCTGGCCAGGGACTTTGCGTAATGGCTCTCTGACACAGCGCGATATCAACCCCCAATACCGGGAGAGACGAATCCTGTCTAACCGCCACTGCCTCCAAATGCTCGGGACTGTACCCAACTGCTACCTGTTTGCATGACTCCTTTGAGCCGTGGTAGGGTAGCAATCTAAGAACAGTAGGACACACTCGAGGCGAAGTAGCAGTGTCAAGTCTGCGGACTATACTGTACTCATGTCACCTGGGAACTGTTCACTGACGACTGGTATAAAACCAACCAACAGTTCCCTGTGAGTCCTGTCCGGTGTACCCGTAACCTAACGAGCACCTGCATACTATCTCCAGTACGACATACTGACGGCTGTGGGACAGACCATCTCCCCAACTGGGATGAGAAGCGTACATACTAGTCTACTCCGGAGTATCGATGCCCTGTCTCGATAATCCAACGACTAGGGACCTGAATAAGGATGTGCTTGTAGACTACCCAGCTTCCACTAGTGTGACTGCCATCACAACGCTGGTAGTCAAGCAAGATCCTAAGAGCTCTATCAATACGTATACTCACATATTAAGATAGAAAAACCAAGTAGCATACTACCATGTTTAGCAAGACTGTTATATACATGTGAATATCCCAAGCTCCCATTAAGTAATATACAAACTAGTATGATACAATAATGGCCCCTAGGGCATATACACTAACACCGATAAGGCGGTATAGAAATAGGCCCAGAGCCGGGAATCAAGTCAATGCAGAACTCAACGTCGCGCTCAGGTGGTAGCCCAGGCAGCTCATCAGGGAAAACATCAGGGAACTCACAAACAACCGGGACCCGGTCCAAAGGAACCTCTGCAGCTTGAGTATCACAAATATATGCTAAGAATCCCTGACATCCCTTCCGCAAGAGCTGACCAGCGCGAAGAAACAAAATCAAGCTGGGAAGGGTGACGCTGCGGTCTCCCTGAATAACAAGGACTGGCTCTCCCGGAAAGCTAAATCTGACTTCTTTCTCACGGCAGTCCACTGAAGCATAACATGTGGCTAGCCAATCCATGCCCAGAAGCACATCAAAGTCCAACATATCGAGGAGAATCAAATCAACCGATGAATCCCTCTCCCCGATACGAACGGAACACAATCGAAACACAAAACGAGCGACAAACGACTCGCCTACCGGGGTAATAACAACAAGCGGCTGATCTAACGACGATGACTCACGGCCCAACATCGGTGCAAAGTGTGTAGATACGTACGAATGTGTGGAACCTGGGTCGAATAATACCCGTGCGTCGAAAGAGCAAACTGACAAGGTACCTGTCACAACGGCGTTGGATGCCTGCGCATCCTGCGGTGTCAAAGCAAATACTCGGGCCTGTCCTCCACCGATAGCGGGCTGACCTCGACCTCGGCCTCTGCCTCCTCATCCTCTCTGAATTGGACCGCCACGTCCACGGCCTCTGGGTGCATCGAACTGTCGTGGAGCATCGCCAGTGATAGGAAGTAGGGCTCTCTGAGGAGGGGGTGGTGATGGTGGTAGGGTAACATGTGGCACTGTCGCCGCTCCCTGTCGTCTCGCTGGATAGTCCCTGATACGATGGTGCAGACTCCCGCACCCATAACATCCTGGCGACGGCTGTTGTCCCTGTGGATACGAACCATATAACTGACCCCGTCCAAATCCTCTGCCAGGCCCATCTCTCGGAAAGAATCTGGCGCGCTGCCTCTGCGACGGCACATCGGTGCGAATCCTCTTCGGCCCAGAAACAGCCGAAGTCTGTGATATGCGTGCCTCCATCCGTAAAGCCGTATCCATAGCAGCTGAATAAGTGTCGAAGTGCTGGGCGCCAATAGCAAGAAATAGCTGGGTGTCAAGTCCCTGCACGAACCTCTTCACTATCTTCTCTTCGGTATCCACCAAATACGGAGCATATCGGGATAACTGCGTGAACTGGACGTCATACTCAGACACCGTCATCCCTGGGGTCTTGATCAAGGCCTCAAAACTACGAGCTCTGGCGTCACGAACGCTCTCCGGAAGGAAACGAGCTAGAAAGACTGCTGTAAACTCGGCCCAAGTCATAGACGGTAGACCTGCAGCTCGACCTCTCAAGACTGACTCCCACCATGTCTGCGCGAGGCCCTCTAGACGGAAACTCGCAAGCTCTACCCATCGATCGTCCGAACATCTCAGCGAACGGCAGATCCTGGCTAAACTGTCAAGGAACGTCTGTGGGTCCTCCGCAGCCTCGGTGCCGGTGAATACTGGAGGTCTCAGCCTCATGAAATCCTGTAGCGAAATCAGAATGTCCACGGTGGTAGTAGTAGGAGCAGGTATCATAGTCGTCTGGGATGTGGTAGGTACGTCCTCCGGCCTCGGTGCACGACTGGCCGCTACTAAGGACCCCACCATCTGTCGCAACTCCTGCACGCCTCCCATCATCTGTCGCAGCTCCTCCATACCGGACTCAAGCCTATCCATACGGCCTAGGGAAGGCGGATCAGTCTGTCCCTGCGGCGTAGGCATGCCACCCTGCTCAGTCCTCATCTCAGACGAGCTGCTCGGATCTCATCTCGGGCGGCAGCCATCTGCTCTCTCATAGCCTTCGGCGGCATAGTGGCTGGTATAGGAAAAAGGATAATAAGAACAGTGCAATAGAATCATAGGATACACGGAATTGAAGAAGGAATTTCAAGCAAGTATATCCTAAAGTCACTTAGGCGGAGTACCGTATCGCAAGTATGCCGCGGACATACGCACGCTACGTTACCCAGCTTAAGTCACTTACTCCATCTACCAAGGTCATCCTACACTCAGAAAGGTAAAACCTATCGCTCTGATACCAACTTTGTCACGACCCGCAGGGTACGGAATGTGACTGGCACTTAAGTTACGAAACGTCTCAAGACGTCCGTAAAATAAGTAAGCCAAAGCCCAGAAATCAAAACAAAAAAAAAACAGAAGAGTGAAAGAAAACCAATCAATTGAAAGCGAGTTTATCAAATAAGTCATATCAAGCATTTTTAAAAACAATATCAATTTTTCCAAAAATTTCGGCAGAGTTTCCTTTGTAAATACTGGCCCCCAAAATGGGTACAACAAGAATATATATGAATACAACAAATAAGGCATCCCCAAGCGGGAGCTAGCTCTTCGCCACAAGGCGGTCACAAATCCCACGCAATGTAAATCAGCAATGTGCATAAATAAACATAAGAAGCACAAGTAAAACATCATGTCGGCTCAAGTGAGCTCGACCCCAAAGTATAGCATAAAAAGTCCACAAATCTCACAGTCTCGTCTCTAGGTCAATATACAACAATACTGGTAGATACAGTAGATGGAGTACTCTAGATACAAAAAATATACAAGGTGGTACAAAAATAATAATACAACCCACCTACGAGCAAAAGCCTCGAGTCCTGGCAAAAGAGGCAAAAGAAGCGGTGCGCCCGTCGCTACTGTGCTGACGGAATGGACCTGCAAAAGACTGTGGTACAACGGGGGTGAGTTGCCAACTCGTGAGTAATAAATAACATCTATAGAGGCTATCGCAAGTATGCACACAAGCATCCTAACATCTATAATACAGGTATGGCAGGATATAATAGCAGGTATGTATGCAATAGGAATATACTAGCAGGTATGTATGCAATATGAATATACTAGCAGGTATGTATGCAATATGAATACACTCGTGATCTGCATGTGTAAATATAAGAAATCATCTTTTTCCTTTAGGCATCTCTTTTGAAATATCAGCACAATACCAATAGAATCAACCAGAATCCGTGTCCAGCAACGACACCTCAAAACTGTCTCAAATCTCATATATCCATATCGTAGTATCTCTGGCCTCAGCCGTCCGGCTGACCCATCTCAAATATCAATATCTCAACATCTCGTGGCCACGGTCGGTATCCTCTGGATATCCGCCGTGCCTAAAAGTCACCCGTAGGTAGTCTATCCCCTGCCAGGCTCAACGTCAACAACACGACCTTCTCGTCCCGGGGTTCCTTACCGGGCCCACCATGTACCCGAGACGGTTCATCCAACTCCTCGAAACGGGTCTCGAAAACCACAGCAAACTCATGGTGGACGACACTCACATCACTAGAAAACCGCAATTTACATATTTTAAAAAAAAGTAATAAGTGTAGAAATTTTGCGGCTTTCCCCCGAAATCCAGAAATATCATAAAATCTCAAGAAATCCTCATAAATGCATATGTCAATGATAATGAATGCATATGGTATCAATAATCAAGTTGCGATGTATGATTAATAGGCTAGGCATGAACAAATAACATGATGAGGCACATGCACATGAATAGCAATCCTACGATTTCATTTTTAGGAATTAAAGGCAATAGCACAAGTTTAAGCATCAATTATAGTAAAATGTTTCAAATTATAGGTTATCTAGTGTGGTGGTATGGCAATTACCAGGGCGTGTGTGTAAGCATGAATAGTGCTCGTGCTGCATATAAAAATCCTGGCAATGGTGCAGGTGTCCTATAGAATGGGTTTGCATATGTATGTCAAATAAAGTATGGATGTAATTACTAATATTACTAGAAATCTTTAACTACTTAAACTATCGGGCGACCTGCGCCATCCAACGATAGTCCCCCGTAGATGTTAAATCTACTCACCGGAATCCCTAGCTAGCTACGTCCAATCACCGCTTTCCCTTTTCGTGCCGCGTCCGACGTCTCCGCGACCGAACCTGGAATTTACATCAATACAAAACATACGGTTACATATCATGAAACGACGCAAATCCCGAACGAGAATATCTACGTTCACAAGCTAGGCACAACGTGCATAAGGTGCGCGGAACACACACGAAAACCGCAAAAACTAACTAGAATCGTCGATTTGGTCGCCCGGCAAAGCTAAAACCCGATCACTCAAAAATCCGCACCAACACATCCTAAATGTCGTAGGATATGCTAAAAATATAATCAAATTATCATAAATAATTCATCACATAATTTTATATAAAAACTAGTAAGCACAAAAGACTTCCAAATTCGTGCAACTTCGCGGATTAGCGACAAAAGACTCCAATCTAGCATAAACATCTAACCACATAACTAGTTAGCCACAATCACTTTGATTACAACCCAACACAATGCTTCAAATCCTATTATTCCATAAACCACCCTTTCTTGATTTTCCAAACTTAGCAAAAACCAACCCAAACTATACATGATACACTAATTTAACAATAATTTGAAGTCCAAAAGACAAGTTAACCACTTAGATTAGGCTAACAAAATAACTAGATAACAAAATAGATTTAATTAACCTACTAATGATTTCTAAAATCCTAGCTTAAATCAAAATACTCTCTTTAAAAACCTAGATTAGAAATTTGCTAAGCTTTTAACACTAAAACCACTTAATTAAAGGAATTTAACCAAAAGAATTTAATTAGGTAGAAATTATACCTCAAGATCTATGGATCAAGCATGGTGATTTGCCTCTAAAATGCCTCATTTCCATATGTTTTCAACTAAATTAGGCTTGAGAAGAGATAGCATAAGGATTTGTTAGAGTTTTGTGATGGAATTTGTGGATTTTGATGGTTTTTAATGGATTTTGATGGAAATTTTGAAGCAAAAGAGAAGGGAAATTTGGGGGAAAAGAAAGGGGCTGTGTGCAGGTGGGGTTTCGGCCATGGGTAATTGGGGTGGAGTGAGGGAGAGTTATGTGGAATTTTCCAAGGTCAAAGCTCTCATATCTCACTAAAAACCCATACCCAAATTACTATATTTAAATCCCACTCAAAACAATTCATTCACAAGACTTAAAAGTCAAAAAGAGGGGGATGGAGCTGCTGCAGCAGTGGTGGGGCCGGCCTTGGGGAGTGGGGGTGAGTGGGAGTGAATACAAAAAGGTTCTATGCAAAAAAGACCCCCCACAAGTTCATATTTGCAAGTTTTAGTTCAAAAAAATTATATTTTTGTTTTCCATCATAAAAACCCATTAAAACTTGAAATAAAATAGTAAAAATTTATATTACAACTAGATTTTAATTAACATGATTTTAAAGATTAAAATTAGCCTATTTAAATTTGTATCTATCGCTAATTTAATGTATTTTTTTTACCGGCTTAAAATAATATTAAAAATTGAAAAATTAGGGAAAAATTTTAAACGATCAGAATTTCATAAGTAACTCATTAGCTACTAAAAACTAGCAATTACCTATCCAAATTAGGTATAATTAGGCCTAAACTGCAAAATAACAAAAAAGACGATTTACGGAAAAATACCAAATTTTCACCGATTTTTGGGAAAACACCAAAACGAATTTTCAAGGCGCTACACGGAATTAGGAGTTGATGTTGCGCTATGCTCGATTGGCCATAACATGAAATCCCTGGCCAGGGTTGCTGAAATCTACTGGTAAGTGTTATCAGTAGTTTCTTGAACCGTTATGGACCTTGCATCAGCATGACTTATCAGGCTATTAGGGTCTGACGTTATTCCCCCCCCCCAGGCTGTGATATGCGACTTATCAGACGAAGAGACCGGACTGTACGGTAGTGTTACTGATTGGATTCACAGGAGTATGAGCAGGCTTACTTGTTGATCTTCTGATCGCTCAATACCCGGGTGACCGTTACGTTTAGCAGATCGCTTGCGGCTTGTGGGTGTTTGATATAATCATCACCTACTGCCAGCGTATTGACGAGTCTTTAGAGTCCTACACAGAAGTTTCTTGATTCATGCGAAACGAAATAGGAGCACATATGTGATATGTGCGGGACTGAGATTAATGCGAGTATATGATACCGCATTCTATTATCGGGATATATGTCATTCGTCGGTTATATGTGATATAGCCAAGTTATCGGATCAAGTGTTGATTCGATAAGTTGTTACATTTTATATTAGTCGATTATATGTGATATAGCCGGATTATTAAATCAAGAGTTGATTTAATAATTTAATGTATAATTATATATTTGATATATTACATTACATTAACTAATATTAGCTCTTAAGTAATTCTTTTTCTCACATTTGATACACTTTACATAGATGTGATATATTTATTGTTTTCTTTTTACACATAAATATATATGTGATATATATTCATGTGTCATACTAGGATACATATGCAACAAGGGTGTATGAGACTTATACCATGCTAGGGGTTATGTTATGGTTAATATTTATCATTAAGTTATTACAAATTAGTGGATAATGTTTCATGCTTGGATGAAGCTTGTAGAACATTGACCAAGTCCACTTGTTTGTCTTGCTTAAGATATTTGTTAACCTAACCTTAACCACAAGCCATGGTTTATTCTCTACATGAGTTAGGCATGATATTAACTCACCATGGTTGCATTTTTAACTTCATGAGAGTTTTATTCTTTTCATCTTTTCATCACTTTAGATTCATCCTCTTCATGAGCTCAAAATGCTTTCTAGGGTTTTGAGAAGTGATGAAATATTGTGAGAAAAATAAAACTAAAGTGAGCCCACTTCCTACTTCATCATCCTCTACTATTAGCCATTTAGTTTAGGGTGTTTGCTTCACTAATTTCACCATTAGTGAAGAGGTAGCATGAGCTCGAGTCTCCTCGACGTAGATCATCTTCGGCCTCGAAGATATTGAGCAAGCTTGTTCGTTTCTTCATGTGAACCCTTACTAGAGTCTGGGTCTTCACAACTTGCAGCGAAGAGATTACGACATGGAGCTTTAGAAGTGAAGGACCAGTCTACAAAGGTTGTAATCCCTCATTCACTTAGATATAAAGTGTTTACATTTAGTATCGTCGGATTTTCTAGTAACGATTCTAGGGTTAGGGTTAGCTAGAACGGCAAAAATTTGAAATTGGCATGGACGATGCCTCCCGAAACCTCACTGCCGTGCTTGACAATCCAACACCTGGAATGGGCGGACTACCTATCGGTGATTTCTGACGCGGTAGATATCCGGAGGATACCGACGTGGTCGTGAGATTTGATAATATGGGCCGATCTGGACTGACGGAGCCCGAGATATTGAGATATTGAGACATTGAGACATTGAGATATTGAGGCATTGAGATATTGGGATATGTATATATTGTGTCGATGCTTGACACAGATTTTTTGCTGATTTCATTGGTTATGCTTTAGTTTATTGCACAGAGGTTTTTCTAAGATAAGAATAAAGATTTTCTCATACCAGACGTGTTCAGATTTCGTGTTTGATTCTGCATTCATGTTGCATTCATGCTAGTACATCATATCATATCAGTATATGTAGGCGGTGACGCATTTGCGTGCATGCTTACGATAGCCTTATTAGATGTTACTCACTACTCACGAGTTGGAAACTCACCCCCGTTGTGCCACAGTATCTTGCAGGTCTGACCAGTCAGCACGGTAGCGGTGGGCGTACTTCCTCATTTTGTTCCTTTTGCTTGGACTTGTGGCATTGCTCGTAGGTGGGTTGCGAGAATATTTTATTTCCACTTGTATTATTATTGTATCTAGTATACTCCATCTACCCTTATATATTGGACTAGACGGTAAGACTCATGAGATTTGTATTTATGGTTTGGTGTCGATGCTCACTTTAGCCGATGTGGTATTTTCTTATTTCTTGCTTTCAGATGCTTATTGTGCACTTTTGATATACATATTGCATATGGTTGTGATTCCGCCATTGGCGAAGAGCTAGCTCCCGCTTGGGGATGCCTTATTTATTATTTATATGTATTTTTATGTGTTGTACCTGTTTGGGGGCCAGTATTTACAAAGGAGACTCTGCCGAAATTTTCGGGAAATTTTGATGTTTTAAAAAAAAAAAATGTTTAATGCGACTTATTTGGTTAAAATCGCTTTCTTTAAATAAGTTTTTCTTCACTCTATTTCTTTACATGGTTTTGATTTCTGGGCTTTGGCTTACTTAGATTACGTACGCCTTGAGACGTTTCGTAATTTAAGTGTCAGTCACGTTACGTACCTTCGGGTCGTGACAAGTTCTTTGCCAAAGTAGGGTAGATATCTGTAGGACCTCTATGCTGTATATATTGCAGTTGAAGTCCGGAGCTAGGAATTTGCCTTTGCTCCAGTTTGATTTGGCTCGTTGGAGCTTTGTTGACGTCACGTTTTCACCCTAATGGAATGCAAAGATGCGCCGAGATTGTCTCTAGGTTGTATATGAACCGTCAAGACTCGGAGCTAGGAATCCGCCATGGCTCCGTTTGTTCGGCCCTTAGGTCTTTGTTAACGTTGCATCTACACCGAGAAGGAACGTCGGGCTGGAGCTAGGATTTTGCCATCACTCCGTTTTTGATTTGACCCTTGGGTCTTTGTTAACGTTATGTCTGTATCCAGTTGGAATGAGAAGAACGTCGAACTGATCTCTAGGTTGTATATGAACTGTCAAGATCCGGCTCTCCCTTGACGGATCCTGGTGGGAAAATATGGTTCCCCCCTTTCGTTTTCATTTATTATTATTATTATTTATTTATTTCCGCGGTGCTCTATCTTTTCAACTTTTCATATCGCGAAAGTCGCGATTGCCTAATCATTTCGGCTTTTTATCCGTGGTGCCTGATCATTTCGGCTATTTTCTTTTATTTTTTTACTCGCTGCATTTTATCACGAGTTGCCCAAACATTTCGGCTGTTTTTATATGCATATTTTTACTCGCTGATTTTTATTACGAGTTGCCCCATCGTTTCGGCTATTTCATATGCATATTTTTGTTTACTACCCGCTGCTGTTTTTATTGCGAGTTTGGAAACCGATACCAACCTTGGCATTAGCATCGCTACGACTGGAATATAGCCAGGAGCGAATCATCATTTGTCGTGAAAGGACTTGGAATTTGACACCTATTTAAGCATCAGTATCGCTACAACTGGGATATTACCAAGAGCGAATCATTATTTGCCTTTATTGATTTGAACAAAGATGGCTTAGCAAACAGGGTTAGGATTTTGTCGATTAAGGCTTTTTAATTTTATGAGCCGTAAGAGTCTCACAAAGGTATTTCTCCTTACGAGTCGTGAGGATCTTGTTGGTGTATTTTCTCCTTAGGAATCGTGGGGATTTCTAAGTGATATTTTCTCTCGTAAGTCGTAAGGATCTTCCAAGAGTGTTTTCTTCTTATAAGTCGAGAGGACTTACAAGTGTCGTTCACTATATGGGGACATTTCTCGCCATTGGTGGAACTTGATGGAGAAATATTTATTTGTGCCCATGGATTGTATACAAGGATCAATATTGGACCGTCTGTAGGGCAACTTAGGGGATATAGCGGCTTAAGAACAAGTTCGGATCCCTGTAACTTAAGGCTTTTGAATCTTATGAGCCGTGAGGGTCTCATAAGGGGAATTCTCCTTACGAGTTATGAGGATCCTGTAAGTATAATTTCTCCTTAGGAATCGTGAGGACTCCTAAGTGCGTTCTTCCTTTGTGAGTCGTAATGATCTCACGCGGGTGTTTTATCCTCACAAGGTCGAGAAGACTTTGCAAGTGCATATAAAAACTTTTTATTTTACGAGTTTGTGCCCTTTCCGGGTTTTGACAAACTCGCCGGCAGTCCTACTGTTTTTACTCACGGCGCCCTTTCGAGTTTTCATCCGTGCCTATTTTGTTTGTGAACATACAGTTTTTTAATGAGATCGCGCCCTTCCGGGTTTTCACAAGCTCGCCGGTAGCCCTGCTGTTTTTACTCACGACGCCCATTCACGTTTTCATTCGTGCCCATTTCGCTTGTAGACATACCTTTTTTTTACGTGACCCACCTGTTTGCCGGTGGGACGTGGGGGTGACTTCACCGCTTGAGTAGTTGTGCAGCCGATAAGACCTGAGTTGCAACCTTCGTCGTTGAGGCTTCGATTGCTATATAGATCTCAAGGGTGGATATCGCCGTATTTTGGGGCTATGTGCTAGTTTAGGGATGTTTCGGTCCTTTATCGCCATATTTGAGGCGATGCACTAGTTTAGGGACGTTTCGGTCTATTATCGCCATATTTGAGGCGAATTTCTAGTTTAGAGACATCTCGGTCGGGTGTTACCATGTTTGAAGCAAGTTTTTAGTTTAAGGACATTTCGGTCTGGTGTTGCCATATTTGAGGCAAATTTTTAGTTTAAGGACATTTCGGTCCTTTGTCGCCGTTTGAGGCGAAGTTTTAGTTTAAAGACATCTCGGTCCTTTGTCGCCGTTGTTCCTTTATGAAAAATAAATAATAAATATAAAAAGTAATGGGAAAAGTCCCCAAATGGAGTATCACGTGCCCACACGTGATAGGCACTGCGCTTAACAAAACAAGGCTGAAAATGAGGCTAAAACTGAGCCTCACGTGCAGACACGTGACCGCCATATACAAAGTATATAGGCGCCTTTTTAAAACAAACAATTGGCCAGAAAAAAGTCACGTGATAGCACGTGACGCTCTTTGACGGGCTTAACTTCGTGGGGTCACATGCTATACATGATGCGCTTCTATGCCTTCTGAACCAATAGAATTAAATTCTAAATAAAAGGGATCAAAGCCCTATTTGGAAAATGTTTCCTTAGATCTTTTTAAACAAGAAAGATTGCGCTCTGTAAAGTAGAGCGCCGTTGGATTAAAAATCCAATGGGGATTAAAAATCACCAATTTACAGAAGAAGATTCTGTATAGGGAAATATTTTCCTAAACTTGTGAGAAATATCTTCTGTTTTACAGAAGTCCTTGGATTAAAAATCCAACGGTGAATAAAATTCACCGATAGATCTAAAAGATCATTTTGGCTGATTATAAAATCAATCAAAATCTCTCAATGAGAAATTTTCTGAACAAATTGATTCTTTTCTTTCTCCTATAAATAGGAGCCAGGAGACACAAGCAAAAAAGAAAAGAAAAGGAGAAGAGAAAAAGAGAGAGAGAGAGAGAAAAACACCCTCGTAGGCTTAAAAGAAAAGAGAATTTAATTCTCCACAGAGAAGAAGACTTCTTAAAAGAGAAAATGAAACTCTAGGTAAGAGACGTAACAAAACACAGAGAATATCTCATCTCTTTTTCACTTCCATAAGTGTTTAACTCTTCTAAAAAGAACTTAGTTCTTCCACTGGTTGAGATCTGCAGAAACAGATCTCCCCACAAGTTGAGAATTTAATTCTCATCGGGAAGATTCTGCCATCCAAATCCAAAATCTAGGGGAAGACCTAAGTTCAGAGTATTTAATTCTTTCAAAAAGTATATAGGAATTTAATTTCTCTAATAAAACAAGGGTTTAACCCTTCATATAAGAACTTGGTTCTTCTTTATAGTGAAAGATCTGCAGAAGAAGATCTCCCTACAAGTTGAGAATTCAATTCTAATCGGGAAGATTCTGCCAAGCAGATCCCAAACCTAAGAGGAAAACTAAGTCCTAAGAATTTAATTCTTATGAAACAATGGGCTAGAGAGTCTCGAAACTCAAGACCTCCATGCACATAAAAAGATTGGTACCCAACATGATAACGGCCGATCACGTACTCTCACATGAGCACCCTTGATGAACAAAAGAGGACAACCGAGATTGGATCACGTGATCCCACGTGACCCCCAAGTAGTGTCTAGCACTTATAAAGAGAAAAGAGAATAAGCCCTACTTTTGGGGCGCCTCACGTGACCCCACGTGACCCCTAAGAAGTGCTCAGCACTTATAAAAGAGAAAAGGGAATAAGCCCTACTTTTGGGGAGCCTCACGTGGGAGCACGTGAACGTCGAGCAAGTGTTAGTCTTTAACACTATGAGAGGTCAACCTTAGTACAAAGCAGCTAAATTCCCCGAGACCAAAACTTTCTTTGATTACCAATCGAATGAAATCCTATACTCAGGTCTCTCCAAGTCGATCTTGAATTCTAAAAATGACTAGTGATCTCCTACAGATGATATCTAAAATGATGTTCATCCCACATCTTCCTTCAATACGAAATTTGGTTCGAGGGTACATCTCTTCATACCTCTGATATATGTCGTTGTAATTCTTCAATGTCTTCAGAGAAGTGAAGTGTCTCAATAACCAATAATTCTTGATATACCCCCCAAACCAACAACTCAGTGGACCGCAACATCCTTAAAACTAAATTGCGGACCGCAATGTCCCTAAAAACTAAATTATGGACCGTAATGTCCTTAAAATAACTGTGGACCGCAACGTCCTTAAAACTAAATTGCGGACCGCAACGTCCTTAAAAACTAAATTGTGGACCGTAATATCCTTAAACTAACTGTGGACCGCAATGTCCTTAAAACTAAACTCCATAGACCACAACGTCCTTAAAACTAAATTGCGAACCGCAACGTCCCTAAAAACTAAATTGCGGTCCGCAACGTCCCTAAAAACTAAATTGCGGATCGCAGCGTCCCTATAAATTAAAGAAAATTCTGTTGAGTAGATCTTAGCCTAAAATTAAACTAACGTATCCTTAACAAACGTTTGAGTTGATCTTAATCTAAAACAAGATTAATGATCCTTAAACCAATCCAAACCTAAATCTAAGAAAATACGGATTTGGATTAATCCACGCCCTACGGGCGACAACACAAATTAGTCTCCGTATACAATCCACGGGCAGCCTAAAACAAAACAAACACACACGATACGAAGTGAACTTCTGGAGCAGGAAAAAGTGGTTATCGCTATGCGGTAACGTAATTAACTGCAGGGGCTAGCGCCTGCAGGGAAGAGCGTCCCCACAATCAAAAACCCCTCACAACGGGGGGGAATTTGACGAAGTCTGCCATAACGGCCGTATCCGTCGAAACCTCCGATACATGGTGCCATAAATCAACTTGGCATTTTCGAAGAGGTGGACGGATAAAACCAAATAGCATCTGCCCCCCAAAATTTAGGCTGGACGTCCTAATGTCCCGGTCGCGTCTTTCGGCGGCGAACAAATTCTGGCACGCCCGGTGGGACATTTTCCTCTTTCCACTCCACACTTCGTGTGTCGTGTTTTTTCGCGATCAAATAATCATGGTATATATGTTTGTGATTGCCCTTGGGTGATGGGATACTGAAGCCGGCGTTGCGTCTCTATGAAGAATGGCATTTGCTCCCTAGTAACTCAGGCTCTGTTACATCCGATGGAATCAAGTATGGGCCACTTGCAGCCTCAAATCTCTGCAATCCGGCTCTTCGAGAAATCAACGGGCTCCTCTTTGGGTCAATACTCCCACATCCCACCCTCAGTGCCTCAACGCCGATGGAGAAATCCCAGAGGAAGTCTGTCTTCCACAGGCCAGTTCCCCAAGATGCAGCTTTGCTGATGGATTCAGTCCTCAAACAACTAGCACCTTCCAAGGACCAAAGGTGACACGGGGGGGGGGTAGAATATTCAAGCTCTCAAAGGAAATAGGGGGCAGGCTCGGCAAAATCCTGAAGCTAATAAAATCCCGGCCGTAAGAAATGGTCGACGTCGATATCGACATCATACAAAATGAGCTGGGGCAGTTCTCCGTATGGTCCTGTTTCAACCCAGTGGTGAATGTTGTTGTTCCAACTGGGAACAGCTCCAAACTATTGGGAAGGCTCAGACAAAATTTTCCTACCGCAGTATTGAAGAAATCTCCGCAGCTCATGGAGATCCCACGATAGCAGAAACCAGTTCGCTCCCTGAGACAACTTTCCTCATCTATATATAAGGTGTGGAAGCAGGTGAAGGGGACTCATCCCAAGACGGATCCTGATACAGTGGTTCCTCCCAAAACCAAAGCGGCTTTTCACAAAAAAGAGAAGCCCAATAAAGCTTAAGTGCCCGAAGCAAACCCCAAAGGCCAAAACTCTAAACACCCCAAGCCTGGGGGCATGATAGTTCACATAGTCTATGTGGTGAATTCCAAAGACGAAGTTCGAGCTTCTACTAGTCATCGACCTCAAACTCAGTCCCTGACAAAAGTTCAACTGCAACATGAAAAGCTGCAGGAGATGCTCACTCAAGCGGCAGCAAACATTAATCTATCACCTAAGGAAAATCCCGAGGACGCACCCGAAGAAAGAATAAAGATGAAGTCGGACATTGATTTTCTAAAGCGCGCTCTGAAAAAGGGAGATGCAGAAGCGGCAAAAATGTCCACTAAAATGAACCAGATGACCCTTCTGATTTAGAATATGGCTGGAACGATGGTTCAATCGGAACCACTGGCAGATGAACCACCGGTAGTCAGTCTTAAAGATACGGATGGCATTTTAAATCCTCTGCAAACCTCATCAACGGCTGAGGAGGAAATGATTCCTAAAGGAAAGCTGGAGACATATATCGCTCAGCAAGTCAAAACTCACTATGCCAGTGAAGCATCAAATAGGCCAATCAAGACTGGTCGACCGTATCCGGCGTGCTACGATCAAATACAGTACCCGCCAGAATACATACTTCCGACTCCACATATACAAAGGAACCGGGAATCCTCCCCAGCACATTGCGCGATTTAAATCCATGTGCGGAAATACCGGAGGAAATGACATACTACTCCTCTGACAGTTCGTCAGCGGTCTGGCGGGAATCACCTTCGTATGGTATGCGAAACTCCCAAATGATTTCATGAAGAGCTTCAACGAAATGGATATGCTCTTCTGTCATAGATTCTCTAATGAGAACGAACATACTACCGTGACGGCGCTGGACAACGAAAGAGTTAGACCGAATGAGACTTGGGTTCAATATGTTACCCGATGGCAAAATCTCTGGTCAAATATGAGCAACGCATCGATGAAGTTGCAGCTATGGGAATGCTCATAGCCACTCTTGACCCAAATTCAAAGGAGTTCCCGTATATGGCCTTTTTCAAGCCGACGACCTTCCAAGAACTCATGGATAAAATGGCTCGATTGGATCAAATGGGTCAAGACTCTTTCTCATCCGATGATGACGAGTGAAAAACGGAGGCAGGATGACGCTTGTCGCCTACGCTCAACAAAATAAGCGGCTTTGAAGCAACTTGTCACCAAAATAGCGACGGCGTGGGTACTCGTTCCCCCCAAGATATACACATGGGGCATATTCCTCACTGGCGGAAGAATCTCTATGTAGAATGATCCTTTCTTCTCAAAAAATAGCAAGGATATTAAGGGGCCTACAAACAGGTCCTACAATCTAGTGGAATGCCCCGCTCAAAAAAAAAAAAAAAGAAAAAGAAGAAGAAGAAAGAGAGAGAGAGAGAAAAACACCCTTGTAAGCTTAAAAGAAAAGATAATTTAATTCTCCAGAGAGAAGACCTCTTAAAAGAGAAAAAGAAACTCTAAGTAAGAGATGGAACAAAACACAGAGAATATCTCATCTCTTTTTCACCTGCATAAGAGTTTAACTCTTCTAAAAAGAACTTAGTTCTTCCTCAGGTTGAGATCTGCAGAAACAGATCTTCCCACAACTTGAGAATTTAATTCTCATCGGGGAGATTCTGCCATGCAGATCCAAAACCTAGGGGAAGACCTAAATTCAGAAAATTTAATTCTCCCAAAAAGTATATAGGAATTTAATTCCTCTGATAAAACAGGGGTTTAACCCTTCATATAAGAACTTGGTTCTTCTTTATAATGAAAGACCTGCAGAAGCAGATCTCTCTACAAGTTGAGAATTCAATTCTCATCGGGAAGATTCTGCCATGCAGATCCCAAACCTAAGAGGAAAACTAAGTCCTAAGAATTTAATTCTTACGAAACAATGGGTTTAAGAGTCTCGAAACTCAGGACCTCCATGCACATAAAAAGATTGGTACCCAATATGATAACGGCCGGTCGCGTGCTCCCACGTGAGCACCCTTGATGAACAAAAGAGGACAACCAAGATCGAATCACATGATCCTATGTGACCCCCAAGTAGCGCCTAGCACTTATAAAGAGAAAAGGGAATAAGCCCTACTTTTGGGGCGCCTCACGATCCCACGTTGCCCCTGAGAAGCGCTCAACACTTATAAAAGATAAAAGGGAATAAGCCCTATTTTTGGGGAGCTTACGTGAGAGCACGTGAGCGCCGAGTAAGTGTTAGTGTTTAACACTATGTAAAATCTACGAATCAATTGGCAGATCTTTTTATTATTGGGAAGGGATCTAGTGAATTTCATTTGTAACAAGCTGTGTGTGTATGATATGTATGCTCCATCTTTAGGGGATGTTAGAATCCTACGATATTTTTAAAGATTCTAGAGTATTTCTAGGTGTAGTTTGTTTCTTGTAATTAATGTGGGATGTATGGGTAAATAACTAATTCTATATAAAGGAGGTTACTTATTCCTGTTTATCCAAAATCATTCCCCAAATCCTCTCCCTCTTCTCTTCTCCCAAAATATCATATACAATCTAGGATTATACCAATTATTCTCAAATAAAATAAAATAAAATTTAACTATATAAAGTACATCTTTAAAGATAGTCCAAAAACAAAAATATTTTTACTACAATACCAAATTATTTATATAATCTCAACAAGAAATATGCTCGGCATCACCTTTCAGACCCCTTTCTTTGTTTCAAATTACTAGCCGTTTTAGTTAATTGACAAAATGTTTTAAGATTTTACTTCTATTGTTCATGCAATTTGGGAGTGGACGTCAAAACTAGCCCTAAAATTTTTATACAGAGAATCCTTTATTGTTCAAGTTTCAATAAAAAAAAATGTCAGGGCCCTGTGATCGTAATATGTGAGCTTTTACATTTTTTGCATCCTTCTTTAGAGAGAGGTTACACTCCTTTATTATTAGTGTGTAAAAGGCCAAAATGGAAAGCAAATGAAATGAAGAGGTATTATTTAAGCCTTTAATTTTGTGAATTACTGCATAAAATAAGTCATTTGTAGTACCCTTCGGTGTAGGTTTCTTTATGTGCAACTAGCCTCATATGAACTTCAAGAACAGAGAAAGAAAAAAAATTCTTATCACAATTTCTTCAAAACAATTAAAGTAAAGAAAAATTATACTGTTATGAGTTGTGGAAATGGAGAATCAACCTCTTATATTGCTTGTGAATTTTTTATACAGCTATAATCCTTTTTTTAGTCAAAACTGGTCCGCTTTCTTTAAAGAACATTGCCTTATATTACTATTTGTTTCTTCAAGTCCTTTGTTTAAATCTATGTGAGATCTTGTATATAGAAAGTCCCTGTATTTCTAAAAATATCCCATGATGTTTTGTATTTGCAGGTAATTGAACTGCAACTTCCATCATTCTTCGGCAATTTTGATCCCCGTGCTGCTGCAGTTTACTTCCCTTCAAGTAATTTAACTTTTCTTTGTGCTCCATAATTTTTCTTTTTGTCAAACCTTTTTCAAAGGAATTTTATGCGAATTTCATGCATGGAAAAATTAAACTTTCAGGTATACAAGCATATTTGGCTGGCCTTACGTTTGCCTTGGCAGCATCATTTCTTTGGAAGTTTTAGACATAATGATCTTCGTATATTTGTGAAAAAGCAGAATAGGAAACATTAATTTTCATGTGTGTAGTTAGTAATAGGGAAGTGGAAAATTCTTGGTTTATATACCAGTCCACACCAGGAACCAAAACCAATGTAACAGCATTACCAAGAATGGTCTTGATATATATTTTCGCAAGCAAATTATGTCGTGCCATTTATATTTTTTAGGATAAATTGCATAAAATTCCATTTACCTTTTTCTTTTTTTTGAAACAACATTAAGCTTCAAAAACTACAAATACCACCATAAACAAATGTTTAGTGCAACTTTTGAATGGCATCATGGAATTTGTAATGTACTTTGGTAAAAAAGGTTAAGGTTGCTTAATAAAATATAAGTTAGCTAAATTGCACTAAAATGCCATAATTTTTTCAATTGTTTTGCATTAACTACCATGATCTTTAAAAATAAGAGAAAATTACCACGATATTTAAGATATTAAGTGAATGCAAAACCCATTACAATTACAGTTTTGTCAAAATTTAAAGTTCATTTAAAGTTGAGCGAGTGATGGGCTTTTTATAGGTGCACATGGGCCTTTAATATAAGCGGGTTCTAACAATAAGGCTCGAGCCTTTGACCCATCTTTTATCTTATATACATGTGTTTCTTTTATTGTTTCCAATTTGGGATTATCTTTAAAGTCTGGTCATTTGGTTTTTTACTTTCAACACCCTCTGTAACAGCCCTATTTGAATGTAGTAGTTCAAGATTTTTTTCGAGATTATTTTTCCATAATTTTAGAACTTTTAGTTAGCTGCTAGTATATTTTATTTTTAATTTTTACCGTAAATAATCTTAATATGTAAAATCTTCCGTTTTTATATTATATATAATATTTTCTTAATGGCAGCAAAACAATATTTTGCGTATCTTAAAATTCCAAAATTTACATTAATATTTTGGGTTGCACACATTTGAAAAATCTGTGCCGATTCTCTAAATGCAACCAATTGAAAATATGTATCTTTATAAATATATTTATAAAATTTGTTTATATATACAAAACAAATATCTCTCTCTCTATCTCTCATGCTCACATCTCTCTCTCCCCCGTTGCTCCTCAAATTTTCCATCACCGCCACAGACTCTGACCCCCTCCTCTCGCCACCATCACCGCCGCAACCCTCGACTCCCGCTCCTCACTCGCCGACCCTCGCCTCCCTCTCCTCCCCCCTTCGCCGTCGCCTTCGCCCTCGCCTTCGTCCTCATTCCACTGACGCCGCCTCCATCCCTCGTCGCGGCCACAAACCTCGATCCCCTCATCTCATTCCATCACCATCGCCTTCGCCCCTTCGCACCACCATCTCCGACTCCACCACAACCTCCAGCGATCTGCACAGAACCCTCAACGTCGTCGCAGCCCTCGTCTTTGCCTCACAGCTGCTCACATCTCCAGATCCGATCTCCACCTCGAATCGCCTACGACCCATCTCGTCTTCGCCATCTGCTCTCATCCCCGAGTGCTCTCGGCTCGACCCAGGACCATCTGAACCCTAGCTTGATACGATCATCCTCTATAAGTTTTTCCCCGATCCCTGCTTTTTCAGAAAAAAACAAAAATATGAATAAAATGCAATGATATGAAATCAGTGAACAATTGAAAGGGGAAAATTAGTATCAAAATCCTAAATTGATATAATTATGTTTGGTTGTGTGACAATATTTATGAAGATACTTATGGTTAACCGATGATAAATTTATCTAGACGGATCGTATAACTCAGATCTCAAGTCGCACCTTAGCTGAGATCGTGCCCCATATTTTCGTACATCGTTTTCCGTGATCGTTATCCTCAGGCAAATGCTCTTGCTCTTTTCATTTTGTCGATGCAACATCGGCGATTATCTAAATTAGTTCTTAACCTGTGCAAGTTTGGATATTAGAGGAAAGAGGTTTCTTTCACAGTTTTATCATCTGTCCTTATCGGAACACTTGCTGATATATTGCTGACTGTAAACTTGCAACTACAAATTTCATTATAAATTAGGTGCAATTTAGTTGTACAAAATATTGCTAAATATTCCTCCTAAAGTATGAGTGGGTATAGGCACAAAGTTATGAACCTTTTCTAAGGCTAATGATCACATAAATTTTTCCCCATCGAGCTATACCTGAAAACCATTTCTTTTGCCAATTACCAACTGCTGCTTGCTTCTTCTTTATGTGATGCTATGACATGATTACTATGCACAAGAATCCTTTTACATGCTTTATACACATTCGAGACTCATATTGATTTACATGTATAGAACACCTTGATTTGACATGCCTATTCATGATCCTTGTTATTTATATTAAAATGAAATCATTAATTGGAATGCTGAACCACATGCCATGACACCACTATTCACCGGTTTTATGTCCACACAATTACCATACCACAAGTTCATGTCTGTTCATCATTTGTAATTTAATGATTTAATCTTTACCATAGCAGCTATAAATACGCGTGTGTTGGGGTAGTTTGAGTGTGCGTTGTACAACAGGATATCAGGAGTCCCATGCCGGCAGCTCGTACCGGGCTATATCGGTCTCATGTTTACAGCTCGTACCGGGCTATATCGGTCTCATATTTACAGCTCGTACCGGGCTATATCGGTCTCTTGTTCATTCTACAGTTGGGCCCGTGTTTCCTAGCCCCTGGGGCACCACTCTTGGGTTAGGAATACTCCTGCAGAGGTTGACGCACACACTCGAGTTTACGATAGGATAGTTTACCTTTTAGTGACTAGTTAGGTTATGACTTGACCCCTTACATACATGTTTCATAGTGTTAATACATCTATTTATTTATATATCTGTTTTTCTTGCACATCCGGGCTTCACTACTTTCTTATATTCTTGTTATTATACTACACACACCTTATACGTTGAGTACTTGCTTGGGTGTTCTGACATCCCTGAGATTTGCCATCTCAGGTTTAGAGACAGATTTACAGGCTGAGCAGGATCAGAGCGGCTACCAGGACTTTGCTGAAGATCAGTAACCGTAGGTTTATTTTCACCTTTTCAATTAGTTTTTAGCATGTGCGCCCTTATGGGACATTAGGACTTATGTATCTCTTTTAGATCTTATTTTATTTCCGAATCTTTTGTTTTGGATCTTTAATTGCATCAATTATCTAGTGGACCCATTTTTAGGATTTCTTGTGGTTTCATTGCAGCATGATTATCAGTATTATTTCTTTTGGTATTGGATCTTATTTTTGACAGGTTAATCTAGACAGTCTTATGTGACTATGGAAGGATTTTTCCTTATCGTAGGTAGCACGGCTGGCCTTCGTCGCTTTCCATATTCCGTATTTTGGGAAGCGGGGCGTGACAAGGTTTTGTTGGTATCAGAGCCATGCTAACGTCAAAGGTTAGTCTAGGTTCTTCCGACCTTTTAGGTTAGAATCACATGTCTAGGTTTTCCCCAGTATGTCATACTGCAGATTCCGTTGACTCTGACCGTAGGGTTCGGGCGACTTACATAGAGTTACGATATTGTGCCCATGTACCGCGGCATGGATACAATACGATATTCTGTCTGACTAACTTAGAGTCCTACACTTAATCCGTATTCTTTGAATTGATTATTACATTATTTCTTTGCTTCTCTCTGTTTTAATATTTTGAATTTAAACCACGTTTTCGTTGCTAAACCTCGTCGTTTGTTTTGACTTCAGAATCATGGTCGAAGAAAATTTGCGAGTATATGGGAGGCGCGACAACAATACTGCACTACTTGGAGTTATACGTGGCATGCTTGAGAGTCAACGACAGCAGACCGAATTGCTACAAGGGGGCCTACTTGCTTCTCAGCAGACCGCTACTGCGGCCCTGAACAAGGTGGCTGAGGTTCGTGAAGGTAGACGTCCGGGCAGCGTCGCCGATTTCAGGAGACTACAGCCGGTAGTTTTCACTGGCGCGGGCGGACCACTGGATGCTGAGCAGTGGATTGTCGACATGGAGAATTTGCTGTCAGCCGCCCGGGTTCCTGAAGAGGACATAGTGGATATAGTCAAGATTCAGCTGCAAGATGTGGCTAGAATTTGGTGGCTCGCAGAAGAGAACAGGTTAAAGAAACCAATTGTATGGACTGATTTCTCTACGGCTTTCCTTGAGAAATTCTTTCCCAAATCGGCCAGGATCGAGATGGAACAGCAATTTATTAGTCTTCGTAAGAGAGATCGCACAGTGGACGAGGTAGCGGCTGAGTTTATCCGACTCAGTCGTTACGCTCCTTCAATGGTAGCCCAGGAAGAGGGTAGAGCTAGAAGATTCTTACAGTGTCTCACTCTGGAAATACATGAGAAGCTAGCTTCACATGATCAGGGGACTTATTCAGAGGTATTAAATGCGGCCCGCAGAATTGAGACAGTTATGGATAAGAGGAAGAAACTTCAGAGTGGAGGATTCAAACGGCCCGTGAATCAAATTTCAGGGAGGATTCCAGTTAGACAGCATGGAGGAGTTTAGATGAAGCGTATCGCAACCCCACCACAACGGGAACCTCCGGTTTGTGGATACTGTCGGATATCGGGACACGTCGACAGAAATTGCCGCCGCGCTAAGGGTTTATGTCTGATTTGTGGTGCAGTGACCATCAGATTGGGAGTTGTCCTAGGAGAGCTGAGTGCAACCAACCTCAGAAAGGACTTGTCCCTCAAAAGCAACTTTTTGATCAGAGGCGAGGAAACACAGGTCGTGGACAGGGGCGAGCCTTTACCCTGACAGCTGAGCAGGCGGAGGCGTCGGAGGATGTCGTTTCAGGTACCATTCTAATTTGTTCTGTTCCTGCTAGAGCACTTTTCAATTCCGGGGCTTCACACTGTTTTATGTCTTTGGATTTTGCCACAACACATTCTATTACACACAAAACACTGACTAGAGATTGGGACATTCACACTGGAAATGAAGTAGTTACCACCAACCTAGAGTGCAAGCTTTGTCCGGTAGTGATTTGCGGCAGGGAGCTTTTCACAAATTTCCTGTTGATTGGGACTGGAAGTTATGATGTCTTAGGAATGGATTGGTTGGGCACCTTTCACGCACATATTGATTGCCTGGCCAAAACTGTAAACTTTCGCATTCCTAACCACCCAGAGTTCGTGTTCACTGGAGGGAGCAAATCTCTGGGACCCATAAAGTATAGAGCAAAGCCGACGTGCGGCATACTAGCGTCAATGGAGGTTGATATGAGTTCGGCACCGGTCGTAGTTCGGGAATTTTTGGATGTCTTGTAAGTCGACGTTAGACACCCCATATGATGCGGGGAGGCAGAATAGATAAAATAATCATTTTGTTTAAATTAACATCGACTAATTTTACGGATCTTTACTAAACCCTAACTAACAAACTTTCTAGAAGTGCTAAACTACTATGATAGATGATTATACCTCAACATACTAGTCCTTCTTGTTCTTGTTGTTCACCTCCTCGTCGGCCTCCTCGATGTGATAGAAGATTCACCCGAGAGTTCCTTCTCCAAGTTTTAACCTTTCACTTGAGATAACTAAGTGGCTAGGATTGCTAATCCAAGTGACCTAGAAGATATAGAAGTGGATTAAGAATCTAATAGTCTTTCTAACCCTTGGAATCTCAACACATGAGAGGATTAGGGTTAGGTTGAAGAAGAGGAGAGCTTGAGGAGAGAGAGTATGTATGTGAGAATGAATTGAAAAATAACTCAATTCTATATTATATGAAGCATAATGATTATCAAATAAATCATATATGATAATTACAACCATGCTTCATTTAATACAATCAATGAATCATCTCATGAGTCATTAAGCAATAAATGCTTCATTAACTCACTTGGATGAATCATCTCATGAGTCACTAATTCATTTAATGCAAATTACACATAAGCTCTCCACCTCATTTAGTTTAATTCATAAATGAATTAAATATAAATGAGTCACATATCTTCTAGAAGCTTCTCGACTAATTACGAGAATGCCCCTTCCATCCGTAAAACACGGAAATACTGAGACTGTATAAATCCAATAATCCAATACTAGAATCTGGCTTAAACTAAAGCCTGCTAGTATAATCTGTGCGAACATCATACGTGTACAAGTACACGTATTGTCCGAACCCTGTCTTAAAACCATACGACCTCTATATCGTTTCGCCTGAAGCAGGGAAACTCTCTATGTGGGACTCTAAAGACTCGACACTACGCTGACAGTGGGTTTAACCACAGGCCGCAAGCGGTACTAGCTGTACGTAACGGTCCCCAGATAGATGTCGATAAGAAGGCCGATGAGGAAACCCATCCGAACTTCTACTGAGCCTGATATGACAATCTCCGTACAGTCTGGTCTGTTCGTATAATACTATCGTATATCGGGCCTAGGGGGCGGCAAGCGTCAGTCTCCTAAAAGCGGTATAAGTCGTGTCGGAGTGAAGCCCATTACACCTTGAGAAGCTACTGGAAATCCTACAAGTAAATCTCGTTTGCCCTGGCCAGAGACTTTGCGTAATGGCTCTCCAAACACAGTGCGATATCAACTCCCAATACCGGGAGAGACGAATCCTTTCTAACTGCCACTGCCTCCAAGTGCTTCGGGTGCACCCAACTGCTACCTGTTTGCATGACTCTTTTGAGCCGTGGTAGGGTAGCAATCTAAGAACAGTGGGAACACACTCGAGACGAAGCAGCAGTGTCAAGTCAACGGACTATGCTGTACTCATGTCACCTGGGAACTGTTAACTGACGACGGGTATAATACCAACCAACAGTTCCCTGCGAGTCTTGTCCGGTGTACCCGTAACCCAACGAGCACCTGTATACTATCTCCAGTATAACGTACTAATGACTGTGGGACAGACCATTTCCCCTGCTGGGATGAGAAGCGTACACACCAGTCTACTCTGGAGTATCGATGCCCTGTCTCGATAATCCTACGATTAGGGACCTGAATAAGGATATGCTTGTAGACTACCCAGCCCCCACTAGTGTGACTGCCATCACAACGCTGGTAGTCAAGCAAGATCCTATGGGCTCTATCAATATGTATTTGCGATATGCTAAAAGAAACATATACACATATTAAGATGGATATAAACCAAGTAGCATACAACTATGTTGAGCAAAACTGTTATTATAACTGTGAATATCCCAAGCTTCCATTAAGTAATATACAAGCTAGTATGATACAATAATGGCCTCTAGGGCATATACACTAACATGTCTTTCCTGAGGACTTACCCGGCTTACCCCCGGCTCGTGCTTTGGGGTTTTCGATAGAATTATTACCAGGAACGACACCGATTTCTAAATCACCCTACAGGATGGCACCAGTTGAACTGACGAAATTGAAAAAGCAGATAGAAGACTTCCTCAGCAAAGGATTCATTCGCCCGAGTACTTCTCCGTAGGGCGCTCCAGTTTTACTAGTAAAGAAGAAGGACGGCTCGTTACGCATGTGCATTGACTACCGAGAGTTGAACCGGGTTACGATTAAAAACAAGTACCCTATACCTCGGATCGATGATTTGTTCGATCAATTATGTGGTGCTCGAGTGTTCTCTAAGTTGGATCTTCGGTCGGGTACCATCAAGTTCGTGTTAAAGCGGAGGATGTATACAAGACAGCCTTCAAAATTCGATACGGTCACAATGAATTCTTGGCAATGCCATTCGGTGTTACTAATGCCTCAGCCATGTTCATGGATTTAATGAACCGAGTTTTCTCTCAGTACCTTGATCAGTTTGTCATAGTTTTCATCGACGACATCCTTGTGTATTCCAAAAGCAAGGAGGAGCATGCCGAGCATCTGAGGATCGTGTTGGAGATACTGAGACAGGAAAAGTTATACGCCAAGCTTAGTAAATGCGAATTTTGGCTTGAACAAGTTCAATTTTTGGGCTACATCGTTTCTGGAGATGGTATTCAGTAGATCCGGCGAAGATTGAAGCAGTGAAGGATTGGCCAGCACCAAAGTCAGTAGCAAAGATTAGAAGTTTCTTAGGACTCGCAGGCTACTACCACGGATTTGTTAAAGATTTCGCACGAGCGGCTGAGTCATTGACAAGACTTACTCGAAAGGGGGTACCATTCGTATGGTCAGAAGAGTGCAACCGAGTGTTTGAACTATTGAAGGAGAAACTCACAACCGCACCCATATTGACCGTACCGGATGGGACAGGAGGACTGGTGATTCATAGTGACGCTTTCGGCAAGGGGCTAGGCTGTGTCTTGATGCAGCGTGAGAGTGTTGTTGCTTATGCCTCGCGTCAACTGAGAACGCACGAGAAAAATTACCCAACTCACGATTTAGAGTTGGCCGCTGTAATCTTTGCTTTGAAGATTTGGAGGCATTATCTTTTGGGAGAACGAGTGGAAATTTTTACGGACCACAAGAGCTTGAAATATGTATTCACGTAGAAAGAGCTAAATATGAGACAGTGCAGGTGGTTGGAGTTCATGGCTGATTATAATATTGATTTGCAATATCACCCCGGGAAATTAAATATGGTACCGGATGCTCTCAGTCGGAGACCAACAGCGTGTGGTTGACTGGACAGAAGGAACTCATTGATGAATTTCGAAGACTCAATTTAGAAGTAGTAGAGCAGGGGACGCACGGACAATATTGGCAACTGCAGGTACAGTCTTCGTTAGTTGATCGTATTAAAGCTGCACAGGCTGGGGACCCGCAATTGCAGAAGCTCCGCGGGTTAGTAGAGGCAGGATTGAGGACAGATCTATTGATACACGAAGATGGCTTATTAAGATTCGGCAGTCGATTATGCGTGCCAAAGGGCGAGATTCGAGAGGAAGTGTTGAAAGAAGCACACAGTTCAGCCTATTCGGTGCACCCGGATGGTACCAAGATGTATAGAGATGTTAAACAACACTTTTGGTGGAATGGCATGAAGAGAGAGATTGCCCGCTATGTGTCAAAATGCTTAGTGTGTCAGCAGGTGAAGGCCGAACATCAACAAGTGTCCGTCCTGTTGCAACCACTTCCCATTCCCCAGTGGAAGTGGGAACATATCACTATGAACTTCGTGACGGCTTTACTGCGGAGTCCTAAGGGCAATAATGCTATTTGGGTCATCGTCAACCGTCTCACAAAGGCGGCCCATTTTCTACCTTTTCGAGTGGGACAGTCGACGGAGACATTGGTGGAGAAATATATACAAGAGATCGTACGGTTACATGAGGTGCCTATCACTATAGTATCGGACCGAGACACGAGATTCCTTTCATATTTCTGGAGAAGCTTACAAGAGAGTTTAGGCACTCGTCTCCGTTACAGCACAGCTTACCACTCCAGACTGACGGACAGTCTGAACGTACGATACAGATATTAGAAGACATGTTGAGAGCCTGTATGCTAGATTTCAAGGGATCATGGGAGGATCATCTTCACTTGGTGGAATTCTCGTATAATAACAGCTATCAGACGAGTATCCAGATGGCACTGTTCGAGGCACTTTACGGACGTAAATGTCGTTCCCCACTTTGCTGGGATGATGTGGGTGAGCGAAGATTACTAGGACCGGAACTTGTAACCCAAACCGTTGAGAAGGTCCAGTTGATCAGGGACCGTATCAAGGCAGCACAAGATCGTCAGAAGAGCTGGGCGGATACTAGTCGAAGACCTCTTGAGTTTGGAGTAGGAGATCATGCCTTCCTTAAGATTTCGCCGACTCGAGGAGTGATTTGATTCGGTAGTCGTGGGAAACTCAGTCCCCGATTTATCGGACCATTCGAGATTGTGGAACGCGTTGGAGTAGTGGCATATAGATTGTCCTTACCATCCTCTTTGGCTGGTGTGCACGATGTATTCCATGTATCACAGTTGCGTTTGTACGTTCGCGATGACAGTCATGTTCTCAATCATTCTGAATTAACCTTGAGCACTGATCTCTCGTAAGAAGAGCAACCTACAGCCATTGTATAGAGAGAAGGTATTGAGAAACAAGATCATCCTTTTAGTTCTTGTATCTTGGGACAGACGTTCTCGCGGGGAATCCACTTGGGAGCGTGGGGACAAGATTCGTCAACAGTACCCACACCTGTTTTCTTTATCTTGTAGTCGTCCTTCCAATTTCGAGGACGAAATTTTCTGTAAGGTGGGTAGAATGTAACAACCCTATTTGAATGCAGCAGTTCAAGATTTTTTTCGAGATTATTTTTCCATAATTTTAGAACTTTTAGTTGGCTGCTAGTATATTTTATTTTTAATTTTTACCGTAAATAATCTTAATATGTAAAATCTTCCGTTTTTATATTATATATAATATTTTCTTAATGGCAGCAAAATAATATTTTGCGTATCTTAAAATTCCAAAATTTATATTAATATTTTGGGTTGCATATATATATATTACATTGGCTAATTTCTGTTTACTATTAATATGAGAAAAAAACTGTGCCGAATCTCTAAATGCAACCAATTGAAGATATGTATCTTTATAAATATATTTATAAAATTTGTTTATATATACAAAACAAATATCTCTCTCTATCTCTCATACTCACATCTCTATCTCCCCCGCTGCTCTTTAAATTCCCCATCACCGCCACAGACCCCGACCCCCTCCTCTCGCCACCATCATCGCCGCAACCCTCGACTCTCACTCCTCACTCGCCGACCCTCGCCTCCCTCTCCTCCCCCTTTCGCCTTCGCCCTCGTCCTCATCCCACCGACGCCGCCTCCATCCCTCGTCGCGGCCACAAACCCCGATCCCCTCATCTCATCCCATCACCATCGCCTTCGCCCCTTCGCACCACCATCTCCGACTCCACCACAACCTCCAGCGACCTGCACAGAACCCTCAACGTCGCCGCAGCCCTCGTCTTCGCCTCACAGCTGCTCACATCTTCAGATCCGATCTCCACCTCGAATCGCCCACGACCCATCTCGTCTTCGCCATCTGCTCTCATCCCCGAGTGCTCTCGGCTCGACCCAGGACCATCTGAACCCTAGCTTGATACGATCATCCTCTGTAAGTTTTTCCCCGATCCTTGCATTTTCAGAAAAAAATAAAAATATGAATAAAATGCAATGATATGAAATCAGTGAACAATTGAAAGGGGAAAATCAGTATCAAAATCCTAAATTGATATAAATTTATCTAGGCGGATCGTATAACTCAGATCCCAAGTCGCACCTTAGCTGAGATCGTGCCCCGCATTTTCATACATCATTTTCCGTGCGTTATCGTCAGGCAAGTACTCTTGCTCTTTTCATTTTGTCGATACAACATCGGCGATTATCTAAATTAGTTCTTAACCTGTGCAAGTTTGGATATTAGAAGAAAGAGGTTTCTTTCACAGTTTTATCATCTGTTCTTATCGGAACACTTACTGATATATTGCTGACTGTAAACTTGCAACTATAAATTTTATTATAAATTAGGTGCAATTTAGTTGTACAAAATATTGCTAAATATTCCCCCTAAAGTATGAGTGAGTATAGGTACAAAGTTATGAACTTTTTCTAAGGCTAATGGTCACATAAATTTTTCCCCATCGAGCTATACCTGAAAACCATTTCTTTTGCCAATTACCAACTGCTGCTTGCTTCTTCTTTATGTGATGCTATGACATGATTACTATGCACAAGAATCCTTTTACATGCTTTATACACATTCAAGATTCATGTTGATTTACATGTATAGAACATCTTGATTTGACATGCCTATTCATGATCCTTGTTATTTATATTAAAATGAAATCATTAATTGGAAAGCTGAACCACATGCCATGACACCACTATTCACCGGTTTTATGTCCACACAATTACCATACCACAAGTTCTTGTCTGTTTAACATTTGTAATTTAATGATTTAATCTTTACCATAGTAGCTATAAATACGCGGGTGTTGGGGTAGTTTGAGTGTGCGTTGTACAATAGGATCTCAGGAGTCCCATGCCGGCAGCTCATACCGGGCTATATCGGTCTCATGTTTACAGCTCGTACCGGGCTATATCGGTATCATGTTTACAGCTCGTATGGGCTATATCGGTCTCATGTTTACAGCTCGTACCGGGCTATATCAGTCTCATGTTTACAGCTCGTACCGGGCTATATCGGTCTCTTGTTCATTCCACAGTTGAGCCCGTGTTTCCTAGCCCCTGGAGCACCATTTTTGGGTTAGGAATACTCCTGCAGAGGTTGACGCACACACTCGAGCTTACGATAGGATAGTTTACCTTTTACTGACCAGTTTGGTTATGACCTGACCCTTTACATACATGTTTCATAGTGTTAATACATCTATTTATTTAAATATCTGTTTTTCTTGCACATCCGGGCTTCACTACTTTCTTATATTCTTGTTATTATACTACACACACCTTATACATTGAGTACTTGCTGGGGTGTTCTGACATTCCTGAGATTTGCCATCTCAGGTTTAAAGACAGATTTACAGGCTGAGCATGATCAGAGCGGCTATCTGGATTTTGCTGAAGATCAGTAACTGTAGGTTTATTTTCACCTTTTCAATTAGTTTTTAGCATGTGTGCCCTTATGGGACATTAGGACTTATGTATCTCTTTTGGATCTTATTTTATTTCCGAATCTTTTGTTTTGGATCTTTAATTGCATCAATTATCTAGTGGACCCATTTTTAGGATTTCTTGTGGTTTCATTGCAGCATGATTATCAATATTATTTCTTTTGGTATTGGATTTTATTTTTGACAGGTTAATCTAGACAGCCTTATGTGACTATGGAAGGATTTTTCCTTACCGTAGGTAGCACGGCTGGCCTTCGTCGCTTTTCGTATTCCGTATTTTGGAAAGCGGGGCGTGACACCCTCTCACGTGTAACCATCACTTTTTTTGGTGTGGTTGTCACGTGGGAAGTACGAGTAAAGTTACGTGCAACCATCACTTTTTCTTGGAGTGGTTGTCACGTGCAAAGTACGAAAATAGTTACGTGCAACCATCATTTTTTCTTAGTGTGGTGGTCAGCGGAGGAGGCTCTGATACTACGTTAAAGTTTAAAGTTTATTTCTTTTTGTCAAACCTTTTTCAAAGGAATTTTATGCGAATTTCATGCATGGAAAAATCAAACTTTCAGGTATACAAGCATATTTGGCTGGCCTTACGTTTGCCTTGGCAGCATCACCTTGCAGTACTCCTGTGCTTGCTACGCTTCTGGGATATGTGGCAGCATCAAAGGTAAATAGAATTTCCAATGTTATATAGTTATGCAACTTCATTTCTTTGGAAGTTCTAGACATAATGATCTTCCTATATTTGTGAAAAAGCAGAATAGGAAACATTAATTGTCATGTGTGTAGTTAGTAACAGGGAAGTGCAAAATTCTTGGTTTATATACTAGTCCACACCAGGAACCAAAACCAATGTAACATGAGCATTACCAAGAACGGTCTTGATATATATTTTTGCTAGCAAATTAAGTCGTCCCATTTATATTTTTTAGGATAAATTGCATAAAATTCCATTGACCTTTTTCTTTTTTTTGAAACAACATTAAGCTTCAAAAACTACAAATACCACCGTAAACAAATGTTTAGTGCAACTTTTGAATGGCATCGTGGAATTTGTACTGTACTTTGGTAAAAAAGGTCAAGGTTGCTTAATAAAAAATTAGTTAGCTAAATTGCACTAGAATACCATAATTTTTTCAATTGTTTTGCATTAACTACCACGACCTTTAAAAATAAGAGAAAATTACCATGATATTTAAGATATTAAGTGAATGCAAAACCCGTTACGATTACAGTTTTATTAAAGTTTGAAGTTTATTTAAAGTTGAGCGAGTGATGAGCTTTTTATAGACGCACATGGGTTTTTAATATAAGTGGGTTCTAACAATAAGGCTCGAGCCTTATTGAGCTTTGACCCATCTTATATCTTATACACATGTGTTTTTTTATTGTTTTCAATTTGGGACTATCTTTAAAGTCCCTATCATTTGGTTTTAACTTTCAACGCCCTCTTACGTGTAACTATCACTTTTTCTCGGTGTGGTTGTTATATGGAAAGTACGAGTAGTGTTACGTGCAACTATCACTTTTTCTTGGTGTGGTTGTCACGTGCAAAGTACGAGAAGAGTTACTTGCTATCATCATTTTTTCTTAGTGTGGTTGTTGTCATGTGGAGGATCGATCGAGCCATTGGCTCTGATATCATTTTAAAGTTTAAAGTTTATTTAAAGTTGAGAGAGTGATGGGTTTTTTATAGATACATATGAGTCTTTGATATAAGTGGGTTTCAACAATAAGACTCAAGCTTTGTTGATGTTTGACTCATCTTATATTTTATATCCATGTGTTTTTTTTGTTGTTTTCAATGTGGGGTTATCTTTAAAGCCCCATCACTTGGTTTTTACTTTCAACTAGTTTGAACACAAATTTCATTCATTATTAAGAACCAATATTCTCTGCAGCATGGGTTCGTATGAGTCAAATATGCAGACATGCAATTTTCCAAAAACCAGGGATACAATTTGTTAGGATACACTAAGTTTTTCCATAATAATGTATATATACGTATTAACAAAGAAAATGTTATATTAGCAAATGTAATATAAAAACACACATTTTTATTATTTGAGGTGTATAGATAGTTGATGTTTAGTCGGTCATCCATATTTGCTACATCTAGTACATAATGTAAGTTTTAGAATGTGCCAATAAAGTTCCACAAGTATCCTAGACGAGTCCGAAAGAATCTGACTCGGAACATATTCGATACGGATATGTATCTCGACAAGGAATCCGTGCGACATAGCCTATACTTACTAAATGCCCCTGATGTAAACATCCCCAGCAACATGGAAATTTTTTGGTCTGACATGAACTTGACTTACGATATTTAGAACGCTGAAGCAAATAGATTTCTATGTATCAGGATCCAATAATTGGCGGGAGCTTACTTTTGACATATACAACCGGTTACGTTGCTCCTCTTCTAGTTGCAGCTTCCTTTGGTGGTGCCTTGCGGGTTGGCACTGATTATTAGCAGTCAATTAAGCTTTATGTTGGCAATTATATTAGTTTTGTCATACATTTCAACACTTATTTTGTTAATCACATATACCATTTAGTTGAAGAAGTCACATTACATATTTGGGTAAATTATTCTAATTCTCCACTATCTTTCTGTTTTTTGCTTTGGATAAAAAAAACCAAACTTTATAAATTGCAAATA
Source organism: Agapanthus africanus (assembly GCA_030015575.1). Taxonomy (NCBI): domain Eukaryota; kingdom Viridiplantae; phylum Streptophyta; class Magnoliopsida; order Asparagales; family Amaryllidaceae; genus Agapanthus; species Agapanthus africanus. Next base: position 424,997,436 of record JASDDO010000019.1, on the reverse strand, counting down.
ATACCAATGAACTGCCATTGATTTTCTTTTGAGTGGAACTTTTTGTAACTTCAAATGTTAGTCCAATGTTGTTATTTGTAAAGATCAATGACTATCTAAAAACCAACAAAAGTTGATTGAGAGGTTTGATATAATTTACCGTTACAATTACATTAAGAAGTAAGGTAAAATAGAATCTGTTTGCGAAAATATTTGATCTTTATTTTCTCATGCCATCTTTGATAATATATTCAACTATTTGCAGAGTCTGCTTTCATTTCGGAAGTTCTCAGCCTGGATTAACCCTATGAGGTATGTTTTCTTCTACAGAATGCAGCGTTATTATTTCTTGGACATGGATCTATTAAAATATCACTAAACTTCAGTATGGATCATTTCAGGGAGGTTAAATTTCACTGAAATACATTGACCTTTCATAGTTTTCAGACAAATACCACAAATCTTGTATAACAGAAGTGAAAACTGTGAACTTCGTGATTTTAAAAAATAACACCATGTTCTTTCAGCATTTTTTGGGCTAATACCATGCCTTTGATAATAGAGAAATAGTGAAGAGTTATATAAACGTAAAACGGTCCACTTAAAACAACATATGGTACTATTACAATGCCCTGTTGATGGCGAAAAAACCAAAGTGTATAAACTACAAAAGGTAAAGAAAGGTTCTTGCTGGAAACAACGTATAGTATTAAATGCTGAAAGCTCTTATTTATTTGAAAACTCACTTAATTCGCGGTAATAATCTGCAATCTGCAAAGCATACGTGAAAACACTGGAAGTCTATGATATTTACTGAATTTTAGCCTCATAGAGAATCTTTTTCTCTGTCTTTTTTTGTTTGTTGTCCGCTTCATTGTTGGTGCATCCATGTCAATAGGGTTTCTCAAGTTGGTTTTGGTATTTATTGGTGAACTCAATATCCTTGCATTAATCTACAAGACAATCAACTTGTGAATTTTGGACGATGCATATTTTTAGAACTGAACTCCCATCAACTTCACTGTTTCCCAGATAAAACCATTGAATGGTATACATTACGGATTACATCATTTTAAAGGAAAGCAGCAGTTCACATCTGTAATTTAGAAAGTAAATGATTTTATCTAGAAAACAATGAAAGTTCATCAAATTGTAGTATAATTTACCCTTTGTAATTATTTTTTTCCGGGGGAAGTATGAATGATTAAATTATTGTATTAATGTTGCAGTGGGGCCCTTTTATTGGGAGGGGGTTTGTATGCTTTCTTGGACAGATTGTTTCCTGCATCAACAATGGTAATGTAGCTAACACAATGTAAAGACATATGCGGTATGTAGAAGCTCCACCTCTTCCTAATTTACTGTTTCATCAACTATCGGTTACAAAAATGCTTTTGTTGTTATTTTTGCTTCATTTTATGTTGTACCTTTTATGAGATATTGTAGATTTTTACATGCATTCAAATTGAATCAAGCTTTGTCTCACATGTATAATTTTGAGAAATATAAGTTCGGGTCCCATTTGATTACTAAAAGTTTCTAAAAATGAACACCTGAATTGCATTTGAAGAATGTGGTACTATGTTAACATATATATATCTAATGAATATGTACAATTCACGTTTTTTTCACTACTTGATGTAGCTACAATTCTATTGCAGGTCAGAAGCAACGCAAGGAAAAGATTCATCACACGAGTAAGAATGACCTTGTTTTCTCCCTTTCGTTAGACCTCTTAGGGTGTACATATATTATTTCGAGGTCTCACCCTAGTGGTGAACCAATGAACAAATTCATCTATAGTAATTTATATAACAATCTCCTTATATTTTTGGTTTAGTTCTTCCTATGATGATCTTTATGTTGAGCTCCATTCCATTGATGATAACTGCTTGGCTGGCCTAAACTATATATGTTGTGCCTTTTCCTCAAGATATATTATATGTGAATATGATCTTGGTAGGTCTTGTAGATGTCTTGTGGCATCCCCCGATGGTCATCATAATTCGAGTAGTAATCTGGGTTTCGGGGCACGACAGTTTCGGACATAAATTATGAATCCTTGTCCTGAAATGAATCCCTTTGTTGCGGCATCGGTGTAAAATGTCCGCATTTTCCAGAGCAAAGTCTTGATCTTTAAACCGCAAACCATATATTTTTCCGCTTTATGATGCTTCCTCACTAAAAGATAGCTGATGCGTCTGCATCGATGTGGTGATACTATGAATGAGCAAGCGCCAACTCCTTATAACCGGTGATCGAACCTACAGTTCTCAATATGTTAAATTAGGTTTTTGTTGTCCAGGTGTTAAGAATAAGTTGTGTATCTTCATATATAATTGGTGAGGTGATTTTGAAGAAGGGTTCAAGGACTTTGGTGGTCGACTTCAGAACTCTGATCGGCTTTCCTTTCAATCAAGAAGCACGGAGCATGGTTACCCCGGCGAATTCTCCCTTCTTCAAGATTCCAATGGCTGGTATGGGTCCCAGAGCCCGGCAAACCGAGCTTCCCCAGGGTGGAGGGTTCCCGGTGAAGAAAGGTGCAGTCTGAGCTCCAGCTCTATGTTCTTCACCGGATGCACCAAGTTCATAGAGCTCGCCAAATCGGGCTGCGTCTGTCAACGTCTTCCTCATTAATTCTCTGCGTTGGAGATAGGCATGGATTTTGTGTCTGTACTCCTTATGTATACTCCGAGTTTGTACTTGTATAACTTATAGTGGAAATAAATTAAAGAGTTGTTCTGCCTCAAAATTTTGCGAGATTCATTATATATTTTCGAGTTTTCTGCATGTATTTTTCAGCGTAGATCACCTTTCTTGTTGCAGCGCTTTAACTTTATCATTGGTTTTACTTCGAGGCGGGTGGTCCGAGCGTTATAATCTTTGGCCTTCTGGACCCTCAAGCCCGTTCCTTGGTCGAGGGTAGCTCGGACCTTCTCTTAGAACCAGGGGAGTGACTTCAATGGAGTCCAAATGGCAATCTCGACTCCGCCAACCTAGAATGGCGATTGCGGCTCAGCAACGATGACTTAGAATGACAATCGTGGGCTCGACCACCTGAGAATGGCGATTGCGGCTCAGGAACGAAGTCCTGGGAATTGATTGCGGCTCAGGAACGAAGAAACGAAGGCCTGGGAATGGCCAAGGCCTGAGAATAGCATTTGCCGCTCGGGATTGAAGATCGGCAAACGGGCTACCCCCGTGATAAGGCCGGTATATGAAGAAAAGTCCGAGGTTAACTCGGCACGAAGACCGGCGAACATGCTACCGCCAGGATAAGACCGACATATGAAGAAAAGACCGAGCTTCACTCGGCATGAAGACTACTGAACGGGCTACCCTGGGCACTAGACCGGCATATGAAGAAAAGACCAAGCTTCACCTGGCTGGAGCATGGACTCGGTAAGAATTCAAAGGAGAATTCCACTGAAGTCACCACCCTGATTCTGAAGAAAGTCCGAGCTATCCTCGGCCCGAGTAGGAACTCGAGTCATGAAAAATAATTTTCGGCAAACACCTATGTTCCCATCCTCTCGGCCGACTGCCAATCATGCTATGCTATGTGTCATCCACTCTCTTAAAAAGCACTCTCTCTTTCCCACAACTGTCCATTAGTTATTTATTTCAATTTTTTCTGTTCTTTTAATTTTTCCGTTACCTACAAATGCCTGAAACAAAGGATCCATTCACCTGCTGCCACGTGGCACCCATTCCCTCATAAAAGCTATCCTTTCCCTAAGCAGTTTATCCGGCTGACAAAAATCCCTAGTCTTGAGACGCATATCTCAAAAATCACCTGAAAAAGTTTTCAATTGTCAAGAAACTCCTTGCCTTTGATATCTAGTAGCGGCTTGCTATATCCAGTTTCCTGTGATATCTAAGCAGTTGCCTGAGATATTTAAACGGTTGCCTATGATATCTAATCTGTTTTCTGCGATATCTAAATAGTTAGTATGAATTGGTTAGATATAGTAGGCTCGGGAAAAATTTCCGGGAAGGGGGGGTTGACATGTGCCTTGTGTCCATACGGTTTTTGTCAGCGGAAGAATTGGCTTGGTTTTTTTTTTGTTTTGATAATTTACCTTTTTTTAAAGATTTTTTGTTATCAAATAAACTGTAACAAAAGAAATAAAAACAAAAGCTATATTCGTACTTCCACTTTCTGATATACACTTCTTATGTAAACAAGTTTTTGACGGTCTTTAAAATACAATACGTCAAAAAAATAGAGTGAGAATATAAAGGAGTACCAGACTTGCCTTCTCATTTTCTTTAAATAGAGTAGTTTAGATATAGTCGTCCGCAAGTGCTTCTGGGTGTTTAGTTTGACCTATTTTAAAGGTATTTGGGGATGAAACATAGAAATATGAGCTGTGGGAGATTTATAAAAAAAATTGGTTCCGTGAATAGTTCAGTTTAAAGTCCATAGAAATGATTTTAAGATTAAAATGTGTTAGAATGCATGTGCAATCCAAAAGTAAAATTCCAATACATTTTAATAACATAATGCATGTTTGGATGGTTATGGCAATAAAATGAGAGAAAGAAAGAGAAAAAGAGATTGATGTGATATTTCAAATGAGAGAGAGAGAGAGAGAGAGAGTGAGTGTATTGGATTAGAAAAAAATTAGGTTTTTGTCGATTTTTAAAATCTAATAGATGAGGGATAGTTTTGGGGCCATATCCATTGGAATTGTTCATAAAAAATTTACTCACACAACAAATTTTTTGGATTGGCTTAATTGAATGGAACAAACGAATCTAGGTTTTTGTTCCATTGAACTATGGCTATCTAAACATAGCCTAAGAGTGAAAACATGCCGAGTTGGCTGGTTTTTTAAAGCATTTAAAACCTCATTTGAAATATAAACTCTAAACCCAAAACCCACTCGTGTAACAATATTATATACCCAAACACATAAATACAGATTTGGGCTGGTTTCGGGCCATCTTGGGGTTTCAGGCGGGTGGTTTGAGTGTAACGGGTTTTCTAGTTTACCGGTTTAATAAACATGTTATAATATGTATTAAAAAGGACAAGTATATTTCATCAAAATCACCATGTATAATGGCCTATGTGCCCAAAACTACCATAGCACCAATTTTATGCATAGAAACACCCCGATGTTTTACTCCGTTACACGTGACCCCTCCGACCCCCTGCCATGTTTGGATAGTTAGGTAATTGAAGGGAAACCGGTGCTAGGGTCGCAACACTTGCGGACCCAGCGGAAGCATAAAACAATAATTTTACAAAACATAGTATCAATTCCAAACTCAAGATGCTTCATTTACTAATCATTACAACGCATATAGAAATCTAGTAAGCAAAGAGGGGAGTTTAGGATTCTACAATTTTTGTAGCGTGTCCATCTAATCGTGGAAGACCCATGCTAAAATCCGTCGCCTCTGGATCGGGGTTGCAAGTCAATTTTCTCGCCGAAGATGATCCACTTCAAGAAAATCCCAACTCAAGTTTCAACAATGAAAAGATCAAGAGATATAGAAATCACTCTCTAAAATTATCTCTCATATCTCTCTTATTCTAGAAAATCAAAAGAGAGAAAAAGAACGAAGGAATGAGCTAGCAAAAAGAAAAGATATAAGCATTCTAGCCTTCTCATCAAGCCACAAAGTGCTAGAACAAACCACTAATCTCTACTCTTCTTTTTATCTATCATTTCTTATTTCCTCGTAATAAAAAGAAATGACCCATTTCTTATTTATTATAAATGAAATGAGGAATCCCTTCTAGATGTATTTATGCATCACATACATAAAACATCAACTAGTATATGTATCGCATACATATACACGTATTTATTTCATATACAAATAGCAAACGAGAGATAAATAGAAAATGAACATAATACTAGAATATATATATTATTAAATCACCACTTGATTTAATAATCCTGCTTAAACATAAACCGGCTAGTATTAAAAACGTCCCAATAACATTCATGTATGAAATACACGTATTTAATTGAACTCCCGTACGTATCACCATACGCACTCTACATCGTTTCGTCTGAGCGTGAAAAACCTCTGCGTGAGACTCTAATGACTCAATCAATACACTGACAGTAGATTAGAATCATATCATATTGATCTGAAATACTTTCAGATCAATCCCCTCACGGGTTAACCCAGAAGCACGTCAGTGGCACTAGCTGTACGTAACGGCTACCCAGGTATTAATCAAAAGAAAGGTCGACAAGCAAGCTCATTCGTACGCAATCAGAGCCTATCAGTGACAATCGCCATACAGTCTGGTCTCCTTGTCAAAGAGTGTCGCATACCGGGTCTAGAGGGTATAATTTGTCAGACCCCCAATAACCCAATAATTCATGCAGACATTTGATTCATAACTATCAGAGATACAACTAATAACACTTATCAGTTTATCTCAACTGCTGCCTCCGCGGGCTTCTGGTTATAGTCATGTCTCGCATAGAGCGATATCGACTCCCTATACCGGGAGAGACGAATTCTCTTGACCGCTCACTACCTCCATATGCTTCGGGACTGTACCCAACTAAAATCTGTTTGCACGACTCTTTAAAATTATGGTAGGATAGTAATCAAAGTACAGTGGGAATACATACAAGACACTATGGCGATCTCAGGTCAAGGGGCTATTCTGTACGCATATCACCTGAGAACTGCTATCTGACAATAGGTATAATACCATTCAGGAGTTTTCGGTGAGTCCGTCTAGTGTAACTCATTCTCTAATGGGCACCTGTATACAATCTTTGGTGTCAAACACTAATGGCTATGGGATCAACCATTGCCCCGGTCGGGGTCAAGAAACGTATACACTAGTCTAAACTGGAGTACCGATTCCCAGTCTCGATACTTCTACAACTAAAGACATTTAAGGATATGCTTATGGACTACCCAAGTCCCACTAGTATGATCCCTATCATAATCCTAGTAGTCAAGCAAAGATCCTATGGGCTTTAGTAATATATATTAGCGATACGTAATAACAAGTAAAACGTATACATATGAATGATAAATACAAACCAGATAGCATACTATCATCTCGAGCAAGACTGTTCTATCCGTATAGGTCCTCCTGCAATTATAATAATTGCCTTGAGGGTACCTATATCCAACATTAATATCATATATCCAACTTATATATACATGATATTGATAGGAAGGCACTTGTTGGAGTCAGAAATATTGACTCTCAATGTTACTCAAATCGGGTACCGATGTATCTGCACATAAGATGACTTCAAATGCCTATAGATTTCAACATACTTGGTTAATGGAGACAAATGAGTATTCATTTGAAAGTCCATAGAATCTAGTTTCCAAAACATCAAACAGTGTGTCGTTTGGACTTTCCTAGATAAAGTTATGGCCAAAACATTGAACCCTATGTATGCAGAATTGGGCTATTAGGAGTCCTTTTTTTTTTCCTCCGGGAGCCCTCTTTTGGAGTGTCGGGAGTCCTCTATTGGGATCTCGGGACCCCTTTGTTAGGCTATCAGGAGCTCTCTTTTGGGAGCTTGGGACCCGCTTTTTGGGCTATCGGGAGCCCTCTTTTAAGAGCTCGGGAGCCTCTATTTTGGGTGTCGGGAGCCCCTATCGGGACCCCCATTTAGGGGTCTCGGGAACCCTCTTTTAGGAGGTCGGGAGCTCTCTAAAATGGACAGTTTTGGCCTATTTTTAAGGGGGAGTAGGGGGGTATCTTCTCCCACTCACTCTGAGAACACGGCGAGTTGTTTTATAACTACTCCCTCTAATAAAGAAGTATATATAATTCTAAAATCAATAGAAGGAAGAGAATTCATAAAAACAGAATTCTAAAAGAGAAAAATTGAAGTGTTCTCAGTTTTGAGAAGAAGAAGAAGAATGTGAGGGTTTGAGGAATGTGTTCGGCACGATTATTTGCATTCTTTACTTTCCATTTTTCTATCTATTTTGCATACAAATAAGCGTTACTGAGGTATTTTAATTACATGTGTGCAGGTAATAGGATTCTGGGAGCTTGTGATCAATTTGAGTACAAAATCTTAAACTTCCACGGAAATATAGAGATACATAATATCAAAATGTTAGCATATATTAAGTACCCCAAGCACCTCAATTAATCAGAACACATTTTTGAGATATTTTAAAGCTCGTAACCCTAAGAGAAGAAGCCCTAGGCCCAATTCATTTAAAGTGTCGTCCTAGACGACAACTTGGTAGCCTCAGGCGGCCAAGTAGGGGCCATCTGGCCCCGGAAACTCGAGGGCTTCTTGTCTTGTCATGTCTCGGCCACTTGTGTATTTTAAATTTTGTAAATCTGCCTATATTAGCAGCAGATCTCAAAGAAGTAAAGGGGTTAGATTTTTGAGCTAAACTTGAGCTGTTTTCTTTTTCTTCCTCTTTGCAAGCTCACCATTCGAGAGCTTGGAAGTGGAGGTTGGAGTTACATCTCATTTTTGTGCTTGTAATCCCTCCATTGTTAATAAAACTTCATTTCCTTTCACATCTTGTATGTTCTTTTGATTTTTGTTTGCATTTTTGCTCTTCACTTTTTTTAATTTATTTTCATTTTCATCTTATTTACTTGTGCTTTATTTTTCTTGTAATGTGTGAGTAATTTCTCTTAGCTAAGATGAAGGCAGGGATAGATGATGAATGGTTTTGCCTTCTTTCCTTTATTTTGATCTATATTTGTGCTTAATATATAAACTCAATTTTAAGAGTGCAATGTGTTTGATGAAATATTTTATAGGCCATGTAGCTTTCAATGGTTAAACACTGTTAGAGATAATATTAGATTGTTAGAGATAATATTAGATAAAATAGTTAGGCTTTAATATTAGATTAATATCCATATCCGTATACTCTAGTATAAATCTATATGTATTTCTCCATTAATTAGCTAATGAAATTATTAGATTTTCCCTCAAATCTCTTGTCATGGTATTAGAGCAGGTTTCATCAAACCCTAACTGCCATCATCCTCCACCATCAATCTGATCTCAAGGAAATCGAACAAGATCTGAATCCCTGCCACTTCCCACCGCGTTCCTGATCTTCGAATCTCTACGCCTCTTGCCTCCCTGTTGCGTCTTCCCTGTTCTGTCGTGTTTCCTGCAGCCTCATCCTCACAGATCTGATCTCAAGGAACTTGAATAAGATCTGATCTCGACCAGATTGCAGATCTGATCTCAAGGAACCTCATAGATCCGAATCACGTCGCCACGTCGTAGATTTGAATCGATCAGATCGAAGCTTGACCAGATCACATCGCCACGTCGCCTCCTAGTTGGATGTTGATCGTTAGATATTTCATTGGCTGTTGATCATTGAGTGTTGGATGTCATTGATGCGGATGTTGGTTTGATTATCGTCGATTGTTGGTTTTTGATAGTTGTTCATCGTTGGTCAATATTGGTTGTGGTTGTGGTTGATCTTTACTGTTGGAATCATGTCGATGACATCGAACTGTTAGTGATATATCCCCTAGAGGCCATTATTGTATCCTACTAGTTTGTATATTACTTAATGGAAGGTTGGGATATACACGGATATAGTAACAGTCTCAAAATGGTAGTATGCTACTTGATTTTTTTCTACCTCAATATGTGCATGTGTTTCTTAGCATATCGCTTATATATATTGGTAGAGCCCTTAGGATCTTTGCTTGATTACCAGCGTTGTGATGACAATCACACTCGTAGGGGCTGAGTAGTCTATAAGCACATCCTTATACATGTCCCTAATCGTAAGATTATCGAGGCGGGGCATCAATACTCCAGAGTAGACTAGTGTATATGCTTCTCATCCCAGCAGGGGAGATGGTCTGTCCCACAGCCATTAGTACGTCGTACTGAAGATAGTATACAGGTGCTCATTGGGTTATGAGTACACTGGACATGACTCGTTGGGGACTGCTGGTGGGTATTATATCTATCGTCGGGTAGCAGTTCCCAGGTGACATGAGTACAACATAGCCTGTCGACTTGACACCGCTACTTCGCCTCGAGTGTGTTCCCACTGTTCTTTGATTACTACCCTACCACGTATGAAAGAAGTCGTGCAAACAGGTAGTAGTTGGGTGCAGTCCCAAAGCACTTGGAAGCAGTGGCAGTTAGATAGGATCCGTCTCTCCCAGTATTGGGGGTTGATATCGCGCTGTGTTCGGAAGGCCATTACACAGTCTTTGGCCAATGTAAGCGAGATTTACTGGTAGGTACTCCAGTAGTTTCTCAGGGTGTTTTGGGCTACACTCCGACATGACTTATTGCGCTATTAGGGGTCTGACGATTACCGCCCCCTTAGGCCCGATATGCGATACTCTTAGACCGGACTGTACGGAGATTGTCACAGATAGGCTCAGTAGGAGTTCGGATGAGTTAGCTCATCGGCCTTCTTATCGATAGATACCTGGGTAGCCGTTACGTGCAGCTAGTATCGTTTGCGGACTGTGGTTAAACCCATTGCCAGCGTAGTGTCGAGTCTTTAGAGTCCCACACTGTCACGCCCCACTTTCCAGAGTACGCTAAAATCGGCACGTGACAGAGCCAACCATGCTACCTGTGGCTAGGAAACATCCCTCCATAGTCACATTACGGCTGTCTATAAGATATCAAGAACAGTAGAAATAAAATAAACTATCTAGTCCATGTCCATGAGCCAGAATAAACGGGTCAAGAAATAATATGCGGAAGCAATATATCCAATAAACAATAATAATCTGGAATGTACGTCCCAAATACGGGCTCACATCAGGAATGAAAATGCTGAAAGAAAACTAAACTAAAATACTAACAGGTCCTCACTGCTCGGCCTATTCACTGAAATACTTCTGATCGGTCTGTTGCAAATGTAGAGGATCTGGGCCATGCAAAACCCAGACGTCAGTGCGTCATAATATCAACAATAATATAATCAGGAGATAACAAGATATGCAGGCATGAGTATGAACAGTAATAAAAGTATAACAGTAACACGAATGTGGAACAATGAAGGGTAAAAGCATATGTGACGTGCAGCGGGTAATCTGAACTAAACTACTAGGTAACTACTCTCAATTCTGTGAAATCAATTTAATGAATCGTCGATGTAGCTTAATAGTATCCCGTGCATGCCCGGGACCACGGTCAAGACTCTCGGGCTGAATCCGAGACGTGCCGCTAGGCAGTAAACAGGTAACATGTACAGACGAATGATGTCAGCAGCATCATCCCGGGGCTGGCCTAGCCTATAAGACTGATCAGTATAAGCATCGAACTGTCGAGTTACAAATCAGGTTTCATCATTGATTTCCCCATACCCCCAAATTATGTGTTCAAGTCAGGTATTGATAAATCTGAGACTAATGCCAACACAGGATCAAGCAGGAACATGTTTGTCTATACAGAAAATATGATATGTCCATCGGGACAACATGTCAGGATTGTCGGCATTAGAAACAGGATCAGGTAACATGTCAAGTAGTAATATATATATATATATATATATATATATATATATATATCAGGTCATGTCAGGTAGTGTACATATATCAAGCGGGTGCCCAACAGTAAAATGTAGCAAGTATTGAATCAAGGTAGAATATGAATGTACGATAACATCATGAGTGTACAAATATCCACTAGGGGTTATACCATGACTAAGCAGGATCCACAATATCAAGCATGGGGTACTAATTTATTAATAATATGAGTTAATGTAATATAGGGTGCAATTAGGCATGCAAAATTAATGGTATGTAGACACAAATGAACATTGATGCTCAGATAACTATCAGGGGTTACAATTACAGTTCCAAGACTAAATGGGATGCACATTATCCAGCATGGGGTACTAATGTATTAATAATATGAGCTAATATGATCTGTAGATGCAGCTACATGTATATTAAATGATATGGATGCAAAGGGGTATCCGAAAACAGTAAAACTTTAATATGGATGTACAATGCATTCAACATGTGATATTTTTATTCATATGGATGCATAATAATATACCTAACATGCAGCAAGATGAATTAGCATGCAACTGGATATGTAAATAATGATATGGATGCACACGGACGTCGTATAACAGTAAAATGGTAAAAATGGTAATGTGGGATGTACAACTAAGCAATATGAAATGTTATTATTCAATTAAATGCATTATATAGTAGTATAGCATGTAGCAAGATTAACTTGCCTCGATCGGATCACACGATGGATACGTACGGCACGTCCGACGTCGGTAAATCGTCGCAACGCACACACGGCAAGTGGGACGGGTCCAGGCAAGGTAAGAGGGTGATCACGCAGGCAAGGTACATTCACTGGATCGTCTGGATTGGCAGCGGCGACGCAACTCCGATGATCGCTGGAAATAAAAGATTCAAGAAAAGAAAAAAGAAAAAGAAAAAGGAAAAGAAGAAGATGAAGAAGAAGAGAGGGAAGTGCTCACAGGGGTTGGTGCACAGGGGTCAGGAAGACGAGGTGGTGGTGTCGGGGTCACCGGCGGTGAGGTGCCGGCGATGGAGTTTGGCAAAAGGCAGTGAGGGGCTAGGGTTTGGATGTGCAGGTTGGGCTCGGGTGTTAAGGTTGCATTGGGTGTTGGGTTGGTTGTTGGAGTGTGCAGGGAAGGAGAGGAGAGAGGAGAGAGGTGGTGTGAGGGCGACGAGGAGACGAGGGTCGTCGGTGGTTGGGTGGAGTTGAGGAGCTAGGGTTGGTTTCTTGGGTTCTCGGGTGAGGAAGAAGAGGAAGAAGATGATGAGGATGGAGGTGGTGACGAGGTTGAGTTTTGAGGAAGCAGAGGAAGCTGGCTTAGGGTTAGGGTTTCGTTTTTGATATGGGTTCTCGTGGGGCTCGGGCTTTTAAAGAAGAGAAGAAGAGAAGAATAGAAGGGAGGTGAGTGCATCACGTAGGGCGGTGACCAAAATCGAGAAGGCTACAGTAGCCGCGAGAGGAGAGAGAGAGGGGCTCAAGAGGAGAGAGAAAGGAGAGAGAGAGAGACAGTGAGAGAGAGAGAAAAAGGAAGAAAGAGAGAGAGAGAAAAAGAGAATGAGTGGGGACAGAGGGATATAGAGAGAGAGAGAGAAAGAGAAAGAAGAGAGAGAGAGAGAGGTTAGTGCTGATAGGATTAACTGTTAAAATTTTAATTTAAAAAAAATCTTTTAGTTATTTAAATTTTAATTCGTATTAAAAGTATTATTTTAATAAAATATTTAATATTCTGGTAAATACAACTTAGTCCAAAACACGCCCGGGTCGGGTCTAAAAATTCAGTTTCAAAATACGAAAAATATATGTGTCGACCAAAACTAAAATTGGATATCCGGGTAACAAAAATGCATACTCCCAAGAACGGATGCATGTACGTGCGCGTAGCCATCCAAACAAGTCCGTTTCACTGAACGGGACGAGAACAAGATGTGCAGATGCTACGACGGGGTTAGGGGTATCACGCAGGCCATGCAATGTATTTTTAAAATATTTTACGTGACTTTAAATGTTATATAAAAATGCAGATGCCAGATATAATGCGAGTATGCAATGTATAAACTAAAATGAAAGTGCACAAGTCTACGTAACAAGTCGGGATAGATCATAAACAGGAATCAAGACGGGTTTCCAGCAAGCGGGTCGGGTCAGATGCAAATACAGATGCCAAATACACTATTCGCACCTAAAACACAATAAATTAAGAAAATACCATAAATAAAGAAATACTTGAACTAGAACTGGTATAGATGAACTAGGGTGTTACATTTTACCCAACTACAAAAGAATTTCGTTCTCGAAATTCCCAAAACAAGAAAAGATAAACAAACATAAAACTACAGGAATAGGTGTGGATACTTCTGTCGAATCTCGTCTTCACGCTCCCAAGTCGATTCTCCGTACGAGCGATTCCCCCATGAAACAAGTACGAGAGGGATAACCTTGTTCTTAAGGACCTTTTCTCTTCGATCAACAATCGACATCGGTCGTTCCTCAAAGGTCAAATCCTTTTTTACAGTCGGCTCCGAATGATCCAGCACGTGTGTTTCATCTCGAACATACTTACGGAGTTGAGATACATGAAACACGTCATGAACATTCGCCAAAGATTGTGGTAAGGCCAATCGATAAGCCACTTCTCCAACACGCTCCATAATCTCGAAAGGACCCACGAATCGAGGACTAAGCTTGCCTCGACTCCCAAAACAAATCACTCCTCTAGTCGGTGATATCTTCAAAAATACCAGATCACCAACCGCGAACTCTAGAGGTCTTCTCGATATGTCGGCCCAACTCTTCTGTCGATCTTGTGCCGCCTTCATATGATTCCGGATAGTATTAACTTTCTCTACTGTTTGCACGATCAAATCCGGTCCCAACAATCTTCGTTCTCTAACATCGTCCCAACAAACAGGTGAACGACACTTACGACTATACAACGCTTCGAATGGAGCCATCTGAATAGTCGCCTGAAAACTGTTGTTGTACGAAAACTCCACCAAGTGTAGATGATCCTCCAATGAACCCTTGAAATCCAAAATACAAGCTCTCAACATATCTTCAAGAGTTTGGATCATTCTCTCCGACTGGCCATCTGTCTGAGGATGATAAGCGGTGCTGAACTTCAATCGCGTCCCAAACTTTCCTGTAAACTCCTCCAGAAGTGCGATAAGAATCGGGTATCACGATCGGAAACGATGCTCACAGGTACTGCATGCAATCTTACAATCTCCTGCATGTACCGCTCTGCTAACACTTTCGTTGACTGACCAACTCGAAATGGTATGAAATGAGCTGCCTTGGTCAATCGATCAACAATCACCCAAACTGCATTGTTGCCCTTTGGACTCCGCGGTAAAGCTGTCAAGAAATCCATGGTTATATGTTCCCACTTCCATTGAGGAATCGGAAGTGGTTGCAATAAACCAGTAACTCTTTGATATTCAGCCTTAACTTGCTGACACACCAAGCACTTCGCTACAAAGCGAGCAATCTCCCTTTTCATACCTTCCCACCAGAAATGCTATCGTAGATCACGGTACATCTTCGTGCCTCCTAGATGTACGGAATATGCGGAACTGTGCGCCTCCTTCATAACTTCTTCGCTAATATCTCCTTTTGGCACACACAACCGGCTACCATATCGCAACGAACCATCTTCATGGATCAACAAGTCCGTTTGAAGTCCCGCTTCGACCTGTTCTCGAAACTTCTGCAATCTTGGGTCCTGCAACTGCGCTGCTTTAATATTATAGATCAATGACGACTGTACTTGCAGCTGCATCAACTGTCCTGAAGAATGCGGTAACACGACCTCCAACTCGAATCTCCGAAAATCATCGATAAGCACCCTCTGTGCTGTCAACGTCCGAATTGCTGGTAACCGACTAAGCGCATCCGGCAAAACATTAACTTTCCCCGGATGGTACTTAAGATCAAGATCGTAGTCAGCCATCAGCTCCAACCATCGAAGCTGCCTCATGTTAAGCTCTTTCTGCGTGAACACATACCTTAGGCTTTTGTGATCGGTGAATACTTCGACCCTTTCGCCCAATAAGTAGTGTCTCTAAATCTTCAAAGCGAAAATCACTGCTGCAAGCTCCAAATCATGAGTTGGCTAATTCTTCTCATGGGTCTTCAACCGGCTCGATGCGTAAGCTATAACCTTCCCATGCTACATCAAAACACATCCCAAACCTTTCCCAGATGCGTCGCTGTGAATCACTAATCCTCCGGAACCATCTGGTAGGGTCAAAATAGGAGCAGTTATCAACTTTTGCTTCAACGTCTCAAAAGCTGACGTACACCTATCCGTCCATACGAACGATACTTCCTTACGCGTAAGCTTGGTCAAAGGCTCAACCAAACGAGCAAAATTCTCTACGAACCTTTTGTATTATCCGGCAAGTCCAAGAAAACTTCTGATCTCTGCTACGTTCTTCGTAATCGGCCAATCTTGAACTGCTGCAATCTTCTCATGGTCAACGGCGATTCCATCTCCGGATACGACATGCCCAAAAAACTTCACTTCCTCAAGCCAAAACTCGCACTTGCTCATCTTTGCATACAATTTTTCATGCCTCAATGTCTGCAATGCGATCTTTAAGTGTTCTGCATGCTCTTCAAGGCTCCTTGAGTAGACCAGAATATCATCGATGAACACCACAATAAACTGGTCCAAGAAAAGTGAAAAGATTCGGTTCATCAAGTCCATAAATATCGCCGGTGCATTCGTGACTCCGAATGGCATCACTAAATACTCGTAATGTCCATACCGAGTTCGGAACACAGTCTTGCAAATATCTTCTGATTTAACTCGGACCTGATGATATCCGGATCGCAAATCCAGCTTCGAGAATACCCTCGCTCCATTAAGTTGCTCGAATAATTCTCCAATGCGAGGGATCGGGTACTTGTTCTTAATAGTCACCCGGTTTAATTCTCGATAATCGATGCATATCCTCCTTATGCCATCTTTCTTCTTGACTAGAAGAACTGGAGCTCCCCAAGGTGAATCGCTGCTGCGAATCCAACCCTTCTCAAGTAATTCGGTAACCTGCTTCTTGACTTCTTCCAACTCCACTGGTGCCATTGGATAGTACGCCTTTGAGATTGGCGCTGCACCAGGAATAAGATCGATCGCGAACTCCACATCTCGTTTCGGCGGTAAACCCGAGATGTCCTCAAACACGTCCATGAATTCTCGAACTACAGCTGGCGCTTCCTCCTTATCAACTTCCATTGACGAAAGAACACTGCTTGTCGGCCTAGCCCTAAACTCGACTGGCCTGACAGAACTGCTACCCCCAGCAAAAACAAATTCCGGATGTCCGGGAATCTGGAAAATCACTTTCTTTGCCCTACAATAAATGTGAGCGTGGAAAGTGCCGAGAAAATCCATTCCCAAGACAACATCATAGCTGCCGGTATCGATCACCAAGAAATCTGCAAATAACTCCCATTCGCAAATAACAACAGAACAATCTTTGCATTCACTACTAGATATGATCTTCCCATTCCCAGTGTGTATGTCCCAACAATTAGATAGGGTCATGCAAGAAATCGAGTGTGCAGCAATAAACTTGGACGACATAAAACAATGGGTGCACCAGAATCGAATAATGCTAATATGGGAAAATCATGAACAAGTAGGATACCTGAAACAACTTCATCTGAAGCCTTGGCCTCCTCAGCCGTCAGGGTAAAGGCTCGAGCTTGATTAGGCCCCTGAGTCAACTGCTTTTGCCTGTGAAACTGCGTCTGCGGTGGCCTCTGAACATCATCCTTCAAACGAAGCTTCGACGGACAAGCATTGATAGCATGATCCGCTGATCCACAAACCAAACAAAGTCCCCGCATTCTTCGACACTCCCTCTGCACGTGTCCGGGTAAATGGCAGTAGTCACAAATCACGCTCTTTCTCTGATTAGCTACGACGGGCTTCTTCATCGGCACCATGCCACGTTGGTTCACCGGAATACCGCTGCGTATAGGCGCACGGTTTGGCATAAACGCCGGCTTCCGCACCACAACTGCCTGCTGCTGCGCATTCCCAGTCTTCACTGATAAGCTCTGCTGCTCTCTGGCCGCTTTAAGCACTTGCGAGAAAGTGGTCAAACCCAGAGATATAATGTGCCTCTGGATGTCCACATCCAAACTGCGCATAAACCTTCGTGCCCTATCAGCTACTTTGGCCACCAAAAGTCCAGCGAATCGACTGAGCCGTGTCCACTCAGCCGCATGCGCATCCACGGATCTGCCATTCTGCTTCAGACTGATAAACTTTTCTTCCATTTCTTCCTGGGCAGTCTGCGGAAAGAACTTCTCCAAGAAACGCTGTGAGAAAGTTGCCCAACTGATTGGCTTGGGCAAACGGGTCTCTTCCACGAGCCACCACTCGCAGGCATAATCCACCAGTTGGATGCGTACGACATCCACTCTCTTGTCCTCTGGAATCTGTGCTGCAACGAGAAGATTCTCCGTATCAACTAGCCACTGCTCTGCTGGCAACGACTCTTCCAAACCAGTGAAAATGGACGGACCAAGTCTCCTGAAATCCGCCGTGGTACCCATACGCTCTACTGGTTTGGCCGCAACATTATTTACGGATTGATGGACGGTTCGCAAACCTTCCTAAAAAGCCTCGGCTTGCCGCTGGTTCAGCTCGGTCTGCCGCTTCTGGTCCTCAAGCATCCCACGTATTGCTCCAAGCAAAGCGGCGTCATCAACATGCCTCTGGTACGATCATAGATTCCTGTCTACCATGATCCTGCAACCAAGACACCGAAAAGGATTAGTATGATAACAAGATTCAAAACTTGCGATGAATAATGACCATAAATCAAGGATATGAATCAAGACTAGAAATCCAAGTTACTTAAATAGAGTACCGCATTGTAACCATGCCGCGGTACATAGTTACAGTCATATAACTCCACTTAAGTCGCCCAAATCCAAGAGATAAACAATAGGGAACCAAAAGTTTCAAGTCGAGATGCAAAGTGGTTTGCATATCGTCAAGACACAGCGTCAAGAGAAGGATATGATTCAAGTGTTAGTTATATGTATGCCCTAGAGGCCATTACTGTACATACGTTGTATATTGTAGTGGATGCTTGGACATATATAGGGAGGACTTTCTTGCTCGACATAATAGTATGCTATCTGGTTACCCTTTATCTTAACATGTACTCTGATTGTCTCTATGTTACATGTTGATAAAGTCCTTAAGATGAGTACTTGACGACCAGGACTATGATGCAGATCATACTAGTGGGGATAGTGTAGTCGCCAAGTACATCCTTCAAATATTCCTAGTCGTGGGAGTACCGAGACGGGCATCGATACTCCAGAGTAGACTAGCGTATGCGCTTCTTGACCCATATGATGGGCGATGGATGATCCTATATCCATTGGTGTTTGACATCAGAGAAGGTATACGGGTGCTCAGTGGAGACTGGGTACACTGGACGGACTCGCCGAGAACTCCCAGATGGTATTATACCTCACGTCAGATGGCAGTTCTCTGGTGACACTGGTACAGGTTAGTCTGTAAACCCGAGATCGTTATAGATTCTTGTGTGATTCCCACCGTGCTTTGATTTCCATCATACCACGTCCAAGAGGGCATGCAAAAAGGTGGCTTTTGGGTACAGTCCCGAATCACATGGAGGCAATGAGCGATATGAGGGGTTTCGTCTCTCCCGGTATAGGGAGTTGATGTTGCGCTGTGTTCGATTGCCTATAACTGGAAATCCCTAGCCAGGGTTGCTGAGATTTATTGGTAAGTGTTATCAGTAGTTTCTCGAACTGTTATGGACCTCATATCGACACGACTTATCGAGCTACTGGGGTCTGACGTTTACCACCCCTAGGAGAGATATGCGACATATCAGACGAAGAGACCGGACTGTACGGGAGTGTTACTGATTGGATTCACGGGAGAAATTACAGGCTTGCTCGTTGATCTTCTGATCGCTCAATACCTGGGTGGCTGTTACGTTTAGCTGACTGCTTGCAGCTTGTGGGTGTTTGATATGATCATCACCTACCGCCGGCGTATTGACGATTCTTTAGAGTCCTACACAGAGGTTTCCTGGCTCAGGTAAAACGGAGTAGGAGCACATATATGATATGTGCGGGACCGAGAACAATACGTGTATGTGATACCGTATTAGATTCTCGCGATATGTGATATCGGCCGGGTATATGTGATATAGCCGGGTCATCGGATCAAGTGTTGATTCGATGAACTGATACAGATTATATTAGTCGGTTATTTATGAAATAACCGGATTATCGGATCAAGTGTTGATTTGATAATTTAATGTATAATTATATATTTGATATATTAAATTACATTAACTAATATAAGCTCACTAAAAGATTCTTTTTCTCACTCGGGTAATACATTGATATATATGCGATATATGTTAATTGTATTATTTTATTTTGTTACAATAAATATTGTATATGTGATATATAATATTGTAACATATTGTGGTTATAAATGCAACATGATTAGTGGAGATTAAACATGGTTATGGTTTGATTTGGGTTGATTCTTTCTAGTAGGTTCTAGAAGCTTTGCTTTTGTTTTAAGCAAAGATATTTGTTATGATATTTTTGTAGGTATTTCCTTAACCCAACCCAACCCTTTAACCATAGTTGTTTCTCTACATGGGTTAAGTCATCATACTTAACCCATGGTTGCATTTCTAACCTCACACTTGAGTTTTCATTATTCATCACAAAAGGATTTTGATCTTCTTCTTCTTCTTCTTGCTTGAAAAAGATTTCTAGCTTTTCATAAAGTGATGAAAATGAGTGAGATTAAGAAAACAAATGAGAGCTAAATTCCTACTTCATCATCCTAATCTATTCTTACCAATTAGATTAGGGTGTTCACTTCATTAGTAAGTGAGAGCTTGTGTTAAAGAAACTTCAAGGTAGATCATCTTTGTTATCGAAGATCGGAAGCAAGCATGCATCTTTCTCTTCGTGGAGCCTCTCTAGAGTCCGGGAACATGATGATCGCAGCGAAGGGACCTCAACACGGAGGTTATGAAGCGAAGGACTGGACTGGAAAGGTTGTAATCCCTAACTCTTAGAAGTAAAGTTGTTTACTTGTTATTTGTTTCGCATAATCTCTAGTCTAAGATCTTGGTTAGGGTTGTTCGGGACGTCTAAAATTTGAATCGGGAATTGTTGATGCCTTGTAGAACCTTGTGAGAGTGCCTAATAACCCTACAGTGGTATCCGAGCCAAGCTAGAGCTTTAGGCGAAGTCTAGACGAAGTTTACAGTCCGTTCGAACCCCGAAACCCTGGTTTAGACCCCTCTCTGGATATTTTCTAAAAATGTGATTTTTTCTGTATTAAAAATACTCAGAAAATAAAGCAGGGAATTATAAGGACTACTGTGAAAAACGAGCCAATAATTCGATTAAAGCGCCGCGGAACCGCGGCAAGACTATGCCTTGCGCGGCGGTTCCGCGGCCAAACAGTAGAATTAGGGTTTAGTCTTTACATAGTAACATCCGTACTTATTTCCTGATGCTTCTGAGAATTTTTAATTGTACTTAAGCATTGAGTTTTCTGGAGATCTTTTGTATTCGTTGATAAAATCAGAAAGTTTTACTTCGTTTAAGTTTTTTCCGGATAATTTAGAACGTGTTAAAAAGTTTGACCGGATATCAATAATTCACTTTTTCCCATGTCGGAAAATTTTCAAGTGTTGGATTTTTTCTTGAGTTTAAAACTTCCGGAAAATCATGCAAGCGTATCTGTGGACCCTCTAGAAGAATACAAACCTTAACTCGATTATGTGACAGTCTGAACCGCCTCTAAACCTTAGGGTTTGGGGCAGTACAGCGTTGCCACATGTGAGGCGTTGGTTTGACCCTTCTACGGCTGGACCATTGGTATTGTGGCATGTGATGGATACTTTTTGAACTTCGCTCAAGTATTGAGCTATTTGGGAAATCTTGGGTGTTTGTTTATTCGATCGGAAAGATTAACATTGTCTATTTATCTGGAATGTGATACAATATTTGGAATCCACAAGTAATTATGAGATAACTAATTTGGATGTTATAAATCTAGCAGTTTAGTCTCATTTGATCGGTTGCCACGGAATTTTGATGTGATCAAAAGTCCATCGCAATCACGTAGCGTACGCGGATACTCGCCGGGTAAACTTAATAGAAAGCCATGCCCCAAAGCCCCGACCAAGTGACTGTAAGAGAACCCCGTCGCCAAAAGCATCCGTTCGGGTGCTCGCGGCAGCGGTGTTCCGCCTTAGTGCACTTCGTCGACGGCATCCGGGGGTGCGGCCGTCTACTAAAGTTTGCGACGAGCATTCGATCAGGATGTCAGGAATCTTGTTGAATTGCCCGACTAGATATTGAAAAGTGTTTTCGAGATTGAGACTAAAATGCGGGGTTTATAATTTTTAGGCATGAGATGTCTAAGGAATTCATTTGGTTAGGCATGAGATGTCTAAGGAGGTTGCGGATTCCAACTGTTGTAGTTTTACACTTTCTTTTCTGCGACCGTAAGTGTAATATGTGGTGTATCGCCGGTTTCGTTGCTATACATCAACGATAATTGGGATACGCATATTTACTTACGTTGATGATATGTGATATTATGTGTTGTTGTGATATGTTATATTGGATCGTCGCATTTTGAATAGCCGGGGTTTTATGTGAGATGAGAGTTTTTTATTTTCTTTCATGTAAAATTCATTGTATGTAATATTCTTTTATTGGGGCACTTCCGGGCTGAGGATGATGTCACTATTGTATATTATTTACTTTTCCGCATTAGGTAGACCCAAGGCGGGGAGCACAAGTAACCGGGTTCTAGGGTCCATTGGGAGACCATCTCGAGGAGTTGAGACCGGGTCTCCTAACCCTAGAATTGGCAGTGTTGCTTGCCGCTCTCGTAGGGGTCTAGGGATGTGGGTTTGTCTATTCATTGCGACCGTGGAATCCGTGTTTTATACAGGCTCGTATTATAACACGGACATCCTGGTATATCCAATATTTCATATATGTTCTTCTGCTGCAATGTTCTGTGATGAGATCATGTTACTGCCTGAGACGAATGTTTATATTATATATATGAAATATATGTTATATTGCAGATTTCGTTTCAATTGTGATGCTTGTGAAGCATAATAAAATGGGACTTCATTAATGAGATTAATGAAACTAAAAGAAACCTAAAGATGTGTTAGAAACTTGTTTAAAAACTGGTAGCTCTAGTTCTTGCTTTGCGTAGCGGTATTCCTTGTAGAATATCAAGCACCTTATTCGATAAGGAAAGAGCCGAGATCCCTTCACCGGGAGTGACCTCTTTATCAAAACTAGCAGATGCTACACACTCGGTTTGTCTTTTGATTACTTTTATAGTTCTTGCTTTGCATAATAGTATTTGCAAAATATCCTGCACCTTATTCGATGAGGAAAGAGCCGAGATCCCTTCACCGGGAGTGACCTCTTTAGCAAAACTAGAAAAGGCCTAAAAAACATTCCATTCAAAATTACTCGATTCTACAACGATATCAAGTTCATTACGCAAAAGGTTTTCTTAAAAACCTGTCGTAGCCCTCCGTCATTTCAGATAAGTACTTCATAGTATTCGTACTAGTTTGTTGGCTTTCGTCAAGGCGTAGTGAGCGGTAGCTATTTATGCTTATATGTATAAGCATATGATGCGATTGAGTTAAGGTAGTCGTCCGACTTTGTTGGCTTTCATCAAGGGTCATACGGATGGGTTTAATTCAATCGGAAAATGACGGGTTGAACTTGACTAGTAGCCTATGGTTTGTTGGCTTTTGTCAAGGTCATAGGATGCTAGGGGTAAAATATTATCGGGAATTTCAAGTGTTGAAATTTGCAATGAGATTGCATACCTTCTATGAGATAATTGGATCCCGATACCCGCTGCGAGTAAGAGTTACTCCTAGGAGAGTTTTACACATTACAATTAGCCGATTAAGTAGGTGTCTAGAAAGGTGTCAACGAGGTTATGCCTCTGGGAAAACGAGGTTTATTTTAATTAGGTCCGTGCGAAAGCACGGGGAACCTCCCTCAAAGTACCGGCACTGGCCTGGATGAAAGATTGGCGAACTTGTAGGGTGTAATTAATCCCGGCTAGTCTTTCCTTTTAGGGTTTGAAGGAAGATTTGACTAAAACAGTGGAAGCCATCCTGATTAGATAAATTGATAACCAATCTAATCTTGTAAAAGCGCACGCTGAGTGTTTTCATCTCTCTCTCTCCTGGTTGCGACTATGTCACGCCTTAATCAAGATAATAATACGGATGTATTGACCGAACCCGCTTGCTATACTGCGCTAAGGAACGTTGGTCCCACTCCAACTTATAATTGTTATAAGACAGAGCAAGAAATAGGGGATTACCAGAATTCCCGTGCCGCTCAAACGAAGAAAGTACATGTTGATGCATCTTCTTTGGGTGTGTTCATGTAACATTTCAAAAAAAAATAAAATATTATTTTTGGGAATTTTCATAATTTAATATTAATTTTAAGGAATATTTTAATATTTCGGTATAATTAAATACCGATAAATGGGAAAAATTATAGAAAAATTATGGAAAATTCTAAAATAGGGTATTTTATGGAATTATTCCATTTTAAAGTTTTTATGGATTAGTATATGCTATTTTAGTGTTAATCGCGATTAAAAAATCGCTAATTGGATTTTTTGGCTTTTGTGCAAAAATGTGCACATATCATTTTCCACACTTGTCACACTTGTTTCTTGTTTTGGTTCATGGTAGCCTAGGGTTAACCATGCTTAGATGACCATGGTGGTCTAACCCTTTTGGTTAAATTAAATGGGGTTAGTTAAGGGTGTGGTTTTGTTTAAATTGGATTAGGTAGGGGTTGACTAGTAGGTAGGTGAGAGAGAGAGAGAGAAGAGAGCCATGATGGCTTTGTGTATTGTTAGCTTTTTTTGAGAGAAGGGATGATGGGGGTTAATCCCATTTCACCTCAAAACTTTTACATATCAATCACCCTCTCTTTTCACTCTCATATTCCCCTCTCACTTACACCCTCCACTCTCACACTCAACCACAACCCCCAACAACAAAAACAACAACAACAGTAGCTGCTGCTGGAACAGCAACAACAGCCCCAACAACTTCAATAACACCAGCCACAACAAAACCAACAGCAACAGCAACAAAACTGCTGTTAAAAACAGCTTCAGCATCAGCTGCAACAGCAACATCAGCAGCAACAGGAGCAGCTCAGCAGCAGCAACAGCCCTTTCTTCTTCTTCTTCTCTTCTTCTCCTATACCCTAGGATCCTTGAGGTATAATCTTGCAACCCAACTCTTTTCTGCTCAGTTATGGTTATTTAGCTGAAATTTAGTGTTATTATTGTGATCTAGTGCTAGTTTGGGTGACTTGAGTGAGATTTGGCTAAGAGTTGGTGTTGATTGTTAGTATAACCTTACTAGGTGCTGTTAAGACCAGCTAACCCAAGTTTTGCCCCAGATTTCCAGTAAAATACCTTAAATTTTAGAATCGGCGTAATTTAGCGATTTAGTCGACTTTTTGACCTTTCTAAGATCTGCTATCACCCGGGGCCTCCTAAAATAATTTTGAGTTGGCAGTGAGTTGTGCAGGCAAACAGAAACCAACACCCAAAACCCTAGCCCCCACCTCTTGATCCCGGCCGCAGATTTAATCCCCCTGGCCGCAAATTGCGGCCAGAGCAGGGGGGAATTGCCTCGTTTTTGGTGCACGGCTCTTTTACCTGTAAACTTGACCCTGGGTATGTCTAGTTTTGTCTGATTCCAATCAGGGTAGAATCTGGGATGATTTTCTTGAGTTAGCGCAAGATTTATGACTTGTTTAGCATGGGTTTTTGGTATTCGATGATTCGTTTCTGTCGGGTGGCGTTTGAACGCCAATGGCAGAGGGTTATTGGCAGTGTTTGCACGCGAGGCTATAGGTTTTTACCTATTGGCGTAGCGTGTACCGTTTTGGTTTCCGACGTGGTTTTCATGTGCTTTAGCATTGTGATATCCTTGTAGGTACCCCACGTAGCGTCGAGGCGTTGGAGATGCAAATGGCGACATCGGCTTCAGAATACGAGAAGCAAGGTGAGTAGAGTTATATCTACGGGGAGAAGTCAGGTGGATGGCGTATAGCACCCCCCCAGTCCGATGTCTGGTATCCATATATACTATATATATGCTAGCTTATGTATGACCTGGTTGTTTAGGATGTGTTAGGTGTAATATGCATAGGTTAGGGTTTGGAGTAGCCAGTGTAGTTTCTAGTCGCGAACCCTAGAATAGGTTTACACCCACACGCACACACGTGCATAATTGCTATGTTTTTACTGTGACGATGAGGATATTGGAGGACATTAGAGACGAGTCGATGAGATTGGGCTTAGTGCCGTGATATCGGTGATGTGATGTGATTCGTATTTGGGATACGATATGAGATTTTAGCGGGCTTTTGGACGTGTGTTTCACACACGCATTCTTACCTGGATAGATGGTATCGACTTGTACTAGACTTAGATCAGTACACCAGATTATATGATATGATGATAATGATACCGGATATGTGATGAGAGAAATGTGATATTGGCCCGTACCCAGCTATTGGGATGCCGTATGACGACTTACCGTACGAGCTGTATTTTGATGATTGATCCGCACTCATGACTCGAGGATGTCAGATGATATACAGTATCGTACGCGATACTATTGAGGCGGGATCATCGACCATTATATTTATATTTACATATATATCGACTCAGATTTAGGTGGTTTTCATACCCCTCCGATTGACTTGATGTTTAGACCTGTAGTTTGCATAGGAGGTGTTAGGCTAGACCCGAGTTATACCCATTTTAAAAACTGACGAGTCGGAAATATCTTAAAAACAAGCAAAGGAATTCTACGGGTATTTTCAAAAGACATATCCTTCTTAAAAACACCGTAGCCCTTATTTTACTAAAAACCCCGATTTGTCTTATTTCAAATGGCACAATTGCATGACATATACATATTGAGGTAGACTCTTCACTGTTGCGTTGATTTATTCTCTTCCACATTTCCATTGCTATTCACATTGCATTTCATATGTTATTGCTATATTACCATTATGCTGTTAGGACACCAGCATAATTATCGATGATGCATATGTTCCACGTACACTGTTTGCCGGCTCACACACTTCATCATTGATATTGCCATGTCACTACATTGTAGTACTGTTGTATTCAGGATATGACCCTTGCATGGCATTTTTGTACACATACTTATTGTACACTTATATTTGTGCACATACTTACTGTATATTCATACTGGTACACATACATGGTTGCACATACATAGATGATATTCCTAGATTTGGAAACCGCAAGATACTCTTTAAAGCTGATTCATTTTAAAAGGACGGTTTCCCTCAATATGTGCATATTACTATTCCAGGTTGCATGATAAACAGATGTGCTTGCATTTCTTTCACATGTCGCATACATCATGCTATTGATTATACGCATTGAGATACGTCGTTTCCATGATATTTTTGGATTTGGGAACCGAGGATATTTCGACAGAAAATATGTGATTGTTTTAAAAACCCGGTTACCCTTGATATGATATTTCAGTGCGTCCACCATGTGTTTTCTCGGTGCTAGAGTGATATGTGAAACCCGATTCGAGGAGGCGGATAAGGCCGTTTGCGGGTACATGGTGGACTCGGTATGGTACCCCGGGGCGAGAACGGATCGTTGTGCAGTAGACGGTGAGCCTGGCAGAGGGATTGCTACCTACCGGTGATTGGTTGGACCTGGCGGTTATCCGGAGGATACTGACCAGAGTCGATAGATGGATATGGGCGTACTGCTGGGGCCGATACCGCAGACGGAGCCCGTGGGCTGACCCGGACTGACGGATGCCCGATGTATGAGGATTTACGTGCCGATGCTTGGCACGGGTTTTCATGATGTTTTCCATGATTTTGATTATATCCTCACATTTACATGCATGATGCTTATTGTCATTGGGTGACGGGTGGACGGGATCCACGTTTATACAGACTCTGATCACATACAAACCTGATTACATTGATCATATTTCATATGTATATATAACAGGGTATGAGGGCGCTATTATATATACCCTTACACCAATATTAGTGGAATGGGACGCTAATATATGTGTTATCCATTTGATAATTCATCATATTTACTACATGCAGACATACCTTATATTATGACATGTTATTACCTGAGGCACTGGCACGAGTATTTAGCACTGCCTACATGTTTAGATGTTACATTGCCACCTTATCCTGCTTCAGGCTTATTCTTTGAGGTTTATATATATCTGATCGTATTGACCTAGGATTATGTCATGCATTCGATTTCTGCTTGTAGATATTCTTCTATTCACGAGTTGGCAACTCACCCCCGTTGTGCCACAGTTCTTGCAGGTTTTGCCGTACAGGTTCCATAGCGGCATTTCCGGCACATTGCTTTCCTTTGCGGGTGATTTGCTTGGTAGGTGGGTTCTTTGCATCAGAACCACCCTTGTTATGTATTATTCATTGTATCTAGAAAATTCCATCAACCAAAACTTGTATATTGTTTCAGACTTAGAAACCAGATATGTATTATTTCGACCTTAGAGTTGCGCTTAGTGGTATTCGCTTTTAATGCTGTTGAGTTTTCTTGAGTTTTGAACCTCGCCCTTCGACGTTGTATATCATATTGCTTGCATGGTTGTGCCCGTCGATTGATGAAGAGCTAGCTCCCGCTTGGGGATGCATTTTACCATTTCATACCTATTATTTATGTTGTACCCCGTTCGGGGCCAGTATTTACAAAGGAAACTCTGCCGAAATTTTCAGAAAAGATGTGTGATTTTTAAAATGCATATTCGGCATAGTTAAATTAAAAACCTTGATTCTGAAACATGTTTCGTTCACTTTTAAAAGCTATTTTCCTTACTTCTTTAAACTAGTTTTCCTTATTTATTACTTAAAAAGGTTTTAGATTTCTGGGCTTTTGGCTTACTTGGATCAGATGGGGTCCTATAGACTTCATATGATTCAAGTGCCAGTCACGGGCTATTTCGGGTCGTGAAAAAGTTGGTATCAGAGCGCTAGGTTAACCTTGGTCGAGTCTAAGTTTGACTATGTGGAGCCTAGGGCGGTTATATATATACGAAACTTAGGCTTGACCTTACGGAACTTAGACTTAGTCGAGGGGGTATTAGACCCGAAACTTTCGTCGCGTAGGATGATCCTTGGTTGATGGAATAGGTGATTAAAGTAGAGTGACGTACAATGGGTATGTTCCACGGCATAGTTACGACACGCCACTCCGCTTGAGAAACCTTAGGATGTACGTATTTTCGAGACTAGTGATTCTCTTCATATCTATGATTATATACCCACTTGAGATCCTCGATTCTATTAGTTCCATGATCATGCTTTCATTGATGCTGTTCCTTCTTATGATCATGTATCCACTCTGGATCTGTTGTTCTCCTTCATGCCATTGATCTGCTCTCTTCGATACTCGATTGAGGTTCCTGTCGCCATTGTTTGTGCGCAGCTAGAGCTGCTGCTAGAGTTACGGTCAGGGCGAGCTCGTCTGGTATGAGGGCCGACCATTGTGTTTTCTGGTGACATGGGAACATTTCGAGTCAGTATTGATGATTGTGACCTCTTGTGGAGGCGATTGATTGGTTTTACACCGGATGATCGGGCTATTGTTAGAGCTGCCAGTTGGGAGAGGACGGTTGATATACAACATACCTCAGAGATTATGATGTCGCCTACCGTGCAGACAAATGAACCAGCTGTTGCTGAGATTGATAGGATGTCGTTGCTGGAACTTACAAGCTGAGATCGCCGGAGCTTACAGGCAGATTTGAGACAGATGATAGCTTGTCTGCCCGATTTGAGAGACAAAGGTAATTCGTCCGACTTATGCATCGGAGCAGGCCCAGTTGAGTTGAAGATTTCCAGGGTGGAGAGTGTTACTCAGATCTAGAGCAGACCGACTTAGAGATGATAGAAGGTCGCTAGACATCAAGGATGAATGACTAGTACATGGGGTTCGTTCGCTACCCCTATGCAAGATCATCAGATAGATTGATTCCAGCTAGAGACGATTTCACGCGGAGACGTTGAGAGTCGACAGAGACGATCGAATGTCAGAACCTTACTATTCCAAGTTTAAGTGTTCGGAAAGACATGCAGGCAATTCTATGGACCCCCTAGAAGAATGAAACCCTAACTCGATATAATGACCGTGTGAAAGCCTTTGAACCTTAGGGTTTGCGGCAGTTCCGCGGCGCCATTAGTGAGGCTTGGGTTTGCCCTTCTACGGCTGGAACACTGATGTTGTGGTATGTACTCGATACTATTAAACTGTACCCATGATGCTGATCTCTTGGGGGATGATGAGGTTCTGATGAGTCGATCGGATAGTTCGACATCATTCAGATATCTTGTGATGGGATACATTGCTTGGGGGACTCCAGATACGAGCATAGCCGTTGGAGCGCAGTCCTTGCAGTCACGAGAAGATGAGTCTGAATCAGTCGATATTGGAGCCGAGTGAAGTAAAGAGTTCGCATGAGAATTCGATGAGGTGACGTTCCACTCCGCTGATATCAGAGATGTGATACGCGTGCAGAGGCATAGTATATGGATATACCTTCCAGAAGGAGTCGCGAGGAGTATGCAGCCGTTCCGGAACAAGAAACAGATATAGAAAAGATAATAACTTCCGGGAAATTCGGCAGAAATGAGATGTGAGAGAGACCTCGACAGGACCTTTCAGGAATATTATACGAGAAGACCTGGACCTAGGAGTGGTCATATTGCACACACCCAGCAGGCCAGAGTTCGGCATCGTCAACGAGATAATTGACCAGGTTCGGATAAAGGACCTCACCCAGATGCGTTGTGAGTTGATCGAGGACATACGAGTGTTGAGTATTCCTCCGATGGTTGGGACGCGTTCCCGAGGACCTGTTCGGCCAGACATCTTCTACAGAGTGATGAAACTACAGAGTACGCGATTTCGAGTCCATGCGAGAGACTTCGGGTTGACCGTGGCCGAGAACGTTGCAATGCACAGATAAAGAAGTGACGTCGAAGTGGACGATGATACAGACAAGCGGGGCAAGAGGTTCGTGCGAGACTCTGATGAGCCGTCATTACTTTCCGTCGAGGCTAGAGACCTGATAGGCTTACAGAGGCATTGGGATACGGCCAGTTTTCGAGGAAATGTGTGTGGAACACGCAGATGTCCAGAAAAATGAGAAAGGATTATGTAAGAGTACCAGCCTCCGTACAGATCAGCATATGCAAGATCGGAAGAGACCTTGAGCGGGATTCTTTCCAGGACACTGCCGCAATAAGATTTGCATCAGGAACAGATGTATGATGTGCATTTAGAGAGCCAGAGGCAGACGCCAGTGACATGCTGCTTTACGAGTGGTCGCGATGAGTGACGGAAAGATGACCAGAGAAGCACCAAACGGAATCGTCCCCGTTAGCATACCTAATAGGGATGATGAGCCGATTGATTGTGAGATTAGTAATCAACGGAAAAGATAAGAACCCAGAGACAGAGGACGCCGGACCGTGAGCGAGAGGCAAGTAGATATCTTGCGCTGCTAACATTGGATGCACCGACACCTTCTCGGCTTTGAAGGAGGAACTACCGACGACAGTATTTATGATTTGTGATTTTGTGATTCGATTATCACCTATCCGTCATCTTAGATTTTGGTATTTTGGGCGTTCTGTTTGCATGATTTAGTCTTGATGACTGAGTTTCATGATATTTGTTTTCATGCACCATGGTGGCACTTACTGAGTATTTATGATTTTTGCACAGTCATTGCACTTGATATCGTTTTCGTGCTCTGATTTCTCGTATTCATGATTTTATGGGTTTCACGCTGTTGAGTTGATTTTGTGCGTGCATACGCACACGATTTGGTTTTTGCACTCGGTATAATTCACATATGCTGCAGTGCAATGATTCATATTTTGTGCACTTGGATGCACTGGACTTCGATTTCGATGGTGATGCTCGATATTTGTTTTGTGCACTTTATGCACCCGATTAGATTTGCGCGTGTTCGACACTTGATATTGGATTTCATGATTTCGTGCATGATGGATGCACCGGATTTGGATTTTTAGCGCATGTTGGGCGCATGTTATGAGATACGATTTGGTGCACACCAGATGCACTAAATCGAGATTTTTCGTGCATGTCAGATGCACCTGATTTTGCTGTCAGGCACACACGTTGCCTATGACCGATGTTGTGTGCACACCCGTTGCACCTTGATGTCTTTTTTGTGCACCTGCTTGGCACATGGTTGGATTTTGATTTCCGTGCGCACCAGACGCACGTGGTATTCATATGCATAGTTTGGGATTGATTTCTTATGGAGCAGTACATTTTTATGATATTGCGATTTGTTTTCGTACTGAGCAGGACTAGTTAGATGACGGTACCTGAGTGTGTTTTGCATGCATTGATAGATTTCTAAGGGATTCCAAAAAGCGAGCTATAGTCTCAGTGTTTTACATACGTGTCCGATATGACACGAAACATTTAAAACAGGGAACCCTTCTAAATTGTTTCAAAATGGCGGAACGTGCATATTAAACAAAGATATATACGTATATGGCTATTTTCTTATAGAGACGTCCACCACTGTGCAGTGCTATGCGCATTGCACATCGACTTTAAAGAATTTTGGCATGCATTTCCTTCATATATTTACATGTATAGTTCCGATTTATAGCATGTCAGTTTTGCTTTGGATTTGGCATTCGTGTTTTCACCTTGACTCCGATGATTGCGGGATGCTTGATGGAGTTTTGACTTCGAGTTATCTTCTTGTTACTCATGCGCATGTATTGCGCTATGATGTCTTTTATGTATTGATGATTTCGGAGCCCCGTTGACTTGGACATTTTATTGAAATGTTTTGGAATTTGAGGGTTTAAATTTAAATCCGGGGACCGAATTTCTTTAAGGGGGGAAGATTGTAACATTTCAAAAAAATAAAATATTATTTTTGAGAATTTTCATAATTTAATATTAATTTTAAGGAATATTTTAATATTTCGGTATAATTAAATACCGATAAATGGGAAAATTTTTAGAAAAATTATGGAAAATTCTAAAATAGGGTATTTTATGGAATTATGCCATTTTAAAGTTTTTATGGATTAGTATATGCTATTTTAGTGTTAATCGCGATTAAAAAATCGCTAATTGGATTTTTTGGCTTTTGTGCAAAAATGTGCACCTATCATTTTCCACACTTGTCACACTTGTTTCTTGTTTTGGTTCATAGTAGCCTAGGGTTAACCATGCTTAGATGACCATGGTGGTCTAACCCTTTTGGTTAAATTAAATGGGGTTAGTTAAGGGTGTGGTTTTGTTTAAATTGGATTAGGTAGGGGTTGACTAGTAGGTAGGGGTGAGAGAGAGAGAAGAGAGCCATGATGGCTTTGTGTCTTGTTAGCTTTTTTTGAGAGAAGGGATGATAGGGGTTAATCCCATTTCACCTCAAAACTTTTACATATCAATCATCCTCTCTTTTCACTCTCATATTCCCCTCTCACTTACACCCTCCACTCTCACACTCAACCACAACCCCAACAACAAAAACAACAACAGCAGTAGCTGCTGCTGGAACAGCAACAACAGCCCCAACAACTACAATAACACCAGCCACAACAAAACCAACAGCAACAACAACAAAACTGCTGTTAAAAACAGCTTCAGCATCAGCTGCAACAGCAACATCAGCAGCAACAGGAGCAGCTCAGCAGCAGCAGCAGCCCTTTCTTCTTCTTCTTCTCCTATACCCTAGGATCCTTGAGGTATAATCTTGCAACCCAACTCTTTTCTGCTCAGTTATGGTTATTTAGCTAAAATTTAGTGTTATTATTGTGATCTAGTGCTAGTTTGGGTGACTTGAGTGAGATTTGGCCAAGAGTTGGTGTTGATTGTTAGTATAACCTTACTAGGTGCTGTTAAGACCAGCTAATCCAAGTTTTGCCCCAGATTTCCAGTAAAATACCTTAAAGTTTAGAATCGGTGTAATTTAGCGATTTAGTCGACTTTTTGACCTTTCTAAGATCTGCTATCATCCGGGGCCTCCTAAAATAATTTTGAGTTGGCAGTGAGTTGTGCAGGCAAACAGAAACCAACACCCAAAACCCTAGCCCCTACCTCTTGATCCTGGCCGCAGATTTAATCCCCCTGTCCGCAAATTGCGGCCAGAGCAGGGGGAATCGCCTCGTTTTTGGTGCACGGCTCTTTTACCTGTAAACTTGACCCTGGGTATGTCTAGTTTTGTCTGATTCCAATCAGGGTAGAATCTGGGATGATTTTCTTGAGTTAGCGCATGATTTACGACTTTTTTAGCATGGATTTTTGGTATTCGATGATTCGTTTCTGTCGGGTGGCGTTTGAACGCCAATGGCAGAGGGTTATTGGCTGTGTTTGCACGCGAGGCTATAGGTTTTTACCTATTGGCGTAGCGTGTACCGTTTTGGTTTTCGACGTGGTTTTCATGTGCTTTAGCATTGTGATATCCTTGTAGGTACCCCACGTGGCGTCGAGGCGTTGGAGATGCAAATGGCGACATCGGCATTAGAACACGAGAAGCAAGGTGAGTAGATTTATATCTACGGGGAGAAGTCGGGTGGATGGCGTATAGCACCCCGGCAGTCCGATGTCTAGTATACCATATATACTATATATATACAGATATATGCTAGCTTATGTGTGACCCAGTTGTTTAGGATGTGTTAGGTGTAATATGCATAGGTTAAGGTTAGGAGTAGCTAGTGTAGTTTCTAGTCGTGAACCCTAGAATAGGTTTACACCCACACGCACACACGTGCATAATTGCTATGTTTTTACTGTGACGATGAGGATATTGGAGGACATTAGAGACGAGTCGATGAGATTGGGCTTAGTGCCGTGATATCGGTGGTGTGATGTGATTCGTATTTGGGATACGATATGAGATTTTAGCGGGCTTTTGGACGTGTGTTTCACACACGCATTCTTACTTGGATAGATGGTATCGACTTGTACTAGACTTAGATCAGTACACCAGATTATGTGATATGATGATAATGATACCGGATATGTGATGAGAGAAATGTGATATTGGCCCGTACCCAGCTATTGGGATGCCGTACGACGACTTACCGTACGAGCTGTATTTTGATGATTGATCCGCACTCATGACTCGAGAATGTCAGATGATATACGGTATCGTACGTGATACTATTGAGGCGGGATCACCGACCATTATATTTATATTTACATATATATCGACTCAGATTTAGGTGGTTTTCATACCCCTCCGATTGACTTGATGTTTAGACCTGTAGTTTGCATAGGAGGTGTTAGGCTAGACCCGAGTTATACCCATTTTAAAAACTGACGAGTCGGGAATATCTTAAAAACAAGCAAAGGAATTCTACGGGTATTTTCAAAATACATACCCTTCTTAAAAACACCGTAGCCCTTATTTTACTAAAAACCCCGATTTGTCTTATTTCAAATGGCACAATTGCATGTCATATACATATTGAGGTAGACTCTTCACTGTTGCGTTGATTTATTCGATTCCACATTTCCATTGCTATTCGCATTGCATTTCATATGTTATTTCTATATTACCATCATGCTGTTAGGACACCAGCAAAATTATCGATGATGCATATGTTCCACATACACTGTTTGCCGGCTCACACACTTCATCATTGATATTGCTATGTCACTACACTAGAGTACTGTTGCATTCAGGATATGACCCTTGCATGGCATTTTTGTACACATACTTATTGTACACTTATATTTGTGCACATACTTACTGTATATTCATACTGGTACACATACATGGTTGCACATACATAGATGATATTCCTAGATTTGGAAACTGCAAGATACTCTTTAAAGCTGATTCATT
Organism: Agapanthus africanus; assembly: GCA_030015575.1. Lineage (NCBI taxonomy): Eukaryota > Viridiplantae > Streptophyta > Magnoliopsida > Asparagales > Amaryllidaceae > Agapanthus > Agapanthus africanus. The sequence continues at coordinate 424,961,945 of JASDDO010000019.1, read as the reverse complement.
TTAAAAGGGCGGTTTCCCTCAATATGTGCATATTACTATTCCAGGTTGCATGATAAATAGATGTGCTTGCATTTCTTTCACATGTCGCATACATCATGCTTTTGATTATACGCATTGAGATACGTCGTTTCCATGATATTTTTGGATTTGGGAACCGATGATATTTCGACAGAAAATATGTGATTGTTTTAAAAACCCGGTTACCCTTGATATGATATTTCAGTGCGTCCACCATGTGTTTTCTCGGTGCTAGAGTGATATGTGAAACCCGATTCTAGGAGGCGGATGAGGCCGTTTGCGGGTACATGGTGGACCCGGTATGGTACCCCGGGGCGAGAACGGATCGCTGTGCAGTAGACGGTGAGCCTGGCAGAGGGATTGCTACCTACCGGTGATTGGTTGGACCTGGCGGTTATCCGGAGGATACTGACCAGAGTCGATAGATGGATATGGGCGTACTGCTGGGGCCGATACCGCAGACGGAGCCCGTGGGCTGACCCGGACTGACGGATGCCCGATGTTTGAGGATTTACTTGCCGATGCTGGGCACGGGTTTTCATGATGTTTTCCATGATTTTGATTATATCCTCACATTTACATGCATGATGCTTATTGTCATTGGGTGACGGGTGGACGGGATCCACGTTTATACAGACTCTGATCACATACAAACCTGATTACATTGATCATATTTCATATGCATATATAACATGGTATGAGGGCGCTGTTATATATACCCTTACACCAATATTAGTGGAATGGGACGCTAATATACGTGTATTGATATCCATTTGATACTTCATTATATTTACTACATGCAGACATACCTTATATTATGACATGTTATTACCTGAGGCACTGGCACGAGTATTTGGCACTGCCTACATGTTTAGATGTTACATTGCTACCTTATCCTGCTTCAGGCTTATTCTTTGAGGTTTATATATATCTGATCGTATTGACCTAGGATTATGTCATGCATTCGATTTATGCTTGTAGATATTCTTCTATTCACGAGTTGGCAACTCACCCCCGTTGTGCCACAGTTCTTGCAGGTTCTGCCGTACAAGTTCCATAGCGGCATTTCCGGCACATTGCTTTCCTTTGCGGGTGATTTGCTTGGTAGGTGGGTTCTTTGCATCAGAACCACCCTTGTTATGTATTATTCATTGTATCTAGAAAATTCCATCAACCAAAACTTGTATATTGTTTCAGACTTAGAAACCAGATATGTATTATTTCGACCTTAGAGTCGCGCTTAGTGGTATTCGCTTTTTATGTTGTTGAGTTTTGAACCTCGCCCTTCGGCGTTGTATATCATATTGCTTGCATGGTTGTGCCCGTCGATTGACGAAGAGCTAGCTCCCGCTTGGGGATGCATTTTACCATTTCATACCTATTATTTATGTTGTACCCCGTTCGGGGTCAGTATTTACAAAGGAAACTCTGCCGAAATTTTCAGAAAAGATGTGTGATTTTTTAAATGCATATTCGGCATAGTTAAATTAAAAACCTTGATTCTGAAACATGTTTCCTTCACTTTTAAAAGCTATTTTCCTTACTTCTTTAAACTAGTTTTCCTTATTTATTACTTAAAAAGGTTTTAGATTTCTGGGCTTTTGTCTTACTTGAATCAGATGGGGTCTTATAGACTTCATATGATTCAAGTGCCAGTCACGGACTATTTCGGGTCGTGACAGTTCATTACCGAGAACTGTTTCTCAGTATCCTTTACGTCCTGGGTATGAGATACCGGATCAGGATCCCGCAAATGTAATTTGTTACATGGGCTAAAGATAGGTAGAGAACTGAGAACGGGTGATAAGTTTCAAGAGTTGGAAATGATGCAAGTGTTGCAGCCAAGACTGTTGGCGGTTATCACCCTGTATTACCAGAATACATTGATTCTGAACGAATGTTATTAGATACCGAACCTGATATACAACATCATATCAGTCTCTTTATTAGTAAAGAAAGATATAATTTTGTATTGTTGGATAATGTTTTGAACATTTCCTATATCAAGAGTTGATCGGTTCAGGCACGCTATCTAAATAGCATAGACGTTCTAAATCAAACCACAGTTCTTAACGTACAGAACACACATAAGAGGAAGCGTTCAGAAATGAACGATTCCTTCTTGAGGCATTGTAGACTAGGTCATATCGATGCGACCCGACTAGATAAAGTTACATAAAGATGCATATTTAAATTAGTTTGGATTTACATCTTGTTAAACTTGCCAGTCATGTCACAAAGATAAGATGACCACAGCTCCGTTTTTTGGAAACAGAGAAAGAGTTAGTGAACTTTTGGGATTGATACATGCTGATGTATGAAGATCCCCTGTCTACACATGCCAAGACCGGTTCTTTGTACTTCATTACATTCACTGATTATCTCTCAAGATCCGGACATATGTTCCTGTTGAAACACAAGTCTGGAACTTTTGAGAAATTCAATGAATATAAGTTTGAAGTAGAGAACCAAAACGGGTATAAGTATTATGTCCTTTGATGTGATCAGGAAGGAGAATATTTGAGCACGGGATTCCTGGACTATTCTAAAGGAGAATGAGATTCTCTCTTAGCATTACTCCTCCGTATACACCACAGCATGGCGGTGTATCGGGGCGGAGCAACACACCCTATTTGATATGGTGCGCTCTATGATGAGTACTACCGAGTTTTCTTTTTCCTTTTGGGAGTTATGCACTTGTAAAGCTGCATACCTATTGAATAGGGTTCCAATCAAATCAATTTCCTACCACTCCATATGTGATATGGTATGGGAAGAGCCCATATCTTAAGTAAGTTAAGATTTAGGGTTGTCCGGCCTATGTCTAAAAGCAAAATCTGGACAAGCTCGAGGCAAGGTCAGTTCTGTGGAAGTTTGTTGGATATCCCAAGCATTCGCAAGGGAATATCTTCTACCAAACTGAGGAACAAAAGATGTTTTGTTTTTCAGCATGCCACCTTTGTGAAAGGGAATTTCTTATGAAGAAATTAGTGGTCATGAGGTAGAACTGGAAAGAGTTCCAGCTATACAAACTGCAGCTGATGATTTGGTAGAACCAGAGGATTCAATAGTTTCCAACGAACCTCAGCCTCTCCGCCGATCTGGTAGGGTTCCTCATCCACCTGAGAGATACTTCGGTTTCTTTATAACAGTGGGAGCGAGGATTGCGTCATGAGATGATGACCCAACTAGTTTCGAGCAGGCCATCAGGAGTGGGGACTCTGTGAGAATGGCTGGATGCTTACCGATCTGAGATGGAATCCTTATACACCAACAAAGTATGGACTTTGGTTGCTTTATCTGAAGGGTTAAATCCCCATCAGGAGCAAGTATATCTTGAGAAGATTACTTGGTGTACATGGAAAAGTTGAGACTTTCAAAGCTATGCTTAAGTCCATCCAGATCCTACTTGCCACTGCTACATATCATGACTACGATATCTAGTGGTTGGGTGTCATGACTGCTTTTCTAAATGATGTTTTGGAAGAGAGCGTCTTTAAGTACACAGCCAGAGGGCTTCGTAGATAGTGGGAGCAGCGGAAACGTGTGCTAGATGTTTTATGTGATAAAGCAGGTATCGCGGAGTTGGAACGTCTGTTTTGATGTGGTAATCAAAGAGTTTGACTTCATCAAAATGGTAGATGAACCTTGTATATACAAAAAGGTAGTAGGGAGTATGGTGGTAATCCTCGTATTGTACGTGGATGACAGACTCTTGATAGGGAAGGAGTTTCCTATGCTACGCTTGGTCAATCTCCGCTTATCATAAGGATTCTCCATATAGTATCAAAACGATACCTCCTGAATCCTAGGTTTTGGATCTATGAGATAGATCTAATTGGATGTTAGGATTCTCACTAGTTGTAGTGAGATGGTATCAATTGATCCTAGGGAGAATCACTGGAACGGTTCCAGGGTGATAAGGACGACTGAATGTCAGTCGCAGGCATTGTCTTTACCCTCAGTGGAGGGACGGTATGTTGGAAGAGTTCCAAGCTAGATACCGTGACTTACTAGACGATTAAAGGTAAGATACATCGTTACCAAGGATGCTACCAAAGAGGCAGTCTGGATATATATAAGTTCATGAGATGAACTTCGTTCCAACCATTGTGTGACAATGGAGTTATGGCTTTGGCCTAGGAACCCCGTCCCATCAGTAATCCAGATATAATTCTTAGGCAGTATCGCCTGATCATGGAGATGGTTGATCTCCAGGTAGATCGAGGTAAGGAGAGTAGACATAGAGGACAACAGCGCGGATCCACTCACAAAGGCCTATTTCCCAGTAGAGACTTTTATGGGATGGTTGAGTATGAGATACTTCAACCACAGCTGATTGTTGGGTATGCGATACCACAACAGATGGCCCTAGTACAAGTGGGAGATTGTTAGTGTTATGTATGCCCTAGAGGCCATTACTGTACATACGTTGTATATTGTAGTGGATGCTTGGACATATATAGGGAGGACTTTCTTGCTCGACATGATAGTATGCTATCTGGTTACCCTTTATCTTAACATGTACTCTGATTGTCTCTATGTTACATGTTGATAAAGTCCTTATGATGAGTACTTGACTACCAGGACTATGATGCAGATCATACTAGTGGGGATAATGTAGTCGCCAAGTACATCCTTCAAATGTTCCTTGTCGTGGGAGTACCGAGACAGGGCATCGATACTCTAGAGTAGACTAGCGTATGCGCTTCTTGACCCATATGATGGGCGATGGATAATCCCATATCTATTGGTGTTTGACATCAGAGAAGGTATACGGGTGCTCAGTGGAGACTGGGTACACTGGACAGACTCGCCGAGAACTCCCAGATGGTATTATACCTCACGTCAGATGGCAATTCTCTGGTGACACTGGTACAGGTTAGTCTGTAGACCCGAGATCGTCATAGAGTCTTGTGTGATTCCCACCGTGCTTTGATTTCCATCATACCACGTCCAAGAGGGCGTGCAAAAAGGTGGCTTTTGGGTACAGTCCCGAATCACATGGAGGCAATGAGCGATAGGAGGGGTTTCGTCTCTCCCGGTATAGGGAGTTGATGTTGCGCTGTGTTCGATTGGCTATAACTGGAAATCCCTAACCAGGGTTGCTGAGATTTACTAGTAAGTGTTATCAGTAGTTTCTCGAACTGTTATGGACCTCATATCGACACGACTTATCGAGCTACTGGGGTCTGACGTTTACCACCCCTAGGCGAGATATGCGACATATCAGACGAAGAGACCGGACTGTACGGGAGTGTTACTGATTGGATTCACGGGAGAAAGTACAGGCTTGCTTGTTGATCTTCTGATCGCTCAATACCTGGGTGGCTGTTACGTTTAGCTGACTGCTTACAGCTTGTGGGTGTTTGATATGATCATCACCTACTGCCGGCGTATTGACGATTCTTTAGAGTCCTACACAGAGGTTTCCTGGCTCAGGCAAAATGGAGTAGGAGCACATATATGATATGTGCGGGACCGAGAACAATACGTGTGTGTGATACCGTATTATATTCTCGCGATATGTGATATCGGCCGGGTATATGTGATATAGCCGGGTCATCGGATCAAGTGTTGATTCGATGAACTGATACAGATTATATTAGTCGGTTATTTATGAAATAGACGGATTATCGGATCAAGTGTTGATTTGATAATTTAATGTATAATTATATATTTGATATATTAAATTACATTAACTAATATAAGCTCACTAAAACATTCTTTTTCTCACTCGGATAATACATTGATATATATGTGATATATGTTAATTGTATTATTTTATTTTGTTATAATAAATATTGTATATGTGATATATAATATTGTAACATGTTGTGGTTATAAATGCAACATGATTAGTGAAGATTAAATATGGTTAGGGTTTGATTTGGGTTGATTCTTTCTAGTAGGTTCTAGAAGCTTTGCTTTTGTTTTAAGCAAAGATATTTGTTATGATATTTTTGTAGGTATTTTCTTAACCCAACCCAACCCTTTAACCATAGTTGTTTCTCTACATGGGTTAATTCATCATACTTAACCCATGGTTGCATTTCTAACCTCACACTTGAGTTTTCATTATTCATCACAAAAGGATTTTGATCTTCTTCTTCTTCTTGTTGCTTGAAAAAGCTTTCTAGCTTTTCATGAAGTGATGAAAATGAGTGAGATTAAGAAAACAAATGAGAGCTAAATTCCTACTTCATCATCCTAATTTATTCTTACCAATTAGATTAGGGTGTTCACTTCATTAGTAAGTGAGAGCTTGTGTTAAAGAAACTTCAAGGTAGATCATCTTTGTTATCGAAGATCAGAAGCAAGCATGCATCTTTCTCTTCGTGGGGCCTCTCTAGAGTCCGGGAATATGATGATCGCAGCGAAGGGACCTCAACACGGAGCTTATGAAGCGAAGGACCGGACTACAAGGTTGTAATCCCTAACTCTTAGAAGTAAAGTTGTTTACTTGCTATTTGTTTCGCATAATCTCTAGTCTAAGATCTTGGTTAGGGTTGTTCGGCACGTCTAAAATTTGATTCGGGCATGGTTGATGCCTTGTAGAACCTTGTGAGAGTGCCTAATAACCCTATATCAAGAATCATGATAACAATGTGGCAGGGCATGTTCCTAATTACAGGTTTTCTGATTCGTGTATTGGGTCCAATACCCAACTACAAAAGAATCAAACCCAATTAACCTAAATCCTATGGCTCTGATACCAAACAAACCCTGTCACGCCCCACTTCCCAGAGTACGCTAAAATCGGCACGTGACAGAGCCAACCATGCTACCTGTGGCTAGGAAACATCCCTCCACGGTCACATTACGGCTGTCTATAAGGTATCAAGAATAGTAGAAATAAAATAAACTATCTAGTACATGTCCATGAGCCAGAATAAATGGGCCAAGAAATAATATGCGGAAGCAATAGATCCAATAAACAATAATAATCGGAATGTACGTCCCAAATACGGCTCACATCAGGAATGAAAATGCTGAAAGAAAACTAAACTAAAATACTAACGGGTCCTCACTGCTCGGCCTGTTCACTGAAATACTCCTGATCGGCCTGCTGCAAAGATAGAGGATCTAGGCCATGCAAAACCCAGACGTCAGTGGGTCATAATATCTGTTGGATATAGTGCCCTCAGAGTCAATTATTGGATCACAGGTATGTGATTGCAATGATTGAGGGAGGACCTATGCCGATAGGACAGTCTTACTCGAAATGATAGTATGCTATCTGGTTTATCTTTATCATCGTGTACTGCTTTAGGTGACATTACTGATCACTATTGCACGTTGATAGAGCCCCTAGGATTCTTGCTTGACTACCAGCAGTATGAGGACGATCATATACGTGGGAGCTGGGGTCTATAAGCACATCCTTAAAAGGTCCCTAGTCGTGGGAGTTTCGAGACAGGGCATCGATACTCCAGAGTAGACTAGTGTATACAGTCGAGACCCCGAAGAGGGGCGGTGGCCGGTCTCACAAGCCACTGGTGTCAGTTGGTTCACCTAAGATGTATACAGGTGCTCATTGGGTTATGAGTACATCGGACAGGACTCGCCGGGAACCTGCTAGTTGGTATTATACCAGACGTCAGATAGCAGTTCCTTGGTGACATGTGTACAGGTTAGTTCATCGACCTGAGATCGTCATTTGTCTCGTGTGAGTTCCTACTGTGCTTTGATTACTACCCTACCACGCTCAAAGGAGACGTGCAAACAGGTTTTAGTTGGGTACAGTCCTGAGCCACATGGAGGCAGTGAGCGGATCTGCAGGGGTTCTTCTCTCCCGGTATTGGGGGTGAGGTCGCGCTGTGTCTAGGAGAGCCATTACACAAAGCCCTCGGCCGAGGCAGGAGATTTACTGGTAGGTACTCCAGTAGTATCTCAGGGTGTTCTGGGCTACACTCCGACACGACTTGTACCGCTATTGGGGGTCTGACTTTTACCAACCCCCTAGGCCCGCCATGCGATACTCATAGACGAACGGACCGGACTGTACGGATATTGTCACTGACAGGCTCAGTAGGGTGTCAGGATGAGTTCGCTCACAGATGTCCCTTTTGGTCAATAGCTGGTGGCCCGTCATGTATGGCTAATACCTCTGACGTGCTAGTGGTTAAATCCACAGCCATAGTATTGACGAGTCTTTAGAGTCCCCCACAGACAGTTACTCAAGTTTCGGGCGAAACGCTGTAGAGGCCGTATGGAGATATGGCAGGGTTCGATCAGATACGTGCGGTATTGCACGGATCGTGATCGGACGGATTTTACTAGCGGGCTTTGGTTTAAGCCGGATCCTAGTATTAGACAGTGTAGTTTTTTCTCTTTGCATTTGTGTTCAGTGGGAATACAAATGCGGGCATGTATATGCAGTCGCGGGGTTTTTCTGTAATTTATTACGGGATCAATTTTCTGAAGTTGCCAGTTTTCTTTCCGTTCCGGCCAGTTTTATTTTGTTCCTTCGCGGCCGGACTTTTCCGATGGAGGGGCTAATTTGCAATTGTGCAAATTAGTATTTGTGGAGGGGGTCCCTTGTAAATGTGTGGCTTCATCATCATGAGATTCTTTTCTAGTCTATTCTATTGCATTTATGGTGATGGTTTGTGAGAGGATTTAGATTAGAAATTGGTGTGACCTTTTTTTTCATATATTCATTCTTTTTCTTCTCTAGCTTTTGGGGTTTTTCTTTTTTTTTTTCCACTTGAAAAGGAGACCGGCCACTATTGGGGAGGGGTGAGATTTTAGGAGTGGGAAAATTATTCAATCTTCATCTCATTCTATGGTTGCAAAAGACTAGCTCCATGTCTCATTGCTCCTTTTCATTCTCCTCCTCAATTCCTCCATCAAGGCAACTTCAAACCCCAAAGAGACAACCTTTCTACACTACACCTACAGTACCCTTGGACGCGTCGGCTTGCCAACTTCGCGCCCGAGTTGCCTCGGACCAGAGGTGGGAGCCCGTAAAAGAAATCGGCTACGTGGTGCCCTTTCCGACGAGGAGGTGACGAACGGAGTTTCCGCGGGAGATCGGAGTGGAGACGAAGACCGAAGGACACGGATCGCTTGGTATATCTCTCTACCCATCTTTTAGTTTGCTAATAGCTAGGTTAATGGCTCGATCCGGGATGATAGTGCGCGGTGGTGCCGGTTTGCTAGTTTGCAAAGTTTTTCGTTTCCGCGTTTTCCGGCGTCGGATCGACGGCCGGGGCGCCGCCGTGGGCTTACATTGGTATCAGAGCCACGCCATTAACCTAATCTAGCTTGGTCTAATGTGTTTAAAACTTCGATCGAACATTTATCCCAAAACCGCGTTTTCATTGCATAAGTTTCTGTCGAAATTTTTTCGGGCTCTAAAAATTTTTCAGGTAGTTGCAGAAATGTGTGCAGGGTATTATGCGAATACTGAAGAAAATTGGTACCCTGATGTTACTGTAGAGCCGCGGAACCACGGCCGTAACCCCACTTTGGCCGCAGTTCCGCCGCGCAACAGTGGCTTCACTGCACTAATTTTTTACAGTAAGTCTCTGGGTTGGAAATAGGGGTTTTGGGATATTCTGTTTGGGCCCAGATTTTCTGTGAGTGCTACAGTACTGCTTGGGGCCCACTTCAGTAAATTTGTTCGATCGGATATTTTAAACATGCTAGTTCACAGTATTTACATTATATCTGCGACCGTGAATGTCATTTGATTGGTAAATCCTGTCTAACTGCTATAGCCCTTTTAGACGGATTTGCGAACGTGACATTCACGTTGATGTTCTGTGCTGTGCTGTGATGTTGCGGATTGGTCGTGGGGGATAGCCTGGATGCAGTGGTAGTATAGTTTTTGTTTTATATGTACATTTGATATTGCGGGGCGAGTGTCCGACATGTGGACTGCCGTCACTGCCTGTTTGTATTATTCTTTTGGGGCACGACCGGGTCGAGGTCGATGTACCCGTTGTATGTATATTTTACTTTCTGTACTAGGATTACCCCGCGGAGGGGTGCACGGATAGCCGGGTTCTAGAGGGCAACGGGTCCGCATTTCATGGCGTTGAGACGGAAGGGGCTTTACTCTAGAATTGGCGGGCTATTCGCCGCACTCGTAAGGGGTATAGGTTGACCCAGGAGGGATGCCCAAGTTACCGGATTCCGTGAAGTGCTGGGTGGTCCATTCACGTTGCTGAAGGGGGCTGCCTCGCTTCAGGTTTTGGCGGGTAACTTGCCGCGCCCGTAGGGGTCTAGGATTTCATTGCACAGGCTATCCACACGACCACGGGAACGTCGGGTTTCAGTAGCGGCTCTGTGAAACCCAGGGATCCCAGATATCTGTATTGTTCTGTGATGCTGTACATTTCTGTGCGTATACACCACGTCGAGTCTCAGTGTGTGCGTGTGTGTGTATCTACCTAAAACCTACGAATCTCTTCCAAAGTATTCATCCTCTGGTATGGTATTTCTAAATCAGTCAAGTCCAACCTAGGGTCACTACTAGGGTCCTACTCACCGAAATTCTAAGGTCACGTCTGGCTTCCTAATGACAATAAGTACTTATTCCTATTCTACGCTTGCGGGGGTGCTAAACGCCATCCACCCGACTTCCCCCCTAGATATACATCTACTCACCTGGTCCTTGTCTGCCGAAGACGGTGTCGCCATCCTCTTCTTCATCGCCCGCAGTCCACGTGAGGAGTACCTATACGCAAACATATGTAGTATTGTAAACTGAATCACGGACAACATCAAAACGACGTACCAAACGCACATAGGTTAAAACCTATGACCCGCTCATGTAAAAGAACCAAATATTGCTTGATATCAGCGTACAAACTCCGATTAATCGAGATAAATATCAACAAACAACTCATAGTTTTAAAACTCATTACTTATAATATAAAACATGATTTAATTCATCGAAACCCTAAAATCCATCAAATCGCCCGATTTCGTCAAACCCGAAAATGCCCATTTACCGTTTTACTTCAAAACTTGATGTTTAAATGAAACTAATGGTCGTAATACATATTAAATAGCATAACTAGATTATTCAAACCACTACTATATTTTTTATACCTTAATTTGTATTAAATTGAAATTCTAGTTTGTAAACATGCCCGATTTCGGTATTTTTAAGCAAAATTTTGCAATGTCACAACTAAACATGATTTTACATGAATTTACTTATTAAACTACAATTCATGATAATAATAATATAATGAAACCATAAAGTAGAATTTAAATCTCATTTAATTAAGAATTTCTAAAATCTAGTTTGCAAAATAGCATTTTTCTCACAATTTCTTAATTATCAATAAAAACTAGTAACCAAATTAGGTTTTTCATTGCACTAACAAGTTAATATTCTCATTAAAACCACAATCTAGTGTTACAAACATTAATTGAAATTTTATTTCACTAATATATACAACATATAGAAATCTAGTTTACAAAGTTGTTTAATTTAAACAATTTTGGATAAACAATTTACAATATACCATCCATACAAGATTTTCCCATTCTAAAAATGTTAAACTAGTTATAATAACCCCACTTAATTATTAAAAACCCTAACTTGATTTTACAAACCCTAACTTGAATTTTAAAATTTGTAAAGAGAATTAATTTATTAAATCTAAACATGCTTAAATGAAACATTTAATAACAATAAATCAAAAGAAAAATATTTATACCTCCACAACATGAAATTCAAACATGAAAATAAGCCTCCAAAATGAATGCTTTCCATCTCCAAAATCCATGTAAAGATGAGCAAAGAATAGAGGGTAGGAATTAATTAGGATTTTATGGATTTTTATTTGGATTTTTGTAGGATTTTTGATGATTTTTGGAGTTAATTTAAATTTTGAAGATGGGGGGCTTCCATGGGGGGTTGAGGCCGACCACACCATGGAGGAGGGAGAGGAGAGTGAGAAAAGTGAAGAAAAGTGTAGAAACTTCACCCAAAATATCAACTTCTTTATGTCTTTTCAACAATTCATTTAATTTTTATCATTTCTTTTCTAAAACACCTAAAGAAAATTCTAGAATCATGGACAAATTTGCAAATAAATTTTTCATGATGCACACTAAATTCTAATATGCCATGGTTCATTTTTACAAATTAAACCAATTCAAATTTGTAATTTACACTAATTTAGTGTAAAAATAAAGCTTATGTTAATATTTAAAATAATTAATTTAGGAAAAATATTTAATTAAACTAAAAATTTATAAGTGACTAAATAAATACCATTTACTAGTAATAACATAATTAAAATAGGTATTTTTAAATTTATAGTGAAAAATAATTACGGTTTAGTTTTACGAAAAATACGTTTTACTTTACCGAAAATCAAAAAATCACTTAAACGATTTTATTTATTTAATTATTTTTAAAACGTTACAATCTACCCCCCTTAAAGAAATTCGGTCCCCGAATTTAAATTAAAACCCCCCTCCAAATACTAAAACATTTAGTAAAACACTCAAATCGTCGGGGCTCCAAAATCATCAATACAAAACTAGAATCAACTCCGTCAAGCATAACGCATTCATCGGAGTTATGGCGAGAATAAAATGTCAAACCCCAATATGAAAACCAACATGATATACATCAAAACTAAAACTTATATATAGTGCGCATCATAGTAAAATCGTCACAATATCTGGATAAAGAAGCATGCGAGAATCCCTTTTGAAAATCGCCGTGCGATGCACGTGCCACGGCATAAGTAGCGGACGTTTATTTTTAAAAAAAATAGCTATATATATATATATCTTTAATTTAACATACACGTCCCGCCTGGTTACCAAATCAATAGTAATGATTATAAAAACATACTGATCAAACTGAAATCAATCCCAATCACATCATAAAAATATCATGTGCGTCCGGTGCGCGCTGAAATCGAAACCAAATACAGATGTCACGAATTCACACAAAAACAAAACTGAGTGCAACAGGTGTGCACCAAAAACATCTGTCAAGTGCAACGGGCGTGCACGACTCTAATATCAGGTGCATCTAATCTGCACAAAACCACGATTTAGTGCATCTGGTGTGCACAAATCGTATCAGGTGCACCGAATGTGCGCAAGAATCTCAATCAGGCACATGGTGCACGAAAACATACATCGAATATCAAAATCGAAATCACAGTATGAAAATGCATGAAAACTAGGTCGAAGCATATGTCAAAATCATGTGTAACCCATATGCACGAAATCAAATCAAAATCTCAAAATGTATAAAACCAAATCGAGTGTACTGGGTTTGTACAAAAAAAATCAATACAACTGATATATGAAGCACGAATAGAATGTAATGAAGGCACATATAAGAAATACCAATCGTAGAACAAAATCCTCAAAATATCAAAAAAAAATCCAATCAACGGAAATATGAAATTCAAATCACCAAATCACAATCGTAAACACTATCGTCAATGTGCGCCTCTTTCCCCTTTTCCTCTGGTGTCGACTGCTTCGAACTTGTCTCTTCATAGGTGTGCTGACTGCGCTACCAACGGCAATACTCATATCTAAAGTCTCCCACGTAGTCGATCCCTTCACCTGATATCCGGACTACATTAAACTTTTCGATCGATCCATCAAAATCCCATAATTCCCCAAGAGCTCAACACTCAAGTACAGTTTAAAAATATCCAGTACATACCCCAGCATCGATGGTCCAGCCGTAGAAGGGCAAACCCAAGCCTCACTAATGGCACCGCGGAACTGCCGTAAACCCTAAGGTTCAAGGGCGTTCTCGTGGTCATTATGTCGAGTTAAGGTTTCATTCTTCTAGAGGGTCCATAGAAATACCTGCATGTTCTTCTGAATACTTTAAACTTGGGAAAATGGGTTTTCTGATAATCGTTCGAATCCTTTAACTTCGTCTGGACGGCATATGAATACCCTTCGTCCGCACGCTAAACAATGCTTCAATTCTCAAGAATAACCAATACCCTAATGGTTATCGCATTCGAGCCGCAGCTCCCTCTGCCCGTGCGTCCGTGGTAAAAGAAACCACCCTCCGACATCGACGAAGATAGATCAAAGGAACGAATGAAATACGGTGCAAACAAATGTACATCCTAAGGCTCCTTAAGCAGAGTAGCGTATCGTAAGTATGCCGCGGATCATACCCACGGTACGTCACTCAACCTAAGTCGCCTACTCCATCAACCAAGGGTCACCTAGACTTATACAAGGTTAAACTTAGTGCTCTGATACCAACTTTGTCACGACCCGAAATTACGGAACGTGACCGGCACTTAGATTACGAAGCGTCTAGAGGCTCAACGTAACCTAAGTAAGCCGAAGCCCAGAAATCTAAACCATAAAAAGAAGAAGAAGTAAAGGAAAACATGTAGAAAACAAGTTTAAAAGCAACATCCAATTTTCTCAAAAATTTCGGCAGAGTCTCCTTTGTAAAAACTGGCCCCAAACGGGTACAAACAAGAATAATATACACAAACAATAAAAAGCATCCCCAAACGGGAGCTAGCTCAACGCCAACCGGCGGAAACAACCACAACAAGTACAATAATATACAACGCCAAAGGGCGAGGCTCAAAACTCAAAAGAAAATAAAACCACCAGATATCATAATAATACAAGCGCGACTCTAAGGTCGAAATAAACAACTGATCCAGTAACCTATCAAGTAATACAAGTTTGGTTGATGGAGTTTTCTAGAAACAAATGAAATAATAAAAGTACAATGGCGGTCCAGATACAAGTGAACCAACCTACCGTGCAAATCACCCTGAATGAAAAGATGTGCCAGCAAGCTGCCAGGAAAACCTGTACATCGAACCTGTAATAAAATTTGGCACAACGGGGGTGAGTTGCCAACTCGTGAGTAGAAGGTATCTACGAAAAGAAATCGAATGCACGACGCTATCCTAGGTCATAATAATATACTAATATACTACTAGTCATCAAGTAAGACAGGATAATAAGCTACGTGTAAATACAAATACTCCGTGCTCGTGTCAGTGCCTAATATAGTACTATGTCATATGAATGAGTATGCATGCACCATGAATGTAAAGTAACCAATCCTGAAATCTAGATATATCTGTATAAGAAATCTTTAGCTTTTATCCTGGTAAAATGTGTATAGAAATCTAAAATATCAACGATGAAATCTATGGAAATCCGTGTCAAGCATCGACACAAAGCATGTAAATCTCAAGTCTCAATATCTCATAGTCCCAATATCTCGGGCTCCGTCAGTCCGGATCGGCCCATATTATCAAATCTCACGACAACGGTCGGTATCCTCCGGATATCCGCCGCGCCAGACATCACCGGTAGGTAGCCTTCCCCTGCCAGGCTCATCGTCTACAACTCGATCTTCTTGCCCCGGGGTACCATACCGGGCCCACCATGTTCCCGAGACGGTTCATCCACTCCTCGAATCGGGTCTCGAAATCCAACAGAAAACATGAAATCTCATGGTGGACGACACATACATCACGAGAAAACCGCATCTTATGTTTTAAAAAGAGAGGAGGAGAGAGAGAAGTTTTTATATATTCTTGCGGTTTTTCCCAAAAATCCAGAAATCTCATAGAAATCCAAAATCTCAAAATCATGAGTAAGTATATGATAAGTGTCGGCATATGCCCCATAATACTGCATGATAACATGAAAATGCGAATGCATGAAATGTCTAAGTAATAAATACCATGTCTATACTAACACCAGAGAGTAATCACAATATTATATCGATCTAGCTGTTAGCTGATTCTTATCAATAAAAGATAATATGATCTAAAGTGTACGTGACATAGCAATTACCGATGATGATGTGTGTGAGCCGGCAAATAAGTGTGCGTGAAAGATGCGCATCATCGGTAATGGTGCTGGTGTCCTAACAGGCAAAGTTTTATGCTGATTATAGAAACATACGTATGAACATGTACATTATGGATACGGTATGAATGTAAAGACGGATGTGTAATAACCACTCATCTGATGATATACAAGTACCACTACCACTATATGACTCGAACCTAAACTAGTGTCCATCTAACCTCCTAAGGAACTAAACCCAAGCAAACTAGTTGATAAGAAATAGGAGTACACCTAAAGTCTGAGTCCATATCTCTAATATTTGGCGATCCAGCCTCAATAGCGTCACGTATTTAGTACGATTTCCTCGAAACAAGAGTGCGGATCAATCATCACATCTATGTCTCGTACGGTAAAATCCATCGCACGGCATCTCAATATCGGGGTACGGGTCAAGTATCACCTACGTGTCTCATCATTCGTATAATATCATCATCAACACATGTCATGATCAAGGTGCTATACTGTAATCGCATACATCAATCATATATCATTGTCAGCATAAATATACATCGTTAATTTATCCTCAGAAATGTCATGTCACATATATCATATTTTGATCAAGTCACATATGTCAAGACATGATTAAGTCACTCCTATAAGGTATCGAAATCAAGTTACACCTTTATGATATCGCAATCAAGTTACACCTATATGATGTCGTAATCAAGTCACACATATATCATATCAGAATTCAATCACATGCTACGGTCCGGGTGCTATTTTAGAGTCCCATATACCTCAATATCATCACCACCCTTTATTATCTATGTATACCTATTCATTAACTCATTTCCTAATGATCCGCTAATATCATAACACGACCGTAGCCAAGAATCACGGCATCAAGCCCAGTTATACTGTTTCATTCCCGTGTATCATATCACATCCTTGTATCACATATACATATTGCGTATATATATATATATATATACACACACACACACACCTACACCTAGTCCTATATATATATACACATACACGTATACACCACGTCGAGTCTCAGTGTGTGTGTGTGTGTGTATCTACCTAAAACCTACGAATCTCTTCCAAAGTATTCATCCTCTGGTATGGTCTTTCTAAATCAGTCAAGTCCAACCTAGGGTCACTACTAGGGTCCTACTCACTAAAATTCTAAGGTCACGTCTGGCTTCCTAATGACAATAAGTACTTATTCCTATTCTACGCTTCCGGGGGTGCTAAACGCCATCCACCCGACTTCCCCCCGTAGATATACATCTACTCACCTGGTTCTTGTCTGCCGAAGACGGTGTCGCCATCCTCTTCTTCATCGCCCGCAGTCCACGTGAGGGGTACCTATACGCAAACATATGTAGTATTGTAAACTGAATCACGGACAACATCAAAATGACGCACGAAACGCGAATAGGTTAAAACCTATGACCCGCTCATGCAAAAGAACCAAATATCGCTCGATATCGGCGTACAAACTCCGATTAATCGAGATAAATATCAACAAACAACTCATAGTTTTAAAACTCATTACTTATAATATAAAACATGATTTAATTCATCGAAACCCTAAAATCTATCAAATCGCCCGATTTCGTCAAACCCGAAAATGCCCATTTACCGTTTTACTTCAAAACTTGATGTTTAAATGAAACTAATGGTCGTAATACATATTAAATAGCATAACTAGATTATTCAAACCACTACTATATTTTTTACACCTTAATTTGTATTAAATTGAAATTCTAGTTTGTAAACATGCCCGCTTTCGGTATTTTTAAGCAAAATTTTACAATGTCACAACTAAACATGATTTTACAATGTCACAACTAATCACGCAGGCAAGGTACGTTCACTGGATCATCTGGATCGGCAGCGGCGAAGCGACTCCGACGATCGCTGGAAATACAAGATTCAAGAAAAGAAAAAAGAAAAAGAAAAAGGAAAAGAAGAAGAGGAAGAAGAAGAGAGGAAAGTGCTCACTGGGGTTGGTGCACAGGGGTCAGGGAGACGAGGTGGTGGTGTCGGGGTCACCGGCGGTGAGGTGCCGGCGATGGAGTTTGGTAAAAGGCAGTGAGGGGCTAGGGTTTGGATGTGCAGGTTGGGCTCGGGTGTTAGGGTTGCAGTGGGTGTTGGGTTGGTTGTTGGAGTGTGCAGGGAAGGAGAGGAGAGAGGTGGTGTGAGGGCGACGAGGAGATGAGGGTCGTCGGCGGTTGGGTGGAGTTGAGAAGCTAGGGTTGGTTTCTTGGGTTCTCGGGTTCTCGGGTAAGGAAGAAGATGAAGAAGATGATGAGGATGGAGGTGGTGACGAGGTTGAGTTTTGAGGAGGCAGAGGAGGCTGGCTTAGGGTTAGGGTTTCGTTTTTGCAATGGATTCTCGTGGGGCTCGGGCTTTTAAAGAAGAGAAGAATAGAAGAATAGAAGGGAGGTGAGTGCATCGTGTAGTTCGGTGACCAGAATCGAGAAGGCTGCAGTAGCCGCGAGAGGAGAGAGAGAGAGGGCTCGAGAGGAGAGAGAAAGGAGAGAGAGAGAGAGACAGCGAGAGAGTGAGAAAAAGGAAGAGAGAGAAAGAAAGAAAGAGAGAGTGAGTGGGGACAGAGGGATAGAGAGAGAGAGAGAGAAAGAGAAAGGAGAAAGAGAGAGGTCAGTGCTGATAGGATTAACTGTTAAAATTTTAATTTAAAAAAAATCTTTTAGTTATTTAAATTTTAATTCGTATTAAAAGTATTATATTAATAAAATATTTAATATTCTGGTAAATACAACTTAGTCCAAAACACGCCCGGGTCGGGTCTAAAAATTCAGTTTCAAAATACGAAAAATATATGTGTCGACCAAAACTAAAATTGGATATTCGGGTAACGAAAATGCATACCCCCAAGAACGGATGCACGTACGTGCGCGTAGCCATCCAAACAAGTCCGTTTCACTGAACAGGACGAGAACAAGATACGCAGATGCTACGACGGGGTTATGGGTATCACGCAGGCAAAGCAATGTATTTTTAAAATATTTTACGTGACTTTAAATGTTATATAAAAATGCAGATGCCAGATATAATGCGAGTATGCAATGTATAAATTAAAATGAAAGTGCACAAGTCTACGTAACAAGTCAGGATAGATCATAAACAGGAATCAAGACGGGTTTCCAGCAAGCGGGTCGGGTCGGATGCAAATACAGATGCCAAATACACTATTCGCACCCAAAACATAATAAATCAAGAAAATACCACAAATAAAGAAATACATGAACTAGAACTGGTATAGATGAATTAGGGTGTTACACACACAGAGGGTTTCCCTGCACCGAGCAAAAGGTGTAGAGGCCATATGGTTTTACGGCAGGGCTTCGATCACATACGTGTACTTGTGCACGTATGATGTTCGGGCGGATAATACTGGTGGTCTTTGGTTTAAGCCGGATCCTAGTATTATATTGATGGATTATTTTCGTCTCGTTGTATTCGTATTCTTCGGAATGCGGATGCGGGTATGTATATACGGATGAGGGGCATTCTCGTAATTTTCTCAGGAAAGCTTCTAGAAGTGGACACCTCATTAGGGTTTATTTCTTTTTGGATTAAACATTATGAGGTGGAGGCTTGACAAAAGATTAACCATGACTCATGGTATGACTCATGGCATGACTCATCTTATGATGATGATACTTGCTAGATATTTGTATCAAGCATGCTAGATATTTTGTGGACACATATTTTAGTATGGATTATTCAGCACAAATGAGCTCAAGCCTTTTCTTTTGTTCATTCTTCACTAGCTTTTCCTCAAGCTCCTTCTTCTTCCTCTAAGCCTTTCATGTCTCATGAGTTGAGAAACCTAAGGCTATTAGAGACAAACTAATCCATCTGTTAGTTATATGTATGCCCTAGAGGCCATTACTGTGCATACGATGTATATTGTAGTGGATGTTTGGACATATATAGGGAGGACTTTCTTGCTCGACATGATAGTATGCTATCTGGTTGCACTTTATCTTAACATGTACTCTGATTGTCTCTATGTTACATGTTTATAAAGCCCTTAGGATGAGTACTTGACTATCAGGACTATGATGCAGATCATACTAGTGGGGACAGAGTAGTCGCTAAGTACATCCTTCAAATGTTCCTAGTCGTAGGTGTATCGAGACAGGGCATCGATATACCAGAGTAGACTAGCGTATAGCTTCTCGACCCATGTAGATGGGCGATGGATGATCCCATATCCATTGGTGTTTGACATTAGAGATAGTATACGAGTGATCAGTGGGGACTGGGTACACTGAACGGACTCGCCGAGAACTCCCAGATGGTATTATACCTCACGTCAGATGGCAGTTCTCTGGTGACACTGGTACAGGTTAGTCTGTAAACCCGAGATCGTCATAGAGTCTTATGTGATTCCCACTGTGCTTTGATTTCCACCTTACCACGTTCAATAGAACGTGCAAAACGGTGGCTTTTAGGTACAGTCTCAAGTCATATGGAGGCAATGAGCGATAGGAGAGGTTTCTTCTCTCCCGGTATTAGGAGTTGATGTTGCGCTGTGCTCGATTGGCTATAACAGGAAGTCCTTGGCCAAGGCTGCTTCAGAGAAATACTGGTAAGTGTTATCAGTAGTTTCTCGACCGGTTATGAGCTTCACATCGGCACGACTTATCGAGTTACTGGGGTCTGACGTTTACCACCCCTAGACGAGATATGCGACATATCAGACGAAGAGACCGGACTGTACGGTAGTGTTACTGATTGGATTCACAGGAATATGAGCAGGCTTGCTTGTTGATCTTCTGATCGCTCAATACCCAGGTGGCTGTTACGTTTAGAAGACCGCTTGCGGCTTGTGGGTGTTTGATATGATCATCACCTACTGCCGGCGTATTGACGAGTCTTTAGAGTCCTACACAGGGGTTTCCCGGCTCAAGCGAAATGTAGTAGGAGCACATATGTGATATATGCGGGACCGAGATTGATACGATATGAGATACCGTATTCTATTCTCGCGAAATATGACATTGGTCGGGTATATGCGATATAGCCGGGTTATCGGATCAAGTGTTGATTCGATAAGTTGTTACACAAGATATTAGTCGGTTATAGCCGGATTATTAAATCAAGAATTGATTTGATAATTTAATGTATAATTATATATTTGATATATTATATTACATTAACTAATATTAAGCTCACTAATGATTTCTTTTCTCACTTGATGTGCACATTGTATATATGTGATATGTATGTTTGTGTACATGGATCCTGTCATGCTTGATGATACATGCAAGATGGGTGTATGAGACTTATACCATGTTAGGATTAAATTAGGGTTTTGATTATTTCTTAAGTTATTACAAAAGAGCAAAAGACTTGGTCAAAGTTTTCAAGCTTGGAGAAGCTTGTAGAACTTTGTCAAGGTCAACTCTTTTGTCATTTTTAGGATATTTTTCCTTGATACAACCTTTAACCATAGACTTGGGTTTATTCTCTACATGAGTTAAGCATGATGGTTTTAACTCACCCATGGTTGCAATAATTCATTTGAATGAATTATTGACTTGAGTTTATCTTCTTCTTCTTCTTCCTCCTCCAAAGCTTTCTAGCTCTATTGGAGTTATGAGAAAAAGTGTGAGAAAATCATTTCTAATGTGAGCAAACTTCCTACTTCATCATCCTCTACTACTTGCCATTTAGTAGAGGGTGTTCTCTTCACAAATTTCTTGACCCAGTGAAGAAATAGCTTGGGTTAGTGTCTCCTCGACGTAGATTATTTTCGGCCTCGAAGTCATCGAAGCAAGCATGTTCGTTTCTTCGTGGAGCCTCTCTAGAGTCCGGAGTTTACGATCGCAGCGAAGGGGACTTCTACATGGAGCTATTGAAGTGAAGGACCGGTCTACAAAGGTTGTATTCCTTGTTCACTTTTCATTTGCAAAGTGTTTGCTTTTGATTCCGTCGATTTCTAGTTTACGATTCTAGTTAGGGTTAGCTAAAATGGAAATTTTTGAATTTGGTATGGACGATACCTCCCGAAACCTTACAGCCGTCGTAGGTAACCCTGCAGTGGTATCAGAGCCATGCTAGAAATTAATACGGATTTTGTTAACATTACGAAACCGAAATACTCCGAAACCTGCATCGCCAAAACCTGCTTGCTGTCGATTTTAAAAAGTTGTCAAATCTTTTTTAAACAAGTACAGAGTGATATATGGAATATATCAAGAACACTGACAAAATTTGAGGCCATTTGGACAAAATTGGGCCGAGTACCATCATGCCAATCTCGGCCAAATCCTAGCCCCACCCCCCAATTTTTTTCAGTGTTCAAGTGACTGGGTTTTGGTGTTTCAGGTGTTGTTTATTTTTGCTAATTTTGCATGTGATGTAATTTTACACTATAAGCAATTCGGAGTGTTTCGTATTCGTAGTTTTAACATTGTTTCGGGTTGTTCACATATTGTCTAGGCGAAGTTAGAAAGTTCGATCGAATGTCAAAAACCCAATTTTCTAAATTTAACGTATTCGGAAAAATATGCAAGTGATTCCGTGGACCCTCTAGAAGAACAAAACCTTAAGTCGATTATGTGGCCATCAAAACCGCCACATGAACCCTAGGGTTTGTGGTCGTTTAGTGTTGTCACATGTGAGGCGTTGGTTTGACCCTTCTACGGCTGGTTCATAGGTACTGCGGCATCTTCTGGGTATTATTAAAACCGTGCTCAAGTGTTGACCTGTCAGGAAATTATGGGACTTTGATGAATCGATCGAAAAGTTTAACATCGTCCGGGTATCATGTGACGGGATACAATATTTAGAATTCACAAATAGTTATGAGATAACTAGTTTGAATGTTATAAATCTAGCAATTTGTCTCATTTGATCGGTTGCAACGAGATTTTGATATGATCAAAAGTCCGTCGCAATTACGTAGCGTACGCGGATACTCACCGGGTAACCTTATTAGATAGCCACGCCTCATAGCCCCGACCAAGTGACTGTAGGAGAACCCCGTCGCCAAAAGCAACCGTTCGGGTGCTCGCGGCAGCTGTGTTCCGCCTTGGTGCGCTTCATCGACGGTATCAGGGGGTGCGGCCGTCTACTAAAGTTTCCGACGAGCATTCGATCAGGATGTCGGGAATCTTGTTGAATTGCCCGACTCGATATTGAAAAGTGTTTTGAATATCGAGACTAAAATGCGGGGTTTATAATTGTTAGGCACGAGATGTCTAAGGAATTCATCTGGTTAGGTATGCGATGTCTAAGGTGGTTGCGGATTCCAACTGTTGTAGTTTTTCACTTTCTTTTCTGCGACCGTAAGTGTAATATGTGGTGTATGGCCGGTTTCGGTGCTAAATGTCAACGACAATTGGGATACGCATATTTACTTACGTTGATGACATGTGATGTTATGTGTTGCTGTGATATGTTATATTGGATCGTCGTGATTGAATAGTTGGGGGTTTTATGTGAGATGAGAGTTTTTCATTTTCATTCATGTAAAATTCATTGTATGCAATATTCTTTTATTGGGGCACTTCCGGGTTGAGGATGATGTCACCATTGTATATTATTTACTTTTCCGCATTAGGATAGACTCAAGGCAGGGAGCACAAGTAACCGGGTTCTAGGGTCCAGTGGGAGACCATCTTGAGGTGTCGAGATCGGGTATCCTAACTCTAGAATTGGTAGAATTGCTTGCCGCTCTCGTAGGGGTCTAGGGGTGTGGGATTGGCTATTCATCACGACCGTGGAATCCGTGTTTTATATAGGCTTAATTTAAAACCCGGAAATCCTAGTATATCCAATATTTCATATGTTGTTTTCTGCTGCAATATCTGTGATGCGATCATTTGATATATTGATGAGATGAATACAGGATATAGTATATGTGATATATTATATAGTGTTGCTTATGTTTTACACCCGCGTCAGCACTGCCGCGCTCTGCCGTTAGTTACCTAACCTAACGGTGCACGAGGGGACATCGAGGCGAATGCGGATGGCATAAGCGTACGTTGTATTTATCTGTGATGTTTAGGTAACTTAAAATGATGGGACTTCATTAATGAGATTAATGAAATAAAAGAAACCTAAAAATGTTGTAGAAACTTGTTTTAAAAACTGGTAGCTCTAGTTCTTGCTTTGCATAGCGGTATTCCTTGTAGAATATCCAACACCTTATTCGATAAGGAAAGAGCCGAGATCCTTTCACCGGGAGTGACCTCTTTAGCGAAACTAGTAAATGCTACAAACTCGGTTTGTCTTTTGATTGCTTTTATGGTTTTTGCTTTGCATAGTGGTATTTGTGAAATATCCTGCACCTTATTCGATAAGGAAAGAGCCGAGATCCCTTCACCGGGAGTGACCTCTTTAGCAAAACTAGTAAAAGCCTCAAAATCACTCCTTTTCAAAATCACTCGATTCTACGACGATATCAAGTTCATTACGCAAAAGGTTTTCTTAAAAACCTGTCGTAGCCCTCCGTCATTTCAGATAAGTACTAGTTAGTATTCGTGCTATGTTTGTTGACTATGTTAAGGCATAGTGTGCGGTAGCTGATTAGTGCTTATTTGTATAAGCATATGATGCGATTGGATTAGGGTAGTCGTGCGACTTTGTTGACTATGTTAAGGGTCGTGCGGGTGGGTTTAATTCAATCGGGAAATGACGGGTTGAACTTGACTAGCACTTATGATTTGTTGACTATGTTAAGGCCATATAGCTGCTAGGGGTAAAATATTATTGGGAATTTCAAGTGTTGAAATTTGCAATGAGATTGCATACCTCCTATGAGATAGTTGGATCCCGATACCTACTGCGAGTAAGAGTTACTCCTGAGAGAGTTTTACACATTACAATTAGCTGATCAAGTAGGTGTCTAGAAAGGTGTCAATGGGGTTACGCACCTGGGAAAACGAGGTTTATTTTAATTAGGTCCGTGCGAAAGCACGGGGAACCTCCCTCAAAGTACCGGCACTGGCCTGGCTGAAAGATTGGCGAACTTGTAGGGTGATTAATCCCGCCTAGTCTTTCCTTTTAGGGTTTGAAGGAAGATTTGACTAAAATAGTGGGAGCTATCCTGATTAGATATATTAATAACCAATCTAATCTTGCAAGAGCATACGCTGAGTGTTTTCTTCTCTCTCTCTCCAGGTAGCGACCATGTCACGCCTTAATCAAGATAATATTACGGATGTATTGACCGAACCCGCTTGTTATACTGCGCTGGGAAACGTTGGTCCCGCTCCAACTCATAATTGTTATAAGACCGAGCAGGAAATAGGGGATTACCAGGATTCCCGTGCCACCCAAACGAAGAAAGTGCATGATGATGCATCTTCTTCGGGTGTGTTCATTACAGAGAACCGTTTCTCAGTATCCTTTACGTCCTGGGTATGAGATACCGGATCAGGATCCCGCATATGTAATCTGTTACATGGGCTACATATAGGTAGAGAACTGAGAAAGGGTGATAAGTTTTAAGAGTTAAAAATGGTGTAAGTGTTACAGCCAAGTCTGTTGACAGTTATCACCCTGTATTACCAAATACATTGATTCTAAACGAATGTTATTAGATACCGAACCTGATATACAACATCATATCAATCTCTTTATTTAGTAAAGAAGGATATAATTTTGTATCGTTGGATAAAGTTTTGAACATTTTCCTATATCAAGAGTTGATCGGTTCAGGCACGTTATCTAAAAGCATATATGTTTTAAATCAAACCACAGTTCTTAACGTACAGAACACACACAAGAGGAAGAGTTCAGAAATGAACGAATCCTTCTTGAGGCATTGTAGACTAGGTCATATCAATGCGACCCGACTAGCTAAGTTACATTTAGATGCATATTTAAATCAGTTTGAACTTACATCTTGTGAAACTTGCCAGTCATGTCACAAAGATAAGATGGCCATAGCTCCGTTTATTGGAAACAGAGAAAGAGTCAGTGAACTCTTGGGATTGATACATGCTGATGTATGAAAGTCCCCTGTCTACACATGCCAGGATCGGTTCTTTATACTTCATTACATTCACTGATCATCTCTCAAGATTCGGACATATGTTCCTGTTGAAACACAAGTCTGAAACTTTTGAGAAATTCATAGAATATAAGTCAGAAGTAGAGAACCAGAATAGGTATAAGTATTATGTCCTATGATGAGATCAGGGAGGAGAATACTTGAGCACGGAATCCCTGGACTGTTCTAAAGGAGAATGAGATTCTTTCTCAGCATTACTCCTCCGTATACACCACAACACGTCGGTGTATCGGGGCGGAGCAATCGCACCCTATGTGATATGGTGTGCTCAATGATGAGTACTACTGAGTTGCCTATGTTCCCCTCCGAACATAGAGACGCGACCGCGTAGGTCCGTCTTGCCTGAAATTCGGTGCAGATGCTAATTGGTGCTATCCATCCACCTCTCCGAAGATGCCAAGTTGATTTATGGCACCATGTATCGAAGGTTTAAACGGATGCGGCCGATGTAGCAGACTTCGTCAGATTCCTCCTCATCTGAGGGGTTTTTGATTATGGGGACGCTCTTCCCTGCAGGCGCAAGCCCCTGCAGTTAATTACGCTATCGCATCGCGGTAACAACTTTCTCTTTCTCCAGATGGTCACTTCGTATCGTGGGCGTTTGTTTTGTTTGTGGTTGCCGGTGGATTGTATACGGAGACTAAGTTATGTTGTCGCCCGTAGGGCGTGGACTAGTCCAATTCCGTATCTTTCTTAGATTTAGGTTTGGGGGGTTTGGTTTTAAGGATACGTTAGTCTCATTTGAGACTAAGATCAACTTAAACGTTTGTTAAGGATACGTTAGTCTAATTTTAGACTAAGATCAACTTAACGGGACCGTTTAGATCCGACAAGAGAGCATTTGAACTTTATTGTTTAGTTTAATGACGTTGCGGTCGATAATTAGTTTAAGGACATTGCGGTCCATTGTTAGTTTTAAGACATCACGGTCGAGGTTAAGGACATCATAGTCCATGATTTTAAGGACCTCACAGTCCGGTGTTAGTTTTAAGACATTACGGTCGAGGTTAAGGACATCATAGTCCGTGGATTTAAGGACTCCACAGCCCAACGTTAGTTTTAAGACATCACGGTCAAGGTTAAGGACATCATAGCCCATAAGTTTAAGGACCCTACAGTCCGTAAAATGTATGGTTGTCGGGACCCGTCACATCTTTGAAGACGTTGAGGAATTACAACGACAAATATCAAAGGAGTGAAGAGATGTACTCTCGAACCGGGTGTAAATTGATTGGAAGAGCAGATAATCTCAGTTCAATTTAAATTGAGGACTTATGGCCAGAATTGGGCTAAGTCCAGTTAAATAAAATGTTTAACATTTCATTGTTGTACTGCCTGTTAGGCCTTTATTTGGGCTCTGCCGTTTTAATAATGCCAAGCATTGGGCTCTGACATTTTGTCTGGTATTGAATGCATAGAATTTATCAGAACAAAGTATGTTCTGACAGCGCGCCACGTGGCGCATCAGGCGTTTTGCGCCAATTAAAGAGCGCATTGCGCTAGCGCACATGAGGGTGATACGTGTCGCTTAGCGCTAAGCGCTAGTTTGTTAGCGCACTGCGCTTTAAATTTATGAGCGCGCTGCGCCAGTTTATGGGTGCGACAGTGAGTGACATGTGGCGCGCTTGGCGCTGAGCGCCAACCCAAGAGCGCAGTGCGCTATTTTCAGGAGCGCAAAGCGCAAGCTGTGTCTGTGGTTGACACGTGGCATGTTTTGGGGCTGAGCGCCGGTCCAAGGAGCGCAAAAGCGCAGTTCAAGAGTGCAACGCACTTTCCAGTAGCGCAAAGCGCATCAGATCAAATTTAAGATCAAAGAACAAGTTTATGTTTTTCAAAGGAGGCCTTGCCTCAAGATCCAAGAACCAAAGTTCTTGTTTTTTATTAAAAGGCTCTGCCTTTGTAGATCAGAAGATCTGTGAGTGAAGTAAAATACTTCTCTTTTTTTTTTATATATTTTTAAGGATTGGATCTTTTAATCTTTTATGTTTAATCAAAAACCTTGGTCTTTTTTCTATAGATCTAAGATCTTTTTAGAAGATATTTCTTCTTTTTACGAGATGATTTCATCTTTATTGTTCAAGATTTAATTGTTTTACTTTTAAAGATGAAGAAATGATCTTCTTTCTTCAAAGGCTTGCCTTTCTTTCTTTTTGAGTTCTTCTCAAAGTTTGCAGAGGGTTTTTCTTTCTCTTCTCTCTGTGTTTTTTTAGACTTGAAGTCTAGGGGCCTTTATATAGGGCCAAATGATTTGTTGAATCAGTTGAAGAGATCTTTCTCTGATTGATTTGGGAATATTTCCCACCGTTGGATCTTTGATCCTAAGGTTTCTGTTTTACAGAAGATAATCCTTTTGTTTTAATAAAATTGGAAAGAGCTTTCTATAACAGAATTTTAATTCTGATTAATTAATAATTTATTATTATTAGATCTTTTGATCTAACGGTGGGGAATTCTTTTAATTCCAGCGCTGGTGCACCTTGCGCGAGCGCACCTGCGTTTGACATGTGGTGCGCAGCGCAGCTGCGCGAGCGCGCCCGTGCTTGATACGTGGAGCGCAGCACAACTGCGCGAGCGCGCCCATGTTTGACACGTGGCGCTCAGCGCAGAGCACCGGATCTGAAGCGTTGCTTCAACTTTTAAAATTTGAATTTTGAAATACAGCCTTGCTCTGATTGGGATGCGCTGCCTAGAGCGCAACGCTCCTGGCGCTGGCGTGTCTGCTTTTGACACGTGGCGCGCAGCGCACAGCGCACGGGATCTGAAGCGTTGCTTCAATTTTGAATTTTGAAATTTAAAACAGAGCTTTGCTCTGATTGGGGGAAACAAATCCCCCCCCACCGTTACGCTCACGTGGCGCATACGTGAGTGCGGCGGTGGCAACATCTGAGCCTTTGGATCAACTCAGAAGTTGAGGAGGCGGTTCAGCTCCTATAAATAGGACCTTTTGGTCCTCAGATTATCTTCATCTTCTTCTTAAGGATTTTATTCAGAGCCTTGCTCTCTTATTCAAGAACTTTCAAGAGTTAAAACTCTACTAAATTTAGATAAAAATTAAATTAAATTAATTCTAATAAATTGGTGTTCTTACACATTAACAGAGCCTTGCTCTTCATAGATCTTTTGATCTAAAGAAAACCCCTTTAGGGTTTCATAAACAGAGCCTTGCTCTCATGAACCCATAGATCTATATAGATCTTTTCTTAGGGTTTCTTAGCCCATGAGTCAGAGCTCTGCTCATTTGACAATATATAGATCTTTTAATCTTTTGATGAAGAACTCTTAAGAGTTTTTTCATGGATCTTTAAGATCCCAGAATTTTAATTCTCAGGAATTAATTTTCATTAATCTTTGATGGATTTTCCACCATCATTACAGAGCTAGGCTCTTTAAGGAATTTTATTCTCTCGTGACCAGAGTTTGACAAGTGTCACTCTGTTATAAAGCTTTGCTCTGAAAGGGAGATTTTCTCCTTCTCTCGAGGGATTTCTCATTCAATGAGAATATTCTTTGAGGATTTCTTCATTAATTGACAGTCTCATCCAATGATGAGGTTGTCTTATTAATTGATGCATTATCATCTGGATTTTGTGGGTCCCCCTTTGGTCCTCTCTCCACTGCATTGCAGTGTGGTACAAATTTTAAAGTACCGAGCGTCGGGATTTTTTTAAAATTAAATTATGACACTGATAACTGAATTTCGTTCTTTCTCGCTGGCGACATGTCTTCTGATCTCTCTTTCCTATTTTTCCGTTCAGAGGGAGGATTCCCTGAAGCACCGGTGGACCAGAAGGTTCTTGCGCTGATTAAAGACTATGACCCGGAATACAAAAACCTTCACCTGTGGGGTAGGTGGTATGACCAAATTATCAAAGGTCGTCGAAGCTTCTCTTGTGCGACGCCATCAGATCCAATCTCATCGATCTCGTATGCAGATGTACCCCCGGTGAACTATGCCATGGAGGTCGTTAATTGGACTTCGGAGGGTCTTCTTCAACCTTCGATTGCCGCCATACCCATGCAGCTGCCGGCAGCTTTGGATATTTTGGGGCGGCGCATATGCCAGGGCGAGTCGCGCCCTTAGGGACAACCCTACAACATCGGGTTGACCCCTCGACACTCGACCGGGTATTTGCAGTGGGCCAGGTACATTTTATCAGCGAAGAAGGCGCATCTGCTGCAGATCGGTCTATACCCTGCAGTTTACGCCTCGCTGTTCCAGTATTCTGCTCCTTCGACATTGTGGATTAAGGCGTTCGTGGAGCAATGGAACATCCCCACCCATACCTTTCTTCTAATGGACAGAGAAGTTTCTATCTCTCTAGAAGAATTTGCTGAGATTTCCGGTCTGCCGGCGAGGGGGGAGCACTATGAGGAGCTACTTCCTCCGGATGAATACGTTTTTGCCACTAAGCCATTGGTGATGGACCTAACGCCAGAGAACGCTATATAGCACCAGTTTCCGAGTCTGATAAAGGTGCTGAATATGTATGAGAGTCTTTTCTTGGAATCGGGAGGCCGGGGAGTTAGTTTCGCAGACTTCATTGCCCGTTTTCTTCGACCGGAGATTTTATCGCAACGGGGCGAAAAATTTGCCAAGCTCAACGATCCCTTCGGCTTTGGCTTAGATCGTTGATCAGTATTGGAAGATGATCAAAAAGGCTTTTATCTCCCCGATGCCGCAATCATCCCTTTGTTGGAAATCGCTGCTCCGGGCATCGACGAGGAGACTTTCTTTCTCGGGTTTCTGGGGCTATGGTTGTGCTGGTTCGCGCTCCCCATGCACCCTCGCTATATGAGGCCGTCCGTCTTCTACCCATCACATCGAATGGTGGCTGGCATACAATTGGCCATCGAGCTTGCCGGGTTGGCCTACTTGTACAATGGTCTTAGCGTGGCGGCGGACACAACTGAACCGGGGGTGCAAGCCGCCAATTTCCCGATGCACTACTTTACTTCATGGATGGAAATGCACGTGCTCGGGGTATTTGGTATTCATAAAAGACCTTCGTTTTACGAGAAGTACAGATTCCCGAGAATTATGCGGCTGATCGATGCTTCTATCGTGAATCCGCCTCAGCGGGAGGCTAGGGGGTTGCTTCTTCGTCCGCGCATGGTCGAAGCGGGTATGTCTTTCACGGACAAGGTCCTGACAATCGGCCCGGAAACCTCCAAGGCGGTGCTGGCGTTGCATGACAATTTCAAGGACGGGGCCTCCGTGTTGAAAGCCCGGGAGATTCTACATCTATACTCCATCAGGCCGGGCTTCTTCGTTTTCAGGCAAAATGAGGCGGCGCTGTTCCCCTCCGAACGACGGCCGAGACATGGGGTCGTCTCGCCTGAGATTCGGGGAAGATGCTAATTGGTGCTATCCGTCCACCCCTCCGAAGATGCCAAGTTGATTTATGGCACCGTGTATCGGAGGTTTAGACAGATGCGTCCGATGTAGCAGACTTCGTCAGATCCCCCCTCGTTTGAGGGGTTTTTGATTGTGGGGACGCTCTTCCCTGCAGGCGCAAGCCCCTGCAGTTAATTACGCTACCGCATTGCGGTAACAACTTTCTCCTTCTCCAGCTGGTCACTTCGTGTCGTGGGTGTTTGTTTTGTGTTTGGTTGCCCGTGGATTGTATACGGAGACTGAGTTATGTCGTCGCCCGTAGGGCGTGGACTAGTCCAAATCCGTATTATCTTAGATTTGGGTTTGGGGGTTTGGTTTGAGGATACGTTAGCCATATTTGAGACTAAGATCAACTCAAACGTTTGTTAAGGATGCGTTAGTCTATCTTGAGACTAAGATCAACTTAACGGGATCGTTTAGATCCGACAAGAGAGCATTTGGGCTCCATTGTTCCAGTTTAGGGACATAGTGGTCCATTTAATGTATGGCCGTCGGGACCCGTCACCTCTCTGACGACGTTGAAGGATTACAACGATAGATGTCAGAGGAGTTCAGAGATGTACCCTTGAACCAGAGTTAATCGGGAGGGGGGGATCTATAGTCCAATCTGTTTGAAAGGTTTAAGGATACGTTAGCCATATTTAAGGCTAAGATCAACTTAAACGGGATCGTTTAGATCCGACAAAAGAGCATTTGAGAGCTCTATTGTTCCAGTTTAAAGACATTGCGGTCCATTGGTAGTTTAAAGACATTGCGGTCCATTGGTAGTTTAAGGACATTGCGGTCCATGGGTAGTTTAAGGACATTGTGGTCCATTGGTAGTTTAAGGACATTGCGGTCCATTGTTAGTTTTAAGACATCTCGGTCAAGGTTAAGGACATCGTAGTCCATGGGTTTAAGGACTCCACAGTCCATTGTTAGTTTTAAGGCATCTCGGTCAAGGTTAAGGACGTCGTAGTCCATGGGTTTAAGGACCCCACAGTCCATTGTTAGTTTTAAGACATCTCGGTCAAGGTTAAGGACGTCGTAGTCCATGGGTTTAAGGACCCCACAGTCCATTGTTAGTTTTAAGACATCTCGGTCAAGGTTAAGGACGTCGTAGTCCATGGGTTTAAGGACCCCACAGTCCATATCAATGTGTGGTCATCGGGACCCGTCACCTCTTTGAAGACATTGAGGGATTACAATGCCAAGTATCAAAGGAGTGAAAAGATGTACCCTGGAACCGGGGTGGATTAAATAGTTTTTGGCCCAATTTGGGATCAAGACCAATTAATTATGTTATGAGCCCATTAGCCCAGTTAATTACGAATTGAGGACTTATGGCCAGCTTGGGCTAAGTCCAATCATGTCTGGAATATTGGCTTCCTGTTGGTCCATTGAAGGAGAGACTTTGTCTCTGGCCATTTAGCCAATTGGGCCAATGCCTAATGTTAAACACTACAGACCAATCAGTGTTGAACACTAGGAATGAGATTGACAAGTTAGTGTTTAACACTAAAAGATAGTTGGTGTTAAACACCAGCAACAAGGCTTTCAAATTAGCGTTAAACACTAAAACAGATCAGTGTTAAACACTGGCAACAGAGATCTCAAATTAGTGTTAAACACTAAGGTAATCAGTGTTGAACATTGCAAATAAAGTTCTTTGATTGGTGTTGAACACTAAGGCCCAACAGTGTTTTAACACTGGATTCGGGAGTTCCAATTTAGCGTTAGACGCTGAGGCAAGAGGGGTCACGTGGTAGCACGTGAGGGCGCCCTCCTTTCGTTTGTTCTGCTGAAAAGATCGCATCTTTTGGAGCATCACGTGTCATCACGTGACGGGTGTTTGAATGGAGTATGTTAAAGCTTCTGCCAAGGGTCACGTGGGTCACGTGAGGCACTGCCTCAAAGGGCTTTCTGTAGATCTTTTGGGGGGGTCACGTGGTGACACGTGACCCTTCTTTTCTGTAGTTGTTTAGAAGATCTGTTAATCCCTTTCAGGAATTAAATTCCTCGTAGGGTTGAACCTTGACAATAATTTCAGAGGAATTAAATTCCTAGTTCCTTTTGAAGAGTTGAACTCTGAATTTTCTATAGGAATTAAATTCCTCATATATGTGAAGAACTGAATAGGGTTAAACCCTAATAAAAGCTTTAAGGAATTAAACTCCCACTCTCTGTTAGAGAATTATTCTGGGGAGTAAGATTAAGGGAATTAAATTCTTGTTGTTTTCACAGAACTAAATTCTTAACTAGGGTTAAACCCTGATTCTTTTCATTCTGAAGGAATTAAATTCCCATAACACAGGGTCAAACCCTAATTTTATTTTAAAGGAATTAAATTCCTATAGTTCTGTGAGAATTAAATTCTCGTGCTTGCATTCCCTCTCTATGCTTTGGATCTGCATGGCAGGATCTCAACCCATTGAGAATTAAATTCTCAACTTCAAGGAGAGATGTGCACTTTACAGATCCTCCATCCAAGAGAGAAGAAATATGTCCTTCTGCTTTATATCAGAGTTAAACTCTGTTGAGAATAAAAAAACCTTCCCTTTCTTACCTAGGGTTTTCTTTTGCAGAAGATCCAAATTCCTCAAAGTATCAAGGCTCTCTCTCTTTCTTCCCTCTGCATATCTCCTTCTTGTATGTCTCTTGGCTCCTATTTATAGGAGAAGCAGCCGAGTCAATTAGTTTTTGTTGAATCTTTCATTGAGAGATTTGATTTGCATCCATCATTCGTTTTGGACCTTTGGATTATTAGGTGAATTTTATTCACCATTGGATTTTAAATCCAGAGATTCTCCTTTGTTATTTCAGTTAGATTTAGAGGGGAAATCTTTCCAAATTCGAGATTTTCCCATAGATAGATGATATTTAATCACCTCTAAATCTTTAATTTAATCGGTTGCTTATAATCTTTTTCCTTTGGAAAGATTTAAGTGATCTCTCCTCAGAATTTGATTCTGTTAAAAGATAGGCTTTGAAAACCGGTCACGTGTGGCCACGTGACCCTTGGTCACGTGTGGCCACGTGACCCCCTTGGAACGAGCCTTCTTCTTTCTTTCTGCGCTCTGCTTTCTGGTCGCTGCTTAGCTGTCACGTGTCACCACGTGACCCCTAGTCATGTGTGAGCACGTGACCCTTGTCTGGAGCCTTTTTCTTGATTTAACCGGAGAATGAGTCCGCTGCTTTTAAATGTCACGTGCCAACACGTGACCTCCGGTCACGTGTGAGCACGTGACCTCTCCTGAAGCCTTTTCCTTGATTTGATCAGGGAACTGATGTGCCTTTGAAGCCGCTTTTAATTGTCACGTGCCAACACGTGACCCAGGTCACGTGGGAGCATGTGACCCTTTCTGAAGCCCTTTTCTTTGATGTAATCGGGAAGCTGAATTTGCCTTGCTGATGCTTTTGGATGTCACGTGCCAACACGTGACTGCTGGTCGCGTGTAAGCACGTGACCCTTTTCTGAAGCCTTTTCCATAAGCTTTTTTGATTTTAAATCAGGAAACAAATGCCCCCACAGCGTTGTTCTCACGTGTCCGCACGTGAGTGCAACGCTGTCACCTTTTGTGACCGTTGGATTCCTCTAGGGATTTGAGAAGATGAAACATTTCCATCACCTCCTATAAATGCCCATGTTTCTTCAGAAGAGCCTTCACTTTGCTCATCTCCTTCTTCTGAGAACTTTTTCCCTTGAGAATTTAATTCTCGCTTCCATAGCTTAGTTCTCTGTCTTGAAACAATCTTCAGAGTTTAACTCTGTTCAGGTGACCCTTTTTCCTCAGGTAATGTTCTTGGACAAACAGTAAATTTTCACATTCCTTTGGATTTTAAATCCAAAACAAGGGTTTTTACTCTTTTTCAACAAGGAACCCATTTTTCTTCAAGTTTTTCCATAGGAACAGGAAACCACCTAACCTTCGAACTGTAGATCTCTTAGGGTTTAGATTATCTTTGGGGAGATGATGATGGCGTTTCAACTCCATGGAATTTAATTCCATCCAAAAATGTTTCTGGGAATTTAATTCCCTTCTCTTAATAAGGAATTTAATTCCTATGAAGAACCCAGTTTCTTCACACGGAGGCTTCTTGGGGTCTCTTGACCTGAGGTTGTCCTTCTGCAATTAATGAAACAAGAGCTTTCTAATGATTCTCATGACCTTTATTTCAGGTATCATGGATGCCCATCTGTATGGTCTTGACGAGATCATTTCCTATGGGAATATTCGCGCACTGGGCCACAGTCAGAACCAGGAGTTCACCGATGCTCAGTGTGCCGAGATCATGAGCCGCTTTGACGAGTACAACCATCGGCTACTCCCCCGTCGCTCTTCTCTTCTGAGGCTGATCGTATTGGCGATCCGGGAGGCACTTCCTCTCTTTTGCACCGGCATACCGCTCAGGGCCTTGGACACTGCTGAGGATAAGGTACATTCGGTGTACCTGATGGGCTTGATCTCAAAGAGGAGGCGAGATCACCTCATTGATCTCTTGCACCAAGTCTTTCAGCAGTCAGCCATACTTGCCGCCTATCGGAGGGTGGAGGATATTCGTGAGGATCCCGACGCTTGCGACCGCGAGAGGAAGCATACTCGGGAGGTTCGAAATGCTTGGAGAATCTTGGACAAAGTTAATCTTGAGTTTCTCAACCCATGCCCCGCGTCTGAAGTCTTTCCATTGTAAACGTGTCCTCTTTATTTTGTATGAACTTCTTGAAGTATGAGTGACAAGTTTTATTATGTCTTTCCATGTTTGCATGCCTTTCTCTGGGATTTTATCATTTTGCTACTGTTGTTGTTGGTGCTTTTAATATGCAGGGTGCTACTCCATTTTTGTGTACATCAAGCTTAGGCCTCACGTGTTCTGCACGTGGGGTCCCTTGATGGGGCTGTTCACAAAATTTTCCATGCCATATTTTCAGTGCACAATATCAGATGCAGAAAAAGGGCCTTGGAAATAGTTCCGTCTCCTTGATTTTCGATGCCTTTCCTTTTTTGGACCTTGGAAATAGCTTCACCATGCAAGATTTTCCGCGCACAGCATTTAATGCACTTCTTTATATATGAGGCTATAGCTTTCTTTTCCCTTCACAGAGAGATTTGTATTATTGTCTTGAGAAACAAACAAGCACCATGGCCTGCAATCGCCCTCATGCTCGTCGACAGCCATGGGAAGTTCCTATTGAGGAGATGATCCCCCGCTTTGCTGCTCGGTTGGTGGATCCCCTCCTTACTGACGACGAATGCGACTCAGCCATGTATGAACTCTCGATCCGTAGGGGGTCCCCCCTCCCGATGGGTTCCCTTTGGCTCCGGATGATTCTCACAGCCGTGCTTGCCGACATCCCTCCTCACCCGGCGGAGATGACCCTGGCGATGCTTGACGCGGCTGAAGAAAAGCTCGAGGGCTTTCATGAAGCGTGCCTGATTACTCAGGCTTTGAAGGATTGCTCAATTCATCTGCTGAGCCAGATAAAGGCTCGACGAGCTATTATGTTTGCTTTCGCGGACGAACATGGCACCAATCGATGGGGAGCGAC
Organism: Agapanthus africanus; assembly: GCA_030015575.1. Classification (NCBI taxonomy): domain Eukaryota; kingdom Viridiplantae; phylum Streptophyta; class Magnoliopsida; order Asparagales; family Amaryllidaceae; genus Agapanthus; species Agapanthus africanus. Next base: position 424,925,135 of record JASDDO010000019.1, on the reverse strand, counting down.
TCCTCGCGAGAACCGTCGCTTTAACGTGCTGGAGAGAGCGGAGAGAGAGATGGAGAACCTTGTTCTTTGTTTTGTTAACCCTTGTGCCATTGATCCCGTGTTTGGTGACCTTTTTCCATTAGCGTAGCATTTTTAAATTAATCGCTCCTTTTCCTTATGTTTTATGCCGAACTTCCCTGTAGGCTTGGTGCTAGAATGTATGTTTCCGCTTGCATAAATAAACTTTGTATTCTTCTTATGAGAACTTTCTTTAATTGCAAATGCTATCGTCACTTTCATGCATATCAGACCTTCTTGGGCATTATGTTCATACGATTGCAAACGCTATTATTATTTTTTTTTTGAATACTCCTATGATTGCGAATGCATGCCGTAAATTTTCGGAGAGGGAGCTAGCTTCCAAGGCGCTGAGCGAGCTTCGCGCCACTCTTTCCGCCAAGGCCATCAAAGCGTATGAACTCTGGCGGGTGCCTCCAGGAGTCCATAAAAGAGGTGGTGGCTCTTGATAAAGCTGCCACGTTCACTCGTGAGAGGGTCGAGGCTCATAAAGCCACCGAGAAAGAGCTCGAAGCCCGGCTTGCTTCGTATCAGGCTCAGCAAGCTCAGGCGGAGGCTCGTCTTCTGGAGATCTTGCGTCATGAAGCCGTGGCTCAGCAACAAAACGATGAGCTGGAAAAATTACTGCACCGCCCGCCGGCTTGAGGACTTGTATCTTTTCCCCTTTTTTTTGTACATACTCATGGATGAGAGTATCTTTCTTTTTGTTTCTTTCATGAATTGTACTTTGTATCCATTTTGGTTTATGAATAAAAGATACATTTTTCTTCTCAACGGTGTGTCCCCTTTTTATTGAATGTATTCTGTGGATATTCTATCTTGATCTCCTTGCAGGACAGCGATGGCTCAGGATTTAGGATTAAGATCTGCTTCCTAAGACTTTTGCATTTTATGAGCCACGAGGGTCTCATAAAGAGTTTTTCTCCCTACAGATCGAGAGGATCCCATAGGTGTAAGTTCTTCTTAAGAATCGTGAGGATTCTTAAGCGGGTTTTCCCTTGAGAGTCGTAAGGATCTCACAAGAGAGTTTTTTCTTCCTTACAGGTCGTGAGGACCTGCAAGTGTTGGATGTGGTCACCCTTGTCCGTGTTTCACGGAGCTAGGGGTTTCTCCAGGTATCGTAGTTTAAAGACGTCGCGGTCAAGGTTAAGGACCTCATAGTCCGTGGATTTAGGGACTCCACAGTCCGATGTTAGTTTTAAGACATCACGGTCAAGGTTAAGGACCTCATAGTCCGTGGATTTAGGGACTCCACAGTCCGATGTTTGGTTGCAGGGACCCGTCACCTCTTTGAAGACGTTGAGGAATTACAATGCCAGGTATCAAAGGAGTGAAGAGATGTACCCTTAATCCAAGGCAGAATCCGTAGGGAATCGGGATGGTTGATCGTTAGTTTTAAGACATCACGGTCGAGGTTAAGGACATCATAGTCCGTGGATTTTAAGGACTCCACAGTCCGGTATTTGCTCTGGATGCTTCACACGGGTTCACTGCCGTGCTTGGCGAGGACCAGGCTCCGCTCTGGGCGTTCTCCGCGGGGTCAAAGAGTGACGTTATCCGAGTTCCACGTAACCAGGAATTTTGCACTAGATTCTTCACACGGGTTCACTGCCGTGTTCGGCGAGGACTAGGCTCCGCTCTGGATGCTTCACACGGGTTCACTGCCGTGCTCTGCGAGGACCAGGATCCACTCTGGACGTTTTCTACGGGGTCAAAGAGTGACGTTATCCGCGTTCCACGTAACCAGGAATTTTGCACTAGATGCTTCACACGGGTTCACTGCCGTGCTCGGCGAGGACTAGGCTCCGCTCTGGATGCTTCACACGGGTTCACTGCCGTGCTCTGCGAGGACCAGGATCCGCTCTGGACGTTTCCACGGGGTCAAAGAGTGACGTTATCCGCGTTCCACGTAACCTGGAATTTTGCACTAGATGCTTCACACGGGTTCACTGCCGTGCTCGGCGAGGACTAGGCTCCGCTCTGGATGCTTCACATGGGTTCACTGCCGTGCTCTGCGAGGACCAGGATCCGCTCTGGACGTCTTCCACGGGGTCAAAGAGTGACGTTATCCGCGTTCCACGTAACCAGGAATTTTGCACTAGATGCTTCACACGGGTTCACTGCCGTGCTCGGCGAGGACTAGGCTCCGCTCTGGATGCTTTACACGGGTTCACTGCCGTGCTCTGCGAGGACCAGGATCCGCTCTGGACGTTTCCACGGGGTCAAAGAGTGACGTTATCCGCGTTCCACGTAACCAGGAATTTTGCACTAGATGCTTCACACGGGTTCACTGCCGTGCTCGGCGAGGACTAGGCTCCGCTCTGGATGCTTCACACGGGTTCACTGCCGTGCTCTGCGAGGACCAGGATCCGCTCTGGACGTCTTCCACAGGGTCAAAGAGTGACGTTATCCGCGTTCCACGTAACCAGGAATTTTGCACTAGATGCTTCACACGGGTTCACTGCCGTGCTCGGCGAGGACTAGGCTCCGCTCTGGATGCTTCACATGGGTTCACTGCCGTGCTCTGCAAGGACCAGGATCCACTCTGGACGTTTTCCATGGGGTCAAAGAGTGACGTTATCCGCGTCCCACGTAACCAGGAATTTTGCTGATTGTATCCGCATTTCACGGGATGGAGGTTTGACTTTTAGCGATATGTATACCATCGAGCCATGGAACTGGGAGTCGCCGCTGTTCCGCTTAGCTTGAAGTTGTGTCCGTCGTTACGAGACGAGTGTTGGGATGATCTCTAGGTCGCTTGTGGCCCGTCGAAATTTAGCTTCTTTCTTTGGTGAAACCTGTGGGGGAGGTATGATCCCTTTTTTGTTTATGCCCTTGGATTGTGTACAGGGTGTGATGAAACATCACCTGTAGGGCATAAGTTTTATTTTTATTTTATTTCTTTTTCCGCGTTGCTCTATCGTTTCAGCTTTTATATCGCGAAGGTCGCGATTGACCCATCATTTCGGCTATTTTTCGCGGTGCCCAATCATTTCGGCTATTTATTTATTTTCTACTCGCTGCTTTTTATTGTGAGTTGCCCCATCATTTCGGCTATTTTTCATGCATACATTTTTACTTGCTGCTTTTTATTGCAAGTTGCCCCATCATTTCGGCTATTTCGTAGGCTTGTGTGGCTTGCTAGCTTTTTCGCCGCAAGCTTGGATTTTAGACACCGATTTCGGCATCAGCACCGCTAAACTGGAATATTGCCAGGAGCAAATCATCATTTTCCTCTGTCGATGTTGAACAAAGGTGGCTTGGCAAACAGGGTTAAGGGTCCTGTCGACCAAGGCTTTTGGCTTTATGAGCCGTAAGGGTCTCACAAAAGTATTTCTCCCTACAAGTCATGAGGATCTTGTAGGTGTATTTTCTCCCTAGGAATCGTGAGGATCCCTAAGTGTATATTCCTCTGTAAGTCGTAAGGATCCTACAAGAGGGTTTTCTCCTTATGGGTTGAGAGGACCTACAAGGGTTGCTCATCATATGGACATATCCCTAGTCACGGGTGTGACTTTGCTGGGGAAATGTTTATTCGCGCCCGTGGATTGTATACAAGGGTCAGTATTGAGCCCCTTGTAGGGCAATATCGAAGGTTGTGGAGGATTTTCTTAAGAACAGGTTTAGGTTTCTGTAACTTAAGACTTTCAAATCTCATGAGCCGTGAGGGTCCCATAAGAGAATTCTCCTTACGAGTCGTAAGGATCTCGCAAGTGCATTTTCTCCTAAGGAATCGTGAGGATCCCTAAGTGTGTTGCTCCTTTGTGAGTCGTAAGGATCTCACGCAGGCGGTTTCTCCTTACAAGGTCGAGAGGACTCTGTAAGTGTCCTTTAACGAGGTTGCGCCCTTTCAGGTTTTCACAAGCACTCGCCGGTAGTCCTGCTGTTTTTTACTCACGGAGCCCTTTCGGGTTTTCATCCGTGCCCCTTTTGCTTATGACATACCGTTTTTTTTAATTCTTTTTCTCTCTTTTTTTTACAAGGTCACGCCCTTTTGGGTTTTCACGAACACTTGCCGGCAGCCCTGCTGTTTTTACTCACGGAGCCCTTTCGGGTTTTCATCCGTGCCCATTTTGCTTATGGACATACCGTTTTTTTTATTTTATATATTTTTTTATTTTTTCTTTCTCTCTCTTTTTTTTTATCCCGTCAGCCTAAAGATGCTGCGGTAGTAGTTTTAGGGACGTTTCGGTCCGTCGTTAGTTTATGGACGTTTCGGTCCGTCGATAGTTTAAGGACGTTTCGGTCCGTCGATAGTTTAAGAACGTTCCGGTCCGTCGTTAGTTTAAGGACGTTTTGGTCCGTCGTTAGTTTAAGGACGTTTCGGTCCGTCGATAGTTTAAGGACGTTTCGGTCCGTTGAGGAGAGGGCCAGCTACTACTCTTTGAGCTTTAGGAAGATAGCGAGCGGACATAGTCGTCGTCATCTATCATTGACCTAGGCTGTGGCTCATTAGGCGTAGTATTTCTTTAGGAAGCGGCCGTTTATTGGCCTGAAAGGCCTTTCACCATGCATGTCCATGAGTAGATAGGCTCCACCCTGGTAGACCTTATCTGTGATGTACGGCCCTTCATAGTTCGGCTCGAATTTTCCCCGCTTGGCACGATTGGGGATCATAGGTCTTTTGACCACTAGTACGAGTTCGCCTTGGCGGAATGTCCTTGGCCTGGTCAATCTTTCATATGAGCGCGTCATCTTTGCTATGTAGGCCTCTAGATTTTGTTGCGCTATGAGCCGGATTTCATCGAGGGCATCAAGCTCCTCAAGCCGAAGGTGAGCATTTTCTTCGTCCGTCAGCTTGTAGTGGACTGCCACTCGTAGAGAGGGTATCTCTATCTCGAGGGGGAGCACTGCTTCCGTCCCAAATACCAACGCGTACGGCGTTGTGTTCGTGGCTGTCTTGAATGTAGTTCGATAAGCCCAAAGGGCCTCTTGCAGCCTCTCGTGCCAGTCTCTCTTATTCCGGGAAACGGTCTTTTTTATGATCTTCGTCAAGGTCTTATTGAAGGCCTCGGCCAGACCGTTAGCTCGCGGGTTGTAAACTGAAGAATATCTCCAGTCTATATTGTGCTGCTGCGCGAAGCGGCTAATCTTATGGCTTCTGTAGGCTGGCCCATTATCGGAGATAATCCGCCGTGGGGTTCCAAACCGATAGATGACGTGCGTCTTGAAGAAGTGGAGGATATTCTCCGTCTTCACTTCCCTCAGTGGTACTGCTTCTGCCCATTTGGAGAAGTAATCAGTTGTCGCCAGGATAAAACGATGTCCCCGGGACGATGCTGGCTCGATGGGGCTGACTATGTCAGTCCTCCACATTTCGAATGGCCAGCTAACCACCGTTGGGTGTAGTGGATTCGGATGTTGGTGGATAAAGTCTCCATGAATCTGGCACGAGCGGCACTGCTTCGCATACTCGAGGCAGTCTTGGACCATCGTGGGCCAATAGTAGCCCATCCGTTTAATTTTTAACTTCATCTTCGGGCCTGCTTGATGAGAACCACAGATTCCGTCATGAACCTCTTGAACGACTCTTTCTGCTTCGTCCGGTCCTAAACATCTTAGCCATAGAGAATCAAACGATCTCTTGTATAGAGTGTCGTTGACGAAAGCGAAAGATAGAGCTCGTTTCATGAGCTGATGTCTTGAGGACGCTCCTTCGGGCATTCGGTGGGACTTAAAGTAGTCTATGAAGACTTCCCTCCAGTCCTCAGCCTTCTCACGGTCTTTTATTTGTAGGGTCGTCTGCTCAGTCGCCCCCTTTTCTTTGTATAATTCCGGAGATATTTCTGCCGGGGCGAGCACTCGACGGCTTTGTACCATGATTCTGACGTCATCGAGGTTCTCGTCAGCCAGTTCTTTAGCAAGTTTGGGCAACGCGTCTGCTTTGCTGTTTTCCGCGCGCGGTATGTTCTCCAAAGTATAGGAGGGAATTTGGGTCAATAGTTGTTGCACCTTTTCGCCGTACTTCACCAACTCCGGTTTGCACGTTTGGTAGTCACCATTTACTTGACTAACGACCAGTTGAGAATCCCTGTATATAAGGAGGTCTTCAATTCCCATGTCGATGGTGATCTCGAGGCCTGCTATCAGAGCTTCGTATTCAGCTTCATTGTTTGTCCTCGGCTCTGTTAAGGAGAAGGCGAAGCGTATTATCCCTCCTTGTGGAGTTACAAAGATGAGGCCTATCCCCGATTTGATCATTGGGATACCTTGTTTCCGTTTCTTTACGGAGGATGCTCCATCGAAATAGAGTTCCCATCGGGTACTGCCGCCGCCAATCGTATCAAATGCATGCTCGTCCGGCAAATCGCAGTTCAGAGGAGAACCGGCAGGTACTGGATGCTCAGCGAGGAAGTCGGCAATGGCCTGGCCTTTCACTGCCTTAAGAGGTCGATACGTTATTGAGAACTCCATCAGGAGTAGAGCCCATTTAGCGAGTCGACCCGTCAATATAGCCTTTGACATCAGATATTTAAGAGGGTCCACCTTCGAGATGAGACGGACTTCATGTGCCAACGCATAGTGCCTGAGCTTTGTTATCGCGAAGATTAACGCCAAGCAATGTTTTTCAATGGGAGAGTAGTTGCTTTCTTCCCCCAGTAGAACTCGACTTAAGTAGTAGAGTGCTCTCTCTTTCCCTTGATCGTTCTCTTATGCCCATAATGCGCCTAAGGAACCTTCGAGGGCGGTTGTATAAAGAATGAGGGGTTTTCCCTTGACCGGCGCAGCCAACACCGGAGGGTTCTGCAGGTACTGCTTGATCTCGTCTAGTGCACCTTGGCATTTTTGATCCCAAACGAATGGAGTTCCCTTTTTCATCAGGTGGCTGTAAGGACGACATTTGCCTGAAAGATTAGCGATAAACCGCCGGATGTATGCGAGCTTCCATTGGAGAGACCGCAACTGTTTGAGGGTTCTTGGCGGAGGCATTTCCATGATCGCCTTGATCTTAGATGGATCTATTTCGATACCTCGATGTCGGATGATGAATCCCAGGAATTTACCCGAGGAGACTCCAAACGCGCATTTGAGGGGATTCATCTTCAAATTATATTGCCGAAGGCGTTGAAAGACAGTCTCCAGATTCTTTAAATGCTCTTCGTATGACATGCTCTTCACTACAAGGTCATCGATAGCACTCGACGATGTCATTTATGAGATCGTCGAAGATCTTTGTCATGGCCCTTTGATAGGTAACGCCAGCGTTCTTTAGACCAAAGGGCATAACCCTGTAGCAGAATATACCCAAAGGGGTCCGGAAAGCGGTGTGCTTCTGGTCTTCGGGATGCATCTTTATCTGATTGTAGCCTGATGAACCGTCCATAAAGGAGAAAACCTCGTGAGTGGACGTGTTATCTATCATTAGCTCGGTTACCGGCACTGGGAAATCGTCCTTTGGACATGCTTTATTGAGATCCCTGAAATCCACGCATATGCGTACCGTCCCATTCTTCTTCATTACCGGGACGATATTGGCGATCCAGTCGGGATATTGGACTTCTCGGATAAATCCAGAATCGATCAGCTTCTTGACTTCGGCGTTAATGCTCATTTCGAGCTCGAGTCGCATCCTTCTTGGCGCCTGGTTGACTGGCTTGATATCTGGGGATATTGCTAATTTATGCACAGCAATCTCCGGATCTAATCCTGGCATCTCGGAGTAGTTCCACGCGAAGCAGTCTTTATGCCGTAGAAGCACGTTCTTTAACGCAGTCACCCTTTCTTCAGATAGAAGCTCGCTGACAAATGTCGGTCGCGGGTCATCTGCCGATCCCAACTCAATCTTCTTGAGGTTATCTGCAGTAGTATGTATGCCGTCTTCCAGTTCTTTTGGAGCTGGCGGAAATACTGAGACCACCTCATCATCGTTGTTCTCAAAGCACCAGGGAAGGTCATCCATGTTCTCGGGCTCTTCTTTTAATATCGTAATCGTATAACAGGTGCGAGTCCGCTTCCAGGACTGAGGTGGATCTGGTTCTGCTTTTGCGTCTTTGGGTTCGTGCTTTTGTGGCGGCGTTACCCTCCAGCCGTCGGATAAAGCGAATCTGCCCTGTTGGTACTGGTCCTCGACCCAGTTCTTGAAGGTGAAGCAGTCTTCGATAGGATGTCCTATGGCTTGGTGATAAGAGCAATAGTTCAGATGAGAAGCCCTGTTAGCTTGCTCAGGGTGTCTAGATTCTGGAAGCGCGATCATTTGATGTTTTATAGCGAGCTCGAGTAACTTCTCCGTCTTGTCTCGGGGGAAGGAGTACGCTCGACTCATCTTCTTCATGAGGGACAAATCCGAGCCGCGCAATACCCGATCACGTAACTCTCTAATCATGCGTCGTTGTTGTCGGCTCCTCTTTCCGCTTCTTGATTTATTTCCGTCTCTGCGTCGGGCCTTTCGTACAACGGGTTGACAAGGATGAGCATCGTTGTCTTTTGCAGCCTGTTGAAATAGACGTTGCGTCCTGGCCTTCTCGTAGATGGCCATCTCGCGGCTGTGGTCTTCCCGAGCTTTTTGACCCATTTTCCTGATAGGCTTGTCCATTCGTTCTTCAAACGACGGACTCGGCATTTCAATCGCGGGATCTAGTTTTGATGAGGGGTTGGCATTTCCTGACGGGGCGTCCTCTTCTTCATCAAAAGTATATATGGCGTCGCTACTGTGGGCCCGTTCCCGTTTTCCGGTTCTCGCGTATCCAAGCCCAAGTGTTTCCATTTTCCCGTTGGGCAATTTGCGTTGGGTCCCAGGGACATCCTAAATCCTGTTGTAGAACCGAGCTTGTCGAACAGTCTGTTTTAAGGGTACTCCTTGGCGCTTCAATAGCCTCTTTAGTCCATTTGTATAGTATTTGGGCAGACGGATGGGTTGGAGCCTGTCGAGTGTAGCATCCGCGCCATGCCAGATCTCTTTCTCTACTTTCGACTCTGAGGATCGGTAGAATAGGATCACCTTCTCACCCCTTTGCCTGGGAGGGACGTAAAATGTTTGCAGGTCCTGCACATTGTGAGCTTGAAGCGTGTCGAGATCCTTATAGTGTTCTCGCGGCACCATGGTGATTTTCCAACTCTGATCATCGCTAGGGGACGCTTGTATTAACGGACGACTGGAGAACACGGCATTAACCTCATCTTCCGAGTCACTTCCGAAGATTAACATGGGGGCGGACGTCCCCGGGTTGTTGCGTTGAGATGGCCCGACATAAACTATCTCTTCCTCTTCTTCGGTATCGCTCCCGAAAATAGGGATGGCGGCGGCGGCTTTGTTCTCCGGCTTGTGACACCTTTCTGTATCCTCAAAATCTGGCAAAAAGTACTTCGCATCTTCGTATTTGCGGACTTCGTTCACGGAAAATGGGTTCAACTCACCTGTTACGGTATACTCGAAACCATCCTTAAAGTACTTTATACACTGATGCTGTGTAGAAGGGATGATGTTGTACTCGTGTAGCCAAGGACGACCGAGCAAGGCGTTGTAGCAGGTCTTGGCGTCAATGACATGGAATTTGATGTCTGTGACGAGAAGTCCAAAGCGTAATGTTAGTATCACGGATCCGAGAGTCCGTGACGATTGTGAATCGAAACTGGAGATAGTAATTTTGTCATGAGCGAGGTGTTGCACACTCATGCAGATTTCCTTCAACACCCGAACATTAAGGAGATTGACGGAGGATCCATTATCCACCAGGATCTTGCCTATCTTGATATCATGGCGGTATCCAGAGACATATAGGGGACGGTTGTGGTCGCACGTCCCGAGAAGGAGGTCTTCGTCACCAAAAGTGATGTCGGCCGTGTGCACTTCCTCCAGTTCATCCTTCATCCTTTCAGTGGCGAGGAAGGCTTGGAACTGCTCAGGTTCTTGTAATACCTTAATTAGTGAGTCTCGCGCTTCTTTTGATAATAGGAGGGCATCGAGAATGCTAAGCTGAGAAGGTAGCTTCCTTAGGTGCGCTAGGATATTGTAGTCCACCTTACCTTTCCTGGGAGGGTCTTTGGTAGTCAGTTCTTTCATGACCTGGTCATCTAAAGTGATATCCTCAGTGACCTTTTCCTTTCCCTTATCTTTTCTACTCGCGGGCCCGAGATTCTTCTCTGGGAGTGTGCGATTGCGCAGCTGAATGTTCTCGCAGGTCTCTGATCTCTCCTCTTTCCCTAAAACGGACTCTAAAGAGAGGGCCCAGAGCCATTTCTTCATCAGAGTCGCTCCCAAAGGTAAGAATTTGTGACCCTCCGGCGTTAACCATGTAACAGTTGCCAGTAGTTCTGTTGTGCCCATCGACAGTACTTCTTCGTTTCCGACGAATCTTGCATTTCATGCGCTTAAAATGTTGCCGATGAGCAACATATCCTTGCCACCATATCTTAAAGGCGTCGCACTCCTCCATGGGGTGTGAAATTTTCCGATGATATGCGCAATAATCAGGGTGCCTCTCCACCCCATCGAGCGTGTTTCCTTCCGAGGGTGGTAGCTTCATTCCCATTGACATGGCTTTGGCAAACTTTTTCCTCGTCTTGAATATCTTCTTGTCTGCCTCGGATGCCTTTCGATCTGGCGGGAGTACTTCAACTCTTTCGTTCAGTCGTCTGCATTTGGCTCCTTCCGATGCGGCCATCTCACGCTCCTGATCCGCTTTACTCTTTAGACGAATCTCGTCTATAAAGGCGTTGATCATTTCATCTGTTGGCCACACACGCTCTGGTTCAGGCTCTGTCCCCAGTTTCTTAGTGCCAGGAGTTTTCTCATCGTCAGTAAACGAGTGGGAGATTACGTTACAACTCGCCACAGATCCCTCGGATTCATCCGACGAGCTCTCTCCATCATCGTCCTCTTGAAAGATGTGGCTGAGGAACTCTTGCAGCGTGACAGGAGTTCGCGCCTTTTGATTGTACTCTTCCAGTGCGTCGATTTGCTTCTGCAAGTTCGTGCGCTTGTCTCCAGGCTTCACGGGCTTCTTGGATTTCTTCTTCTTTTTCTTCGAAGATTTTGACGGTTGGGCGTGAGTATTTGGGCCCTTATCGCGAGTCTTCGTAGTTGGGCGGGGCTTCAACATCCCTTTAATAATTTGAGGTTCAAGAGGGTCCTTCCATTCGATCGCAGGAAACGCATGAAGGTCTCTCAGCATTCTTTTGGTTTTAGTTGATAGCACGACCTCCTATGGAGCTTCTTCAATAAAGGAGCAGGTTGCCCCCGGTGTATCTGCTTTCTTAGGAGTATGCGGTTGTAGTGGGTTCACCTTCCACTTTTCGGACAGTACAAACTTCCCCTGGAGGTATTGATCTCGATCCATCCTTTGAAGACGAAGCAATATTCAATCGGATGACTTACCGTTTGATGGTAAGGGCAATAGTTAGGGTTATTCACCTCAGTGGGTTGCGGCGGTCGCCTTGGATTTGGTAGGTTTATAAGTCTGTTGCGTACTGCCAGCTCGAATAACCGTTTTGTCTTGTCTCGTGGGAACGAGTAGGGACGCTTCATTTTCTCATTATAATACCGGCGTCTCTCTTCCAATTGATCTGTCGGCTTCGGGGCATTAGGTTGCTGCTGGGCATTCGCGACGAAGGTTGTCCTTCCTTTACCCTTGTCATTCCGAGGTTCCGACTTCGGGGGAGGTGGTCTATGACCCATCTGGTCCATCTGAGCCAACTTGTCGATTAAAGCCTGGAATGTGGTTGGCTTAAAGAACATCATAAACTGGGAGATAGTTGCGTGAGGGTCTCGGGTTCCCACGAACATGCCCACTGCGGGTGCTTCCTCAATGCGTTGTTCGCATCTCGACCACAAATTCCGCCAGCGTATAGCATACTGGACCCAGGTTTCGCTTGGTTTTACCCTGGCGTTAATCAGTGCTGTTATTGGAGTGCGTTCGCTGGCGCTTGCGAATCGCTGAGTGAATAGCAGCTCCATTTCAGCGAACGTCTTGATAGAATCGTTCGGGAGTTCCGAATACCATTCGAACGCTGTTTCTGATAAGCTGCCCACGAACTGACGAAGCAACAGTTTATCATCACCGCCGGTGTTACCGCAAAGGGCCCGGAACTGGGCAACATGTTGATGGGGATTGCCGGTCCCCTTATACACGTGGAATTTTGGTATCGTATAGCCCGGCGGGTATTTGATTTGGTCGTACCAGCTTGGATACGGCCGACCCGTCTTTACGACTCGACCAGCTGCCTCAGTCGCATGATGAACCCGGATTTGCTGGGCTATATAGTCGACCAAATCAGCCTTAGAGATTGTCTCCTCTTTGGCCGTTGAGAGGGCCGGTGGTGGATTTGACGTTTCTCCTCGGTCGTCTTCAAGAATGATTGGGGGATCCTCGGCGGGTAGGTCCTGCTGGACCATCATTCCTATCATATCTTGGAAGAGAAGGCCCATACGCTGTATGTTGGCTGCTTGTTCAGTAGCCTCTTTGTCCTTCTTCTCCAGTATCCGGCGAAAGAATTCAGCGTCGGTTTCTTCCTCCTGGCGTGCGTCTGAGGACGTTTCTGGGTTTTCTTTTGGCCCAGTAAGTGCGGCCATAGCATTCATCATTTCCTGGAGCTTTTGTTGTTGCTCCTGAGCTTTGGTCGCCGACCGTGTGAGCGGTCTATGACCTGTAGACGCACGGCTGTCTTCTTTTCCTGACGCCATGTATACGGTGTGGACCATTATGCCCCCAAACTTAGGGCGTCTGGGCTCAGTGCTTTTAGCTGTCGTTGCAGGCTGGGGGATCTTCTCTGGCTTCCTCCTTTTATGAGCAGTGGAGGTTGAAGGGGCCGTTGAGGTGGGCGTCCAGACAGCCTTTCGTGGTTTAACCTGGTGACCGGCTTCCAGTTGGATTTTCAGCTTCTTGTGCTGGCGGGAGAAGTTTGGATCGATCATCGAGTCTCGGGCTTGCCGCCAAACCTTATAGATTCTGGAAGACAGCCGTTGAGGGGATCGGGGCTGTTCTGACTTTATTTCCGCAACCTTTTTTAGTGGGGGAGGAGACCTCTTTAGCACTGCAGTAGGAGAATTCCTTCGCACCTTATTTAGCATCTCGAAGCTGTTCCCAGTTGGAACAGCAGCATTAACTTCTGCCATTGGGGCTGATGGAGTTAGCCCAGAGGGGGAGTTGCCCCCAGCCTTCCTTACTCGGCGCCAGTGGCGACGTCGAGCGTGTCGGGCGGACGGCGTTGGTTCAGCGGTGAGAATGGCTTCGTCTTGCCCCCTGTGTAGGTGGGGGATCGCTGCTGGTGTTAGCCTGTCAAAGACCGATGTCCTTTGGGTAGCAGGAGCGGGAGCTGAAGCCGTCAATCTTGTAAAGACCGACTTTTTGGCCGGAGAAGCCGCCTTGGCGATTTCGGGAGCAGGAGCGGCCACTTTCTTAGAAGCAGCCTTCTCTGGGATTGTAGGCCCCATGATGGGTCCACAGGATTTCTGGCCCAATCTAGAGAAGACCGAGGCGCTGATGTTGGGCGACTCGTTGAGAGGAGCCGCGGCAGGGGTAAGACGATCAAAGACCGACTTCTTGGGAGCTTCCTTTGTCAGCACCGGCGCCGCGAAGCTTGTTGGTGGGAACATAATCCCAAAGAACAATCCGATAGTAGCCTGAGTCACCTGGTCCACCGGTATTGTGAATAACGAAGCAGCTTGGGGTCCGTAGGCTATACCTCCTGGCGATGCAGAGCGTTGGTCGCAATTGCAGTCCGAGCAGTTGGAGCATTTCGCAGAAGTAGAAGCCATCGATCTTTTGCTTTCTGCAATAAGCAAGACGCTAATTCTTAGTATCTTGAAACCCAAGGGCAACCATTAGCGAACCGCGATTGGTTCACGAATCACGACACACGAAGTGTGGAGTGGAAAGAGGAAAAGGTCCCACCGGGCGTGCCAGAATCTGTTCCCCCTCCGAACGGCGGCCGAGACATGGGGTCGTCTCGCCTGAGATTCGGGGCAGATGCTAATTGGTGCTATCCGTCCACTCCTCCGAAGATACCAAGTTGATTTATGGCACCGTGTATCGGAGGTTTAGACAGATGCGTCCGATGTAGCAGACTTCGTCAGATTCCCCCTCGTTTGAGGGGTTTTTGATTGTGGGGACGCTCTTCCCTGCAGGCGCAAGCCCCTGCAGTTAATTACGCTACCGCATTGCGGTAACAACTTTCTCCTTCTCCAGCTGGTCACTTCGTGTCGTGGGTGTTTGTTTTGTGTTTGGTTGCCCGTGGATTGTATACGGAGACTGAGTTATGTCGTCGCCCGTAGGGCGTGGACTAGTCCAAATCCGTATTATCTTAGATTTGGGTTTGGGGGTTTGGTTTGGTTAGCCATATTTGAGGCTAAGATCAACTCAAACGTTTGTTAAGGATGCGTTAGTCTATCTTGAGACTAAGATCAACTTAACGGATCGTTTAGATCCGACAAGAGAGCATTTGGGCTCCATTGTTCCAGTTTAGGGACATAGTGGTCCATTTAATGTATGGCTGTCGGGACCCGTCACCTCTCTGACGACGTTGAAGGATTACAACGATAGATGTCAGAGGAGTTCAGAGATGTACCCTTGAACCAGAGTTAATCGGGGGGGATCTATAGTCCAATCTGTTTGAAAGGTTTAAGGATACGTTAGCCATATTTAAGGCTAAGATCAACTTAAATGGGATCGTTTAGATCCGACAAAAGAGCATTTGGGAGCTCTATTGTTCCAGTTTAGGGACATGGTGGTCCATTGGTATTTTAAAGACATTGCGGTCCATGGGTAGTTTAAGGACATTGTGGTCCATTGGTAGTTTAAGGACATTGCGGTCCATTGTTAGTTTTAAGACATCTCGGTCAAGGTGAAGGACGTCGTAGTCCATGGGTTTAAGGACTCCATAGTCCATTGTTAGTTTTAAGACATCTCGGTCAAGGTTAAGGACGTCGTAGTCCATGGGTTTAAGGACCCCACAGTCCATTGTTAGTTTTAAGACATCTCGGTCAAGGTTAAGGACGTCGTAGTCCATGGGTTTAAGGACCCCACAGTCCATTGTTAGTTTTAAGACATCTCGGTCAAGGTTAAGGACGTCGTAGTCCATTGGTTTAAGGACCCCACAGTCCATATCAATGTGTGGTCATCGGGACCCGTCACCTCTTTGAAGACATTGAAGGATTACAATGCCAAGTATCAAAGGGGTGAAAAGATGTACCTTGGAACCGGGGTGGATTAAATAGTCTTTGGCCCAATTTGGGATCAAGACCAATTAATTATGGTATGAGCCCATTAGCCCAGTTAATTACGAATTGAGGACTTGTGGCCAGCTTGGGCTAAGTCCAATCATGTCTGGAATATTGGCTTCCTGTTGGTCCATTGAAGGAGAGACTTTATCTCTGGCCATTTAGCCAATTGGGCCAATGCCTAGTGTTAAACACTACAGACCAATCAGTGTTGAACACTGGGAATAAGATTGACAAGTTAGAGTTTAACACTAAAAGATAGTTGGTATTAAACACCAGCAACAAGGCTTTCAAATTAGTGTTAAACACTAAAACAGATCAGTGTTAAACACTGGCAACAGAGATCTCAAATTAGTGTTAAACACTAAGGTAATCAGTGTTGAACACTACAAATAAAGTTCTTTGATTAGTGTTGAACACTAAGGCCCAACAGTGTTTTAACACTGGATTCGGGAGTTCCAATTTAGCGTTAGACGCTGAGGCAAGAGGGGTCACGTGGTAGCACATGAGGGCGCCCTCCCTTCGTTTGTTCTGCTGAAAAGATCGCATCTTTTGGAGCATCACGTGTCATCACGTGACGGGTGTTTGAATGGAGTATGTTAAAACTTCTGCCAAGGGTCACGTGGGTCACGTGAGGCACTGCCTCAAAGGGCTTTCTGTAGATCTTTTGGGGGGTCACGTGGTGACACGTGACCCTTCTTTTCTGTAGTTATTTAGAAGATCTGTTAATCCCTTTCAGGAATTAAATTCCTCGTAGGGTTGAACCCTGACAATAATTTCAGAGGAATTAAATTCCTAGTTCCTTTTGAAGAGTTGAACTCTGAATTTTCTGTAGGAATTAAATTCCTCATATATGTGAAGAACTGAATTGGGTTAAACCCTAATAAAAGCTTTAAGGAATTAAACTCCCACTCTCTGTTAGAGAATTATTCTGGGGAGTAAGATTAAGGGAATTAAATTCTTGTTGTTTTCACAGAACTAAATTCTTAACTAGGGTTAAACCCTGATTCTTTTCATTCTGAAGGAATTAAATTCCCATAACACAGGGTCAAACCCTAATTTTATTTTAAAGGAATTAAATTCCTATAGTTCTGTGAGAATTAAATTCTCGTGCTTGCATTCCCTCTCTATGCTTTGGATCTGCATGGCAGGATCTCAACCCATTGAGAATTAAATTCTCAACTTCAAGGGGAGATGTGCACTTTACAGATTCTCCATCCAAGAGAGAAGAAATATGTCCTTCTGCTTTATATCAGAGTTAAACTCTGTTGAGAATAAAAAAACCTTCCCTTTCTTACCTAGGGTTTTCTTTTGCAGAAGATCCAAATTCCTCAAAGTATCAAGGCTCTCTCTCTTTCTTCCCTCTGCATATCTCCTTCTTGTATGTCTCTTGGCTCCTATTTATAGGAGAAGCAGCCGAGTCAATTAGTTTTTGATGAATCTTTCATTGAGAGATTTGATTTGCATCCATCATTCGTTTTGGACCTTTGGATTATTAGGTGAATTTTATTCACCATTGGATTTTAAATCCAGAGATTCTCCTTTGTTATTTCAGTTAGATTTAGAGGGGAAATCTTTCCAAATTCGAGATTTTCCCATAGATAGATGATATTTAATCACTCTAAATCTTTAATTTAATCGGTTGCTTATAATCTTTTTCCTTTGGAAAGATTTAAGTGATCTCTCCTCAGAATTTGATTCTGTTAAAAGATAGGCTTTGAAAACCGGTCACGTGTGGCCACGTGACCCTTGGTCACGTGTGGAAACGTGACCCTTGGTCACGTGTGGGCACGTGACCCCCTTGGAACGAGCCTTCTTCTTTCTTTCTGCGCTCTGCTTTTTGGTCGCTGCTTAGCTGTCACGTGTCACCACGTGACCCCTGGTCACGTGTGAGCACGTGACCCTTGTCTGGAGCCTTTTTCTTGATTTAACCGGAGAATGAGTCCGCTGCTTTTAAATGTCACGTGCCAACACGTGACCCCCGGTCACGTGTGAGCACGTGACCTCTCCTGAAGCCTTTTCCTTGATTTGATCAGGGAACTGATGTGCCTTTGAAGCCGCTTTTAATTGTCGCGTGCCAACACGTGACCCAGGTCATGTGGGAGCACGTGACCCTTTCTGAAGCCCTTTTCTTTGATGTAATCGGGAAGCTGAATTTGCCTTGCTGATGCTTTTGGATGTCACGTGCCAACACGTGACTGCTGGTCACGTGTAAGCACGTGACCCTTTTCTGAAGCATTTTCCATAAGCTTTTCTAATTTTAAATTAGGAAACAAATGCCCCCACAGCGTTGTTCTCACGTGTCCGCACGTGAGTGCAACGCTGTCACCTTTTGTGATCGTTGGATTCCTCTAGGGATTTGAGGAGATGAAACGTTTCCATCACCTCCTATAAATGCCCATGTTTCTTCAGAAGAGCCTTCACTTTGCTCATCTCCTTCTTCTGAGAACTTTTTCTCTTGAGAATTTAATTCTCGCTTCCAGAGCTTAGTTCTCTGTCTTGAAACAATCTTCAGAGTTTAACTCTGTTCAGGTGACCCTTTTTCCTCAGGTAATGTTCTTGGACAAACAGTAAATTTTCACATTCCTTTGGATTTTAAATCCAAAACAAGGGTTTTTACTCTTTTTCAACAAGGAACCCATTTTTCTTCAAGTTTTTCCATAGGAACAGGAAACCACCTAACCTTCGAACTGTAGATCTCTTAGGGTTTAGATGATCTTTGGGGAGATGATGATGGCGTTTCAACTCCATGGAATTTAATTCCATCCAAAAATGTTTCTGGGAATTTAATTCCCTTCTCTTAATAAGAAATTTAATTCCTATGAAGAACCCAGTTTCTTCACACGGAGGCTTCTTGGGGTCTCTTGACCTGAGGTTGTCCTTCTGCAATTAATGAAACAAGAGCTTTCTAATGATTCTCATGACCTTTATTTCAGGTATCATGGATGCCCATCTGTATGGTCTTGATGAGATCATTTCCTATGGGAATATTCGTGCACTGGGCCGCAGTCAGAACCAGGAGTTCACCGATGCTCAGTGTGCCGAGATCATGAGCCGCTTTGACGAGCACAACCATTGGCTACTCCCCCATCGCTCTTCTCTTCTGAGGCTGATTGTGTTGGCGATCCGGGAGGCACTTCCTCTCTTTTGCACCGGCATACCGCTCAGGGCCTTGGACACTGCTGAGGATAAGGTACATTCGGTGTACCTGATGGGCTTGATCTCAAAGAGGAGGCGAGATCACCTCATTGATCTCTTGCACCAAGCCTTTCAGCAGTCAGCCATACTGGCCAGGGACTTTGCATAATGGCTCTCTGACACAGCGCGATATCAACCCCCAATACCGGGAGAGACGAATCCTGTCTAACCACCACTGCCTCCAAGTGCTCGGGACTGCACCCAACTGCTACCTGTTTGCATGACTCCTTTGAGCCGTAGTAGGGTAGCAATCTAAGAACAGTGGGACACACTCGAGGCGAAGTAGCAGTGTCAAGTCTGCGGACTAAGCTGTACTCATGTCACCTGGGAACTGTTCACCGACGACTGGTATAAAACCAACCAACAGTTCCCTGTGAGTCCTGTCCGGTGTACTCGTAACCTAACGAGCACCTGCATACTATCTCCAGTACGATGTACTGACGGCTGTAGGACAGACCATCTCCCCAACTGGGATGAGAAGCGTACACACTAGTCTACTCCGGAGTATCGATGCCCTGTCTCGATAATCCAACGACTAGGGACCTGAATAAGGATGTGTTTGTAGACTACCCAGCCCCCACTAGTATGACTGCCATCACAACGCTGGTGGTCAAGCAAGATCTTAAGAGCTCTATCAATACGTATACTCACATATTAAGATAGAAAAACCAAGTAGCATACTACCATGTTTAGCAAGACTGTTATATACATGTGAATATCCCAAGCTTCCATTAAGTAATATACAAACTAGTATGATACAATAATGGCCCCTAGGGCATATACACTAACAATCTCCCACTTGCACTAGGGCCATGTACTGGCATATCGAAGACCGATGATCTCGAGTAGCCTCTCGAACTGAATCTGAGGTAGGGCCTTCGTGAATGGATCAGCAATGTTCTCTTCAGAAGCAACTCTCCGAACCTCGATCTCCCGACGATCAATGATCTCCCTGATCAGGTGATACCGCCTTAAGATGTGTCTAGACTTCTGATGGGACCTTGGTTCCTTCGCTAAAGCTATAGCTCCGTTGTTGTCGCAATACAGAGGTATTGAATCAACTATGGTAGGAACCACCTGAAGTTCTGTTAGGAACTTCTTCATCCAGACTGCTTCTTTTGCGGCATCACAAGCAGCTATATACTCTGCTTCCATCGTCGAGTCAGCAACGGTGTCCTGCTTGGAGCTCTTCCAGCACACCGCCCCTCCATTGAGGGTAAAGACATAACCCGACATGGACTTGGAATCGTCCTTATCACTCTGGAAGCCAGAATCAGCAAAGGCCTCCAACCTGAGGTCATTTCCGCCGTAAACCAAGAACATCTCCTTAGTCCTTCTCAGGTACTTGAGAATGTTCTTTACTGCTATCCAGTGCTTCTCCCCTGGGTCTGACTGATACCGGCTTACCATGCTCAGTGCGTAAGCTACATCTGGTCTGGTGCACAACATCGCATACATTATAGAGCCTACCGCAGAAGCGTAGGGTATAATAGACATGCGTTCCCTGTCCAAATCAGTCTTGGGAGACATCTCTTTAGAGAGGGTGATTCCGTGACAAGCCGGTAGATTACCGCGCTTAGAATCTTCCATACTGAATCTTTTCAGTACAGTGTCGATATACCTGAACTGCGAAAGTCCCAACATCCTCTTGGATCTATCACGATAGATCCGGATCCCCAGAATGTAAGAGGCATCACCCAGGTCTTTCATGGAGAACCTGTGTGACAAGAATCCTTTGACAGATTGTAGCATAGGAATGTCATTTCCTATCAATAGAATGTCATCCACGTACAAGACGAGGAATACGACACTTCTGGCTACAACTTTACTATATATGCACGGTTCATCTGGATTTTTGATAAAATCATATTCTTTGACTGTCTCATCAAAACAGATGTTCCAACTCCGCGATGCCTGCTTTAGTCCATAAATGGACTTAAGCAGCTTGCATACTTTCCCGCAGCTCCCACTCTGATTGAAACCCTCTGGCTGATCCATATAGACGCACTCTTCTAAATTTCCATTCAGAAAAGCCGTCTTTACGTCCATCTGCCAGATTTCATAATCATGGAAGGCAGCAATAGCAAGAAGGACCCGAATGGATTTGAGCATGGCCACTGGAGAAAAAGTTTCGTCATAGTCCAAACCAGGTATTTGATGAAAACCCTTTGCAACAAGTCTAGCCTTATAGGTTTCCACCTGTCCATCTACACCAATCTTTTTCTTGAAGATCCATTTGCATCCTATGGGTTTTACCCCATCTGGAGCAAAGTCCAAAGTCCATACTTTGTTGGTGTACATGGACTCCATTTCGGTTCGCATTGCATCTAGCCATCGTACTGAGTCGCCGCTCTGGATGGCCTGCTGGAAGCCAATAGGTTCATCATCGTCTATGATGCAATCCTCTCTATCCCCATCTATGAGAAAACCGTAGTATCTCTCAGGCGGATGAGACGGCCTACTACTCCTGCGGAGGGGTGCGGGAATGTCCTGTTCTTCTTGAACTACCGGTTCTACCAAACTTTCAGTAGCAGTTTGTGGTTCTGGAATTTCTTCCAGTTCTATTTCGCTCCCACTTGTTTCCTTTTCTAAAAACTGATATTCTAGAAAATGGGCATTACGAGAAACAAACACCTTTTGTTCCTCTGCGTAATAGAATAGATACCCCTTGGAGTTCTTTGGATATCCTACAAACTTACACTTTACTGATCGTGCCTCGAGCTTGTCCACATGCTGCTTTTTAACAAAAGATGGACATCCCCATATTTTCAGATACTGAAGATAGGGTTTCTTCCCACTCCACATCTGATATGGTGTGGCAGGCACAGTCTTGGTAGGAACCATGTTCAAAAGATATGCCGCTGATTCTAGCGCATAACCCCAGAAAGATCGCGGTAACTCAGCATTACTCATCATGGATCGTACCATATCCAATAGGGTTCGATTCCGTCTTTCCGATACACCGTTATGCTGTGGTGTATATGGAGGAGTAAGCTGAGAGAGAATTCCTTTCTCTTTTAGGTAACCTAGGAACTCGGCACTCAAGTATTCACCACCTCGATCAGATCTAAGTGTCTTGATACTTTTGCCGGTTTTGTTTTCTACTTCATTCTTATACTCTTGGAATTTCTCAAAAGCCTCGGATTTATGTTTCATCAGATAAATGAATCCGTATCTTGAGTAATCATCCGTGAAAGTAATGAAATAGGAAAATCCACCTCTTGCATGCGTAGACATTGGACCACATATATCGCTGTGTATGAGTCCTAAGAGCTCGCTCGCTCTTAATCCATGTCCAGTAAATGGAGTCTTTGTCATCTTTCCTTTGAGACAAGATTGACAAGTGTCATAAGTTTGATATTCGAACGAGTCCAAATATCCTTCTCTATGCAACTTAGTCAACCTTCTCTCATTGATGTGACCCAGTCTACAATGCCATAAGAAAGCTTTATTTAAATCTGGAGACTTTCTTTTTAGTGTGTTCTGGACATTGAAAATTTGGAGTTGGTTTAAAACATATATACCGTTATTTAGTGTACCGGACCCAATCAAACCATGATTAAGGTGGATGTTAACAACATCTCTTACAAACGTGAAATCATAACCTTTATTTGATAACAAGGAAACTGATATGATATTACACGTTAAGCTTAGTACAAAAAAATAGTTATGTAAAACCAAAATGTGTCCACTCGTCAATCCCAGGTGATAATCCCCGACGGACGCAGCTCCCACGCTAGCTCCGTTAGCAACCTTTAGGGTCATATCACCTTCCTTCAGCACTCTACGGTTTCTCAGTGCCTGCAATGAATTGCAAATATGAGATCCTGATCCGGTATCCAATACCCAGAAAGTAGAGTTAATTGACAGACAATTCTCAATTACAAACACACCTGAAGTTGAAGCCACAGCTTGTTTCGGTTCCTGGTTCTTGGCGTTCCACGCCTTGCAATCTTTCTTCCAGTGCCCTTTCCTGTGACAATGGAAGCACTCATCCTGGCCCACTACCGGCACCGCAAACTTTTTCTTTCCCTTCCCTTCCACCTTACTAACACCTCCTCTAGGTTTGGTGGCGGCTTTCTTCTTCCTTCCTTTGGCCCTAGCCTTGGACCCGGAAGAAGATGCACCGCTAACAAACATAGCGGGTGTTTCCCTTGCTTTCTGCAAGGTGCCTTCTGCACTCCTTAACATGTTCAGGAGTTCCGGAAGTTCAACTTCTTTTCTTTGAATGTTGAAGTTCAGGATAAACTGGGCGTAGGTGGAAGGAAGGGACTGGAGAATAAGGTCAGTATAGAGCTCATTATCCAAAGTCGTCCCAAGGTCTGCGAGCTCTTCTATATAGCCGATCATCTTTAGGACATGTTCTCCTACCGATGACCCGACAGCCAACCTCGCTCGAAACAAGTTCTTAGAGGTCTTGTATCTTGCTATACGAGATTGCTCTCCATAAAGTTCCTTTGTATGGAGAAATATGGCATCTAGTTCCATATCCTCGTGCCTCCTCTGATGTTCATTGTTCATCGAGGCAAGCACGATGCACTTGGCTTTCGCGCAATCGAAATCCCAGGTTTTGTGGATTTCCTTATCCGCATTACTGGATTTGGGACCAGGGACAGCAGGTGCCGTAGCGGTGAGGACGTACCCCAATTTGTCATAGGTCAAAGCCATTTTGACATTCTGCAGCCAATCTTTATAGTTTGGCCCTGTCAGTATATTTTTCTCTAAAAGTAACTTAAGTCCAGTCATTTTCAGGGTCGCTGCAATTAGGAGAGAGAGAAGAAAACTCTTTAGCATGATGCTCTTGCAAGTTTAGAGTGGTTTTTAGTTTATCTAAACTGGATGGCTCCCACTGTTTCTCGAATCCTTCCTCAATTCATAAAAGAAGAATTAGCCAGGACTATTCTCACTGTACAATTCTTGCTTAACCGTTCAGCCAGGCTAGTGTCGATACTTCGAGGGAGGTTTTCCAACGCTTTCGCGAAGTTCCTTCATTAAAGAACCTCTTTTCTCTGGGGGCGTAACCCCGCTGACACTTTTCTTGACACCTACTTGGTTTATAGCATTGATCGTTAAGTGACGAATATCCTGATAAGTAGCATATACTCACAGTAGGATCGGGATCCAAATATCATCGTATGATAATGTTGAAGGAATCCTACCAACATTCATCAAACTCCAAATGGTATGCATCTCTTTGCAAATTTCAGTTTCTTTAGAAATTCCTGATATATATTTTTGCCCCATGCTCTTATGATCTTGGCGTTGGTCAAAATGTCATAAGTCACATGTCAAGTTCTACCCATCATTATCTTGTTAATTTGAACCCATCCGTACATATCCTTGACGTTGGACAAAATGATCATACGACTGTCCCAAACTAACTCATCTATCTATGCAACAAATGAATACCCAGCAGCTACCAAACACTATGCCTTGGCGTTGGTCAAAATACATAGCTTGAATACTACTGAATACCCAGATGAAATGACGGAGGTCTACGAATGGTTTTGGCGAAACCGTGAACGTAGTGAACTTGATATAACCGAAGGAACCTGATAGCTTTTTTTAAAAGGAGTGGTTAAAGCTCCGCATTTAAAAATATCTGTTTTTAAAATTAACCGAGTGGTTTCTTTTAAATTGTTCCAACGATTAAACTTTTGGTTTATTTTCTTTGCATTATAAATAATGCGTCCCATCATTAACCTATCATTGCAGAAAACAACGAAAATACAACGTCCTCTTATGCCATCCGCATTCGCCACGGGGTTCCGTCATCACCCGTTAGGTTACTTAACTAACGACAGAGCGGGGGCTGGGCTAGCGCGGGTGTAAAACATAAGTGACGTCTAAATAGCTATCATATATAGATATTGTACATTCGTCAGACACAATAATAGGCATTCCAGATCTCATATGAACTTTATTGGATTTGCAAGCAATCCGCGTTTGTTTAGAGCCTGCAACAAAAGACGGATTACACAGTTGTGATGAATAGCCATTACCCCACCCCAGACCCCTACGGGTACGGCAAACTACCCGCCAAATACCCGAAGTGAAGCGGTCTCCCTCAACAAAGTGAGTAGGCCACTAAACACTTCAAAGTACCCGGTAGTTTGTGCACCCCACCTTGGGTCTATACTAGGAGCAGAAATAGTAAAATGAAATAATACAACGGTGGCTACAACCGCAACCTGGAAGTGCCCCGCAAAATAATATTACAACATATTACAATTACATCGAATGAATTAAAATAATAACCCATCACAAACCCCGGCTAATCATCACAACAGTCCAATACAGTTCACATTCATAAACAGATAAAATCCATTACAGAAATGTGCAACCCCCTGCCAACCGACATACTAGCAGTTAGGGGAGGTTTACGAACACATTATACAAACACAGATATAATCCAACAAGCAAATACCGTATAATTTCGATCGATTAAACACATTTAATTTTGCTCCAATACTTCTCTGTAAATATGAAACCTGAGCAAACATTAAAAAATTCCAGAAAATACCACATATCACAGAGAACCCACACAGGAAAATTGGGATGATGAATCGGCAACTCGGCGGCGGAATCGCGGCGAATCGGTGGGATTCGCCGCGGTTCCGCGGTGCTTTAGCCGATTCATGAGCCCAGTTTTCTTGGGTATTCTTATACTATCATTTAAGGCTTTCTGAAGGTCCCTGAAAAATTTTTGGACCTCATTTAAAAATCGACAGAAACTCATGATATCGGGGTTTTCCGGTTTGTTTTTTCTCGTTCGAAATTCATACAATTTTGCAAGTGAGTTATTTATTATTTAGCGAGGCTCTGATACCACTGTAAGTCGATGTACAACACCCCACGACTAGCGGGGAGGCGGAAATATAAAAAACGATCTTGTTCTTTGCATAAACATCGACTGACCGCATGAATCGAAGCTAAACGATAACTAACATCAAACATAGAAGTTCTAAACTACTATGTGAAGTGATTATACCTAAAGAACCCGTGTCCTTCGTCTTTACGAACTCCACCTCCTCCTTGGCCTTCTCCAAGTAGTAGACGATCCACCACGAGAGCTAAACTCCAAGCTTTGCCTCTAAACTTGAGGCAACTAGGTATCTTTAAGTGCTAATCAAAGTACCTAGATGAAATAGAGTATGGTTATAGATTAAGTAGTCTAACTAATCCTTGTACTCAACACATGAGAGGGGAGGATTAGGGTTTGAAGAGAGAGAGCTTGAGGAGAGAGAAGATGAACATAATAATGAGAAGAGAAAATGAGTTATCATAATATATATCAAGCATTTTTATTTATCAAGAAAAGAAAAGAAAATGATTTACAACCATGCTTGATAAATATCTTATGGTGATTCATCTCCATGAGTCATTAAGCAATTATGAAGCATTAATGACATGGATGAATCATCCATATGACTCACTAATCTCATTCAATGTATATGCCACCAAACCTCCTTAGTCACCATCTTCTAGAAGCTTCTCGCGTAATTACGAGAACGCCCCTCCTATCCGTGAAAACACGGAAAATCTTTAGACTGTATAAATCCAATAACCGGATACTAGTAACTGGCTTAAACCAAAACCGACTAGTAAAAACTGTCCGAAAGTCATACGTGCGTAAACACACGTATGCGTCCGAACCCTTGTCGTAAAACCATACGACCTCTATATCGTTTCGCCTGGAGTAGGGAAACTCTCTGTGTGGGACTCTAGAGATTCGACTACTACGCTGGCAGTGGGTTTAACCACAGACCGCAAGCGGCACTAGCTGTACGTAACGGTCCCCAGGTAGATGTCGATAAGAAGGCCGATGAGGAAACCCATCCGAACTCCTACTGAGTCTGATGTGACAATCTCCGTACAGTCCGGTCTGTTCGTCTAAGTCTATCGCATATCGGGCCTAGGGGGCGGCAAGCGTCAGTCCCCTAATAGCGGTATAAGTCATGTCGGAGCAAAGCCCATTACACCCTGAGAAACTACTGGAACCTACCAGCAAATCTCGCTTGCCCTGGCCAGGGACTTTGCGTAATGGCTCTCTGACACAGCGCGATATCAACCCGCAATACCGGGAGAGACGAATCCTGTCTAACCGCCACTGCCTCCAAGTGCTCGGGACTGCACCTAACTGCTACTTGTTTGCACGACTCCTTTGAGCCGTGGTAGGGTAGCAATCTAAGAACAGTGGGACACACTCGAGGCGAAGTAGCAGTGTCAAGTCTGCGGACTAAGCTGTACTCATGTCACCTGGGAACTGTTCACCGACGACTGGTATAAAACCAACCAACAGTTCCCTGTGAGTCCTGTCCAGTGTACTCGTAACCTAACGAGCACCTGCATACTATCTCCAGTACGACGTACTGACGGCTGTGGGACAGACCATCTCCCTAACTGGGATGAGAAGCGTACACACTAGTCTACTCCGGAGTATCGATGCCCTGTCTCGATAATCCAACGACTAGGGACCTGAATAAGGATGTGCTTGTAGACTATCCAGCCCCATTAGTGTGACTGCCATCACAACGCTGGTGGTTAAGCAAGATCCTAAGAGCTCTATCAATACGTATACTCACATATTAAGATAGAAAAACCAAGTAGCATACTACCATGTTTAGCAAGACTGTTATATACATGTGAATATCCCAAGCTTCCATTAAGTAATATACAAACTAGTATGATACAATAATGGCCCCTAAGGCATATACACTAACAGGGACCCGCCGTCCCAAGGTGCCCACGAAGCGTAAGCTGATTTTGGGTGCGACCGGAGTTCGCGCGCAGAAGAGGAAGAAGAAGTCGATCCTCTCTGCTGACGTTGTATTTGGTCAGGAACCTCATGCTCCTTATAGCGAGGGCTTGAGTGAGTACGGGACCAACGACGGCCTATTCACGCCGCCAGATGACATTGATCTGGTGGCTACCATCGCAGCTTCCGAGCGATTGGCAAGGCGCGACGAGTGGTTGGCTAAACTAGCGCAATCAGGTAATCATTAGTTGTATTTTTCGTCATTGCATCGTACCTCTATCGTTGTTTTTGACTAACGCTTTTCCTTCTTTAAATGGCATTTCTACCGAAGAAGCCCTCGCTGCTTCTCTCAAGGCTTTCGAGGAGGAAGAACGACTTAGAGCATCCTTAGGCCTTGGTACATTTTAGTTCGCTATGTTTCTGCTTCTATTTCTTATAAGTAATCTGACCCTCTCTTTGTCTTATCGCAGGGACCACAAGACCTACCTCGCAAGCCGATGCGGAAATTCTCCCCGGGCAACCTACCGAAGTCCCGGCCTCTTCGGGATTGCCGCAAGAGACCCTACTTAAAAAATCGATGATGGACGCCTTGACGGCTCTGGAGGTAACCCTGAATGCGGACGACGACGCCTTGCTGAAGGAGGCCTCTAAAAGGTCCGTTGTGACGACCCGGGAGGAAAGGAAGCGCCTGAGGCGCGCAGCAAGGGAGCGTAGTGCAACTTTGGCCGCGGGAGCAGGTTCAAGCACTAATACTCCCACTGCTATTCCTTCAGAGGAGCTCCCGGTTGCCTTGTCTACTGCTCATAGACGGGCGACACGTGTAGTTCGGGAAGCCAATGGTAAATCAACCCCAGGTAATATGTTTTGAGGTTTCGTTGTCAAAGCTTTTAACTATCAGTTCTTATATATCATGTCCTGCAGGGCCGAGCCTTACTGAAGGAGTGGTGGCGACTGTTGAGCCTGATGGGGCGGTGGAGGAGGTAGCTGGGGAACCCGAGGCGACGGCAGGCGATGTAACCATAGTTGCCGGGCCCGAGATAGTGGCTGACGAGACAGTCACAACTGCTATGCCCGAGATGGCTATCATTGTCGAGCCCGAGGCGGCGGCGGGTGAGACGGCTGTTACGGCTGAGCCTGAGGCAGTAATGGACGAAACGGCTGCTACGGACAAGCCTACGGCAGCGATGGGCGAGACGGCTGCGATCACTGTGCCCGAGGTGGCGGCGGGCGAAATGGGTATGATCGTTGGGCATGAAATGGCCGCTCTTTCTCAAGAGTCGGGCACAGCTCCGATTATCGCTCTCCTTGCCTACGGTTCCTTGTCGTCTCCTGGCGTTGCGAGCATGACGACGGCTCCTGTGGAGTTAGGGGATGAGGCGACGGGAGGCGAGACCACCCTAATGGAGGAGGGAGACACCACAGTTGTATCAAGTGACACCCTCGTCACGGCTCCGGCTGGCGACTTATCAGGTAAATTTTGGGTCACCGCCTTTCTTTTTTTATTCTGCAATCTCTCCGAATAAGCTTTATCTTGTTTCTAATGCAGGTGCGGCTAGTGCTGATGTCGAGCTACTCGAGACAGCACCGTCGGTTACCGTCCTGACGGTGAACACCCCTCTACCTTTTTTCGTACCGTCACAGATGCTGGAAGGTACGGATTCGTGACTCATCAGTCTTATTTTTAAGCTGTATAACCTACGTACTGACGTTGCACTATCGCGTCTTTGCAGGAGTCCTTTTTGACCACCTGTACCAGGTGCTGCACCCACACTTCTCCTTCTTGTCAAAGATTAGTCCACCTGCCGGTATAGGTGAGTATTTTTTCTAAACGACATCCTTTTCTTCAACGGGCAGTCGCATTACTGCTAACTCTTCTTCATATTGCTTGTAGCCTTACGAATTGAAGGGGGAGACGATGCTGTCGTTGCGCCACCAGTACTCCCAGCTCTGCCCCCTGCTGCAGCCGGTATAGTTGACTCTACTTTTTGCGTGTTTTCTTTATTTCCTGAGCCGACATCTGATTATGATCTATTTTGCAGCAATCACATCGACTCCAGCCCCGTTCGAGTCTCGTATTATAATGCTGGCCAAGCCCTTTTCCAGGCGTCCATCATCCAAAGGTGCTGTGACCAGTCTACGCATGCTGAGCGAGTATATCGAGGAGTTTGACGCAGAGACTCCCACATCTGCTGCGGATTTTGCCGCAGAGGTTAACCCTATGCTGGCGACGCTCATGAACTTTCATGATGAGGGCGTCGTTGAGTCTTGGGTTAATCGCTGCCGGGAGATCGAGGCTTGCTTGCATGAGCTTGAGCTTAAGCGTCCCGCACCTGAGATTCTGGCTATGAGCACTCAACGGGCGGCATGGATCGAGCAGAGCGCTTCTTACTTCCGCCATCTTGAACAAGAAGTGGTTTTAAAGCGAAGGGAATGTAAAGCAACTTCAAGCGAGTCTGCTCGACTGCATGCTGAGGTCGACGCGAACGCTGTTCAGTTGAAAGATATCTTCGAAGGTCTTCTGCGATGTTTTTCTGATGGGTTAACATTGAGGCAGAAGCTCGATGTCGTTGAGCGGGATGCACAAGATCGTGAAGCAGCTCAGCGGGCCGTCAAGGAACAACTCTAGTCTTACTTGCAGCAGCGAGCCCAGGTCGAAGCAGAGTTGGCCGCGGCAGCTGATCAGGAAGAGGGGCTGAAGGAAGTGCGTGAGCGGCTGACTGGATTATTGAAAGCGCTTTCCTCTCAATAAAATTTTTGTACCGTTGGTAATTTTGAATAAAATGTATTTGTTCTTTTATTCTTTCATATAGTGTATTTTGTACCCAATCGAATTCATGAATAAAAGATACATGTTCTTCATAATGTCTTGTGTCATTTCTCTGCTTTCTTCTTTCCTGCTGTGTTGTTTGCCATGCGACTTTAGTAAATGCGGTCTGTAGATAGCGTATAGTGGTCAGTCTTAGGCTCTTTGTAGAGTGGCAATGGCTTAGAAAACAGGGTTAGGATATGTCACCTAAGACTTTTCAACTTTATGAGTCGTGAGGGTCTCATAAAGAATTTTCTCCCTACCGGTCAAGAGGATCCCATATGTGTAATTTCTCCTTAAGAATCGTGAGGATTCCTAAGTGTGTTTTCTCCTGAAAGTCATAAGGATCTTACAAGAGAATTTACTCCCTTACGAGCCGTGAGGGCCCGCAAGTGATGGATGAAGTTGTCTTTATCCGAATTTCATGGAGTTAAAGGTTGCTCTGAATGCTTCCCACGGGTTCACTGCTGTGTTTGGTGAGGACCAGGTTCCGCTCTGGACGTTTTCTAGGATACCGTATTTTAAAGACATCGCGATCGAGGTTAAGGACATCATAGTCCATGAGTTTAAGGACCTCACAGTCCAATGTTAGTTTTAAGACATCACGGTTGAGGTTAAGGACATCACAGTCCATAAGTTTAAGGACCTCACAGTCCGATGTTAGTTTTAAGACATCATGGTCGTGGTTAAGGACATCATAGTCCATGGATTTAAGGATTCCACAGTCCAATGTTAGTTTTAAGACATCACGGTCGAGGTTAAGGACATCATAGTCTGAGGATTTAAGGACTCCACAGTCTAATGTTAGTTTTAAGACATCACGGTCGAGGTTAAGGACATCATAGTCCGTGTGGTTGTTGGGACCCGTCACCTCTTTGAAGACGTTGAGGAATTACAACGACAAATATCAAAGGAATGACGAGATGTACCCTTGAACCAAGATGAAATTAGTTTAAAATCATAACGGTTGATTGTTAGTTTTAAGACATCACGGTCGAGGTTAAGGACATCATAGTCCATGGATTTAAAGACTCCACAGCCCGATGTTAGTTTTAAGACATCACGGTCGAGGTTAATGACATCATAGTCCGTGGATTTAAAGACTCCACAGTCCAATGTTTGCTCTGGATGCTTCACACGGGTTCACTAAGGTGCTCGGCGAGGACCAGGCTCTGCTTTGGATGCTTCACACGGGTTCACTGCCGTGCTCTGTGAGGACTAGGATCCGCTCTGGACGTTTTCCACGGGGTCAGAAGTGACATAATGTGCGTTCCACGTAGCCAGGAATTTTGCTCTGGATGCTTCCTACGGGTTCACTGCCGTGTTCGGCGAGGACCAGGCTCCGCTCTGGATGCTTCATACGGTTCACTGCCGTGCTCTGCGAGGACCAGGATCCACTCTGGACGTTTTCTACGGGGTCAGAAGTGACATAATCTGCGTTCCACGTAGCCAGGAATTTTGCTCTGGATGCTTCCCACGGGTTCACTGCCGTGTTTGGCGAGGACCAGGCTCCGCTTTGGATGCTTCACACGAGTTCACTGCCGTGCTTGGCGAGGACCAGGCTCCGCTCTGGATGCTTCACACGGGTTCACTGCCGTGCTCTGCGAGGACCAGGATCCACTCTGGACGTTTTCCACGGGGTCAGAAGTGACATAATCCGCGTTCCACGTAGCCAGGAATTTTGCTCTAGATGCTTCCCACGGGTTCACTACCGTGTTCGGCGAGGACTAGGCTCCGCTCTGGATGCTTCACATGGGTTCACTGCCGTACTCTGCGTAGACCAGGATCCGCTCTGGACGTTTTCCACGAGGTCAGAAGTGACATAATCCATGTTTCACGTAGCCAGGAATTTGCTCTGGATGCTTCCCATGGGTTCACTGCCGTGTTCGGCGAGGACCAGGCTCCGCTCTGGATGCTTCACACGGGTTCACTACCGTGCTTGGCGAGGACCAGGCTCCGCTCTGGATGCTTCACACGGGTTCACTGCCGTGCTCTGCGTGGACCAGGATCCGCTCTGGACGTTTTCCACGATGTCAGAAGTGACATAATCCGCGTTCCACGTAGCCAGGAATTTTTCTCTAGATGCTTCCCACGGGTTCACTGCCGTGTTCGGCGAGGACTAGGCTCCGCTCTGGATGTAACAACTCCAATTTTTGTATACATAAATTTGATTTAAATTTGAAATATACTTGGAGTATTTAATGCTGCTGTTATCACTTTAAGTATATATTTTTCCATAATAATTACAAGGAGGAGTTTGTAGCTCATTGGTAATACCTTGCACTGCTGAACCAAGCCACCGGAGTTCAAATCCCATGCCCCACATTATTTTTAGATTATTTTTCTTTTAAAATTCTTGGAACCCCAACAGTCCACATGCCATAACTCCCAAAAGTTGAACTGAACCTTAAAAAGTGAATATACCAGGAGCTACGTCAAAGTTTTCCCCACCCATCGATCACCGGACTCGGCCGAGTCAGCCGGCGGACCGGCCGACTCGGGCCGGCGCAATCGGCCGGACTCGGCCGGAAGACCGAGTCCCCAAAACGAAAGTTTTGGCTTTTCACATTCCATAACCCCATGTATACACCATTTTAATGGATCGGTTCCCGAATGTTAAATACACCCTATTTAATACAAAATTTTAATATTTTCCTTTAATTTTTACAATTTTTTTAAAATAAAAACCTTTCACCTACCCTACCCTAGCCTACCCTATAAATAGACCCCCTACCCCCTACCCTACCCTAGCCTACCCTATAAATAGACCCCCTACCCCCTACCCTCTCATCTCAAAACACTAGGTTTACTCTCTCAAAATTTTTACAAGAAGGGTGTACTTTGAAATCGAGTTCACGGCGAAGCGCTGACGGAATTCCGGCGACGTTTTCTGAAACAACCGGCGACGAAACAACGCCTCGGCCACTCACCTAGTTTCCCTATACTCTTTAGTATAGATCGAAACCCGTAAGTCCCATTCTTTCTTTCTTTCTACTTCTCAAAAATACGAAATTACGAAACCCGACGGAAATCGGAACAAACCGATTTCCGATTCGGTTTTCTATAAAATCTCACTTGTCACCAATTCTATAATACTTAAACTTATTCATGTTGACTATTAATCACATAACAACTAATTTGGACAAAGTTTCTCACATGAAATGATAGCTTTTGCAATATCGTATTCTTTTTCACTTTAATACCATAATGTTTATTTTTCTTTTTCTAATCAATTCAATCATTCCTAAACATCTCTATCTTGACCATTAAACTTGTAAAAATTAATTTGAATAAGTTTTCACACATGAAATGATAACCTTTTCAATTTACCGTATTTTTTCACCTTAATACCATCATGTTTCAATTTCACATTTAACCCTTTAACATTACTATACCTTAAAATAGATCACGAGGTAATGACCCACCTCCACACACACACATATGAAACCATAATACGCTATCTTGAAAACTCCCAATACGATAAAACAAGATTTTACATTAAAATACCATTTCCTTAATAAAACATTTTATAAAAGTTTAGGTTTGATACATTTGTTTAAACAATATCTTTAATAGGAAAAATACGATAAGTTGTGGACATCGATCGTTTATCTAAACCTGACTTTGTGGTGTCTAGGCAAGTGTGTCTAAGGTAAGTGGTTACTTAATTAGGGCCACTACTTGTAGTGGAGAGCCTCCCACTTACCTGGCACTTACCTGGCCGCAATTGGAGGTGAAGAGGCGATTTGAGGCTTCTAACGACTTGTCGTTTAGACCTTTTAGAAATAGGCTAGTTGGTTTAGGAAACCCTAGAATCTAAAATACGGAAAATTACACTTTGCAAATAAATACCTTTAACTTTATAAAACCGTTTTCTAAAGGATTAGTATTTTACAATCTTTGCAAAGCGCCGCTACAACCCATCTTTGGGAAACCCATTCGGGATCGTGCGGTTTATCGTGCACCCTCGGGCTAGTAGTGCGAGATTCAGACCTCCGCAAGGAGCATTCGGTCTCGAAAGGTTTAAAATATGATATCTTAAGAAAATGAGATTTTTGGAATATAAAATATTTATTAAAATTATTTTTGTATAAATATATATATATATTTATCATTTAAATATCTATTTTATTATAATATAAATTTTCCACCTTTTTCTAAAAATCACAAGAATAAATTTTACACTAAAATACCATGAACTTCAAATAATCAATATTACAGATAAATACCTTATTTATAAAACTAGAATATTTTCACTAGAAATGTCACAACATAAAATCCACCCTCATTACAACTCTAAAGACGAGTAATAAATACTTGAGGTGTATTTTGAAAAGTATATAAAAGTATTTTTACATAAAATCCCCTCAAGTTTTATAAATTACCCTAAGGACCCTAGCAGTTATAAGACTTCGATTCACATTTCTGATTGTCTGACTCGGGTTTGAGTCTGATTAATCTGACTTGAATATGATTCAAGTCAATCTATAATCTACAAGATTCTAAGTCAATATGAACACATGAATCCATGAATACAATCATCAATTTACACAACTTGACCGAACCGAACCATGGATATATATTCCTTTTACATGATTCCTAGTATTCCATTTACATGACTCTATGGTTATAACTGTTTCCTGATATCATGGTTTCGGTCGGTCGGTCGGTCAATCATATGTAACGCCTTGAAAAGTCGTTTTGGTGTTTTCCTGAAAATCGGTGAAAATTCGGTATTTTTACGAAAACCGTCTTTTTTGTTATTTTGCAGTTTAGGACTAATTATACCTAAAATGGATAGGTAATTGCTTGTTTTTAGTAGCTAATGAGTTACTTATGAAATTCTGGTCGTTTAAAAATTTTCCCTAATTTTTCAATTTTTTAATATTATTTTAAGCCGGTAAGAAAATACATTAAATTAGCGATAAATACAAAAATTTTTGGGCTAATTTTAATATTAAAAATTATGTCAATTAAAATATAGTTGTAACATAAATTTTTAGTATTTTATTTTGATTTTTAACTAATTTTTATTATAGAAAACGAAATTTATTGAATTTAAGCTTAAACTTGCAATTTTGGACTTGTAGGGGGTCTTTTTGCATAAATTTTTTTTGTGCACTCTCTCTCACTCATTCCTCACCTCTAGGCTGGCCATTTCCAGCAGCTCATGGGGAAAAAAATTCCATGCTCCTTTGACATTGTATATTGTGTGGAAATGAGGGTTTTTTTTAAGGTTTTTGAATTGTTAATTGGGTATGGTCTTTTGTGGGTTGGTAGGAGTTGACCTAGACTTTTCCCACACCCCACACCACTCCCCTCTCCCTCATTTCTGGCCAGAAACCAGCAGCTCCCCCCCTTCATTTTTCCTCTCTCTTTTGTTCACAAATTCATCTCAAAAATCAACAAAATCAACAAATTTCTTCACAATTTCAAAGCAAAACCATATTCCATCTCTTCTCCAACCTAATTTGGTTCAAATCGAGGTGAAAGGAGGTGTCTTGGGAGGCTTGGGCAATCTTAGGATTGATCTTTTGAGGTATAATTTCTAATCAAATGGTTAAATTATAGCTTAAGTGTGCTAAACTAGAACCTTGGAATTTGTTTAGTGTTAAATTTAGTGTTAGTTTCATTCTAGATTTTTTTTTAAAAAGTTCATGGTTGAAATTAAACTAGGGTTTTTAGAAACCATTATTTAGTTAATTAAATCTATTTTGCTATCTAGTTGTTTGCTAATCTAAGTTAATGAGCTTACTTTATTTGTGTGGGATTCAAATTAGTGCTAATTTGGTATTGTCATGTTTAGTTTAGGATTGAAATTGCTAATGATGAAAATCAAGAAAGGTTTTGTTTATGGAAATTAGGTTTTTAAGCATTGCTAATGGTTTAAAACTAATGTAATGGCTAGCTAGTGGGTTAGTTTGGATTGTTGTGTTGGATTGTGTTAACTTTGTCGCTAATTGTCGATGTTTGCACCAAATTTGCAAACTTCTAGCTTACTAGGTTTTTATTATATTATTGTGGCAAATTAATTGCGATATCTAGATTATATTGTTGGCATATCCTATGACTTTTAGGATGTGTGAGTGTGGATTTTTGAGTAATCGGGTTTTAGTTTTGCCGGGCGACCAAATCGGCGATTTTTGCAGTTTTTGCGATTTTCGCGTGTGTTCCGCGCACCTTGTGCACGTTGTACCTAGCTTGTGAACGTTAGTGTTTTCGTTTGGGTTTTGTGTCGTTCTTGATATGTAACCTTATGTTTGGTATTGATGTAAATTCCAGGTTCGCTCGCGGAGACGTCAGACGCGGCACGAAAGGGGAAAGCGGTGATTGGACGTGACTAGCTAGGGATTCCTGTGAGTAGATGTAACATCTACGGGGGATTATCGTTGGATGGCGCAAGTCGCCCGATAGTTTTAGTACCTTAAAAGGATTCTTAGTAATGTTAGTAATTAGGGGTGTAATACTTGTATGATTATTTGCTACATTCATGCCCTATATTGACATACATATACGAAACCATTTTATAGGACACCTGCACCATTGCCAGGGTTTTTATATGCAGCACGAGCACTATTCATGCTTACACACACATCCTGGTAATTGCCATGCCACCACACTAGATAATCTTTAAATTGAAAAATTTTACTATAATTGATACTTAAACTCGCGCTATTTCTTTAATTTCTTAAAATGAAATCGTAGGATTGCTATTCATGTGCATGTACCTCATCATATTATTTGTTCATGCTTAGTCTATTAATCACGCATCGCAACTTGATTATTGATATCATATGCATTCATTATCATTGACATATGCACTTATGAGGATTTCTTGAGATTTTATGATATTTCTGGATTTCGAGGGAAAGCCGCAAAATTTCTAAACTTATTATATTTTAAAATATGTAAATTGCGGTTTTCTAGTGATGTAAGTGTCGTCCACCATGAGTTTGCTGTGGTTTTCGAGATCCGTGTCGAGGAGTGGAGGAACCGTCACGGGTACATGGTGGGCCCGGTATGGTACCCCGGGGCAAGATGAATGTGGTGTTGACGTTGAGCCTGGCAGGGGACGGATTACCTACCGGTGACTGTTTGGCACGGCGGATATCCAGAGGATCCCGACCGTGGCCGCGAGATGATGAGATTTTGATATTGAGCTGGGTCAGCCGGATGGCTGAGGCCAGAGATACGATGACATGGGTATATTAGATTTGTGATAGTTTTGAGGTGTCGTTGCTGGACACAGGTTCTTGTTGATTCTATTGGTATTGTGCTGGTATTTCAAAAGAGATTCTTAAAGGGAAAAAACATGATTTCTTATACTTACACATTCAGATCATGAGTTGATTCGCATTGCATTCATACCTGCTAGTATATTCATATTGCATACCTACCTGCTATTATGTCCTGCCTTACCTGTATTTTAGATGCTAGGATACTTGTGTGCATACTTTCGATAGCCTGTATAGATGTTATTTATTACTCACGAGTTGGCAACTCACCCCCGTTGTGCCATAGCCTTTTTCAGGTCCGCTCCGTCAGTACAGTAGCGGCGGGCGCACTTGCTTCTTTTTCCTGGAATCGAGGTTTTGCTCATAGGTGGGTTATATCATTATTTTTGTACCACCTTGTATATTCTTTGTATCTAGAGTACTCCATCTACTGTATCTACCAATATTGTTGTATTTTGACCTAGAGATGAGACTGTGAGATTTGTGGACTTTTTATGCTGTATTTTGGGGTCGAGCTCACTTGAGCCGACATGCTGCTTTTCTCATGCTTCCTTATGATTATTTCGCATGTTGTTGCTTTATATTGCGTGGGATTTGTGACCGCCTTGTGGCGAAGAGCTAGCTCCCGCTTGGGGATGCCTTATTTATTGGATTCATATATATTCTTGTTGTACCCATTTTGGGGGCCAGTATTTACAAAGGAGACTCTGCCGAAATTTTTGGAAAAAAATTTGTATTGTTTTTAAAAAGGGTTTTACATGACTTATTGATAAACTCACTTTCAACTGATTGGGTTTTCTTCACTCTTTTGCTTATTTGGTTTTGGTTTCTGGGTTTTGGCTTACTTATTTTACGGACGTCTTGAGACGTTTCGTAAACTTAAGTGCCAGTCACGTTCCGTACCCTGCGGGTCGTGACAAAGTTGGTATCAGAGCGATAGGTTTTACCTTTTTGAGTGTAGGATGACCCTTGGTAGATGGAGTAAGTGACTTAAGTAGGGTAACGTAGCGTGTGTATGTCCGCGGCATACTTGCGATACGGTACTCCGCCTAAGTGACTTTAGGATATACTTGCTTGAAATTCCTTCTTCATTTCCGTGTATCCTATGATCCTATTGCACTGTCCTGTTTCCTGTACCAGTCACTATGCCACCGAAGGCTACGAGGGCACAGAGGGCTGCCGCCCGAGACGAGATTCGAGCTGGCTCGTCCGAGACTAGGATTGAGCAGGGTGGTATGCCTACGCCGCAGGGACAGACCGATCCACCTTCCCCAGGCCGTATTGATAGGCTCGAGACTGGTATGGAGGAGTTGCGATAGATGATGGGGGGCATGCAGGAGCTACGTCAGATGTTAGGATCCCTAGTAGCAGCCAGTCGTACACCGAGGCCGGATGACGTACCTACTACATCACAGACGACCATGATACCTGCTCCTACTACTACCACCGTGACCATCCCGGTTTCACTACAGGATTTCATGAGGTTGAGACCTCCAGTATTCACCGGCACTGAGGCAGCGGAGGATCCCCAGACATTCCTTGACAGTTTAGCCAGGATCTGCCGTTCGCTGAGATGTTCGGATGATCGATGGGTAGAGCTTGCGAGTTTCCGACTAGAGGGTCTCGCGCAGACATGGTGGGAGTCAGTCTTGAGAGGTCGAGCTGCAGGTCTACCGCCTATGACTTGGGCCGAGTTTACAGCGGTCTTTCTAGCTCGTTTCCTCCTAAAGAGCGTTCGTGACGCCAGAGCTCGCAGCTTCGAGGCCTTAGTCAAGACACCTGGGATGACGGTGTCTGAGTATGACGTCCAGTTTACGCAGTTATCCCGATATGCTCAGTATTTGGTGGATACCGAAGAGAAGATGGTGAAGAGGTTCGTACAGGGACTTGATGCCCAGCTATATCTTGCCATTGGCGCCCAGCACTACGACACTTATTCAGCTGCTATGGATACGGCATTACGGATGGAGGCACGCATATCACAGACTTCGGCCGTTTCTGGGCCGAAGAGGATTCGCACCGATGTACTGTCTCAGAGGCAGCGCGCCAGATTCTTTCCGAGAGATAGGCCTGGCAGAGGATTTGGACGGGGACAGTTATATGGTTCTTATCCCCAGGGACAGCAGCCGTCGCCAGGGTGTTTTGGGTGCGGGTGTCTGCACCATCTTGTCAGAGACTGTCCGGCGAGACGACAGGGAGCAGCGACAGTTCCGCATGTGACCCTACCACCATCACCACCCCTCCTCAGAGAGCCCTACTTCCGACCACAGGCGATGCTCCACGCCAGTTAGGTGCACCCAGAGGCCGTGGACGCAACGGTCCTGTTCAGAGAGGACGAGGAGGTAGAGGCCGAGGTCAAGGTCAGCCCGCTATCGGTGGAGGACAGGCCCGAGTATTTGCTTTGACACCGCAGGATGCGCAGGCATCCAATGCCGTTGTGACAGGTACCTTGCCAGTTTGCTCTTTCGACGCACGGGTATTATTTGACCCAGGTTCCACACATTCGTACGTCTCTACACACTTTGCACCGATGTTGGGCCGTGAGTCGTCATCGTTAGATCATCCGCTTGTTGTTAGTACTCCGGTAGGCGAGTCGTTTGTCGTTCGTTTTGTTTTTCGTTTGTGTTCCGTTCGTATCGGGGAGAGGGATTCATCAGTTGATTTGATTCTCCTCGATATGTTGGACTTTGATGTGCTTCTGGGCATGGATTGGCTAGCCACTTGTTATGCTTCGGTGGACTGCCGTGAGAAGGAAGTCAGATTTAGCTTTCCGGGAGAGCCAGTCCTTGTTGTTCAGGGAGACCGCAGCGTCACCCTTCCCAGCTTGATTTCGTCTCTTCGCGCTGGTCAGCTCTTGCGGAAGGGATGTCATGGATTCTTAGCGTTTATTTGTGATACTCGAGCTGCAGAGGTTCCGTTGGACCGGGTCCCGGTTGTTTGTGAGTTCCCTGATGTTTTCCCTGATGAGCTACCTGGGCTACCGCCTGAGCGCGATGTTGAGTTCTGCATCGATTTGATTCCCGGCTCGGGGCCTATTTCTATACCGCCTTATCGGATGGCCCCGACAGAGCTTCGAGAGCTGAAAGATCAGTTGCAGGAATTGTTAGATAAGGGGCTTATTCGACCTAGTGTTTTTCCGTGGGGTGCTCCGGTCCTGTTTGTCAAGAAGAAGGATGGAAGTTTGCGCTTATGTATCGACT
The DNA here is from genome assembly GCA_030015575.1 of Agapanthus africanus. Lineage (NCBI taxonomy): Eukaryota > Viridiplantae > Streptophyta > Magnoliopsida > Asparagales > Amaryllidaceae > Agapanthus > Agapanthus africanus. Next base: position 424,884,727 of record JASDDO010000019.1, on the reverse strand, counting down.
ACCGCCGGCTGAACAAAGTTACCTTTCGGAACAGATATCCGTTGCCACGCATTGATGATTTGTTCGACCAGCTTCAGGGTGCGGGATATTTTTTCGAGGATCGACTTGCGATCAGGATACCATCAGCTGCGAGTTCGACAGGAGGATATACCGAGGACAGCTTTCCGCACGCGCTATGGCCACTATGAGTTTTTGGTGATGTCGTTCGGACTCACCAACGCCCCAGCAGCATTCATGGATTTGATGAACCGTACATTCAGGCCGTATCTTGACTTGTTCATCATCGTGTTTATCGACGATATCTTGGTGTACTCCCGGAGCAGAGAGGAGCACGAGCAGCACTTGCAGATTACGTTACAGACTCTGAGGGAGCACCAGCTGTTCACAAAGTTCTCCAAGTGTGCATTCTGGCTGGACAGCGTCGGATTCTTGGGTCACGTGGTTACGAGAGACGGCATATGTGTGGACCCGAAGAAGATTGAGGCTATTCAGCAGTGGCCCCGACCTACATCGGTTACTGAGATCCGTAGTTTTCTAGGCCTGGCGGGCTACTACAGGCGTTTTGTTCAGGACTTCTCCCGTGTAGCTGCACCGTTGACCGGTTTGACCCGGAAGGGAGTTCCTTTCGTCTGGACGGAGGAGTGCGAGCGCAATTTTCAGCAGTTACGGACTTGTTTGACTACGGTGCCGGTATTATCTTTGCCTTCGGGATCAGGCGGATTTGTGGTCTACTATGATGCTTCGCGAGTGGGATTAGGATGCGTATTGATGCAGCATGGCCGGGTGATCGCTTATGCTTCTCGGCAGTTGAAGAAGCACGAACAGAACTACCCTACTTATGATTTGGAGATGGCTGCAGTGGTCTTTGCACTGAAGATTTGGCGACATTACCTATACGGTGAGTCGTGTCAGATATTCACTGATCATAAGAGCTTAAAGTACATATTTCAGCAGCGAGACCTGAACCTCAGACAGCGTCGTTGGATGGAGTTGGTGAAAGACTACGACTGCGAGATCTTATATCACCCAGGCAAGGCGAATGTGGTGGCAGATGCGTTGAGTAGGAGGCCCGGGGGTAGTCTATCCTTTTTGCGCGCAGTGCAGAGGCAGTCGTCAGCAGATTGGCAGATTTTATGCGACAGCCGAATTGAGTTCGAGTTCACTCAGACGGGGGGACAGCTCGCGCATGTTCGTGCACGCCCACAGTTGTTTGACCGTATATATGAGGCACAGCGCAGTGACGACCGTTGCTCGGAGATCATGGCACAGATGGGTCAGGGCAGATTTTCCGAGTTCGTGATTGACGATCAGGTGATTTTACGATATGGATCTAGACTGTGCGTACCAGATGCTGATGGATTGCGGCGTGACATTCTTGAGGAGGCACACCGATCAGTGTATAGTGTCCACCCCGGTTCCACCAAGATGTACCATGATATGAGAGAGACCTACTGGTGGGACGGGATGAAGAGGGACATTGCGGAGTTCGTTTCGAGATGCCTGACTTGTCAGCAAGTCAAGGCCGAGCACTAGAGGCCCGCAAGAGAGCTACAGCCGTTACCCATTCCAGAGTGGAAATGGGAGCAGATTTCGATGGACTTCGTTGTGGGTCTACCCAGGACCAGTCGAGGGTACGACTCCATCTGGGTGATCGTGGATAGATTCACGAAAGCGGCTCACTTCCTGCCAGTGAAGACGACTTTCAGCTTCGCTCGGTATGCTCAGCTCTACATTGACGAGATCGTGCGACTACATGGCGTACCGACTTGTATTGTGTCAGATCGAGGCACTCAGTTTACCAGCCGACTATGGCAGAGACTTCAGGAGGCTTTGGGCACTCGTTTGAGCTTCAGCACAGCATTTCATCCGCAGACCGACGGACAGTCAGAGCGGACCATTCAGACTCTCGAGGACATGCTCAGAGCGTGCGTTTTAGACTTCGGCAGTAGCTGGGATCGTCATTTACCTCTAGTGGAGTTCTCCTACAACAACAGCTTCCAGGATACTATTCAGATGGCACCTTTCGAGGCATTGTATGGGAGGAGATGCAGATCGCCCGTCTATTGGACAGAGCTCAGCGAGAGCAGTATTTTGGGGCCGCAGCTTGTGGAGGAGATGACAGCGAAGATACAGTTGATCCGAGACCGGATGAGAGCGGCTCAGAGCAGGCAGAAATCGTATGCAGACAGGCGCCGTCGCAGGTTAGAGTTCGCAGTTGGCGATCATGTTTTTCTGAGGGTCTCTCCGATGAAGGGCGTGATGCGTTTTGGGCGAAAGGGGAAGCTTAGCCCTAGATTCGTAGGTCTCTTCGAGATCCTCGAGCGTGTCGGCGCTGTTGCATATCGTTTGGCTCTTCCTCCCAGCTTTCCCGATGTTCACCCCGTCTTCCATGTTTCGATGCTCCGCAAGTACCTTCACGACCCTTCGCATGCGATTCAGCACCCGACAGTCCAGCTAGAGCGCGACCTTTCTTTTGCAGAGCAGCCGGTGGCCATCCTGGATCGGCAGGTGAAGAAGTTGAGATCGAAGATTATACCAACCGTCAAGGTCCTTTGGCGTAGTCCGAGCAGCGAGGAGGTTACCTGGGAGACCGAGGGCGAGATGAGGAAGAAATATCTCCATCTCTTTGAAGGTACGCGTAGTTATTTTTTATAATTCGGGGACCGAATTTCCTTAAGGGGGGAAGATTGTAACGCCTTGAAAAGTCGTTTTGGTGTTTTCCTGAAAATCGGTGAAAATTCGGTATTTTTACGAAAACCGTCTTTTTTGTTATTTTGCAGTTTAGGACTAATTATACCTAAAATGGATAGGTAATTGCTTGTTTTTAGTAGCTAATGAGTTACTTATGAAATTCTGGTCGTTTAAAAATTTTCCCTAATTTTTCAATTTTTTAATATTATTTTAAGCCGGTAAGAAAATACATTAAATTAGCGATAAATACAAAATTTTTTGGGCTAATTTTAATCTTTAAAATTATGTCAATTAAAATATAGTTGTAACATAAATTTTTATTATTTTATTTTGATTTTTAACTAATTTTTATTATAGAAAACGAAATTTATTGAATTTAAGCTTAAACTTGCAATTTTGGACTTGTAGGGGGTCTTTTTGCATAAAATTTTTTTGTGCACTCTCTCTCACTCATTCCTCACCTCTAGGCTGGCCATTTCCAGCAGCTCATGGGGAAAAAATTCCATGCTCCTTTGACATTGTATATTGTGTGGAAATGAGGGTTTTTTATAAGGTTTTTGAATTGTTAATTGGGTATGGTCTTTTGTGGGTTGGTAGGAGTTGACCTAGACTTTTTCCACACCCCACACCACTCCCCTCTCCCTCATTTCTGGCCAGAAACCAGCAGCTCCCCCCCCTTCATTTTTCCTCTCTCTTTTGTTCACAAATTCATCTCAAAAATCAACAAAATCAACAAATTTCTTCACAATTTCAAAGCAAAACCATATTCCATCTCTTCTCCAACCTAATTTGGTTCAAATCGAGGTGAAAGGAGGTGTCTTGGGAGGCTTGGGCAATCTTAGGATTGATCTTTTGAGGTATAATTTCTAATCAAATGGTTAAATTATAGCTTAAGTGTGCTAAACTAGAACCTTGGAATTTGTTTAGTGTTAAATTTAGTGTTAGTTTCATTCTAGATTTTTTTTTAAAAAGTTCATGGTTGAAATTAAACTAGGGTTTTTAGAAACCATTATTTAGTTAATTAAATCTATTTTGCTATCTAGTTGTTTGCTAATCTAAGTTAATGAGCTTACTTTATTTGTGTGGGATTCAAATTAGTGCTAATTTGGTATTGTCATGTTTAGTTTTGGACTGAAATTGCTAATGATGAAAATCAAGAAAGGTTTTGTTTATGGAAATTAGGTTTTTAAGCATTGCTAATGGTTTAAAACTAATGTAATGGCTAGCTAGTGGGTTAGTTTGGATTGTTGTGTTGGATTGTGTTAACTTTGTCGCTAATTGTCGATGTTTGCACCAAATTTGCAAACTTCTAACTTACTAGGTTTTTATTATATTATTGTGGCAAATTAATTGCGATATCTAGATTATATTGTTGGCATATCCTATGACTTTTAGGATGTGTGAGTGTGGATTTTTGAGTAATCGGGTTTTAGTTTTGCCGGGCGACCAAATCGGCGATTTTTGCAGTTTTTGCAATTTTCGCGTGTGTTCCGCGCACCTTGTGCACGTTGTACCTAGCTTGTGAACGTTAGTGTTTTCGTTTGGGTTTTGTGTCGTTCTTGATATGTAACCTTATGTTTGGTATTGATGTAAATTCTAGGTTCGGTCGCGGAGACGTCAGACGCGGCACGTAAGGGGAAAGCGGTGATTGGACGTGACTAGCTAGGGATTCCTGTGAGTAGATGTAACATCTACGGGGGACTATCGTTGGATGGCGCAAGTCGTCCGATAGTTTTAGTACCTTAAAAGGATTCTTAGTAATGTTAGTAATTAGGGGTGTAATACTTGTATGATTATTTGCCACATTCATGCCCTATATTGACATACATATACGAAACCATTTTATAGGACACCTGCACCATTGCCAGGGTTTTTATATGCAGCACGAGCACTATTCATGCTTACACACACACCCTGGTAATTTCCATGCCACCACACTAGATAATCTTTAAATTGAAAACTTTTACTATAATTGATACTTAAACTCGCGCTATTTCTTTAATTTCTTAAAATGAAATCGTAGGATTGCTATTCATGTGCATGTACCTCATCATATTATTTGTTCATGCTTAGTCTATTAATCACGCATCGCAACTTGATTATTGATATCATATGCATTCATTATCATTGACATATGCACTTATGAGGATTTCTTGAGATTTTATGACATTTCTGGATTTCGAGAGAAAGCCGCAAAATTTCTAAACTTATTATATTTTAAAATATGTAAATTGCGGTTTTCTAGTGATGTAAGTGTCGTCCACCATGAGTTTGCTGTGGTTTTCGAGATCCGTGTCGAGGAGTGGAGGAACCGTCACGGGTACATGGTGGGCCCGGTATGGTACCCCGGGGCAAGATGAATGTGGTGTTGACGTTGAGCCTGGCAGGGGACGGATTACCTACCGGTGACTGTTTGGCACGGCGGATATCCAGAGGATCCCGACCGTGGCCGCGAGATGATGAGATTTTGATATTGAGCTGGGTCAGCCGGATGGCTGAGGCCAGAGATACGATGACATGGATATATGAGATTTGTGATAGTTTTGAGGTGTCGTTGCTGGACACAGGTTCTTGTTGATTCTATTGGTATTGTGCTGGTATTTCAAAAGAGATTCTTAAAGGGAAAAAACATGATTTCTTATACTTACACATTCAGATCACGAGTTGATTTGCATTGCATTCATACCTGCTAGTATATTCATATTGCATACCTACCTGCTATTATGTCCTGCCTTACCTGTATTTTAGATGCTAGGATACTTGTGTGCATACTTTCGATAGCCTGTATAGATGTTATTTATTACTCACGAGTTGGCAACTCACCCCCGTTGTGCCATAGCCTTTTTCAGGTCCGCTCCGTCAGTACAGTAGCGGCGGGCGCACTTGCTTCTTTTTCCTGGACTCGAGGTTTTGCTCATAGGTGGGTTATATCATTATTTTTGTACCACCTTGTATATTCTTTGTATCTAGAGTACTCCATCTACTGTATCTACCAATATTGTTGTATTTTGACCTAGAGATGAGACTGTGAGATTTGTGGACTTTTTATGCTGTATTTTGGGGTCGAGCTCACTTGAGCCGACATGCTGCTTTTCTCATGCTTCCTTATGATTATTTCGCATGTTGTTGCTTTATATTGCGTGGGATTTGTGACCGCCTTGTGGCGAAGAGCTAGCTCCCGCTTGGGGATGCCTTATTTGTTGGATTCATATATATTCTTGTTGTACCCATTTTGGGGGCCAGTATTTACAAAGGAGACTCTGCCGAAATTTTTGGAAAAAAATTTGTATTGTTTTTAAAAAGGGTTTTACATGACTTATTGATAAACTCACTTTCAACTGATTGGGTTTTCTTCACTCTTTTGCTTATTTGGTTTTGGTTTCTGGGTTTTGGCTTACTTATTTTACGGACGTCTTGAGACGTTTCGTAAACTTAAGTGCCAGTCACGTTCCGTACCCTGCGGGTCGTGACATCATACAACCAACACAATTTACAAGATAACAATACAAATAAGACATCGCGGGGTTTAAAGGGTAGATTGGTACGGAAGGTGTTAAAGGTGGCATGAGGTGGTCAGATTTAACACACCTAACATGAATCCAGTTGCTGTTGTACCGTGGCATAAACGGTACCTTGTACTATACGTGCCCTTAGTCTCTGGCATATAGAAACTCCCCTCGTATACACTGGCATCCTTCTGTACCAAGCTACAAACAACAGCGTTGACATAACATTACAACAACAGTTTACACTTTAAAATGTACCTTCTTATTCTGTCTTTTTCTACTTTTCTCTTACCTTTGGGACTTACCGAGCGACCTGTTCGCTGACGACATTCTGTTTCTCTCTTCTTTGAATGTCGTCAGGTGATTTGGACCCGGCAGAGGTTGAGCCATTGCAAGAAGACTTGGAGCAGTTTACTGAAGACCCTGCACTGTAGTTTCATTGTACACTTTTTCCTTTTTGTACTTTTCATTTCTTGTTATGCCATTGTTTAGGCATCTTTTTACTTCAGTTGTATTTCCTTTCATGCATTGTACAAAGAATGTTAATAAATAAAAGTTGCTGTTCTTTTTATTTCTTGTCTCTTGTGTATTTATTTTTTATTGCTTAGATACGCTTAGCGTATGTACTTCTGAGTATATACGTAGCGGACCTCGTCGCGTCCCCTTCGCCGTACACTAGGAAGCGGAACGTGACACTGGATGCTTCACACGGGTTCACTGCCGTGCTCTTCGAGGACTAGGATCCGCTCTGGACGTTTTCCATATGGTCAGAAGTGACATAATCCGCGTTTCACATAGCCAGGAATTTGCTCTGGATGCTTCCCACGGGTTCACTGCCGTGTTCGGCGAGGACCAGGATCCGCTCTGGATGCTTCACACGGGTTCACTGCCGTGCTCTGCGAGGACCAGGATCCGCTCTGGACGTTTTCCATAGGGTCAGAAGTGACATAATCCGCGTTCCACCTAGCCAGGAATTTTTGACTTTATCCGCATTTCACGGAGTCGGAATTTGGCTCTCGATCGTCTATACACCGCCGAGTCATGGAACTGGGAGTTGCCGCTGATCCACTTTGCTTGATGTTGTGTCTGCTGCAATGAGACGAATGTTGAGATGATCTCTAGGCTATCTGTAACCCGTCGAGATTTGGCTTCTTCTTCCGATGAAACCTGGGGAGGAGGAGTGTGACTCTCTCTTCGTTTGCGCCCCTGGATTGTATACAGGGATTGATGTAATATCACCTGTAGGGCATAAATTTCATTCATTCATCATTTTTTTTTATTTTTTTCCACAATGCTCTATCATTTCAGCTTTTATATCGCGAAGGTCGCGATTGCCCAATCATTTCGGCTATTTTTCGTGGTGCCCAATCATTTCGGCTATTTATTTTATTTTTACTCGCTGCTTTTTATTGTGAGTTGCCCAATCATTTCGGCTATTTTGCATGCATACATTTTTTTACTTGCTGCTTCTGTTGCAAGTTGCCCCATCATTTCGGCTATTTCGTATGCATGTGTGGCTCGCTAGCTTTTTGCCTCTGTCGATATCGAACAAAGGTGACTTAGCGAACAGGGTTAGGATCCTGTCGACTAAGGCTTTTGACTTCATGAGCCGTAAGGGTCTCACAAAGGTATTTTTCCCTACAAGTCGTAAGGATCTCGTAGGTGTTTTTTCTCCTTAGGAATCGTGAGGACTCCTAAGTGTATGGCTTCTTGTAAGTCATAAGGATCTTACAAGAGAGTTTTCCCCTTATAAGTCGAGAAGACTTACAAGGGTTGTTCACCGTGCGAACATATCCCTAGTCACGGGTGGGACTTGGTTAGGGAAATATTTATTCGCGCCCGTGGATTGTATACAAGGGTCAGTGTTGCACCGCTTGTAGGGCAGTATCGGAGGTTGTGGGGGTTTCTTAAGAACAGGTTCAGGTCTCTGTAGCTTAAGACTTTCAAATCTTATGAACCGTGAGGGTCTCATAAGAGGATTCTCCTTACGAGTCGTGAGGATCTCGCAAGTGTAATTTCTCCTTAGGAATCGTAGGGATCCCTAAGTGTGTTGCTCCCTTGTGAGTCGTAAGGATCTCACGCGGGTGATTTCTCCTCACAAGGTCGAGAGGACCTTGCAAGTGTCTTTTAACGAGGTTGTGCCCTTTCGGATTTTCACAAACACCCACCGGTAGCTCTGCTGTTTTTACTCAAGGAGCCCTTTCGGGTTTTCATCCGTGCCCATTTTGCTTATGGACATACCATTTTTTTTGTTTATTCTTTTTATTCTAACGAGGTTACGCCCTTTTGGGTTTTCACAAAACTCGCCGGTAGCCCTGCTGTTTTTACTCACGGAGCCCTTTCGGGTTTTCATCCGTGCCCATTTTGCTTATGGGCATACCGTTTTCTTTTTATTTATTTATATTTTTTTTGTATCAGCTTTGGGATGCTGCAATCCAACGTAGTTTCTCGACATCTCGGTCAACAACTAGTTTTAGGACATAGCAGTCCATCGTTAGTTTAAGGACGTTTCGGTCCGTTGTTAGTTTAAGGGCGTTTCGGTCCGCTGTAAAGTAAGCCGGTTACTACTTATAGAGTTTGGGCTTAGGAAGATAGCGAGCAGACATAGTCTTCGTCATCTATCATTAACCTAGGCCGTGACTCGTCAAGCGTAGTACTTCTTCAGGAAGCGACCATTTATTGGCCTGAAAGGTCTTTCATCATGCATGTTCATGAGTAGATAGGCTCCACCCTGGTAGACCTTATCTATGATGTACGGGCCTTCATAGTTCGGCTCGAATTTTCCCCGCTTGGCGCGATTGGGGATCATAGGTCTTTTGGCCACTAGCACGAGTTCACCTTGGCGGAATGTCCTCGGCCTAGTCAATTTTTCGTATGAGTGCGTCATCTTTGCTTTATAAGCTTCCAGATTTTGCTGCGCCAGGAGCCGAGTTTCATCAAGGGCATCGAGCTCCTCAAGCCGAAGGTGAGCGTTTTCTTCGTCCGTTAGTTCATAGTGGACCGCCACTCGTAGAGAAGGTAACTCTATCTCGAGGGGGAGTACCGCTTCTGTACCGAATACCAACGCGTACGGCGTTGTGTCCGTGGCCGTCTTGAACGTAGTTCGATATGCCCAGAGAGCTTCATGTAGTCTCTCGTGCCAGTCCTTCTTATTTCGGGACACCGTCTTCTTCACGATCTTCGTCAAGGTCTTGTTGAAGCCTCCGCTAGACTGTTAGCTCGGGGATTATAAACCGAGGAGTATCTCCAGTCTATGTTGTGCTGTTGTGCGAAGCGGCTGATCTTGTGCCTTCTGTAGGCTGGCCCGTTATCGGAGATGATCCGTCTTGGAGTTCCAAACCGATAAATGACATGTGTCTTGAAGAAATGGAGGATATTCTCCGTTTTCACCTCCCTCAGCGGTACTGCTTCTGCCCATTTGGAGAAGTAATCAGTCGTCGCCAAAATGAAACGATGTCTTCTGGACGATGCCGGTTCGATGGGGCCGATTATGTCAGTTCCCCACATTTCGAACGGCCAGTTAGCCACCGTTGGATGTAGTGGATTTGGATGCTGATGGATAAAGTCCCTATGAATCTGGCACGAGTGGCATTGCTTCGCATACTCGAGGCAGTCCTGAATCATCGTGGGCCAATAATAACCCATCCGTTTGATCTTCAACTTCATCTTCGGGCCTGCTTGGTGAGAACCGCAGAGTCCGTCGTGAACTTCTTGGATGACTCTTTTCGCCTCTTAAGGTCCCAGGCATCTCAACCACAGAGAATCAAACGACCTCTTGTATATAGTATCATTAACGAAGGCGAAAGATAGGGCTCGCTTCATGAGCTGATGTTTTGAGGACGCATCTTCAGGCGTTCGACGGGATTTGAAGTAGTCTATAAAGACTTCTCTCCAATCCTCTGCCTTTTCCTATTCTTTTATTTGCAGGGCCGTCTGCTCAGTCGCTCCTTTTTCTTTGGACAACCCCGGAGATATTTCTGCCGGTGCAAGAACCCGACGGCTTTGCACAACGATCCTCACGTCATCGAGGTTCTCGTCGGTCAGTTCTTTAGCGAGCTTGGATAATGCATCCGCTTTGCTATTTTCCGCACGCGGTATGCTTTCCAAGGTGTAGGAAGGAATTTGAGTCAGCAGTTGCTGCACTCTTTCGCCGTATTTCACCAGTTCTGGTTTACGCGTTTGGTAGTCGCCATTTACTTGACTGATGACCAGTTAGGAATCTCCATATATGAGGAGGTTTTCAATTCCCATGTCGATGGCGATCTTGAGTCCTGCTATCAAAGCTTCATATTCAGCTTCATTGTTCGTCCTCGGCTCTGTCAAGGAGAAGGCGAAGCGCATTATCCCTCCTTGTGGGGTCACGAAGATAAGGCCTACCCCTGATTTGATTATAGGCGCGTTCTGTTTGCGCTTCTTCATGGAAGACGCTCCATCAAAATAAAGTTCCCACCGGACACCACCACCATCGATCGCATCAAACGCATGTTTGTCTAGCAGTTCGCAATTCAAAGGGGAATCGACCGGTATCGGATGTTCAGTGAGGAAGTCGGCGATGGCCTGGCCTTTCACTGCCTTAAGAGGCTGGTAAGTTATTGAGAACTCCATCAAGAGCAAGGCCCATTTAGCGAGCCGCCCTGTTAATATGGCCTTTGACATCGAATATTTGAGAGGATCCACCTTCGATATGAGACGGACTTCATGTGCCAATGCATAGTGCCGGAGTTTCGTTATCGCGAAGATCAACACCAGGCAGTGTTTTTCGATGAGAGAATAATTGCTTTCTGCCCCCAGGAGAACTCGACTCAAGTAATAGAGAGCTCTTTCTTTCCCTTGGTCGTTCTCTTGTACCCATAATGCGCCTAAGGAACCTTCGAGGGCGGTTGTATAAAGAACGAGAGGCTTTCCCTTGATCGGAGCAGCCAGCACTGGCGGGTTGTGCAGATACTGCTTGATTTCGTCCAGTGCACCTTGGTATTTATGATCCCAGACGAACGGGGTTCCCTCTTTCATCAGGTAACTATAAGGACGACACTTTCCAGAGAGATTGGCTATAAACCGCCGGATGTACGCGATCTTCCCTTGGAGAGACCGCAATTGTTTGAGAGTCCTTGGCGGAGGCATTTCCGTGATCGCCTTGATCTTTGACGGATCTATCTCGATACCTTGGTGTCGGACGATGAATCCTAGGAATTTACCTGAGGACACCCCGAACGCGCATTTGAGAGGGTTCATCTTCAAGTTGTATTGCCGAAGGCGTTGAAATATGATCTTCAGATGCTCGAGATGTTCCTCGTATGATTTGCTTTTAACCACGAGGTCGTCGATATAGCACTCGACAATTTCATGTATGAGGTCATCAAAGATCTTCGTCATGGCCCTCTGATAGGTGGCACCGGTGTTCTTTAGACCGAAGGGCATCACCTTGTAGCAGAATATACCCAAAGGGGTCCGGAAAGCAGTATGCTTCTGGTCTTCGGGATGCACCTTTATTTGATTGTATCCTGATGATCCGTCCATAAAGGAGAAAACCTCGTGAGTGGACGTATTGTCTATCATTAGCTAGGTGTCCGGTACCGGGAAGTCGTCTTTCGGGCAGGCTTTATTGAGATTCCGGAAGTCCACGCATATGCGTACTGTCCCATTTTTCTTCATCACCGGGACAATGTTGGCGATCCAGTCAGGATACTGTACTTCTTGGATGAAGCCAGAGTTGATCAGCTTCTTGACCTCAGCGTTGATGCTCATCTCAAGCTCGAGCCGCATCCTTCTCGGTGCTTGTTTGATTGTCTTGACGTCCGGGGATATCGTCAATTTGTGGACCGCAATCTCTGGATCTAATCCTGGCATTTCGGAATAGTTCCATGCGAAGCAATCTCTATGCTGCATAAGCACGTCTTTTAGCGCAGCCACCCTTTCTTCAGATAGCAGCTCACTGACGAATGTAGGTCGCGGGTCACTTGTCGTCCCCAAATCAATTTTCTTGAGGTTATCTGCAGTGGTGTGTATTCCATCTTCCAGCTCTTTTGGCGCCGGTGGAAACTCTGAGATCACCTCGTCATCATTATTTTCGAAGCACCAGGGGAGGTCATCTATATTCTCGGGTTCTTCTTTTGATATCGTTATCATATGACTAGTACGAGCTCACTTCCAAGATCGATGTGGATCTGGGTCTACCCTCGTGGATTTGGGTTCATGCTTCTGCGGCGGAGTTATCCTCCAACTGTCGGATAGAGCGAACTTGCCTTGCTGATATTGATCTTCGACTCAGTTCTTAAAGGTGAAGCAGTCTTCAATAGGATATCCTATTGCCCTATGATAGGAGCAATAGTCCGGGTGAGAGACTTCTCCTGTTTGATCGGGGTGTTTAGACTCCGGAAGTGTAATCATTTGATGTCTTATGGCAAGATCAAGTATCTTCTTTGTCTTGTCTTGAGGAAAAGAGTATGCTCGACTCATCTTCTTCATAAGGGACAAATCCGGACTGCTCGATTCCCGATCGCGTGACTTCTTGGTCCCGCTTTGTCGTTGCCGAACGCCTTTTCCGCTCTTTGACTTGTTTCGGCCTTTGCGTCGAGCCTTTTGTACAACAGGTTGACAGGGAGGAGTATTTTCATCTTTCGCAGCCTGTTGAAGAAGGTGTTGCATTCTGGCTTTCTCGTAAATGTCCATTTCGCGATTATGGTCGTCTCGGACTTTTTGACCAGCTTCCCTTATAAGCTTGTCCATTTGTTCTTTGAACGACGGACTGGGCATTTTCACGTCGGGGGCTCTTTCTGGTTCAAGGTTAGCATTCTCCCATTGAGCATCTCCTTCTTCATCAAAGTCATGTATGACGTAGCAGTCGCGGAGTAACTCCCGTTTCTTGGATTGAACATATCCAAACCCGGTCGTTTCCATTTTCCCGTTGGGTAACTTGCGCTGAGTTCCGGGAACATTCCAGATCCTGTCATAGAACTTAGCTTTTCGAGCGGTCTGTTTGAAAGGTACGCCTTGGCATCTTAACAGCCTTTTTAGTCCGCTCGTGTAATATATGGGCAAACGGATGGGCTAGAGCCTGTCAAGTGTGGGATCCGTGCCGTGCCATATTTCCTTCTCCCCTTTGGTTTCCCCGGAGCGGTAGAATAGGATCGCCTTTTCGCCTTCTCGCCCGGGAGGGACATAGAACGTCTGCAGCTCTTCCACACTGTAGGTATCAAGCGCGTCTAGTTCTTTATGATGTTTGGGCGGAACCATGGCAACTTGCAAACTTTGCTCTTCATCAGCGAATGTTTGTATTGAAGGCCGAGCGGAGAATATAGCATGGACCTCATCTTCCGAGTCACTGCCAAAGATCAACATGGGCTCGGACGGTCCTGGCTTGTTGTACTGGGGCGGGCCTGAATAAACTATCGCTTCCTCTTCTTCAGTATCACTCCCGAAGACTGGAATGGTGGTGATAGCTTTGTTCTCCGGTTTATGACATCTCTCAGTGTCCTCGAAATCTGGTAAGAAATATTTTGCATCTTCATACTTGCGAACTTCATTTACGGAGAATGGATTCAGCTCTCCTATTACGGTATACTCAAGACCATCCTTAAAGTATTTCATACACTAATGTTGTGTAGAAGGGATGCTGTTGTACTCGTGTAACCAAGGCCGGCCGAGCAAAGCGTTATAGCATGTCTTGGCGTTAATGACGTGAAATTTAATGTCTGTGACGAGCAGCCCAAAGCGCAGCGTTAGTATCACAGATCCGAGAGTCCGTGACGACTGGGAGTCGAAACCAGAGATGGTGATTTTATCACGAGCGAGATGCTGGACGCTCATGCAGATTTTCTTCAACACTCGCACGTTGAGGAGATTAACGGAAGACCCATTGTCGACCGGGATTTTGCCTATCTTTATATCGTGGCAGTATCCCGAGACATAGAGGGGACGGTTGTGTTCGCGCGTCCCAAGGAGGAGGTCTTCATCGCCGAAGGTGATATCGGCTGTGTGTACTTCCTCTAGCCCGTCCTTCATCTTTTCTTCGGTGAGGAAAGCTTGGAATTGCTCTGGCTCTTGTAGTGCCTTGATCAATGAATCTCTTGCTTCTTTTGATAGTAAAAGGGCATCGAGAATGCTGAGCTGCGAAGGTAACTTCCTTAGGTGCGCCAGGACGTTGTAGTCCACCTTACTTTTCTTTGGCGAGTCCTTGGCAGTCAGCTCTCTCATGACTTGGTCATCTAGGGCGATATCTTTAGAGACCTTTTCTTTTCCCTTATCTTTTCTATTTATGGGTCCGAGGTTCTTTGCTGGAAGTGTACGATTGCGCAGCTGAATATTTTCACAGGCCTCCGGTTCTTCCTCTTTCCCCAAGGTGGATTCTTTAAAGAGAGGACCAAGAGTCATCTCTTCGTCAGAGTCGCTCCCGAAAGTAAGAACTTGCGATCCCCCGGCATTGACCATGCGACAGTTACCGGTAGTTCTTTTATGCTCCTCTGTCGTACTTCTCTGTTCCCGACGAGTTTTGCGTTTCATCCGCTTAAAATGTTGCCGGTGAGCAACATATCCCTGCCATCATCTTTTAAAAGCGTTGCACTCTTGGGTGGGATGCGCAATCTTCCGATGATATAAGCAGTAGCTAAGATGCATTTCTGCTTCGTCAAGAATGTTTCCTTCAGAGGGTGGTAGCTTCATCCCCATTGATATGGCTTTAGCAAACCTTTTCCTCGTCTTGAACTTGTTTTTATCTGCGACGGATGTTCCTTGATTCCGTGGGAGTGTCTCGACTCTTTCATCTAGTCGCCGGCGTTTGGCTCTTTCAAGTATGGCCATCTCACGCTCCCGATCGGCTTTACTTTTCAGATGAATCTCATTCAGGAAGGCGTCGATCATTTCGTCTGACGGCCATAGAAGTTCCGGCTCAGAACTTGCCTCCAGTCTCTCTGTGCAGGGAGCTTTTTCATTGTCTAGCGATGAATGAGAGATCACATGGCAGCTTGCTACGTAATCCTCAGATCCATCCGACTAGTCTTCTCCATCATTTTCGTCCTCAAGGACGTGGCCGAGGAACTCTTGAAGCGTGATTGGGGTTCGCGTCTTCTGATTATACTCTTCCAGCGCGTCAATCTGTTTCTGTAGGTCCGTACGCTTGTCGCCAGGCTTCACGGGCTTCTTGGATTTCTTCTTCTTTTTCGAAGATTTCGGCGGCTGGGTGTGAGCGCTTTGGCTATCACCACCAATCTTTGGAGTTGGGCGCGACTTCAGCATCCCTTCGATGATCTGGGGTTCTAGCGGGTTCTTCCACCTGATCGCCGGGCATGTCTGAAGATCATTCAGCATCCTTTTGGTTTTGGCTGAAAGCACGACCTCCCACGGAGCTTCTTCAACAAAAGAGCACGTTGCCCCCGGTGTGTCCGTCTTCTTAGGAGTGTGCGGTTGTGGTGGGTTTACTTTCCACTTCTCAGACAACGCAAACTTGCCTTGTAGGTACTTATCCTCGATCCATCCCTTAAAGATGAAGCAATCCTCGATCGGATGGCTTACCGTTTGGTGGTAAGGGCAGTAATTGGGATTATTCACTTCGCTGGGTTGCGGTGGTCGCCTTGGATTTGGCAAGTTGATAAGCCTGTTGCGCACCGCCAGCTCGAACAGCCTCTTCGTTTTATCCCGTGGGAATGAGTAAGGACACTTCATTTTCTCACTGTAATAACGCCGTCTTTCCTCCAGTTGATCCGCTAGCTTTAGAGCACTGGGCTGCTGTTGGGTGTTTGCAACGAAGATCGCCTTCCCTTTACCCTTTTCGTTCCGCGGTTCTGGCTTCGGGGGAGATGGTCTATGACCCATCTGATCCATCTGGGCCAACTTATCGATTAAATCCTGGAACATGGTCGGTTTGAAGAACATCATGAACTGTGAAATAGTTGCATGAGGGTCTAGGGTGCCTACGAACATGCCCACCGCTGGTGCTTCTTCGATGCGCTGTTCGCACTTCGACCACAGATTTCGCCATCAGATTTCATATTGAACCCAAGTTTCGCCTGGCTTCACCCTGGCATTGATTAACGTTGTTATCGGGGTGCGTTCACTTGCGCTCGCGAATCCCTGGGTGAACAATAACTCCATTTCTGCGAAAGTTTTGACGGAGTCGTTTGGTAATTCGGAGTACCAATCAAACGCCGTCTCCGATAAGCTACCGACGAATTGGTGGAGCAAAAGCTTATCATCGCCCCCGGTGTTACCGCATAGAGCTCTGAACTGGGCGACGTGCTGGTGGGGATTGCCCGTCCCCTTGTACACGTGGAATTTCGGGATCATATAGCCGGCGAGTATTTTATCTGATCATACCAGCCTGGATACGATCGCCCAGTCTTCACGACCTGGCCAGCCGCTTCATTTGCCTGGTGAACTCGTATTTGTTGAGTAATATAATCATCCAGGACGGCCTTGGAGATAGTTTCCTCTTTGGCTGTTGAAAGAGCCGAAGGTGGATTTGATGTTTCTCCTCTGTCGTCTTCGAGGATAATCGGAGGATCTTCAGCTGAAGGGTCCAGCTAGATCATCATACCCACCATGTCTTGGGACAGAAGTGTCATTCGCTTTATATTGGACGCTTGTTCCGCTGCCTCTTTGTCCTTCTTTTCAAGCATTCTTCGAAGGAATTCAGCATCAGTTTCTTGTTCGTGACGCTGTTCTGATGATGCCTCCGGGCTTTCTTTTGGCCCGGTGAGTGCAGCCATCGCAGTCAACATCTCCTGAAGTTTCTGCTACTGCTGTTACTGAGCCCTTGTGATGGATCGGGTGAGTGGTCGGTGGCCCGTAGAAGCGCGGCTATCATCTTTCCCGGATGCCATGTAGACGGTATGCACCACAATGCCCCCAAACTTAGGGCTTTTGGGTTCATCGTCTTTGTGGTCTGCCATGTTTACAAGGGCTTTCTCTGGCCTCCTTCTTTTCTGAGTGGTTGACGTTGAGGGGGCCGCTGCCGTGGGCACCCAAGTAATCGTCATCTTTTGTGGCTTAACAAGACGGTTTTCTTCCTGTCGGACCTTCAGCTTCTTCTGCTAGCGGGAGAAATTTCGATCAATCACCGAGTCTTGGACGTGGCGCCAGACCTTGTAGATTTTAGAGGACAGCTATTGAGGGGACTGTTCTGGCTTGGCTTCCACATTATTCCCCACCGAAGATCTTTTCAGTACGGCGGTAGGAGAGTTCCTGCGCACCTTGTTCAGCAGCTCAAAACTGTTCCCGGTTGGAACAACAGCATTAATTTCCGCCGTTGTGGCTGGTAGAGTTAGCCCAGAAGGGGAGTTCCCCCCGGCCCTCCTTACTCGGCGCCAGTGGCGACGTCGAGCGTGTCGATCTGTTGGGGTTGGTTCAGCAATGGCTTTGTCTTCCCCCCTTTCCAGGTGAAGGGTTGCTGCTGGCGTCAGCCTATTGAAGACTGATGTCCTTTGAGTAGCGGGAGCGGGAGCGGGAGTTGGGACAGTCAGTCTTATAAAGACCGACCCCTTGGCAGGAGAAACCGCCTTGACGACTTCAGGAGAAGGGTTGGTTACTCTCTTCGGAATAACCTTTTCTTGAGGTGCAGGCTTCATCATGGACCCACCTGAACATTGGCCCAATCTGGAGAAGACCGAGGCGTTGGTGCTGGACGACCCGTTGAGAGGGGCCGTAGTAACTGTAAGCCGATTGAAGACCGACTTCTTGGGAACTTCCGGCGTTGGCATAGGAGCGGTGAAGCTCGTTGGCGGGAGCATGGTCCCGAAAAATAACCCTGTGGTGGCTTGAGTGACCTGTTCCACGGGCATCGTGAACAGGGAAGCAGCTTGGGGCCTGTTGGAGATAGTGCCCTCAGAGTCAATTATTGGATCACAGGTACGTGATTGCAATGATTGAGGGAGGACCTATCCCGGTAGGACAGTCTTACTCAAGATGATAGTATGCTATCTGGTTTACCTTTGTCATCGTGTACTGCTTTAGGTGACCTTACAGGTCACTATTGCACGTTGATAGATCCCCTAGGATTCTTGCTTGACTGCCAGCAGTATGAGGGCGATCATATACGTGGGAGCTGGTAGTCTATAAGCACATCCTTAAAAGGTCCCTAGTCGTGGGAGTTTCGAGACAGGGCATCGATTCTCCAGAGTAGACTAGTGTATACAGTCGAGACCCCGACGAGGGACGGTGGCCGGTCTCACAAGCCACTGGTGTCAGTTGGTTCACCTAAGATGTATACAGGTGCTCATTGGGTTATGAGTACACCGGACAGGACTCGCCGGGAACATGCTAGTTGGTCTTATACCTGACGTCAGATAGCAGTTCCCTGGTGACATGTGTACAGGTTAGTTCATCGACCTGAGGATCGTCATTTGTCTTGTGTGGGTTCCCACTGTACTTTGATTACTACCCTACCACGCTCAAAGGAGACGTGCAAACGGGTTTTAGTTGGGTACAGTCCCGAGCCACATGGAGGCAGTGAGCGGATCTTCAGGGGTTCGTCTCTCCCGGTATTGGGGGTGAGGTCGCGCTGTGTCTAGGAGAGCCATTACACGAAGTCCTTGGCCAAGGCAGGAGATTTACTGGTAGGTATTCCAGTAGTATCTCAGGGTGTTCTGGGCTGATCTCCGACACGACTTGTACCGCTTTTGGGGGTTTGACTTTTACCAACCCCCTAGGCCCGCCATGTGATGCTCATAGACGAACGGACCGGACTGTACGGATATTGTCACTGGCAGGCTCAGTAGGGTGTCAGGATGAGTTCGCTCATCGATGTCCCTTTTGGTCAATAGCTGGTAGCCCGTCACGTATGGCTAATACCTCTGACGTGCTAGTGGTTAAATCCACAGCCATAGTATTGACGAGTCTTTAGAGTCCCCCACAGACAGTTGCTCAAGTTTCGGGCGAAACGCTGTAGAGGCCGTATGGAGATATGGCAGGGTTCGATCAGATACGTGCGGTATTGCACGGATCATGATCGGACGGATAATACTAGCCGGCTTTGGTTTAAGCCGGATCCTAGTATTGTATAGTGTAGATTTTGTCTCATTGCATTTGTATTCAGTCGGAATACAAATGCGGGTGTGTATACACAGCAGCGGGGTTTTCCTGTAATTTATTACGGGATCAGTTTTTTGGAGTTGCCAGTTTGCTTTCCGTTTCGTCCATTTTTTCTTTGTATCTTTCATTGGCCGAAGATTGGTGGAGGAGGGCTTATTTGCATTTGTGCAAATAAGCATTTTGGAGGGTTGT
The DNA here is from genome assembly GCA_030015575.1 of Agapanthus africanus. NCBI lineage: Eukaryota > Viridiplantae > Streptophyta > Magnoliopsida > Asparagales > Amaryllidaceae > Agapanthus > Agapanthus africanus. Next base: position 424,865,318 of record JASDDO010000019.1, on the reverse strand, counting down.
CTTTGCACATTGTAGTGTCATGATGGTTGCACCATGACCTTGACTTTCTTGACTTCATCATTGCTTGACTTTAGGTTCATGATGGTTGATTTGGAGTGTTGAACTTGTTTTGTGATCATGGTTGATCATGATAACCTTTTCTCACTCTTGCATTATTGTTTTGGCTCCCTCATTCTTTTCTCCTCTCTCTCTTTTGATTTCCTCATGTGCCATGGCCGGCCAAGTTAGAGGGAGGGACTGTCCCAAAATTTTGGGTGGGGATTTTTGTTCATTTGTATTGCACAAAATCCATTTAGCTCCATATCCAAAACTTCATTCCTCCACCATCTCAAAAGGCAACTTCCTACAACCCCAAATGAGACATAGCTCTACACTATATTCTACAGCAAATCTTGGGCACGTCGACTCACCAGCTTCGTGCCCGAGTTGCCTCGGTCCAGAGGTGGGAGCCCGTAAAAGAAGCCGGCGACGTGGTGCCCTTCCGGCGACGAGGTGGAGACCGGAGATTCCGCGGGGAGATCGGGACGACGACGAGAAGACCGAAGGACACGGATCGCTCGGTATATCTCTCTACCCCCTTCTTGTTAGCTAGGACTAGTTTAATGGCACGATCCAGGTTTATAGTGCGTGGTGGTGCCGGTTTAAAAAGTTTAAGAAAAGTATCGCTTCCGCATTCCGGCGTCGGATCGACGGCCGGGGCGCCGCCGACCAAGTTTAAGAAAAGCATCGCTTCCGCAACCCTGTGGTGGCTTGAGTGACCTGTTCCACGGGCATCGTGAACAGGGAAGCAGCTTGAGGCCCGTAGGCTATGCCCCCAGTTGAGGCAGGATGGGGGTTGCAATTGCATGTGGAACACTTTTAGCAGGTGAACGCCATTGATCCTTTTCTTTCTGCACCAAGCAAAACACCAAATCTTAGTACCTCGAAACCCAAGGGCAACCATTAGCAAACCGCGATTGGTTCGCGAACACGACACACGAAGTATGGAGTGGAAAGAGGAAAAGGTCCCACCGGGCGTGCCAGAATCTGTCCCCCTCCGAACACAGAGACGCGACCGCGTAGGTCCGTCTTGCCTGAAATTCGGGGCAGATGCTAATTGGTGCTATCCGTCCACCTCTCCGAAGATGCCAAGTTGATTTATGGCACCATGTATCGAAGGTTTAAATGGATGCGGCCGATGTAGCAGACTTCGTCAGATTCCCCCTCATCTGAGGGGTTTTTTATTGTGGGGACGCTCTTCCCTGCAGGCGCAAGCCCCTGCAGTTAATTACGCTACCGTATCGCGGTAACAACTTTCTCCTTCTCCAGATGGTCACTTCGTATCGTGGGTGTTTTTTTTTTTGTGGTTGCCCATGGATTGTATACGGAGATCAAGTTATGTTGTCGCCCATAGGGCGTGGACTAGTCCAATTCCGTATCTTTCTTAGATTTGGGTTTGGGGGGTTTAGTTTTAAGGATACGTTGGTCTCATTTGAGACTAAGATCAACTTAAACGTTTGTTAATGATACGTTAGTCTAATTTTAGACTAAGATCAACTTAATGGGACCGTTTAGATCCGACAAGAGAGCATTTGAACTTTATTGTTTAGTTTAATGACGTTGCGGTCGATAATTAGTGTAAGGACATTGCGGTCCATTGTTAATTTTAAGACATCACGGTCAAGGTTAAGGACATCATAGTCCATGAGTTTAAGGACCTCACAGTCCGGTGTTTGTTTTAAGACATCATGGTCGAGGTTAAGGACATCATAGTCCGTAGATTTAAGGACTCCACAGTCCGACGTTAGTTTTAAGACATCACGGTCAAGGTTAAGGACATCATAGTCCATGAATATAAGGACCCCACAGTCCGTAAAATGTATGGTTGTCGGGACCCGTCACCTCTTTGAAGACGTAGAGGAATTACAATGACAAATATCAAAGGAGTGAAGAGATGTACCCTCGAACCGGGTGTAAATTGATTGGAAGAGCAGATAAGCTCAGTTCAATTTAAATTGAGGACTTATGGCAAGAATTGGGCTAAGTCCAGTTAAAAAAAATGTTTAACATTTTATTGTTGTTCTGCCTGTTAGGCCTTTATTTGGGCTCTGCCCTTTTAATAATGCCAAGCATTGGGTTCTGACATTTTCTCTGGTATTGAATGCATAGCATTTATTAGAACAAAGTTTGTTCTGAGCGCGCCACGTGGCGCATCAGGCGCTTTGCGCCAATTAAAGAGCGCATTGCGCCAATTAAAGAGCGCATTGCGCTAGCGCACATGAGGGTGACACGTGTCGCTTAGCGCTAAGCGCTAGTTTGTTAGCGCACTACGCTTTAAATTTATAAGCGCGCTGCGCCAGTTTATGGGTACGCCAGTGAGTGACATGTTGCGCGCTTGGCGCTGAGCGCCAACCCAAGAGCGCAGTGCGCTGTTTTCAGGAGCACAAAGCGCAAGCTGTGTCTGTGGTTGACACGTGACATGTTTTGGGGCTGAGCGCCGGTCCAAGGAGCACAAAAGCGCAGTTCAAGAGTGCAAAGCACTTTCCAGTAGCGCAAAGCGCATCAGATCAAATTTAAGATCAAAGAACAAGTTTACGTTCTTCAAAGGAGACCTTGCCTCAAGATCCAAGAACCAAAGTTCTTGTTTTTTATTAAAAGGCTCTGTCTTTGTAGATCAGAAGATCTGTGAGTGAAGTAAAATACTTCTCTTTTTTTTTAATATATTTTTAAGGATTGGATCTTTTAATCCTTTATGTTTAATCAAAGACCTTGGTCTTTTTTTTTTATAGATCTAAGATCTTTTTAGAAGATGTTTCTTCTTTTTACGAGATGATTTCATCTTTATTGTTCAAGAATTAATTGTTTTACCTTTAAAGATGAAGAAATGATCTTCTTTCTTCAAAGGCTTGCCTTTCTTTCTTTTTGAATTCTTCTCAAAGTTTGCAGAGGGTTTTTCTTTCTCTTCTCTCTGTGTTTTTTTAGACTTGAAGTCTAGGGGCCTTTATATAGGGCCAAATGATTTGTTGAATCAGTTGAAGAGATCTTTCTCTGATTGATTTGGGAATATTTCCCATCGTTGGATCTTTGATCCTAAGGCTTCTATTTTACAGAAGATAATCTTCTTGTTTTAATAAGATTGGAAAGATCTTTCTATAACAAAATTTTAATTCTGATTAATTAATAATTTATTATTATTAGATATTTTGATCTAACGGTGGGGAATTCTTTTAATTCCAGCGCTGGCGCACCTTGCGCGAGCGCACCTGCGTTTGACACGTGGTGCGTAGCGCAGCTGCGCCAGCGCGCCCGCGTTTGACACGTGGTGCGTAGCGCAGCTGCGCCAGCGCGCCCGTGTTTGACACATGGTGCGCAGCGCAGAGCACCGGATCTGAAGCGTTGCTTCAACTTTTAAAATTTGAATTTTGAAATAGAGATTTGCTCTGATTGGGGTGCGCTGCCTAGAGCGCAGCACTCCTGGCGCTGGCGTGTCTGCTTTTGACATGTGGCGCGCAGCGCACAGCGCACGGGATCTGAAGCGTTGCTTCAATTTTGAATTTTGAAATTTAAAACAGAGCTTTGCTCTGATTTGGGGAAACAGCCTATTTCCTTTTGGGGGTTATGCACTTGAGAAGATGCATACATATTGAATAGGGTTCCAACCAAATCAGGTGCCTACCACTCCATATGTGATATGGTATGGGAAGAGCCCGTCTCTTAAGGATGTTAAAATTTTGGGTTGTCCGGCCTATATCAAAAGGAAAATCCGGACATGCTCGAGGCAAGGTCAGTTCTGTGGAAGTTTGTTGGATATCCCAAGCATTAGCAAGGGAATATCTTCTACCACACTGAGGAACAAAAGGTGTTTTGTTTCTCTGCATGCCACCTTTTGGAAAGGGAATTTCTTGTGAAGAAATTAGTGGTCATGAGGTAGAACTGGAAGGAGTTCCGGCTATACAAACTACAGCTGATGATTTGGTAGAACCAAAGGATTTAATAGCTCCCAACGAACCTCAGCCTCTCCGTCGATCTGGCAGGGTTCCTCACCCACCTGAGAGAAACTTCGGTTTTCTCTATGACCGTGGGAGCGAGGATTGCATCGTTAGATGATGACCCGACTAGTTTCGAGCAGGCTATCAGGAGTGGGGACTCTGTGAGAATGGCTGGATGCTAAGCGATCTGAGATGGAGTTGTTAGTGTTTATGCCCTAGAAGGCCATTACTGTATCATACTAGTTTGTATATTACTTAATGGAAGCTTGGGATATTCACAGTTGTATTGACAGTCTTGCTAAAAATGGTAGTATGCTACTTGGTTTGTGTCTACTTTAATATATGCATATGTTTCTTATAACGTATCGCTTATACATATTAGTAGAGCCCTTAGGATCTTTGCTTGATTACCAGCGTTGTGATGGCAGTCACACTAGTGGGGGCTCGGTAGTCTATAAGCAACATCCTATACAGGTCTCTAGTCGTAGGATTATCGAGACAGGGCATCGATACTCCGGAGTAGACTAGTGTGTACGCTTCTCATCCCAGTTGGGGAGATGGTCTGTCCCACAACCATCAGTATGTCGTACTGGAGATAGTATACAGGTGCTCGTTAGGTTACGGGTACACCGGACAGGACTCACGGGGAACTGTTGGTTGGTATTATACCCGTCATCAGTTAGCAGTTCCCAGGTGACATGAGTACAGCATAGTCCGCAGACTTGACACTGCTACTTCGCCTCTAGTGTGTCCCACTGTTCTTAGATTGCTACCCTACCACGGCTCAAAGGAGTCGTGCAAACAGGTAGCAGTTGGGTGCAGTCCCAAGCACTTAGAGGCAGTGGCGGTTAGACATGATTCGTCTCTCCCGGTATTGGGGGTTGATATAGCGCTGTGTCAGAGAGCCATTACGCAAAGTCCCTGGCCAGGGCAAGCGAGATTTACTGGTAGGTTCCAGTAGTTTCTCAAGGTGTAATGGGCTACGCTCCGATACGACTTATACCGCTATCAGAGGACTGATGCTTGCCGCCCCTAGGCCCGATATGCGATAGTCTTAGACGAACAGACCGGACTGTACGGAGATTGTCACATCAGACTCAGTAGGAGTTCGGATGGGTTCCCTCATCGGCCTTCTTATCGACATTTACCTGGGGACCGTTACGTACAGCTAGTGCCTCTTGCGGTCTGTGGTTAAACCCACTGCCAGTGTAGTGTCGAGTCTTTAGAGTCCCACACAGAGAGTTTCCCTGCTTCGGGCGAAACAATATAGAGGTCGTATGGTTTTACGACAGGTTTCGGACGCATACGTGTTTTTACGCACGTACGATGTTCGGGCAGTTTTTACTATTCGGCTTTGGTTTAAGCCAGATTCTAGTATCGAATTATTTGATTTATACAGTCTAAAGTTTTTCCGTGTTTTCACGGATAGGAGGGGCATTCTCGTAATTTTTCGGGAAGTTTCTAGAAGCATGGTGACTTGGGGGTTAAGGTGGCATTTGCATTAATTGGATAAATGAGTCATGGTGTGATTCATACATGGAGTTAATGAATCATTTATGATTTATATGACTCATGTGATGAATCACTTAGTGTATTAATGAAACATGATGATATATCATTATTTATTATTCATTTAATATATATGATATGTTTCATAAATACACATATGATTCATTCATCCAAAAGGATTCTCATTCTCACCTTCTCTCTTCTCAAGCTCTCTCTCTTCAAACCCTAACCTTAACCTCTCATGTGTTGAGATCAAGGGTTAGCTAGACTAATACATCCATAATCCAACTCTATATCACCTAGGTTGCTTAGATTAGCACTTTGAGTAACCTAGTTACCTCAAGTTAGAGGTCAAGCTTGGAGTAGGAGCTCTCGGGTGGATCGTCTTTGACTCGAGGAGGCCGTTGAGGTGCCGACGTTCCAAAGAGCCTACAAGGAGTGGAGGACAGTGATGAAGACCCGAAGGACAAGTAACGTGAGGTATAACTTCGAAACAGAGTAGTTAAACCTTTCGTAGTTTGCTAGTAACGGTTTAGACACGTTTCAAGCGCTCAAGTCCATGTTACGAAGCATTGATAATCGTTTTTCATATATTCCGCCTCCCCGCAAGTTTGTGGGGTGCGTGACATGGACTTCCAGTGGTATCAGAGCGAACTAAACCATTACTAACTTATTAGCAACTAATTAGAAGTTCGATCGACGGAAAACATGAAAACGGAACCCGGGATCCCTAACAGTTTCTGTAAATTTTAAATGTGTTGAAACAAAATATTTGATATACCTTAAAATTCACAGCAGGGAAATATAAGAAAACTGGGAAAAGACGAGCTCTCAACTCGGTTATATGGCCGCGGATCCGCGGCACAATAGTGCTTTTAACCGCGGATCCGCCGCCGAGTCAACTCCGAGTTGACTCGGATTTGCACAGTAATTCATATATTTTGGTGTTTTTTTTCCTGTATATTCTGTTTCTACCCAGGTTACTTTAGTGCTGGCTTGCATTTGGGGCAGACACGGAAAAAGGTTGTCCATCGATATTCTAAGTTATTTGCTAATTGGGTTTTTATCTGTAATGTTTAATGTGTTCGTAAACCTCCCCTAACTGCTAGTATGTTGGTTGGCAGGGGGTTGCACATTTCTGTAATGTTTACTGTTTGTGTATATGAACTTGATTGGATCGTTGTGATGATTAGCCGGGGTTTGAGATGGGTTTTATATTCATTCATTCGATGTAAATTGTAATATGATATAATATTCTTTTGCGGGGCACATCCAGGTTGCGGTTGTAGCCACCGTTGTATTATTTCATTTACTGTTTTTTGCTCTTAGGATAGACCCAAGGTGGGGTACACAAACTACCGGGTACGTTGAAGTGTTTAGTGGCCTACTCACGTTGTTGAGGGAGACCGCTTCACTTTGGGTACTTGGCGGGTAGTTTGCCGTACCCGTAGGGGTCTACGGTGGGGTAATGGCTATTCATCACAACTGTGTAATCCGTCTTTTGTTGCAGGCTCAAAGGAAAAGCGGATTGCTTGTATATCCAATAATGTTCATCTGAGATCTGGAATGCCTATTATTGCTTCTGACGAATGTACAATATCTATATATGATAGCTATTTAGACGTCACTTATGTTTAACACCCGCGCTAGCCCAGCCCCCGCTCTGTCGTTAGTTAAGTAACCTAACGGGTGATGACGGGACCCAGTGGCGAATGCGGATGGCATAAGAGGACGTTGTATTTTCGTTGTTTTCTGCAATGATAGGTTAAATGATGGGACGCATTATTTTAATGCAAAGAAAATAAACCAAAGTTGCATCGTTGGAACAAATTTAAAAGAAACCACTCGGTTATTTTAAAAGAGCAGAATTTTTAATTGCGGAGCTTTAACCACTCTTTTTAAAAAGCTATCAGGTTCCTTCAATTATATCAAGTTCACTACGTTTACGGTTTCGCCAAAACCAGTCGTAGCCCTCCGTCATTTCTTATTGATGGTCAGTAGTATTCAAGCTATGTTTGTTGGCTTTCGTCAAGACATAGTGTTTGGTAGCTGCTGAGGTATTCATTTGTTGCATAGATAGATGAGTTGGTTTGGGACAGTCGTATTACCTTGTTGGCTTTCGTCAAAGGTATGTACGGGTGGGTTCAAATTAACAAGATAATGATGGGAAGAACTTGATATGTGACTTATGATTTGTTGGCTTTCGTCAAGGTCATAAGAACATGGGGCAAAAATCCACATCGGGAGTTTCTAAAGAAACTGAAACTTGCTAGTGTTCATACCATTTGGAGTTTGATGAATGTTGGTAGGATTCCTTCAACATTATCATACGATGATATTTGGATCCCAATCCTACTGTGAGTATATGCTACTTATCAGGAGATTCGTCACTTAACGATCAATGCTATAAACCAAGTAGGTGTCGAGAAAGGTGTCAGCTGGGCTACGCTCCCAGAGAAAAGAGGTTATTTAATTAAGGAACTTCGCGAAAGCGTTGGAAAACCTCCCTCGAAGTACCGACACTGACCTGGCTGAACGGTTAAGCAAGTATTGTACAGTGAGAATAGTCCTGGCTAATTCTTCTTTTATGGTTTGAGGAAGGATTCGAGAAACAGTGGGAGCCATCAAGTTTAGATAAATTAAAAACCAATCTAAACTTGCAAGAGCATCATGCTAAAGTGTTTTCTTCTCTCTCTCTCATTGCAGCGACCTTGTGACCATGACTAGGTTACATCTAGATAACAAGTTGACTGAATCTGACTTATATGACTGGCAAAGGTCTGTCCAGATGTCCATTGCCTATGACAAGATGGACCACCCTATTACTACTCAAGATCCCGCTGTCCCAGGTCCAGTTTCCACCATCACGGATATGGATATCCGTCAGACAAGGGAAAAGGATAAAGCGAAAGCCAAGTGCCTCATGTTGGCTTCAGTTGATGGTGTATACCAGAAGCAGCATGAGAAGATGGACTCAGTTTCCATCTTTCTCCATAACAAAGATTTATATGGAGAGCAATCTCATATCGTAAGATATGAGGCCTCGAACGAATTAATTCAAGCGAGGTTGGCTGTCGGGTCATCTGTAGGGGACGACGTCCTTACGATGACTAGCTATATTGATGAGCTCAAGGACCTGGAGACCACGTTGAGAAACAGGTCATACGCTGACTTATTTCCACAGTCCCTACCCTCTACTTACATCCTGAAAGAAACCAGGGAGACACAAGCTCTGCTTAATGGGGGACCTTCTTCTTTTACATCCAGGGCGAAAGCAAAGGGTGAAAAGAAGAAGACCTCTACAAAGCCGATATACGGTGTCAGTAAAGTAGGAGGAAAGGGAAGAGCAAAAGTTTCGGGACTTGGTGTAGGTAAGAAGGGATGTTCCTATTGTTTTGGGAACGGACATTGGCAGAAAGATTGCAGGGCTTTGGAAGCCAGTAGCCAGGATACGAAGCATGTTGTGGCTTCGGTCTCAAGTGTGTTTGTAATTGAGAACTGTTTGTCAATTAACTCTACTTCCTGGGTACTAGATACCGGAGCAGGATCTCATATCTGTAATTCATTACATGCTTTGAGAAACCATAGAGTTATCAGGGTAGGTGATTTGTCTCTCAGAGTTACAAACGGAATGAGTGTGAACGCTGAATCCGTGGGAGAATATCACCTAGGTTTGACAAGTGGGCAGATATTGATTCTATGTAACTGTTTGTATGTACCTAGTTTGACTTGTAATATCATATCCGTGTCCTTACTTTCGAAAGAGGGATATGATTTTACATTCGTAAGCGATGTAGTTCACATCCACCTAAATCAAGTTCTGATTGGGTCCGGTATATTAGATGACGGTATATACGTATTGAGTCAAGCTCAAGTTTTCAATGTCCAGAACACACTTAAAAGAAAGTCTCCAGAAATAAATCAGGCTTTCTTATGGCATTGTAGACTAGGTCACATCAATGAAACACGATTAACGAAGTTACATAGAGAAGGATATTTGAATCCATTCGAATATAAATCTTATGCCACTTATGAATCTTGTCTCATGGGAAAGATGACAAAGACTCCGTTTACTAGACACGGAGTAAGAGCGAGCGAGCTCTTAGGACTTGTACACAGTGACGTGTGCGGTCCAATGTCTACACATGCGCGAGGTGGTTATTCTTACTTCATTACTTTTACGGATGATTTCTCTAGGTATGGACATATCTTCTTGATGAAGCATAAATCCAAAGCCTTTGAGAAATTCCAGGAATACAAGAATGAAGTGGAAAAACAAACAGGCAAAAGTATCAAGACACTGAGATCTGATCGAGGCGGTGAATACTTAAGTGCCGAGTTCCTGGGTTACTTAAAAGAGAATGGAATTCTCTTTCAGCTTACTCCTCCATACACACCACAACACAACGGTGTATCGGAAAGGAGGAATCGAACCCTATTGGATATGGTTCGTTCCATGATGAGTAAGGCTGAGTTACCACGATCTTTCTGGGGTTATGCGCTAGAATCAGCTGCATATCTTTTGAACAAGGTTCCAACCAAAACTGTGCCTACCACACCATATCAGATGTGGAGTGGGAAGAAACCCTATCTTCAGTACCTTAAGACATGGGAATGTCCAGCTTTTATAAAAAAGCAGCATCCGGAAAAGATCGAGGCAGGCTCAGTAGAGTGTAAGTTTGTGGGATATCCAAAGAACTCCATGGGATATTGTTTCTATTACGCAGAGGAACAAAAGGTTTTTGTTTCTCGTCATGCCCGCTTCTTAAAAACTGAATTTTTAGAAAATCAGAAGAGTGGGAGCACAGTAGAACTGGAAGAAATTCCAGAACCACTAGCTGTTACTGAAAGTTTGGTAGAACAAGAAGTTTCAGAAGAAAGGGACATACCATCGCCTATCCGCAGAAGTAGTAGGCAGTCTCATCCGCCCGAGAGATACTACGGTTTTCTCATAGACGGGGATCGAGAAGATTGCGTCATTGATAATGACGACCCTACTAGCTTCCAGCAAGCCATTCAGAGCGGCGACTCGGTAAAATGGCTGGATGCAATGCGGACCGAAATGGAGTCCATGTACACTAACAAAGTATGGACTTTGGACATTGCTCCAGATGGGGTAAAACCCGTAGGATGCAAATGGATCTTCAGAAAGAAGATTGGTGTAGATGGACAGGTTGAAACCTATAAGGCTAGACTTGTTGCAAAGGGTTTCCGTCAAAGACCTGGTTTGGACTATGACGAAACCTTTTCTCCAGTGGCTATGCTCAAATCCATTCGGGTCCTTCTTGCTATTGTTGCCTTCCACGATTATAAGATCTGGCAGATGGACGTAAAGACGGCCTTTCTAAATGGTAATTTGGAAGAGTGCGTCTATATGGATCAGCCAGAGGGATTCATTCAGAGTGGGAGCAGCGGTAAAGTGTGCAAGCTGCTTAAGTCCATTTATGGACTAAAGCAGGCATCACGGAGTTGGAACATCTGTTTTGATGATACTGTCAAAGAATTCGACTTTATCAAGAATCCAGATGAACCATGCATATACAGTAAGATTGTAGGGAGAGTTGTTGTATTCCTCGTCTTGTACGTGGATGACATTCTCCTAATAGGAAATGATATTCCTATGCTACAGTCAGTCAAAAGATTCTTGTCACAGAAGTTCTCCATGAAGGACCTGGGTGATGCCACCTACATTCTGGGGATCCAGATCTATCGTGATAGATCAAAGAGGATGTTGGGATTTTCGCAGTCTAGGTACATAGACACCATATTGAAAATATTCAGTATGGATGATTCTAAGCGCGGTAACCTACCGGCTTGTCACGGAATCACCCTCTCCAAAGAGATGTCTCCCAAGACTAATTTGGAAAGGGATCACATGTCGATTATACCCTACGCTTCTGCGGTAGGCTCTATAATGTATGCGATGTTATGTACCAGACCAGATGTAGCATACGCATTGAGCGTTGTAAGCCGGTATCAGGCAAACCCAGGGGAGAAGCACTGGATAGCAGTAAAGAACATTCTCAAGTACCTGAAGAGGACTAAGGAGATTTTCTTGGTGTATGGCGGAAAAGACCTCCAGATTGAGGCCTTTGCCGACTCCAGCTTCCAGAGTGACAAGGATGACTCCAAGTCTATGTCGGGTTATGTCTTTACCCTCAATGGAGGGAAGGTCTGCTGGAAGAGTTCCAAGCAGGAGACCGTTGCTGACTCAACGATGGAAGCGGAGTACATAGCTGCTTGTGATGCCGCAAAAGAAGCTGTCTAGATGAAGAAGTTCCTCACAGAACTTCAGGTGGTTCCTACCAGTGTTAGTCCAATACCTCTGTATTGCGACAACAACGGCGCTATAGCTTTAGCGAAGGAACCCAGGTCCCATCAGAAGTCCAGACACATCTTAAGGCGGTATCACCTGATCAGGGAGATCATAGATCACCGGGAGATCGAGGTAAAGAGAGTAGATACAGAGAATAACACTGCTGATCCATTCACAAAGGCCATTCCTCAGACGCAGTTCGAGAGGCTATTCGAGATAATAGATCTACGATATGCCAGTACACGGCCCTAGTGCAAGTGGGAGATTGATAGTGTTTATGCCCTAGAAGGCCATTACTGTATCATACTAGTTTGTATATTACTTAATGGAAGCTTGTGATATTCACAGTTGTATTGACAGTTTTGCTAAAAATGGTAGTATGCTACTTGGTTTGTGTCTACTTTAATATGTGCATATGTTTCTTGTAACGTATCACTTATACATATTAGTAGAGCCCTTAGGATCTTTGCTTGATTACCAGCGTTGTGATGGCAGTCACACTAGTGGGGGCTCGGTAGTCTATAAGCAACATCCTATACAGGTCCCTAGTCATAGGATTATCGAGACAGAGTATCGATACTCCGGAGTAAACTAGTGTGTACGCTTCTCATCCCAGTTGGGGAGATGGTATGTCCCACAGCCATCAGTACGTCGTATTGGAGATAGTATACAGGTGCTCATTAGGTTATGGGTACACCGGACAGGACTCACGAGGAACTGTTGGTTGGTATTATACCCGTCGTCAGTTAGCAGTTCTCAGGTGACATGAGTATAGCATAGTCCTCAGACTTGACACTGCTAGTTCGCCTCGAGTGTGTCCCACTGTTCTTAGATTGCTACCCTACCACGGCTCAAAGGATTCGTGCAAACAGATAGCAGTTGGGTGAAGTCCCGAGCACTTGGAGGCAGTGGCGCTTAGACAGGATTCGTCTCTCCCGGTATTGGGGGTTGATATCACGCTGTGTCAGAGAGCCATTACGCAAAGTCCCTGGATAGGGAAAGCGAGATTTACTGGTAGGTTCCAGTAGTTTCTCAAGGTGTAATGGGCTACGCTCCGACACGACTTATACCTCTATTAGGGGACTGACGCTTGCCGCCCCCCTAGGCCCGATATGTGATAGTCTTAGACGAACAGACCGGACTGTACGGAGATTGTCACATCAGACTCAGTAGGAGTTCGGATGGGTTCCCTTATCGGCCTTCTTATCGACTTCTACCTGGGGACTGTTACGTACAGCTAGTGCCGCTTGCGGTCTGTAGTTAAACCCACTGCCAGCGTAGTGTCGAGTCTTTAGAGTCCCACACAGAGAGTTTCCCTGCTTTGGGCGAAATGATATAGAGGTCGTATGGTTTTACGACAGGGTTCGGACGCATACGTGTTTTTATGCACGTACGATGTTCGGACAGTTTTTACTAGTCGGCTTTGGTTTAAGCCAGATTCTAGTATCGGATTATTGGATTTATACAGTCTAAAGTTTTTCCGTGTTTTCACGGATAGGAGGGGCGTTCTCGTAATTTTTCAGGAAGCTTCTAGAAGCATGGTGACTTGGGGGTTAAGGTGGCATTTGCATTAATTGGATAAATGAGTCATGGTGTGATTCATACATGGAGTTAATGAATCATTTATGATTTATATGACTCATGTGATGAAACACTTAGTGTATTAATGAAACATGATAATATATCATTATTTATTATTCATTTAATATACATGATATGTTTCATATATACACATATGATTCATTCATCCAAAAGGATTCTCATTCTCACCTTCTCTCTCCTCAAGCTCTTTCTCTTCAAACCTTAACCCTAACCTCTCATGTGTTGAGATCAAGGGTTAGCTAGACTAATATATCCATAATCCAACTCTATATCACCTAGGTTGCTTAGATTAGCACTTTGAGTAACCTAGTTACCTCAAGTTAGAGGTCAAGCTTGGAGTAGGAGCTCTCGGGTGGATCGTCTTTGACTCGAGGAGGCCGTTGAGGTGCCGACGTTCCAAAGAGCCTACAAGGAGTGGAGGACAGTGATGAAGACCCGAAGGACAAGTAACGTGAGGTATAACTTCGAAACAGAGTAGTTAAACCTTTCGTAGTTTGCTAGTAACGGTTTAGACACGATTCAAGTGCTCAAGTCCGTGTTACGAAACTTTGATAATCGTTTTTCATATATTCCGCCTCCCCGCAAGTTTGTGGGGTGCGTGACATGGACTTATAGGAATCCATATACACCAACAAAGTATGGACTTTGGTTGCTTTATCTGAAGGGTTAAATCCCCATCAGGAGCAAGTATATTTTGAGAAGATTACTTGGTGTACATGGAAAGGTTGAGACTTTCAAAGCTAAGACTAGTTGTAAAAGGTTCTCGTCATTACCAGGTATGGATAATGATGATACCTTTTCTAGTGCCTATGCTTAAGTCTATCCAGATCCTACTTGCCACTGCTATATACCATGACTACGATATCTGGCGGTTGGGTGTCATGACTGCTATTCTAAATGATGATTTAGAAGAGAGTGTCTATAAGTACACAGCCAGAGGTCTTCGTAAACAGTGAGAGCAGCGGAAACGTGTGCAAGTTGCTTTATGGGTTAAAGAAGGCATCGCGGAGTTGGAACGTCTGTTTTGATGTGGTAGTCAAAGAGTTTGACTTCATTAAAATTTTAGATGAACCTTATATATACAAAAAGGTAGTAGGGAGTATGGTGGTGATCCTCGTATTGTACGTGGATGACATACTCTTGATAGGAAAGGAGTTTCCTATGCTACGCTCGGTCAATCTCCTCTTATCACATAGATTCTTCATATAGGATCAAGGTGATACCTCCTAAATCCTGGGTTTTGGATCTATGAGATAGATCTAATTGGATGTTAGGATTTTCACTAGGTGTAGTGAGATGGTATCAATCGAGCCTGGGGAGAATCACTGGATAGCTTCCAGGGTGATAAGCTCGACTGAATGTCAGTCACAGGCATTGTCTTTACCCTCAGTAGAGGGACGGTACGTTGGAAGAGTTCCAAGCTAAATACCGTGGCAAACTAGACGATAAAGGCTGGATACATTGCTACCAAGGATGCTACCAAAGAGGTAGTCTGGATGTATATAAGTTCATGAGATGAACTTCGTTCCTACCATTGTGTGATAATGGAGTTGTGGTTTAGGCCTAGGAACCCCTGTCCCATCTGTAATCCAGACATATTCTTAGGCAGTATCACCTGATCAAGGAGATGGTTGATCTCCAGGGAGATCGAGGATAGAAGAGTAGACACAGAGGAAAACAGCGCGGATCCACTCACAAAGGCCTATTTTCCAGTAGAGACTTTTATGGGATGGTTGAGTATGAGATACTTCAACCACTGCTAATTGTTGGGTATGAGATACTACAACAGATGGCCCTAGTGCAAGTGGGAGATTGTTAGTTATATGTATGCCCTAGAGGCCATTACTGTGCATACGATGTATATTGTAGTGGATGCTTGGACACATATATGGAGGACTTTCTTACTCGACATGATAGTATGCTATCTGGTTGCACTTTATCTTAACATGTACTCTGATTGTCTCTATGTTACATGTTGATAAAGCCCTTAGGATGAGTACTTGACTACCAGGACTATGATGCAAATCATATTAGTGGGGACAGAGTAGTCGCTAAGTACATCCTTCAAATGTTCCTAGTCATAGGTGTATCGAGACAGGGCATCGATATACCAGAGTAGACTAGCGTATAGCTTCTCAACCTATGTAGATGGGCGATGGATGATCCCATATCCATTGGTGTTTGACATCAGAGATAGTATACGGGTGCTCAGTGGGGACTGGGTACACTGAACGGACTCGCCGAGAACTCCCAGATGGTATTATACCTCACGTCAGATGGCAGTTCTCTGGTGACACTGGTATAGGTTAGTCTGTAAACCCGAGATCGTCATAGAGTCTTGTGAGATTCCCACTGTGCTTTGATTTCCACCTTACCACGTTCAAGAGAATGTGCAAAACGGTGGCTTTTGGGTACAGTTCCGAGTCACATGGAGGCAATGAGCGATAGGAGGGGTTTCGTCTCTCCCGGTATTGGGAGTTGATGTTGCGCTGTGCTCGATTGGCTATAACAGGAAGTCCTTGGCCAAGGCTGCTTCAGAGAAATACTGGTAAGTGTTATCAGAAGTTTCTCGACCCGTTATGAGCCTCACATCGGCACGACTTATCGAGTTACTGGGGTCTGACGTTTACCACCCCTAGACGAGATATGCGACATATCAGAAGAAGAGACCGGACTGTACGGTAGTGTTAATGATTGGATTCACAGGAGTGTGAGCAGGCTTGCTTATTGATCTTCTGATCGCTCAATACCCGGGTGGCCGTTACGTTTAGCAGACTGCTTGCGGCTTGTGGGTGTTTGATATGATCATCACCTACTGCCGGCGTATTGACGAGTCTTTAGAGTCCTACACAGGGGTTTCCTGGCTCAAGCGAAACGGAGTAGGAGCATATATGTGATATATGCGGGACCGAGATTGATACGATATGAGATACCGTATTCTATTCTCGCGAAATGTGACATTGGTCGGGTATATGCGATATAGCCGGGTTATCGGATCAAGTGTTGATTCGATAAGTTGTTACACAAGATATTAGTCGGTTATAGCCGGATTATTAAATCAAGAGTTGATTTGATAATTTAATGTATAATTATATATTTGATATATTATATTACATTAACTAATATTAAGCTCACTAATGATTTCTTTTCTCACTTGATGTGTACATTGTATATATGTGATATGTATGTTTGTGTACATGGATTGTGTCATACTTGATGATACATGCAAGATAGGTGTATGAGACTTATACCATACTAGGGTTAAATTAGGGTTTTGATTATTTCTTAAGTTATTACAAAAGAGCAAAAGACTTGGTCAAAGTTTTCAAGCTTGGAGAAGCTTGTAGAACTTTGTTAAGGTCAACTCTTTTGTCATTCCTTAGGATATTTTTCCTTGACCCAATCTTTAACCATAGCCTTGGGTTTATTCTCTGCATGAGTTAAGCATGATGGCTTTAACTCATCCATGGTTGCAATAATTCATTTGAATGAATTATTGACTTGAGTTCATCATCTTCTTCTTCTTCCTCCTCAAAAACTTTCTAGCTCTAATGGAGTTATGAGAAAAAGTGTGAGAAAATCATTTCTAATGTGAGCAAACTTTCTACTTCATCATCCTCTACTACTTGCCATTTAGTAGAGGGTGTTCTCTTCACAAAGTTCTTGACCCAGTGAAGAAATAACTTGGGTTAGTGTCTCCTCGACGTAGATCATCTTCGACCTCGAAGTCATTGAAGCAACCATGTTCATTTCTTCGTGGAGACTCTCTAGAGTCCGGAGTTTACGATCGCAGCGAAGGGGACTTCTACACGGAGCTATTGAAGTAAAGGACCGGTCTACAAAGGTTGTATTCCTTGTTCACTTTTCATTTGCAAAGTGTTTTCTTTTGATTCCGTCGATTTCTAGTTTACGATTCTAGTTAGGGTTAGCTAAAACGGCAAATTTTTGAATTTGGCATGGACGATGCCTCCCGAAACCTTGCTGCCGTCATAGGTAACCCTTCACCATCTTCATTCTATACATCATCTAGGACATCTAGTTTACCGAACTAGATGCCGTAGTTACCTCAGATTTGAGGTTGGAGCTCGGACTATAGACTCTCGGGTGGATCGTCTTTGACTCGACGATACCGTCGAGGTTTCCCGATCCGTTTCGATCCTCGGAGCTTGTGGCGAGGAGGAGGACAACAAAGAAGGCCTGAAGGACATGTATCGTGAGGTATAACTTCCTATCTTAGTAGTTAACCTCATAGCAAGTTAGCTAGTTAGGGTTTAACATCGATCCTGGAGTTTAAGTCGGTGTTGCGAGCTTTGAAAAATCGTTTTTTGAATATTCCGCCTCCCCGCGAACACGCGGGGTACGCGACATCGACTTACACGAACAATGGAGGAAGTTTATTTATCTCGGCTGATTTTATTCCTTTGGTGTCGACAAATCTTAATGGTGATAATTATGCTGTAACGACTCTGTTTTTAATGTACAGAAATTTGTTTAATGTTAATGTACTAAATGGAGTATTTGCAACCCTGAGAATGCTATAAGTATTTAATTTGTTTAAGAACAGCAAGAAAGCACTTGTAGCTCACTGGTAAAGCCTTGCACTGCTGTGATGTAGCCCTATGTTCGAATCCAATCAGCCACATATTATTTTTATCTTTTTCTTTTAAACTTTTTGGAAGCCCAAAAGTTTACACGTGCAATACACATAAAAATGAAAAGTCAGATTAATCGAACATGTGGAAAATGTTATATGAACAGATAGGGATACGTGGCATCAATCCAAGCCCTACCCCCTCTAATCGACCGGCGAGAGATGTATTTGGGCCAGCGCCGCAGGGCCCCCCGTGGGGAATGCTCCAAAAAATTTCCCCAACACCCCTTGGCCTCCCCTACTACTCCTCTTATGTTTGTTTTTCATGCAATTAACCAGAGGATTAAAAATCACTATTAAACCAGTGTTTTAATGCATTTTAATTCTCATTTTTAATTCCCTAAACCCTAATTCTATCCTATAAATACCACCCCATACCTAGCCCTATCTATTCTGAAATCAATTGTCAAAACTCTTAAATTTTTCCAAGTCAAATAAGTTGTACAAGTGGAGTTAGCCAAGGTCAAGT
Source organism: Agapanthus africanus (assembly GCA_030015575.1). NCBI lineage: Eukaryota > Viridiplantae > Streptophyta > Magnoliopsida > Asparagales > Amaryllidaceae > Agapanthus > Agapanthus africanus. The sequence goes on along the minus strand of JASDDO010000019.1, from coordinate 424,846,803 downwards.
TCCGGCGACGATTCGGGAAGATTCCGGTGATCCCACGACTCCACGAAGCTCTCAAAACCTTCCTCCACCTTTTCTCTCTACACTAATCTAGTAAGTCCCCTCTCCTCCTCTCTCTTCCTATTCTAAAAATTTCTCTTTTCAAAACTTGTCGGAAGTGGAGTTAATCCGACATCCGATTCTAAATTGTTTAAAAAAACCCAACTTTTCTTAATGACAAATCAACTATTTCTTTATATATTGTTTAGCAACCATAAACCAACATTGAGAACAAGTTTCAATTTAAAACACCATGCTATGCAACCTGTATTATACTTTTACAGTTAAATACCACAAAGTTTACCTACGACATTTTTTTATCATAATTGCTCATATTACCTTTAGAAAAACCTCACGAGGTAATGACCTACCTCTCACAACACTCATCATAACTTAGCACGATTGCTTGAAAACCATATTTTTGTGGCTAATACAATTTTACATTAAAATACCCTAACCTATTAAAAACCGTATTCTTTAAATTGTTTTAAATCAAATTCCTTACGATTACGTCTCTACAACCCACTTTTGGGGAACCCGATTTGGATGGTGCGGGTTATCGCACATCCTCGAAACTAGTAGAGCGAGATGCAAACCTCCTTATGGAGCATCCGATCTCGATGGAATATTTAATACAATTTTTAAGAATAATGTGATTTTCTATTTAATAAATAAATTCTATTTTTTTAATAATTATATATATATAAATATTATCAAAACATCTATTTTTATATTTAATAGATTTCATGTTTTCTAAACACAAGAATCACAAATTTCATGAATATACCATTAACAATCTATACAAGTCAATTTACACTAAAATACCACGTACTATTCAATTTAGACTTATATTCACTAGAATATCTCATCATATAAAAATTAAATCCATGAAAACCTTAAATACAATAAATAAATACTTGAGAATTATTTTGAAAGTATAGTAAAACTATTTTTCATAAAACACCCTCAAGTTATATTAATTTACAATAAGGACCCTAGTAAATATAGGTTTAAGCGGGACTAATTCTCTTGAGCCTCAGAAAGCCGGAGAAAGTGGGTGCTTGCCTATTTAAGGTAGAAGACTAAAACGGGGTTATCAATGGTAATTGGCTTCGAAAAAGTCACAAATCCTGCCGTCCATGTACAGCAGTTACCGATAACTCCAAAACCTAATTCAGAAATCAAATTTTGTTTAAGTGTCTGACTCAGACAGAGTCTCAGTCTAATCTGAATACAATTCCAATCTACATACAATTCAAATATAACTCCAATACAACATGAACCCATATATACTGGAACTTGAACATGAATACTAGAATGCTATACAATATCAACATGACTTGAACAGACCGAACCATGGATATACATTGACTTGATCACATGATTATCCGTTTACATCCTTATCCGTTTACATGAACAACTGATATCATGGTTTTGGAAAGTCTTACATCTATACAACAACACAATAAATATTACGGGGTTTTTTAAAGGGTTAGATTAGTACGGAATGTGTTAAAAGTGGCACGATGATGGTCACTTTAATACACCTAACCTGAATATTTGTTGCCGTTGTCCCGTAGCTTGACGGGTCCTTGTGCTCCGTATACCATAGTCCACGGAATAGTTGGACTCCTCTTGTATACACTGGCATATTCTGTCCCAAGCTACAAACAACAGCGTTAACCTAATAAACATACATTATACCAGATATATTCTCTTTACCTGTTTAGTCTATTCCTACCTCTCTTTAAGACTTACCGAGCAATTGTTTGCTGACGACATTCTTTTTCTATTCTTTCTTTGGAATGTTGTCAGGAGGACCCGACTCTTTGGAGATTGAGCCCAGCTCAGAAGATTTGGAGCAGTTCATCGATGACCTGGAGTTCTAGTTCACCTGTATATACTTTTACTTTCAGTTCATGCCATTGTTTAGGCATTTCTTTCCGCATTGTATTTACTTTTCAGTTGTATTGTAAAGAATGTTTAATAAATAAAAAGAAGTTGTTCATTTATATCTCATGTCTTTCTTGTGTACATTTATATTATATTGCTTATTTACGCTTAACGTGTTTACTTCTGAGTAAATACGTCGTGGGCCTCGTCACGTCTCCTTATCCGTACACCGGGAAGAGGGGCGTGACATATTCCCAATAGTCTGTTACAGTCGAGACCTTCTTAATGAGTAAAAGGAAGTTGTATTACTTACTGGAAAGTTCTCCTGTTAAGGACAAGAATGCAAAGAAATATGATGATTGGCTTGCTGAAAATGCGTAGATTCGAACTTGGTTTTGGAATAGCATGGAAGCTAAGGTGAACAACAACGTTGTGTTTTTTCCTATGTCAAATGAGATATGGGAGCAATTTAAAAATACATACTCGGGGGTTCTAGTAATATTGCACGCATTTATCAGCTGTATCGGGATTATTTTCAGGTGTAGAAAGGATCGAACTCTCTTGAAGATCATTACTCGTCTTTTAATAGATTATGCCAGGAGTTGGATTTGTATCGGTCTATTTCTTCCAATGTTGCGGAGATAAAGAAGCAACATGAGACGCTGAATGTTGTGCGATTTTTATCGAGTCTTCCCCAGGAGAATGAGTCCATTTGATCTGCTATTTTAAAGAGTTCAGAGATTCTGACCCTTTATGAGGTATTTTTCAGGTTACATAGTTCTTCCGTGTCAGATACCCAGTCTAATGTGTGTAATGATAGTAGTTTGGATAAGTCTGCATTGGTGACCACATTTGGAAGTACGCGTGGTTGTGGCTATTTTCGTGGTGGTCGTGGTGGTAATTGTGATGGAGGATGTGGTCGTGGTGGTGGTCGAGGTGGAAAGTTATGCACATACCGTGGAAAATCAGGCCATTATGTTGACTTTTGTTGGGATCTATATGGTAGACCTTCTGCTAATCATGCATCCTCTCACGGTGATATATTGGAGTCCTCACATCTCACTACTCCATCTGATGTGGCATCTTTGACCTTAAAGATGATATCTATTTCTGAGGATGAGTATCACAAGCTCCACTTTACTCAGCAGTCTGCTTCAGTTGCTATGGTAACCCATGCTTTAGGTACTTCTATAGCTTGTAGTGCCACTAGCAAGGCTTGGATCATTAATTCAGGTGCTACAGATCATATGACAGGTAATCATGATTCTTTTATTTCCTTCATACCGTCTACACAAAAATCTCATGTCACCTTAGCCGTTGGATCTTTCTCCTCTATCACTAGAGGTGGGTCAGTACATCTGTCCATCTATTTATCATGTTCCACGATTCTCTATTAGTTTATTGTGCATTAGTAAACTTACGAGATCGTTGAATTGTTCTGTGACATTTTATCCTTCACATTTTGTCTTTCAGGATCTACAGACCAGGAAGCTGATTAGTGGCGGGCATGAATCTTAATGCCTTTATTATCTGAACACGGATAATGTTTTTTCTTTAGGTTCCGCAGATTTTTTGACCTCATCAGTTTCTCCTCTTCAGGTCCACTGTCAGATGGGTCATCCCAACTTGAAGATTCTTCAAGGTTTATTCCCGCATCTTAGGTCTATGAAATCACTTGATTATGAGTCGTGTCAGTTTAGGAAACATCATCGTGCATATTTTCCTATTTCCGAGAGTCATATGTTGAACCCTTTTCATTTAGTGCATTCAGACATTTGGGGTCCCTTTAATGGGCCATCATATTTAGGTTTTAAATATTTTGTCATATTTGTGGATGATTTCTCTCATATCACTTATTTGAATTTGATAAAAAATCATTCTGAATTAAGTAATATATTTTGTGTTTTTCATCTGGAAGTTCAAAACCAATTTGGTGTGTCGTTGAAAATCCCATGTACCGATATTGCAAAAGAATGTCTTTGATTGTTTTAATAAATATCTTTTTGATAATGGGATTGTACATCAGACGTCTTGCTCATATACCCTTCAACAAATAGGATCGCTGAACGGAAAATGTGTCATTTATTGGAAGTTGCTCGTTCTTTGTCGTTTCATATCCATATTTCCAAAAAGTACTGGAGTGATGCGGTTTTAACTGCATGTTATTTTATTAATTGTCAACCCACTCCTACTTTAGGAGGAAAGTCTCCTCATGATGTTTTGTTCCAAAAAACATCACCTTTTCCACTGCCTGCTAAAGTATTCGGTAGTGTATGTTTTGTTCATAGACTTGTTTCTGGAGGAGATAAATTGGATTCTCGTGCCATTAAGTGCGTCTTTTTAGGGCACTCTCGGCTTTAGAAAAGCTACAAATGCTTTGACTCTATATCGAATAAACATTATATTTCAGTTGTTGGATATAGTGCCCTCAAGGCAATTATTGTAATTGCAAGATTGCAAAATTGCAATTACACAATTGAAGGAGGAACTATACGGAGAACAGTCTCACTCGAGATGATAGTATGCTATTTGATTTGTCTTTATCTTTCATGTGATGCATTTTTTTCCTTACCATGTATCGTTTAGATATGAGATAAACCCCTTAGGTTTTTACTTGACTACCAGGACGATGTTGTGGATCATACTAGTCGAGCCTGGGTAGTCGATAAGCACATCCTTAAATGTCCCTAGTCGTAAGAGTATCGAGACTGGGCATCGGTACTCCAGTTTAGGCTAGTGTGTACGTTTCCTGACCCGGTTGGAGGGCGATAGCTGATCCCATAGCTATTGGTGTTTGACACCGAGGATTGTATACAGGTGATCATTGGATTAGTTACACTGGACGGACTCACCGAGAACTCCTAGTTGGTAATATAACAATGTCAGATAGCAGTTCTCTGGTGACATGAGTACAGGGTAGTCTCTCAGACCTGAGATCGCCATGGTGTTTCATGTGTGTTCCCACTATACTTAGACTTGTACCCTACCACGACTCAAAGAAGTCGTGCAAATAGGTTTTTGTTGGGTATAGTCCCAAAGCACGTAGAAGCAGTGAGCGGTCGAGGGGATTTTTCTCTCTCGGTATAGGGAGTTGATGTCGCGTTGTGCAGGACATGACTACAACCACAAGTCGGTGGCCACCATAGTGGAGATAAACTGATAAGTGTTATCAGTTGTATCTCCAGTTGGTTATGAGTTTCTTGTCGCATGACTTATCGAGTTATTGGGGTCTGACAGATTCCAAACCCTAGACCTTCTATGCGATACTCTTAAACGAAGAGACCGGACTGTACGGTGACTGTCATTTGTAGACTTTATCCGGTCCGGATGAGTTCGCTCGTTGACCTTTTTTATCTTGATCATACCTGGGTATCCATTACGTACATCTAGTGCCACTGACGTGCTTGTTGGTAATCTTGTCAGGGAATTGGATCTGAAAGTGTTTCGGATTTGATCGGATATTATCCTACATAACCTACTGCCAGCGTATTGATAGGTCTTTAGAGTCCTGCAATGAAGGTGCCTGTCCGGGCAAAATATGACGTGGCGTTCGTATGAGATACGTGCGGGAGTTCGATTAAATGCTTAATTTAATCGAACGTACAGGAATAATAGCCGGTTTAAAAGCCGGAATATCAAGTCAAGTGTTGACTTGGTAACCGTATATTTGGATGCAGCTTCACGTATTGTGTATTTGATACACACTTTCTACTGTATGTGATACTAAGATGATTTTGATGGCCGATCTTGCATTTGACACATTGTGTATGTGTACGGGATACATATACTTATCTCATTTAATATGTATGTATGTGTATATATGTTTGTGTGTGTATGTGTCTGTGTGTACACATATATTAATCCCACACTTTCTATGTTATGTAAATATATATTTGTACATACATACATACATGCATATATATATATATATATATATATTATATATATTTGTATATAATATATTATATAACTAAAGTGGTGGGACCTTCTCTCTCTCTCTCTCTTTGTGTGACAACACATAAGAGAGAGAGAGGGTATGAGATATAATCTCATAAGTGTTATGAGACAAAGTGATTAAATTTTTAATTTTATTTTTTATTAGCCATCTTCCTTCATCTGCTTCTTCATTTTTGATCTTGAGAGCTCCAAGCTCTCTTCATTAATGGCAAATGTTGCCATGGTGGCTCAAATCAAATTCGGGAGAGTATCCAGTTCACCTCTCACCTTCATTAGTGCATAGTCAGCGACGAAGTGGAGTTTCTTCTCGAGACGGAGGAGATGGAGCTACAGGCATCGCGGCTTCACCGCGGATCATCTACGGTGAGGCGGTCGGCGTAGGGATGGTTCCGGACACTCGCAGAGTCTAGCTCGAATCTGAGTTCATCACTTGGAGCATATGAAAATGCTACAAAGGTTGTAGTCTCATCTCCTTTAGTTCACCAGTTTATAACTTTAGTCAATTACATTGTTATTTCGTTAGATTCTTGTTTGGATTTGGGCTATGCTTGCTACTAATTTTTGTGTGCAATTCCACCGTGGCCATGAGCGTCGTGACCCTAGCCCCCGTCCACTAACATCAGTAGATGTCATTATCTTTGATAATGTACCACAATTTTCTCCGTCAAGTGAATCCTTTACTTAATAATCTCTGTTGTCTCCTAATTTTTTACCTATTGTGGATATTGATTTGAGTCTTGAAGAACCGCAGGTTATTCCTACCAAACCATCAGTTCATCATTTTTATTCACGAAGGCCACAAGTATAGCGAGCTGCTCAATCATCTCCACAGTCTTTAGATTTCGTACAAGCTCCACAATCTGATCTTGATCTTCCTATTGTGTTACAAAAACGTACTCACTTTTGTACTCCTCGTTCCATATCGAAGTTTGTTTGATATTCACAATTGTCAGCCATGTATTAATCCTTTGTATCTTCCCTGTCATCAACTGTTAGTGATATGTATGCCCTAGAGGCCATTATTGTATGATATAGTGGATACTTGGACATATATATGGAGGACTTTCTTGCTCAACATGATAGTATACTATCTGGTTTTCTTTATCTTAACATGTTCACTGGTATTATTATACCGTCTCTCATATACATGTTGATAAAGCCCTTAGGATGTTGGCTTGACTACCAGGACTATGATGCAGATCATACTACTGGGACCTGGGTAGTCCACAAGCACATCCTTCAATTGTTCCTAGTCGAGGGTATATCAAGACATGGCATCGATACACCAGAGTAGACTAGTGTGTACGTTTCTTGACCCTGTATGGGGACGATGGTTGATCCCATATCCATTGGTGTTTGACATCAAAGATTCTACACAGGTGCTCATCAGAGAATGGGTACACCGAACATGACTCGCCGAGAACCCCTAGTTGGTATTATACCTATCGTCAGATAGCAGTTCTCTGGTGACACCGGTACAAGTTAGTCTGTAGATTCGAGATCGTCATAGAGACTTGTGTGTCTCCCACTGTGCTTTGATTTCCTCCCTACCACGGCTCAAAGGAGTGGTGCAAACATGTGGATTTTGGGTACAGTCCCGAGTCACATGGAGGCAATGAGCGATAGGAGGGGTTTCGTCTCTCCCGGTATTGGGAGTTGATGTTGCGCTATGCTCGATTGGCTATAATAGCAAGTCCCTGGCCAGGGCTGTTGATGAGATTTACTGGTAAGTGTTATCAGTAGTTTCTCAAACCGTTATGAGCCATACATCGGCATGACTTATCAAGTTATTGAGGTCTGATGATACCACCCCTAGACTTGATATTCGACATATCAGACGAAGAGACCGGACTGTACGGTAAGTGTTACTTATAGGCTTCATGGGAGTTTGGATAAGCTTGCTTGTTGATCTTCTAATCGCTCAATACCTGGATAGCCGTTACGTCCAGCTAGTACCGCGACGTTTGTGGGTGACCGATGTGATCATCACCTACTTCTGGCGTATTGATGAGTCTTTAGAGTCCCACACAGAAGTTTTCTGGTTCAAGCGAAACGAAGTAGGGCACATATGCTGATTAAATACGTGTATATGATACCGTATTGTAATCTGGCAGTTATTTGTTATCGATTAGATTATATGTGATATAACCAGATTATACAATCAAGTGTTGATTTGATAATGTAATATACAGATAAATGATATTAGTCGGTTATATATGATATAACCAGATTATTAAATCAAGTGTTGATTTAATAATTTGATATATATTATTTTTGATATAATTATATCTTAACTAATATTATTAGCTCACTAATTATTTTGTTATATATATATATATATATATATATAATGAAGCATGGCATGAATTTCTATTTTTTGAAAATAGAAAAAGAGGTGGAAAATGAGGAGGAATGGTGAGGTATGGCATTTATCATTTATTTATTTTTCTTGACTCACTATTAAAATATGGTTGCAATTTAATATTTATATTTACTCCATGCTTGAATGAGTGAGGGGTCAAGAAAGTTGACATACACTCTCATTCATTTTGGACTTGTGTTTTTCTAGAGCTGCTTCTTGAGTTGCTCTCTAGCTTCTCTTCATCTTCTTCTTCCTCTTCATGCCTTCAAGCTTCAACCTCTCACATGTGATGTGAACCATGAAGCTTGAACAAAACTAGTGAGCAAACAAAACCCCTATTTCACCATCCTACACATGATTAGCAATCAAGTGTAGTGGGTTGCCTTCACTAAAGAGTTTAGTGAAGAGGTAGCTAGGATTGGCGGACTTCGGGTGGATCATCTTCAGCACGAAGATCATCGGAGGAAGCTTGCACCAACTCGAAGTGGAGCCTAGTGGAGTCGCATGGACTACAACCCGGAACTTTAGAAGAGAAGGACACGGTCATCAAAGGTTGTAGCATCCTTCCCTTCTTGTATTTGTTCATATCATCATAGATAAAACCCTAATATTCTAGTAAAGATCTTGGTTAGTGTTCGTTAGCACCCGAAATTTTTAAAATTACATGTGTGATACCTGTTTAAACCTCGTCGCGGTACTAGCATACACTTTCATGGTATCAGAGACAAGCTAGAACATTTGGGTAGGTCTTTACGATCTTAAAGTGTTCACGATCTTCGAGACCCGGTTTTATTAAGTTTCTGTCGATTTTTCAAAAGTTGGAATTTTGGTGATTAAAAATATGCAGAAAATCGTGCAGGCTTTTTAATGGAGCCTCAATAAAATTGATGACCTAATACCCTTAAACGGCCGCGGAACCGCGACCAAACCCCATGTTTGGCATTGGTTCCGCCGCATGTTAGTCGAGTTATGGTGTCGTTTCTCTTGTGCTGCTCCATTTGGTGATCATGCACTCTCTGGATGTTTTTAATGATTCTCAAGTTGTTGAGGTCTCTGGATTTTGTTGGTATTCGATAAATTGATCGAAATGTTTAATGTTATATAGACTTTGGTGATATGTGATACAATTATTAGAATTCGGAATAATTAGTTTTGTGAAAACTAGTTAGTATATTGTAAATCTAGCCGTTTAGTCTCGTTTGATCGATTGCCACAGAGTTTTGATTCGGATCAAAACTCCGTCGCAATTACGTATAGTACGCGATCAGTTAGTCGGGAATCTTGTTGAATTATCCGACAGCTTATTGAAAAGAGTTTTCAATTTAAGACTAAAATGCAAGGTTTATAAGTTAGGCATGAAATCCGAAATATGAGATATTCCGGGTTTATGTTGTCTAAGGATATGCGGATTCTAATTATTGCAGTTTTCCATTTCTTTTCTGCGACCGTAAGTGTAATATGTGGGGTATCCTGAATCTCATTGCTATATGTCAACGAAATTTAGGATACTCGTATTTACTTACGTTGATGACATGTGATGTTATGTGTTGCCGTGATATGTTATATTGGATCGTCGTGAATGAATAGCCGGGTTTTTTTTATGTGAGATGAGGGCTTTTCAATTTTCATTCATGTAAAATTTGTATGTAATATTCTTTTATTGGGACACTTCCGGGTTATGGATGATGTCACTATTGATGTATATTATTTACATTTCCGCATTAGGATAGACCCTAGGCGGGGAGCACAAGTAACCGAGTTCTAGAGTCCAGTGGGAGACCTTCTCGAGGACTCGAGACCGGGTCTCCTAACTCTAGAATTGGTAGGGTTACTTGCTGCTCTCGTAGGGGTCTAGGGATGTGGGTTTGGCTATTCATCACGACTATGGAATCCGTGTTTTACATTACTGGTTGAATTTAAAACACGAAACTCCCAGTATGCTATAGATGAATATTCAGCAGCTACCAATCACTATGCCTTGGCAAAGGTCAAAATACTAGCTTGAATACTACTAAATATCCAACTGAAATGACAGAGGGCTACGAATGGTTTTGGCGAAACCGTGAACGTAGTGAACTTGATATAATCGAAGGAACCTGATGGCTTTTAAAAGTAGTGGTTTAAGCTCTGCATTTTAAAAGTTTTGCTGTTTTGAAATAACCGAGTGGTTTTAAACTTTGTTCCAACGATTCAGCTTTGGTTTGTTTGCTTTGCATTAATGTAATGCAGTCCCATCAAAAATCTATCATTGCAGAAAAAAACGAGAATACAACGTACGCTTATGCCATCCGTATTTGCCACTGGGCCCCGTCATCACCCGTTAGGTTACTTAACTAACGACAGAGCGGGGGCTAGACTAGCGCGGATGCAAAACATAAGCAACGCCTACTAGATATCATATATAGATATGTAAATTCGTCTGACTCAATAATAGGCATTCCAGATCACAGATGAACACATTGGATATATTAGGAAGTTCGTGTTTCGTTTGAGCCTGCAACAAAAGACGGTTTCCACGGTCGTGATGAATAGCCAAACCCCACCCTAGACCCCTACGGGTGCGGCAAACTACCCGCCAAATACCTGATAGTTTGTGCACCCTACCTTGGGTCTGTAAGTGCACGGCGGCGCCCCGGCCGTCGATCCGACGCCGGAAACGCGGAAACGAAAAACTTTGCAAACTAGCAAACCGTCACCACAGCGCACTTTTAACCCGGATCGGGCCATTAACCTAGCTACTAGCAAACTAAAAGGCGGGTAGAGAGTTATACCAAGCGATCCGTGTCCTTCGGTCTTCGTCTCCTTTCCGATCTCCCGCGGAAACTCTGTTCATCACCTCGTCGTCGGAAAGGGCACCATGTAGCCGGATTCTTTTACGGGCTCCCACCTTTGGACCGAGGAAACTCGGGCGCGAAGTTGGCAAGCCGACGCATCCAAGAGTGCTGTAGGTGTAGTGTAGAATGGCATGTCTCGATGCGGGTATGAAGTTGCTTTGATGGTGTGGAGGAATCAAAAGAACTTTGGGAGAAGGATGGTGTATATTTTTCAAGCATGAAAAATGAAAGATGTATATTTTTCAAGCATGAAAAATGAAAGATGTATATTTCCCCACACTTAAAATGGACTCCCCCTCTCATCCAAAGTGGCCGGCCCCTCCTCTCTCATGATAAAATGGTGGAGGAAAAATAAAAACAAGAAGGGAGGTGAGAGTAGGAAAAGGCAAGGTGACCATAAGCAAATGTGAGGATAAAGAGGAAAAATGGTCACAACAAATCCTTATCAAATCTAATCTCATTTAATGCACAAAGATGAGAACAAGAAAACATGCTATCATAATCTTTTCCAATTACAAATAAACCCCTCCACAATAAGTTATTTGCAAACTTACAAATAACCCCCACCACCAGAAAGTCCGACCGCGAAGGAACAAAGGAAAACCGGCCGGAACGGAATGCAAACTGGCAACTTCAGAAAACTGATCCCGTAATAAATTACAGGAAAACCCCGCTAATGCATATACATGCCCACATTTGTATTCCCACTGAACACAAATGCAAAGAGACAAAATCTACACTATCTAATACTAGGATCCGGCTTAAGCCAAAAACGGCTAGTAAATACTGTCCGATCACGATCCGTGCAATACCGCACGTATCTGATCGAACCCTGCCATATCTCCATACGGCCTCTACAGCGTTTCGCCCGAAACTTGAGTAACTGTGTGTGGTGGACTCTAAAGACTCGTCAATACTATGGCTGTGGATTTAACCACTAGCATGTCAGAGGTATTAGCCATACGAGACGGGCTACCAGCTATTGACCAAAAGGGACGTCGATGAGCGAACTCATCCTGACACCCTACTAAGCCTATCAGTGACAATATCCGTACATTCCAGTCCGTTCGTCAATGAGCATCGCATGGCGGGCCTAGGGGGTTGGTAAAAGACAGACCCCCAAAAGCGGTACAAGTAGTGTCGGAGTGTAGCCCAGAACATCCTGAGATACTACTGGAATACCTACCAGCAAATCTCCATCCTTGGCCAAGGACTTTTCATGTACTGGCTCTCCTAGATACAGCGCGACCTCACCCCCAATACCGGGAGAGACGAACCCCTGCAGATCCGCTCACTGCCTCTATGTGGCTCGGGACTGTACCCAACTAAAACCTGTTTGCACGTCTCCTTTGAGCGTGGTAGGGTAGTAATCAAAGCACAGTGGGAACTCACACGAGACAAATGACGATCTTAGGTCGATGAACTAATGTCACGACCCGCAGGGTACGGAACGTGACTGGCACTTAAGTTTACGAAACGTCTCAAGACGTCCGTAAAATAAGTAAGCCAAAGCCCAGAAACCAAAACCAAACAAGCAAAAGAGTGAAGAAAACCCAATCAATTGAAAGCGAGTTTATCAAATAAGTCATATAAAATCCTTTTTAAAAACAATATCAATTTTTCCGAAAATTTCGGCAGAGTCTCCTTTGTAAATACTGGCCCCCACAATGGGTACAACAAAAATATATATGAATCCAACAAATAAGGCATCCCCAAGCGGGAGCTAGCTCTTCGCCACAAGGCGGTCACAATTCCCACGCAATATAAAGCAACAACATGTGAAATAATCATAATGAAGCATAAGAAAACAGCATGTCGACTCAAGTGAGCTCGACCCCAAAATACAGCATAAAAGTCCACAAACCTCACAGTCTCATCTCTAGGTCAATATACAATAATACTGGTAGATACAGTAGATGGAGTACACTAGATACAAAGAATATACAAGGTGGTACAAAAATAATAACATAACCCACCTATGAGCAAAACCTCGAGTCCAGGCAAAAGAGGCAAAAGAAGCAAGCGCACCCGCCGCTACTGTACTGACGGAGCGGACCTGCAAAAGGCTATGGCACAACGGGGGTGAGTTGCCAACTCGTGAGTAATAAATAACATCTACACAGGCTATCGAATGCATGCACACAAGCATCCTAGCATCTAAATACAGGTAAGGCAGGACATAATGGCAATTATGTATGCAATATGGATATACTAGCAGGTATGAATGCAATGCGAATCAACTCGTGATCTGAATGTGTAAGTATAAGAAATCATGTTTTTCCCTTTAAGAATGTCTTTTTAAATACCTGCACAATACCAATAGAATCAACAAGAACCTGTGTCCAGCATCGACACCTCAAAACTATCTCAAATCTCATATCAATGTATCTCTGGCCTCAGCAGTCCGGCTGACCCATCTCAAATATCAATATCTCATCATCTAGCGGCCACGGTCGGTATCCTCTGGATATCCGCCGTCCCAAACAGTCACCGGTAGGTAATCCGTCCCCTGCCAGGCTCAACGTCAACACCACATTCCTCTTGCCCCGGGGTACCTTACCGGGCCCACCATGTACCCGTGACGGTTCCTCCACTCCTCGACACGGATCTCGAAAACCATAGAAAACTCATGGTGGACGACACTTACATCACTAGAAAACCGCAATTTACATATTTTTAAAAAATATAATAAGTTTAGAAATTTTGCGGCTTTCCCCCGAAATCCAGAAATATCATAAAATCTCAAGAAATCCTCATAAGTGTATATGTCAATGGTGATGAATGCATATGGTATCAATAATTAAGCTACGATGTATGATTAATAGACTAGGCATGAACAAATAATATGATGAGGTACATGCACATGAATAGCAATCCTACGATTTCATTTTAAGGAATTAAAGCAATAGCGCGAGTTTAAGTATCAATTATAGTAAAAGGTTTCAATTTAAAGGTTATCTAGTGTGGTGGCATGGCAATTACCAGGGTGTGTGTGTAAGCATGAATAGTGCTCGTGCTGCATATAAAAACCCTGGCAATGGTGCAGGTGTCCTATAAAATGGTTTCGTATATGTATGTCAATATAGGACATGAATGTAGCAAATAATCATATAAGTATTACACCCCTAATTACTAACATCACTAAGAATCTTTTAAGTTACTAAACTATCGGGCGGCTTGCGCCATCCAACGATAGTCCCCCGTAGATGTTACATCTACTCACCGGAATCCCTAGCTAGCTGTGTCCAATCACCGCTTTCCCCTTTCGTGCCGCGTCTGACGTCTCCGCGACCGAACCTGGAATTTACATCAATACCAAACATAAGATTATATATCAAGAATGACGCAACACCCAAACGAAAATACTAATGTTCATAAGCTAGGTACAACGTGCACAAGGTGCGCGGAACACACGCGAAAATCGCAAAAACTGCAAAAATCGCCGATTTGGTCGCCCGGCAAAACTAAAACCCGACTACTCAAAAATCCGCACTCACGCATCCTAAATGTCATAGGATAAGCCAATAAAATACTCTAGATATCGCAATTAAATCGCCACAATAATATAATAAAAACCTATTAAGCTAGAAGTTTGCAAAATTGGTGCAAACATCGACAATTAGCGAGAAAATTAACACAATCCAACACAACAATCCAAACTAACCCACTATCTAGCCATTACACTAATTTTAAACCATTAACTATGCTTAAAAACCTAATTTCCATAAACAAAACATTTCTTGATTTTCATAATTAGCAACCTTAATGAAAATTTCACACAACTTTAACATAGATTAGCCTAATATGAAGCCACTTAAGCAAAGTAACCATATAAATTGGTTAAGTAAAAAACTAAGTTAATTAAAAGACTTAATTGACTAAAACATGGTTTCAAGAAACCCTAGTTTAATTTTCAATCATTAACTAAAAAAAACTAGATTAGGATTAACACTAAAATTAACACTAAGCAACTAGATTAAAGTATTCTAACCATAAGAAATTAAAAGAGTAGAAATTATACCTCAAACCTATGGATCTAGCAAGAAGAAATTTGCCTCAATGATGGCCTCCTAGCACCATGATTCCAAGCAAGAGAGGTGAAGGAAAAAGGGATGAAGAATGGGGTTTTAATTTGTGAGTTTTAGCTTGAATTTTTGAAGCAACTTAATGAATTTTTTGAAGAAAAATGAAAAGATCAAGGAGATGAAGGGGGCTGCTGGAATTTTGGCCAGAACAAGGGAAGGGGATGGTGTGGGGTGTGTGGGAAAAGTCTTGGTCAACTCCTACCAACCCACAAAAGACCATACCTAATTAACAATTCAAAAACCTTTAAAAAATACCCTCATTTCCACACAAGAATAATGTCAAAGAGCATGGTATTTTTTTTCTGGACCTGATGATGGTGGGGCTGGCCTAGGGCTGAGGGAAGTGAGAGAGGGGTTTTACAAAAGAAATTTTATGCAAAAAGACCCCCTACAAGTCAAAAATTGCAAGTTTTAGCTTAAAATTCAATAAATTCGTTTCCTATAATAAAAATTAGTTAAAAATCAAAATAAAATACTAAAAATTTATGTTACAACTAGATTTTAATTAACATAATTTTAAAGATTAAAATTAGCCCAGAAAAATTTGTATTTATCGCTAATTTAATGTATTTTCTTACCGGCTTAAAATAATATTAAAAAATTGAAAAATAGGGAAAATTTTTTAAATGACCAAAATTTCATAAGTAACTCATTAGCTACTAAAAACAAGCAATTACCTATCCATTTTAGGTATAATTTGTCCTAAACTGCAAAATAACGAGAAAGACGGTTTTCGGAAAAATACCGAATTTTCACCGATTTTCAGGAAAACACCAAAACGACTTTTCAAGGCGTTACAATCTTCCCCCCTTAAAGAAATTCGGTCCCCGAATTTAAAAAATAACTACGCGTACCTTCAAAGAGATGGGGATATTTCTTCCTCATCTCGCCCTCGGTCTCCCAGGTAACCTCCTCGCTGCTCGGGCTACGCTAAAGGACCTTGACGGTCGGTATAACTTTCGATCTCAACTTCTTCACCTGCCGATCCAGGATGGACACCGGCTACTCTGCAAAAGAAAGGTCGCGCTCTAGCTGGACTGTCTGATGCTGAATCGTGTGGGAAGGGTCATGAAGGTACTTGCGGAGCATCGAAACATGGAAGACGGGGTGAACATCGGGAAAGCTGGGTGGAAGAGCCAAACGATATGCAACAGCGCCGACACGCTCGAGGATCTCGAAGGGACCTACAAATCTAGGGCTAAGCTTCCCCTTTTGCCCAAAACGCATCACGCCCTTCATCGGAGAGACTTTCAGAAAAATATGGTCGCCAACTGCGAACTCTAACCTGCGACGGCGCCTGTCTGCATACGATTTCTGTCTGCTCTGAGCCGCTCTCATCCGGTCTCGGATCAACTGTATCTTCGCTGTCGTCTCCTCAACAAGCTGGGGCCCCAAAATACTGCTCTCGCTGAGCTCGGTCCAACAGACGGGCGATCTGCATCTCTTCCCATACAATGCCTCGAAAGGTGCCATCTGAATAGTATCCTGGAAGCTGTTGTTGTAGGAGAACTCCACTAAAGGTAAATGACGATCCCAGCTACCGCCGAAGTCTAAAACGCACGCTCTGAGCATGTCCTCGAGAGTCTGAATAGTCCGGTCTGACTGGCCGTCGGTCTGCGGATGAAACGCTGTGCTGAAGCTCAAACGAGTGCCCAAACCCTCCTGAAGTCTCTGCCAAAGTCGGCTGGTGAACTGGGTGCCTCGATCTGACACGATACAAGTCGGTACGCCATGCAACCGCACGATCTTGTCGATGTAAAGCTGGGCATACTGAGCGAAGCTGAAAGTCGTCTTCACTGGAAGGAAGTGAGCCGCTTTCATCAATCGATCTACGATCACCCAGATGGAGTCGTACCCTCGACTGGTCCTGGGTAGACCCACAACGAAGTCCGTCGAAATCTGCTCCCATTTCCACTCTGGAATGGGTAACGGCTGTAGCTCTCCTGCGGCCTCTGGTGCTCGGCCTTGACTTGCTGACAAGTCAGGCATCTCGATACAAACTCCGCAATGTCCCTCTTCATCCCGTCCCACCAGTAGGTCTCTCTCATATCATGGTACATCTTGGTGGAACCGGGGTGGACACTATACACTGATCGGTGTGCCACCTCAAGAATGTCGCGCCGCAATCCATCAGCATCTGGTACGCACAGTCTAGATCCATAGCGTAAAATCCCCTGATCGTCAATCATGAACTCAGAAAATCTTCCCTGTCCCATCTGTGCCATGATCTCTGAGCAACGGTCGTCACTGCGCTGTGCCTCATATATACGGTCAAGCAACTGTGGGCGTGCACGAACATGCGCGAGCTGTCCCCCTGTCTGAGTGAACTCGAACTCAACTCGGCTGTCGCATAACATCTGCCAATCTGCTGACGACTGCCTCTGCACTGCGCGCAAAAAGGATAGACTACCCCCGGGCCTCCTACTTAACGCATCTGCCACTACATTCGCCTTGCCGGGGTGATATAAGATCTCGCAGTCGTAGTCTTTCACCAACTCCATCCAACGACGCTGTCTGAGGTTCAGGTCTCGCTGCTGAAATATGTACTTTAAGCTCTTGTGATCAGTGAATATCTGACACGACTCGCCGTATAGGTAATGTCGCCAAATCTTCAGTGCAAAGACCACTATAGCCATCTCCAAATCGTGAGTGGGGTAGTTCTGTTCATGCTTCTTCAGCTGCCGAGAAGCATAAGCGATCACCCAGCCATGCTGCATCAATACGCATCCTAATCCCACTCGCGAAGCATCACAGTAGACCACAAATCCGCCTGATCCTGAAGGCAAAGATAATACCGGCGCCGTAGTCAAACATGTCCGCAGCTGTTGAAAACTGCGCTCGCACTCCTCCGTCCAGACGAAAGGAACTCCCTTCCGGGTCAAACCGGTCAAAGGTGCAGCTATACGGGAGAAGTCCTGAACAAAACGCCTGTAGTAGCCTGCCAGGCCTAGAAAACTACGGATCTCAGTAACCGATGTAGGTCGGGGCCACTGCTGAACAGCCTCAATCTTCTTCGGGTCCACACATATGCCGTCTCTCGTAACCACGTGACCCAAGAATCCGACGCTGTCCAGCCAGAATGCACACTTGGAGAACTTTGCGAACAGCTGGTGCTCCCTCAGAGTCTGTAACGTAATCCGCAAGTGCTTCTCGTGCTCCTCTTTGCTCCGGGGGTACACCAAGATATCGTCGATAAACACGATGATGAACAAGTCAAGATACGGCCTGAATGTACGGTTCATCAAATCCATGAATGCTGCTGGGGCGTTGGTGAGTCCGAACGACATCACCAAAAACTCGTAGTGGCCGTAGCGCGTGCGGAAAGCTGTCCTCGGTATATCCTCCTGTCGAACTCGCAGCTGATGGTATCCTGATCGTAAGTCGATCCTCGAAAAATAACCCGCGCCCTGTAGCTGGTCGAACAAATCATCAATGCGTGGCAACGAATACCTATTCCGAACGGTAACTTTGTTCAGCTGGCGGTAGTCGATACATAAGCGCAACTTCCGTCCTTCTTCTTGACAAACAGGACCGGAGCACCCCACGGAGAAACACTAGGTCGAATAAGCCCCTTATCTAACAAATCCTGCAACTGATCCTTCAGCTCTCGAAGTTCCGCCGGGGCCATCCGATAAGGCGGTATAGAAATAGGCCCCGAGCCGGGAATCAAATCAAAGCAGAAGTCAACATCGCGCTCAGGTGGTAGCCCAGGTAGCTCATCAGGGAAATATCAGGGAACTCACAAACAACCGGGACCCGGTCCAACGGAACCTCTGCAGCTCGAGTATCGCAAATATACGCTAAAAATCCCTGACATCCCTTCCGTAAGAGCTGACCAGCGCGAAGAGACGAAATCAAGCTGGGAAGGGTGATGCTGCGGTCTCCCTGAATAACAAGGACTGGCTCTCCCGGAAAGCTAAATCTGACTGCCTTCACACGGCAGTCCATCGAAGCATAACAAGTGGCTAGCCAATCCATGCCCAGAAGCACATCAAAGTCCAACATATCGAGGAGAATCAAATCAACCGATGACTCCCTCTCCCCGATACGAACGGAACACAATCGAAAAACAAAACGAGCGACAAACGACTCGCCTACCGGGGTAATAACAACAAGCGGCTGATCTAACGACGACGACTCACGGCCCAACATCGGTGCAAAGTGTGTAGAGACGTACGAATGTGTGGAACCTGGGTCAAATAATACCCGTGCGTCGAAAGAACATACGGATAAGGTACCTGTCACAACGGTATTGGATGCCTGTGCATCCTGCGGTGTCAAAGCAAATACTTGGGCCTGTCCTCCACCGATAGCGGGCTGACCTCGACCTCGGCCTCTGCCTCCTCATCCTCTCTGAACAGGACCGCCGCGTCCACGGCCTCTGGGTGCACCTAACTGGCGTGGAGCATCGCCTGTGGTAGGAAGTAGGGCTCTCTGAGGAGGGGGTGGTGATGGTGGTAGGGTCACATGTGGAACTGTCGCCGCTCCCTGTCATCTCGCCGGACAGTCTCTGTTACGATGATGCAGGCTACCACACCAAAAACATCCTAACCATGGCTGCTGATCGTATGGATGAAGGCGATATAACTGGCCCCTAAAGAATCCGCCACGGCCTCTGCGAACCCTCCCAGGTGCTAACATATCAATGCGAATCCGACTCGGTCTCGAAACGACCGCAGGGGGAGTAATATCCGATCTCTGTGCTCGATTGACCTCTACTAACGATTCCACCATCTGTCGTAACTCCTGCATGCCTCCCATCATCTGTCGCAGCTCCTCCATACCGGACTCAAGCCTATCAATACGGCCTGGGGAAGGTGGATCGGTCTGTCCCTGCGGCGTAGGCATACCACCCTGCTCAGTCCTAGTCTCGGACGAGCCAGCTCGAATCTCGTCTCGGGCGGCAGCCCTCTGTGCCCTAGTAGCCTTCGGCGGCATAGTGGCTGGTACAGAAAAAGGATAATAAGAACAGTGCAAAAGAATCATAGGATACATGGAATTGAAGAAGGAATTTCAAGAAAGTATCCTAAAGTCACTTAGGCGGAGTACCGTATCGCAAGTATGCCGCGGACATACACACGCTACGTTACCCTACTTAAGTCACTTACTCAATCTACCAAGGGTCATCCTACACTCAAAAAGATAAAACCTATCGCTCTGATACCAACTTTGTCACGACCCGTAGGGTACGGAACGTGACTGGCACTTAAGTTTACGAAACGTCTCAAGACGTCTGTAAAATAAGTAAGCCAAAGCCCAGAAACCAAAACCAAACAAACAAAAGAGTGAAGAAAACCCAATCAATTGAAAGCGAGTTTATCAAATAAGTCATATAAAATCCTTTTTAAAAACAATATCAATTTTTCCGAAAATTTCGGCAGAGTCTCCTTTGTAAATACTGGCCCCCAAAATGGGTACAACAAAAATATATATGAATCCAACAAATAAGGCATCCCCAAGCGGGAGCTAGCTCTTCGCCACAAGGCGGTCACAATTCCCACGCAATATAAAGCAACAACATGCGAAATAATCATAATGAAGCATAAGAAAACAGCATGTCGACTCAAGTGAGCTCGACCCCAAAATACAGCATAAAAGTCCACAAACCTCACAGTCTCATCTCTAGGTCAATATACAATAATACTGGTAGATACAGTAGATGGAGTACACTAGATACAAAGAATATACAAGGTGGAACAAAAATAATAACATAACCCACCTATGAGCAAAACCTCGAGTCCAGGCAAAAGAGGCAAAAGAAGCAAGCGCACCCGCCGCTACTGTACAGACGGAGCGGACCTGCAAAAGGCTATGGCACAACGGGGGTGAGTTGCCAACTCGTGAGTAATAAATAACATCTACACAGGCTATCGAATGCATGCACACAAGCATCCTAGCATCTAAATACAGGTAAGGCAGGACATAATGGCAATTATGTATGCAATATGGATATACTAGCAGGTATGAATGCAATGCGAATCAACTCGTGATCTGAATGTGTAAGTATAAGAAATCATGTTTTTCCCTTTAAGAATGTCTTTTTAAATACCTGCACAATACCAATAGAATCAACAAGAACCTGTGTCCAGCATCGACACCTCAAAACTGTCTCAAATCTCATATCAATGTATCTCTGGCCTCAGCCGTCCGGCTGACCCATCTCAAATATCAATATCTCATCATCTAGCGGCCACGGTCGGTATCCTCTGGATATCCGCCGTCCCAAACAGTCACCGGTAGGTAATCCGTCCCCTGCCAGGCTCAACGTCAACACCACATTCCTCTTGCCCCGGGGTACCTTACCGGGCCCACCATGTACCCGTGACGGTTCCTCCACTCCTCGACACGGATCTCGAAAACCACAGCAAACTCATGGTGGACGACACTTACATCACTAGGAAACCGCAATTTACATATTTTTAAAAAATATAATAAGTTTAGAAATTTTGCGGCTTTCCCCCGAAATCCAGAAATATCATAAAATCTCAAGAAATCCTCATAAGTGTATATGTCAATGGTGATGAATGCATATGGTATCAATAATTAAGCTACGATGTATGATTAATAGACTAGGCATGAACAAATAATATGATGAGGTACATGCACATGAATAGCAATCCTACGATTTCATTTTAAGGAATTAAAGCAATAGCGCGAGTTTAAGTATCAATTATAGTAAAAGGTTTCAATTTAAAGGTTATCTAGTGTGGTGGCATGGCAATTACCAGGGTGTGTGTGTAAGCATGAATAGTGCTCGTGCTGCATATAAAAACCCTGGCAATGGTGCAGGTGTCCTATAAAATGGTTTCGTATATGTATGTCAATATAGGACATGAATGTAGCAAATAATCATATAAGTATTACACCCCTAATTACTAACATCACTAAGAATCTTTTAAGTTACTAAACTATCGGGCGGCTTGCGCCATCCAACGATAGTCCCCCGTAGATGTTACATCTACTCACCGGAATCCCTAGCTAGCTGTGTCCAATCACCGCTTTCCCCTTTCGTGCCGCGTCTGACGTCTCCGCGACCGAACCTGGAATTTACATCAATACCAAACATAAGGTTACATATCAAGAATGACGCAAAACCCAAACGAAAATACTAATGTTCATAAGTTAGGTACAACGTGCACAAGGTGCGCGGAACACACGCGAAAATCGCAAAAACTGCAAAAATCGCCGATTTGGTCGCCCGGCAAAACTAAAACCCGACTACTCAAAAATCCGCACTCACGCATCCTAAATGTCATAGGATAAGCCAACAAAATACTCTAGATATCGCAATTAAATCGCCACAATAATATAATAAAAACCTATTAAGCTAGAAGTTTGCAAAATTGGTGCAAACATCGACAATTAGCGAGAAAATTAACACAATCCAACACAACAATCCAAACTAACCCACTAGCTAGCCATTACACTAATTTTAAACCATTAACTATGCTTAAAAACCTAATTTCCATAAACAAAACATTTCTTGATTTTCATAATTAGCAACCTTAATGAAAATTTCACACAACTTTAACATAGATTAGCCTAATATGAAGCCACTTAAGCAAAGTAACCATATAAATTGGTTAAGTAAAAAACTAAGTTAATTAAAAGACTTAATTGACTAAAACATGGTTTCAAGAAACCCTAGTTTAATTTTCAATCATTAACTAAAAAAAACTAGATTAGGATTAACACTAAAATTAACACTAAGCAACTAGATTAAAGTATTCTAACCATAAGAAATTAAAAGAGTAGAAATTATACCTCAAACCTATGGATCTAGCAAGAAGAAATTTGCCTCAATGATGGCCTCCTAGCACCATGATTCCAAGCAAGAGAGGTGAAGGAAAAAGGGATGAAGAATGGGGTTTTAATTTGTGAGTTTTAGCTTGAATTTTTGAAGCAACTTAATGAATTTTTTGAAGAAAAATGAAAAGATCAAGGAGATGAAGGGGGCTGCTGGAATTTTGGCCAGAACAAGGGAAGGGGATGGTGTGGGGTGTGTGGAAAAAGTCTTGGTCAACTCCTACCAACCCACAAAAGACCATACCTAATTAACAATTCAAAAACCTTTAAAAAATACCCTCATTTCCACACAAGAATAATGTCAAAGAGCATGGTATTTTTTTTCTGGACCTGATGATGGTGGGGCTGGCCTAGGGCTGAGGGAAGTGAGAGAGGGGTTTTACAAAAGAAATTTTATGCAAAAAGACCCCCTACAAGTCAAAAATTGCAAGTTTTAGCTTAAAATTCAATAAATTCGTTTCCTATAATAAAAATTAGTTAAAAATCAAAATAAAATACTAAAAATTTATGTTACAACTAGATTTTAATTAACATAATTTTAAAGATTAAAATTAGCCCAGAAAAATTTGTATTTATCGCTAATTTAATGTATTTTCTTACCGGCTTAAAATAATATTAAAAAATTGAAAAATAGGGAAAAAATTTTAAATGACCAAAATTTCATAAGTAACTCATTAGCTAATAAAAACAAGCAATTACCTATCCATTTTAGGTATAATTTGTCCTAAACTGCAAAATAACGAGAAAGACGGTTTTCGGAAAAATACCGAATTTTCACCGATTTTCAGGAAAACACCAAAACGACTTTTCAAGGCGTTACAATCTTCCCCCCTTAAAGAAATTCGGTCCCCGAATTTAAAAAATAACTACGCGTACCTTCAAAGAGATGGGGATATTTCTTCCTCATCTCGCCCTCGGTCTCCCAGGTAACCTCCTCGCTGCTCGGGCTACGCTAAAGGACCTTGACGGTCGGTATAACTTTCGATCTCAACTTCTTCACCTGCCGATCCAGGATGGACACCGGCTGCTCTGCAAAAGAAAGGTCGCGCTCTAGCTGGACTGTCTGATGCTGAATCGTGTGGGAAGGGCCATGAAGGTACTTGCGGAGCATCGAAACATGGAAGACGGGGTGAACATCGGGAAAGCTGGGTGGAAGAGCCAAACGATATGCAACAGCGCCGACACGCTCGAGGATCTCGAAGGGACCTACAAATTTAGGGCTAAGCTTCCCCTTTTGCCCAAAACGCATCACGCCCTTCATCGGAGAGACTTTCAGAAAAACATGGTCGCCAACTGCGAACTCTAACCTGCGACGGCGCCTGTCTGCATACGATTTCTGCCTGCTCTGAGCCGCTCTCATCCGGTCTCGGATCAACTGTATCTTCGCTGTCGTCTCCTCAACAAGCTGGGGCCCCAAAATACTGCTCTCGCTGAGCTCGGTCCAACAGACGGGCGATCTGCATCTCTTCCCATACAATGCCTCGAAAGGTGCCATCTGAATAGTATCCTGGAAGCTGTTGTTGTAGGAGAACTCCACTAAAGGTAAATGACGATCCCAGCTACCGCCGAAGTCTAAAACGCACGCTCTGGGCATGTCCTCGAGAGTCTGAATAGTCCGGTCTGACTGGCCGTCGGTCTGCGGATGAAACGCTGTGCTGAAGCTTAAACGAGTGCCCAAACCCTCCTGAAGTCTCTGCCAAAGTCGGCTGGTGAACTGGGTGCCTCGATCTGACACGATACAAGTCGGTACGCCATGCAACCGCACGATCTTGTCGATGTAAAGCTGGGCATACTGAGCGAAGCTGAAAGTCGTCTTCACTGGAAGGAAGTGAGCCGCTTTCGTCAATCGATCTACGATCACCCAGATGGAGTCGTACCCTCGACTGGTCCTGGGTAGACCCACAACGAAGTCCGTCGAAATCTGCTCCCATTTCCACTCTGGAATGGGTAACAGCTGTAGCTCTCCTGCGGCCTCTGGTGCTCGGCCTTGACTTGCTGACAAGTCAGGCATCTCGATACAAACTCCGCAATGTCCCTCTTCATCCCGTCCCACCAGTAGGTCTCTCTCATATCATGGTACATCTTGGTGGAACCGGGGTGGACACTATACACTGATCGGTGTGCCACCTCAAGAATGTCGCGCCGCAATCCATCAGCATCTGGTACGCACAGTCTAGATCCATAGCGTAAAATCCCCTGATCGTCAATCATGAACTCAGAAAATCTTCCCTGTCCCATCTGTGCCATGATCTCTGAGCAACGGTCGTCACTGCGCTGTGCCTCATATATACGGTCAAGCAACTGTGGGCGTGCACGAACATGCGCGAGCTGTCCCCCTGTCTGAGTGAACTCGAACTCAACTCGGCTGTCGCATAACATCTGCCAATCTGCTGACGACTGCCTCTGCACTGCGCGCAAAAAGGATAGACTACCCCCGGGCCTCCTACTCAACGCATCTGCCACTACATTCGCCTTGCCGGGGTGATATAAGATCTCGCAGTCGTAGTCTTTCACCAACTCCATCCAACGACGCTGTCTGAGGTTCAGGTCTCGCTGCTGAAATATGTACTTTAAGCTCTTGTGATCAGTGAATATCTGACACGACTCGCCGTATAGGTAATGTCGCCAAATCTTCAGTGTAAAGACCACTGTAGCCATCTCCAAATCGTGAGTGGGGTAGTTCTGTTCATGCTTCTTCAGCTGCCGAGAAGCATAAGCGATCACCCAGCCATGCTGCATCAATACGCATCCTAATCCCACTCGCGAAGCATCACAGTAGACCACAAATCCGCCTGATCCTGAAGGCAAAGATAATACCGGCGCCGTAGTCAAACATGTCCGCAGCTGTTGAAAACTGCGCTCGCACTCCTCCGTCCAGACGAAAGGAACTCCCTTCCGGGTCAAACCGGTCAAAGGTGCAGCTATACGGGAGAAGTCCTGAACAAAACGCCTGTAGTAGCCTGCCAGGCCTAGAAAACTACGGATCTCAGTAACCGATGTAGGTCGGGGCCACTGCTGAACAGCCTCAATCTTCTTCGGGTCCACACATATGCCGTCTCTCGTAACCACGTGACCCAAGAATCCGACGCTGTCCAGCCAGAATGCACACTTGGAGAACTTTGCGAACAGCTGGTGCTCCCTCAGAGTCTGTAACGTAATCCGCAAGTGCTTCTCGTGCTTCTCTCTGCTCCGGGGGTACACCAAGATATCGTCGATAAACACGATGATGAACAAGTCAAGATACGGCCTGAATGTACGGTTCATCAAATCCATGAATGCTGCTGGGGCGTTGGTGAGTCCGAACGACATCACCAAAAACTCGTAGTGGCCGTAGCGCGTGCGGAAAGCTGTCCTCGGTATATCCTCCTGTCGAACTCGCAGCTGATGGTATCCTGATCGTAAGTCGATCCTCGAAAAATAACCCGCGCCCTGTAGCTGGTCGAACAAATCATCAATGCGTGGCAACGAATACCTATTCCGAACGGTAACTTTGTTCAGCTGGCGGTAGTCGATACATAAGCGCAACTTCCGTCCTTCTTCTTGACAAACAGGACCGGAGCACCCCACGGAGAAACACTAGGTCGAATAAGCCCCTTATCTAACAAATCCTGCAACTGATCCTTCAGCTCTCGAAGTTCCGCCGGGGCCATCCGATAAGGCGGTATAGAAATAGGCCCCGAGCCGGGAATCAAATCAAAGCAGAAGTCAACATCGCGCTCAGGTGGTAGCCCAGGTAGCTCATCAGGGAAATATCAGGGAACTCACAAACAACCGGGACCCGGTCCAACGGAACCTCTGCAGCTCGAGTATCGCAAATATACGCTAAAAATCCCTGACATCCCTTCCGTAAGAGCTGACCAGCGCGAAGAGACGAAATCAAGCTGGGAAGGGTGATGCTGCGGTCTCCCTGAATAACAAGGACTGGCTCTCCCGGAAAGCTAAATCTGACTGCCTTCACACGGCAGTCCATCGAAGCATAACAAGTGGCTAGCCAATCCATGCCCAGAAGCACATCAAAGTCCAACATATCGAGGAGAATCAAATCAACCGATGACTCCCTCTCCCCGATACGAACGGAACACAATCGAAAAACAAAACGAGCGACAAACGACTCGCCTACCGGGGTAATAACAACAAGCGGCTGATCTAACGACGACGACTCACGGCCCAACATCGGTGCAAAGTGTGTAGAGACGTACGAATGTGTGGAACCTGGGTCAAATAATACCCGTGCGTCGAAAGAACATACGGATAAGGTACCTGTCACAACGGTATTGGATGCCTGTGCATCCTGCGGTGTCAAAGCAAATACTTGGGCCTGTCCTCCACCGATAGCGGGCTGACCTCGACCTCGGCCTCTGCCTCCTCGTCCTCTCTGAACAGGACCGCCGCGTCCACGGCCTCTGGGTGCACCTAACTGGCGTGGAGCATCGCCTGTGGTAGGAAGTAGGGCTCTCTGAGGAGGGGGTGGTGATGGTGGTAGGGTCACATGTGGAACTGTCGCCGCTCCCTGTCGTCTCGCCGGACAGTCTCTGTTACGATGATGCAGGCTACCACACCAAAAACATCCTAACCATGGCTGCTGATCGTATGGATGAAGGCGATATAACTGGCCCCTAAAGAATCCGCCACGGCCTCTGCGAACCCTCCCAGGTGCTAACATATCAATGCGAATCCGACTCGGTCTCGAAACGACCGCAGGGGGAGTAATATCCGATCTCTGTGCTCGATTGACCTCTACTAACGATTCCACCATCTGTCGTAACTCCTGCATGCCTCCCATCATCTGTCGCAGCTCCTCCATACCGGACTCAAGCCTATCAATACGGCCTGGGGAAGGTGGATCGGTCTGTCCCTGCGGTGTAGGCATACCACCCTGCTCAGTCCTAGTCTCGGACGAGCCAGCTCGAATCTCGTCTCGGGCGGCAGCCCTCTGTGCCCTAGTAGCCTTCGGCGGCATAGTGGCTGGTACAGAAAAAGGATAATAAGAACAGTGCAAAAGAATCATAGGATACATGGAATTGAAGAAGGAATTTCAAGAAAGTATCCTAAAGTCACTTAGGCGGAGTACCGTATCGCAAGTATGCCGCGGACATACACACGCTACGTTACCCTACTTAAGTCACTTACTCAATCTACCAAGGGTCATCCTACACTCAAAAAGATAAAACCTATCGCTCTGATACCAACTTTGTCACGACCCGCAGGGTACGGAACGTGACTGGCACTTAAGTTTACGAAACGTCTCAAGACGTCCGTAAAATAAGTAAGCCAAAGCCCAGAAACCAAAACCAAACAAACAAAAGAGTGAAGAAAACCCAATCAATTGAAAGCGAGTTTATCAAATAAGTCATATAAAATCCTTTTTAAAAACAATATCAATTTTTCCGAAAATTTCGGCAGAGTCTCCTTTGTAAATACTGGCCCCCAAAATGGGTACAACAAAAATATATATGAATCCAACAAATAAGGCATCCCCAAGCGGGAGCTAGCTCTTCGCCACAAGGCGGTCACAATTCCCACGCAATATAAAGCAACAACATGCGAAATAATCATAATGAAGCATAAGAAAACAGCATGTCGACTCAAGTGAGCTCGACCCCAAAATACAGCATAAAAGTCCACAAACCTCACAGTCTCATCTCTAGGTCAATATACAATAATACTGGTAGATACAGTAGATGGAGTACACTAGATACAAAGAATATACAAGGTGGTACAAAAATAATAACATAACCCACCTATGAGCAAAACCTCGAGTCCAGGCAAAAGAGGCAAAAGAAGCAAGCGCACCCGCCGCTACTGTACTGACGGAGCGGACCTGCAAAAGGCTATGGCACAACGGGGGTGAGTTGCCAACTCGTGAGTAATAAATAACATCTACACAGGCTATCGAATGCATGCACACAAGCATCCTAGCATCTAAATACAGGTAAGGCAGGACATAATGGCAATTATGTATGCAATATGGATATACTAGCAGGTATGAATGCAATGCGAATCAACTCGTGATCTGAATGTGTAAGTATAAGAAATCATGTTTTTCCCTTTAAGAATGTCTTTTTAAATACCTGCACAATACCAATAGAATCAACAAGAACCTGTGTCCAGCATCGACACCTCAAAACTGTCTCAAATCTCATATCAATGTATCTCTGGCCTCAGCCGTCCGGCTGACCCATCTCAAATATCAATATCTCATCATCTAGCGGCCACGGTCGGTATCCTCTGGATATCCGCCGTCCCAAACAGTCACCGGTAGGTAATCCGTCCCCTGCCAGGCTCAACGTCAACACCACATTCCTCTTGCCCCGGGGTACCTTACCGGGCCCACCATGTACCCGTGACGGTTCCTCCACTCCTCGACATGGATCTCGAAAACCACAGCAAACTCATGGTGGACGACACTTACATCACTAGAAAACCACAATTTACATATTTTAAAAATATATAATAAGTTTAGAAATTTTGCGGCTTTCCCCCGAAATCCAGAAATATCATAAAATCTCAAGAAATCCTCATAAGTGTATATGTCAATGGTGATGAATGCATATGGTATCAATAATTAAGCTACGATGTATGATTAATAGACTAGGCATGAACAAATAATATGATGAGGTACATGCACATGAATAGCAATCCTACGATTTCATTTTAAGGAATTAAAGCAATAGCGCGAGTTTAAGTATCAATTATAGTAAAAGGTTTCAATTTAAAGGTTATCTAGTGTGGTGGCATGGCAATTACCAGGGTGTGTGTGTAAGCATGAATAGTGCTCGTGCTGCATATAAAAACCCTGGCAATGGTGCAGGTGTCCTATAAAATGGTTTCGTATATGTATGTCAATATAGGACATGAATGTAGCAAATAATCATATAAGTATTACACCCCTAATTACTAACATCACTAAGAATCTTTTAAGTTACTAAACTATCGGGCGGCTTGCGCCATCCAACGATAGTCCCCCGTAGATGTTACATCTACTCACCGGAATCCCTAGCTAGCTGTGTCCAATCACCGCTTTCCCCTTTCGTGCCGCGTCTGACGTCTCCGCGACCGAACCTGGAATTTACATCAATACCAAATATAAGGTTACATATCAAGAATGACGCAAAACCCAAACGAAAATACTAATGTTCATAAGCTAGGTACAACGTGCACAAGGTGCGCGGAACACACGCGAAAATCGCAAAAACTGCAAAAATCGCCGATTTGGTCGCCCGGCAAAACTAAAACCCGACTACTCAAAAATCCGCACTCACGCATCCTAAATGTCATAGGATAAGCCAACAAAAAAACTCTAGATATCGCAATTAAATCGCCACAATAATATAATAAAAACCTATTAAGCTAGAAGTTTGCAAAATTGGTGCAAACATCGACAATTAGCGAGAAAATTAACACAATCCAACACAACAATCCAAACTAACCCACTAGCTAGCCATTACACTAATTTTAAACCATTAACTATGCTTAAAAACCTAATTTCCATAAACAAAACATTTCTTGATTTTCATAATTAGCAACCTTAATGAAAATTTCACACAACTTTAACATAGATTAGCCTAATATGAAGCCACTTAAGCAAAGTAACCATATAAATTGGTTAAGTAAACAACTAAGTTAATTAAAAGACTTAATTGACTAAAACATGGTTTCAAGAAACCCTAGTTTAATTTTCAATCATTAACTAAAAAAAACTAGATTAGGATTAACACTAAAATTAACACTAAGCAACTAGATTAAAGTATTCTAACCATAAGAAATTAAAAGAGTAGAAATTATACCTCAAACCTATGGATCTAGCAAGAAGAAATTTGCCTCAATGATGGCCTCCTAGCACCATGATTCCAAGCAAGAGAGGTGAAGGAAAAAGGGATGAAGAATGGGGTTTTAATTTGTGAGTTTTAGCTTGAATTTTTGAAGCAACTTAATGAATTTTTTGAAGAAAAATGAAAAGATCAAGGAGATGAAGGGGGCTGCTGGAATTTCGGCCAGAACAAGGGAAGGGGATGGTGTGGGGTGTGTGGGAAAAGTCTTGGTCAACTCCTACCAACCCACAAAAGACCATACCTAATTAACAATTCAAAAACCTTTAAAAAATACCCTCATTTCCACACAAGAATAATGTCAAAGAGCATGGCATTTTTTTTCTGGACCTGATGATGGTGGGGCTGGCCTAGGGCTGAGGGAAGTGAGAGAGGGGTTTTACAAAAGAAATTTTATGCAAAAAGACCCCCTACAAGTCAAAAATTGCAAGTTTTAGCTTAAAATTCAATAAATTCGTTTCCTATAATAAAAATTAGTTAAAAATCAAAATAAAATACTAAAAATTTATGTTACAACTAGATTTTAATTAACATAATTTTAAAGATTAAAATTAGCCCAGAAAAATTTGTATTTATCGCTAATTTAATGTATTTTCTTACCGGCTTAAAATAATATTAAAAAATTGAAAAATAGGGAAAATTTTTTAAATGACCAAAATTTCATAAGTAACTCATTAGCTACTAAAAACAAGCAATTACCTATCCATTTTAGGTATAATTAGTCCTAAACTGCAAAATAACGAGAAAGACGGTTTTCGGAAAAATACCGAATTTTCACCGATTTTCAGGAAAACACCAAAACGACTTTTCAAGGCGTTACAACTAACCTGTACACTTGTCACCAGGGAACTGCTATCTGACGTCTGGTATAATCCCAACTAGCAGGTTCCCGGCGAGTCCTGTCCGGTGTACTCATAACCCAATGAGCACCTTTATACATCTTAGGTGAACCAACTGACACCAGTGGCTTGTGAGACTGGCCACCGCCCCTCGTCGGGGTCTCGACTGTATACACTAGTCTACTCCGGAGTATCGATGCCATGTCTCGAAACTCCCACGACTAGGGACCTTTTAAGGATGTTCTTATAGACTCCAGCTCTCACGTATATGATCGCCCTCATACTGCTGGCAGTCAAGCAAGAATCCTAAGGGCTCTATCAACGTGCAATAGCGACTCGTAAGGTCACTTAAAGCAGTACACGATGATAAAGATAAACCAGATAGCATACTATCATCTCGAGTAAGACTGTCCTACCGGCATAGGTCCTCCCTCAATCATTGCAATCACGTGCATGTGATCCAATAATTGACTCTGAGGGCACTATATCCAACAATCTCCCACTTGCACTCAAGGCTAATTATTTCGATGTCGCATACTCACAGCCCGTGTGATACCGAACACCCAACTCCTCTACTAGTCAGTCTCACAAAGCTCGTTTGCGAAACTATTGCGTTCGAGGAATAGCCTCAGTGAGTGGATCCGCTCTGATGTTTCTTTCTATGTGTCTCTTTATCTCAAGTTCGCGGAGAAAGCCATCTCCCGAAATGAGCAATACCTATCTTAGAATGTGTCTGGATGTCTGATGGGACCTAGTTCACAAGTGAACTCCAAATCCAAACTTCTTAGACTGTATCGTCAACTGAACTTAATCAGTATCATGCGCCATGCCTCCCTCAGTATCCGCTTGGACCTCCTGTCCAAACTACTGCCCCTCGTCAGAGGGAAAACTATAACTCTGACAGTCACTCTGTCATCCAGGTCACCTTGGAAGCCTGGAATGATAACCGTCTCCTAAAGGAGGCTGCCGTTATCATATCCCTAGAACATTCACTTATGTTCTAAAACTGCTTCCGAATGTTTCTCCAGGATTGGATTAATATCAACTTATTACACCTACTGCAAGAACAATATCTGGTGTGGTACTTAACATCTCTTGATTGACTCAATTGCCTAAGCAAATGATCTGCCAATCATGCACATCCCTCTCCCCTTTAGTCTATAAGACACCTTTAGAGAGGGTGACTCCATCACCTGCAGGTACACTACCGTGCCAGGAGTCGTCCATTCTAAATACTCTTAGAATGCTGTCTAAGTACCCTGATTGGAAAGCCACCCAAATCTAGATCTAAACCATAGATCTAGTTACCAGAATGTACGATATAAGATCCAATTCCTATTTGGAGAAACTACTGTGTGACAACCAAAGTATAACCGATCGTAGTATAGGAATATCACTTCCTACTCTGTGTATGTCATCCAAATACCAGGACATCACATTCTACTACCTTCTTAACAGATTCATCCCCTATTCTGATGAAGTCAAACCTATGACTGTCACATCAGAAATAGATGATCTATCTCCGCTATATCTGCTTTAGTCTATAAATAGACACAAGCCACTTGTCCATCATGCTTCCATTGCTCCCACTGACTACGACAACCCTCTGGCAGAGTCATATAGACGTACACTTCTAAAACTAGTTCAGAACGACGCTATACTCATCCTCCTGCCGCGTCTCATGGTCTGGAACAATAGCAATGGCAAGTCTGGGTAAATAAGAACCTCCCTGTCACCGTCCTTGAGCATACCGAAGTACCTCTCGAGTGCCTGAGGTTACCCACCAAATCTGCGGAGTGGCCAATGGAATGTCAAACCAGATTGAATCTTTAGGTTCTTATCAAATCATCAGTAATCGTTTGCGGTTCTGGAATCACTTCCAGTTCTACCATACTCCCATTACTGTTTTCTGAAAAAATCCATTTTTAATTAAAACTGTGGCGAGTTAAGAACAATATCACTATTGATCTTCCAGATGGTAGAAAATCAAGCCTCGTCATAGCCCGGGTCAACCCGCAAACAGCCATTACAGAAACGTGCCTTGAGTTATCCGGAGTCTGGTTTTAAGCATAAGCCGGACAACTCCCCGTATCTTAACAACGTCAAGATATGAACTGTTCTATATCCAATACAGAAACAAAGGCACTGATTTAATTGAACCAGATTCAAATCATGCAGCTGTCTCCAGTGCATGTCAACTAAATAGAAAGAGGCCGATCAGCATTACTCAACTTAGGAATACTTCCAATTATGAGTAACCTGAAAGAGAAGCAAGTTCTCTTAATCACTACTATCAACTGAATACCATACACAAGTATCTATATCATCGATCACCTTGAAGAATCCCGATACTTGCAACTCCTGGTTCTCTACTTTATTCATACACCTATAACTTCTCAAAACTCAGACCTTGCATTTCTACGAAACACATGTCTAAGAACTAGAGAAGTCATAAGTAAACAGAATATAGTACGAGGACCTACCCTTCTGTCCTAATGGACACTGGACAATATACAATACTCTGTATAAGTCCCTTGAGTCTAATAACTCACTCCCTGTGTGTCGTAGGTTGAAAACTGTACTTATGATTAAGAAGAATTACACCACCGTTTAATGCTCCTTACCTAACCATCCACTGATATAGGTAAATGTCATAGATATAATTTCAAAAAGGTACATCTCACTCTATAAAAATAGACGTACAGATATATCAATTTGAAATTGGTGCACAACGACGGATATTCAAAACCAAATATTTGCCGTCCGGCAAACAACCCAGGTGACTTCCTCAAATATCACCAATTACAACGAATCCCGATATAATGAGGATAATCACCTAATTCCCAATAACTTACTCCCACTCATCATCTGTAAAACCATACAGATGTGAGAATCATACCTGGTAAATACATACCCTGGAGCAAGTGTCTAATTGGGAAATCAGTTTTCTTTTAACAGTACACAGTGAAACTGAAACATTGAAATGTTTCGATGGGATATCCCGGTATTCCTAGTAATGCCTCTTCCATTATCCAGATTCACAACTGTAACCGTGTAATTCTTTGCCATCTCTCCAAATCCTTTTATATGTCTTTAGTCATTACCTTCTGTACACCCTTTTAGGCCAAATGGTTTTCTTCCTTCCCTACCGTTCGGCACCAGCCTATGGTTTAGAAGAAGACTATCCAATAAGCATAATGGGTGTACTGTCCTCATCCTAGGAGCACTCGCAATGCGAGAGAAGGTGAAGATAAAAGACAACCGAATAAACCTTATTCCTATTTCTTCTGAACCAGAATCCATCCCCGAACTGGAACAAGTTCCTTTCGAGTTCGTATATAACCATATGATGGAGTATCCAATAAACTGTGGATCTTCGTAGTGATACGGAGTGTCCTGGAGAAATACAAAGGTGATTTAGGATTGGCGAAGAAATACTTGGTTTGGTCGTGAATAGCAGTCGCAATTTACTTTGCCATCTTACTAATCCCTTGATATGTCTTTACTTAATACCTTCTGTACACCATCGTTATGCTAATTGGTTTTTTCATTCCCCACCGTTCGGCACCAGCCTAAGGTTGGGAAGAAGACTATCTAATTTGCGTAATAGGTGTACTATCTCCTAAACCAAGGAGTACTCGCAACCTGAGAGAAGGTAAAAGGAAAAGACAACTGAATAGTCCTATTCGTTTTCTCCAGAACCAGAAACCATCCTCGAATTCCTTCGAGTTCGTATATAACCATACGATGGTTTTGTCCAATGGAAGTGGACGTTCGTAGTAATACGGGGTGTCCTGGAGAAAAGGGTAAAAGTAGGAGTGGCAATGAGGTTTGCAACTCTGACAATCCAAAAGCCAGTGTTTTTGAAGGTTCGGTTAATTTTGGTCATTGAGTCATAGTCTAGGGTTGGGTCAATGGTCGCTGCCAAAGAGAGAGATAAAAGAAACACTCAGCGTGCACTCTAACCTAGATCAGAATAGTTATCACTTTATCTAATCTGGAGACCTCCCTCTGTAACGTCAAATACTTCCCCAAACCTGAAAGAAGAATTAGCCGGGATCACCCGAGGAGTAAACCAACTCATCAGTGGGAATCGGGATCCAACTATCATCGCATGATAACGTGACGGAATCCGCTCACGTTATTACACTCCAGAAGGTATGCGCATATCTGGAAAGTTTCAGCTTCTTTAGAAACTCCCGATGTGATTTTTGCCCCATGCTCTTATGACCTTGACGAAGGCCAACATATCATAAGTCACATGTCAAGTTCTACCCGTCATTATCCAGGTTAATTTGAACCCACGCGTACATACCCTTGACGAAGGCCAAAATAGTAGTACGACTGTCCCAAACCAACGCATCTATCTATGCTGCAGAAAAGTAACAAATAGCTACCATACACTATGCCTTGACGAAGGCCAACATACATAGCATGAATACTAAGTGCTACCGTTCTGAAATGACGGAGGGCTACAAATGGTTTCTGGCGAAAACCTTTAACGTAACGAACTTGATATCGTTGAAGGAACTGATAGCTTTATAAAAATATAGTGACGAAAACCTTTGCTAAAGAGGTCACTCCCGGTGAAGGGATCTCGGCTCTTTCTCCGTAGAATGAGGTGCAGGATATTCCAACTGAATACCACGATGCAAAGCAAAAGTAATCGGCTATAGTGAAGTTATTGCTCTGACGCAAACTTCTGTCCAAGGGGTCACTCCCGGTGAAGGGATCTCGGCCCTTGCCTCGTCGACTGAGAAGCAGGATATTCCAATTGAATACCACTATGCAAAACAAAAGAGAACGTCCTTGCAATAACAGCTTTTGAAAAGTGTTCCAACAACATCAGAATACGTTTGTTTATCTTGCATTGATCCGAATCAACGCAGTCCCATCAATTGATCACACCACAAAAGAACGAAAATAATGATGTACGTATATGCCATCCGCATTCGCCACTGGGTCCCGTCATCACCCATTAGGTTACTTAACTAACGACAGAGCGGGGACTGGACTAGCGCGGATGCAAAACATATACAACATCTACTAGTATATATATCAATATATAATATTTCGCTCAAGGCGTGATAAAATGCAACATCACAGAAATGTAATAAGCATCACAGAACAATACAGATATCCGGGATCCCCGGGTTTCACAGAGCCGCTACTGAAACCCGACGTTCCCCTGGTCGTGTGGATAGCCTATGCAATGAAATCCTAGACCTCTACGGGCGCGGCAAGTTACCCGCCAAAACCTGAAGCGAGGCATCCCCCTTCAGCAACGTGAATGGACCACCCAGCACTTCACGGAATCCGGTAACTTGGGCACCCCTCCTGGGTCAACCTGTACCCTCTACGAGTGCGGCGAATATCCCGCCAATTCTAAAGTAAAGCCCCCTCCGTCTCAATGCCATGAGATGCAGGCCCGTTGCCCTCTAGAACCCGGCTATCCGTGCACCCCTCCGCGGGGTAATCCTAGTACAGAAAGTAAAATATACATACAACGGGTATATCGACCTCGACCCGGTCGTGCCCCAAAAGAATAATATACAATCAGGCAGTGATGGCAGTCCACATGCCGGACGCTCGCCCCGCAATATCAAACGTACATAAAAAAATTGTACTGACATTGCATCCAGGCTATCTCCCACGACCGATCCGCAACATCACAGCACAACACAGAACATCAACGTGAATGTCACGTTCGCAAATCTGTCTAACCGGGCTATAGCAGTTAGATAGGATTTATCGATCAAATGACATTCACGGTCGCAGATATAATGTAAATACTGTGAACTAACATGTTTAAAATATCCGATCGAACAAATTTATCGAAGTGGGCCCCAAGCACTTCTGTAGCACTCACAGAAAATCTGGGCCCAAAAAGAATATCCCAAAACCCCTATTTCCAACCCCAAAAGCCCACTGGAAAAATTTGGTGCGTTGACAAGTCAAAATGGCGGCGGAACCGCGGCCAATGCGTGGGTTTGGCCGCGGTTCCACGGTGTAATGGTGACATCACGCCACCAAATTTTCACAGAATGCTTATAATACCTTGCACGTGTCTCTGCAACAACCTGAAAAAATTTTAGAGCTAAAAAAATTTAGACAGAAACCTGTGCTTTTGAAAATACGGTTTTTGGGACTTTTGTTCAATCGAGTTCTAAACACGTTAGAAAGCTAGACTAGGTTAATGGCGTGGCTCTGATACCAATGTAAGTGCACGGCGGCGCCCCGGCCGTCGATCCGACGCCGGAAACGCGGAAACGAAAAACTTTGCAAACTAGCAAACCGGCACCACCGCGCACTTTTAACCCGGATCGGGCTATTAATCTAGCTACTAGAAAACTAAAAGGCGGGTAGAGAGTTATACCAAGTGATCCGTGTCCTTCGGTCTTCGTCTCCACTCCGATCTCCCGCGGAAACTCCGTTCATCACCTCGTCGTCGGAAAGGGCACCACGTAGCCGGATTCTTTTACGGGCTCCCACCTCTGGACCGAGGCAACTCGGGCGCGAAGTTGGCAAGCCGATGCGTCCAAGAGTGCTGTAGGTGTAGTGTAGAATGGCATGTCTCGATGCGGGTATGAAGTTGCCTTGATGGTGTGGAGGAATCAAAAGAACTTTGGGAGAAGGATGGTGTATATTTTTCAAGCATGAAAAATGAGGGATGTATATTTCCCCACACTTAAAATGGACTCCCCCTCTCATCCAAAGTGGCCAGCCCCTCCTCTCTCATGATAAAATGGTGGAGGAAAAATAAAAACAAGAAGGGGGGTGAGAGTAGGAAAAGGCAAGGTGACCATAAGCAAATGTGAGGATAAAGAGGAAAAATGGTCACAACAAATCCTTATCAAATCTAATCTCATTTAATGCACAAAGATGAGAACAAGAAAACATGCTATCATAATCTTTTCCAATTACAAATAAACCCCTCCATAATAAGTTATTTGCAAACTTGCAAATAACCCCCTCCACCAGAAAGTCCGGCCGCGAAGGAACAAAGGAAAACCGGCCAGAACGGAATGCAAACTAGAAACTTTAGAAAACTGATCCCGTAATAAATTACAGGAAAACCCCGCTACTGCATATGCATGCCCGCATTTGTATTCCCACTGAACACAAATGCAAAGAGACAAAATCTACACTATCTAATTCTAGGATCCGGCTTAAGCCAAAGCCGGCTAGTAAATACTGTCCGATCACGATCCGTGCAATACCGCACGTATCTGATCGAACCCTGCCATATCTCCATACGGCCTCTACAGCGTTTCGCCCGAAACTTGAGTAACTGTGTGTGGTGGACTCTAAAGACTCGTCAATACTATGGCTGTGGATTTAACTACTAGCACGTCAGAGGTATTAGCCATACGTGACGGGCTACCAGCTATTGACCAAAAGGGACGTCGAT
Organism: Agapanthus africanus; assembly: GCA_030015575.1. Classification (NCBI taxonomy): domain Eukaryota; kingdom Viridiplantae; phylum Streptophyta; class Magnoliopsida; order Asparagales; family Amaryllidaceae; genus Agapanthus; species Agapanthus africanus. Next base: position 424,807,751 of record JASDDO010000019.1, on the reverse strand, counting down.
GAGCGAACTCATCCTGACACCCTACTGAGCCTGTCAGTGACAATATCCGTACAGTCCGGTCTGTTCGTCTATGAGCATCGCATGGTGGGCCTAGGTGGTTGGTAAAAGTCAGACCCCCAAAAGCTGTACAAGTCGTGTCGGAGTGTAGCCCAGAACACTCTGAGATACTACTGGAATACCTACCAGCAAATCTCCTGCCTTGGCCAAGGACTTTTTATGTACTGGCTCTCCTAGACACTGCGTGACCTCACCCCCAATACCGGGAGAGACGAACCCCTGCAGATCCGCTCACTGTCTCCATGTGGCTCGGGACTGTACCCAACTAAAACCTGTTTGCACGTCTCCTTTGAGCTTGGTAGGGTAGTAATCAAAGCATAGTAGGAACTCACCCGAGACAAATGAGCACCTGTATACTTCTTAGGTGAACCAACTGACATCAGTGGCTTGTGAGACTGGCCACCGCCCCTCGTCGGGGTCTCGACTGTGTACACTAGTCTACTCTGGAGTATCGATGCCATGTCTCGAAACTCCCACGACTAGGGACCTTTTAAGGATGTGCTTATAGACTCCAGCTATCACGTATATGATCGCCCTCATACTGCTGGTAGTCAAGCAAGAATCCTAGGGGCTCTATCAACGTGCAATAGCGACTCGTAAGGTCACCTAAAGCAGTACACGATGATAAAGATAAACCAGATATCATACTATCATCTCGAGTAAGACTGTCCTACCGGCATAGGTCCTCCCTCAATCATTGCAATCACGTGCCTGTGATCCAATAATTGACTCTGAGGGCACTATATCCAACATGGTCTATCCTAGGAGCAATAAACAGTAAATGAAATAATACAACGGTGGCAACAACCTCAACCCGGATGTGCCCCACGAAATAATATTACAACAAATTACAATTTACATCGAATGAAAGATAAAAAAAAACCTCATCTCACATCCCCAGCTATTCATCCACGATAATCCAACAAGTTCATATACACAAACTAATATCACAGAACACAGATATGTGGAACACCTACTAATCGACGTATAGCGATTAGCAGATGTTCAACACATATAACAACACAGATAAACCCGATTAGCAAATAACTCAGAATTTCGATCGAAAATTATTTTCCGTGTCTACCCCAAACGCAAACCAGCACTCAAAATAATCTGGGTAGATACCAAATATGCAAGAAGACATAACACCAAAAATAAGACAATACTGTGGAAAAACGAGCTAACTCGGCATCGACTTGGCCGCAGATCCACGGCGAATCGCATAGATTCGCCGCGCTTCCGTGGTGGTCTAACCGATTTAGTGACTCATTTTTCTCCAGTATTCTTATAATTCCCTGCAGTGAATTTTCATACATCTGAAATAATTTTTTCGACAGTTTTAAAATCGACAGAAACAGCATGGATTCAGAGTTTTGTTTTCGTGTTTTCCGACGATCGAAGTTATAATAAGTTGCTTACAAGCTAGTAATGGTTTAGTAGGCTCTGATACCACTGTAAGTCCATGTTACGCACCCCACGGTTCATGGGGAGGCGGAATATGCGAAAAACGATCACCAAAGCATCGCAACACGGACTCGAGCTCATGAATCGTGATTAAACCATAACTAGCAAACAACAAGAAGTTTAACTACTAGGATTCGAAGTTATACATCACGATACAAGTCCTTCAGGTCTTCATTGCTGTCCTCCACTCGTCGTCGGCTCCAAGGATCATAACGGATCGCGGCTACCTTGACGACCTCCTCGAGTCAAAGACGATCCACCCGAGAGTCTATAGTCCGAGCTCTTATCTCGAATCTGAGATAACTACGGCTTCTAGTTTGCTAACTAGAAGTCCTAGAAGGTGTAGAGTATTTAGATGGAGTGCTTTGTCTCTTTAAACCCAAGGATTCTCAACACATGAGAGCTATTAGGGTTTTGAGGAAGAAGAAGATGACTTGAGAGAATGAGAGTGTTTGTGATAATTATGTGAATAATTACTCATGCTTGAATAATATGAAGTATACAAATATCTCTTGATAAAATATCTATTAAATATCAAGCATGCTTCATTTAATTCAAATGGTGAATCACCTCATGAGTCATGGTTCAATAAATGACAACCTACACCTTATCTCCTCCACCTCATTTAGGTTTAATCCAAAAAGAAATAAACCCTAATGAGTCATCTCCTTCTAGAAGCTTTACCGAAAAATTACAAGAATGCCCCTCATCCGTATATACATACCCGTATCCGTATTCCGTAGAATACGAATACAAAGAGACGAAATAAATCCATCAGTATAATACTAGGATTCGGCTTAAACCAAAGCCCACTAGTATTATCCGCCCGATCATTGTACGCGCACAAGTGCACGTAAGTGATCGAAGCCCTGCCGTAAAACCATATGGCCTCTACACCTTTTGCCCGGTGCAGGAAAACCCTCTGTGTGGGACTCTAAAGACTCGACACTACGCTGGCAGTGGGTTTAACTACAAGCTGCAAGTGGTACTAGCTGCACGTAACGGTTGCCCAGGTAGATGTCGATAAGAAGGCCGATGAAGTAACTCATCCGAACTCCTACTGAGCCTGAATGTGACAATATCCATACAGTCCGGTCTGTTCGTCTAAGAGTATCGCATATCGGGCCTAGGGGGATGGTAAACGTCAGACCCTTAATAGCGGTATAAGTCGTGTCGGAGTGTAGCCCAGAACACCTTGAGAAACTACTGGAACACCTACCAGTAAATCTCACTTGCCGTGGCCATGGACTTTGTGTAATGGCTCTCCAACAAAGAGCGATAACAACTCCCAATACCGGGAGAGACGAATCCTATCTAACCGCCACTTCCTCCAAGCACTTCGGGACTGCACCCAACTACTACCTGTTTGCACGACTCCTTTGAGCCGTGGTAGGGTAGTGATCTAAGTACAGTGGGAACATACTCGAGGCGAAGTAGCAGTGTCAAGTCGACGGACTAAGCTGTACTCATGTCACCTGGGAACTGCTACCCGACGACAGGTATAATAACCATCAGCAGTTCCTGACGAGTCCTGTCCAGTGTACTCGTAACCTAACAAGCACCTGCATACTATCTCCTGTACGACGTACTAATGGCTGTGGGACAGACCATCTCCCTTCTTGGGATGAGAAACGTATACACCAGTCTACTCTGGAGTATCGATACCCCGTCTCGATAATCCTTCGACCAGGGACCTGTATAAGGACGTGCTTGAAGATTACCCAGCCCCCACTAGTGTGACTGCCATCACAACGCTTGTAATCAAGCAAAGATCCTAAGGGCTCTACTAATATGTATAAGCGATAAGCTAAAAGAAACATACACACATATTTGAGTAGAAACAAACGAGGTAGCATACTACCATTTTTAGCAAGACTGTCAATACAACTGTGAATATCTCAAGTTTCCATTAGTAATATACAAACCAGTATGATACAATAATGGCCTCTAGGGCATATACACTAACAATTTATATACTTTGTCGGGTTCGGATGAGTTCGCTCATCGACCTGCCTTTATGTTGCTCATACCTAGGTAGCCGTTACGTACAGCTAGTGCCATTGACGAGCTTGTGGGTTAACCTGAAAAGGAGTTAAATCTGAAAGTGTTTCAGATTCAATTGGATGCGATCCTGTATAACCTACTGCTAGCGTATTGACAGGTCTTTAGAGTCCCGCAACGAAAGTACATGCCCGGGTAAATTGCGATGTGACATGAGTATAGAAATACGTGCATGAGTTCAATTAAACGTATATATTGGATATACGCGCTTAATCGAACAACTGTTATACTAGCCGGTTTAAAAGCCGGAATATCAAATCAAGTGCTGACTTGATAACCGTATTAATGATGCAGTTTCTAGTATAGTGTATATGATACTGAGAATATATCAATGATGTTTCATGTATGTGATACATGATGTGTACATGTATAGCATACACGTACTAATACTTATTATATATATATATATATATATATATTAATGTGTGTGTTGTTTATTATACTTATTAAATGGTGAGGCCCACCCTCTCTCTTGTGTATGTAACAACACACATGAGAGGGAGTGGGAGAGTGATTCATGTTATATTATTATGACATGGGTGAAAAAATTAAATAGCTTTTTCTCATGTATTAGCGATACGTGATAATTAGTAACACGTATACAAATGAATGATAAAGACAAACCAGATAGTATACTATCATCTCGAGTAAGATTGTTCTCTGTATAGATCCTCATGAATTCAGTAATTGCATTTCTACAATTACGATAATTGCCTTGAGGGCCACTTCTTTGATTTTAAAGAAAAGATGTAGTAGTAAAGAAGTGATGTAATGTTTTAGTCGTAATATAACCGCAATCAATAACGGTGTCGTGTGTAGCGAGCGTTAGTGGGCACGGGTCGTCCTCTGGGATACGAAGAATTCGTAAATTCTTGCTTTAGTTGAGTCAAAAGAATTATTAAAGAAATTCAAGAAATAGTTCAAGATTGAGTTGAATTCATATTTTCAAGAAAATCAAGAAATCTTTTTCAAGAAAAGAAATCAAGAAAATTGTCCAAGATCAAATGTAGTTATCAAGAAAATTGAAGAAAGTTTGTAGGATTCGAACGGAATTAGTAACCAAAGATGATTATTCAAGATGATTCATCTTATCTATTGGTAGAATTACAACTAGATTGATGGCTAATAATGAAAATTACGGATCCTTTGAAAAAACTAGGGTTTCTCCTTCATTGCCCCTTGTCCTTTCATTGATTGCCATCCTATCTAGCCTTTAACAAGAAAGATCATCAATCTAATCCCCAAATTGTGATGAAATTCTCAATAAATTGATCTCACTCACAATTTGGACATTAATGATTCTTTTTGCTAAAGTTTATAATATCCATAAGACTTAAGATGAATATAGAATTCTCTCAGCATGTGATCTACCAAATTCCTTCGAATCCTTAGCAAGCGGAGATTTACTCACACATTATGAAAATAGAGAAATCAACAAATAGAGATTTCATAATGTGAAAATTTAAAGAAAGCAAGACTAAAAGTAATGATCACCTTTATTATTCAACTTCAAATTACAACTTCTTCAATCCGAGATTACAAGAAGAATAACTCTCGATCACTCTCTTAAAGAGGTAATTTCTCCGTCGATCTTCGCTTTGCTCGATCACCGTGAGTCTTGGATCTATCGAGGATCATGTGCTCGTTGATGACGATCGGCTTCGCGTAAAGGATCTTTTGTTGAATCGCTTGATGAACTTCTCGATGATTCTTGATCTTGAGAATTGATGGCTCTTGAAATTGGATCTAAATTGTTTTTGTAATTGTGTACTAAAAATCAACAACAAAACAACAACCTTTTTTTTTGTAGGCTCAAGTCCTTTTTATAGCCCTTAATCAAGCTTCCCCAATAAGTTAGGTAGTCATGCAGAGGCTTCTAGAATAAGCTAGGTAGTTATGAAGCGTCCTCAGCAAGACGTTACAGGGAAGCTTCTTAGATGCGCTGGTTTGGGACAGTCGTACTGCTATTTTGGCCTTCGTCAAGGGTATGTACGGGTGTGTTCAAATTAACCTGGACAATGACAGGTAGAACTTCACATGTGACTTATGATATGTTGGCCTTCGTCAAGGTCATAAGAGCATGGGGTAAAAATCCACATCGGGAGTTTCTAAAAAAACTGAAACTTGCTAGTGCTGCATACCATTTGGAGTTTGATAATGTTGGTAGGATACCTTCAGCATTATCACACAATGATATTTGGGTCCCGATCCTACTGTGAGTATCCGCTACTCCTCGGGAGATTCTTCACTTAACGATCAATACTATAAACCAAATAGGTGTCTAGAAAGGTGTTAGCGGGGCTACGCCCCCAGGGAAAAGAGGTTATTTAATTAAGGAACTTCGCGAAAGCGTCGTAAGACCTCCCTCGAAGTACCGACACTGACCTGGCTGAACGGTTAAGCAAGAATTGTACGGTAAGATCAATCCTGACTAATTCTTCTTTTATGGTTTGAGGAAGGATTCAAGAAACAGTGGTAGCCATCCTGTTTAGGTAAATTAAAAACCAATCTAAACTTGAAAGAGCATAATGCTAAGTGTATTCTTCTCTCTCTCCTAATTGCAGCAACCAGGTGCCAGATTAGGTTATAAATAGATAATAAATTGACTGAGTTATACTATTTTGACTGACAAAAGTTTGTCCAGATGTCCACTACCTATGACAAGCTGGACCACCTCATTACTACTCAAGCCCCCGCCGTCCCAGGTCCAGTTTTCACCGTCGCGGATAAGGATATCCGTAAGACAAAAGAAAAAGACTGTGCGAATGCCAAGTGCCTCATGTTAGCCTCAGTTGATGGTGTATACCAGAGGCAGCACGAGAAGATGGACTTAGTTTCTATCTTCCTCCATAACAAAGTTTTATAAGGAGAGCAATCTCATATCGCAAGATATAAGACCTCGAAGGAATTACTTCAAGCGAGGTTGGGTGTCGGGTCATCTGTATGGGACAACGTCCTTACGATGACTAGCTATGAGCACACGGACCTGGAGACCACGTTGAGAAACGGGTCACATGCTGACTTGATTCTACAGTCCCTACCTCCTACTTACACTCAGGGGAAGAAATTTATACTTCCAGTTGAGGGCACCCTGAAGGAAACCAGGGTGACACCCGCTCTGCTTATTGGAGAATCTTCCCCTTCTGGATCCAAGGTGGAAGCCAAGGGTGAGAAGAAGAAGACCTCCACAAAGATGATATGCGGTGTCAGTAAGGTGGAACGATAGGGAAGGGAAAGTTTTGGGGTTAACAGTAGAGAAGGAGGGATGTTCCTGTTGTTATGGGAAAGGGCATTGGCAGAGAGATTGCAGGGCTTGGAAAGCCAGAATCCAGGATCCGAAGCATATTGTGGCTTCGACTTCGGGTGTGTTAATGATTGAAAATAGTCTGTCAATTAACTCTACTTCCTGGGTACAAGATACTGGATCGGGATCTCATATCTGTAATTCATTACAGGCTTTGAGAAACCGTAGAGTTATCAGGGCAGGTGATATGACTCTCAGGGATTCTAACGGAATGAGCGTGGACGCTATATCCGTAGGGTATATCATCTTGAATTGACAAGTGGGCAGATATTGATTCTACGTAACTGTTTGTGTGTACCGAGTCTAATATATAAGCGATGTGGTTCACATCCACCTAAATCAAAGTATGATTGGGTTAGGTACACTAGAGGACAGTATATATTGAATCAAGCTCAGGTTTTCAAACGTCCAGAACACACTTAAAAGAAAGTCTCCAGAATTAAATAAAAATTTCTTATGGCATTGTAGACAGGGTCACATCAATGAAACACGGTTGTCAAAGTTGTATAGAGAGGGATATTTGGATTTGTTCGAATATCAGTCTTATGCAACTTGTCAATCTTGTCTCATAGGAAAGATGACAAAGTCTTCGTTCACTGGACACGGAGTAAGAGCGAGCGAGCTCTTAGGACTCATACACAGCGATGTATGCAGTCCAATGTTTACACATGCGCGAAGTGGTTATTCCTATTTCATTACTTTTACGGATGATTTCTCTAGGTATGGACATGTCTTCTGATGAAGCATAAATCCGAGGCCTTTGAGAAATTCCAAGAATACAAGAATGAAGTGGAAAAACAAATAGGCAAAAGTATCAAGATACTAAGATCTGATCGAGGTGGTGAATACTTAAGTGCCGAGTTCCTGGGATACTTAAAAGAGAAAGGAATTCTCTCTCAGCTCACTCCTCCATACACGCCACAACACAACGGTGTATTAGAAAGAAGGAATCGAACCCTATTGGATATGGTTCGTTCCATGATGAGTAAGGCTGAGTTACCACGATCCTTCTGGGGTTATGCACTAGAATCAGCTGCATATCTTTTGAATAAGGTTCCTACCAAGACTGTGCCTACCACACCATATCAGATGTGGAGTGGGAAGAAACCCTATCTTCAGTATCTGAAGATATAGGGATGTCCAGCTTTTGTTGAAAAGCAGCATACGGACAAGCTCGAGGCACGTTCAGTACTGTATAGGTTTGTGGGATACCGAGAAAAAACCAGGGGGTATCTTTTTTATTACGCAGAGGAACAAAAGGATTGTTGTTCCCCACCGAAACACGGAGACGCGACCGCGTAGGTCCGTCTTTCCTGAATTTGGGGGCAGATGCTAATTGGTGCTATCTGTCCACCTCTCCGAAGATGCCAAGTTGATTTATGGCACCCCGTATCGAAGGTTTAAACGGATGCGGCCGATGTAGCAGACTTCGTCAGATTCCCCCTCATGATGAGGGGTTTTTGATTGTGGGGACGCTCTTCCCTACAGGCGCAAGCCCTTGCAGTTAATTACGCTACCGCATCGCGGTAACCACTTTCTCCTTCTCCAGATGGTCACTTCGTGTCGTAGGTGTTTGTTTTGTTTTTGGTTGCCCGTGGATTGTATACGGAGACTAATTTATGTTGTCGCCCGTAGGGCGTGGATTAGTCCAAATCCGTATCTTCTTAGATTTGGGTTTGGGGGTTGGGTTTAAGGATACGTTAGTCTCATTTGAGACTAAGATCAACTTAAACGTTTGTTAAGGATACGTTAGTCTAATTTTAGACTAAGATCAACTTAACGGGATCGTTTAGATCCAACAAAAGAGCATTTGGGCTCTATTGTTTAGTTTAGGAACATTGCGGTCCATTACCAGTTTAAGGACATGGTGGTCCAAGGTTAAGGACATCATAGTCCATGGGCTTAAGGACCCTACAGTCCGAGGTTAAGGACATCATAGTCCATGAGTTTAAAGGGACCCCACAGTTCGAGGTTAAGGACATCATAGTCCGTGGGTTTAAAGGACCCCACAGTCCAGTTTAAAGACGTCATAGTCTATGAAATGTATGGTTGTCGGGACCCGTCACCTCTCTGAAGACGTTGAAGGATTACAACGACATATATCAGAGGGGATCAGAGATGTACCCTTAAACCAATTTTGGTTGAGATCTGTAGTCTAATTTGGGGCTAAGATCTGTTAAAAGATTTATGAGCATATGGGCTCAATTAATCTGAGTTGAGAACTTATGGCCGATCTTGGGCTAAGTCTAATCAGGTTAAAATGTTTAACATTAATTTTGGGCCGTTGAGCCTTTATTTGGGCTTGGCCCTGACAATGTTTTTGTATTTTACTGAATGCTGAGCATTCCTCATAACCGTGGGCTTATTAAAGAACAATTTATGTTCTATCAGCGAAACACATGGTGCGCTTGGCGCTTTGCGCCAATCAAAGAGCGTAGTGCGCTTCTGCCGAGTAGCGCACACGTGAGGGACACGCGTTGCGCTTGGCGCTAAGCGCCAGATGATGAGCGCATTGCGCCAGTTTATGAGCGCATTGCGCTATTAGTTTAGTGGCGCACACTTGAGAAGCACGTAGTGCGCTTAGCACTAAGCGCTAGTTCAAAGAGCGCAAAGCGCTTCTGCTTAAGTAGCGCACACGTGGGAAACACGTGGCGCGCTTGGCGCTATGCGCTGGATAATGAGCGCAATGCGCTTCTGTTGATTGGAGCGCTAAGGCTATGCAGCGCTTTGCGCTGGATGTGGAGCGCTGAAGCGCTTTTAAATTAAGAACGCTATGGCTCTTCTTTTATGCAACTTAGATCAGTTTGCGCCCTGAGAGTTAAATTCTCTTTTTATAAGAGATTTTGTCTCAAAGTTCTTATTTTATAGGAGATGTTTCAATCTCTTATTTTAGTGAAAGGCTTTGCCTTTATGGATCTTTGATCCTAAGAGAATTGAATTATTCTCCCCTTTTATGATGTGATGATCTCTGAAAGACAATTTGTCTTATAGATCTATGATCTGTGAGAAGAATTATGTTCTTCTTTTTATGATGAGATATTTTGATCTCTTTGTGAAAGACCTTGGTCTTATAGATCTATGATCTTTAAAGAAGTGGATTCTTCTTTTTTAATTATGAGATGATTTCATCTTTCTGTTCATTTTTTACCTTGAAGAAACTTCTTCTTTCCCTGAGAGCTTGGCACATCTTTTTGAGATCTCTCAAAGCTTATGGGGGTTCCTCTATTTGTTTCTCTCATCCTTCTCTTTTTTTTTTCTTTACTTGAAGTCTAGAAGCCTTTATATAGGGCAAACTGATCAGTTCAATCAGTTAAGGAGATCTTTTCTCCAATAGATTTGGGGAATTTCCTATCGTTGGATTTTTGATCCAAGGGCTTCTGATTTACAGAAGGCAATCTTCTTGTTTTTTTAACAAGATTGGGAAATCTTCTAAACAGAATTTATTCTGTATTTTTGGCGATTTTAATCACCATTGGATCATTGATCCAACGGTACTCTGATTTACAGAGCACAATCTTGTTGTTTGGAAAGATTTTGAGGAATCTTTCCTTAACAGAATTTAATTCTGATTAATTAATGATTTATCATTATTATTGGATTTTTGATCTGACGGTGGGGAGCTTTTAGTTCCAGCGCTAGCGCACCCGTGCTTTTCACGTGGTGCGCTGCTTAGAGGGCATCGCACTTAGCGCTAGCGCATCCGTGCTTTGCACGTGGTGCGCTGCTTAGGGCGCAGCGCACATAGCGCTAGCACACACGTACTTTGCATGTGGTGCGCTCCTTAGGACGCAGCGCAATTAGCGCTAGCGCATTCGTGTTTTACACGTGATGCGCTGCTTAGGGCGCAGCGCATTTGGCGCTGCTCCCGAAGCGCTGCTTCATTTCAAAATTTGAATTTTGCACAGAGCTTTGCTCTGATTTGGGGAAACAAATGCCCCCCACCGTTATGCTCACGTGGCCCACACGTGAGTGCAGCGGTGGCAGCATCTGCGCCCTTGGATCAACTCAGAAGTTGAAACGGCATCTCATAAATAGGACCCTTGGCCCTTGAGATGATTTCTGTTCATCTTCTTCCTTCTGAGAATTTTTATTCTCTTGCAGAGCATAGCTCTTTGTCTTAAGAACTTCTTTTAAGGACAGAACTCTGTCAAAACTTAGGTAAAGATTAAATCTTTTAAAGGATTATTTAAGAATCTAGGGTTTCGCCTATTAACAGATCTCTTCATAGATCTTTGATCTAAAGAAAACCCTTTTAAGGTTTCATTAATAGTGCTTTGCTCTCTTAGAATCATAGATCTAAAGAGATCTTTCTTGGGGTTTCTTAACCCATTTATGAAGCTTTGCTCTTTTTAGATCATAGATCTTCAAGAAAACTTTTGTAGGGTTTCTCAACAGAGCTTTGCTCTTGTTAGATCTTAGATCTTAAGAGATCCTTTTCAGGGTTTCTTAACCCATTAACAGAGCTTTGCTCTTTGAAAATCACATAGATTTATTAATCTTTCATAAAGAACTCTGAAGAGTTTGTTTATGGATCTTAAAGATCATGGAATTTTATTCCATTAAAAAAATTTATTTTAAATTTTTCTGATGGTTATTCCATTATTTCTTCAGAGCAAGGCTCTTCAGGAATTTTTACTCCTGCATCATTAGAGTTTGACAAATGTCACTCTGTCACAGAGCACTGCTCTCAAGGGGAGATTTACTCCTTAGCCCGAGGGGTTTCTCATTAAATGAGAGGATTTCCTCATTTAATTGACAGCATCATCAAATGATGAGGTTGTTTTATTAATGATGCAATGTCATCTGGATTATGTGGGTCCTCGTTGGTCCCATTTCACTGCATTGCAGTGTGGTACAAATTTAAAGTACCTAGTGACAACACTTAAACTGTAGCATTGGCGGCTGACAATTTATTCTTTTCCCGCGCAGGTACTATGTCTTTCGACACTTCCTTCCCGTTCGTCCGCTCAGAAGGTGGGTTCCCCGAAGCGCCCGTAGACCAAGAGGTTCTTGCACTGATCAAAGACCATGACCCGGAGCAAAAGAGTCTTCATCTATGGGGTAGATGGTACGATCAAATTATCAGAGGCCGTCAGAGCTTTTCTTGTGCGACACCCTTGGAGCCTATCTCTGCGATCCCTTATGCAGATGCACCCCTTATAAGCTATACTGTAGAGGAAGTGAATTGGACTTCAGAAGGTCTCCTTCGGCCTTCTATGGCCGCAATACCCGTGCAGCCGCCGGTAGCTTTGGACACTTTAGGGCGGCGCATATGCCAGGGTGAATCGCGCCCTTGGGGACAGCCCTACAACATAGGACTAACTCCCCGTCACCTGGTCAGATACCTGCAATGGGCCCGATATATTTTATCGGCGAAGAAATCGCAGCTGCTGAAGCTCGGATTGTACCCTGCGATCTACGCTTCCTTTTTCCAGTATTCTATGCCTCCTACATGGTGGATCAAGGCATTTCTAGAGCAATGGAACATTCCGACCCACACCTTCCTCCTATTGGATTGAGAGGTCTCCATTTCCTTAGAGGAATTTGCCGAGGTCTCTGGTTTACCCGTTAGGGGAGAGCATTACGAGGAGCTGCTTCCTCCGGATGAGTATATTTTTGCTACCAAATCAGTGATAATAGGTCTTACCCCAGAGAACGCCATTCAACACCAGTTCCCAAGTTTGATAAAAGTGTTGAATATGTATGAGAGCCTCTTTCTCGAATCCGGAGGCCGTGGGGTTACTTTTACGGATTTTATCGCTCGTTTTCTCCGTGCGGAAGTTTTATCGCGACAGGGTGAAAAGTTTACCAATCTTGATGATCCTTTCGGCTTTGGCTTGGATCGCCGGCCAATATTGGAAGCCGATCAAAAGGATTTCTTTCTTCCAAACGTCGCGATCGTCCCCTTTCCAGAAATTTCCGCTCCGGGCATCGATGAGGAAGCGTTCTTTCTAGGGTTCCTCGGTTTATGGTTGAGCTGGTTCGCGCTTCCCATGCACCCTCGCTACATGAGGCCGTCTGTCTTTTACCCTGCTCATCGAATGGTTGCCGGAATACCAGTGGCCATCGGGATTGCTGGGTTAGCCCACCTGTATCATGGCCTCAGCTTGGCAGCGGATACTACTGAGCCAGGGGTGCAGCCTGCCAACTTCTCAATGCATTATTCCACCTCATGGCTCAAGTTGCACGTGCTTGGGTTCTTCGGTATCCATAAAAGACCTTCCTTTTATGACAGATGTAAATTCCCTCGAATAATGAGGCTAGTCGACGCATCCATCGTAAGTCCGACACCGCGGGAAGCTAGGGGTTTGCTCCTTCGTCCACGCACAGTTGGAGATGGTATGTCCTTTACCGATAAAATTTTGACCGTCGGCCAGGAATCCGCGAAGACGGTGCTGCCATTGCAGGACATCTTTAAAGACGGGGCCTCTGTGTTGAAAGCTCGGGAGATTCTTCATCTGTACTCCATCAGGCCGGGCTTTCTTGTATTTAAACAAAATGATGCGGCGTTGTTCATAAGATACAACCGGCATCGTTTTGCCCAGCAGCTGAGCTATAATCAGGGCATCCCGCTTGAGGCTTTCTTGGCAGAACCTGCTGCTACCGAAGAGGGTATACGAAGCGCGCTGCATCATTTTATGCGCCTGAACACATGGTCCAACTTCTTTATCAGCGAACCGAGCTGTGTTCCAAAGGCCCTGAATGTGTATGTGGCCTGGTATCAACATTCGATGGGCGTCGTCATTAGGGAAGAGAAGCGATTGCTGCTTTATCGCAAGGGCACCGCTCTGGCTGGTAACCCAAATGTTCCTCTGAAGCGACGGACCATTGTTCGTCCTCCTTTAAAAGAAGTTGTTGCGGTCGAGGTCCCACATGATAAGACTGAGTTACCGATACCCCGTGCTCCCGTGGAAACGGTGATTGTGGTGTCCCCCGAGTCTGGCGTGGGTTCAGATATCGGGACTCGTCGTCCCAAGGTGCCCACCAAGCGTAAGCTTGTGCTAGCGGCGACGGGCACTCGCTCGCAGAAGAGGAAGAAGAAGTCAATTCTCTCTGCAGACGTTGTACTCGGCCAGGAGCCTCATGCTTCTTATAGTGAGGGCCTGAGCGAATATGGGACTAACGAGGGTCTATTTATAGCTCCGGACGATATCGACCTCGAAGCTGCTATTGCAGCTTCTGAGCGATTAGCAAGCCACAAAGCGGGAATGGTCATCCTCGCACAATCAAGTAAACTTCAACCGTATCTTTTTGCTGTTATGTTTTTGTTATCATGTTTTGACTGACACTCCTTCTCTAACAGGCATTTCCACTGAAGAAGCTCTCGCGGCTTCCCTCAAGACTTTTGAGGAGGAGGAGAGGGTTCGCGCTTCACTGGGTGTTGGTATATTTCGGCTCATTGTGCCTTCATTCCCCTTTCTTATGGGTAATCTGACCCCTTTTCATCTTATCGCAAGGACTACCTCGACTCAGGTCATGCCCAGTACAGTGCCAATCCCCCAGGGTGATGTGGAGATGCTTCCAGGGCCATCTATCGAAGTCCCGGCCTCCTCAGCATTGCTAAAAGAGGATTTACTTAAGCAACCGATGACGGACGTCATAACGGCTCCAGAGGTAGCTCCTGGCGTGGACGATGACGTCCCGTTGACGAAGGTCTTGAGAAGATCAGCTTTCACGGCCCGGGCGGAAAGGAAGCGCAGAATGCGTGCAGCAAGGGAACGTAAAGCCGCCTTGGCCGCGGGTGCAGGCTCGAGCGCTGCTATCCCTGTCCTTGCTCCTTCAGAGGGTGCTTCGGCCGCCCTGTCTACCGCTCACAGATAAGCAGCACGTGCGGCTCGGGAAGCAATTGAAAGACCGACTCAAGGTGACGTAATACTGAGTTCTTTTGTCAAAGTTTTAATCTTCAGATTCTCATATATCCTATCCTGTAGGGCCGAGTCTTGATGAGGAAGCGGTAGGTGAGATGGCGGCAACCGCCGAGCTTGAGGTAGCCACTCTTTCTCAAGATTCTGGCACTGCCTCAATCGCCACTCTTTCCCCTTGCAGTTCCTTACCGTTGCCAGGCACTGCGAGTATCACGACGATTCTCATGGAGTCAAGGCATGAAGCTACGGGTGGCGAAACCATTCCGATGGAGGAGGGTGAAGCGGTCGTTGCATCAAGTGACGCCCTTGTCGCGGTTCCGACCGGCGACTCACCAGGTAGATTTTGGGTCATTGCTTTCCTTTTTATTCTGCAATCCGTTTCAATCTCTTCTGACAGTACTTCTCTTGTTTCTGATGCAAGTGTGGTGAGCGTTGAGGTTGTGCCACCCGAGGAAGTATCACCAGTTGCTGCTTTGACGCCCTTTTGCCTTCTCTCGTATCCTCCCAAATGCTGGAAGGTATGGATTTGTGACCCATCGGTTTCATTGTAGGCAGTATACTTTATATACTGACATTACATTATTACATCCTTGCAGGAGTCCTTTTTGATCACCTGTATCAGGTGCTGCACCTACATTTCTCCTTCCAGTCAGAGATTGCCTCTTCTAGTGGCGCTGGTGAGTACAGCCTTTAGCTAATGTCTTTTCTTTTCTTTTACGGGCAGCCAAGTCGTTGCTAATCCTCTTTGTTTTGACTGCAGCACTACAGATTGAAGGAGGAGATGAAAGAATAGTTGTGCCACCAGTACTCCCGGCCTTGCCATCTACCTCAGCCGGTATAGTAAACTCCATTGTTCATGCGATTTATTTATTTTGCGAGTTGGCTTTTAACCATAATTCATTTTGCAGCAGTCGCACCAGTCCCTGCTCCCTTCAAATCTCGTATATTAATGCCAGCAGGACCATTTTCTAGACGTCTATCTTCCAAGGGCGTTGCGACCAGCCTTCGTATGTTGAGTGAATCCATTAAGCTTGACGCGGAGACCCCTGCCCTTGCTGCAGATTTTGCTGCTGAGGTTAATCCTATGCTGGCGACGCTCGTGAACTTTCATAGTGAGGGCATCGTTGAGTCTTGGGTTAATCGCTGCTGGAAAATTGAGGCCTTTCTGCATGAGCTCGAGTTCGGACGTCCTGCTCTTGAGGTCCTGGCTGTGAACTCTCAACGGGCTGCATGGGTCGAGCAGAGCACTCCCTACTTCCGCCACCTTGAACAAGAAACGGCCTTAAAGCGTAAGGAGTGTGAGGATACTTCAAGCAAATCCGCCCGACTGCATGCTCAGGTTGATGCAAATGCTGTGCAGTTGAAAGCTATCTTTGAGGGCCTTCTACGATGTATTTCCAACGGGCTAACGCTGAGGTAGAAGCTCGACCTCATCGAGCGGGATACGCAGAGTCGTGGGACAGCTCAGCGGATCGTTGATGAGCAAATTTCATCTTGCTTGCAGCAACGGGCTCAGGTTGAAGCGGAGTTGGCCGCGGTAGCTGACCGTGAAAAGGGGCTAAGGGGAATGCGCGAGCATTTGATTGGCCTATTGAAAACGCTTCCCTCCCAATAGTTGTTTTTATATCATTTGCAATTTTTGAATAAAATGTATCCATTTTTTTATCCCTTCATATGATGTAACTTGTACTCGATTGAACTTATAAATAAAAGATACATTTTTTCGTATTATCTTGTGTTATCTCTTGCTTTCTTCTCTTTTCTTTGTTGCCGGCATGTCACCTTAGTAAGCGTAGCCTGTAAATGATAGAGAGCATTCCGTCTTGAACTCTTCGAGAGGTAGTGATGGCTTAGGAAGCAGGTTCAGATCTGCTGCCTAAGGATTTTCTACTTTATGAGCCGTGAGGGTCTCATAAAGACTTTTCTCCCTACGAGTCAAAAAGATCTCGTAGGTGTATTTTCTCCTTAGGAATCGTGAGGATTCCTAAGTGTGTTTTCTCTTAGGAGTCGTAAGGATCTCACAAGAGAGTTTTCTTCCTTACGAGTCGAGAGGACCCGTAAGTGATTGATGAGGTTGACATTATCCGCATTTCACGGAGTCAGAAGTTACTCTGTGCGTTTCCCACGGGGTCGAGATTGACTTTAGCCGTGTTCCACGGGACCAGGATTTGCTCTGGATGCTTCCCACAGGGTCAGGATTGACATTAGCCGTATTCCGCAATGACCAGGATCCGCTCTGGACGCTTCCCACGGGGTCAGGATTGACATTAACCGTGTTCCACTAGACCAGGTTCTGCTTTGGACGCTTCCCACGGGGTCAGGATTGACATAGGCCGTGTTCCGTAAAGACCAGGATCCACTCTGGACGCTTCCCACGGGGTCAGGATTGACATTAGCCGTGTTCCGCAAGGACCAGGTTCCTCTCTGGACTCTTCCCACAGGGTCAGAATTGACATTAGCCGTGTTCCGCAAGGACCAGGATCCGCTCTGGATGCTTCCCACGGGGTCAGGATTGACATTAGCCGTGTTCCGCAAGGACCAGGTTCCGCTCTGGATGCTTCCCACGGGGTCAGGATTGACATTAGCCGTGTTCCGCAAGGACCAGGTTCCGCTCTGGACGCTTCCCACGGGGTCAGAATTGACATTAGCCGTGTTCCGTAAGGACCAGGATCCGCTCTGGACGCTTCCCACGGGGTTAGGATTGACATTAGCCATGTTTCGCAAGGACCAGGATCCGCTATGGACGCTTCCCACGGGGTCAGGATTGACATTAGCCGTGTTCCACAAGGACTGGGTTCTGCTCTGGACGCTTCCCACGGGGTCAGGATTGACATTAGCCGTGTTCCGCAAGGACCATGTTCCGCTCTGGATGCTTCCTACAGGGTCAGAATTGACATTAGCCATGTTCCGCAAGGACCAGGATCCGCTCTGGACGCTTCCCACGGGGTCAGGATTGACATTAGCCGTGTTCCACTAGACCAGGATTTGCTCTGGACGCTTCCCACGTGGTCAGGATTGACATAAGCCGTGTTCCGCAAGGACCAGGATTTGCTCTGGATGCTTCCCACGGGGTCAGGATTGACATTAGCCATTTTCCGCAAGGACCAGGTTCCGCTCTGGATGCTTCCCACGGGGTCAGGATTGACATTAGCCGTGTTCTATGAAACCAGGATAGGTTGACTTTATCTGCATTTCACGGAGTCGGGGGTTGACTCTCGGTTGTCTGTGCACCGCCGAGTCATGGAACTGGGAATTACCACGGTTTCGCTTTGCTGATGTTGCGTCTGTAGTAATGAGACGAATGTTGAGATGATCTCCAGGCTGTCTGTGAACCGTCGATATTTGGCTTCTTTTTCTGATGGAGCCTGGTGAGAAGGTATGGTTCCCTCTTTGTTTGTGCCCCTGGATTGTATACAGGGATCGATGTGATCTCACCTGTAGGGCAAAAAGTTTTATTTTATATATTTTTCTTTCCGCGATTCTCTATCATTTCAGCTTTTATATCGCGAAAGTCACGACTACCCAATCATTTCGGCTATTTTTCGCAGTGCCTAATCATTTCAGCTATTTGTTTTATATACTCGCTGCTTTTTATTGCTAGTTGCCCAACCATTTCGGCTATTTTGTATGCATACATTTTTACTTGCTGATTTTGCTGCAAGTTGCCCCATCATTTCGGCTATTTCGTATGCATTTGTGGCTCGCTGGCTTTTCGCTGCGAGTTTTGTGATTTGACACCGATTTCGGCATCAGCATCGCTACAACTGGGATATTGCCAGGAGCTAATCATCATTTGCCTCTGTTGATGTCGAACAAAGGTGGCTTAGCGAATAGGGTTAGGATCCTATCGACTAAGGCTTTTGACTTCATGAGCCGTAAGGGTCTCATAAAGGTATTTCTCTCTACGAGTCGTGAGGATCTCGTAGGTGCGTTTTCTCCTTAGGAATCATGAGGATTCCTAAGTGTATGGCTTCTCGTAAGTCGTAAGGATCTTACAAGAATGTTTTCTTCTTATAAGTCGAGAGGACTTACAAGGGTTGTTCACCGTGTAAACATATCCCTAGTCGCGGGTAGGACTTTGTTAGGGAAATGTTTATTCGCACCCGTGGATTGTATACAAGGGTCGATATCGAAACGCTTATAGGGCAAAATTGGAGATTGTGATGGCTTAAGAACATGTTCAGATCCCTGTAACTTAAGGCTTCTGAACCCTATGAGCCGTGAGGGTCTCAAAGGGGAATTCTCCTTACGAGTCGTGAAGATCTCGTAAGTGTAAGTCATCCTCAGGAATCGTGTGGATCCCTAAGTGTGTTGCTCCCTTGTGAGTCGTAAGGATCTCACACAGGTGGTTTCTCCTTACAGGATCGAAATGACCTTGCAAGTGTCTTTTAACGAGATTGCGCCCTTTCGGGTTTTCACAAAACTCGCCAGTAGCCCTGCTGTTTTTACTCACGGAGCCCTTTCGGGTTTTCATCCGTGCCCATTTTGCTTATGGACATACCGTTTTCTTCTATTTTTTAATTTTATTTTTATTTTTTTGTGTCAGCCTTGGGATGCTGCTGCCCGTAGTAGTTTATCGACGTCTCGGTCAACAGCTAGTTTTAGGATATAATAGTCCATTGTTAGTTTAAGGACGTTTCGGTCCATAGCCTGTTACTACTTATAGAGTTTGGGCTTAAGAAGATAGCGAGTGGACATAGGCGTCGTCATCTATCATTAACCTAGGCCGTGACTCATCAGGCGTAGTATTTTTTCAGGAATCGATCGTTTATTGGCCTGAAAGGTCTTTCGCCATGCATGTCCATGAGTAGATAGGCTCCATCTTGGTAGAACTTGTCTATGACATATGGGCCTTTATAGTTCGGCTCGAATTTCCCCCGCTTGGCACGATTGGGGATCATAGGTCTTTTGACCACTAGCACGAGTTCGCCTTGGCAGAATGTTCTCGGTCTAGTCAATCTCTCGTATGAGCGCGTCATCTTTGTTTTATAAGCCTTCAGGTTTTGTTTCACCATGAGCCGGGTTTCATCAAGGGCATCGAGCTCGTCAAGGCGAAAGTGTGCATTTTCTTCGTCTGTCGTAGTGAACCGCCACTCGTAGAGAGGGTAACTTTATCTCGAACGGGATTACTGCTTCTGTGCCGAATACCAACGCATAGGGTGTTGTGTTTGTGTCAGTTTTGAATGTAGTTCGATATGCCCAGAGAGTTTCATGCAGTCTCTCGTGCCAGTCCTTCTTATTTCGAGACACCGTCTTTTTCACGATCTTTGTCAAGATCTTGTTAAAAGCCTCAGCCAGACCGTTAGCTCGGGGATTGTAGACCCATGAATACCTCCAGTCTATGTTATGCTGTTGTGCGAAGCAGCTGATCTTGTAGCTTCTATAGGCTGGCCCGTTATCGGAGATAATCCGTCGCGGAATGCCGAACCGATAAATGACATGTGTCTTGAAGAAATAGAGGATATTCTCCGTCTTCACTTCCCTTAGCGGTATGGCTTCTGCCCATTTAGAAAGGTAATCAGTCGTCGCCAGTATGAACCGGTGTTCTCTAGACGATGCTGGTTCGATGGGGCCGATTATGTCAGTTCCCCACATTTCGAATGGCCAGCTAGCCACCGTTGGATGTAGTGGATTTGGATATTAGTGGATAAAGTCCCCATGAATCTGGCACGAGTGGCACTGCTTCGTGTATTCGAGGCAGTCTTGGATCATTGTGGGCCAATAAAAGCCCATCCTTTTGATCTTCAGCTTCATTTTTGGCCCGGCTTGGTGAGAACCGCAGAGTTCGTCGTGAATTTCTTGGACGAATCTCTTTGCCTCTTTAGGTCCCAGGCATCTTAGCCACAGGGAGTCGAACGATCTCTTATACAGAGTATCATTGATAAAGGAAAAAGATAGAGCTCGTTTCATGAGCTGATGTCTTGAAGACACATCTTTAGGTGTTCGACGGGATTTGAAGTAGTCTATAAAGATTTCTCTCCAATCCATAGCATTTTCTTGGTCTT
Organism: Agapanthus africanus; assembly: GCA_030015575.1. Lineage (NCBI taxonomy): Eukaryota > Viridiplantae > Streptophyta > Magnoliopsida > Asparagales > Amaryllidaceae > Agapanthus > Agapanthus africanus. The sequence goes on along the minus strand of JASDDO010000019.1, from coordinate 424,786,995 downwards.
TTATTTGTAGGGTCGTTTGCTCGGTAGCTCCCTTTTCTTCGGACGACTCCGGAGATATTTCTGCTGGTGCAACCACCCGACGACTTTGCACAATGATCCTTACGTCATCGAGGTTCTCGTCGGCCAGTTCTTTAGCGAGCTTGGCTAATGCATCCGCCTTGATATTTTCCACACGCGGTATACTTTCCAGGGCATAGGCAGGGATTTGAGTCAGCAGTTGCTGCACTCTTTCGCCGTATTTCACCAAATCTGGTTTGCATGTTTGATAGTCGCCGTTTACTTGACTAACGATCAGTTAGGAGTCTCCGTATATGAGGAGGTTTTCAATTCCCATGTCAACAGTGATCTCAAGACCTGCTATCAAAGCTTCGTATTCAGCTTCGTTGTTTGTCCTCGGTTCTGTTAAGGAGAAGGCGAAGCGCATTATCCCTCCTTGTGGAGTCACGAAGATGAGGCCCACCCCTGATTTGATTATGGGGGTACTTTGTTTGCACTTCTTCACGGAAGATACTCCATCGAAGTAGAGTTCCCATCGGGTGTCACTCTCTCTTTTCTCACCGTCGATCGTGTCAAACGCGTGCTCGTCGGGTAATTCGCAGTTCAAAGGAGAATCGGCGGGTATCGGATGTTCAGCGAGGAAGTCGGCGATAGCCTGGCCTTTCACTGCCTTGAGGGGTCTGTATGTCACCGAGAATTCCATTAAGAGCAGGGCCCATTTAGTAAGCCGTCCCGTTAATATAGCCTTTGACATCAAATATTTGAGAGGATCCACCTTCGATATGAGATGGACCTCATGTGCCAACGCGTAGTGTCTGAGCTTCGTTATCGTGAAGATCAACGCCAGGCAGTGTTTTTCGATGGGGGAGTAGTTGCTTTCTGCCCCCAGTAGAACTCGACTCAAGTAGTAGAGGGCTCTCTCTTTCCTTTGGTCGTTTTCTTGTGCCCACAGCGCGCCTAAAGAACCTTCGAGGGCGGTTGTATACAGAATGAGTGGTTTTCCCTTGACTGGAGCGGTTAGCACCGGAGGACTCTGTAGGTATTGCTTGATTTCGTCCAGTGCGCCTTGGCATTTGCGATCCTAGACGAACGGGGTCCCCTTCTTGATTAAGTGACTGTAGGGGTGGCACTTGCCGGAGAGATTGGCTATGCATCGCCGGATATACGCGAGCTTTCCTTGGAAAGACCGCAGTTTCTTGAGAGTCCTTGGCGGAGGCATTTCCATGATCGCCTTAATCTTTAAAGGGTCAATTTCGATGCCTCGATGTCGTACGACGAATCCTAGGAACTTGCCCGAGGAAACTCCGAATGCGCATTTGAGAGGGTTCATCTTCAAGTTGTATTTCCGAAGGCGCTGAAACACGATCTTCAGATGCTCTAAATGTTCCTCGTATGATTTGCTTTTAACTAGGAGGTCGTCGATATAGCATTCGACAATTTCATGTATGAGGTCATCGAAAATCTTCGTCATGGCCCTCTAATAGGTGGCTCCGGCGTTCTTTAGACCGAAAGGCATCACCTTGTAGCAGAATATGCCCAAAGGAGTCCGGAAAGCGGTATGCTTCTGATCCTCGGGATGCATCCTTATCTGATTGTATTCTGATGAGCCGTCCATGAAGGAGAAAACTTCGTGAGTGGACGTATTATCTATCATCAACTCGGTGACCGGTACTGGAAAGTCGTCCTTCGGGCAAGCTTTGTTGAGATCCCGGAAGTCTATGCATATGCGCACCGTCCCATTTTTCTTCATCACTAGGACGATATTGGCGATCCAGTCAGGATACTGAACTTCTTGGATGAAGCCGGAGTCGATTAGCTTCTTGACCTCGGCATTGATGCTCATCTCAAGCTCGAGCATCATTCTTCTCGGTGCTTGTTTAATCGCCTTGATGTTCGGAGATATCGCCAATTTGTGCACAGCAATCTCCGGATCTAATCTTGGCATCTCAGAATAGTTCCATGCGAAACTGTCTTTATACTGCATGAGCACGTCTTTTAGCGTAGCCATCTTTTCTTCAGACAACAGCTCACTGACGAATGTCGGCCGCGGGTCACTTGTCGTCCCCAAGTCAATTTTCTTGAGGTTATCTGCAGTAGTATGTATTCCATCTTCCAGCTCTTTTGGTGCCGGTGGAAACTCGGAGATCACTTCGTCATCATCGTTTTCGAAGCACCAGGGGAGATCAGCCATATCTTCGCATGTTCCTTCTTCTGATAGCATTATCACATGACAGGTACGAGATCGCTTCCAAGACCGATGTTGATCTGGCTCTACTCTCATGGCTTTGGGTTCATACTTCTGCGGCGGGGTTACCCTCCAACTGCTGGATAGAGCGAACCTGCCTTGCTGATACTGGTATTCTACCCAGTCTTTGAATGTGAAGCAGAGGATGTCATATCGCTTGGTGATAAGAGCAATAATCCGGGTGAGAGACCTCGCCTACTTGCTCGGGGTTCTTTGACTCCGGGAGGGTCATCATTAGATGTTTTATGACAAGATCGAATATTTTCCTTGTCTTGTCTTGGGAAAAGGAGTACGCTCGACCTATCTTCTTTACAAGAGACGAATCCAGGCTGCCCAATTCCTGATCGTGAGGCTTCTTGGGCCCGCTTTGCCGCTGTCGGATGCTTTTTCCGTTCTTGGGTTTATTTCTTCCTCGACGTCGGGTCTTTTGTATGACGGGCTGGCGACGGAGGGCATCGTCACTTTCTGCAGCCTTCTGGAGGAGGCGCTGCGTTCTGGCTTTCTCGTAGATGGCTATTTTGCGATTATGGTCGTCTCGAACCTTTTTACCTGCTTCCCTTATAATCTTGTCCATCTGTTCTTCGAACGACGGGCTTGGCATTTTCACGACGGGAGCTTGTTTTGGTTCAGGGTTAACATCTTCCCACAGAGCATCTCCTTCTTCATCGAAGTGATGTATGACGTAGCAGCCGCGGAATCGCTCCCGTTTCTTGGATTGAATATATCCAAGCCCGATCGTTTCCATTCTCCCATTGGGTAACTTTCATTGAGTTCCGGGGACGTTCCAGATCCTGTTATAGAACTGGGCTTGTCGAGCAGTCTGTTTGAAGAGTACGCCTTGGCGCCTCAATAGTCTTTTTAATCCGTGTGTGTAGTATCTGGGCAAATGGTTGGGCTGGAGCCTGTCAAGTGTAGAATCCGCACCATGCCAAATTTCTTTCTCCACTTTGGTTTCCCCGTATCGGTAGAATAGGATCGCCTTTTCACCCTTTCGCCTGGGGGGAACATAGAATGTCTGCAGTTCTTGCACACTATAAGTTTCAAGTGCATCGAGCTCTTTGTAATGCTCTTGCGGAACCATGGAAACTTTCAAATCCGATCATCGTCAGCGGAGGCTTGTATCGATGGCCGAACAGTAAATACGGCGTTGACCTCATCTTCCGAGTCGCTGCCGAAGACCAAAATAGGGGTGGACGGTCCCGACTTGTTGCGTTGGGGCGGCCCTGAATAAATTATTTCTTCTTCCTCCTCAGTGTCACTCCCGAAGACTGGAATAGTAGTGATAGCTTTGTTCTTGTCCTCCGATTTGCGACATCTTTCTGTGTCTTAGAAATCTGGCAGGAAGTACTTGGCATCCTCATATTTGTGGACTTCGTTCACGGAGAATAGGTTTAGTTCCCCTGTCATAGTGTACTCGAGACCATCTTTGAAGTATTTCATACACTGATGTTGTGTAGAAGGGATAATGTTGTACTCGTGTAACCAAGGCCGGCCAAGCAAAGCGTTATAGCAGGTCTTAGCATCAATGACATGAAACTTGATGTCAGTGACTAGCAGCCCAAAGCGCAACGTCAGTATCACAGACCCGAGCGTCCGTGATGACTAGGAGTCAAACTCGAAGATAGTGATTTTATCACGAGCGAGGTGCTGAACGCTCATGCAGATTTCCTTCAACACTCTTACATTGAGGAGATTGACGGAGGACCAATTGTCAACAAGAATTTAGCCTATCTTGATATCATGACAGTATCCAGAGACATAAAGAGGACGGTTGTGCTCGCATGTCCCGAGGAGGAGATCTTCATCACCAAAGGTGATGTCAGCAGTGTGCACTTCTTCCAGCTCATCCTTCATCTTTTCTTCGGTAAGGAAAGCTTGGAACTGTTCGGGCTCTTGTAACGCCTTGATCAGAGAATCTCTTGCTTCTTTTGATAACAAGAGGGCATCGAGAATGCTTAGCTGCGAAGGTAGCTTCCTCAAGTGTGCCAGAACGTTGTCGTCCATCTTACTTTTCTTTGGCGGGTCCTTGGCTGTCAGCTCTTTGACGACTTGATCATCTAGGGCGATGTTCTCAGGGATTTTTTCTTTCCCCTTATCTTTTCTATTCGACCCACTGTTCGCGGGCCCGAGATTCTTTTCGGGCAGCGTTCGATTGCGTAGCTGAATGTTCTCACAGGTCTTCATTTCTTCCGTTTCAGATGTGGATTCTTTGAAGAGAGGGCCAAGGGCTATTTCTTCATCAGAATCTCTCCCAAAGGTGAGAACTTGCGATCCCCCAGCGTCGACCATGTGACAGTTGCCGGTAGTTCTTTTGCTCTCCTCTGTCGTATTTCTCTGCTCCCGACGAGTTTTACATTTCATCCGCTTGAAATGTTGTCGGTGAGCAACATATCCCTGCCACCAGGTTTTAAAAGTGTTGCACTCTTTGGTGGGGTGCGCAATCTTTCGATGATATAAGCAGTAGCTAGGATGTATATCCGCTTCATCAGGAGTGTTTCCTTCGGAGGGTGGCAGCTTCATTCCCACCGATATGGCTTTGGCGAACCTTTTCCTCGTCTTGAGCCTGCTTTTATTTGGGGCGGATGTACTTTGATCTGGTGGGAGTGTTTCGACCTTTTTGTCCAGTCGCCGGCGTTTGGCCTTTTCAAATATGGCCATCTCGTGCTCCCGATCAGCTTTGCTTTTAAGAAGAGCTTCGTTCAGGAATGCATCAATCATTTCGTCTGATGGTCCAAGAAGTTCCGGCTCAGGGTCTGCCCCCGGTTTCTCTGCGTAATGAGCTTCTTCATCATCTATTAACGAGTGAGAGATCACATGACATCTTGACACATAATTCTCTGGCTCATCCGACGAGTCTTCTCCATTGTCATCATCTCCATCCTCAAGGATGTGGCTGAGAAATTCTTGGAGTGTGACTAGGGTCCGCGCCTTCTGGTTATATTCTTCCAATGCGTCAATCTGTTTTTGCAGGTCCGTGCGCTTGTTACCAGGCTTCACGGGCTTTTTGGTCTTCTTCTTCTTCTTCGAAGACTTTGACGGCTGGGTATGAACGCTTTGACTATCACCACCAGTTTTTGGAGTTGGGCATGGTTTCAGGATTCCCTCGATGATCTCGGGTTCCAGTGGATTTTTCCACCTGATTGCCGGGCATGCTTGGAGATCCTTCAGCATTCTTTTCGTCTTGGCTGAACGAACGACCTCCCATGGAGCATCTTCTACAAAAGAGCATGATGCCCTCGGTGTGTCCGTCTTTTTGAGAGCGTGCGGCTGTGGCGAGCTTACTTTCCAATTCTCGGACAGTGCGAATTTGCCCTGTTGGTATTGGTCTTCAATCCAGCCTTTAAAGATGAAGCAATCTTCAATTGGATGGCCTGTCGTTTGGTGATAGGTGCAATAATTGGGATTACTAGCATCACCGGGTTGCAATGGGCATTTTGGATTTGGCAAATTAATGAGCCTGTTGCGCACCGCTAGCTCGAACAACATCCTCGTTTTGTCCCAAGGAAACGAATAAGGGCGCTTTATTTTCTCATTATAGAATCGCCGTCTCTCGTCTAGGCAATCAGTTAATTTTGGACCACTGGGCTGCTGTCGAGCATTAGCGACGAAGGTCGCTTTCCCTTTTCCTTTTTCATTCAGCGGCTCCGGCTTCGAAGAGGAAGGCCTGTGGCCTATCTGGTCCATTTGGGCCAACTTATCAATCAAGGACTGGAAAGTGGTCGGCTTGAAAAACATCATGAATTGGGAGATGGTCGCTTGAGGGTCAAGAGTGCCCACGAACATGCTCACCGCAAGTGCTTCCTCGATGCGCTGCTCGCACTTCGACCATAGATTTCGCCATCGTATTGCGTATTGCACCCACGTTTCGCCTGGCCTTACCCTGGCGTTAATCAATGCGGTGATCGGGGTGCGCTCGCTAGCGCTTGCGAATCTCTGTGTAAATAGCAGCTCCATCTCCGCAAATGTCTTGACAGAGTCATTCGGGAGTTCAGAGTATCATTTGAACGCTGTCTCCGGCAAGCTGCCGACGAACTGGAGAAGTAGCAGTTTATCATCACCTCCAGTGTTGCCGTACAAGGCCCTGAATTGAGTGACGTGCTGATGCGGATTTCCCATCCCCTTATATACGTAGAATTTAGGGATCGTATATCCCGGCAGGTACCTTATTTGGTCATACCAGCCCGGACAGGGTTGTCCAGTCTTAACGATTTGCCCAGCCGCTTCATTCGCCTGGTGAACTCGTATCTGCTGAGCGATGTAATCATCCAGAGCAGCCTTGGAGATGGTCTCCTCCTTGGCTGCTGAAAGAGCCGGAGAAGGGTTCGATGTCTCCCCTCTGTCATCTTCAATGATATTCGGGGGGTCTTTAGCTGGAGGTTCCGGCTGTAACTGTTTCCCCCAATCAGAGCAAAGCTCTGTTTGAATTTCAAAAATTCAAAATTTGAAGCAACGCTTCAAATTCCTTGCGCTGCGCGCAACGCGCCACGTGTCAAAAGATGATACGTCAGCGCAGCGCCCAAGGTAGCGCGCCCAATCAGAGCAAGGCTCTATTTAAAACAAAACTAAAGGAAGCAACGCTTCAGTTGCGCAAGCGCTGCGCTGCGGGACACGTGTCAGCGCAGTTGCGCAAGCGCTGCGCTGCGCGACACGTGTCAGCGCAAACGCAGTTGCGCTGCGCCGTGCGCTGCGCGACACGTGTCAGTGCAGATGCACAAGCGCAGATGCGCTGCGCTGTGCGCTGCGCGACACGTGTCAGCGCAGTTGCACTGCGCTCTGCGCTGCGTGACACGTGTCACGCGCTGGGGCGTTTGCGCCAAACAGAATTAAAATTCTATTAAGATCCTTCTGTTCTTGTTAAAACAAGAAGATTGCCTTCTGTAAAACAGAAGCCCTTGGATCAAAGATCCAACGGTGGGGAAAATTCCCCAAATCACTCAGAGAAAGATCTCTTTAACAAATTTAACAAATTTATGGGCACTATATAAAGGCCCCTAGACCCCAATTCAAATGATCATCGACATCAAGAACTTCATAAAAACAGCAAAAAAAGAGAAAGCTCTGAAGAACTTTGAAGAACTCAAGAAAAAGGTAAAAACCTTTATGAAAAAGAAGAAGAATGTCTTCTGAATAGATCATTGATCTAAGAACAAGATCAATGATCTTCAATAAAAAGAAAAATAAAGAATAATAGTGCCTTGCACTTTTTTATGAACCACTGGTTCTTTGAAAACAAGAAAAACTTATTTTCCCTGATCTAAAATTGATCAAAATAAAAAACAGTGTCCTGCACTTGCAAAATTGGCACTGTTGCGCTCTCAGGTTGGCGCAAGCCACCAGAGAGCGCCACGTGTCAGCTCCAGAGTCATTTGCGCCATGCGCTTTTAAAATAGAGTATTGCTCTCTGAAATTGGCGCAACTCACCAGAGCGCGCCACGTGTCAGCAGCGCAACAGCGCAGCGCACTGACACAACGCACTGCGCTAACTGCGCTTGCGCTCACCAGAGTGTGACACGTGTCACCTCCACAAACGCTTGCGCTTATTTATTGGCGCAAAGCGCCTGACAGGCCACATGGCCACTGTCAGATGATTGATGCACTGCATCATTAAAAGAAGGGCTGAGCCCAATTAAAAAGGCCTAACGGGCCTAGTAAATGCTATGCATTATTTTCAAAAGGGCAGAGCCAAAACAAAAACAGATGCAATGCATCATTCTTTTTTTAAAAAAGTGGCAGAGCCCAAGTAAGGGTCTGTCAGACCAGAACAGATGCTGTGCATCGTTTAAAAGGGGCAGAGCCCAAATAAAGGTCCAACAGAGACCAAGATTAATGCTATGCATTATTAAACATGGGAAAAGCCCTAGCACAGGTCTAATAGGCCAAAAATAAGAAATAACGTTGAATATTCTTAACTGGACTTAGCCCGATCATGGCCGTAAGTCCTCAAACTAAATTGACTGAGAAAGACTGCTCTCCTAAATCAATTTATATCTGATTCGAGGGTACATCTCCGAACTCCTCTGACCCCTATCGTTGTAATCCTTCAACGACGTCAGAGAGGTGACGGATCCTGACGATCACACATCGACACGGACTGTGGGGTCCTTAAACCCACGGACTTATGTGTCCTTAAACTACCAATGGACCCCTATGTCCCTAAACTGGAATATGGACCGAAATGTCCTTAAGCTACCTATGGACCACTATGTCCCTAAACTGGAATAATATAGCCCCCAAATACTCTTTTATCGGATCCAAACTATCCCGTTAAGTTGATCTTAGTCTCAAATCAGACTAACGTATCCTTAACAAAAGTTTAAGTTGATCTTAGCCTTAAATAGGGTTAACGTATCCTTAAACAAAATCCCAAACCCAAATCTAAGAAAATATGGATTTGGACTAATTCACGTCCTACGGGTGACGGCATAACCTAGTCTCCGTATACAATCCACGGGCAACCACAAACAAAACAAACACACACGACACGAAGTGAAATTCTGGAGAAGGAGAAAATTGTTACCGCGATGCGGTAGCGTAATTAACTACAGGGGCTTGCGCCTGCAGGGAAGAGCGTCCCCATAATCAAAAACCCCTCTAATGAGGGGGAATCTGACGAAGTCTACTACATCGGCCGCATCCGTCTAAACCTCCGATACACGGTGCCATAAATCAACTTGGCATCTTCGGAGAGGTGGACGGATAAAACCAAATAGCATCTGTCCCGAATCATAGGCAAGACGTCCCCACGTCGTCTTGGCCGCCGTTCGGAGGGGAACAGATTCTGGCATGCCCGGTGGGACCTTTTCCTCTTTCCACTCCACACTTCGTGTGTCGTCTTCGCGAACGAATTGCGGTTTGTTAATGGTTACCTTTAGATTTCAAGTTACTAAGATTTGGTCTTTTGCCTGGCGCAGAAATCAAACATCAATGGCCTCAAATTGCTCGAACTGCTCGAAGTGCTAATGCAACCGACGCTCCGCCTCACCTGGAGGCGTAGCATATGGGCCTCAAGCGGCCTCCATCCTTACTATACCCGTGGAGCAAGTGACTCAGGCTACCACTGGCCTGTTCTTCGGAACCATGATCCCTTCAGCAAGCTTCACCATCCCTGTGCCCGCACCGGAAGCTTCAAGAAAGTCGGTCTTCGATCGACTTGCTACTCCCACGGCCCCTCTCAACGGGTCGTCCAATTCTTCAGTCTTCACCAGGCTGAGCTCGAGCACCAAAGGGCCTATCAAGAAGCCCATAACACTTGAGGCAGTCATCCCAAAGAAGACGGCTGCTCCCGAAGTCGCCAAGGCGGCTTCTCCTGTCAAAGAGTCAGTCTTTGCAAGGCTGACTATTCCCACTCCCGCTCAGAAATCTGCTTTTGACCGCTCGGACACAACTCCTCAACGGACATCAGTTTTCAAGAGGCTGACACCGGCAACAGTCCCTCGCCTGAACAGGGGGCAAGAAGAAGCTGTCTCTGTCGCTGAACCAATACCGACAGCTCGTCACGCCCGACGACGCCACTGACGCCGGATAAGGAAGACTGGGGGCAACTCTCTCTCTGGGATAACTCCGCCAGCTCCGACGGTGGAAGTTAATGCTGCTGTTTCAACTGGGAACAGCTTTGAGCTGCTGAACAGGGTAAGCAGGAATTCGCCAACTGCAGTGTTCAAAAGATCTCCTCCACCGGTAGAGACCGCCGTGGAAGCAGAAAAGCCGGAGCAGTCTCTTCAATCGCTGTCCTCCAGGGTCTACAAGACATGGCGACGAGTCCGAGAATCTGTGATTGATCCTAATTTCTCTCGCCAACACAAGAAGTCGAAAGGTCGGCAGGAAGAAAATCCCCCTGTCAAGCAACGAAAGGCGACGACCACTTGGGTGCCCAAAGCAACGGCCCCCTCAACTACAACGGCCTACAAGAGAAGAAGGCCGAAGAAAGTCCCCACGCCTACGGCGAATATAAAAGGTGGTAAACCCAAACGCCCTAAGTCTTGGGGCATCGTAGTTCATACCGTCTACATGGCGTCTGGTAAAGAGGACAGCCGTGCATCTACAGGTCATCGACCGCTTACACGGTCAATGACCAAAGCTCAAGAGCAACAGCAAAAGCTCCAGGAGATGATGAACGTGATGACCGCACTCACTGAGCCAAAAGAAAGCCCTGAAACGTCCTCGGACGAACGCCAGGAGCAAGAAACTGACGCCGAATTCCTTCGTCGGATATTGGAGAAGAAGGATAAAGTGGCTGCTGAACAAGCAGCCAACATAAAGCGTATAGCCTTCCTGTTCCAAGACATGGTAGGGATGATGATCCAACAAGATCCTCCGGCCGAAGATCTCCCGATCGTCCTTGAAGACGATAGAGGAGAAACGTCAAATCCTCCACCAGCTCTGTCAACAGCTAAGGAGGAGACAATCTCCAAAGCTGACTTGGACGAGTACATAGCCCAACAAATACGGGTTCATCATGCGACTGAAGCTGCCAGCCAGGTCGTAAAAACAGGACGACCATATCCGAGCTGGTACGACCAGATCAAGTACCCACCGGGCTACATAATTCCCAAGTTCCATGTCTATAAGGGGACGGGCAATCCCCACCAGCATGTTGCCCAGTTCAGGGCACTCTGCGGCAACACCGGCGGTGATGTCAAACTATTGCTTCGCCAGTTCGTCGGCAGCTTGTCAGATACAGCGTTCAAGTGGTATTCTGAGCTCCCAAACGACTCTATCAAGACCTTCGCGGAGATGGAGCTACTGTTTACCCAGCGTTTTGCAAGCGCCAGCGAATGCACCCCGATGACGGCACTGATTAACGCCAGGGTGAAGCCAGGCGAGACATGGGTCCAATATGCTATACGGTGGCGGAATTTATGGTCGAAATGCGAGCAACGCATTGAAGAAGCTCCTGCGGTGGGTATGTTTGTAGGAACCCTTGATCCGCAAGCAACCATCTCGCAATTTATGATGTTCTTCAAGCCGACTACCTTCCAAGCCCTGATCGACAAGTTAGCACAAATGGATCAGATGGGCCATAGACCTCCTCTTCCAAAGCCGGACTCCCGAAATGAAAAGGGGAAGGGAAAAGCGATCGTTGTCGCTAATGCTCAGCAACAGCCGAGCAACTCGAAGCCGGTTGTTCGTCAAAATAATATGCGTCCGCACGTACCCCTTGAGGAGAGGCTAGGACGACCTTACTCGTTTCCCCGAGATAAAACGAGAAGATTATTCGAGCTGGCATTGCGCAACCGACTCATAAATCTGCCAGAGCCAAAACGTCCATCGCAACCAAATGATGTCAATGAGCCCAACTACTGTCCCTATCACCGGGTACTGGGTCATTCGATCGAAGACTGCTATGTCTTCAAAAATTGGCTTGAAGACCAGTACTAACAGGGCAAGTTCGCGTTATCCGACAGATGGAAGGTGAATCCGCCTCAACCTCACGCCTCTAAAAGGATGAATATGCCGGGGGCAACGTGCTCTCTCGTCGAAGAAGCCTCGTGGGAGGTTGTGCTGTCAGCTAAGACAGAAAGGATGCTGAACGATCTTCAAACATGCCCAGGGATCAAGTGGAAGAACCCGTTGGAACCACAGGTTATTGAAGGGATGTTGAAGCCGCGTCCAACTCCAAAGACCGATGGTGGTGGCTCAAGCGCTCACAACCAGCTGGCAAAATCTTCAAAGAAGAAGAAGAAAAAATCCAAGAAGCCCGTGAAGCCTGGCGACAAGCGCACGGACTTGCAAAAACAAATTGACGCGCTGGAGGAATACAACCAGAAAGCACGGACTCCCATTACACTCCAAGAGTTTCTCAACCACGTCTTTCAAGAGGAAGATGAGGGAGAAAGTTCGTCGGATGAATCTGAGGAATACGTGGCGAGCTGCCATGTGATTTCCCATTCATTCGCGGACGATGAGGAGACTCCTTGCACTAAAAAGCTGGGGGGCAGATCCTGAACCAAAAATTCTAGGGCCATCGGATGAAGTAATTGACGCATTCCTTAACGAAGCTCTGTTGAAAAGTAAAGCTGATCGGGAACGCGAGACGGCTATATTTGAAAGGGCCAAGCGCCAGTGACTTGACGAAAGAGCTGAGACACTTCCGCTGGAGCAAAATACATCCACTACGGACAAAAGCAAATTCAAGACGAGGAAAAGGTTTGCTAAGGCCATATCAATGGGCATGAAGCTACCATCCTCCGAAGAAAACATTACTGGTGAAGTGGAAATGCACCCTTTCTACTGCTTGTATCATCGGAAGATTTCGCACCCCACTGAAGAGTGCAAAGCTTTCGATAGATGGTGGCAAGGATATGTTGCTCAACGACAGCATTTTAAACGGGAGAAGCGCAAAACTCGTCGGGAGCGGAAAAATACGACCGAAAGGATTAACTGGACTACCGGCGATTGTCGCATGGTTAACGCCGGGGGATCACAAGTGCTTACATTCGGGAGCGATTCGGACGAGGAGCTGGCTCTTAGCCCCCTCTTTAAAGAGTCCACCTCCGGAAAAGAAGAAGAGCCGAGGGCCTGCGAAAATATCCAGCTGCGTAATCGCACGCTACCCGAAAAGAATCTCAGACCCTCAAATAAAAAAGATAAAGAGAAAGAAAAGGTCTCTGAAGATATCGCCCTGGATGACCATGTTGTATAAGAGCTAACTGCCAAGGACCCTCCGAAGAGAAATAAGGTGGATTACAACGTCTTAGCGCATCTGAGGAAGCTACCCTCGCAGCTCAGCATTCTTGATGCCCTTTTACTATCAAAAGAGGCGAGAGATTCATTAATCAAGGCACTACAGGAGCCGGAACAATTCCAAGCTTTCCTGGCCGAAGAAAAGATGAAGGATGAATTGGAGGAAGTGCACACGGCCGATATCACTTTTGGCGACGAGGACCTTCTCCTTGGGACATGCGAACACAATCGCCCCCTTTATGTCTCAGGATACTGCCACGATATAAAGATAGGCACGATCCTGGTCGACAATGGATCCTCCGTTAATCTCCTCAATGTGCGGGTGTTAAAGGAAATCTGCATGAGCGTCCAGCACCTTGCTCGGGACAAGATCACCATCTCCGGGTTCGACTCCCAATCATCAAGAACTCTTGGGTCTGTGATACTGACGCTACACTTTGGGCTACTCATCACGGATATTAAGTTCCATGTCATAGACGCCAAGACATGCTACAATGCTCTGCTCGGCCGACCATGGTTACACGAGTACAACATCATCCCTTCTACACAACATCAGTGTATGAAGTATTTTAAGGATGGTCTTGAGTATACCGTGACGGGAGAACTGAACCCGTTCTCTGTGAACAAAGTCCGCAAATATGAAGATGCCAAATACTTTTTACCGGATTTCGAGGACACAGAAAGGTGTCACAAGTTGGAGAACAAAGCTAATGCCACCATCCCTGTCTTCGACAGTGATACCGAGGAGGAAGAGGAGATGATTTATTCGGGTCCACCCCAACACAACAAGCCGGGACCATCTGCTCCTACGTTGATCTTTGGTAGAGACTCGGAAGATGAGGTCCATGCTGTATTCTCTGCTCGACCTTCAATACAAACGTCCGCTGACGAAGACCAAAGTCTGCAAGTCGCCATGGTGCCGCTTAAACACCATAAAGAACTGGATGCACTTGATATCTACAGTGTAGAGGAGTTGCAGACGTTCTATGTCCCTCCCAGGCGAAGAGGTGAAAAGGCAATTCTATTCTTCCGCTCTGAGGAAACCAAAGTGGAGAAAGAAATCTGGCACGGCGCGGATCCTACGCTTGACAGGCTTCAGCCCATCCGTCCCCCCAGATATTATACAGAAGGCTTGAAAAGGCTATTGAAGCGCCAAGGGATGTTCTTCAAACAGACCGCTCGAAAAGCCAAGTTCTATGACAAGGTCTGGAACGTTCCCGGGACTCAGCACAAATTGCCTAATGGGAGAATGGAAAAAATCGGGCTCGGATATATTCGGTCTAAGAAACGAGAGCTACTCTATGATTGCAACGTCGTACATGACTTCGATGAAGAAGCGGATGCTCAATGGGAGGACGCTAATCCTGAACCAGTAAAAGTTCCCGATGCAAAGGTGCCCAGTCCGTCGTTCGAAGAACAAATGGACAAGCTTATAAGGAAAGCTGGTCAAAAAGTCCGAGACGACCACAACCGCGAAATGACCATCTACGAGAAAGCTAAAACGCAACGCCTCCTCCAACACGCTGTGAAAGATGAAAATGCCACTCCCTGTCAACCTGTTATAAAAAAGGCACGACGCAGAGGCAGAAATAAGTCGAGAGACGAAAAAGGCGCTCAACAGCAACAAAGCGGGACTAAAAGGTCACGCAAGCGGAAATCGAGCGGTTCCAATCTATCCCTCATAAGGAAAATGGGTCGAGCGTACTCTTTTCCTCGGGACAAGACGAAGAAAATACTTGACCGAGCTATAAAATATCAGATGCTTACACTGCCGGAGTCTAAATACCTCGAATAAGCAAGCGAAGTCTCTCATCCGAACTATTGCTCTTATCACCGAGTAATAGGGCACCCTCTTGAAGACTGCTTCACCTTCAAGAACTGGGTTGAAGATCAGTATCAGCTCGACAAGTTCGCTCTGTCTGACAACTGGAGAGTAACGCCGCCACAGAAGCACGAACCCAAAGCCACGAGAACAGAATCAACTCCACATTGGGATTAGAAGCGGATTCGCACTTGTCACATGATAACAATATTAAAAGAAGAACCCGAGAGCATGGATAACTTTCCCTGGTGCTTCGAAAACAGCAATGATGAGGTGATCTCAGAATTTCCACCAGCTCCGAAAGAACTGGAGGATGGAATACATGACACCGCAGATAACCTCAAGAAAATTGAGTTGGGACGGCGAACGACCCGCGACCGACATTTATCAGTGAGCTGCTATCTGAAGAAAGGGTGGCTGCGTTAAAAGACGTCCTTGTACATCATAGAGATTGCTTCGCATGGAACTATTCCGAAATGCCAGGACTGGATTCAGAAATTGCTGTTCACAAATTGACGATATCCCCGGACGTCAAGCCAGTCAAACAGGCGCCGAGAAGAATGCGGCTCGAGCTTGAGATGAGCATCAATGCCGAAGTTAAGAAGCTGATCGACTCTGGGTTTATCCAGGAGGTTCAATATCCCGATTAGATCACCAACATCATCCCGGTGATGAAGAAAAATGGGACAGTGTGCATATGCGTGGACTTTCGGGACCTCAATAAAGCCTGCCCGAAGGATGATTTCCCAGTGCCAGTCACCGAACTGATGATAGACAATATGTCCACTCATGAGGTTTTCTCCTTCATGGATGGCTCATCAGGGTATAATCAGATAAAGATGCATCCCGAAGATCAGAAGCACACCGCTTTCCGGACTCCTTTGGGAATATTCTGTTACAAGGTGATGCCCTTTGGTTTAAAGAACACCGGTGCCACCTATCAGAGGGCCATGACGAAGATCTTCGATGACCTTATACATGAAATCGTCGAATGTTATATCGACGACCTCGTGGTTAAGAGCAAATCATACGAAGAATATCTCGAGCATCTAAAGACCGTATTTCGACGCCTTCGACAATACAACTTAAAGATGAACCCTCTCAAGTGTGCATTCGGAGTTTCCTCGGGCAAATTCCTAGGATTCATCGTCCGACACCGAGGCATCGAGATAGATCCGTCGAAGATCAAGGCGATCATGGAAATGCCTCCGCCTAGAACTCTCAAATAGTTGCGGTCTCTCCAAGGAAAGCTCGCATATATTCGGAGATTTATAGCCAATCTTTCAGGCAAGTGCCGTCCTTACAGCCACCTGATGAAGAAGGGAACTCCGTTCGTCTGGGATCAAAAATGCCAAGGCGCGCTAGACGAAATCAAGCAGTACTTGCAAAACCCGCCAGTGCTGGCTGCTCCGGTCAAGGGAAGGCCCCTCATTCTTTATACAACCGCCCTCGAAGGTGCCTTAGGTGCATTATGGGCACAAGAAAACGATCAAGGGAAGGAGAGAGCCTCTATTACTTGAGTCGAGTTCTACTAGGGGCAGAAAGCAACTATTCCCCTATTGAAAAACACTGCCTGGCGTTGATCTTCGCGATAACAAAGTTCAGGCACTATGCGTTGGCGCATGAGGTCCGTCTCATTTCGAAGGTGGACCCTCTTAAATATTTAATGTCAAAGGCCATATTGACGGGGCGACTCGCTAAATGGGCCCTGCTCTTGATGGAGTTCTCGATAACGTATCAACCTCTCAAGGCAGTGAAAGGCCAGGCCATCGCCGACTTCCTCGCTGAACATCCGATACCCTCCGATTCTCTTTTAAATTGCGATCTTCCAGATGAACATGCGTTTGATGCGATCGACGGTGATGATACCCGATGGGAGATTTATTTCGTGGAGTATCTTCCGTGAAGAAGCGCAAACAAAGTACCCCTATAATCAAATCGGGGGTAGGACTCATCTTTGTAACTCCACAAGGAGGGATAATGCGCTTTGCTTTCTCCCTAACAGAGCCGAGGACAAACAATGAAGCCGAGTACGAAGCTTTGATAGCAGGCCTCGAGATCGACATCGACATGGGAATTGAAAACCTCCTCATATACGGAGACTCCCAACTGGTCGTTAGTCAAGTAAACGGCGACTATCAAACATGCAAGCCAGAGCTGGTGAAGTACGGCGAGAAGGTGCAGCAACTGTTGACCCAAATCCCTTCCTATACTTTGGAAAACATACCGCGCGCAGAAAACAGCAAAACGGACGCGTTGGCCAAGCGCGCTAAGGAACTGGCTGATGAGAACCTCGATGACGTAAGAATCGTGGTACAAAGCCGTCGGGTGCTTGCCCCAACAGAAATATCTCCGGAATCACTCGAAGAAAAGGAAGCGACTGAGCAAATGACCCTGCAAATAACAGACCGGAAAAAGGCCGAGGATTGGAGAGTAGTCTTTATAGACTACTTCAAATACCGTCGAACGCCCGAAGATTCGTCCTCAAGACATCAGCTTATGAAACGAGCTCTGTCTTTCGCCTTCGTCAATGATACTCTGTACAAGAGGTCATTTGATTCTCTATGGTTGAGATGTCTGGGACCTGACGAAGCGAAAAGAGTCATTCAGGAAGTTCACGACGGACTCTGCGGTTCTCACCAAGCAGGCCCAAAGATGATGTTGAAGATCAAACGGTTGGGCTACCACTGGCCCACGATGATTCAGGACTGCCTCGAATACGCGAAGCAATGCCACTCATGCCAAATCCATGGGGACTTCATCCACCAGCATCCAAATCTGCTACACCCGACAGTGGCTAGCTGGCCATTCGAAATGTGGGGAACTGACATAGTCGGCCCCATCGAACCAGCATCGTCCAGGGGACATCGTTTCATCCTGGCGATGACTGACTACTTCTCCAAATGGGCAGAAGCAATACCGCTGAGAGAAGTGAAAACAGAGAATATCCTCCATTTCTTCAAGACGCACGTCATATATCGGTTTGGAACTTCGTGACGGATCATCTCCGATAACGGGCCAGCTTACAGAAGCCACAAGATCAGTCGCTTCGCGCAACAACATAATATAGACTGGAGATATTCCTCGGTTTATAATCCGCGAGCTAACGGTCTAGCTGAGGCCTTCAACAAGACCTTGACAAAGATCATGAAGAAGACGGTGTCCCGAAATAAGAAGGACTGGCACGAGAGACTGCAAGAAGCTCTCTGGGCGTATCGAACTACGTTCAAGACAGCCACGAACACAACGCCATATGCGTTGGTATTCGGTACAGAAACGGTACTCCCCCTCGAGATAGAGTTACCCTCTCTACGAGTGGCGGTCCACTACGAGCTGACGGACGAAGAAAATGCTCACCTTCGGCTTGAGGAGCTTGATGCCCTTGATGAAACCCGGCTCATAGCGCAACAAAATCTGGAGGCTTATAAAGCAAAGATGACGCGCTCATATGAAAGATTAACCCGGCCGAGGACATTCCGCCAAGGCGAACTCGTGCTAGTGGTCAAAAGGCCTATGATCCCCAATCGCGCCAAGCGGGGAAAATTCAAGCCAAACTATGAAGGCCCATACATCATAGACAAGGTCTACCAGGGTGGAGCCTATCTACTCATGGATATGCAAGGTGAAAGGCCTTACAGGCCAATAAATGGTCGATTCCTAAAGAAATACTACGCTTAGCGAGTTACTGCCTAGGTCAATGATAGATGACGACTATGTCCGCTCGCTATCTTTCTAAGCTCAAACTTTATAAGCAGTAGCCAGTCTTCTCCTGGATGGACCGAAACGTCCTTAAACTAATGGCGGACCGAAACGTCCTTAAACTAATGAAGGACCGAAACGTCCTTAAACTACTACCGCAGCATCCTCAGGCTGACGAGATAAAAAAAAGAGAATAAAGAATAAAACAAATAAGAAAAAAATATAATAAAATAACAATAAGAAAAAAAACGGTATGTCCATAAGCAAAATGGGCACGGATGAAAACTCGAAAGGGCTCCGTGAGTAAAAACAGCAGGGCTACCGGCGAGTGTTCATGAAAACCCGAAAGGGCGCGACCTCGTAAAAAAAAATAATAAATAAATAAACAGGAAAAAAAATGGTATGTCCATAAGCAAAATGAGCACGGATGAAAACCCGAAAGGGCTCCGTGAGTAAAAACAGCAGGGCTACCGGCGAGTGTTTGTGAAAACCCAAAAGGGCGCAACTCGTTAAAAGACACTTGCAGGGTCCTCTCGACCTTGTAAGGAGAAACCACCCACGTGAGATCCTTACGACTCACAAGGGAGCAACACACTTAGGGATCCCCACGATTCCTAAGGAGAAAATACACTTGCGAGATCCTCACGACTCGTAAGGAGAACTCTCTTATGGGACCCTCACGGCTCATAAGATTTGAAAGTCTTAAGTTACAGAAACCTAAACCTGTGCTTAAGCAAACCCCCCACAACCTTCGATATTGCCCTGCAAGTGGTCCAATACCGACCCTCGTATACAATCCACGGGCACGAATAAACATTTCCCTTATCAAGTCCCATCCATGACTGGGGATATGTACGCATGATGAACAACCCTCGTAAGTCCTCTTGACTTACAAGGAGAAAACCCTCTTGTAGGATCCTTACGACTTACAAAGGAACATACACTTAGGAATCCTCACGATTCCTAAGGAGAAAATACACCTACAAGATCCTCACGACTTGTAGGGAGAAATACCTTTGTGAGACCCTTACGGCTCATGAAGTTAAAAACCTTAGTCGACATGACCTTAACCCTGTTCGCTAAGCCACCTTTGTTCGACATCGACAGAGGCAAATGATGATTCGCTCCTGGCAATATCCCAGTTGTAGCGGTGCTGATGCCGAAATTGGTGTCTAATTTCAGGTTTACGGTGAAAAGCCGGTAGGCCGCACATGCATACGAAATAGCCGAAATGATGGGGCAACTTTCAATAAAAAGCAACAAGTAGAAACGTATGCATATAAAACAGCCGAAATGATTGGGCAACTCGCAATAAAAAGCAGCGAGTAAAAATAAAATAAATAGCCGAAATGATTGGGCACCGCGAAAAATAGCCGAAATGATTGGGCGATCGCGACCTTCGCGATATAAAAGCTGAAATGATAGAGCATCGCGAAAATAAAACAATAAAAATGAATGAAACTTCTGCCCTACAGTTGAGATCACATCGATCCTTGTATACAATCCAAGGGCACAAACAAAGAGGGAACCATACCTTTCCAACAGGCTCCGCCAAAAAGTTAAGCCGAATCTCGACGGTTCATCAACAGCCTAGAGATAACCGCGACATTCGTCTCAATACAGCAAACGCAGTGCCAGCAAACGAAGCGAAGATCAAAATTCCTAGCTTCACGGTCTTGACGGTAACTTATATAAAACCTGAAAGGCCACCACAGATCAGTTCGACTCAGGGAAACAAGTGTCCTTGACGAAGAAAATCCTGATTCGTGTCGACTCGCAGAGAAACCAGTGTCTCCGTGAGAAATTCTCGATTCGTTTCAACCCAGAAGAAACCCGTGTCTTCGGCAAAATCCTTCGACTCAGGGAAACAAATATCCTTGACAAAGAAAATCCTGATTCGCGTCGACCCGCAGAGAAACCAGCGTCTCCGCGAGAAATTCTCGATTCGTTTCAACACCAAGGAAACAAGTATCCTTGGCAAACTCCTCAACTCAGGGAAACTAGCGTCCTTGATGAGAGCCTCCTGATTCGCGTCGGCTCGCAGAAAATCCAGTGTCTCCGTGGGAAATTCCCGATTCGTCTCAACCCCGAAGAAACCAGTGTCTTCGGCAAAATCCTTCGACTCAGGGAAACAAGTGTCCTTGACGAAGAAAATACTGATTCGCATCGACTCGCAGAGAAACCAGCGTCTCCGCGAGAAATTCTCGATTCGTTTCAACACCAGGGAAACAAGTGTCCTTGGCAAACTCCTCAACTCAGGGAAACTAGCGTCCTTGATGAGAGCCTCCTGATTCGCGTCGGCTCGCAGAGAAACCAGTGTCTCCGCGGGAAATTCCCGATTCGTCTCAACCCCGAAGAAACCGTGTCTTCGGCAAAATCCTTCGACTCAGGGAAACAAGTGTCCTTGACGAAGAAAATCCTGATTCGCGTCGACTCGCAGAGAAACCAGTGTCTCCGCGGGAAATTCTCGATTCGTTTCAACACCAGGGAAACAAGTGTCCTTGGCAAACTCCTCAACTCAGGGAAACTAGCGTCCTTGATGAGAGCCTCCTGATTCGCGTCGGCTCGCAGAGAAACCAGTGTCTCCGCGGGAAATTCCCGATTCGTCTCAACCCCGAAGAAACCAGTGTCTTCGGAAAAATCCTTCGACTCAGGGAAACAAGTGTCCTTGACGAAGAAAATCCTGATTCGCGTCGACTCGCAGAGAAACCAGTGTCTCCGCGGGAAATTCCCAATTCGTCTCAACTTGCAAGATAAAGCCTCAGGCAGCAGGGATTAGAAAACTTGTTTCCTGAGTGATGGGACCCTGCAAGTCAGTCTAAAACAGTCTCTTGCATACTATTCATGGGTCTCACTCTCCAAAGCCGAATTTTGACAAGGAGGGAAACAGCCGCTTACGGGTCCTCCCGTCTCGTAAGAGGGAAAATTCTCTTATAGGATCCTTACGACTTATAAGAGAAAACACACTTAGGAATCCTAACGATTCCTAAGGAGAAAATACACCTAGGAGATCCTCTCGATCCGTAGGGAGAAAAGTCTCTATAAGACCCTCACGGCTCATAGAGTTGAAAAGTCTTAGGCAGCAGATCTGAACCTGCAGCCTAAGCCATCGCTATCTCTGGGCAAAAACTAAGATGCTTACTCTATTATTTGCCAATTATGTTTATCAAGACAGCATGCTAATAATAAGAGAAGGGAGAAAGCAAAAGAGCATACAAGACATTGCAAAGAAAAATGTGTATCTTTATTTATTAATTTAATCAAATACAAGGTGAATCATACAAAAGAATAAAGAATGGATACATATTATGTGAAAAAGAAAAATGTTACAAATACATTGATACAAAGGCAGCTACTGGGAAGGAAGCGTCTTAAATAACTTCATCAGTTGTTCG
The DNA here is from genome assembly GCA_030015575.1 of Agapanthus africanus. Taxonomy (NCBI): domain Eukaryota; kingdom Viridiplantae; phylum Streptophyta; class Magnoliopsida; order Asparagales; family Amaryllidaceae; genus Agapanthus; species Agapanthus africanus. Next base: position 424,765,154 of record JASDDO010000019.1, on the reverse strand, counting down.
TATACTTCCTTCCACGCCTTTTCCTGAACGGCCACCACTGCCAGTTCTGCCTCCACCTGAGCCCTTTGCTGCAAGAGAGATGCAAGCTGCTCCCCAACGGCCTGCTGAGCTGCTTCGCGGCCTTGGGCATTACGCTCGGCAGCGTCAAGTTTCTGCTTCAAGTTCAGCCCATTTGAGATACACTCCAGAAGGCCCTCGACGACAGCCTTCACCTCGGCAGCGTTCGCCTCAACTTCATCCCGTAGGCGAGCAGTTTCGCTTGAAGACTCCTGACACTCCTTCAGCCTTAAAGCTGCTTCTTGTTACAAATGGCGGAAATGAGAAGTGCTTTGCTCGAGCCATGCTGCCCGTTGAGTACTCACGGCCAAAACCTCAGGGACAGGACGCATCGACTCCAGCTGATGCAGGCGAGCCTCGATCTCCCTGCAGTGATTAACCCAAGACGCAACGATGCCCTCGTCATGGAAATTTACGAGTATCACCGGCATCGGGTTAACCGCCGTAGCGAAATCTGCAGCAGACGTAGGAGTCTCGATGTCGAGTTCCTCGATATAGTCACTCAACATGCGCAGACTGTTCGCGGCGCCTTTCGAGGACGGACGTCTCAGGAAAAGGCCTGTCGGCATTGTGATGCGAGGCTCGAAGGGCGCCGAGATCGGAACGACAGCTGAAAAAACAAGATACGATTAGGCGACACTTTAAGAAAGACAAAAAAAGGGGGTCATCAATGCGATAGTTTGCTATACCAGCTGCAGCAGGTGGCAAGGCCGGAAGGGCCGGTGACGCGGCCGATCGTTCATCCCTTCCTTCGATTTGTAGCACTGCGACCAGGACGAGAAGAAGTTGGAAATAATTCCATCACTGAAAAAGAAGGATATCAGTCGAAAACTATACTCACCAACGCCACCAAAAGGAGAAGCGAGTTCAGATGGGAAGGAGAAGTGTGGGAGCAACACCTGATAAAGATTGTCAAAAAGTATTCCTGAAAAGACACAACAGTACGACTTTAGTACATAAACTATGCGTCTGAAAGATAAGACTAATAAGTTGCGAACCCATACCTTCCAACATCTTCAATGGTATGAGAGAGGGCTGAGAGGTGACCACCGCCAAGGCAGTAGTTGACGGCGCTCCCTCGAGCAATGGAGCATCGGCACTGGCCGCACCTGCGTTAAAAAAAACAAGGGTAAACCTGTCAGGAAAGATTGCAAGATAGAAAAAAGGGGGACGGTAATCTGAAATTTACCTGATGAGCCTCCAGCCGAGACGGAGGCGTCTCCCTCCTCTGTTGACATAAGTCCACCACCCGTGGCCTCATCCCCAGACTCCACGGGGGCCATCGTCGTGCTCGCGAGGCCAGGAGACGGCGGAGGGCCGTAGGCGGGGAGAGCAATGATCGGAGCATTGCCAGACTCTTGAGAAAGAGCGGTCGGCTCGTCCTCAGGAATCATGTCCACCTCACCCGCTACCCCTCGGGCTCAACAGTCACGGCTGTCTCGTCCACCATCGCCACGAAGTCATCGATCTCAGGTGCTCCGTCCACTGCTACCTCGGGCTCGGCATCGACCACCTGCTCAGGCATAGTGGACGTGACCATTTCGTCAACCACTAGCTCGGGCCCGACAATCCCGGTTGTGTCGTCCGCCATCGGCTCGGTTTCGACCAATACCTCTTCCTCTGGCCCCTCAGGTTCGACGGTCTCCGCCTCCCCCTCGGTTGGACTTGGCCCTGTAGGACAGAATATATAAAAACCGACAGCTTTATAATTCTTACAACAAAATTCTGAAAGAAATATTACCTGAGGTGGACTTATCGTTAGCCTCCCTATTGGCGCGCACCGCCTGTCTGTAAGCTGTAGACAAGGCGACCGGGGGCTCATCTGAGGGAGTATCAGCACTAGGGATGGTGCTTGGGCCCGCTCCAATGGCCAAAGCCGCCCTGCGTGCCTTCGCTTCGTGCCTCAACCGCTTCCTCTCCTCCCGGGCCATCGCGATGGACCTCTTCGACGCTTCCTTCATCAAGTTGTCGTCGTCCTCGTTTAGAGATGCCTCCAGAGCCTTCAATGCATCTCTCATCGGCTCTTCAAGTTGGGTCTCTCGCGGTAGCCCCGAAGAGGCAGAAGCATCGGCAGCTGGCCTAGGAAGAGTCTCCGCGTCACCTGGCGGGATCGGCATTGTGGTTTCTGCGATAAAAAAAAAGGGGAGATTAGATCGACCATAACACAAGGAGAATAAAGACTTGATGAATCGAAATGTACCAAGGCCTAAGGACGCTCTAAGTCGTTCCTCCTCTTGGAAAGTCTTGAGGGAGGCAGCAATGGCCTTTTCAGTGGTGATGCATGTTTGAAGAAAAGAAAGGAAAAACGTTAGTCAAAGGCAATAATAAAGATATGATGCAATAAAAAATGCGACTAGTGATTACCTGATTACACAAGCTTAGCTAGCCACACGTCGCGCCTCGCCAACCGCTCTGAAGCTACGATGGCGGCCTCCAAATCCGTGTCATCCGGCGGCATGACTAAGCCCCTTTGGTCCCGTATTCACCCAGGCCCTCACCATAGGGAGCGTGGGGTTCCTGACCGAACACAACGTCAGCTGCGAAGAGCGACTTCTTTTTCTTCTTCTGCCCACCATCCCTAGGTGCACCCGGGATCGACTTGTGCTTTGCAGGCACCTTGGGGCGGCGGGTCCCGATGTCCGCACCCACACCAGACTCCGGCGAGGCTACAACCACTGTCTCCACTGGAGCACAGGGCGCTGGTGGTGCATCCGCAATATCGGGAAGCGGCAATCCGCGTGGAGGACTCTGCGCACGCGGTGGTCCGGCCCTAGCATCTTTCAGAGGGGGAACTACCGGGGTCCTTGGCACTAGAGGAGCTTTGCGGTCGCTACCTGGAGGCACACCCTTACGGTCGACCAGCAATCGCTTTTCTTCCTTTATAACGGCTCCCGTCGAATGACTGTACCATTCTGTATATACCTTGAGGAGTCATGGGGGGCAAGTGGGAACCCGTATTCAAACGCATGAAGTGATGCAGCGTGCTCTCCATCCCTTCTTCAGTAGCAGCAGGTTCCGATAGGAAAGCCTCCAGTGGTACCCCTTGATTGTAGCTCAGTTGTTGGGCGAAACGATGTGGGTTGTATCTCATGAAAATCGCCGCACCGTTCTGCCTGAACACCAAGAAGCCCGGTCTGATAAAATATAGATGGAGGGTCTCCCGGGCCGTCAAAACTGAGGTCCTATCTTTGAAAGTGTCTTGCAATGGCCTCACCGCAATAGTAGATGCCTTTCCAATAGTCAGCACCTTGTCGATGAAAGACACCCCGTCTCCAACGGTATGGGGGCGAAGGAGTAAACTCCTGGCATTCCGTGGCGATGGAGTCATAATTGATGCGCCAATCAACTGTATGATTCGAGGGAAGCTGCACCTGTCATAGAATGAGGGCCTTTTGTGCATGCCGAAGACGCCCGATGTGTGTAGCTCGAGCCATGATACGAAGTAGTGCGTCGGGAAGATCACGTGCAGTACCCCAGGCTCATTAGCATCCGCCGCTTGACTGAGGCCGTGATACAGGTGTGCCAAGCCGGCGATCCCAACAGCCACTTTTACCCCAATGGTCATCCGGTGAGCTGGGTAAAAGACAGAGGGCCGCATATGGCGAGAATGCATCGGGAGCACAAACCAACTCAGCCATAGCCCAAGAAATCCTAAGAAGAAGGCCTCCTCGTCCATCCCGGGGGCTGCAACTTCCGCAAAAGACATAGTCGGGGAGTTAAAAAGGAAAAAACCCTTTTGGTCTATTTCCTTCGCCGGCAGATTATCCAAACCTAGACCGAAAGGGTCATCAAGTGTGGCAAACTTGGCAGCTTCTGCCGAGAGGACGTTTGGGTGAAGGAACCAAGCGATGAAATCCTCGAAGCTAACTCCGCGACTCCCACGTTCGATGAAAAGGGCCTCATAGATGTTCAACACTTTGATCAAACTTGGGAATTGGTGTTGAACAGCACTCTCCGGAGTGAGGCCCCTTACTGCCGGCTTAGCACCGAAGACATACTCGTCTGTAGGAAGCAACTCCTCACAGTGCTCCCCTATAGCCGGTAAGCCGGAGACCACTGTGAATTCCTCCAAAGAAATCGACACTTCCCGGTCCATTGCGATGAAAGTGTGAGTAGGAATATTCCACTGCTCCAAAAAGGCCTTGAACCACCAGGTGGGAAGCGTGGGATATTGGAAGAGAGAGACGTAAACCGCAGTGTACAACCATAACCTTATCAACTGCGACTTCTTCGCCGACAGAATGTAGCGAGCCCATGGCAGATAGCCGATCGGGTGGCGGGGGATCAGACCTATGTTATATGATTGCCCCCAAGGTCGCGCCTCGCCTTGACAAATACGGCGTCCCAGGATATCCAAAACCATGGAACGCTGAACCGGAATTGTGTCTATAGCGGGATGAAGAAAGCCCTTTAAAGTCCAATCGACCATATCCACGGCATACTGCACCGGGGGTGGGCTGACATAGTGGATCGCCGTAATAGGCTCTGACGGCACTGCACACGAAAAACTTCGTCGACCCATGGTAATATGGTTGTACCACGACCCCCAAAGGTGGAGACTCTTATATTCCGGGTCATAGTCCCTGATCATAGCTAGGACTTCGCGGTCCACGGGCGCTTCGGGAAAGCCTTCCTCCGAACGAACAAATGGGAATGAAGTATCGAAAGACATGTTCACTGCAAGGGGACAAAATTGGTCATTAGTGTTGCAATTCCAACGCTTGGCGTTTAAATTTTTTTTTTAAAAATTAAAAGTTAATTAAAATTAAATTAAAATTAATTACACCACACTGCAGTGCAGTGGGTAGGAGACCAAAGGGGGACCCACAAAATCTGGATGACAATGCATCAATTAATAAGACAACCCCATCATTGGATGAGATTGTCAGTTAATCCCCAAGAGAATATTCTCATTAATAATAAAAAAATCCCTAGAGACAAGGAGAAAATCTCCTCTTTCAGAGCAAAACTCTGTCATAGAGTGACACTTATCAAACTCTGGTCTCAGGGGAATAAGATTCCTTAAAAGAGCCTAGCTCTGTGATAATGATGAGAAAATCTATTAAAAAAAGGTTTTCTTTAAACTCCTAAAAAATTAAAAATTTTGAAGACTCTTAGGAGTTCTTCACTTTTAGATCAAAAAGATCTACTTTTTGATCCATGAGCAAAGCTCTGCTCATGGGTTAAAACCCATGAACAAGATCTCTGTAGATTTATGGATTCTTGAGAGCAAAGCTCTATTGGTGAAACCCCGAAGGGGTTTTCTTTAGATCAGAAGATCTATGAGAGCAAAGCTCTGTTGGTTAAGATTAATTAAAATTAATTTAATCTAAGATTAATTTTACCTAAAGTTTTTCTAACTTTGGAAATGAGAGCAAAGCTCTGGAGTTCTTGAAACAAGAGCAAGGCTCTGAAGTTCTTAAGCAAGAGCAAAGCTCTGAAAATTAAAATCTTGGAAAATAGTAAAAATTTTCTAAGGGCCAGGGGTCCTATATATAGGCGCTTGCGCCCCTTCAACTCCTGAGTTGATCCAACGGCCAGGATCTTGCCATCGCTGCACTCACGTGCGCGCCACGTGAGCGCAACGGTGGGGGGGCATTTGTTTCCCCCAATCAGAGCAAAGCCCTGTTTGAATTTCAAAAATTCAAAATTTGAAGCAACGCTTCAAATTCCTTGCACTGCGCGCAACGCGCCACGTGTCAAAAGCTGATACGTCAGCGCAGCGCCCAAGGCAGCGCGTCCAATCAGAGCAAGGCTCTATTTAAAACAAAATTAAAGGAAGCAATGCTTCAGTTGCACAAGCACTGTGCTGCGCGACACGTGTCAGCGCAAACGCAGTTGCGCTGCGCCGTGCGCTACGCGATACGTGTCAGTGCAGTTGCGCTGCGCTGTGCGACACGTGTCAGCGCAGTTGCGCTGCGCGACACGTGTCAGCGCAGTTGCGCTGCGCTCTGCGCTGCGTGACACGTGTCACGCGCTGGGGCGTTTGCGCCAAACAGAATTAAAATTCTATTAAGATCCTTCTGTTCTTGTTAAAACAAAAAGATTGCCTTCTGTAAAACAGAAGCCCTTGGATCAAAGATCCAACAGTGGGGAAAATTCCCCAAATCACTCAGAGAAAGATCTCTTTAACAAATTTAATAAATTTATGGACACTATATAAAGGCCCCTAGACCCCAATTCAAATGATCATCGACATCAAGAACTTCAGAAAAACAGCAAAAAAAGAGAAAGCTCTGAAGAACTTTGAAGAACTCAAGAAAAAGGTAAAAACCTTTATGAAAAAGAAGAAGAATGTCTTCTGAATAGATCATTGATCTAAGAACAAGATCAATGATCTTCAATAAAAAGAAAATAAATAATAATAGTGCCTTGCACTTTTTTATTAACCACTGGTTCTTTGAAAACAAGAAAAACTTATTTTCCCTGATCTAAAATTGATCAAAATAAAAAACAGTGCCCTGCACTTGCAAAATTGGCACCGTTGCGCTCTTAGGTTGGCGCAAGCCACCAGAGAGCGCCACGTGTCAGCTCCAGAGTCATTTGCGCCATGCGCTTTTAAAATAGAGCATTACTCTCTGAAATTGGCGCAACTCACCAGAGCGCGCCACGTGTCAGCAGCGCAACAGCACGGCGCAGTGACACAGCGCACTGCGCTAACTGCGCTTGCGCTCACCAGAGTGTGACACGTGTCACCTCCACAAACGCTTGCGCTCATTTATTGGCGCAAAGCGCCTGACAGGCCACATGGCCACTGTCAGATAATTGATGCACTGCATCATTAAAAAGAAGGACTGAGCCCAATTAAAAAGGCCTAACGGGCCTAGTAAATGCTATGCATTATTTTCAAAAGGGCAGAGCCCAAACAAAAACAGATACAATGCATCATTCTTTTTTTAAAAAGGGGCAGAGCCCAAGTAAGGGTCTGTCAAACCAAAACAGATGATGTGCATCGTTTAAAAGGGACAGAGCCCAAATAAAGGTCCAACAAAGACCAAGATTAATGCTATGCATTATTAAACATGGGCAAAGCCCTAGCACAGGTCTAATAAGCCAAAAATAAGAAATAACGTTGAATATTCTTAACTGGACTTAGCCCGATCATGGCCGTAAGTTCTCAAACTAAATTGACTGAGCAAGACTGCTCTCCTAAATCAATTTACATCTGGTTCGAGGGTACATCTCCGAACTCCTCTGAACCCTATCGTTGTAATCCTTCAACGACGTCAGAGAGGTGACGGGTCTCGACGACCACACATTGACACGGACTGTGGGGTCCTTAAACCCACGGACTTATGCGTCCTTAAACTACCAATGAACCCCTATGTCCCTAAACTGGAATATGGACCGAAATGTCCTTAAACTACCTATGGACCACTATGTCCCTAAACTGGAACAATAGAGCCCCCAAATGCTCTTTTGTCGGATCCAAACGATCCCGTTAAGTTGATCATAGTCTCAAATCAGACTAACGTATTCTTAACAAAAGTTTAAGTTGATCTTAGCCTTAAATAGGGCTAACGTATCCTTAAACAAAAACCCCAAACCCAAATCTAAGAAAATACGGATTTGGACTAATCCACATCCTACGGGCGACGGCATAACCTAGTCTCCGTATACAATCCACGGGCAACCACAAACAAAACAAACACACACGACACGAAGTGAAATTCTGGAGAAGGAGAAAGTTTTTACCACGATGCGGTAGCGTAATTAACTGCAGGGGCTTGCGCCTGCAGGGAAGAGCGTCCCCACAATCAAAAAACCCTCTAATGAGGGGGAATCTGACGAAGTCTGCTACATCAGCCGCATCCATCTAAACCTCCGATACACGGTGCCATAAATCAACTTGGCATCTTCGGAGAGGTGGACGGATAAAACCAAATAGCATATGCCCCAAATCATAGGCAAGACATCCCCACGTCGTCTTGGCCGTCGTTCGGAGGGGAACAGTAACATCATCCCGGCCATGTTTTGGAACAAAAGAGCCATTCGTTTTATGTTGTCCGCCTGTTTCCCGGCCTCTTTTTCTTTCCTCTTGAGCATTCTTTGGAGGAATTCAGTATCAGTTTCTTGTTCCTGACGGTGCTCTGAGGTTTTTAGATTTTCTTTTGGCCCAGTGAGTGCGGCCATTGCAGTCAGCATCTCCTGAAGTTTCTGCTGCTGTTGCTCTTAAGCCTTTGTTATCGATCGGGTAAGCGGTCGATGACCCGTAGAAGCACGGCTTTCCTCTTTTCCGGAAGCCATATAAACGGTATATGTTACCATGCCCCCAGACTTGGGGCATTTAGATTCAGCGTTCTTGCGGTACGTCGCGGTCACAGGGGCTTTCTCCGGCCTCCTTCTCTTGTGAGCGGTTGAAGTTGAGGGAGCCGTTGCAGCGGGCACCCAGACGGATGACATCTTCTGTGGTACCACGGGATGGCTCTTTTCTTGCCGAGCTTTAATCTTCTTTGGTCGGTGAGAGTAGTCCTGGTCAATCACCGATTCCTGGACCTGTCGCCAGACTTTGTAAATTTTGGAGGACAGCCGCTAAGGGGGCTGCTCCGGCTTATTTTCTGTAGTATTCTCCACAGGTAGAGGAGATCTTGTCAGCATGGCAGTTGGAGAGTTCTTGCGAACCCTCCTAAGCGGTTCTAAGCTGTTCCCAGTCGGAACAGCGGCATTGATTTCCACCATGGGAGCTGGCGGAGTCAGTCCGGAAGGAGAGTTGCCCCCAGCCTTCCTTACTCGGTGCCAGTGGCGATGTTGAGCGTGTCGAGCCATTGGGATTATCACAGCTGTAGGGATGACTTCCTCATGCCCCCTGTGTTGGCGAAAGGTTGTCGTCGGCGTCAACCTCTTGAAGACCGATGTCCGTTGAGAAGCAATGTCCATTCTGTCAAAGACAGACTCTGGGCAGGGAAAGCAGCTTTGAGTACTTCGTCTGGAGCGGGAGCCGGAATAGTCAGTCTTGTGAAGACCGACCCTTTGGCAGGAGAAGCTGCTTTGACGACTTCGAGAACAGGAATGACTATCCTTTTTGGGATAACCCTTTCTGGTATTCCGGGCTTCTTCATGGGCCTGTTGGAGTTTTAGCCCAGTCTGTCAAAGACTGAGGCGTTGGAGCTGGATGACCCGTTGAGAAGGGACGCAGTAGTTGTGAGTCGATCAAAGACTGACTTCTTTGGGGTTTCTTGCGACAGCAGCGGGGCACTGAAGCTCATCGGTAGGAGCATGGTCCCAAAGAACAGCCTAGTGGTAGCCTGAGTTACTTGCTCCACCGGCATCTTTTACAGGGAGGCCGCTTGGGGCCCGTAGGTTACACCTCCAGATGAGGCGGAACGGGAGTTGCAGTTGCAGCTGGAGCAGTTAGAGACCATTGATGTTCTGTTTTGTGCACGGGAGCAAAACCAAATCTTAGTACCTCGAACCCAAGGGCAACCATATCAAACTGCGATTCGTTCGCGAACACGACACACGAAGTGTGGAGTGGAAAGAGGAAAAGGTCCCACCGAGCGTGCCAGAATCTATTCCCCGCCAAAACACGGAGACACGACCGCGTAGGTCCATCTTTCCTGAATTTGGGGACAGATGCTAATTGGTGCTATCCGTCCACCTCTCCAAATATGCCAAGTTGATTTATGGCACCACGTATCGAAGGTTTAAACGGATGCGGCCGATGTAGCAGATTTCGTCAGATTCCCCCTCATGATGAGAGGTTTTTGATTGTGGGGGCGCTCTTCCCTGCAGGCGTAAGCCCCTGCAGTTAATTACGCTACCGCATCGCGGTAACCACTTTCTCCTTCTCCAGATAGTCACTTCGTGTCGTGGGTGTTTGTTTTGTTTTTGGTTGCCCATGGATTGTATACGGAGACTAATTTATGTTGTCGCCCGTAGGGCGTGGATTAGTCCAAATCCGTATCTTCTTAGATTTGGGTTTGGGGGTTGGGTTTAAGGATACGTTAGTCTCATTTGAGACTAAGATCAACTTAAACGTTTGTTAAGGATACGTTAGTCTAATTTTAGACTAAGATCAACTTAACGGGATCGTTTAGATCCAACAAAAGAGCATTTGGGCTCTATTGTTTAGTTTAGGAACATTGCGGTCCATTACCAGTTTAAGGACATGGTGGTCCAAGGTTAAGGATACGTTAGTCTAATAGCCGTAGACATATATCAGAGGGGTTCAGAGAGGGCCCTGACAGTGTTTTTGTATTTTACTGAATGCTGAGCATTCCTCATAGCCATAGGCTTATTAAAGAACAATTTATGTTCTATCAGCGCTACACATGGTGCGCTTAGCGCTTTGCTCCAGTCAAAGAGCACAGTGTGCTTCTGCCGAGTAGCGCACACGTGAGGGACACGTATTGCGCTTGGCGCTAAGCGTCAGATGATGGGCGCATTGCGCCAGTTTATGAGCGCATTGCGCTATTAGTTTAGTGGCGCACACGTGAGGAGCACATGGTGCGCTTAGCGCTAAGCACCAGTCTTATGAGCGCAAAGCGCTAGTTCAAAGAGCGCAAAACGCTTCTATTTAAGTAGCACAAATGTGGGAGACACATGGCGCGCTTGGCGCTATGTGCCAGATAATGAGCACAGTGTGCTTCTGTTGATTGGAGCGCTAAGGCTATGCAGCGCTTTGCGCTAGATGTGGAGCGCTGAAGCGCTTTTAAATTAAGAACGCTATGGCTCTTCTTTTATGCAACTTAGATCAGCTTGCGCCCTGAGAGTTAAATTCTCTTTTTATAAGAGACTTTGTCTCAAAGTTCTAAGAACAAAGTTCTTATTTTATAGGAGATGTTTCAATCTCTAATTTTAGTGAAAGGCTTTGCCTTTATGGAACTTTGATCCTAAGAGAATTGAATTATTCTCCCCTTTTATGATGAATTGATCTCTAAAAGACAATTTGTCTTATAGATCTATGATCTGTGAGAAGAATTATGTTCTTCTTTTTATGATGAGATCTTTTGATCTCTTTGTGAAAGACCTTGGTCTTATAGATCTATGATCTTTAAAGAAGTGGATTCTTCTTTTTAATTATGAGATGATTTCATCTCTCTGTTCAATTTTTACCTTGAAGAAACTTCTTCTTTTCCTGAGAGCTTGGCTCTTCTTTTTGAGATCTCTTAAAGCTTATGGGGGTTCCTCTATTTGTTTCCCTCCTCCTTCTCTTTTTTTTCTTTACTTGAAGTCTAGGGGCCTTTATATAGGGCAAGTTGATCAGTTCAATCAGTTAAGGAGATCTTTTCTCCAATTGATTTGGGGAATTTCCCATCGTTGGATCTTTTATCCAAGGGCTTCTGAATTACAGAAGGCAATCTTCTTGTTTTTTTAACAAGATTGGGAAATCTTCTAAACAGAATTTATTCTGTGTTTTTGGCGATTTTTAATCACCATTGGATCATTGATCCAACGGTGCTATGATTTACAGAGCACAATCTTGTTGTTTGGAAAGATTTTGAGAAATCTTTCCTTAACAGAATTTAATTCTTATTAATTAATGATTTATCATTATTATTGGATCTTTGATCTGACGGTGGGGAGCTTTTAATTCCAGCGCTAGCGCATCCGTGCTCTGCACGTGGTGCGCTGCTTAGAGCGGAGCGCACCTAGCGCTAGCGCACACGTGCTTTGCACGTGGTGCTCTACTTAGGGCGCAACGCACCAAGCGCTAGCACATCCGTGTTTTACACGTGGTGCGCTGCTTAGGGCGCAGCGTATTTGGCGCTGCTCCTGAAGCGTTGCTTCATTTCAAAATTTGAATTTTGCATAGAGCTTTGCTTTAATTGGGGGAAACAATTGTGTTCCTCGTCATGCCCACTTTTTTGTAAAAGGAAATTGTAACAACCTAGTTCATTTATACCAATTCCAGTTCTCATATTTCCTTAATTGTGGTATTTTCTTGATTTATCGTGTTTTGGGTGCGAATAGTATTTTACATTTTACATTGCATTCGACCCGACCCGCTTGCTTGAACTTATTTGATTCATATTTATGAATTATCCCGACTTATTACGTAGACTGGTGCATTTTCATGTTTAGTGCATACTGGCATTTTATCTGGCATTTGTATTTTTACAATATAACATTTTAAGTCACATAAAGTATTTTAATAAATACATTGCATGGCCTGCATGATACCCCTAGCCCCGTGGTAGCATCCACGCATTTTGTTCCTGTCCCGTTTAGTGAAACAGACTTGTTTGGATGGCTACGCGCACGTGCGTGCATCCGTTCTTAGGGGTATACATTTTTCGTTATCCGGACATTCATATTTTATTTTGGTCGATATGTATATTTTTCGTATTTTAAAACTGAATTTTAGACCCGACCCGGGCATGTTTTGGACTATGTTTGTATTTATCAGATTATCAAATTTTATTTTTATAATATTAATTTTATAAATTGATACAAATTAAAATTTAGTTAACTAATAAAAGATTTTTTAAATTTGAATCTAAACTAATTTCCTAACAAACTAACAACCCCTTTATCTCTCTCTCTCCTCTGCATATATATGTTTATATATATTTTATTTATTTATTTAATTTTTCTTTCCTTATTTAATACACAGCCTCTTCTTCTTACTTCTTCTTCTTCTTTCTTTTTTCTTTTTCTTGATCTTGTTTCTTGATTCCGGTGATCACCGCCGGAGCCGTGCTCGTCGCTGACGATCCGAGTGATCCAGTGAACATACCTGACTTGCGTGATCACCCTCGTGCGTTGTTTGGAACTGTTCCGTGTACTGTGCGCGCGTCGCGACATTTCGCCGACGAAGGACGTTCCGTACACATCCGTTCTTGTTCCGTCTAGACAAGTTAATCTTGCTACATGCTATATAACTCATTATATACATATTTAAATAAATATCACACCTGTATTTTAAATCAAGCATCGCATGTTTCATATTACAGCATTTCGACGTTCCGTTTACATTTGTATAGTGCATTTCAGATCTAGGGCATGCAAACCAATCTTAATTACATGCTACATTACTTTAGACGTATTTATTTTAACAATGGAATACTTGTATTTAAAATCATGCACCCCATATTTAGTTTTATAACTTTTCGATGTTCCGTTTGCATCTATTCATATCATTTCAGATGTAGGTCATGAAAACTTATCTTGTTACATACTATACTATCATATACTGCATCAAATTGAATAGCTACATTTCATATTGCTTAGTTATACGTTCCGCACTTGTTAGTTTATCATTTTACGATTATGTGATACCCGTTTGCATCCATATCATTTAAAATATATATCATCGTAATATTTCTTATCATTATATTTAATTAGTTTATAATCTGTATTTTATAATGTTATACATTTGAAAATATTATAGTTTACGCATGAAACGTCGTCGCAAAGCGGATACGATAAATCTGAAATTTACTGTACACCTTACCTTATAAAATTCATTATAAATCATAGAAAGATCATTAGTATACGTTCTTTAGTTCGTTAAGAAACTAACTCAGAATACTATAACTCTATGAAATATTTACTTGCAAAATAAATTGTTTAAATAACATAAAATGCAAATGAAAATGTCTCTAAACTGCTGTCCAGGAAAATTCCAGCAGCAAACTTTCAATTTCGAATGTTCATAGCTTTTTATAGGGACAACCTGAGATGCTTATACTTATAAAAATGAAAACCTTATTGAATTTTCTTTGTTTTTATATAAGACACGTCCCTTTTGGAGAACGTTTGTTATTTTTAAGCTATTTTACAAATCAGGGTGACACTGAATTTCTGAACGGAACTTTCTTGTGCATGGTTAATCAATACCACTTTTATAGTTATTAATCGGTTTGAATATGTTATCCATGTTAATATTATTATATCAATATCTATTTAATAAATAATAGTGCTTGTGTTTTAATATCCAGCAAATTTTACCGATTTACAGTTTTATAGTATCTGTCTATATCCGTACGGTTTATTACATATCTAGTTGCATACCGAAACCATATTATTTCATGTTACTATTGTATTAGTACACCATGCTTGATAATTGTGTATCCTACATAGTCATGATGTAACCTCTGACAAAATATTTGTGCATCCATGCTTTAGCGTGCATCCGTACTTGCTACAGTTTTAGTATGAGCATCCGCTTGACACATGCGCACTACCTATCATGACCTGATATACTACTGCTTGACTTGATACCTGATACACCACTACTTGACATGACTTGATACACCACTACTTGATACGACTTGATACCTGTGCACTTCTTGACATGATTGATACTTGTTCACTACCTGACATGACCTGATGCACCACAGCTTGACCTGTTACCTGATCTTATTACTAATGCCTACAATCTTGACCTGTTGTCCCTACGGACATTTCCTGTTGTCTATTCAGACAAACCTGTACTTGCTTGATCCTGTGTTGGCATTAGCTCCAGATTTATCAATACCTGACTTGAACACATAACTTGGGGGTATGGGGAAATCGATGATGAAACCTGACGTGTAACTCGACAGTTCGATACCTTTACTGATCAGTCTTACGGGCTAGGCCAGCCCCGGGATGATGCGTCTGACATCATTCATCGTTACATACTACCTTTTATTGCCTAGCGGCACGTCTCGGATTCAGCCCGAGAATCTTGACCGTGGTCCCGGGCTTGCACGGGATACTATTGAGTTACATCGACGATTCATCAAATTGATTTCAAGACTTGAGAGTAGTTAACCCAGTTGACCAGTCTAGATTACTCACTGCACATCACCTGTGCCTTACCCTTCACTGTCCTTATTTATGCTACTGTTATACCTATTTTACCGTTCATACTCATACCTGCATGTCTTGCTACCCCCTGTTTATATTATTGCTTGATATTATAACGCACTGACGTCTGGGTTTTGCATAACCCAGATCCTCTACCTTTGTCGCAGGCTGATCAGGAGTACTTCCGCTGTTAGGCCGAGCAGTGAGGACCCAGTTAGTATCCAGTTTTACCTTCCAGGTGTTTTGTTTATTGGATTTATTGCTTCCGCATATTATTTCTTGACTCATTTATTCTGGCTTATGGACATGTGTTAGATAGTTTATTATTGTTCTTGATATCTCTATAGCCGTAATGTGACTGTTGGAGGGTATTTCCTATCCATAGGTAGCATGGTTGGCTCTGTCACGTGCCTATCTTAGCGCACTCTGGGAAGCGGGGCGTGACAGAAATAGTGGGAGCGCAATAGAACTGGAAGAAATTCCATAACCACAAACTGTTACTGAATGGAAGAACCAGAGGTTTCAAAAGAACCGGACATCCCTACGCCAATCCGCAGGACTAGTAGGCAGTCTCATCCGCCCGAGAGTTACTACGGTTTTTCTCATAGACGGGGATCGAGAGGATTGAATCATTGACAATGATGAGCCAACTAGCTTCCAGTAAGCCATTCAGAGCGGTGACTCGGTAAAATGGTTGGATGCAATACGGACCGAAATGGAGTTCATGTACACCAACAAAGTATGCACTTTGAACATTGCTCCAGAAGGGGTAAAACCCATAGGATGCAAATAGATCTTTAGAAAGAAAATTGGTGTAGATGGATAGGTTGAAACCTATAAGGCTAGACTTATTGCAAAAGGTTTTCGTCAAAAGACCTGGTTTGGACCATGATGAAACCTTTTCTCCAATGTCTATGCTCAAATCCATTTGGATCCTTCTTGCCATTGCTGTCTTCCAAAATTTTGAGATCCGGCAGATGGACGTAGAGACGGCTTTTCTAAATGGCTATTTAGAAGAGTGTGTCTAAATGGATCAGCCAGATGGTTTCAATCAGAATAGGAGCAGCGGGACAATGTACAAGTTGCATAAGCCCATTTATGGACTAAAGCAGACATCGCGGGGTCGAAACATCTATTTTTATTGAGACAGTTAAAGAATTCGACTTTATCAAAAATCCAGATGAACCATGCATTTATAGTAAGATTGTAGCAAGAGCTGTGGAATCCCTCGTTGAGTACGTAGATGGCATTCTCTTGATAGGAAATGATATTTCTATGCTACAATCAGTCAAAGGATTCTTGTCACAGAGGTTCTCCATGAAAAACCTGGGTGATACCAACTACATTCTGGGGATCCAGATCTATCATGATAGATCAAAGAGGATGGTGGGACTTTCACAGTCATGGTACAACAATACCATACTGAAAAAATTTAGTATGGAAGATTCTAAGCGCGGTAGTGTACCGGCTTGTCATGAAATCACCCTTTCCAAAGAGATGTCTTCCAAGACTGATTTGGAAAGGGCTCGCATGTCGATTATACCCTACGCTTCAGCGGTAGGCTCTATAATGTATGCGATGTTGTGTACCAGACCAGATGTAACTTACGCACTGAGCATGGTAAACCGGTATCAGTCAAACTTAGGGGAGAAGTACTGGGAAGCAGTAAAGAACATTCTCATGTACCTGAGAAGGACTAAGGAGATGTTCTTGGTGTATGGCGGAAAAGGACCTCCAGATCGAGGCCTTTGCTAACTCCAGCTTCCAGAGTGATAAGAATAACTCCAAATCCATGTCAGGTTATGGCTTTACCCTCAGTAGAGGGGCGGTCTGTTGGAAGAGCTCCAAGCAGAACACCATTGCAGACTCGACGATGGAAACGGAGTAGTTCGCTGTATGAGACGCCGCAAAAGAGGCAGTATGGATATGAAAGTTCTTAATTGAACTTCAGGAGATTCCTTCCATTTGTTGGTCCAATACTTTAGTATTGTGACAACATTCGGCGCTATAGCTTTAGGGAAGGAACTTAGTTCCCATCAGAGATCCAGACATATCTTGAGGCGGTACCACCTAATCACGGAGATGGTTAATCTCCAGGGGATCGAGGTGAGGAGAGTAGATACGGAGAACAACATTGTAGATCCACTCACTGAGGCCATCCCTCAGATAGTGTTCGAGAGGCTATTCGAGACCTTCGGTCTGCGATATGCTAGTATATGGCCTTAGTGCAAGTGGGAGATTGTTAGTGTATATGCCCTAGATGCCATTATTGTATCATACTGGTTTGTATATTACTAATGGAAGCTTGGGATATTCACAGTTGTATTGACAGTCTTGCTAAAAATGGTAGTATGCTACCTGGTTTGTTTCTACTCAAATATGTGCGTATGTTTCTTTTAGCATATCGCTTATACATATTAGTAGAGCCCTTAGGATCTTTGCTTGATTACCAGCGTTGTGATGGCAGTCACACTAGTGGGGGCTGGGTAATCTACAAGCACGTCCTTATACAGGTCCCTGGTTGAAGGATTATCGAGACGGGGCATCGATAGTCCAGAGTAGACTGGTGTATACGTTTCTCATCCCAGAAGGGGAGATGGTCCGTCCCACAGCCATTAGTACGTCGTACTGGAGATAGTATGCAGGTGCTCGTTAGGTTACGAGTACAATGGACATGACTCATCGGGAACCGCTGATGGTTATTATACCTGTCGTCGGGTAGCAGTTCCCAGGTGACATGAGTACAGCTTAGTCCGTCGACTTGACACTGCTACTTCGCCTCGAGCGTGTTCCCACTGTACTTAGATCACTACTCTACCACGGCTCAAAGGAGTCGTGCAAACAGGTAGTAGTTGGGTGCAGTCCCGAAGTGCTTGGAGGCAGTGGTGGTTAGATATGATTCGTCTCTCCCGGTATTGGGGATTGATATCGCGCTGTGTTGGAGAGCCATTACACAAAGTCCGTGATCATGGCAAGTGAGATTTACTGGTAGGTGTTCCAGTATTTTCTCAGGGTGTTCTGGGCTACACTCCGACACGACTTATACCGCTATTAGGGGTCTGACGTTTACCATCCCCCTAGGTCTAGTATGCGATACTCTTAGACGAACAGACCAGACTGTATGTAGATTGTCACATTCAGGCTCAGTAGGAGTTCGGATGAGTTACCTCATCGGCCTTCTTATCGACATCTACCTGGGCAGCAGTTACGTGCAGCTAGTACCGTTTGCGGCTTGTGGTTAAACCTACTGCCAGCGTAGTGTCGAGTTTTTAGAGTCCCATATAGAGAGTTTCCCTGCACCGGGCAAAAAGTGTAGAGGCCGTATGGTTTTACGGCAGGGCTTCGATCACTTACGTGCACTTGTGCACGTACGATGATCGGGCGGATAATACTAGTTGGCTTTGGTTTAAGCCGAATCCTAATATTATACTGATCGATTTATTTCTTCTCTTTGTATTCGTATTCTACGGAATATGGATACGGGTATGTATATACGGATGAGGGGCATTCTCGTAATTTTTCGGGAAAGCTTCTAGAAGGAGATGACTCATTAGGATTATTTCTTTTTGGATTAAACCTAAATGAGGTGGAGGAGATGAGGTGTTGGTTTTCATTTATTGAACCATGACTCATGAGGTGATTCACCATTTGAATTAAATGAAGCATGGTTGATATTTACTAGATATTATATCAAGAGATATTTGTATGCTTCATATTATTCAAACATGAGCAATTATTCACATAATTATCACAAACACTCTCATTCTCTCAAATCATCTTCTTCTTCCTCAAAACCCTAATAGCTCTTATGTGTTGAGAATCATAGGGTTTAAAGAGATAAAGCACTCCATCTAAATACTCTACACCCTCTATGACTTCTAGTTTAGCAAACTAGAAGCCGCAGTTATCTCAGATTCGAGATAGGAGCTCGGACTATAGACTCTCGGGTGGATCGTTTTTGACTCGAGGAGGCCGTCGAGGTAGCCGTGATCCGTTATGATCCTTGGAGCCGACGACGTGTGGAGGACAACGATGAAGACCCGAAGGACTTGTATCGTGAGGTATAACTTCGAATCCAAGTAGTTAAACCTTTTGTTGTTTGCTAGTTATGGTTTAGTCACAATCCGTGAGCTCGAGTCCGTGTTGCGATGCTTTGATGATTGTTTTTCACATATTCCGCCTCCCCGTGAACCGTGGGGTGCGTGACATGGACTTACATAACTGACAGTCACCGTACAGTCCGGTTTCTTCATCAAAGAGTATCGTATACCGGGTTTGGGGGTGGAATCTGTCAAACCCCTAATAACCGGATAAGTCGTGCTGACAGAGAACTCATAACCAAAGAAATACAACTGGTAACTCTTACCAGTTTATCTCTACTACCGTGGCCATGGAATTCTGGTTATAATCGTGTTCTGCACTGCGCGATATCAACTCTCTATACCGAGAGTGACGAATTCCCTCGACTGCTCACTGTTTCCATGTGCTTCGGGACTGTACCCAACTAAAACCTGTCTGCATGACTCAGTAAAGCCGTGGTAGGGTATTAACCTAAGTATAGTGGGAACACACACAAGACACTGTGGCGATTTCAGGTTTAGGGACTACCCTGTACTCATGCCACCAGAGAACTGCTATCTGACATTGATATAATACCAACTAGGAGTTCTCGGCGAGTCCGTCTAGTGTAACTCATCCAATGAGCACCTGTATACAATCATTGGTATCAAACACCAATGGCTATGAGATTAGCCATCGCCCCGTATAGGGTCATGAAACGTATATACTAGTCTAAACTGGAGTACCGATACCCAGTCTCGATACTCCTACAACTAGGGACATTTAAGAATGTGCTTATAAACTATCAGGCCCCAC
This sequence comes from Agapanthus africanus, assembly GCA_030015575.1. Lineage (NCBI taxonomy): Eukaryota > Viridiplantae > Streptophyta > Magnoliopsida > Asparagales > Amaryllidaceae > Agapanthus > Agapanthus africanus. The sequence goes on along the minus strand of JASDDO010000019.1, from coordinate 424,745,486 downwards.
TAGTATGATCCCTATCATAATCCTGGTAGTTAAACAAAGATCCTATGGGTTTTATCTCATGTATTAGTGATATGTGATAACTAGTAACACGTATACACATGAAAGATAAAGACAAACCAGATAGCATACTATCATCTCGAGTAAAATTGTTCTCTGTATAGGTGCTCATGAATTCAGTAATTGCATTTCTACAATTACGTTAATTGCCTTGAGAGTACCTATATCCAACAGATAGTTTCCTCGCGGGGACATCCGAAGCGGGAGATCCCCTCGCGGGGATCCCCGAGTGTGAAAAATTCCCTTGCGGGGTTTTCTTCGGTGCGCGGTGATGAAAGTCAATGACTTTCGTCGGGTTCCCTTGCTCGAATTTGTTTGCTCAGGATGAAAGCCCGAGAGTCTTTTTCTCTCTTGCTCTTTAAGTTCTATGGAGAAAAATTGCTCTTTTAATTGATTTTGGTCTTAGATCTTAGGTTCTTGAGATAAAGTTTTCTTAAAGAAATGGATTCTTTTTGCTATGGGCTATTTTGAGGAAAAAGAACATGGAAGACACTCAAATAAAGTTGCAATGGAGAGAACAGAAGAAAGCTTTCTTAAAAATAAAGATTTTAGAGGGAGAAGGCGAACCTGCGTGAGAGAAGCAGAGAAAGAGAAAAATAAAAGACGGCCCGAAACCCTAGACTTTTAGTAGAGAATAATTATTGTTATTGATTTCTTATCATCCTAGCTTTATATAGGCTCTACACTTCTCATTTGAGCCCTTGGGTTTTACAATATTGGCTTTTTGCCCATTCTTTTAGATTTATTCATAAAAATTACATATAAATTTATTTATTCCATATCTCTTCTCTCCTCTTCTTCGATAGCCGGCCGGCTTTACTTGGGCTTGAGGCGATTTGGGTGTGGGCCCGATTGCTTGGGGTCGAGCCCGGATTAGTCAGATTCGGGTCCACCTGAGTATTGACTTTGACTTGTTGGCATTGATTTTGATTTTTTGACTTGATTTTAATTTCGACAAATGGGACGTAAATTTTGACCCAACAAGTATTGCTTAGTTTATACACAAATTTAACTTTGCGGTAATAAAAATAAATGAAAAGAGAGATTAAATTCCAAAATAATCAAAACTAATTAAGATTGTGATAAGTTAAATCACAAACATCAAACCAAATTCCCGATCCAAACAATCTCTAAGCTAAAGATTTTCTTAAGTAATTTTTTTAAAAAAAGATAAGTAGATATAACAAATTTGAAAATAAAAATTCAATAAAGATAGTGATGATTAAAATGACAAACATGATAACAAATTCATTGAAGCTTAGTTTATAACTAAAATTTCATTTTGTCATTAAAAATAAAAAGAAAAGAGAGATTAAATTCCAAAACAATTATAACAAATTAAATTTGTGATAATTTAAATCATATACGTCATAACAAATTCCCCGATCCAAACAATTAGATTAGAAAGAATAATCAAAATTAATAAAGATTGTGATGGTGTAAATCACAAAACATAATAACAAATTCATTGATTTATTTACATTTAAAATATTCGTTTAGTTTATGGGCAGGTCTTTAAAAAAATAAAAGAGAATAAATTTCGAAAACAATATAATTAAAACTAATAAAGATTCACAAATATCATGACATAATCCTCTATCCAACTAATCCCTAATTTATTGTTTGTTTATATCGTTTGATTTTATAGTTATACTATATCCAAACTAGAACAATCATGGAGCAGTATAAATAGATTCACAGTCAGAGTTGAAAATCTAAAAAAATTTATTTTAAAAATATTTTTATATATGAAGAAATCATGACTTCAAATTCTGTTGACATTGGAGTAATATTTTTTATTGTTCAAATGTGATTGCAGGTTCTCTCACCGTCTTTATTTTGATCTCTGGTACATATTTTTCAATAGTTATAATTTTTTGGTGATTTGTTCTTTAAATTAAGTTATTACATTGATATTTCCGATTTCTTTATAAAAAAAAGTTGAATTTTCAAATCTTTCTTGGATTAGCGGAAAGTGAGCATTAAAATATGTTCTTTTCACTTGGTGAACTGGAGATATTATAAAAGGACTTGGTGAACTCCTTTCGCTAGAGAAAAAGTATTCCGATCAAAACTTCCAAATATAATTATGAATAAGCATCGGAGAAATAAAGGGAAAGTCCAGCATGGACCATAAATGAAGAAGATTTGATTAAAAATATATTTGTATTCTAAAGCCAAGATTACGAGAGTGCCAGCGGTAACTTTTGAAAGTTTGAACATAGACCATGTGAAAAATTGGTATAGATTGATAAATTCTATTTGTTCTCTGCTTTCTTCTCAATTAATATTATTCTTTTCCAAAAATATCAAGAATTCCTGATGATGATGATGCTCAATATCAGTGATCTTCCAGATCATGACATGTGGCAGATGACGTGTCCCAGAGCATGCAAGAAAGGGCCTACAGTGGCCAACTAGACCACTCCCATACCCGTCCCACAAAAAAAGCTAACTCGCCTCCGACCCCAGCACAATTGGCCTCCTCGTCCTCACAGCTCGTCTCCGGGCTACATCAGAACCAAGATACCTCGGCTTTCCCGCTCGTCCGCGAGCTCTCCCACCGACGTCATCTTCCTCGGTCTCATCGACCGACCAACGGCACCGCTCACAGGCGCAACCGCCATCCCGTGAATCTCGCCATGCACGAGATATCCGCCAGCCACATCCCACGTCCCACGCCATCACGATCCCCCATTAACGAGCCTGTCTCGCCATTAATGGGAGATCCCGCTCATCACGCGGGCGTGACGTCGGGAGCGTAACTGCCGGCGTGATTCTCGCGTCTGCCCTGCCTGCTGCCACTGCTATATAAACCCCTTCTTCAGACGGTTCAAGTAAACCATTTTTACTCCACTAAGCCGTTACTCTGCTCGAATTTCCTCTCTAACTTGACCGTCGGAGGGTCCTCGGTGGTACAACCATCCCGGGACTTCCTTGCAGGTAGCTCGGCGACAACCAGCCTCAAACCCATTGAGATCCACAGCTTCAGGAGCCTGCCTCCAGATCCAATCTCAGCCATCTATTGCTGCCATCAGCAGATCAACGGAAGGTAACATCTTGACGTGATCTAAGTCGCATCAGCTGGCGCCGTCTGTGAGAACTCTTAATTCCACAAAACCAAAAGTTTATCTTCTGATCCCAATCTAATGGCGAGCGATCATCACGACGATCCAAGCATCAGCTGTCGCCTCCCCCTCAACGGAGGCGCGGACGATCCTCCTCCGCCGAATGCCATCAACGTCCTTGCCGGCCGGATATACCGACTCGCGTCCGTCATATAGGCGCTCATCAACGTCCAAACGGCAGGGAAAGACCTCCAGGTCGCCGCTCCCCCACCTCGGGACCGGGACCCCTACCGGGAGAGAGATGACTCTGTTCGTGTCGGCGTTGCCGACCACCGCCTCCCTACCTCCCACGGCCGCAGATCTCCCAGGCCGATACGTTCTAAGACCCGCTGGGCACCCCACGGTTCCACACCAAGGTCCGTCGCCAGAGCACCTCGCCCCGAGATTCTTCGCACACCTGTCCCTCCTGAGATGTCGGTCAGCTCGCCTGTTACCAGGCATGACCGACACCCCCTCCCTCGACAGGGTCGCGCAGACGGGACTCGCCACGGCTGCTCGAAGACTACCTCACCGGGGGATCTAAGGAACTTCATTGAGAGGAACCGGGGCCGCGGCCAGACGCAGGCCTCCAACAGCAGAGGCCAGGGATCAGAATGCTTCGAATCGTCGGGGTACCACGGCCGACTCGACGCCCTCAAGAAGAAGATCGAGGGTATGCATCGGGAAAGTCACCGCTCGAGCGACGGGGCTAAGTACGCCTCCGACTCGCTCACCAAACCGTTCACCGAGGAGCTGCTCGCCGTACATGTTTCCTCTCGCAACAAGCCCCCGAAGGTCTCCCTCTTCGACGGCAAATCTGACCCGAAGGACCACTTGGATGCATTCACCGTGGGAATGTGCTTCCAAGACAACTCCGATGCCGCCCAGTTTCGAGCCTTCCCGACCACTCTCATCCGATCGGGATGAGACTGGTTCCGAGGATTCGAGCCACGCTCGATCTCAACTTTCGACGAGCTGGTCACCCAATTCCTCGGCCACTTCGTCGGGAACAGGAGAAAAAAACGTACAGTTGACCATCTTTTCACGATCAAGAGCGGGGACAAGGAGACATTCAAAGCATACGTCACCCACTTCTACAACGTTTTTCTCGAGGTCCCAGAGCACCAGGACAAGACGATCATCACGGCACTGAGGTTTAGTCTTAGGCACAAGGAGTGGTTATGCTCCTTTGCATTGGTACAACCTAAGACCATGGCCGAGGTAAAGGCCTGGACCGAGCGCGAGGTCCAGCTCGAATCCGAGGTGAACGCAAATCTCCCCCGGACAGAGCAAGCCGACCAAAAGAAAAGGGCAAGGGAAGAGAGAAAGGGACCTGAGCGGTCAAAGCCCTATCTCCCGAAGTTTCAGGAGTACACCCCGCTCAACGTCTCCCAGACAGTGCTACTAGAAGAGACCAAGGGTAAGGGGTTCTTCAAGCTTCCCCCGATCTCGCGTATGACCTCAAAGCGAACCCGGGGCCCCTACTGCGGTTTTCACAGGTCGCTAGGACACTCCACGGAGAGCTATAAGCAGCTTCGAGACTACATCGAGGAGATCATCCGTTCGGGGCACCTCACAGCGTACTTGAGGGACAAGCGGCAAGCTGACCACGAGCAGGAGCAGCGTCCCCCACCTGCCGAGCTGACAATCGGCCAAATCATGGTCGTGACAGCCGAGGATACGTCTGGTACCCATGAAGCTCAGTACCCTATGCCGGGCATAGAGGCCAACAGACATCCGAGGGGCTCAAGCTGCATGAATAAAATCATCTACTAGCATGTATTTTCCTTTCAAGGCAATGTACCGTCTTCTTGAGATCTTTTCTTTATATGTTTAAAGGGATCAATAAAGCATTGCAGGAAAGAAAAAGAATCTTATTTGTTCAAAGGGTACTATAGGCTCCTCAGCCGTACATAAAAAAAGGGGGGAATAATTACAACAGTGGGGGAATGGGGTGCAGAGAGCACTGCTTGTGGTACTCTGAGCATATTTCCTCCAGTCGAGCCCTCGCGACGTCTAACCTCTGCCTCCGACTCCCCCCGCAAGCGTCGGCATCGTGCCTCAACTGGTAACACTCAAGGACGAGCGCCTTCGAGCGGTTTAGCTGACTTGCAGAAATCAGGCCGAAACGCCTCAGAGACCTCAGCTTTCCAACGGCCTCATCTTTCAGCTGTTCGGACAAGGGGTTGTAGAGCCCCGGCGATGCCCTCTAGATGGAGTACATCAACAGCTGAAGGAGGAGGGCGCCGGGGGAGCAATCGGCCGAAGTGATCCTCAATGCGGCCTATCACCAACTGCACCATGTCATCAGTACAATACTGGTCGTAGAGGTACACGTCTTCTAAGTTTAGGATGTCGGGGATAGTGAAAGGGAAGTCCTCCATTCTCATGTTTCGGGGTGAGGAAGGGGATAATCAACACTCCCTCCGTTTTATAGCCCACAACGCCCCCAGAATTCAACGGTCGCCCGTTTCACCCGCAAATGGGCCGCCACACAGCAGGCATCTCGCCGCTCGATGCGCAACCGAAACGACGCCCCTCCGACGCTTCGCGTCCTCCATATGATCACGACACATGTCGCCAGTGACGTCCCTTTTCCTGGTACTCATACTAGAAATGATGGACATAACCTTGTACAAGAGCCGGCCCAGCAGCTACCCTGCTCGGCCGTCTTTAAGGATCAAAACCCTTGCTAAGAGGCAGCCGAGCGGCTACCCCGCTCGGCTATCCCTGGCTGGTAGCTTCCCTACCCCCACAACGCCAGGGATCCAAGCCCTCGCTAAGAGGCAGCCGAGCGGCTACCCCGCTCGGCTATCCCTGGCCGGTAGCTTCCCTACCCTCCAGCGCTAGGGATCGAAGCCCTCACTAAGAGGCATCCCAGCAGCTAACCTGCTCGGTTATCCTTGGTCAGTAGCTTCCCTACCCCACAACGCCAGGGATCAAGCCCTCACTAAGAGGCAGCCCAGCAGCTACCCTGCTCGGCTATCCCTGGCCGGTAGCTTCGCTACCCCACAAGGCCAGGGATCGAAGCCCTCGCCAAGAGGCACCGAGCGGCTTCACTGCTCGGTACAACCTTAGCAGGCATCTTACGGCCCCTCCAACGCTAGGGATCGAAGCCCTCACTAAGAGGCAGCCCAGCAGCTGCCCTGCTCGGTAGCTTCCCTACCCCACAACGCCAGGGATCAAAACCCTCACCAAGAGGCAACCGAGCAGCTTCACTGCTTGGCTTATCCTTAGCGGGCCTCTTACGGCCCTTCCAGCACTAGGGATCGAAGCCCTCACTAAGAGGCAGCCCAGCAGCTACCCTTCTCGGCTATCCCTGGCCGGTAGCTTTCCTACCCCACAACGCCAGGGATCAAAACCCTCACTAAGAGGCAACCGAGCAACTTCACTGCTTGGCCTATCCATAGTAGGCCACTTACGGCACCTCCCATGCTAAGGATCTAAGCCCTCACTAAGAGGCAACCGAGCGGCTACCCCGCTCGGCTATCTCTGGCCGGTAGCTTCCCTACCCCACAATGCCAGGGATCGAAGCCCTCACCAAGAGACACCGGACAGCAATCCTGCTCGGCCATTCTTAAGGATCAAAAGCCCTCGCCAAGAGGCACCGGGCAGTAACCCTGCTCGGCCTATCCTTAGTAGGCCACTTACGGCCCCTCCCGCGCTAAAGATAAAAAGCCCTTGCAAGAGACAACCGGACGCGCCCTTGCCCGGCTATCCTTAGGTGGTAGCTCCCTACCCCAACACACCAGGGATCAAAGCCTTCACCAAGAGGCATCGGGCAGCAACCCAGCCCGGCCCATCCTTAAGGATCAAAAGCCCTCGCAAGAGGCAACCGGGCCCGCCCTTGTTCGGTTATCCCTGGCTGGTAGCTCCCTACCCCAACACACCAGGGATCAAAGCCCTCGCGAAGAGGCACCGAGCAGCTTCACTGCTCGGCCCCATCCTTAGTAGGCCCCTCCCGCACTAAGGATCTGTCACGGCCGAAAATAGCACGTGACTGGCCCTTGAATCATATGAAGTTTATAGGACCTCATCTAATTCGAGTAAGCCAAAAGCCCAGAAATCTAAAACCATTTTAAATAATAAATGAAGGAAAACTAGTTTTAAAGAAGTTAAGAAAATATGTTTTAAAAACAAGGTTTTTAAATAAGTAAGCCGAATATGCATTTTTAAAACCTCAAGTTTTTTCTAAAAATTTCGGCAGAGTTTCCCTTGTAAATACTGGCCCCAAACAGGGTACAACATGAATAATGTATACACAATGATAAAAGGCATCCCCAAGCGGGAGCTAGCTCTTCGTCAATCGACGGTCACAACCACGCAAGTAATATAATATACAACGCCGAAGGGCGAGGATCAAAACTCAAAAGGAAATTCAAATCATCAAGAAACCATAATACTACAACGCGCGACTCTAAGGTCGAAATAATAAACAACTGGTCTCTAAGTCTGAATAATATACAAGTTTGGTTGATGGAATTTACTAGACACAACTGAAAATAAATAAGTACAATGGTGGTCACGATGCGAGTGAACCCACCTACCCAAGCAATCACCCAGAAAAGAAGCAGTGTGCCAGAAAAGCCGCAATGAAACCTGTACGACAAAACCTGCAAGAACTGTGGCACAACGGGGGTGAGTTACCAACTCGTGAGTAGAAAACATCACAAAGCAGAAATCGTATGTATGACTAAATCCTAGGTCAATACGATCAGTAATATATATATCCTCAATATGATAAAGTCTGAAGCATAAAAAAAGGAAATGATAAACATCTAAACATAAGTGTAATCCTATGCTCGTGTCAGTGCCTCAGGTAGCAAAATATCGTAAATATAAGGTATGAATGCGGTAAAATGAAAACAGAAGATATCATGAATGAGAAAACTGTTTTCTTAATATAGTGAGTGTTCCCCTCCGAAGGGCGGCGCACAGGACCGCGGTGTCCTGACGCTGTCGATTCGGGGCAGATGCTATTTGGTTTTATCCGTCCATCTCTCCGAAGATGCCAAGTTGATTTATGGCACCGTGTATCGGAGGTTTAGGCGGATGCGGCCGATGTAGCAGATTTCATCAGATTCCCCCTCGCTTGAGAGGTTTTTGATTGTGGGGACGCTCTTCCCTGCAGGCGCAAGCCCCTGCAGTTAATTACGCTACCGCATCGCGATAACAACTTTCTCCTTCTCCAGAATTTCACTTCGTGTCGTGTGTGTTTATTTTGTGTGTGGTTGCCCATGGATTGTATACGGAGACTGAGTAATGCCGTCGCCCGTAGGACGTGGATTAATCCAAATCCGTATTTACTTAGATTTGGGTTTGGTGTTTTAGTTTAAGGATATGTTAGCCATGTTTAGGCTAAGATCGACTTAAACGTTCGTTAAGGATACATTAGTCTTGTTTGGGACTAAGATCGACTTAACGTGGTGATATATGGCCATCAGGACTCATCACCTCTCTGACGTCGTTGAAGGATTACAACGACAGGTGTCGGAGGAGTTCAGAGATGTACCCTTGAACCAAAGTCGATTTGAAGTTTTATCGTACATTTAAATGCTTAAGGATACGTTAGCCGTGTTTGGGGCTAAGATCGACTTAAGCGGGATCGTTTAGATCCGAAAAAGAGTATTTGGATGCTCTATTATTCCAGTTTAGGGACGTGGTGGTCCACCGCCAATTTAGGAACGTGGTGGTCTAATATTAGTTTAAGGACGTTTCGGTCCAATATTAGTTTAAGGACGTTTCGGTCCAATATTAGTTTAGGGACGTTTCGGTCCAACATTAGTTTAAGGACGTCTCGGTCCATCGCCAGTTTAGGGACGTGGGGGTCTATCATTAGTTTAAGAACGTTTCGGTCCGATATTAGTTTAAAGACGTTTCGGTCCGACATTAGTTTAAGGACGTTTCGGTCCATCGCCAGTTTAGGGACGTGGGGGTCTATCATTAGTTTAAGGACGTTTCGATCCGACATTAGTTTAAGGACGTTTCGGTCCGATATTAGTTTAAGGACGTGTCGGTCCATCGCCAGTTTAGGGACGTGGGGGTCTATCATTAGTTTAAGGACGTTTCGGTTCGACATTAGTTTAAGGCGTTTCGGTCCGACATTAGTTTAAGGACGTTTTGGTCCATCGCCAGTTTAGGGACGTGGGGGTCTATCATTAGTTTAAGGACGTTTCGGTCCGACATTAGTTTAAGGACGTTTCGGTCCATCGCCAGTTTAGGGACATGAGGGTCTATCATTAGTTTAAGGACGTTTCGGTCCGACATTAGTTTAAGGACGTTTCGGTCCGATATTAGTTTAAGGACGTGTCGGTCCACGAGTTTAAGGACCCCGCAGTCCATATACGTGTGGTCGTTGGGACCCGTCACCTCTCTGACGTCGTTGAAGGATTACAACGACAGGTGTCAGAGGAGTTCGGAGATGTACCCTCGAACCGATAGTAAATTGATTTAAGAGAGCAATCTTGCTCAGTCAATTTAATTTAAGGACTTACGGCCAAAATTAGGCTAAGTCCAGTTGAAAATGTTCAACATTTTATTTGCTTTTGCATCGCATTTCTTCTTATTTTTATTTGGGCTTTGCCCAGAAAGGATGCAGAGCATCAATTAATGATGCAGAGCATCAATTTGTTTTGGGCTCTGCCCTTTATAAATGATGCAGAGCATCAATTTGTTTTGGGCTCTGCCCTTTTATTGCTTTGCAATTTATTTTGGCCTGCTTGGTCTTTTTGATTTGGGCCTGGCCCTTTTAGGAAATGCATTGCATTTATCAGGCGCTTTGCGCCAATCAGAGAGCGCAAGCGCTCGTGGTGATGACACGTGTCATGCAGCGCAGTGCGCTGCGCTAGTGCGCTACGCTTGCGCTGTTGACACGTGGCGCGCTCTGATGAGTTGCGCCAATCACAGAGAGCAGAGCTCTATTTCAAAAGCGCATGGCGCCATTGGTTCAGATGCTGACACGTGGCGCTCTCTGGTGGCTTGCGCCAATCCAAGAGCGCAACAGTGCAGTTTTGCAAGTGCAAGGCACTATGATTTAGGAATCTTTTAGATTCAATGAACAGAAGTGCAAAGCACTGTTAAATTTTTTTTTGATCTAATTTAGATCAAAGAAAAAGATAAGTTTTTTCTTATCTTAAAGAACCAAAGGTTCATGAAAAAGTGCGAAGCACTATTTTAATTTATCCCTTTATTTAGTTATGTTTTAAAGAACAATGATCTTGTTTTTAGATCACTGATATGTTCATAAGAGAATTTTCTCTTCTCTCAAAGGTTTTTACCTTCTGTTGTTCTTGAGAAGTTCTCGAGAATTCTCTTCTCTTTTTTTTTTAGAAAGATGTTGATCCTTTTTGAATTGAGGTCTGGGGTCCTTTTTATAGTGCTCATAAATTAGTTAAATTTGTTAAAGAGATCTCTCTCTGAGTGATTTGGGGAATTTTCCCCACCGTTGGATCTTTGATCCAAGGGCTTCTGTTTTACAGAAGAAAATCTTCTTGTTTTAACAAGAACAGAAAGATTTCTTTAAATCTCCATTCTGTTTTGCGTAACTCCCCAGCGCTTGACACGTGTCGCGCAGCGCAGCTGTGCTTGCGCAGCTGCGCAGACTCGTGTCGTGCAGTGCAGTGCTTGCGCAACTGTTCTTGCGCAGCTGTGCTTGTGCAACTGCTCAGACACGTGTCGTGCAGTGCAGTGCTTGCGCAACTGTGCTTGCGCAGTTGGCTTGCGCAACTGCGCAGACACGTGTCGCGCAGTGCAGCGCTTGCGCAACTGAAACGTTGCTTCCTTTACTTTTTTGTTTTAAACAGAGCTTTGCTCTGATTGGTTGTGCTGCCTCGAGCGCTGCGCTGATGCGTCTGCGCCAGACACGTGGCGCCTTGCACTCAGCGCAGAGGATCTGAAGCGTTGCTTCATTTATTGAAACTTAGATTTTGGGCAAATCGGAAGCGTCGGTTCTCCTGAGATATCTTTTCATCTCCTTTTTTCAAGTCAAACTCGTATTTCCAAAATTCTGATTTCCCGGGCCTTGGAAATGATTTCATTATGCACAGAATCTTCTGCGCCTGGGTCTATATATATAATTCGAGGCTGAGCCTTTTCTTCTCTCATTTTCAGAGAACTTCTTCGATCATGGCTTGCAACCGTCCTCACGCCAGCCAACAACCGTGGGAAGTGCCGATCCGTGACATCGTTCCTCGTTTTGCTGCGCGCTTGGTGGACTCCTCTTTTTCGGACGAGCAGTGCGATGCTGCAATGTACGAGCTTTCGACTCGTGTGGGGTCTCCTCTTCCCCCAGGTTCCATTTGGCTTCGGATGATCCTTGCCTCAGTGCTCGCCGACATTCCCCCTCCTCCGGCGGAGATGTCCTCGGCAATGCTTGATATGGCCGAGGATAAGATCGAGAGCTTTTTCGAAGCGCTCTTGATGACCAAAGCCCTAAGGGACTTCTCCTTCTACTTGCTGAGCCAGATACGGGCTCGTCGGGTTGTCATCGCCATTTTTTCCCAGGAGTGCGGCGTCGACCGTTGGATGGCTACCCCTCGGGAAGATCGCCGCTTCGACGTGATGGAGAAGACGGAGAGGGAGCTGAATAATCTTCTTTTTCTTTTTGTGAACCCTTGTCTCTCTGATCCCGTATTCGGTGATCTTTTTTAAATGTAATTACAATAATAATGAATAAGTATTTTTCTTCTTAATCAAGTACTTCATTGTCTGTTAAGGGTTCTTTTATTTTAGTTCTCTGTTGTGCTTGTGCATCGTATGATTTTAATTTGTTATTATCAAGTGCATGTAATTTTGCATGGATAAATTGCCTTTGGCACTTAGCCCCTTCTTCTGTGCTAGCGCATCTGCGCTGACACGTGTCGCGCAGCGCATAGCGCAGCGCAACTGCACTGCCACGTGTCGCACAGCGCAGAGCGCGGCGCTTCCTTTAACAGAGCTTTGCTCTAATTGGGCGCGCCTTCTTGGACGATGCGCTAATGTATCTGCGCCAGACACGTGGCGCGTCGCGCGCAGCGCAAAGGATCTGAAGCGTTGCTTCATTTATTAAAGTTTAAATTTTCAAAGCAAAGCTTTGTTTCTGATTGGGGGAAGATGAAGCGTTGCTTCATCTCCCGCCTTGGAATTTGAACAGAGCTTTGCTCTGATTGGGGTAAACAAATGCCCCCCACCGCTGCGCTTACGTGGCCTCCAAACGCAAGCGCAACGGTGGCAGAATCCCAACCGTCGCGGCACCTTTTGGAAGTTGAAGAGGCACTCGATGCCTATAAATAGGACCTTTGGTCCCCCACAGATGCTTATCATCTCCAAAATTTTATTTTCAGAACCTCAGAGCCCTGCTCTTGTTTTTAAGAACTCTTAGATTTTCTTTAAAAGGAACTATTTTGGTAAGAATTAGTCTTGAATTAAATCAATTTCAATTAATAGAGCTTTACTCTTATAGATCTTTGATCTAAAGAAACCCTTCTGGTGTTTCACCAATAGAGCCTTGCTCTCAAAAATCTGTTCCAAGGTTTCTTGACCCATGAACAGAACCTTGCATCTTTGTCAAAACATAGATCTCTTTGATCTAAAAATGATAAACTTTTAAGAGTCTGAATATGAATAATGAAAATTAAAAATGGAGTTTTGTATTTTAATGGACTATATCATCTTTTAATAATAGTGATCTCAGAATCTTGAGGGACTTCTTTAAATTTCCCTTATTAGGATTTTGATAGTCACTCCTGTTCGTAGAGCATTGCTCTCGAGGAGTTTAACTGTCTGTGCTCGTTTTTTAACAAGAATTCGCTTAATCAGTCGGTCTGCTAATTCTGTTGATCTTCTTTCACAGGAACCATGAACGCCCACATGTATGCCCTTAACGAGATCATCTCGTATGGGGACATCCGCCGACTTGGCCGTTCTCAAAATCGGGAGTTCACAAACGAGGAGTGCGCTGAAATAATGAGTCGCTTCGACGCGTACAATGGTCCACTGCTCCCCCGACGTTTCTCCCTTCTTAAGCTTATCGTGGGAGTCATCTGGGAAGCGCTTCCCCTCTTCTGTTCCGGCGTGCCGCTTAGGGCGTTGGATGCTGCTGAGGACAAGGTGCACTCGGTGTACCTGTTGAACTTTATCTCGAAGAGACGGCGAGACAGTCTTATCGATCTCTTGCACGAGGTCTTTCAACAGTCCGCCATACTTGCTGCTTATCGGAGGGTGGAAGACATCAGGGGGGACCCTGACGCTTGTGCTCGCGAAAGAAAGCATACTAGGATGGTCCGCAAGGCCTGGAAAGTCATAGATAGGGTTGCTTTCGAGTTCCTCAATCCATGTCTGGGTTCGAGGTTATTCCCTTGTAATAATGTTTTTCATTTATTGCTTTTATGAATGTAAGAACTATTGGCCATATTAATGGAAAAATTTTATCCCAGCTTGTCTTTATTTTTCGTTTCGAGTCTTTTGCTTGTGCATGAACGAGTGTGTCTCGAACGCTTGATCAAACATAAATTGGATGTTCCTTCTGTAGCTTTCTTCTTTCTCTTATTATCGGCATGCTATCTTAATAAACATGGTCGACGAATAATAGAGCACGCATCTTGACTTTCTTAAGAAATAGCGATGGCTTAGGCCGTAGGTTCAGATCTGCTGCCTAAGACTTTTCAACTCCATGAGCCGTGAGGGTCTCATAGAGACTTTTCTTCCTACAGATCGAGAGGATCTCGTAGGTGGGTTTTTCTCCTTAGGAATCGTGAGGATTCCTAAGTGTGGTTTTCTCTTATAAGTCGTAAGGATCCTATAAGAGAATTTTCCCTCTTACGAGTCGAGAGGACTCGTAAGCGGTTGTTTCCCTCCTTGTCGAAACTCGACCTTGGAGAGTGAGACCCGTGAATAGTATGCAAGAGACCATTTTGGATTGACTTGCAGGGTCCCATTGTTCAGGAAGCAAGTTTTTTAGTCCCTGCTGCCTGAGGCTTCATTTGCAAGTTGAGACGAATCGGGAATTTCCCGCGGAGACACTGGTTTCTCTGCGAGCCGACGCGAATCAGGAGGCTCTCGTCAAGGAGTGTTTGTATCCGTGAGTCGAGGAATTCGCTAGGGATTATTTGTTTCCCAAGCGCCAAGGATTATTTGTTTCCTTGGGGTTTGAAACGAGTCGAGAATTTCCCACGGAGGCACTGGTGGCTCTGCGAGTCGACGCGGATCAGGAGGCTCTCGTCAAGAAGTGTTTTTATCCGTGAGTCGAGGAATTTGCTAGGGATTATTTGTTTCCCAAGCGCCAAGGATTATTTGTTTCCTTGGGGTTTGAAACGAGTCGAGAATTTCCCACGGAGGCACTGGTGGCTCTGCGAGTCGACGCGGATCAAGAGGCTCTCGTCAAGGAGTGTTTGTATCCGTGAGTCGAGGAATTTGCTAAGGATTATTTGTTTCCCAAGCGCCAAGGATTATTTGTTTCCTTGGGGTTTGAAACGAGTCGAGAATTTCCCACGGAGGCACTGGTGGCTCTGCGAGTCGACGCGGATCAGGAGGCTCTCGTCAAGGAGTGTTTGTATCCATGAGTCGAAGAATTTGCTAGGGATTATTTGTTTCCCAAGCGCCAAGGATTATTTGTTTCCTTGGGGTTTGAAACGAGTCGAGGATTTCTCACAGAGGCACCGGTGGCTCTGCGAGTCGACGCGGATCAGGAGGCTCTCGTCAAGGAGTGTTTGTATCCGTGAGTCGAGGAATTTGCTGAAGACACTGGTTTCTTCGGAGTTGGACTGAACCGTCGAGATTTGGCTTCGTCTTCTGGCGGAGCCTGTTGGGAAAGTATGGTTCCCTCTTTGTTTATGCCCTTGGATTGTATACAGGGATCGATGTGATCTTAACTGTAGGGCCAAAGTTTTATCATCATTTTTTTTTGTTTTATCTCCGCGATGCTCTATCAGTTCAGCTTTTATATCGCGAAGGTCGCGATTGCCCAATCATTTCGGCTATTTTTCGCGGTGCCCAATCATTTCGGCTATTTATTTTATTTTTACTCGCTGCTTTTTATTGCGAGTTGCCCAATCATTTCGGCTATTTTGCATGCATACATTTTTACTTGCTGCTTTTTATTGCAAGTTGCCCCATCATTTCGGCTATTTCGTATGCATGTGCGACCTATTGGCTTTTCGCTGTAAACCAATTTCGGCATCAGCACCGCTACAACTGGGATATTGCCAGTAGCGAATCATCATTTGCCTCTGTCGTTGTCGAACAAAGGAGGCTTAGCGACTAGGGTTAAAGTCCTGTCGACTAAGGCTTTTGTCCTCATGAGCCGTAAGGGTCTCACAAAGTTATTTCTCCCTACAAGTCGTGAAGATCTTGTAGGTGTATTTTCTCCTTAGGAATCGTGAGGATTCCTAAGTGTTCGTTTCCTCCGTAAGTCGTAAGGATCCTACAGGAGGGTTTTCTCCTCATAAATCGAGAGGATTTACAAGGGTTGTGTACCATGTGAACATATCCCCAGTCATGGATGGGACTTGGTTAGGGAAATGTTTTATTCGCGCCCGTGGATTGTATACAAGGGTCAGTATTGAGCCATTTGTAGGGCAATATCGGAAGTTGTGGGGGTTGCTTAAGCACAGGTTTAGGTCTCTGTAACTTAAGACTTTCAAATCTTATGAGCCGTGAGGGTCCCATAAGAGAGTTCTCCTTACGAGTCGTGAGGATCTCGTAAGTGTATTTTCTCCTTAGGAATCGTGGGGATCCCTAAGAGTGTTGCTCCCTTGTGAGTCGTAAGGATCTCATGCTGGTGGTTTCTCCTTACAAGGTCAAGGGGACCCTGTAAGTGTCTTTTGATGAGGTTGCGCCCTTTCGGATTTTCATAAACACTCGCCGGTAGTCCTGCTGTTTTTACTCACGGAGCCCTTTCGGGTTTTCATCCGTGCCCATTTTGCTTATGGACATACCGTTTTTTTTATTCTTTTTATTTTCTTTTTCTCCCTTTTTTTTTACGAGGTCGCGCCTTTTCGGGTTTTCACGAACGCTCGCCGGTAGCCCTGCTGTTTTTACTCACGGAGCCCTTTCGGGTTTTCATCCGTGCCCTTTTTGCTTATGGACATACCGTTTTTTTTTATTATTATATATTTTTTATTTTATTTATTTATTTATTTTTATCTCGTCAGCTTAAGGATGCTGCGGTATTAGTTTAAAGACGTTTCGGTCTGTTGTTAGTTTAAGGACATTTCGGTCCGTCACTAGTTTAAGGACGTCTCGGTCCGTCACTAGTTTAAGGACGTCTCGGTCTGTCATGGAGAAGGCTGGCCACTGCTTAGAAAGCTTAAGCTTAGGAAGATAGCGAGCGGACATAGTCGTCGTCGTCTATCGTTGACCTAGACTGTGGCTCATTAAGCGTAGTATTTCTTTAGGAAGAGACCGTTTATTGGCCTGAAAGGCCTTTCACCGTGCATGTCCATGAGTAGATAGGCCCCACCCTGGTAGACCTTATCTATGATGTACGGGCCTTCATAGTTTTGCTCGAATTTTCCCCGCTTGGCGCGATTGGGGATCATAGGCCTTTTGACCACTAACACGAGTTTGCCTTGGCGAAATGTCCTCGGTCGGGTCAATCTTTCATATGAGCGCGTCATCTTTGCTTTATAGGCCTCTATATTTTGTTGCGCTGTGAGCCGGGTTTCATCAAGGGCGTCAAGCTCCTCAAGCCGAAGGTGAGCATTTTCTTCGTCCGTCAGCTCGTAGTGGACTGCCACTCGTAGAGAGGGTAACTCTATCTCGAAGGGGAGTATTGCTTCCGTCCCGAATACCAACGTGTACGGCGTTGTGTTCGTGGCCATCTTGAACGTAGTTCGATATGCCCAAAGAGCTTCTTGCAGTCTTTCGTGCCAGTCTTTCTTATTTCGGGACACCGTTTTCTTCATTATCTTTGTCAAGGTTTTGTTGAAGGCCTCAGCTAATCCGTTGGCTCGCGGATTATAAACCGAGGAATATCTCCAGTCTATATTATGCTGTTGCGCGAAGCGACTGATCTTGTGGCTTCTGTAAGCTGACCCGTTATCGGAGATGATCCGTCGCGGAGTTCCAAATCGATATATGACGTGCGTCTTAAAGAAGTGGAGGATATTCTCCGTCTTAACTTCTCTTAACGGTACTGCCTCTGCCCATTTGGAGAAGTAGTCATTCGTCGCCAGGATGAAACGATGTCCCCTAGACGATGCCGATTTGATAGGGCCGACTATGTCAGTTCCCCACATTTCGAATGGCCAGCTAGCCACCGTTGGATGTAGTGGATTTGGATGCTGATGGATGAAATCCCCATGAATTTGACACGAGTGACACTGCTTCGCATATTCGAGGCAGTCTTGGATCATCGTGGGCCAGTAGTAGCCCATCCGTTTGATCTTCAACTTCATCTTTGGGCCTGCTTGGTGAGAACCGCAGAGTCCGTTGTGAACTTCCTGGACGACTCTTTTCGCTTCGTCAGATCCTAAGCATCTCAGCCACAAAGAATCAAATGACCTCTTGTACAGAGTATCGTTGACGAAGGCGAAAGACAGGGCTCGTTTCATGAGCTGATGTCTTGTGGACGCTTCTTCAGGCATTCGGTTGGACCTGAAGTAATCTATGAAGACTTCCCTCCAATCCTCGGTATTTTCCTAATCTTTTACTTGCAGGGTTGTCTGCTCGTTCGCTCCTTTTTCTTCGGATGATTCCGGAGATATTTCTGCTGGGGCAAGCACTCGACGGCTTTGTACCACGATTCTAACGTCATCGAGGTTCTCGTCAGCCAGTTCTTTAACATGTTTGGCCAACGCGTCTGCCTTGCTATTTTCCGCGCGCGGTATGTTCTCCAAAGTATAGGAGGGAATTTGGGTCAACAGTTGTTGGACCTTTTCACCGTATTTCACCAACTCCGGTTTGCACGTTTGGTAGTCGCCATTTACTTGACTAACGACCAGTTGAGAATCCCCGTATATGAGGAGATTTTCAATTCCCATGTCGATGGTGATCTCGAGGCCTGCTATCAGAGCTTCGTATTCGGCTTCATTGTTTGTCCTTGGCTCTGTTAAGGAGAAAGCGAAGCGCATTATCCCTCCTTGTGGAGTCACGAAGATGAGGCCTACCCCCGATTTGATTATAGGGGTACTTTGTTTGCGCTTTTTCATGGAAGATGCTCCAACGAAATAAAGTTCCCATTGGGTATCACCACCGTCGATCGCGTCAAACGCATGTTCGTCTGGCAAATCGCAATTCAGAGGAGAATCAGCCGATATCGGATGCTCAGCGAGGAAATCGGCGATGGCCTGGCCTTTCACTGCCTTGAGAGGTTGATACGTTATCGAGAACTCCATCAAGAGCAGAGCCCATTTAGCGAGTCGACCTGTCAATATGGCCCTTGACATCAAGTATTTAAGGGGGTCCACCTTTGAAATGAGACGGACCTCATGCGCCAACGCATAGTGCCTGAGCTTTGTTATCGTGAAGATCAACGCCAGGCAGTGTTTTTCAATGGGGGAGTAGTTGCTTTCTGCCCCCAGTAAAACTCGACTTAAGTAGTAGAGTGCTCTCTCTTTCCCTTGATCGTTCTCTTGTGCCCATAATGCGCCTAAGGAACCTTCGAGGGCGGTTGTGTAAAGAATGAGGGTCTTTCCTTTGACCGGAGCAGCCAACACCGGCGGGTTCTGTAGGTATTGTTTAATTTCGTCCAGTGCGTTTTGGCATTTTTGGTCCCAGACGAACGGGGTTCCTTTCTTCATCAGGTGGCTGTAAGGACGGCACTTTCCTGAAAGGTTGGCTATAAATCGCCGAATATATGCGAGCTTTCCTTAGAGAGACCACAACTGTTTGAGAGTTCTCGGCGGAGGCATTTCCATGATCGCCTTGATCTTTGACGGATCTATTTCAATACCCCGGTGTCGGACGATGAATCCCAGGAATTTGCCCGAGGAAACTCCGAATGCACACTTGAGCGGGTTCATCTTCAAGTTGTATTGCCGAAGGCGTTGAAATACGGTCTTCAAATGCTCGAGGTGTTCCTCGTATGATTTGCTTTTAACCACGAGATCGTCGATATAGCATTCGACGATTTCGTGTATAAGGTCATCAAAGATCTGCGTCATGGCTCTCTGGTAAGTAGCACCGGCGTTCTTTAAACCGAAGGGCATCACCTTGTAGCAGAATATACCCAAAGGAGTCCTGAAGGCGGTGTGCTTCTGGTCTTCGGGATGCATCTTTATTTGATTATACCCTGATGAGCCGTCCATGAAGGAGAAAACTTCATGAGTGGACGTATTGTCTATCATCAGTTCGATGACTGGCACTGGGAAATCGTCTTTCGGGCAAGCTTTATTGAGATCCCGGAAGTCTACGCATATGCGCACTGTCCCATTTTTCTTCATCACCGGGACGATGTTGGCGATCCATTCAGGGTATTGAACTTCCTGGATGAAGCTAGAGTCGATCAGCTTCTTGACCACGGCGTTGATACTCATCTCAAGCTCGAGCCGCATTCTCCTCGGCGCCTGTTTGACTGGCTTGATGTCCGGGGATATCGCCAATCTATGCACAGCGATTTCTGGATCTAATCCCGGCATTTCGGAATAGTTCCACGCGAAGCAATCTCTATGCTGTAGAAGCACGTCTTTTAACGCAGCCACCCTTTCTTCAGATAGCAGCTCGCTGATGAATGTTGGTCGTGGATCGTCTGCCATCCCCAACTCAATCTTCTTGAGGTTATCTGCAGTGGTATGGATTCCATCTTCCAGCTCTTTTGGCGCTGGTGGGAATTCTGAGATTATCTCGTCGCTGCTATTTTCGAAGCACCAAGGGAGCTCATCTATGTCCTCGGGCTCTTCTTTTAATGTTGTAATCATGTGACAGGTGCGAATTCGCTTCCAATCCCAATGTGGGACCGGTTCTTCTTTCGTGGCCTTGGGCTCGTGCTTCTGTGGCGGCGTTACCTTCCAGTTGTCGGACAGAGCGAACTTGCCAAGCTGATATTGATCTTCGACCCAATTCTTGAAGGTGAAGCAGTCTTCGAGCGGGTGCCCTATTACTCGATGGTAAGAGCAATAGTTTGGGCCAGAGACTTCGCTTGCTTGTTCGGGGTGCTTGGACTCCGGCAGTGTAAGCATCTGATGTTTTAGAGAAAGATCAAGTATCTTCTTCGTCTTGTCCCGAGGAAACGAGTACGCTCGACCCATTTTCTTCATGAGGGATAGATCAATAACGCTCAACTCCCGTTTGCGTGGCTTCTTAGCCCTGCTTTGTTGCTGTTGAGCGCCTTTTTGGCCTTTCGACTTATTTCTGCTTTTGCGCCGAGCCTTCTTTATAACAGGTTGACAAGGAGCGGAATTTTCATCCTTTATGGTCTGTTGAAGGAGGCGTTGCGTCTTGGCTTTCTCGTAGATGGCCGTCTTTCGGTTGTGATCATCCCGTACTTTTTGACCAGCTTTCCTTATAAGCTTGTCCATTTGTTCTTCGAACGACGGACTGGACTCTTTTGCATCTGGAACTTTCACTTTCTCAGGATTAGCGTCCTCCCATTGAGCATCCGCTTCTTCATCAAGGTCATACACGACGTAGCAGCCGGGTAGTAACTCTCGTTTCTTTGACCTGATGTATCCAAGCCCTTTTGTTTCCATTCTCCCATTAGGCAGTTTGCGTTGAGTCCCGGGAACGTTCCAAACTTTGTCATAGAACTTAGCCTTTCTAACGGTCTGTTTGAAGGGTATCCCCTGGCGTTTCAGCAGCTTTTTTAAACCCTCCGTATAATATCTGGGAAGACGGATAGGCTGAAGCCTGTCGAGCGTAGGATCCGCGCCATGCCAGATTTCTTTTTCTACCTGGGTTTCTTCAGAGCGGTAGAACAGAATTGCTTTCTCGCTTTCTCGCCCGGGAGGGATATAGAATGTCCGCAACTCTTCTACACTGTAGATATTAAGTGCATCCAATTCTTTATGATGTTCAGGCGGCACCATGGCGACTTGTAGACTTTGCTCTTCGTCAGCGGGCGTTTGTATTGAAGGTCGAGCAGAGAATACAGCATGGATCTCATCTTCCGAGTCGCTACCAAAGATCAACGTAGGAGCGGACGATCCTGGCTTGTTGTGTTGGGGCGGACCCGAATACACTATCTCCTCTTCCTCCTCGGTATCGCTGCTGAAGACAGGGATAGTGGCATTAGCTTTATTCTCCGGCTTGTGACACTTCTCCGTATCTTCGAAATCCGGTAAGAAGTATTTGGCATCTTCGTATTTGCGGACCTCGTTCACAGAGAACGGGTTCAGTTCTCCCGTCACGGTATACTCGAAGCCATCCTTAAAATACTTCATACACTGATGTTGTGTAGAAGGGATGATGTTGTACTCGTGTAACCATGGTCGGCCGAGCAAAGCGTTGTAGCATGTCTTGGCGTCTATGACGTGGAACTTAATGTCCGTGACGAGTAGCCCGAAGCGTAGCGTCAGTATCACAGACCCAAGAGTTCTTGATGACTGGGAGTCGAACCCGGAGATGGTGATCTTGTCACGAGCAAGGTGCTGGACGCTCATGCAGATTTCTTTTAAGACCCGCACATTGAGGAGATTAACGGAGGATCCATTGTCGATCAGGATTTTGCCTATCTTTATATCGTGACAGTATCCTGAGACATAGAGGGGGCGATTGTGCTCGCACGTCCTAAGGAGAAGGTCCTCGTCGCCGAAAGTGACATCGGCCGTGTGCACTTCCTCCAATTCATCCTTCATCTTTTCCTCGGCCAGGCAAGCTTGGAATTGTTCCGGATCTTGTAGTGCCTCGATCAACGAATCTCTCGCCTCCTTTGATAGTAAAAGGGCGTCAAGAATGCTGAGCTGCGATAGTAGTTTTCTCAGATGCGCTAAGACGTTGTAATCCACCTTATTTTTCTTCGGCGGGTCTTTGGCAGCTAGCTCTTCCATAACTTGGTCATCTAGGGCAATGTCCTCAGAGACCTTTTCTTTCCCTTTATCTTTTCTGTTTGAGGGTCCGAGGTTCTTTTCAGGCAGCGTCCGATTCCGCAGTTGAATATTTTCGCAAACCTTCGGCTCTTCTTCTTTTCCTGAAGTGGACTCTTTAAAGAGAGGGGCAAGTTCCAGCTCCTCATCAGAATCGCTCCCGAATGTAGGCACTTATGACCCGCCGGTGTTAACCACACGACAATCGCCGGTAGTTCTTTCAAGCTCTTCGGTCGTATTTCTTTGCTCCCGACGAATTTTACGCTTTTCCCGCTTAAAGCATTGTCGATGAGAAACATATCCTTGCCACCATCTATCAAAAGCTTTGCACTCTTGGGTGGGGTGCGAAACCTTTTGATGATATAAGCAATAGGACGGGTGCATTTCTATTTCATTGGTGATGCTTCCTTCAGAGGATGGTAGCTTCATACCCATTGATATGGCCTTAGCAAACTTTTTCCTCATCTTGAATTGGCTTTTGTCGGTAGCGGAGGTGTTCAGCTCCAACGGGATCGTCTCAGCTCCTTCATCAAGTCGCTGGCGCTTGGCCCTTTCAAATATAGCCGCCTCGCGCTCCCGATCAGCTTTACTTTTCAACCGAGCTTCATTAAGGAACGCGTCAATCATTTCATCTGATAGTTTCGGGAATTTTGGTTCAAGATTTGCCCCCAGCGCTTCGGTACAAGGAGTTTCCTCATCGTTCGTGATCGAATGGGAAATCATATGATAGCTCACCACATATTCCTCGGATTCATCCGATGAACTTTCTCCCTCATCTTCTTCTTGAAAGACGTGATTGAGGAACTCTTGGAGCGTAATGGGAGTCCGTGCCTTTTGGTTGTATTCATCCAGAGCGTCAATTTGCTTTTGTAAGTCCGTGCGCTTGTCGCCAGGCTTCACGGGCTTCTTAGATTTCTTCTTCTTCTTTTTCGAAGATTTTGACGGCTGGCTGCAAGTGCTTGAACTACCACCATCGGTCTTTGGAGTTGGACGTGGCTTCAACATCCCCTCAATGACCTGCGGTTCCAACGGGTTCTTCCACTTGATCGCTGGACATGTCTGAAGATCGTTTAGCATCCTCTTTGTCTTGGCTGATAATACAACCTCCCAAGGAGCTTCTTCAACGACGGAGCATCTTGCCCCCGGCGTATTCGTCCCCTTAGAGGTGTGGGGCTGCGGGGGATTCACCTTCCATTTGTCAGATAACGCGAACTTGCCCTGTCGGTACTGGTTTTCAAGCCAATTTTTGAAAACGTAGCAGTCTTCGATCGGATGGCCTAGTACTCGATGATAAGGACAGTAGTTGGGCTCGTTGACGTCACTTGGTTGCAACGGACGTTTTGGATCCGGCAGATTTATGAGTCTGTTGCGCAACGCCAGCTCGAATAGCCTCCTCGTTTTATCGCGGGGAAAGGAATAAGGACGTCCCATCCTATCCTCAAGGAGTACGTACGGGCGCATATTATTTTGACGAGCAACCGGCTTCGGGTCGCACGGTTGCTGTTGAGCATTAGCGACGACGATCGCTTTTCCCTTCCCTTTGTCGTTTCGGGAGTCCGGCCTTGGAAGAGGAGGTTTATGGCCCATCTGATCCATCTGCGCTAGCTTGTCAATCAAGGCCTAGAAGGTAGTTGGCTTGAAAAACATCATAAATTGTGAGATGGTTGCTTGCGGATCAAGGGTTCCCACAAACATACCCACCGCAGGAGCTTCTTCAATGCGCTGCTCGCACTTCGACCATAAATTCCGCCATCGTATAGCGTACTGAACCCACGTCTCGCCTGGCTTTACCCTGGCGTTAATCAGTGCCGTCATCGGGGTACGTTCACTGGCGCTTGCAAAACGCTGAGTAAACAGTAGCTCCATCTCCGCGAAGGTTTTGATAGAGTCGTTCAGGAGCTCAGAGTACCACTCGAACGCCGTGTCTGATAAACTTCCAACAAACTGGCGAAGCAACAGCTTGTCATCACCGCCGGTGTTACCGCAGAGTGCCCTGAACTGGGCAACATGCTGGTGAAGATTGCCTGTCCCCTTGTAGATATGGAACTTTGGAATTGTGTAACCGGGTGGGTACTTGATTTGATCGTACCAACTTGGATACGGTCGTCCCGTTTTTACGACCTGACCGGCTGCTTCAGTCGCCTGATGAACCCGAATCTGTTGAGCTATATATTCGTCCAGGTCAGTTTTGGAGATTGTATCCTCTTTAGCTGTCGATAGAGTTGGTGGAGGATTTGATGTCTCTCCCCTATCGTCTCCAAGGACGATCGGGGGCTCTTCAACCGGGGGCTCTTATTGTATCATCATCCCTATCATGTCCTGGAAGAGGAGGCCCATACGCTGTATGTTGGCTGCTTGTTCAGCAGCTTCTTTGTCCTTCTTTTCCAATATCCGACGAAGGAATTCGGCGTCGGTTTCTTCCTCCTGGCGCTCATCTGAGGACGTTTCAGGGTTCTCTTTTGGCCCTGTAAGTGCGGCCATAGCGTTCATCATCTCCTGGAGCTTCTGTTGCTGCTCCTGAGCCTTGGTCACTGACAGTGTAAGCGGTCTATGACCCGTGGATGCACGGCTGTCTTCTTTTCCCGATGCCATGTAAACTGTATGAACTGTTATGCCCCCTGACTTGGGGCGTTTAGGTTCACCATTTTTAACTTTTGCCGCTGACACGGGAGTTTTCTCTGGCCTCCTTCTTTTGTGAGCCATTGAGGTTGAAGGAACCGTTGAAGGGGGCACCCTAGCAGCTGTTGTCCCCTGCTGTTTAATGGGACGGTCCTTGTCTTTTTCCACCTTTGCCTTTTTCTGGCGACGAGAGTGACCTGGGTCAATCACGGAGTCTTGAACCCTTCGCCAAACTTTATAAATTTTTGAAGACAGCCGTTGAGGGGGCTGTTCTTGTTTTGTTTCCGGAACTCTCTCCGCAGGCGGAGGAGATCTTTTTAGTGTAGCGGTTGGAGAGTTCTTACGTACCCTCCTCAGCAGTTCAAAGCTGTTCCCAGTTGGAACAGCAGCGTTGACTTCCACCACTGGAGCCGGTGGAGTTAGCCCTGAGGGGGAGTTGCCCCCTGCCTTCCTCACTCGTTGCCAATGGCGACGTCGAGCATGACGAGCCGTTGGGACTGGCTCGGAGATTTAGACACCTTCTTTTTGCCCCCTGTCTGAATGAGGCGCCGCTGGTGTTAACCTCTTAAAGACTGAGGTTGTCTTTTGAGGGTGATATTCAACCTGTCGAAGACGGATCCTCGAGCAGGGGCAGGAGCAGGAATCGTCAGTCTTGAAAAGACTGACTCTTTGACAGGGGAAGCCGCCTTGATGACTTCTGGAGCAGCAGTCATTGCCTTCCTTGGGACAGCCAGTTTAGAGTTCTGATTTAGCCTGGTGAAAACAGAGGCTGTTGGTTTGGCAGTGGGCGACCCGTTGACAGGGGCCGTCGTAGCAGTGAGCCGGTCGAAGACCGACTTTTTGTTCACTTCCGGTGCAGGTATTGGCGCAGAGAAGCTTGTAGGTGGGATCATGGTCCCGAAGAACAGACCAGTGGTGGCTTGGGTCACCTGTTCTACCGGCAGAGCGAGGAAGGAAGCCGCTTGGGGCCCATATGCTACACCTCCGGGAGAGGTGGAGCGCCCGTTGCAGTGGCACTTCGAGCAGTTGGTGCAATTAGAGGCCATTGAATCTTGAGTTCTGCGCCAGGAAAAAGACCAAATCTTAGTAACTTGAAATCCGAAGGCAACCATTAACAAACCGCAATTGGTTCGCGAAGAAGACACAAGAAGTGTGGAGTGGAAAGAGGAAAATGTCCCACCGGGCGTGTCAGAATCTGTTCCCCTCCGAAGGGTGGCTGATTAGTCGAAAATATTGCATATTTTAGCCGGCAATTTCCTCATCATTTGCATTCATATAGAAGTGTTCGGCATTCATATTTTACATATTAGCAAAACTGTCGCAAAATATCAGATTATATGTATTAGACTCTAAAACCGACACTATAAAGGAAATTGACCGCATTTCATGGCATCGCATCATCCCTACATTTGCGCAACACTTGTTTTGAGATCTGTGCAGGAAAATCCAGAAGAAAGGCCAAAATTTACAGGGTACAGCTAAAACGTGACGCCCACTCAATAATTTCAGTTCTGGAAGAAATCCAAAAGGCAAAATACAAATCAACATATCAGATGAAGCCTCAAATATCATCAAAAGACCACACCAGAAGAACCAAAGTCCAAGAAGCCAACATGGCCGCGGAACCGCGGCCGGAGCCGGCTAGCGCCGCGGTTCCGCGGCCGTCTTGCCACGTCATCCATTCAATTTTGGGCCACAACTCTTACCTGTATGCCTACAACTCAAAAAGACACTCCAAGTTCCAGAAGACTCCAGATACTTCTGCCAGATCAGCAAGCTTTGGGATCAACACTAAACTAGCCTATCATTCTAGAAACTTCTGTTAGTTATATGTATGCCCTAGAGGCCATTACTGTACATTGGATGTATATTGTAGTGGATGCTGGGACATATATAGGGAGGACTTTCTTGCTCGACATGATAGTATGCTATCTGGATACTCTTTACCTTAACGTGTACATTGATTGTCTCTCTGTTACATGTTGGTAAAGCCATTAGGATGTGTACTTGACTACCTAGACTATGATGCAGATCATACTAATGGGGACAGATAGTCTATAAGTACATCCTTCAAAGTCCCTAGTCGTGGGTGTATCGAGACGGGGCATCGATATACCAGAGTAGACTAGCGTATACCTTCTCGACCCATACAGATGGGCGATGGATGATCCCATATCCATTGGTGTTTGACATCGGAGATGATATACGGGTGCTCAGTAGAGACTGGGTACACTGGACGGACTCGCCGAGAACTCCCAGATGGTATTATACCTGACGTCAGATGGCAGTTCTCTGGTGACACTGGTACAGAGTAGTCTGTTGACCCGAGATCGTCATAGAGTCTTGTGTGGTTCCCACTGTGCTTTGATTTCCATCTTACCACGTCCAAGAGGGCGTGCAAAACGGTGGTTTTTGGGTACAGTCCCGAATCACATGGAGGCAATGAGCGATAGGAGGGGATTCGTCTCTCCCGGTATAGGGGGTTGATGTTGCGCTGTGTTCGATTGGCTATAACAGGAAATCCCTGGCCAGGATTGCTGAGATTTACTGGTAAGTGTTACCAGTAGTTTCTCGAATTGTTATAGACCTCATATCGACACGACTTATCGAGCTATTGGGGTCTGACGTTTACCACCCCTAGGCGAGATATGCGACATATCAGATGATCAGACCGGACTGTGCGGTAGTGTTACTGGTTGGATTCACAGGAGTATGAGCGGGCTTGCTCGTCGATCTTCTGATCGCTCAATACCCGGGTGGCCGTTACGTTTAGCAGACCGCTTGCGGCTTGTGGGTGCTTGATATGATCATCACCTGCTGCCGGCGTATTGACGAGTCTTTAGAGTCCTACACAGAGGTTTCCTGGCTCAAGCGAAACGAAATAGGAGCGCATATGAGATATGTGCGGGACCGAGAATAATGCGTGTATGTGATACCGTATTCCATTCTCGCGATGAATGTATCGAAAGGTTGTATGCGATATAACCTAGTTATCGAATCAAGGGTTGATTCGATAAGCCGATACATTGGATACTAGCCGGTTATATGCGATATAACCGGATCATTGAATCAAGTGTTGATTTAATGATTTAATGTATAATTATATATTTGATATATTACTTTGCATTAACAAGTATTGGTTCACTTAAGATGGATTTTCTCACTTGATGTGCACATTGTATATATGATATAGTTTTGTGCACTAGTTTGTATCATGTTTGATGATGCATGCAAACTTGGGTGTATGTTTGATTTGAACCATGTTTAGGTTAATGGTTATGGTTTTAAAGTATTCACTTATTCATTTAATTTATATTCTTTATTTCTTTTGGCTAAAATAAAATGGTTGCTAATTTTGTCTTTTGTGGAAACTTCATGATGCTTTGAATTTGTAACCATTTTGTTTTATGTTTAAACCTAACCATTAGCTAAACTAGAGTTTGCTCTCTACAAGTGTTAAATCTAACCCAAGGTTGCATTATGATAAGATCAATTTTGATTTTATTATTGGTTTTATCATTCTCATCATATCTTCTTTTTCTTCTTCATCTTCTTCAACAAAAGAGAAAGCTTGCTACTCCAATGGCAAGTGATGAGAACTAGTGAGAAATCCAAAACTAAAGTCTACCCACTTCCTATTTCTTCATCCTCTACCTCTTGCCAAGTTGTATAGGGTGTTTACTTCATAAGTTTTCAAAGCTTGGTGAAGTTGGAGCTTGTTCTTGTGATGCTTCGACGTAGATCGTCTTCGGCATGGACATCGACGACCTAGCTCGCCATTTCTCCGACGAAGCCGACGCTAGAGCCCGGGAATTCATTCGGATAGCGAGGGGACTTCGTTGCGGAGCTATGGAGGTGGAGCACCGGATCTACAAAGGTTGTATTTCCGTTTCCTTTTTGTTAAGTTGTTAACTAGATTTCCTTTTCGCCTAGTTTTCTAGCCAACGATCCGTAGTCGGGTTTCTCGGGACCTAGATTTTTTGAAATTGGCATGGTTGATGCCTTGTGAGACCTCACTAGAGTGCCTAGGAACCCTACAGTGGTATCAGAGCCTAGCTAGAGCCTTAGGCGAAGTCTAGACGACGTTTGAATCCCGATCGAACCCGAAACCCCATTTTTCCCATGCTCTCTGTACTTTTTTCAAAACAGTGCATTTTTCCACATTAAAAATATGCAGAAAATTAATCAGGGTATTATATGAATTACTGTGAAATACGGGGGCCTAATTCAATTAAACCACCGCGGAACCGCGGCACGTGCTTGGCATGCGCGGCGGTTCCGCGGCCTTATGGTCTCCTCTTGCGTTGACTTTTGCACAGTAATTCCTATTTTACAGTGATGAGTTCTCTGGGTATTTTTAATTTTTATTCAAGAGTTGAATAATCTGGGATGTTTTGGAGCTTCGAATGTTCGATCGGATTATCAAATTTTGTCTGTGTGGCTTTCCGGATAAATTTTTGAATATGTTAAAAAGTTCGACCGGATATAAATACCAAATTTTTCCCCTGTCGGGAAATTTCCAAGTGTTGGATTTTTCCGTAGTTTAACGACGTTCTAAGTAGTGCAAGTAACTCGATGGACCCTCTAGAAGACAACAAACCTTAACTCGATTATGTGACCGTCTTGAACTGCCCTTTGAACCTTCAGGTTTGGGGCAGTACGGCGTGCCACATGTGAGACGTTGGCTTGACCCTTCTACGGCTGGACCGTTGGTACTGAGGCACGAACTGAATGTTGTTAGACTTATTTCATGTGTTGGATTGTATCGGGAAAACTTGGGTGTTCGATTGTTCGATCGGAAAGTTTAACATTTTCTGTTTATCTGGAATGTGATACAATAATTGGAATTCACAAAAAGTTATGAGATAACTGAATGAATGTTATAAACATAGCAGTTTAGTCTCAAATGATCGGTTGCCACGGAATTTTGATGTGATCAAAAGTCCGTCGCAATCACGTAGCGTACGCGGATACTCGCCGGGTAAACTTAATAGACAGCTTCACCCCATAGCCCCGACCAAGTGACTATAGGAGAACCCCGTCGCCGAAAGCATCCGTTCGGGTGCTCGCGGCAGCGGTGTTCCGCCTTGGTGCACTTCGTCGACTGTATCGGGGGTGAAGCCGCCTACTAAAGTTTGCGACGAGCATTCGATCAGAATGTCGGGAATCCTGTTGAATTGCCCGACTTGATATTGAAAAGTGTTTTCGATTTTGAGACTAAAATGCGGGGTTTATAATTGTTAGGCATGCGATGTCTAAGTAATTCATTTGGTCAGGCATGCGATGTCTGAGGAGGTTGCGGATTCCAACTGTTGTAGTTTTACACTTTCTTTTCTGTGACCGTAAGTGTAATATGTGATATCGCCGGTTTCATTGCTATATGTCAACGACAATTAGGATGGGCATATTTACTTACGTTGTTGACATGTGATGTTATGTGTTGCTGGATATGTTATATTGGATCGTCGTGTTTGAATAGCCGGGGGTTTTTATGTGAGATGAGTGTTTTTCATTTTCATTCATGTAAAAACTTGTATGTAATATTCTTTTATTGGGGCACTTCCAGGTTGCGGAAGTTGTCACCGTTTGTATATTATTTACTTTTCCGCACTAGGATAGACCCAAGGAGGAGGGCACAAGTAACCGGGTTCTGGAGTCCAGTGGGAGACCAACTCGAGGAGTCGAGTCCGGGTCTCCTAACTCTAGAATTGGTAGGGTTGCTTGCCGCTCTCGTAGGGGTCTAGGGGTGTGGGTTTGGCTATTCATCACGACCGTGGAATCCGTATTTTATACTGGCTCATATTGAAAACACGGACGTCCTAGTATATCCAATATTTCATATGGTTCTTCTGCTGCGATATCTGTGATGTGATCATGTGATGTTCTGTGATAGATACAGTATATAGTATATATGATATATTATATAGACGTTACTTATGTTTTACACCCGCGCTAGCCCTGCTCCGCTCTGTCGTTAGTTACCTAACCTAACGGTGCACGAGGGGACATCGAGGCGAATGCGGATGGCATAAGTGTACGTCGTATTTATCTGTGATGTTTAGGTACTTAATTGATGGGACTTCATTAATGTGATTAATGAAATAAAAGAAACCTAAGATGTTGTAGAATCGAATTTCAAAATAAAACAGGTAGCTACAGTTCTTGCTTTGCACAGAGGTATATGTGATATATCCTGCACCTTATTCGATAAGGAAAGGACCGAGATCCCTTCACTGGGAGTGACTCCTTTAGCAATAACTGGCAGATGCTACACACTCGGTTTGTCTTTTGATTGCTTTTAAGAGTTTTTGCTTTGCACAGTGATATATATGATATATCCCGCACCTCATTCGACGAGGAAAGGACCGACGATCCCTTTACCGGGAGTGACTCCTTTAGCAAAACTAGAAAAGCCTCAAAAGCACTCCATTTTTAAAATCATTTGATTCTACAACGATATCAAGTTCATTACGCAATAGGTTTTCAGAAAAAAAAACCTGTCGTAGCCCTCCGTCATTTCAGATAAATCCTGTTTAGTATTCGTGCTGCGTTTGTTGACCTTGTCAAGGCGCAGTGTGCGGTAGCTAACCAGTATTTATCTGCTTATGCATATGATGCAGATTGGGTTAGGGTAGTCGTGCGACCTTGTTGACCTTGTCAAGGGTCGTGCGGGTGGGTTTGATTCAATCAAGAAATGACGGGTTGAACTTGACTTGCGGTCTATGGTTTGTTGACCTTGTCAAGGTCATAGATCGTTCGGGGCAAAATATTATCGGGAATTTCAAGTGTTGAAATTTGCAATGAGATTGCATACCTTCTATGAGATAGTTGGATCCCGATACCCACTGCGAGTAAGAGTTACTCCTGGGAGAGTTTTATACATTACAATTAGCCGATCAAGTAGGTGTCTAGAAAGGTGTCAACGGGGTTACGCCTCTGGGAAAACGAGGTTTACATTAATTAGGTTCGTGCGAAAGCACGGGGGACCTCCCTCAAAGTACCGACACTGGCCTGGCTGAAAGATTGGCGAACTTGTAGTGTGTAATTAATCCCGGCTAGTCTTTCCTTTTAGGGTTTGAAGGAAGATTTGATAAAAAGCAGTGGGAACCATCCTGATTAGATAAAATAATAACCAATCTATTCTTGTAAGAGCGCACGCTGAGTGTTTTCTTCTCTCTCTCTTCTGGTAGCGACCATGTCACGCCTTAATCAAGATAATAAAACGGATTATTGACCGAACCCGCTTGTTATACTGAGCTGGGGAACGTTGGTCCCGCTCCAACTTATAATTGTTATAAGACAGAGCAGGAAATTGGGGAATACCAGATTTCCCGTGCCGCCCAAACGAAGAGAGTGCATGCTGATGCATCATCTTCGGGTGTGTTCATTATACAGAACTGTTTCTCAGTATCCTCCGCATCCTGAGTATATGATACCGGATCAGGATCCCAGACATGTAATATGTTACATAGGGCTATAAAAGGGTAGAAAAACTGAGAACGGGTGAAAAAGTTTCATGAGACAGAAAACGGGGCAAGAGTTGCAGCCAAGTCTGTTGGTCACTGTCACCCAGTATTACCAATACATTGATTCTGAACGAATGTTATTAGATTCCGAACCTGATACACAAAATCATATCAGTCTCTTTATTAGTAAAGAAAGGATATAATTTTGTGTTGTTGGATAATGTTTTGAACATTTCCTATATCAAAAGTTGATCGGTTCAGGCACGTTATCTAAAAGCATTGATGTTCTAAATCAAACTACAGTTCTTAGTATACGGAACACACACAAGAGGAAGAGTTCAGAAATGAACGAATTCTTCTTAAGGTATTGTAGACTAGGTCAGATCAATGTGACCCGACTAGCTGAAGTTACATGTAGATGCATATTTAAATCAGTTTGAATCTGCATCTTGTGAAACTTGCCAGTCATGTCACAAAGATATAATGACACTAGCTCTGTTTATTGGAAACAGAGAAAGAGTTAGTGAACTCTTGGGATGATACATGTTGATGTATGTAGGTCCCCTGTCTACACATGCCAGGACCGGTTCTTTGTACTTCATTACATTCTCTGATGATCTTTCGAGATTCAGACCTATGTTCCTGTTGAAACACAAGTCCGAACCTTTTGAGATATTCACAGAATATAAGTTAGAAGTAGAGAACCAAAATACGGGTAAAAGTATTATGTCCTTTGATGCGATCAAGGAGGAGAATACTTGTGCACGGAATTCCTGGACTGTTCTAAAGGAGAATGAGATTCTCTCTCAGCATTACTCCTCCGAATACACCATAGCACGTTGGTGTATCGGGGTGGAGCAATCACACCCTATATGATAAGGTGTGCTCTATGATGAGTACTACTGAGTTACCTTTTTCCTTTTGGGAGTTATGCGCTTGAGAAGCTGCATACCTATTGAATAGGGTTCGAATCAAATCAGTTGCCTACCACCTCATATATGATATGGTATGGGAAGAGCCCATGTCTTAAGCTAGTTAAGATTTGGGGTTGTCCGGCCTATGTCTAAAAGCAAAATCCGGACAAACTCGAGGCAAGATCTGTTATGTACAACTGGAAAGGTTCCAGCTATACAAATTACAGCAGATGATTTGAAAGAACCAAAGGATTCAATAGTTACCAACGAACCTCGGCCTCTCCGCCGATCTAGTAGAGTTCCTCACCCACCTGAGAGATATTTCGGTTTCTCTATGACAGTGGGAGCGAGGATTGCATCATGAGATGATGACCCAACTAGTTTCGAGCTGGCCATCTGGAGTGGGACTCTGTAAGAATGGCTGGATGCTTAGCGATCTGAGATGGAATCCATGTACACCAACGAAGTATGGACTTTGGTTGCTATATCTGAAGGGTTAAATCCCCATCAGGAGCAAGTATATCTTGAGAAGATTACTTGGTGTAGATGGAAAAGTTGAGACTTTCAAAACTAGACTTGTTAAAGGTTTGCATCATTGACCAAGTGTGGATCATGAGGAAACCTTTTTCTAAGGAGCTAGGCTTAAGTCCATCCAGATCCTTCTTGCCACGGCTACATACCATGACTACGATATCTGGCGGTTGGGTGTCATGACTGCTTTTCTAAATGATATTTTAGAAGAGTGCGTCTATAAGTACACAGCCAGAGGGCCTCGTAGACAGTGGGAGCAGCGGAAACGTGTGCAAGATGCTTTATAGGATAAAGCAGG
This sequence comes from Agapanthus africanus, assembly GCA_030015575.1. Classification (NCBI taxonomy): domain Eukaryota; kingdom Viridiplantae; phylum Streptophyta; class Magnoliopsida; order Asparagales; family Amaryllidaceae; genus Agapanthus; species Agapanthus africanus. Next base: position 424,711,559 of record JASDDO010000019.1, on the reverse strand, counting down.
CATCGCGGAGTTGGAACATCTGTTTTGATGGATTAGTCAAAGAAGTTGACATCATCAAAATGGTAGATGAACCTTGTATAAACAAAAAGGTAGTAGGGAGTATGGTGGTGATCCTCGTAGAGTACGTAGATGACATACTCTTGATAGGGAAAGAGTTTCCTATGCTACGCTCGATCAATCTCCGCTTATCACAATGATTCTCCATCAAGGATCAAAGTGATACCTCCTAAATCCTGGATTTTGGATCTATGAGATAGATCTAAATAGATGTTAAGATACTCACTAGTTGTAGTGAGATGGTATCAGTTGATCCTGGGGAAAATCACTGGAAGTGTTCCAGGGTGATAAAGACGACTGAATGTCGGTCACAGGCATTGTCTATACCCTCAGTAAAGGGACGGTATGTTGGAAGAGTTCCAAGCTAGATACCGTGACATACTAGACGAAAAGGGCTGGATACATCGCTACTTAAGGTGCTACCAAAGAGGCTGTTTGGGTGTATATTGGTTCATGAGATGAACCATGTTCCTCCCATTGTGTGACAATGGAGTTGTGGCTTATGCCAAGGAACGCCGGTCCCATCAGTAATCCAGACATATTCTAAGGTAGTATCACTTGATCATGGAGATGGTTGATCTCCAGGGAGATCGAGGTTAGGAGAGTAGACTCAGAGGACAACACAGCGGATCCACTCACAAAGGCCTGTTCCCAAAGAGAGACTTTTATGGGATGGTTGAGTATGAGATACTACAACCACTGCTACAGATGGCCCTAGTGCAAGTGGGAGATTGTTAGTTATATGTATGCCCTAGAGGCCATTACTGTACATTGGATGTATATTGTAGTGGATGCTGGGACATATATAGGGAGGACTTTCTTGCTCGACATGATAGTATGCTATCTGGTTACTCTTTACCTTAACGTGTACATTGATTGTCTCTCTGTTATATGTTGGTAAAGCCCTTAGGATGTGTACTTGACTACCTAGACTATGATGCAGATCACACTAGTGGGGACAGATAGTCTATAAGTACATCCTTCAAAGTCCCTAGTCGTGGGTGTATCGAGACGGGGCATCGATATACCAGAGTAGACTAGCGTATACCTTCTCGACCCATACAGATGGGCGATGGATGATCCCATATCCATTGGTGTTTGACATCGGAGATGATATACGGGTGCTCAGTAGAGACTGGGTACACTGTACGGACTCGCCGAGAACTCCCAGATGGTATTATACCTGACGTCAGATGGCAGTTCTCTGGTGACACTGGTACAGAGTAGTCTGTTGACCCGAGATCGTCATAGAGTCTTGTGTGGTTCCCACTGTGCTTTGATTTCCATCTTACCACGTCCAAGAGGGCGTGCAAAACGGTGGTTTTTGGGTACAGTCCCGAATCACATGGAGGCAATGAGCGATAGGAGGGGATTCGTCTCTCCCGGTATAGGGGGTTGATGTTGCGCTGTGTTCGATTGGCTATAACAGGAAATCCCTGGCCAGGGTTGCTGAGATTTACTGGTAAGTGTTACCAGTAGTTTCTTGAATTGTTATAGACCTCATATCGACACGACTTATCGAGCTATTGGGGTCTGACGTTTACCACCCCTAGGCGAGATATGCGACATATCAGACGATCAGACCGGACTGTGCGGTAGTGTTACTGGTTGGATTCACAGGAGTATGAGCGGGCTTGCTCGTCGATCTTCTGATCGCTCAATACCCGGGTGGCCGTTACGTTTAGCAGACCGCTTGCGGCTTGTGGGTGCTTGATATGATCATCACCTGCTGCCGGCGTATTGACGAGTCTTTAGAGTCCTACACAGAGGTTTCCTAGCTCAAGCGAAACGAAATAGGAGCGCATATGAGATATGTGCGGGACCGAGAATAATGCGTGTATGTGATACCGTATTCCATTCTCGCGATGAATGTATCGAAAGGTTGTATGCGATATAACCTAGTTATCGAATCAAGGGTTGATTCGATAAGCCGATACATTGGATACTAGCCGGTTATATGCGATATAACCGGATCATTGAATCAAGTGTTGATTTAATGATTTAATGTATAATTATATATTTGATATATTACTTTGCATTAACAAGTATTGGTTCACTTAAGATGGATTTTCTCACTTGATGTGCACATTGTATATATGATATAGTTTTGTGCACTAGTTTGTATCATGTTTGATGATGCATGCAAACTTGGGTGTATGTTTGATTTGAACCATGTTTAGGTTAATGGTTATGGTTTTAAAGTATTCACTTATTCATTTAATTTATATTCTTTATTTCTTTTGGCTAAAATAAAATGGTTGCTAATTTTGTCTTTTGTGGAAACTTCATGATGTTTTGAATTTGTAACCATTTTGTTTTATGTTTAAACCTAACCATTAGCTAAACTAGAGTTTGCTCTCTACAAGTGTTAAATCTAACCCAAGGTTGCATTATGATAAGATCAATTTTGATTTTATTATTGGTTTTATCATTCTCATCATATCTTCTTCTTCTTCTTCATCTTCTTCAACAAAAGAGAAAGCTTGCTACTCCAATGGCAAGTGATGAAAACTAGTGAGAAATCCAAAACTAAAGTCTACTCACTTCCTATTTCTTCATCCTCTACCTCTTGCCAAGTTGTATAGGGTGTTTACTTCACAAGTTTTCAAAGCTTGGTGAAGTTGGAGCTTGTTCTTGTGATGCTTCGACGTAGATCATCTTCGGCATGGACATCGACGACCTAGTTCGTCATTTCTTCGACGAAGCCGACGCTAGAGCCCGGGAATTCATTCGGACAGCGAGGGGACTTCGTTGCGGAGCTATGGAGGTGGAGCACCGGATCTACAAAGGTTGTATTTCCGTTTCCTTTTTGTTAAGTTGTTAACTAGATTTCCTTTTCGCCTAGTTTTCTAGCCAACTATCCGTAGTCGGGTTTCTCGGGACCTAGATTTTTTGAAATTGGCATGGTTGATGCCTTGTGAGACCTCACTAGAGTGCCTAGGAACCTACAACTTCTCCCTAAACCCTAGCTTAAATCCTAAGCTAAGCCTAACAAACTCTTTCTAGAATTCTTTCAACAAACTTTTGGAGGGAACTCAAGATGGCTTAGGGTTTGGGTGCTCTATAAATAAGACCCTAGGCTCACTTGTAAATATAATTCATGAGCTTGGAAAAATCAATCCATTAGTTCATTTGAGAGCCATTCTATCTCTTTCTTCATCATCTTCTTCCACAAGTCTAGTGAGAGGACTTGTGTGAAACCCTAACCCTAATTCCAATCAAAAGCCAAGATCCCGAGTACCCATTCAAGAACGAAGCCTTGCAACCTTTTAGGAGCCGAGCCGGTCTTCAACAGAGCAAGTGGTCCAAGCCGATCCGCGACTCACGGAGCCGAGCGAAGCCAAGTCGACAATTTAATTCCTCCTCTTGTAGTTCTTGAGCGACTGTAATCAAATTGTTGATATAAATAAAATGTGATATTCTTTTATCTCGTTTTCTTTAAATTCTTGCATCACGATTCAATCTAAATTTCTAGTTGTAATTCTTGTTGTGATGTTTGAGTAATACTCCGCTCGTCGAGGAGTCGAGACGATCAATAGAATGATGATGTAATATATCTTAAATCGATTCTTGAATCCTACGAGTTTTGTAAACCCTAGCAAGATCAAGAATCAACGACCCAATTCATTGCGATGCTTTCTTGATTGATATCGCTCGAGATTGGGGAGTTACGATCGTTTCTTGAAATTGCTAGAGGCTAGAGTGTGAATGATATCCACGAAAGAACAAGGGTTAAATGATGAAACCCTAGTTTCATCAAGAAAGCCCTAACTCTCGTCGATCATCATCGATCTAGTATCAATCCTTCGAAGGACAAGAATACGAAATCTTGAAATTACATCACGTCTATAGATCCGATCGATTCCTACGAGCCTCATTTAGATTCTTGACATTTGGTTGGAAATATCATCGAAACCCTGATTCTCGATTGTTTATCAGTTTCTTGATTCTTGATTAAACTCGTGACACCTGAATCAATCGATAAATTCTTGAATCATGCTTTCTTTTCTTTTCGATTAACTTTTCAATTCAAACAAATCAAAAAAAAAAAGAATCGCACAATCCCTGTGGACGATCCGCACTCGCTTACGATCTACAACTGACACCGTAGTTGATTGCGGTCAAATATAATTTTTTGATTGTGAACTTTATTCAATTTTCTAATTACCGACACAAAGAGACTCTTATCGATTTGATTTACTTACTCAGTCTCGCATTTTACGATCAATCAAATAGCGCCGAAATCGGGGACTATTTGAATCGATACTTTTTACATTCATCCAATCGGAAAATAATTCAATCAAAATGGCGCCGTTGCCAGGGATCGCGTGCTAATTCGTTTCATATTATAGTTTGAATTGGAAGATTTATTCCATTGTTATTTTAAGATCAAAATTCGTGCAAACCCTAAACGATTTGTTGTGGTTCATTGCAAGGAAATCTGGAGCTGTTTGGCAATTGAGGAAATTTTTTTGAAAATTCCAGAGGACTGGGGAAGTGATCAGGAGTATTCTGCAAATTTTCTTTTCAAGAGATCGCATCATTCGACCGCGTAAGGGCGGCATTAACCTCCTATTGCGGCGGAACCGCGGCCCCTTGGAGGGTTCTCTGTACAATTTTTCTTCCAGGTGATTTCTTACCTTCTCCTCTCTCCCCTTTTTAGCTCCAACTGACAATTTTCTGCAGGATTCTTTGCAAAGAATAGCAGCTCGCAAATTGCAAAATTAAATTTGTGCGTGATTTTTTTTCTTGGTTGTTTGCATTATAAATACGGATATTAAGGGGCACGGCCAAATCCAAATTAGGTGGGGATTTCATTACCCTTCCTAGGCCCCGAAAATCGCAAAACTTGCATCCGCATTGACCCACATTAACTAAAAGAAATCTAAAGATGACTCTAAGGACTGTCGCGCTCAATTAGGACAGAAGAAGGCCGTGGGTAATTCATTGCTTATCCGCGTTTTCTTGTGGTGCCTAGGAAAGTGTGTCAAAGGCTAGTGGTTATTAATTAGGCCCACTACTTACGTAGTGGAGTACCTTCCCACTTACCTGGCACTTACCTGGCCACAGGGGAACAAAGAGGCAGTGGAGGATTCTATCCTGCGACTTGTCTTTCGGCAGTTAGGAGCGGTCTAGAGCCGGACCTAGGTGACCACTAGATTCTAGGGTTTGTGTGCTGCATTTGTTGTGTCGCATCATTTTTTCAAAAATCCGACCCTTTTTCAAAGCAAACACCGCATTCATTTACCCCTAATTATAAGCCAACGCTGCCACTTGTACTAACCCTTTTTAGTACAAGATAGGCTGGACACGGGATTCTAGTGCCCATTTAGTCCGCGTACCCTTTATCGACTCCGAAGTCGATATTTCTCCATTTACCTTTCCTTTACCTACTACCACACCCACACCGATGGATCCACCTCCATCAAACTTCTTTAACCCTAATCTGCCGCCGTCCGTTGGTGCGCAGAATCCACCCCGCATCTCTCTCCAGGAGAGGTGCTATCCTATTCGAGGTCCTCTTTCGACCTACTTATCCACACCACCAACCAATGGGGATAACTTTGAGATTAAGCCCCAGTATATCAATCTTTTACCCAAATTCCACGGACTCGAGGCGGAGGACGCTTACGTTTTCATTACCAAATTTGAAAACGTATGCGCAATGATGGGCACATCACAACTTTCAGTGGATGCGATGCGTCTACGACTTCTTCCATTTACATTGTGCGATATAGCCGAGAAGTGGCTATATAACACTACCGCACACTCTATTATGAATTGGGAAGAATTCGTCGCTGCATTCCTTAAGAAATTTTACCCAATACAAAAGACAGCTCGAATCCGTAGCGAACTGAATCAATTTGCCCAGCTCCCTACTGAACCATTCTCTAAATGCTTTGAACGTTTCAAGGATCTATTGGTTCAGTGTCCTCATCACGGCATCTCGAGATGGGAGCTTTGCCGAATCATTTATGAGGGCATTAACCCAAGCACTAAACAGAGCCTTGAAAACATGTGTCAAGGTACTTTTATGACCAAGGATGATGAGGAAGCTTGGAAGTATTTAGAAGAGTTTGCTGAAAAATCACTACAGTGGGAGAGTGGAACCCAACCATTGAATAGGGGTGGCGTACACCAAATAGATGTGTCCAAAGGCGTTCGAGCTGAGATGGCAGCAATGCAAAAGAAGCTCGACGCTATGGAACACAAATTTTCTGCAGCCTCCCTAAACCCAATGTCGCTCCCCAAAACTGTTTGTGGGTGCTGTTCTGATCCGTCTCATTTAACGGAAGAATGTCCATTAAACTCTGCGTTTCAAGGTCACGAGCATTCTAATGCCGCATTTCAAAGACCTCGAAACGATCCATATTCTTCCACGTACAATCAGGGTTGGAGGAATCATCCGAATTTTGCTTGGAACCAATCACAATCTCAAAACACGGTTCCAAACATGAATAATTTTCAAAGGGCTCTTCCTCCACCACAACAGCAACCCCTTTAACTCACTCAGCACCCCTATCAGTCACAAAATTTCCAAAAATCAGGTCAACACTCCTGCACAGTCTAATCCTATGCAGTCGTCCTGTTCTGACGAATTCTCTCAATTCACTCAAACCATGAAATCACTTTTATCAAATTTCATAGAGGTTTCGACTGAGGTTAGATCTTCCGTCAGTGAGATAAAGAAAAACTCAGCGTCCCAAGCTGAGAGTATCAGATCGATGGAAGCTGAAATCGCACGCCTAAAAGCCGAAATGAGTGCGAGAGAAAAAGGGAAACTTCCCTCTCAACCCCTACAGAATCCTAGGCATTACAATGTAAATGCCATCACAACGTTGAGATCGGGAAGAGTGCTGAATAATCATGTCGGGGAAGGTATTGATGATACTGAAAATCATATCAACACCCCGGCTGAGACCTTTCCAAACACACACACTTCTCCTTCTGATCCTTCTTCTTCTACCACACCATCTTCTCGAGAGCCTATTCTCCATTTCCCATTAGGCTCGACACCTTCTCCCAACCCTTATAGTTCTCCACAGACGGTCCCCACACCTCTTTTGGGACCTCGTCTACCCCCTCTTCCTTCTCCTATGATGGACCTTGCGCTTATTGCGAAAGCTCCTTACCCGAACCGGTTAAGGGGTAATAGAACGAGTCCTCATATGGAGAAAATTATAGAAATGTTCAAATAGGTTAACATCAATATCCCTCTCCTAAATGCAATTCAACAAGTCCCCGCTTATGCGAAAATTCTTAAGGACTTATGCACTAGGAAGAGGAAGACCCAAGTGCCAAAGAAGGTCTTTATGGCTAATAATATCAGCACTGCTTTTATTCCCCAGCTACCAAAGAAACGAAAGGACCCAGGATGTCCTACAATATCGATTTCTATTGGGGGTAAAAACATAAATCGTGCTCTTTTAGACCTTGGCGCAAGTGTTAACCTGCTCCCTTATTCTGTCTATGAGCAATTAGGGATTGGAGAGCTGAAACCTGCTCACTGCACTCTCCAGATGGCAGACCGATCTATCACCAAACCAAGGGGTGAATTAGAGGATGTGTTGATAAAGGTCGGGGAATTTGTTTTCCCTGTAGACTTCATTGTGCTTGACACACATCCTGTAGCAAACCCCCGGGGCCAAATTCCGGGGATTCTAGGTCGTCCTTTCCTTGCCACTTCCAACGCTGTTATAAACTGTAGAAACGGTTCAATGAACTTATCATTTGGAAATATGACCATTGAACTAAATATCTACAAAGTTGGAAGTCAGCCATCAGAACCCTCTGCTCATATTTTAGATGTGTGCTCTGTCCATGAGATCGCTCCCGATAGTTGTGGAGCTGAGGAACTTTGCTTTACTGATCTCGATGACATTACCACATCTCTGTTTGACTTTACACAAGATCTTAGTGAGGACACTTTACCTACACTTGAGTCCTGCACTTCTGACTTTTCTCCACCCGAGTCTGTATCTTTCACAGGCTCTGAGCTTCTTTGTAAATCCAAAAATCACTCAATGATCCCTCCTTCTATCATTTCTCCGCCCAAATTAGATCTCAAAATTTTACCGTCTCATCTGAAATATGCTTATTTAGGTGAGAAGGAGTCTTTACCGGTTATAATATCCGCTTCTCTAGCATTAGAGCAAGAGAATGCACTTTTATCGGTATTGAGATCAAATAAAGAGGCATTTGGTTAGAGTATGGTGGACATCAAAGGGATTAGTCCCTTGATAGTTGAACATCATATACATGTGATGGATGATGCCAGACCAACCCGAGAACCACAGAGACGGTTGAATCCCGTCATGAAGGAAGCTGTGATGAAAGAGATCATCAAATGCTTAGATAATGGTATTATATACCCCATCTCCGATAGCCAATGGGTGAGTTCTATACATGTCGTTCCTAAGAAATCCGGCATCACAGTTATAACCAATGAGGCGAATGAGTTGATTCAGACACGCGCCCAAACTGGGTGGCGTGTATGTATCGATTATAGAAAACTCAACGCTGCCACGAGGAAAGACCATTTTCCTCTACCATTCATTGATCAAATGCTGGAACGCTTAGCGGGACGAGAGTATTATTGTTTTATGGACGGATACTCAGGCTATAATCAGTCCCCATCGCCAAAAAGGATCAAGATAAAACCACTTTTACTTGTCCTTTTGGTACCTTTGCTTACAGTCGCATGCCCTTTGGGCTATGCAATGCTCCCGCTACCTTTCAGCGGTGTATGATGGGGATATTCCCTGATATGGTAGAGAACTTTTTGGAGATCTTTATGGATGACTTCTCGATTTTTGGAGACTCTTTTTCCGATTGCCTAGCAAATCTTGACGCTGTTCTTACTCGTTGCAAAGAGAAGAACTTGACTTTGAACTGGGAAAAATGCCATTTTATGGCCCAAGAAGGAATTGTTCTTGGACATGTCATTTCACAGAAAGGCATTGAGGTCGACAGAGCTAAGATAGATGTCATTCAAAACCTTCCTCATCCCAAAAGCGTCAAAGATATTCGCTCTTTCCTTGGCCATGCGGGCTTTTATAGGAGATTCATTAAGAACTTTAGCAAAATTGCTAGACCTTTAACTCTTCTCCTGGCCAAGGATACGACCTTCCATTTTGACTCGGATTGCGAGACAGCTTTCGACTCACTTAAACACTCACTCACTTCAGCCCCCGTTTTATCATCACCAAACTGGGACTACCCCTTTGAGCTGATGTGTGACGCATCTGATTTTGCAGTAGGTGCAGTCTTAGGACAGCACATCGAAAAGATACCACACGTGATTTACTATGCAAGTAAGACCCTGAATGATGCGCAAATCAATTATACAACCACAGAAAAAGAACTCTTAGCGGTTGTATTTGCATTAGAAAAATTCAGGCCTTACTTAATTGGCTCACCTATAGTTGTGTATACTGACCATTCCGCTTTAAAACATCTTCTGGCGAAGAAAGATGCAAAAGGTCGACTAATACGTTGGATCCTACTATCACAAGAGTTCGATCTTGTTATCAAAGATAAGAAAGGATGTGAAAACGTAGTAGCTGGCCATCTTTCACGCATCTCTTCTTCCCCTGTGACCCTGCCGATCAATGACTCGTTTCCTGACGAGAAACTCTTGACCGTATCCAATGAACCATGGTTCAGGGATATTATGAACTATCATGCCACGGGACTAATACCCAGCGATTGGTCAAAACAGGACAAATACCGTTTTCTATCCCAAGTAAAACACTTTTACTGGGACGAGCCCTATCTGTTTAAATATTGTCCTGATCAGATCATTTGCCGGTGTGTCCCGAATGAAGAGTTCAAGAGTGTTCTTTCTTTTTGTCATGATCAGGCCTGTGGGGGTCACTTTGGTCCTAGAAAGATAGCGGAGAAGGTTTTGCAATGTGGATTTTATTGGCCAACCTTATTCAAGGACGCATTTGAGCATTGCAAAACCTGTACACAATGTCAGTATACGGGTAGAATCTCCCAGAGGAATGAAATGCCTCAGCAACCCATCTTGGTTGTTGAAATATTCGATGTTTGGGGCATAGATTTTATGGGTCCATTTCCCAACTCCTTTGGGAATTTGTACATATTGCTGGCGGTTGATTACGTCTCAAAGTGGGTAGAAGCCATTCCATGTCGCACTAATGACAAGAAAGTTGTCATTAAGTTCTTAAAAGAGAATATCTTCTCGCGATTTGGACACCCACGCGCTATTATTAGCGATAATGGGACACACTTCTGCAACAAATCTTTCGAGACTCTGATGCGGAAATACTCAATCAACCACCGACTTTCTACATCCTATCATCCCCAAACAAGCGGGCAGGCTGAAATCTCAAACAGACAAATCAAACTTATCCTGGAGAAAACTGTTGCTAAAAATAGAAAAGACTGGTCGACCAAACTGACGGATGCTCTTTGGGCATTCCGAACTGCATATAAGACCGACCTAGGGATGTCTCCATATAGGATAGTGTTTGGGAAAGCATGTCATTTACCCGTCGAGATAGAACATAAAGCATTGTGGGCTATTAAGGAAATAAATTTTGATTTAAACCTTTCTTGCAACTTTCGGAAGCTGCAACTTAATGAGCTAAGCGAACTCTGCGATGAAGCTTATGATAACGCTGTAATCACAAAGAATAGGACTAAGATTTTTCACGATAAAAACATTTTGAGGAAAACATTTTCACCTGGTCAACAAGTCCTTCTTTATGATTCACGATTACACCTTCACGCGGGTAAGATCCGATCTCGATGGAAGGGACCTTTTGTTGTGCGGTCTGTATACCCGCACGGGGCAGTAGAAGTAGAAAATATTAAAAACGGCACCATTTTCAAAGTAAATGGACATAGATTAAAGCCGTATTTTTCCACTGACCCCACGGAGGAGCTCTTGTTCTTACAAGAGCCAGTTTATTTGGATTAAAATTCCTCCGTCTCACCTTCATATCCAGTATATCATTGCATCATCTTTTGAGTGGAGGTGAGTGAAAAGAATAAGTTTGGGGAAAGTTCTTCACTTAAATATTTTGCCCCCACTAATAATTCCTCCCAGACTTACAGGTTTTTCAGATATAGCATTTGGCAACAGTGAGGACACTGTTGAAAACAAGTTTGGGGGAGGTTTGTGCTTATTTTCGCATCATTTGCATATCATCTGCATAAGCACAAAACGTTTCTTTTAAAAATCTATAAAAATTGAAAAATTTTCAAAACCCATAAAAATTTAAAAATTTTCAAGTATAAAAATAATTTTAATATTTACACTTTTTTGTATATAAATAAGATAATGAAATTTTAGATAGTGAACATTTACATCCATGAGATTAGAAAAATTTAAGAAAACTAAGAAAATTAGAAGTTTTCTTATACGAACTAGTAATAAGTAGTTATGAGCCGTTGTCCCAAGGGTTAGTAAGATGAAGGACGTCACTAATCTGAGGATAAAAATAAGTCTGAAAAATAGTTTCTATTCTGGAAGCCAAACATTTTGAACATTGATACCCTGCTATTCGCACTTACACACGTCTTAAAGCCTGGGATAGTAGAGGATACCTTGAAATGCTCTTGTCTTAAAGCCAAAAGTATGAAGTAAATAAAAAGAAAAAAAAAGTGAATAGAAAAAATATAAAGTGGTAAGAAAAATGGACACTGGTTTTGTTATCACCAAGGGCAATAAAAAATATATAGCGAGGGTGCTTCTTCACCTAGTGCCCTAAGGCCAACTGGTCTGAGAGTCACTGCTATGCCTGAGGTGGTGCAAGACGAGGAAAATACACCAAGTAAGCAAGCACAGGAGTAATCAGTCGGTTAGTACCTCAAGAAGTATTAACGGTCGCATGAAAGTGTGTGAGCAATCTCATCTAAATATTCATTAATTAAAAAGTACTGAGGCTGATGGGCAAGAGTATGATAGCTTGAATTGAATTCTCCGGGTGTAGGGATGTCCTCTACACACACACAGGGTTATATGATCGATGTTTGGAATAAAGATAGAGATGAAGAATAAGACGATGTTTTATTGAGGGAGGACGTGATTTCTGACATCTTTTCATGACCATTAAGATAGGGCTCATGACAACCGAAAAGCTAGCTTAGTTGGAAACCCTAATTTTCAAGGCTTTTCTTTTACAATTCTTGTCTTTAAATGTAATATTCATGATCTTTCTTTTATTATTGGATTTTGTGGGTGCAATCCGCTGAAAACCCTCAGGAGACAACACTCCTCCTACTAGGGACACCTAGAGGTTTAAAGGCTTGTTGCACGTGCTCAGTGCAATCGTGTTGCCTACGAAAGTGTGCTAGTTAGTTTTTCTCTTTCCTTATTTTCTCCTTCTCTTTTTAATAAAACAGTTCGCTCGAGACGATCGAAATTAAGTTTGGGGGAATTTGATTAGTCGAAAATATTGCATATTTTAGCCGGCAATTTCCTCATCATTTGCATTCATATAGAAGTGTTCGGCATTCATATTTTACATATTAGCAAAACTGTCGCAAAATATCAGATTACATGTATTAGACTCTAAAACCGACACTATAAAGGAAATTGACCGCATTTCATGGCATCGCATCATCCCTACATTTGCGCAACACTTGTTTTGAGATCTGTGCAGGAAAATCCAGAAGAAAGGCCAAAATTTACAGGGTACAGCTAAAACGTGACGCCAACTCAATAATTTCAGTTCTGGAAGCAATCCAAAAGGCAAAATACAAATCAACATATCAGATGAAGCCCCAAATATCATCAAAAGACCACACCAGAAGAACCAAAGTCCAAGAAGCCAACATGGCCGCGGAACCGCGGCCGGAGCCTGCTTGCGCCGCGGTTCCGCGGCCGTCTTGCCACATCATCCATTCAATTTTGGGCCACAATTCTTACCTGTATGCCTACAACTCAAAAAGACACTCCAAGTTCCAGAAGACTCCAGATACTTCTGCCAGATCAGCAAGTTTTGGGATCAACACTAAACTAGCCTATCATTCTAGAAACTTCTCCCTAAACCCTAGCTTAAACCCTAAGCTAAGCCTAACAAACTCTTTCTAGAAGTCTTTCAACAAACTTTTGGAGGGAACTCAAGAAGGCTTAGGGTTTGGGTGCTCTATCAATAAGACCCTAGGCTCACTTGTAAATATAATTCATGAGCTTGGAAAAATCAATCCATTAGTTCATTTGAGAGCCATTCTATCTCTTTCTTCATCTTCTTCTTCCACAAGTCTAGTGAGAGGACTTGTGTGAAACCCTAACCCTAATTCCAATCAAAAGCCAAGATCCCGAGTACCCATTCAAGCAAGAAGCCTTGCAACCTTTTAGGAGCCGAGCCGGTCTTCAACAGAGCAAGTGGTCCAAGCCGATCCGCGACTCACGGAGCCGAGTGAAGCCAAGTCGACAATTTAATTCCTCCTCTTGTAGTTCTTGAGCGACTGTAATCAAATTGTTGATATAAATAAAAGGTGATATTCTTTTATCTTGTTTTCTTTAAATTCTTGCATCATGATTCAATCTAAATTTCTAGTTGTAATTCTTGTTGTGATGTTTGAGTAATACTCCGCTCGTCGAGGAGTCGAGACGATCAATAGAATGATGATGTAATATATCTTAAATCGATTCTTGAATCCTACGAGTTTTGTAAACCCTAGCAAGATCAAGAATCGACGACCCAATTCGTTGCGATGCTTTCTTGATTGATATCGCTGGAGATTGGGGAGTTACGATCGTTTCTTGAAATTGCTAGAGGCTAGAGTGTGAATGATATCCACGAAAGAACAAGGGTTAAATGATGAAACCCTAGTTTCATCAAGAAAGCCCTAACTCTCGTCGATCATCATCGATCTAGTATCAATCCTTCGAAGGACAAGAACACGAAATCTTGAAATTACATCACGTCTATAGATCCGATCGATTCCTACGAGCCTCATTTAGATTCTTGACATTTGGTTGGAAATATCATCGAAACCCTGATTCTCGATTGTTTATCAGTTTCTTGATTCTTGATTAAACTCGTGACACCTGAATCAATCGATAAATTCTTGAATCATGCTTTCTTTTCTTTTCGATTAACTTTTCAATTCAAACAAATCAAATATAAAAACGAATCGCACAATCCCTGTGGACGATTCGCACTCGCTTACGATCTACAACTGACACCGTAGTTGATTGCGGTCAAATATAATTTTTTGATTGTGAACTTTATTCAATTTTCTAATTACTGACACAAAGAGACTCTTATCGATTTGATTTACTTACTCAGTCTCGCATTTTACGATCAATCAAATAGCGCCGAAATCGGGGACTATTTGAATCGATACTTTTTACATTCATCCAATCGGAAAATAATTCAATCAGCGGCGCACAGGACCGCGGTGTCCTGACGCTGTCGATTCGGGGCAGATGCTATTTGGTTTTATCCGTCCATCTCTCCGAAGATGCCAAGTTGATTTATGGCACCGTGTATCGGAGGTTTAGGCGGATGCGGCCGATGTAGTAGATTTCATCAGATTCCCCCTCGCTTGAGGGGTTTTTGATTGTGGGGACGCTCTTCCCTGCAAGCGCAAGCCCCTGCAGTTAATTATGCTACCGTATCGTGGTAACAACTTTCTCCTTCTCCAGAATTTCACTTCGTGTCGTGTGTGTTTATTTTGTTTGTGGTTGCCCGTGGATTGTATACGGAGACTGAGTAATGCCGTCGCCCGTAAGACGTGGATTAGTCCAAATCCGTATTTACTTAGATTTGGGTTTGGTGTTTTAGTTTGAGGATACGTTAGCCATGTTTAGGCTAAGATCGACTTAAACGTTCGTTAAGGATACATTAGTCTTGTTTGGGACTAAGATCGACTTAACGTGGTGATATATGGCCATCAGGACTCGTCACCTCTCTGACGTCGTTGAAGGATTACAACGACAAGTGTCGGAGGAGTTCAGAGATGTACCCTTGAACCAAAGTCGATTTGAAGTTTTATCGTTCATTTAAATGCTTAAGGATACGTTAGCCGTGTTTGGGGCTAAGATCGACTTAAGCGGGATCGTTTAGATCCGAAAAAGAGCATTTGGATGCTCTATTGTTCCAGTTTAGGGACGTGGTGGTCCACCGCCAGTTTAGGGACGTGGTGGTCCAATATTAGTTTAAGGACGTTTCGGTCCAATATTAGTTTAGGGACGTTTCGGTCCAACATTAGTTTAAGGACGTCTCGGTCCATCGCCAGTTTAGGGACGTGGGGGTCTATCATTAGTTTAAGGACGTTTCGGTCCGACATTAGTTTAAGGACGTTTCGGTCCGATATTAGTTTAAGGACGTGTCGCTCCATCGCCAGTTTAGGGACGTGGGGGTCTATCATTAGTTTAAGGGCGTTTCGGTCCGACATTAGTTTAAGGACGTTTCGGTCCGACATTAGTTTAAGGACGTTTTGGTCCATCGCCAGTTTAGGGACGTGGGGGTCTATCATTAGTTTAAGGACGTTTCGGTCCGACATTAGTTTAAGGACGTTTCGGTCCATCGCCAGTTTAGGGACGTGGGGGTCTATCATTAGTTTAAGGACGTTTCGGTCCGACATTAGTTTAAGGACGTTTCGGTCCGATATTAGTTTAAGGACGTGTCGGTCCACGAGTTTAAGGACCCCGCAGTCCATATACGTGTGGTCGTTGGGACCCGTCACCTCTCTGACGTCGTTGAAGGATTACAATGACAGGTGTCAGAGGAGTTCGAAGATGTACCCTCGAACCGGTAGTAAATTGATTTAAGAGAGCAATCTTGCTCAGTCAATTTAATTTAAGGACTTACGGCCAAAATTAGGCTAAGTCCAGTTGAAAATGTTCAACATTTTATTTGCTTTTGCATCGCATTTCTTCTTATTTTTATTTGGGCTTTGCCCAGAAAGGATGCAGAGCATCAATTAATGATGCAGAGCATCAATTTGTTTTGGGCTCTGCCCTTTATAAATGATGCAGAGCATCAATTTGTTTTGGGCTCTGCCCTTTTATTGCTTTGCAATTTATTTTGGCCTGCTTGGTCTTTTTGA
Organism: Agapanthus africanus; assembly: GCA_030015575.1. Lineage (NCBI taxonomy): Eukaryota > Viridiplantae > Streptophyta > Magnoliopsida > Asparagales > Amaryllidaceae > Agapanthus > Agapanthus africanus. The sequence continues at coordinate 424,695,467 of JASDDO010000019.1, read as the reverse complement.
TTTGGGCCTGGCCCTTTTAGGAAATGCATTGCATTTATCAGGCGCTTTGTGCCAATCAGAGAGCGCAAGCGCTCGTGGTGATGACACGTGTCATGCAGCGCAGTGCGCTGCGCTAGTGCGCTATGCTTGCGCTGCTGACACGTGGCGCGCTCTGGTGAGTTGCGCCAATCACAGAGAGCAGAGCTCTATTTCAAAAGCGCATAGCGCCATTAGTTCAGATGCTGACACGTGGCGCTCTCTGGTGGCTTGCGCCAATCCAAGAGCGCAACAGTGCAGTTTTGCAAGTGCAAGGCACTATGATTTAGGAATCTTTTAGATTCAATGAACAGAAGTGCAAAGCACTGTTAAATTTTTTTTTGATCTAATTTAGATCAAAGAAAAAGATAAGTTTTTTCTTATCTTAAAGAACCAAAGGTTCATGAAAAAGTGCGAAGCACTATTTTAATTTATCCCTTTATTTAGTTATGTTTTAAAGAACAATGATCTTGTTTTTAGATCACTGATCTGTTCATAAGAGAATTTTCTCTTCTCTCAAAGGTTTTTACCTTCTGTTGTTCTTGAGGAGTTCTCGAGAATTCTCTTCTCTTTTTTTTTAGAAAGATGTTGATCCTTTTAGAATTGAGGTCTGGGGTCCTTTTTATAGTGCTCATAAATTATTTAAATTTGTTAAAGAGATCTCTCTCTGAGTGATTTGGGGAATTTTCCCCACCGTTGGATCTTTGATCCAAGGGCTTCTGTTTTACAGAAGAAAATCTTCTTTTTTTAACAAGAACAGAAAGATTTCTTTAAATCTCCATTCTGTTTTGCGTAACTCCCCAGCGCTTGACACGTGTCGCGCAGCGCAGCGCTTGCGCAGCTGTGCTTGGGCAACTGCGCAGACTCGTGTCGTGCAGTCCAGTGCTTGCGCAGCTGTGCTTGCGCAACTGCGCAGACACGTGTCGTGCAGTGCAGTGCTTGCGCAGTTGGCTTGCGCAACTGCGCAGACACGTGTCGCGCAGTGCAGCGCTTGCGCAACTGAAACGTTGCTTCCTTTACTTTTTTGTTTTAAACAGAGCTTTGCTCTGATTGGTTGCGCTGCCTCGGGGGCTGCGCTGATGCGTCTGCGCCAGACACGTGGCGTCTTGCGCTCAGCGCAGAGGATCTGAAGCGTTGCTTCATTTATTGAAACTTAGATTTTGGGCAAATCGGAAGCGTCGCTTCTCCTGAGATATCTTTTCATCTCCTTTTTTCAAATCAAACTCGTATTTCCAAAATTCTGATTTCCCGGGCCTTGGAAATGATTTCATTATGCACAGAATCTTCTGCGCCTGGGTCTATATATATAATTCAAGGCTGAGCCTTTTCTTCTCTCATTTTCAGAGAACTTCTTCGATCATGGCTTGCAACCGTCCTCACGCCCGCCGACAACCGTGGGAAGTGCCGATCCGTGACATCGTTCCTCGTTTTGCTGCGCGCTTGGTGGACTCCTCTTTTTCGGACGAGCAGTGCGATGCTGCAATGTACGAGCTTTCGACTCGTGTGGGGTCTCCTCTTCCCCCGGGTTCCATTTGGGTTCGGATGATCCTTGCCTCAGTGCTCGCCGACATTCCCCCTCCTCCGGCGGAGATGTCCTCGGCAATGCTTGATGTGGCCGAGGATAAGATCGAGAGCTTTTTCGAAGCGCTCTTGATCACCAAAGCCCTAAGGGACTTCTCCTTCTACTTGCTGAGCCAGATACGGGCTCGTCGGGTTGTCATCGCCACTTTTTCCCAGGAGTGCGGCGTCGACCGTTGGATGGCTACCCCTCGGGAAGATCGCCGCTTCGACGTGATGGAGAAGACGGAGAGGGAGCTGAATAATCTTCTTTTTCTTTTTGTGAACCCTTGTCTCTTTGATCCCGTATTCGGTGATCTTTTTTAAATGTAATAACAATAATAATGAATAAGTATTTTTCTTCTTAATCAAGTACTTCATTGTCTGTTAAGGGTTCTTTTATTTTAGTTCTCTGTTATGCTTGTGCATCGTATGATTTTAATTTGTTATTATCAAGTGCATGTAATTTTGCATGGATAAATTGCCTTTGGCACTTAGCCCCTTCTTCTGTGCTAGCGCATCTGCGCTGACACGTGTTGCGCAGCGCAACTGCGCTGTCACGTGTCGCACAGCCCAGAGCGCAGCGCGGCGCTTCCTTTAACAGAGCTTTGCTCTAATTGGGCGCGCCTTCTTGGACGCTCGCTAATGTATCTGCGCCAGACACGTGGCGCGTCGCGCGTCGCGCGCAGCGCAAAGGATCTGAAGCGTTGCTTCATTTATTAAAGTTTAAATTTTCAAAGCAAAGCTTTGTTTCTGATTGGGGGAAGATGAAGCGTTGCTTCATCTCCCGCCTTGGAATTTGAACAGAGCTTTGCTCTGATTGGGGTAAACAGTGAGATTTTTGAATAAACATTCAAGTATCATCAATGAAATCATCAGAAAATCAGTGTCAAGTATCGACACAAAATATATATCTCAATATCCCAATATCCAGTAAATCTCATGTATCCAATATCCAATATCGAGCACATAGGCCCCGAGCACATAGGCCCCTCTCATCAACCATATAGGCCCACACATATATAATGAATAAGCATATTTGCATATATCATTATGATGATATATGTTGTGTGTGTATGTATGTGTGTGTGTGTGTACACATATATATTTCAGCGTCCCATACCACTGATATATATATATATACGATGGGTATACATATATATATCAGCGTCCCATACCACTGATATATATACGCAGGAGTAAAACAATCCAGAAAATATCATATGAAAACTATATCTAAATGCGAAACCCATGAATATAATATATGCAACATGAAACAGTAATATGAGCATATAAGGAAAAATCGCTATTTAACTGCAACACGGTATAAAATATATCATGCAGTTTCTAAATCTCCAAAATCAAGCCAGAATCATCTATGTACGCGCAAATACGTATGTATGCAAGTATGGGTGTACAATATGTGTGTACGCAAGTATGTCATGCAAAGAGTCATATCCTGATGCAACAATCCTACTGTGTAGTGACATGGCAATTATCGATGATGAAGTGTGTGAGCCGGCAAGTAAGTGTGCATGGAGCATACGCATCATCGATAATGGTGCCGGTGTCCTAACAGCATGGGTTTAATATATCAATAAACACATTTAAACATGCAATGCAATGCGAATAGCAAGAATATGCGGAAAATGAATAATAAATACAACAGTGAAGAATCTACATCAATATAAATATGTCATACAGTTTTACCATTTGAAATAAGACGAATCGTAGTGTTTAGAAAAAAAATAAGGGCTACGGTGTTTTTAAGAAAAGATGCGTCTTTTTGAAAATATTCGTAGAATCCCTGGGCCTATCTTTAAAATACTCACGATTCGTTAGTTTTGAAATAGGTATGACTCGGGTCTAGTCTAGCATCTACTAAATAAACTACAGATCTAACTAATAAGCAAATCGAAAGGGTATGGAAACCACCTAAATCTGAGTCGATAAATATATACATATATAATAGTCGGTGATCTCGCCTCAATAGTACCGCGTACGATACAATATATCATATGACATTCTCGAGTCAAGAGTGCGGATCTATCATCAATATATAGCTCGTACGTAAATCCGTCGTACGGCATCCCAAATCTGGGTACGGGTCGAATCTCACATTTATCCCATCAATTATCTGGTATCCTTATCATCATATCTCATGAATTGGGGTATTGATCTAAGTCTAGTACAAACTGATGCCATCTATAAATATAAATGCGTGTGTAAAACACACGTCCAAAGGCCCGCTAATCTCATGTCGTATCCCAAATACGAACCACATCATATCACCGATCTCATGGCACCATGCCCAATCTCATCGACTCATCTCCAAATATCATCCACTATCCTCATCATCCAAGTATAGGTATACGTGTATATATATATACGTCGTCCCATACATATGTGTGTATGTATATATATATATATATATATATATATATATATATATATATATGTATTCCCATATACGCATAAGTATAACAAGGTAAGCATGTGTGTGCATGTGGGTGTAAACCTATTCTAGGGTTCGCAACTAAGAAGCTATACTAGTTCACTTCTAATAACCCTAATCTAACCATTGAACACCTAATCATATCTTAAATATCCATGTCACACATAAAGATATATATATATATATAGCATACTAAACATCGAACTGCGGGGGTGTTATACGCCATCCACCCGACTTCCCCCGTAGATATAATCTACTCACATTGATCCTCGCTTTCTGGAGTCGATGACGCCATGCTCGTCCTCGTCGTATCGAAGTCCCCGTGGGGTATCTACATATCACATATAGCATCGTAAACGAAATCACGCACGAAAACCAAAACAGTGCACGTATCACACATAGGTTGAAACATATGATTTACACATGCAAGAAGAACCAATAACCCCCGATATAGACGTACAAACGTCAAGTGATCGATACCAAACACAAATATCAAAACTTCATTTCAAAAACATCGCAAAACATAAAGCAGCAACTCATGAAAATGGTCCCAGATTTTACCCTAGGTCAAATTAGCCAGTTTTGCATATATGGAGGGTCTAATTTACTGATAAAGGAGCCAAAGAACAAACACGGACCAAAATGACCCTACTCTTGCCGCAAATTGCGGCCAGAACGATTAAATTTGCGGCCTGGAAGTGGGGGTTGGGCCCAGGGTTTTGGGTATAGGTTCTAGGTTGCCAGCTTGTGTCTCAGTATTTGCTAAATATTTTTCAGGTGTCTCGGGTGATAGCAGATGTCAAAATACCCTCACAGAAACCATAAAATACGGTATCGGGGATTTCTATGTTCGCTAATAGGGGTTTAAGTCTCTGTTTTAGTCCAAAAAGTTATCACTAAGGGGGTTTTAAGGTCACTACTACACTCAATTGCACTTCACAATTCAAGGATTTCTCAAACCCTAACTAGGAATCTCCAAACCTCACCCAAACATCACTATATCGGTTTTAAGTTAACATGGATGCAAAAGCAATGGAAATAATATGCTAAAAGCTCATAAATTACCTCACTTGGCACTCATGAATCCTCTACAGCGCCAAAATGCAAACTTTCTTGATCCAAAGTGTAGCTAGAGGGCTTGTGCACAATTTTTGTGAAGTGGGGATGGACTTTTGAGTAGTTTTTAATGGAGTTTTGGGGTTGTAGTGGAGGAGGAGGAGGGTGCTGCCATGGGGCTGAAGAGGGAAAGAAGATGATGAAAATAATGAAGGGAGAATGAGCCAAGACTAATGGTTGACCCCTCACTCTCTCTCTCTCTCATGTCCATGCCTTAATACTTTAATATTTTCTTTTTCTTTTGTTTTCTTTTCACATAATAAAACCCAAACCATGCATGATAAAAGAGAAAGCATGAAAGAAAAATGTAACAAGTGCTAAAAATGACTTAGTGCATGTCATGTGCACAAATCCGGTTTAAAGCATGATTAGCGATTTTTTATCGCGATTAGCACTAAATTAATGTCAAATAAATCGTAAAATTTCATAATTTGCATAAATCACATAAAGCACCCTCTTTTTAGTAATTTCTATAATTTTCCAAATTTTTCCTCATTTATCGGTATTTAATTATACCGCCTTATTAAAATATTCAATATAATATTATTTAATTATAAAAATTCCCAAAAATAATATTTTATTTTTCTGAAATGTTACAGGATCGAAGCCCTTGCCAAGAGGCACCGGGCAGCAACCCTACCCAGCCCGCCCTTAAGGATCAAAAGCCCTCGCAAGAGGCAACCGAGCCCGCCCTTGTCCGGTTATCCCTGGCCGGTAGCTCCCTACCCCAACACGCCAGGGATCGAAGCCCTCACTAAGAGGCAGCCGAGCGGATACCCCGCTCGGCTATCCCTGGCCGGTAGCTCCCCTACCCCACATAGCCAAGGATCAAAGCCATCACCAAGTGGCAGCCGAGCGGCTACCCCGCTCGGCTATCCCTGACTGGTAGCTCCCCTACCCCACAACGCCAAGGATCAAAGCCCTCTCCAAGAGGCACCGGGCAGCAACCCTGCTCGGCCATCCTTAAGGATCAAAGCCCTCGCCAAGAGGCACCGGGCAGCAACCCTGCTCGGCCCGTCCTTAGTAGGCCTCTTACGGCCCCTCCCGCGCTAAGGATCAAAAGCCCTTAGCAAGAGACAGCCGAGCGGCTATCTCACTCGGCTATCCCTGGCTGGTAGCTCCCCTACCCCACAACGCCAGGGATCAAAGCCCTCACCAAGAGGCACCGGGCAGCAACCCTACCCAGCCCGTCCTTAACGATCAAAAGCCGTCGCAAGAGGCAACCGGGCCCGCCCTTGTCCGATTATCCCTGGATGGTATCTCCCTACCCCAACACACCAGGGATCGAAGCCCTCACCAAGAAGCATACGCGCAGCTACCCTGCTCGGCTATCCCTGGCTGGTAGCTCCCCTACCCCACAACGCCAGGGATCAAAGCCCTCACCAAGAGGAAGCCGAGCGGAAATCGAAGCCCTCGCCAAGTGGCAATAGGCAGCAACCCTGCTCGGCCCCGTTCTTAGTAGGCCCCTTACGACCCCTCCCGTGCTAAGGATCAAAAGTCCTTTCAAGAGGCAACCAGCCTATTTACGTCTGCACGATCTCCACCTCGACTTCGAAGGCATGGAGATACCGTCTTCCCGCCGGTCTTTGCACACTCGGCAAACGAACAGATTCAACTCGACGCGTAATCGCTAGACGAAAAACCAACATTACACAAAGGCAGTACTGTGCAAATGCAAGCATTTACTGACAAAAGGAAAATAAGCGTGCAAACAAAACTGCAAGAAAAAAAACCTTTATTCACAAAATCAAAGTCTTTACAAGGGTATTGTGGGCTCCCCAGCCTTACAAAATGCCCGGAGGCCTACAGAATTCCTGATGCAACAAAAAAAGAAAAGAAACAAGAAGACAAGGGGCTTCAAGCCTCAGGGCCAGGCGCAACCCCAGGAAACTCAACGCCTACCACGGCTTGGGCGGCGTCCGGGGGCTCATCACCCATCACATCGACCTCGGCGTCGCCCTCGCCGGTAATCTCTTCCACGACATCGCCACCGGGGTCGTCCCCCTGCTCGTCATCCTCGTGAGGATATTCGGCTCAGAGCTCTGTAAGTCCATGCTACCTCTCCCGGTACTTTCGGGCATGCGGAATTTGGTAAAAAACAATTTTTCTAGAGGTGGTAACATGGACTCAAAACCGGATCTTTGTTAAACATCTAACTAACAACCTAACTAGGAATTGTTAACTACTCGGTTAGGGGGTTATACCTTTCTTTCTTGAACTCCTTCATCTTCAAGCCTCGATGGTTGTCCGGATCGGCTTCACTCCGTCGTCTCCTTGCGCCGAAGATAGATCCACCTCGAAAGCTTCTACCTTTAGCTTCTTCTTCGGTCTTTGAAGAAACTAGTTCACTTGGTTTGCTAAACCTTGTGAACTAGAGTGAGTAGAGAAGAGTTTGTTTGGGATCTTATCTATGGTTCTTGGTTCTCAACACATGAGACAAGTGAACCATAGACCAAAAGAGAGGGAGAGCAAGAGGAGGAAGATGAGAGCTCAAGAATAAGAGAGAGAATGAGAATGATAGAATGAGAGAAGACTTTTCTCATTTGGCTCTCATAATCCATAACCATCATAACATATCATAGCAATCAAGTATTATGTGATGGTTTAAGCAACAATAGCCATATCATTTCATGCACTCATTTTGCACAAGAGAGCAAGCAAGCAAAAAGTCTTTGCCATGAAATGATAGCTATTGTTATCATGATGGTCAACTAGTCAAGCCTAGTCAACCGGTCAACAAAGTCAACAAGTCAACAAAGTCAACCCCTCAACAACCATGTCACCATAATACTTAATTAATATAATTGTTAACCATATATCATATTCTCATTAGGGTTGAGAAAAAAGTCAATAGTCAACAGTCAACGGTCAACAACCCTAATGAGAATCCTCTGCCTCTGTCTCTCCGTCAACTGTGCATACACACCCGCATCCGCGTTCCGAGGAACACGAATACATACTGGATAAATCCAATCCCAATACGTACACTAGGATCTGGCTTAAACCAAAGCCCGCTAATGTTAACTGTCCGGACACTGTACGTGCACAAGTGCACGGATGTGACCTAATCCTGTCGCAAAACCATGCGACCTGTCGCAAAACCATGCGACCTCTACTCTTTTGCCTAAAGGCGAATAGCTTTCTGTGTGGGACTCTAAAGACTCGACACTACGCTGGCAGTGGGTTTAACCACAGACCGCAAGCGGCACTAGCTGTGCGTAACGGTCCCCAGGTAGATGCCGACAAGAAGACTGACGAGGCGAAACCCATCTGAACTCCTACTGAGCCTGAATGTGACATTCTCCGTACAGTCCGGTCTGTTCGTCTGATACATCGCATGGTGGGCCTAGGGGGCGGTAAACGTCAGTCCCCCAATAGCGGTACAAGTCGTGTCGGAGTGAAGCCCAAAACACCCTGAGATAACACTGGAAGCCTACCAGTATATCTCGTTTGCCCTGGCCAGGGACTACTCATGTAATGGCTCTCCTAGACACAGCGCGATGTCAACCCCCAATACCGGGAGAGACGAATCCTGTCTAACCGTCACTGCCTCCAAGTGCTTCGGGACTGCACCCAACTACTACCTGTTTGCACGACTCCTTTGAGCCATGGTAGGGTAGTAGTCAAAGTACAGTGGGAACACACTCGAGGCGAAGTGACAGTGTCAAGTCAGCGGACTAAGCTGTACTCATGTCACCTGGGAACTGATAACTGACGATAGGCATAATACCAACTAGTCAGTTCCCGACGAGTCCTGTCCAGTGTACTCATAACCTAACGAGCACCCGCATACTATCTCAAGTACGACGTACTGACGGCTGTGGGACAAACCGTCTCCCACACTGGGATGAGAAGCGCATGCGCTAGTCTACTCCGGAGTATCGATGCCCTGTCTCGATAGTCCTGCGACTAGGGACCTGCATAAGGATGTGCTTATAGATTATCCAGCCCCCACTAGTGTGACTGCCATCACAATGCTGGTAATCAAGCAAAGATCCTAAGGGCTCCACTAATGTGTATAGGTGATATACTAAAATAAAACACATGTACACATTGAAGTAGAAACAAACCAAGTAGCATACTACTATATTGAGCAAGATTGTTTATACAAGGTGAATATCCCAAGCTTCCATTAAGTAATATACAAACTAGTATGATACAGTAATGGCCTCTAGGGCATATACACTAACAATCTCCCACTTGCACTAAGGCCATGTACTGGCGTATCGAAGACCTATCATCTCGATCAGCCGCTCGAACTGAGTCTGGGGCAAGGCCTTGGTGAATGGATCTGCAGTGTTATCTTCTGAAGCGACTCTCCGAATCTCGATCTCCTGGCGATCCACGATCTCCCTGATCAGGTGATACCGCCTTAAGATGTGTCTGGATTTCTGATGGGACCTGGGTTCCTTCGCTAAAGCTATAGCCCCGTTGTTGTCACAATACAGAGGTATTGGATCAACAATGGACGGAACCACCTGAAGTTCTTTCAAGAACTTCCTTATCCAGACAGCTTCTTTTGCGGCATCAGATGCAGCGATGTATTCCGCTTCCATCGTCGAGTCTGCAACGGTTTCCTGTTTGGAACTCTTCCAACACACCGCCCCTCCATTGAGGGTAAAGACAAAACCCGACATGGACTTGGAATCATCCTTGTCACTCTAGAAGCTGGAGTCGGCAAAGGCCTCGATCTGGAGGTCTTTTCCGCCATACACCAAGAACATCTCCTTAGTTCTTCTAGGGTACTTGAGAATGTTCTTTACCGCTATCCAGTGTTTCTCCCCAGGGTTTGACTGATACCGGCTTACCACACTCAGTGCATAAGCTACATCCGGTCTGGTACACAACATCGCATACATTATAGAGCCTACCGCAGAAGCGTAGGGTATAATAGACATGCGATCCCTCTCCAAATCAGTCTTGGGAGACATCTCTTTAGAGAGGGTGATCCCGTGACAAGCCGGTAGATTTCCGCGCTTGGAATCTTCCATACTGAATCTTTTCAGTATGGTGTCGATGTACCTGGACTGTGAAAGTCCTAATATCCTCTTGGATCTATCACGATGGATCCGGATCCCCAGGATGTATGAGGCATCACCCAGGTCTTTCATGGAGAACCTGTGTGACAAGAACCCCTTGACAGATTGTAGCATAGGAATGTCATTTCCTATTAAGAGAATGACATCCACGTATAAAACGAGGAATACTACAGTTCTCGCTACAAATATACTATAGATGCATGGTTCATCTGGATTTTTGATAAAGCCAAATTCCTTGACCGTCTCATCAAAACAGATGTTCCAACTCCGCAATGCCTGCTTTAGTCCGTAAATGGACTTAAGCAACTTGCACACCTTTCCGCTGCTCCCACTCTGAATGAAACCCTCTGGCTGGTCCATATAGACACACTCCTCTAAATTTCCATTTAGAAAAGCTGTCTTTACGTCCATCTGCCAAATCTCATAATCATGGAAGGCAGCAATGGCAAGAAGGATCCGAATGGATTTCAGCATAGCTACTGGAGAAAAGGTCTCGTCATAGTCCAAACCAGGTCTTTGACGAAAACCCTTTGCAACCAGTCTAGCTTTATAGGTCTCAACCTGTCCATCTACACCAATCTTCCTTTTGAAGATCCACTTGCATCCTACGGGTTTTACCCCGTCTGGAGCAATATCCAACGTCCATACTTTGTTGGTGTACATGGATTCCATTTCGGTCCGTATTGCATCCAGCCATTTTACCGAGTCAACGCTCTGAACGGTTTGCTGGAAGCTAGTAGGCTCATCATAATCTATGATGCAATCCTCTCTATCCCCATCTATGAGAAAACCGCAGTATCTGTCGGGCGAATGAGACTGCCTACTACTCCTGCGGAGCGGCGTAGGAATGTCCTGTTCTTTTGAACCCTCTGGTTCCACTAAGCTTTCAGTAATAGTCTGTGGTTCTGGAATTTCTTCCAGTTCTATTTCGCTCCCACTTGTTTCCTTTTCTAAGAACTGGTGTTCCAGAAAATGGGCATTACGAGAAACAATGATCTTTTGTTCCTCTGCGTAATAGAAAAGATACCCCCTGGTGTTCTTTGGGTATCCCACAAACTTGCACAGTACTGAGCGTGCCTCGAGCTTATCCGCATGCTGCTTTTTGACAAAAGCCGGACATCCCCAGATCTTCAGATATTGAAGATAGGGTTTCTTCCCACTCCATATTTCATATGGTGTGGTAGGTACAGTCTTAGTCGGAACTCGGTTCAAAAGGTATGCAGCTGATTCTAGCGCATACCCCCAGAATGATCGCGGTAACTCAGCATTACTCATCATGGACCGTACCATATCCAATAGGGTTCGGTTCCGTCTCTCCGATACACTGTTATGTTGCGGAGTGTATGGAGGAGTAAGCTGAGAGAGAATTCCGTTCTCTTTTAAATAGTCCAGGAACTCGGCACTCAAGTATTCTCCACCTCGATCCGATCTTAGAATCTTAATACTTTTGCCGGTTTGTTTTTCTACTTCATTCTTATATTCCTGGAACTTTCCAAAGGCTTCGGACTTATGTTTCATTAAGAAGACATAACCGTACCTTGAAAAGTCATCCGTAAAAGTAATGAAGTAAGAATAACCGCTTCGCGCATGTGTAGACATTGGACCGCACACGTCGCTGTGTACGAATCCCAAGAGCTCGCTCGCTCTTACTCCGTGTCCAGTGAACGGAGTCTTTGTCATCTTTCCTTTGAGACAGGATTGACAAGTGGCATACGATTGATATTCGAACGGATTCAAATATCCTTCTGTATGTAACTTCGTCAACCTTCTCTCATTGATGTGACCCAGTCTACAATGCCATAAGAAAGTCTGATTTATTTCCGGAGACTTTCTTTTGTGCGTATTCTGGACATTGAAAATCTGTGGTTGGTTTAATACGTATATACCATTGCTCAATGTACCTGACCCAATCAAAACTTGATTAAGGTGAATGTTTACAACATTACTTACAAACGCAAATTCATAACCTTCTTTAGAAACTAAAGATACAGAAATGATATTACAAGTTGCGTTGGGTACAAAAAAGCAATTACGTAAAACCAAAACATGTCCATCTGACATTCCCAGGTGATAGTCCCCCACGGCCTTAGCATCCATGCTAGCTCCGTTTGCAACTCTGAGGGTCATGTCACCTGCCTTCAAAACCCTACGGTTTCTCAACGCCTGCAAAGAATTACAGATATGAGATCCTGATCCGGTATCCAATACCCAGGAAGTAGAGTTTATTGAAAGACAGTTTTCAATAACATACACACCTGAAGCTGAAGCCGCAACCTGCTTCAATTCCTGTGTCCTGGCTTTCCAAGCCCTGCAAGATTTCTTCCAGTGTCCTTTCTTATGACAATAGAAGCATTCTTCTTTATCCACAAGCTACCCCGCTTTCTTTGTTGCTTTTGCTTTTGCTTTTCCCTTCGTATCCACCTTACTAACACCGCCCCTTGGTTTGGCGGGGGCTTTCTTCTTCTTTCCCTTGGCTTTCGCCTTGGACCTAGAAGAAGAAGATCCTCCTACAAACAAAGTGGAGGTTTCCCTACCTTTCTGTAGGGTGCCCTCTGCGCTCCTCAGCATGTTGAGGAGCTCTGAAAGTTCAACTTCTTTTTCTTGTAAGTTGAAGTTCAGTATAAACTGGGCGTAAGTGGAAGGAAGGGACTGGAGAATCAAGTCCGTATAGAGCTCACTCTCCAATGTGGTCCCAAGGTCCACGAGCTCCTCAATGTAGCCGATCATCTTAAGCACGTGTTCTGCTACTGATGATCCGACGGCCAACTTTGCCGAAAATAACTTCTTCGACGCTTCGTATCTTGCGATACGAGATTGCTCTCCATACAGTTCTTTTGTATGAAGAAATATGGATTCCAGGTCCATATTCTCGTGCCTCCTCTGATATTCATTGTCCATAGAGGCAAGCACGAGGCACTTGGCCTTCGCGCTATCAATCTCCCAAGTCTTACGGATTTCCTTATCCGCGACGCTGGAGGTGGGACCTGGGACAGGGGGAGCTTTGGTGGTAAGAAGATACCCCAGCTTGCCGTAAGTGATTGCCATTTTGACATTCCTGAGCCAATCTTTGTAGTTTGGCCCTGTCAGTATGTTTTTATCTAGAAGTAACTTAAGTCCAGTCATGTCGATTGGTCGCTGCAATTAGGAGAGAGAAGAAGAAACACTCAGCATGATGCTCTTGCAAGTTTAGAGTGGTTTTTAATTTGTCTAAACAGGATGGCTCCCACTGTTTCTCGAATCCCTCCTCAAACCAAAAAGGAAGAATTAGTCAGGATCAATCTCACCGTACAATACTTGCTTAACCGTTCGGCCAGGCTGGTGTCGGTACTTCGAGGGAGGTTTTCCAACGCTTTCGCGAAGTTCCTTAATTCATGAACCTCTTTTCCCTGGGAGTGTAGCCCCGCTAACACCTTTCTAGACACCTACTTGGTTTATAGCATTGATCGTTAAGTGAGAAATTTCCCGAGGAGTAGCATATACTCACAGTAGGATCGGGATCCAAATATCATCGCGTGACGAAACTGAAGGAATCCTACCAGAATCATCACACTCCAAATGGTATGCAACGCTAGCAAGTTTCAGTACTTATGAAACTCTCGATGTGGATTTTTGCCCCATGCTCTTATGACCTTGGCGTGAGGTCAAAATGTCATAAGTCACATGTCAAGTTCTTCCCATCATTATCCCGGTTAATTTGAACCCACCCGTACATACCCTTAACGTAGGCCAAAATGGCAGTACGACTGTCTCAAACCAACGCATTCTATCTATGCAACAGATAAATATCCGGCAGCTACCAATCACTATGCCTTGGCGTGAGGTCAAAATACATAGCTTGAATACTACCGAATATTTAACTGAAATGATGGAGGGCTATGGATGGTTTTGGCAAAACCGTGAACGTAGTGAACTTGATATAGTCGATGGAACGAGATAGCTTTTAAAAGGAGTGGCTCAAACTCCGCATTTTAAAAGTTTGTTTGAAAAAGAACCGAGTGGTTTTTCGAAAGTGTTCCAACGACTTTTACATGGTTTATTTTCTTGCATTAGTTCTTTTAATGCGTGATATTCTTGCATTAGTTCTTTTAATGCGTCCCATCATTTAATCCTACCATTGCAGAAAACAACCAAAATATGACGTACGCTTATGCCATTCGCATTCGCCACGGGGCCCCGTCATTACCCGTTAGGTTACTTAACTAACGACAGAGCGGGGGCTGGGTTAGCGCGGCTGTAAAACATAAGCAACGCCTAAATAATATCATATATAGATATATTGCAATGATAGACATTTCAGATCACAGATGAACACATTGGATATACTAGGAACCCGCAATTCGTACGAGCCTGTAATGAAAAGCAGATTACACGGTCGCGGTGAATAGCCAATACCCCACCCAAGACCCCTACGGGTGCGGCAAACTACCCGCCAAGTACCCAAAGCGAAGCAACCCCCCTCAACCCCGTGAGTAGGCCACTCGGCACTTCGGCATACCCGGTAGTTTGTGCACCCCCTCCATGGGTCTATCCTAGGAGCAAAAACAGTAAAAAGAAATTATACAATGACGGCTACAACCCCGACCCGATTGTGCGGCCATACAAATAATTATTACATCAATTTACAAATTTACATGAATTGAAAGAAAAGAAAACTCTCGTCTCACAACCCTCGGCTATTCACCCGCGACAATCCAATGAATTCATATACACATTCCAATGACATTACAGATCACAGATTTGTATAACCCCCACTAATCGACATATAGCGATTAGTAGACGTTCAATACAAATATCACATCACAGAAAAACCCGTCAGCTTAAGTCTTTTAGAAGTTCGATCAAAAATACGGATTTATAGGCCCCAAATACTAAATTTTCGTTCTGGAAAATCTGGGCTGAAAAAACATATACCAAAATTCCCAAAATACCCCACTGAACAAACTGCAATCAAAATTTCCCACTGCCGAGTCAACTCGGCCGCGGAACCGCGGCGGGAGCACGCTCCCGCCGCGTTTACGCGGCGCTTTGATCGGTTCAGTGGACGAAATTTTGGCAGTTTGTTATAAAAACCCTGAGCCGAATTTTAAGCTATGATTTATCATTTTTGGAACACAGGAAAAATTCGACAGCAAGCATGATATCGCGGTTCATTTCGGGACTTTTTCTTTGATCGATCTTCTAGCTACTTTGCTAACATGTTAGATAGAGTTTAACTAGGCTCTGATACCACTGTAAGTCCATGCTACCTCTCCCGGTACTTTCGGGCATGCGGAATTTGGTAAAAAACAATTTTTCTAGAGGTGGTAACATGGACTCAAAACCGGATCTTTGTTAAACATCTAACTAACAACCTAACTAGGAGTTGTTAACTACTCGGTTAGGGGGTTATACCTTTCTTTCTTGAACTCCTTCGTCTTCAAGCCTCGATGGTTGTCCGAATCGGCTTCACTCCGTCGTCTCCTTGCGCCGAAGATAGATCCACCTCGAAAGCTTCTACCTTTGGCTTCTTCTTCGGTCTTTGAAGAAACTAGTTCACTTGGTTTGCTAAACCTTGTGAACTAGAGTGAGTAGAGAAGAGTTTGTTTGGGATTTTATCTATGGTTCTTGGTTCTCAACACATGAGACAAGTGAACCATAGACCAAAAGAGAGGGAGAGCAAGAGGAGGAAGATGAGAGCTCAAGAACAAGAGAGAGAATGAGAATGATAGAATGAGAGAAGACTTTTCTCATTTGGCTCTCATAATCCATAACCATCATAACACATCATAGCAATCAAGTATTATGTGATGGTTTAAGCAACAATAGCCATATCATTTCATGCACTCATTTTGCACAAGAGAGCAAGCAAGCAAAAAGTCTTTGCCATGAAATGATAGCTATTGTTATCATGATGGTCAACTAGTCAAGCCTAGTCAACCGGTCAACAAAGTCAACAAGTCAACAAAGTCAACCCCTCAACAACCATGTCACCATAATACTTAATTAATATAATTGTTAACCATATATCATATTCTCATTAGGGTTGAGCAAAAAGTCAATAGTCAACAGTCAACGGTCAACAACCCTAATGAGAATGCTCTGCCTCTGTCTCTCCGTCAACTGTGCATACACACCCGCATCCGCGTTCCGAGGAACACGAATACATACTGGATAAATCCAATCCCAATACGTACACTAGGATCTGGCTTAAACCAAAGCCCGCTAGTGTTAACTGTCCGGACACTGTCCGTGCACAAGTGCACGGATGTGACCGAACCCTGTCGCAAAACCATGCGACCTGTCGCAAAACCATGCGACCTCTACTCTTTTGCCTAAAGGCGAATAGCTTTCTGTGTGGGACTCTAAAGACTCGACACTACGCTGGCAGTGGGTTTAACCACAGACCGCAAGCGGCACTAGCTGTGCGTAACGGTCCCCAGGTAGATGCCGACAAGAAGACTGACGAGGCGAAACCCATCTGAACTCCTACTGAGCCTGAATGTGACATTCTCCATACAGTCCGGTCTGTTCGTTTGATACATCGCATGGCGGGCCTAGGGGGCGGTAAACGTCAGTCCCCTAATAGCGGTACAAGTCGTGTCGGAGTGAAGCCCAAAACACCCTGAGATAACACTGGAAGCCTACCAGTATATCTCGTTTGCCCTGGCCAGGGACTACTCGTGTAATGGCTCTCCTAGACACAGCGCGATGTCAACCCCCAATACCGGGAGAGACGAATCCTGTCTAACCGTCACTGCCTCCAAGTGCTTCGGGACTGCACCCAACTACTACCTGTTTGCACGACTCCTTTGAGCCGTGGTAGGGTAGTAATCAAAGTACAGTGGGAACACACTCGAGGCGAAGTGACAGTGTCAAGTCAGCGGACTAAGCTGTACTCATGTCACCTGGGAACTGATAACTGACGATAAGCATAATACCAACTAGTCAGTTTCCGACGAGTCTTGTCCAGTGTACTCGTAACCTAACGAGCACCCGCATACTATCTCAAGTACGACGTACTGACAGCTGTGGGACAGACCGTCTCCCACACTGGGATAAGAAGCGCATGCGCTAGTCTACTCCGGAGTATCGATGCCCTGTCTTGATAGTCCTGCGACTAGGGACCTGCATAAGGATGTGCTTATAGATTACCCAGCCCCCACTAGTGTGACTGCCATCACAATGCTGGTAATCAAGCAAAGATCCTAAGGGCTCCACTAATGTGTATAGGTGATATACTAAAATAAAACACATGTACACATTGAAGTAGAAACAAACCAAGTAGCATACTACTATATTGAGCAAGATTGTTTATACAAGGTGAATATCCCAAGCTTCCATTAAGTAATATACAAACTAGTATGATACAGTAATGGCCTCTAGGGCATATACACTAACAAGCTCTTCGTCAGCAAACTCCGGCATCCGAGCCTTGACGGCGTCGAGGGCCTCATGCCAGATGGCGATAGTGGCCGAGGCTAAGACGGTGTAAAAATGTTCCAACTTCTGGAAGTTCTCCACCGCCTTCGCCGCTCTGAGGTCGGCTCGCTTCGCCGCCCTGAGGTCGGCTCGCTTCCCTGCCTCTACTGCCGCCTCCAGCTCCTTCCAGAGAGTACTCGCCGACTTCTTCATGGCGCCGACGAGCAGCTTGGAGTCCTGAAGCTTGCCCTCGACGATCTGGGCGGCCTCACGGAACCTGGCAACCTCCTGCTTCGCGGCGGCCGCCTCCTATTTTGCGGCCGCCACCTCCTGCTTCCCTTCCTCCACCTCGCTCTCAAGGACAGCGACCCTCACCATCGCCGCCTCCAGCTCCCGCTTTGAGCTCTCCCCCAGCGAGGAGAGCTCGCCCGCGACTCGCATCGCCGGGGCTATTTCATCCTCCTCCATCCGGACGACGAGAGCGACGTGCTGGAGGACCTGCAGAGATCATAGGGGGGTCAGAAAGAAAGAGGAGCGCCAAGTCTCGCGAACGGCGAGACGCTGAGTGAAAAATCGAGTGAGGTATGAGCACTAACCTGCACGGCCTCTTGGGCGATGGACGCCATTTGCGCCTTCAGAGTCCCCCCAGGGACCTTGCCCCCGGCCGACCTCTCCATGTCGGACAGCACGCTGTCAGCGACGGAGAGCCCCGAGGGCACCTCAAAGCAGATCCCCCCTCGTCCACCAAAATCGGGGAGGCCGGGGTCCGCGGGACTGCGCGGGGGAACCTCTTGAGGGCCGACGGCGGAGGGCTGGTCTCTGCCTCCGAAGCCGGGGTCTCCTGCCCCCGAACCCACTTTCGGCTCGGCGCCTTGCTGGGCCCAGGGGAACGATTCACGCTCGAGCGCTGAGGCGGAACGGCTGTTGGGGGAGCCGGGATCGACGTCTGACGAGAAGAGCTGGCCCCTCCAGCCTTCGACCCCTTCTTCGGCTTGCACATGGCCGCTCGGAGGTAGCTCAAGTCCATGGGTTCTGCACAAGTCAAGATACAATGAAGTTAGCAACACAAACAAAAATAAAATAAACACAAGCCCAACAGAACGCCTACGAGCTCCTAACTTACCGACGAACTGGGCGGGGCTGAGCCCGGCCCAACTAAAGACCCGCTCAGAAAGCAGCACGTCAGCCCGGGGAATAGGCTCCCACTCCGCCACTCTCACCGTGTCGGGGTCGTTGGACGGGCTTCCCCGCCAACACCTATCCCCAGACCATTGGGTGGGCACCGGCCAATACTCGCCTTCTGGTGGCCCAACAAAGAAAAACTTCTTCTTCCAACAGTGGATGGAAGAAGGCAAGACGACGACACCCGACCCGGCTGCACTCCCCCGTCGTTTCCTAAAGGAGAGGTAAACCCACCTCGGGTCGCCCGCGCGAGTGCCGGGGTGCCCTTTGTAAATAAGAGAGGATGCGAGAATGGACAGACCGAAGGAGATCATCTGCAGTTTTAAACGGACCAGGAACCTAAGGAGAATCCTCCATGAGTTCGGCACTAGCTGGCCCGGGGCTAACCCAAAATAATTTAGCGCTCTAATGACCTCGGGAAAGAAGAGAAGGCACATTCCGGCCCAAAAGGATTCCAGGTACAAGGTAATCTCTTTACCCCGCACCTGATCTGCCCTCTCCCCTTCCTCGGCCAAACGTAGAGTATAGCCGAAAGGAATATGGAAGTGAGCCCGAGCGGCGGCAAGCTCGCCCTCGTGCCTCACCAAGGAAGGCACACCGGGGGCGTCCGCCACCTCCACTCGGGGATCCGCCCCTGATGCGCGACCCCGGGAAGAAGATCTGACCCTAGCTTCCCGAGAAGACTCCGACTCGGCGGAGGAATCCCTAGAATCTACCCCGACGACATCTACGAACTCCTCAGAGGAAGACATCTAACCTGATGGAGAAGTCCTCGGGAATGCAGAGATCCGACCTAAAGAGGAGAGCGCCGAGCTTATGAGTTCAAGAACGAGGGAGATATGAAGAGAGATGGGCCCTGAAGAGGACCCCACCTCTATTTATAGCCATCGGCGTCCTCATCCAAAGGCGACGGTCGGCTCCCGCCAAAAACAACTCTTCGCATTCGACGGCCACGATCGCCCCACCTACTGCACGCATATTGGCCGGATCCCATCAGACGCCAGAAGTCTGCGGCCCGTCGCGTCAGCCAACCAACGCCCGAAACATGGCATGTTGCTTCAACGAAAGTACGCACGATCCGGTGCACCCTCTTAATGCAAAGATCTCGCCCTGATTCGCTATCATCATCTAGAAAATACAACGGATTACTTTGGGACACGCCCGACGATATCTTCGAAAAGGAGCTCACCTCGGGTGACCCGGAAGACCACTCTCGACCTGATCCATCAGCTGGTCGAGACAAGAGTGGGGGGCCAATGATGATGCGGTGATCTCCCAGATCATGACACGTGGCAGATGACGTGTCCTAGAGCATGCAAGAAAGGGCCTACAGTAGCCGACCAGACCACTCCCATGCCCGTCTTACAAACAAAGCCGGCTCGCCTCCGACCCCCAGCACAATTGGCATCCTCGGCCTCACAGCTCGTCTTCGGGCTACCGCAGAACCAAGATACCTCGGCTCTCCCGCTCGTCCGCGAGCTCTCTATCCGAGATCATCTTCCTCGGTCTCATCGACCGACCAACGGCACCGCTCACAGGCGCAACCGCCATCCCGCGAATCTCGCCATGCACGAGATATCCGCCGGCCACATCCCACGTCCCACGCCATCACGATCCCCCATTAACAAGCATGTCTCGCCATTAATGGGAGATCCCGCTCATCACGCGGGCGTAACGTCGGGAGCATAACTGCCGGTGTGATTCTCGCGCCTGCCCTGCCTGCTGCCGCTGCTATATAAACCCCTTCTTCAGACGGTTCAAGTAAGCCATTTTTACTCCACTAAGCCGTTACTTTGCTCGGATTTCCTCTCTAACTTGACCGTCGGAGAGTCCTCGGTGGTACAACCATCCCGGGACTTCCTTGCAGGTAGCTCGGCGACAACCAGCCTCAAACCCATTAAGATCCACACGTTTCAGGAGCTTGCCTCCAGATCCAATCTCAGCCATCCATCGCCGCCATCAGCAGATCAATGGAAGGTAACATCTTGACGTGATCCAGGCCACGCCAATTCCTATCAGCAGATTATTATTCATGCATATAGAAAAATTTCAAATTTTGTTATGCGCATCCTTTCATACAATAAATCCTAGATCACACTCAACATAAGCTTAATCTTCACAGTATCTCTACCTTTATAAACGAAAAATAATAACAAAAAATGAGTGAAATTTTCACTACTCTTTAATGAATTTAAAAAATAAAATCCAGTTGCCATACCAAATCTAGCTTCCTCTTCATACAATTAAATCCTGGATTACACTTACCCAAAAAACCCTATCTCAATATTTATAGTGTTATAATGCAAAGAATAAAAAAATAACAAAAAAATGAGGGAAATCATTACTAATCTTAGTTGAATTTTAAAAATAAGGTTCAGTAATCCCATAACAACGAATCCTAATTTTAATAATACATCAACTATTATAATGCGAAGAAGAAAAATAACAACAACAAAATATTAAAATCCTCGGTTGAATTTAAAAAATAAAATGAAAAAACTAGAAAGTTTTTGCTGTTAGTGTAGTTCTCCTCATTTCCCAACTTTAATTATTATAAAAAAAGAATTTGATTTGTTCTTATATTGTAAGAATATTTAGATTAGGCTACTTCACTCATATGTAGTAATTCCGACAAAAAATATCTATTTTCAATATGATTTGTTATGATATTGTAATCATAATCCATATTTGTCACTCTTGGTTGAATTTAACAAATAAAATTCAGTCGTCACACTAAATCCAACTTTCCTATCATATAATCAAATCCTCGATGAAACTCAACAATAAATCCCAATCTTAACATTATCTCTACTATTATAATGCAAAGAGAAAAAATAACAACAAAAAATAGAAAAATTCTTATTATTCTTGGTTAAATAGAAAAATTCTTATTATTCTTGGTTAAATAGAAAATAGAAAATCCAGATCATATCCCAACAACAAATTCTAACAGAATCTCTACTGTTATAATGCAAAGAGAAAAAATAAAAAATAGAATATGAGTTGAATTAAAAAAATGAAATATAGTAATCACATCTCAACGATAAATCATAATCTTAACGTTATCTAATGCAAAGAGAAAAAATAAGAAAAAATGAAAAACTATGAAATTCTATTTTGTTGTTGTTATTGTTCATCTAACACATACAATCCATTCCTGAATCACACTCAACAGTAAATCCTAATCTAAACGGTATCTCTGCTCTTATAATGCAAAGATGAAATATAGCAACAAAAAATAGAAAAATCGTCACTATTCTTGGTTGAATTAAAAAATAAAATTCAATTGTGATACCAAATCTAGCTTTTCTCTCATACAATCAAATCCTAGATCAAACTCAATAGCAAGTCCTAATCTTAACAGTATCTCTACTATTATAATACAAAAAGAAAAAATAACAACTGAAAAAAAGGAAAAATCCTCACTATTCTTGGTTGAATTTTAAAAATAAGATCCGGTAATCATATCTCAACAACAAATCATAATCTTAACAATATATCTACTATTATATTGTAAAGAGCAAAATTAACTACATATGTTCAATATGATTTGTTATGATATATGTTCAATATGATATTGTAACTATATCCTAGATTTGATATGAGAAATATTATTGAGCTGTATTCAAAAAAAAAAAACTATAAGAAAAATAAAATAAAATGACAATGGTAGATAAAAGTTATTTTATATATTCAAAACACAAATTAATAAAAAGATATGATAATAATTGATTTACCTTAAGAACTCAAATCCTTATTAAATATAAATGTTATTTTATATCTAAATACACATAAATTAAAAGATATGAGAAGAATTAATTTAACTCAAGGTCTCAGCAACCTATCCAAATATTAAGGGTATAATGATAGATAATAGGGTTTTTTTTTGAAATGGGGTGATTTTAAATTTATATTATTAAAATAGGATGGTAAAAACTTTTTTTTATGAAAATAGGGTGGTTTGTGGGCCCCACAGAATTAAAAAAAAAAAATTTAAAGAGGGCGGGCGCCCTCTCCTTTACAAAGAAGAGGGAGGGTTCTCAGAACCCGCCCTCTCCTTTACAAAGGAGAGGGCGGGTTCTGAGAACCCGCCCTCTTCACAAATGAGGGGAGGGCGGGTTCTAGGAACCCGCCCTCCCCTATAATAGGTAGAGGGCGGGTTTCTAGAACCCGCCCTCTAAACCGGGGAGGGAGATGGGGTCCACCAAACCACCCTATTTTCATAAAAAAAATTTTAACCATCCTATTTTAATAATATAAATTTAAAATTATCCTATTTAAAAAAAAAACCCTAGATAATAGTTATTTTATATATTAAATATAAATAAAAAGATATGAGAAGAATTAATTTATCTCATGATCTCAACATACTCGTACCTTCTCATAGTCATCTTTTATTTCCTTGTTATATAATTATCATCTCTAACTCAATTATGTTCATCATATGTTATATATGATGCATGCTTATAAAAAATTACAAATAAATAGTATTAATTAGTTGGTATCAAAACCCGTGTACGCACGTGCAATACACACACCCATCCACCAGTGAGACGCTTTCTTATGTGAGATAAATGGGACGCACTCTATAATCCTACCCCGCGTATATTTCACCGATCTAGACCGTTCACCATGATCTGCATGTCACGCATACCCTATGTATCAATTTTCATGAGATTCCTACACCTCTAGCACATGCGATCAAGTGAACGAAAAATGATTATCTCTCAGTAGTCTGAAAATGATATCATCGATCGTGCGTACTAGAGATGTAGAAATCTCATGAAAATTGATACGTATGTGTGACATGCAGATCACGGTGAACGGTCTGGATCGGTGAAATACACGGGGGTAGGATATTATAGAGTACGTGTCATTTGTCTCAAATAAGAAAGCGTCTCACTGGCGCATTACCCCTATATATGTGTTTTCATTATGTTTAAAAAACGATAATTGATGTTGTTAAATATTTTTTGTTATTTAGATGCAAATATTAAAATCTTTGAGAAATAACTCAATTATGAGCATTTTTTTTCTTTGAAGGAAATCATGAATATTTTTCTTTGCAAAAAAACTCAATATATGATGTCCCAAGAGTAAATCTTTGCAAAATAAACTCAATCATGAACATTTTTCAAAAATTTAAAAAATATATATGGAAAAAAATTACTTGATTTTTTTATAGTTATGAGAAATTCTTGAGAAATAACTTTTTAGCCAAATAAATTAAAATAAAATAAAAACCAAATTATTAAAAAATAAATAGCCCATAAATTAATTTTCCTTTGTTCTTGGGTCTCATATTAATGGGCCTTTTGAAAATGAATAATGAAAAAAGATATAAAAATAAATATAGGTAAAGAGAAGGGCAAAAGAGAAAGACCCAAATTAATGCTCTGATTTGCAAGAGATTTCTTGACCAACCTAAGTTTGTATTAGAGTAACTAGATTTTGACCCCACGCGTGACGTGTGGGATCAAAGATGTTCTAATATATTCATAGATGAATTCATATAGTACATAAAGTTGTTACAATTTGATATGTAAGCAATATATAATAAAAGAAAGTGCATAGCCATCTTCTTCTATCTCAAAACAATCGTTGTTGATCAGATTTTTTTATAGATTGTGATATTTTTCATAAACATTATAGTTCTTATATAAATAAATAGAGTCAGCATTTATTTTTAGTCTTGTATGAATTATAAGCATGTTATAAGTTATTAATTGTGATTGATCTATAATTATTGAATGTAATTTACTAAAAAGGATAATTATATACTTTATATTACACATGATAAATAATCTAAATATTGAATATAATTTTAATAATTTTTGAAATATTTTGTCTCTTTATTTAAATATCAAGATAGTATTTGATTTCTTTTTCTATGAGAAATACAATATGAATACTTAGAACTTAGTTTAATATTTCATGATCGTAAATGCTAAAATTCACTTAAATGCCAAAATCTTTTGGTAATTTTTTAATATAAATATCATATACCTTGTGACTTATAAGTAGATACCAAGAATAATCAGCATATCTAAATAAACACCCTGTCTTGGTGTTTTCGATTTTCAATTTACAAATACGAACATCAAGTTTATGTTATGCAATGTGGCTATAAACCAATGCAAATAATAAATTATGTCAATATTTTGGCTAAAAAAATTATTTTTCAATAAATTCATTACCTAGTAAATTTCTAAATATCGATAGTTATTTGAGTCATGAAATTTTACGATAAATTTTAAAGCAATTATAGTTTCTATATATAAATGTAAAATAACTATTATTTGAAACATTATTGTTTCACCGTATTTGAAAAAAGATATAGGATATTTTTAATGACTATTTTGATACAAATATTATCATTTCCTTTTTAAATTTTTTTCTTCTAAATTTCTATCAAATATTATGAGCTATAAAACCCAAAGAAAATTTTTCCGGATTTTGCAAATCCTACACATGCACAACATGGGAATCGTTGAGGATTTTGTTTCCAAATATACCCTTGCTCTACCAAAACCAAGAAACATTGTTACATTTAACATTAAAAAGGGCATTTTAGAAAGAACTCGCCAAATTTAATGTTTTGGAAAAAGTTTCTATACAAAAGATTCCTTCCTAAACCCCAAAACCCAAGATAGATGGAGGCTTACATTTTATTCATCTCAAAAATAAATTACTAACAGAGCACAATATATACACACACAAAAACTACATGCACACACGATGACCAAAATCGAGGTAGGATGAACGCCTCATCCCAGCTCTGCCTAGATCCGCCCCTGCATTGGAAGCATATTTAACAAGTACAATACTACAATTGTTGCATGCATGCTTTAAGAGTGTAAGTAGTACTTTTACACAGAATTCTAATTCTTGCCGTCTCAAATAAAGCAACAAAAATAATACATACAAGGAATAAAATTTTAATGTATCCAAAAAAGGCCAAATCTAAAGCAAAACTCATCATCTCCATCACAATATACACACATTAAATTTTGACATACAATACAATATTTTGTCGTGAATTCTTATACAGAAAAAGAATACATAACCCGAAACCCCGAGGCTTGAGAAAATTCAACTCCTCCTTCAAGAGTTAAGAATCCCTAGAACAAGCACAGAGGCGAAACCAACAATAGGAAAGAATATCTGAACGATGTGAGCCCCACTGCCATCATCTGCGGATGGAGCGATATCAGGGCACGCAAGCCCTTGTTTACCTTCTTTGCACTCGCTAGCAAAGAGGCCCGGTGGGTATTTGCCATAAAGGTTTAT
Source organism: Agapanthus africanus (assembly GCA_030015575.1). Taxonomy (NCBI): domain Eukaryota; kingdom Viridiplantae; phylum Streptophyta; class Magnoliopsida; order Asparagales; family Amaryllidaceae; genus Agapanthus; species Agapanthus africanus. The sequence continues at coordinate 424,669,415 of JASDDO010000019.1, read as the reverse complement.
GTAACTAAACATAGTCGAGGCACAGTCATTGCTGCCATCATTGATCTCTTCAGTATAAGGGCAAGCGAAGTCTTTGAGAGCTCCACAACAGAGCTTGGCAGTGTATTGGGGTCCCTTGCACTTGCTTGTTATGATCGTGTAGTTCATGAACTCCAAGTTTACGGGGCAAGCTGCAAAAGATGTGAGAACATAGATTATTTCACCGAAAAAGAATATATTTGTTTGTGGCCTTTGAGATGCCGCAACAATGTTTGAACGTACTACACTTAACTGTAAGATCCATTTTGGGATGTGTTGGCTCTAAATATTTTATACAACAAGACAGTTATCGCCCAATAATCTAATACTTAATGCAGCACATGTTCCCAAAAATGGATGTCCGCACAAAGGTAAGGTGGGATCGAACTTCCCTTGGTGAGTTATCCCACAAAGACTTGCTGCCAGCCAACCATAAGTATTTAAAACAAACAAAATGGTCGATGCACATATTAACTTGAAAAGCATGGTAACCAGAAGTTCTATAAATTATCATTATACATCAGGACCGTCGACTGACAATCTGACGTTTACAACGGCAACATTACATTAACATAGCCACCATTTTTACATGCATCAACCGTTTTGACAACACAACATTACATTAACATAGCAACCATTTTTACATGCATCAACTGTTTTGACAACGTCAACATTACAATAACATAGGCCATAGCAATGATTCTGAGGCATAACAGTGAAATCTATTCTTCAAAATTGTTTGCGTGTAGTCCGATATAGATTTACTGGCTACGAAGTTGATGTGATTGTAATGTCATCAGAAACACACACATATGCTCCTAATTTCCTCAATTACGTATAATGCGTTTCTAGTTCTCCTCCGTCATAAATTTTCTCAGATCAAATGCATAAATTGAAATCCCTCATGCGAGCCAAGTTGAAGTTCTTGTCTTACCAATAGAGTTTAGATGATGGAGGAAGATGCTAAGATCGATCTTATACAATGAATTACATCGTACCATAAACATGGTTCAACACAAAAGAACCAAATGAAAACTAAAACATTATTAGAGTTAATAGCTAACCTTAACGAGGGTTCAATCTACAATTATAACGATGTGAATTGGTATAAATGGAAACTAGTGTATTTAGGGACTTATGAATATGCACTAGTACAAAGATGGCTTGCCACTACGGGTTGGAAAACCTGTAGGGGCAATTTTAGGTTGCGGGGCAAACATTACCGTAGGGGCAAGATTAAAGAAAATATAACTTTTTCTGATTGCCCCTATGGTGCCGGTGGAGCAACCTCTGCTGTGGACACTGTAGGGGCAATATAGGGTTTTTAAAAAAAAAATAAAACAGATCAATTCCCCCTCCCCTCCCCACGCCCAAAATCCCCCCAAATTTCCCCTCTTAATTCCTTAACCCTAACCATTGCCACCACCCTCGCCGCAGCCGCCGCCACCATCGCCAGCACCTCCATCGATCACCGCCTCCACCATCGCGCGCCTCCCCAAAATCCAACCATCGCCGCCGCCACCATCGCCGCCCTCCACCGTCGCCACCACTATCGGCTCCCCTCTCCACCTCTCTCACGATTAGCCTCCCCTCTCTATCTCTATCTCTCTCTCACAAATTTGAGGGCTTTTTTTTAAAAATAAAATAGATCTAATGCTCATCAATCGATCTCATGTGTTTGTGCTTGCAGAGATGGGAAGCTGAAGGAGGCGAGCTCAATCTGCAGCGAGGAGGCTTCGTCTTCGTGTGCCTCGGATGCATGCTCCTCGTCGTTGATCAAATCCGTAGCAATCCGCTGAAGCTTCTCGCGTTCGCCACCGCCGCTAAAGCTTCGTCCAGGCCTAAGGTGCATTATCACCATCTCGTTTAGATCTAGGGTTTGTGAGCGGTTCGAGTTTGGGATCTAATTTTGTGGCGTTTGATTTTTGCGTTGTTCTAGTGTTTGAAGTTTTTATTTTGGATTTGAATTTGAGATTTGGGGAATTCATTGTTGTTGGTTTGTTTGGGTATGAAAATGATGGATGAAGACGAAGGAGGAAGTTTTTTGCCATGAAATTTGGGGATTCATTTTATTTTATTTTTTTAAATATTTAAATTGATGCCCCTGCAGTGGAAACCGTAGGGGCACTATACGGCGTTTGACCCTACGGATTATAGTTTTGGCCCTACGGTGGGAACCATAGAGGCAAGTCGTATTTATAGTTGTGATGGTTATAGGTATATACATAGAAATATTATGTAAGGCGACAAAGAGAGATGGAAATAATCAGGTTTTCTTTATTTGCGTTCGGTTCAAAGTAATCTAACATCAATAACTAAAATTTATGGCCAACTTAGCAAATAAATCATCATTGATGCTCTCGTTTGAGTTAATGGCTCACACTAATGAGAGGTTCAATCTACAATTATAATGATATGAATTAGTATAAAAGGAAACCAGTGTATTTGGGGACTTATAAATATGGTTACAGATATATACATGCAGAAACAATAAATTTTACTTCTTTGCATTCGGTTCAAAGTGATTTAACATCAATAAGTAAAATTTATGGCGGGGTTAGAAAATAAATCATTAATGCTTGTTTGAGTTCAATGTGGTCCCAACCTAATCTAGTTCAAACCAAATTTCATAACCTTTTCGATTTCAATCCAAAAATTCTAAAAAATTCAATGGACTAAATTCTGCATACATCTACAATTTCTTTCAAGAAAAACCAACTACACATTAAAAATCCCAAAATATATCAAATGCAATCAAAAGATCCAATTTTTCTCAAAGATCATTAAGAGAGAGATGCCAGCTTTTTCATACCCTTTTTCGTTTGAAGCAGATTGCGACCAGTAGATCCATGAGAATCGAACACAGAATCTAACACCACAACCCAAAAAAAAAAAACAAATTAACACAAATTAATTACAAAAATCACCCCAAAATAAATCATTGTCTCGCAAAATGGCGTTTTCAGCAGATCGATACCTGAGATGTAGGTGGTGGAAGCTACGAGGCCGAGCATGAGCGTGAAGAGAAACGCCTGAAACAAGCAGCTCTTTGGATCCATCGATTGCTGTTTCTAGGGTTTCTTTCTCTCTCCTCCCTCTCTTTCTCTTTCTCTAAGCTCAAATCCAATGGAGGAGGAGAGAGGGAATGAGAATGATGAGGAAATGTGTTTATTTTGGGTCGCAACAAACGCCGTAGTAATCGCATGTAGAACGCATTGAGGAAACACGCGGAGAAAGAGGGGTTCTTCATTGTTTAGGGTAAATTGTAAAACAAACCAAGCACTATTTTACTTTGTCAAAATTATTCTTACCTCAAAACTATAGTCAAAACCTTCACCAAAAAGCTTTTACCTGGGAAAAAAAACTTTTACATGTGATATCTAGAAGTTTAATGATATATCTAATTTCCTGCGATATCTAAGTAGTCGCCATCGATATCTAATCAATTTGTCTATAATATCTAAACAGTTTCCTGTGATATCTAAATAGTCTGTATGAATTGGTTAGATGCTTAGATACAGCATGCTACTGTGTAGAGACTGCAAGAAATATTTCTAGACGATCGGCTACATTTCGAGGCCAGGTGGTTGTTGACGGTGGAAAAAAGTGCTTGGAGTTTTTTGACAATTTACCCTATTGTTTATTTATTGTCTAAATGGCATAAAAAAATGACCAAAGTTTTTTTTCGGTCTTAACAGATAATTACCCAAAAAGTTTAAAATTAGACTAATAAATGCTTCGAAGTTTCATTTTGGTAATTTTGATGACTAACATGGTTAAACGTCAAAAAAAAATGTAAAGACGACTGTACCCTCCTGACCTCATGGAGCAGCACATTGACCATGAAATTAAAATATCAGGAGCAGAAATTTTTTACCGATAATAACATTATTATTTTTCTGCTGCAAATAAGTAGAGTCATCATGACAATTTAATATAAGTTTTTTTTAAATCATCTTAATTTTCAATATACTTCCTTACATTGTTTTTTGCTGAAATAATGAAATGTGCATTAAAAGTCGAAATATTTCACTTAAAGACACGGAAATTCAAGATATCTATTTCGAAAGTTGCTAAATTATAAAAAAATTCTGTAGCAAAAAATAGTCCAAGAAATTTATCAAAAATTTAACTAATTGAATATATAGTTTTGATGAATTCTTATGGCTTGATTCAGACCTTTTGGTCTACAGATGCGCCGCATAAACATTGTTTATTTCTGTCCCTTATTGGGATGAGATAGTGAGATCAAGGTCTTAACTAATCCCTGAGAGTTCAAGAAAAACTAAAATGTTTGGATTCGCTTATAGTGGTGGACAGCTAAATGCACATGCAATGCAAGTTGGTAGTTTTCATAGCGAGCTCAAAATTATTTGATCTATTTTAATTATGATACATGGAATATTATTAACAAGCAATTTTCCCAACTAAGATACATGAGCTTGCTAAACTAAGAGCTACAATTTAAGTCCTCCGATCATGTAAATTTGTTCGGACTCATGTGGAATAACTAGTCACCAGCTGACTGGTTCTATTGTGACCATCTTAAATTTTCTTCCAAGATAAAAGGAATAAATACTTCTAGCTTTAACCTTTACATGGTTTTATTTTCTCAGGGACACTTTATTCTCAAATTTTCCCTTCTAAAAAAAGACAATGGGAACAAATCAATTTTTGAACCAGTCTCTGCGCTTATCAAAATAAAACCACATGCTATCTCCCTCGTGAAGGGGCAGGTGTATACCACTATACAAACACGAAACGAATTGTATAAAACGATACGGAATGATGGACAATTCGATACGATTCGTACGTCTGTATCGGGTTACTAATTTATCGGTCAATACGCCTTTTGTATCGTACGAAATGAAACGAAACACGAAACACACGATACGTTATTTAACTATTAAAATGTATGTCGGGTCAGATATTCGGGTTTAAAACCCGTTTGACTATATCAAATTATTAACCCAGACGGATTATTTAACATTAAAATGCATATTGATAAGGAAGGGGACTTCCTTGAGAGTGGAAATGATGAAGATGAGAAGAATGAAATTATCTCTTGTTATTATAATTATAATGATTAATCAATTGAAGAAGCTAGACTTTTTGTAGTGTCGACTTTGTTTGATAGTTATGTTTCGGCAACTTGGTTGTGAAGAATGTTTTAATTATGAATTATAAAACTATTTATCATGCTTTTGTTTATGAATTATGACATATGGATAATTATTTTCGATTATTTTGGTATTATTTGATTATTAACGCATAATGCATGTATTTATGTGATTTATATTTATGCATTTACGCGGTTGTAATTTTGAAATTTGCTCAGCTTGTACGAGCCTCTATATTGCTAATTTGATCGCTTTTATAATTGTAATTGAGTATATATATAGTTACTTCGTTATTACAACAATAGGAAACAACAATATTGTTTCCTATGATACGACATATATAAGATACGATAAATAAGAAAACAAAACACGAAACGTATCACGATTTGACAGCTATAGTATAAACAGTATAAAGATTTAAATATTTAAAGAAATACACACATATTTAATTTAAAATATTTGACCAGAAATAGAAAAAGAAACATTTGAACCTGTATACGAAAAATGGAAGTAATAGTTCATCCGTAGATTTAAATATAGTATGATTATGCTCAACTCTATGGCAGCCACATTAAACCAAAAGAAATATAAAACACATTTAACTTTCAACTGTACAAAAGAACATTATTCTACTAGAATACAAAGCAAATCATAGAATGCTCACAAACTTAACCACCCAATGCGCAAATACTTATTTTTACATGATAGCCTCCTTCCAATTTTCACTTCCACTTCCTGAACTTGCCGCCGAAAAATCCGTGTTTGCCCCCAAACCTGTGTCTGTCCCCGAACAAGCCATGCTTGCCAAATTTACCGTGCTTGAACTTGCCGTGGTGGTGGTGGTGCTTGAATTTTCCATGATGGTCCATTCCGTGTCCGAAGTAGGATCCATGCCCGTGTCCGTGTCCATGCCCGTGTGACAGCTGGTGGGCCCCATAAGCTACTGCTGCGGCTGCAGCACCTCCGGCAAGCAGTGGGCCCATGCTGGATCCAGGTCCTGCTGAAAATAACGCTCTATATATAAAAGTCCAAGTGATGGTAAAACACAAACAATTTTTATCCTAAGAAATTAAAAAACTAGGTGAAGTTACATCGCTAACTGCCACAGCAAGACCAATACGGTTTTAAGAATGATTCAAGGATGATTTTTCGTTGCAGACTGGCTTGTAATTTGCTATAAATTTTTTGCAGCAGTTTAAAGCTCCATTAATTATTTTTAGGCTAAATTGCACAACTGTACACATTAGCTTTCACGTTTTTTTGTGACTAATACAACAAACTTTAATAATTATAGATATGTACCATGAACTATTTTTTTTGACATAACTACTATACGACGTCAACTTTTGTGTCTTAACGTACCATTATACCCCTCGAAATTTTAGAGGTTGATTGAGAACATAAGAGTAAAACGGGGAAAACAAATCAAAAAATGATGACGTGGCAGTTAAATATAATGTATACAGACGGAAGAAAAGTTGATGGTATTTAATTGCAATCGGGGGTGTTCATGGTACCTGTTTGTAATTAAATTAGTCCATGATATCAATCGCAAAAAACGTTAAGGTTGATGTGTACATTTACATTTATGCAATTTAGCCTTATTTTTATTTACAATGCAGCAGACTGAAACAATGGAAATAAAAATCAGGCTTTAAGATTTGCTGCAGGCCTGTTGCAGCTCCATTTTCATCTAACCTAACAGCTCCTAATCGTCTAAGCAAGCCTTTGGTTTGGAATTTTAAGTTTTTAATTAAGTGTTCGATGAAGCTAAGGATACACCAGATTCAATAAGAACAAGAAGAACAGAAAATTTGCCAACCGACTTGTAGCTAGAGTTGTAGAAGCTTAATATGAGCAAGGGAGAAACCACGACAAATCCCAGAATGGGTGAGAGATTAACTAGTATGAATTATCATTCAAGTTGTGTTTTTGAGTTTAGAGTTGTAGAAGCTTAATATGAGCAAGGGAGAAACCACGACAAATCCCAGAATGGGTGAGATAACTAGTATGAATTATCATTCAAGTAGTGTTTTTGAGTTTTTCTTTCTATTTAATTGCTAATGATAACATGATGAATATGTTCTATTCACGCCACTGGCCTTTTCAGCATTAATCAACGGAGCGTTCAAGTCAAGCAGGTACTAAGAAAATTTCACCAAATCACCCTGCAAACATATATAGGCTACTGCATTCAAAATATTATCCTCAACAATAATTTTAATTTACTATGCAGTTTGCACTCTGATAGTGGATGTCCATACTGAAGAAAATATTTTTGGAAAAATCAACTTACGAAGTATACTGCCCTCAACAATGAGACCCTTAGTCAACACTTAGTTACACATGTGGAATTTTACAGAGGAAAATATTGAGATGTGAGGGCATAATCATAATTTGAAGGGGATTAAGTGCAGAGATATGGCAGGGCAAAGAAATTGTGACAATGGGGTCACAAATTCAAGACATGTAAAAGACAACAGGATATGAGATGATGTTTATCTAGAAAATGACTGTATCCCCCTTCAGTATGTATCGTTTAAAAAAAGAAAATGTAGTTGAGGAGAGTTGGACATCCCAAGCTCATGGCATCCCTTGGCTACATTTAGGAGAGTAGGTGACATATGCCTCCATATATCCAAAAAACACAAAAAATCGAAATAATTAATTAGAATTTATAGCTCGATAGCATTAAAAAGTAGAGCTTTTTACTAAAAAGCCCCCTTGTGCTAGGCTAATTAGAGCCCTCATAATTCGTATTTACTTAAAAGCCCTCCCCCCATACATATAAGTTGCGCTACATAAAAACCCTAACAGACCAAAAAGAGAGTATTTCGGTATCTTTCATTACTCCATTAGGAGGCTAACGGTGAGTATCGATCTAAAGTTTTTATATCACCTAGCCCCTCCTCTTCTCCCAAAAATCCTAATTTTTCCACACAATTGGCTTTAGGGTTTTAGAGTTTCGATCAAAGATATATTAAATTGATCATGAAAATCGGCTCGTCTTACTCTGCCTTCTCCAGCAATGAGCTTGTTGAGTATTGTTGTCCTTCAATTGCAAGTTTCGAGTTAGCGAGCAACCGAATTCGAAATCAAACATTCATTAATCGCTTTAAATCTAAATCTTCAATTAGACAAGATTGTGAGTTCATTTTATGGAAGAAAGACATACCTAAATACTTAGAAGATAAAAGAGCTGCACAAACTCAAGCTTTCTAATGGAATGCTGAATTTGGGTGGAAAATTGGCGACATTTTTTTTTATTGCAGCTTAAATGAATGAGAGGGTCTTTTAAGAAAATATGAAGTTTGGGGGTTATTTAGTAATTAGCAAAGTACATGGGAATTTTTAGTAAAAAGCCCTAAAAGTATTCAATTTTAGTATTTCATCCCGAAAGGTGTAGTATAATATAGGCTTATTTACCCAAAAAAAAAACTACCAATAGGTTTCCATCCATGACAGAAAACTACTAGTTCCTTTGGAAAATTATAAAAACTACCACGACTAACGGCATCATGTCATCACTAACCGCGCCATGTCAACGCATCCTCAAAAAAGTGTCACGTAAGCAAAAATTAGAAAAACCCAAAATGACCCCTCTTATAGCCCTAACCATAGTTCCTTAAAAATAAAATTAAAAATTAAAAAAAACAACACTCCTCCAACCTCCTCAACCTGCCACTCCACCCCCGGTTAAGCGAGCCAGAGCAATGTGTCGCCACCCTCTTCTCCACTTACTCATCTCTCTCCCTAGCATCTTCTTCTTACTCCTCCATCTTAACCTCCAAAACCCTAACTCAATCTTCATCTTCTTCCTCCACCAACAAATCCTCCTCCCTTTCCCGTCGTCGATACCCACCGCTCCCACCTTAGAATCCACCATCGACCTCCCCGACCCACCCTTCCCTCCCTCCTCCCCCGGCCCCTCTCCTCCACCCCCGCCCTGCCTCGCCCCTCTCCTCCACGCCCGCCCTTCTCTCTTCACCTCCATCTTCGTCTCCATCTTATCTTCATCACCATCACCATCAGCTTCACCATCACCATCTTTTTCCGATGTCCATTCTCGCCACAGGCGACTTCCTCCACCCGTCGCCGATCTCCTCCACCCTCGACCATTATTAATTATCTAATTAATATATAATAATTATTTAAAATTATTAATAATATAATTATATTATATTATAAAGAAGGCAAAAAGGTCTTATGATATGTAAATGAACACCGTTGAAATTGATCAACGTTGATCATTAAGCCATGATGGGTCTTTGTAGTTTTCAAAGGTATTGTTAGCTTTCTATCACGGACTGAATCCTATTGGTAGTTTTTGGTAAATACGTCTATAATATATACAATTCTTCATCCATTTCTCCATTCAAAGAATCCACATAAAAAGCAAAACACACAACCAACAAAACTGGAAAAAAAAACACCAACCCTTTCTTTAAGGTAAGGTGGTGGGTCCTACATAGGTCTAGCCTAATGCACCAAAAGACAGTTCACATAAATCTCAAAATACTAAAGATTATTATCATATCCATAAGGATGTAAGCATGATGTAAATTTTTTTTTGGAAATACCAACTACGAACAATATATATAGTTAAATTATATAAAACGTCATTAAACCTTTTCAAATTTTTATTGAACAATATTATTATTTTTTTGAGATAAGTAGGTGGGTGTAATTGAACAATATTGACCTTTAAGAGATACAAATACCACCACCAGCGTGGTGTTTAATACAACTTTTGGATGGTGTTTTCTGTAATTTATAATTCACTCTTTAACCATTCAAGGACACTTTAAGTTATTTTAAACTTTAACGGTGTTCTATGAAAAACAAGAAAATTCCGACCCTTCTAATAATATATTATAATTCATACCATGGTGGGATGGAGCCGATGGATAGCCTGATGGCGGGTAACCCGCTGGTGGATAGCCTGATGGCGGGTAACCCGCTGGTGGATAGCCTGATGGCGGGTATCCATAAGGAGCTGGTGCAGGCAGATATCCGTGCGGGTCATGAGCATGAGGGTACCCATGTGGCGGTGGAGGATATGCACCAGGAGCCAGAGAATATCCTTGAGGTGGATATGCCCCTGGTGGTGGAGGATACCCGGAGTACTGTCCCGGTGGATATCCACCATATCCGTGTCCCAAGCTTGAGAAAAATCCCTTGTCAGTAGCATCATGTTTGTCCTTTCCACCTCCCATTTTTCTTCAGGCAGTTAAAACCTATAAACAAATAATGAGAATACAACTAAATTCTGGGGAAAATTAACTGAATAACAAAAGAAATTCTCAAAATTTCTGTTAAGGGATACATGATTGGATTTGTTGATACTGCTTTGGAGTTTTATAGATATTTCTTGGCGTAGAGATGCTATCATCTATGCAACAGAACAACTTGGAAAAGGAATAAATGCTTTATAGGAAACCTAGTTTCTCTCTCTTTCATTTCAACCTTTTTTTGTGCTAAAATTAGCAGCAATATAGGAAAACAAGAGAACCTAACACCAGGTAGCAAATTCAAACGCACAAAACCAACCTTAATATATAAAAAGATCAGTAAATTTAGTTGCAATTCACTTTACCACCTTTAGCCTTTAGCGATGCATTAATTTTTATATTAAAAAAAGAAGACACCTTTAGCCCTTTGGAATTCTTGAAATTTAATCACAACTTTTTAAATAAAACTCGTGTTGTTGTTGCTATCAGCCAAAGTGCAATCATAAAAATTGTCATAACAATTTATGAAGAAACAAGAACTAACTAAAACTGGAGCTATAAGAAGAACGCATGGCCCCATTTGAAAACTTATTTCAAGTACCAGAATTAATTTTTTTGCAGCGGGTTAAGCTTTATATTGAATAGATTTATATTAAATGACAACTTAATTCAAATAGTTTAAATTATGCAATTGGCTTTTTGCTTGTTCATTAGATGAAATAGGTGGGGGCTCAGTTTCATTTGCATGAACTAATAACCATATATGACAAATCCTCTTGGACATAAGATGCCCAGTACAGCACATCATTTATATTTTTGTTAGTGAGTAAACGATTGGGTAAAGAACCATGAAAAGGGTAACGCTATGCATATATTTACAATCAACACATCTTTTCTCTTTCTAGTAGAAAGTTGGGCAACCCGATGATAAAACAAAAATAATTACGGCATAAACGCCATATTAAATCTTTCTCGCACGATGCATCCCAATATGAGGATATTTCTTTATTCGGTGATCCCAAAGCAAGCATGCTGTAAGACCAAATACAAAGAATTCTTCTGTCTATCTTCATGTTTTAGAAGGACAGCTTCTGGAATCAAACCAAGGGACTTCACACAACCACTATCCAATCCTTTAGGGGATTAAATACTCAAGAAAAATCAGGTAATTATAGATAGAATTTTTTTTAAAAAAAATGCCACATACTCGATTGCTACCCAAATACAAAAGACAATATGTGCTATTCTACGTGCTTAACAACTAAATCAAAGTTTTGCATGCAACTATAATCCCATTCTTGAAGACGTGCATTACAGTATACAGCTGTTCGAGTTAATTAATTATCTAGAAAACCCTAGACACCATTATGTCGCTCGAGTAAAAATGATAATTTTGCACCAAATGAACAATGGCTTGTGTTTTGGGAATAAAGATGGCATAATAAAAACCCTAGCCAACACAATTCATTCAATTTTGCACAAAATCTACAATCATTCTCTAGAATTAGATCAAGATACTAACATCAGCCAAATATTGAATCACCCATTGAGAGATAAATTGATCGCAAGAACTGAACAAATCAAACAAATTTGTGCACTCACAGTTTCAATTCGGAGCCGAAGAGCAGAATCCCTAAAACGATTCGGCGATCGAGAGCAATCGAGCGATAAAAAAGCGATCTTTAGGGTTTCTATTTATTGAGGGAAAAAATTTAAAAAGGGTTCGAACAAAAGGAAAGAGTTAATTTAACGCGGCATCAAATTTGAGAGGGGGGTTAGGAACCGTACACGTATATGCGTTTGCTTTGTTGCGAAGCAGACGCTAAAAGTAACGATTCCCCGCGAGAAATGACGTCACCGACGACGTAAATGTAAATTGTCCTGATAGGAGCTTCTCTTAAATGATTAATTAATTGCATGTGCAATCAAATTTTCTCATGATATAAGTGCTGGACAAACAAAAAGGTTGGCTAAAATCGCCTAAAACACCTTTTTTTCCCTTGAAGACCTTAATTTTTTATTACAGCAAAATAACTTGAACTATTATTTTTCAGGGATTTTTATTCACTAAAATACCCTCAAAAGCTTTATTAAGGTATTTTACTATAATAAAAGAACTTTTAAGGTATTTTAGTGAAAACACACACGATAGTTTAGGGCATTTTAGTGTAATTTACCCAAAAACCATATATGCAAATATGCATTTAACTTATTTGAATTTTGAAGTTGAAGCGTGTAGGTCCTTGATTTACAATAATTGTTAAACAATAATTTTTCTTATTAATTGATATCTCTATTATTATAGTGCTAAAAGCTTCTGTTGCTTCTCTTCAAATGCTTGGAGTCGGGATGCCCTTTGTTGCTTTAAATCGGTGAGCATCTTTATCTGCCGAGCCAATTCGCTAGCCGTTCGCTTTTGATTCAAGACGAGTGCTTCGGATTGCTGGGCCGCCTGGGTCCTCGCGTCAACATTTAGCCGGGCTGCAGCTATTTCTTCCCTGACCGCAGCAATTTCCTGTTCCAACCCGGCCAGCGTATCAAGTGCATAATCCAAGCGTTTTTCCTCTGCACGCCATGCGCCTATCGTCTGCATGTGAGCAAGCTCGAGTGCTTTATAATGCTCCTTGACGTCCACGAGTTTACCTTCCATAATCGGCAAGTTCGTAACCAAATCTTCATCTGGCATCCTCGGCTCCACCTCTGTAGTGGCCTCAACCCAAAGAAGCATCGTTCTCAAAGAGCGTACATGCTTTAACCAATCAGTGATGTCCATCGCGGTACTTACCAGCATTTATTGGCCTTTGGAACAAACTTATCGAAAGTTATCCCGGGGGTCTCGCTAAATGCAAGCCGAAGGGTCCCTACAGCCGCCTGCGTCATCACAGATGCGAAGTCAGGTTTCGCAGCCGCGATAGTGACGGGGCGACCCTTGAGCCGGTCCAACCGAGCCCTATGACGAGTGATATTCATACCTTCCAAATCAGTAACGCCGACATCTGGAGCAGAAGAAGATCCCTCTCTTAAAGTACTGGCTTGGGACACACGGATCTCCTTCAGATGAGAAATGGCGAGGGTCGGATCAGTCGGCAAATTCACCGGCTCTCCAACCACTTCCTCTAAAGCTTCAGTCACTGCTGCATCCTCTGCTTGACTCGAAGCAAAAGAAATCTGACTGATGGTTTGAGTTGTGTGCTCCATCTCACCAACTTACGCTGCATGGGTCTCTTCTTGAACTGTTAATGAACCCGTATGCTCTACAGCCGCCTCTTGTAAAGCCTCAGCCGCTGCAAAAATCTCTGCCTGACTTAAAGCAACAGAAGCTTGGGTAATGGCTAGAACTACACCCCCTGCTACGCCTTCTCCCAAGGCCTCGATTTGAAGACCTGATTTGGCCCGTGGAGACAAAGCGATCGAAGTCATGTCAATCTCCTAAGTAACCGGCTCGGTATAATCGTCTATGTTAATATCATCAAAGGGGTAACCATGCCGAGCGACGACCTCCTCCATGGGGTCAACATCATGAAAAAACAACGGTATCAAAATCGACTCCAACACTTTAGACGGTGCTTCCTGATGAACTCCGGCGGGCTGCAAGATATTTAACGGTGCAGCCGATTCTTCTGGCACTATCGCTACCGACTCCTCTGGACCCACCGGTCCCTTAGCTTCCGATCTCTTTGGCCTTTTCGAGACTAACGAATCAAAAAAAGAAAGAGTTAACAAATTCCAAAGTAAAGAGATGAAATAAACCAATGAAGCGCTCACCCGCACCTTTCTTGTGAGACTTCTCCTGAACTTCAGAAGTTTGTAAAGCAGGGTCGACGTGAAGTTGAGACTCAGGTAAGATAGGGGCTCTTGAGGCCCTCCTCTTTCTATGCCGCAAGTCAGCCCAAGTGTAAATTTCATCCTCCAGGTTTGATTCCTCTTCCACAAGATCCCCAAGAGGGATGAAAGATGGTATATTTACCTGTTTCGATCGGCCCTGAGAAAAAGGGGGCGATACCCTCCCCACCGCAGCTCCGTGTCTGCAGCCTCATGAACACCTGATGCAAAGAAAGCATACAAATAAATTAAATGATAAATGAACGTACAAAAGAAAAACAAAAGGACAATTATTACTCACGTTCTCCAATAATCATATCCGGAATGGGCGTTGCTGCCTGATGAATCCCAGAATCATCATCATCAAACCAAGAGAGGATGGAAGGGAGAAAATTCTCCACCAAATCGGCATCGTAGCCACTAAAAGGAACCGCTTTCTTCCTCGCTTTAGCCCCCAGTTCTAAATTCTGTATCATTTCAAAATTACGAGCAACCTAGCGGGCCATCCGGCGGAACCCCCGCTCCTCTATCACCTCAATTCGAAAGGCTTGGTAAATCTCCTTTTTAGTGATGGTCGGGTTCTCCAACCTCTTCATAACAGAAAAACGCATCAGGCGAAGAGGATCAACACTAATATCCGAGAGATCAACACCGGCACCCTCACCAGGGAGCTTACCTGGAATATCGAAGGTCTCGTCAAGAGACTCGAAGGTGAAACCAGTAAAATCCGATGGCCTTTGCGTGACTCCTCTAGTCAAGGATTGAGGGACAGTCGATTCGCTTCACTTATTCCTAGTAGGATGGGTAGAGCTACCCCCGCATCGTCTATAGCCGCTCTATGAGAAGATCTCTGCAATACTTGATCGATGGAAATGGTGAATGCCATCGTATAATGCCTGTTGATGGACCTTAAATATGGGTCAGAGGCCTCACCGATGCGGTTGCCAGGAAGCAATATAAATTTTGAGCCAGTATAATAAAACAGGAGCTTAAACCAACATAGCCCCAATACTGTTAGTGATATATGCCATAGAGACCATTATTGTATAGTACTGGATTGTATATTACATTTTAAAAGGTTGGGATATACACAGATGTAATAACAGTCTTGCTCAGTATGATAGTATGCTATCTTGTTTGATTCTATCTTAACATGTATATATGTTTCTTTTAACGTATCACTAATACATGTTGATAAAGCTCTTAGGATCTTTACTTGACTACCAACGTTGTGATGGCAGTCACACTAGTGGGAGCTGGATAGTCTATAAGCACATCCTTAAACTTGTCCCTAGTCGTAGGATTATTGAGACTGGGCATTGATACTCTAGAGTAGACTAGTGTATACGATTCTTATCCCCGTCAGGAGAGGTGGCCTGTCCCTCAGCCATTGGTATACGATACCAAAAATAGTATACATGTGCTCATTGGGTTATAAGTTACACTGGACGGACTCGCTGGGAACTGTTGGTTGGTATTATACCTATCGTCAGTTAGCAGTTCCCCAGTGACATGAGTACACGTTAGTCCATTGATTTGACATCACTATTCATCTCGAGTGTGTTCCCACTGTACTTAAATTACTATCCTACCACGGCTCAAATGAGTCGTGCAAACAGGTAGTAGTTCGGTGCAGTCTCGAAGCATTTGGAGATAGTAGGGGATAGAAGGGATTTGTCTCTCCTGTTATTGGGAGATGATATCGCGTTGTGTACGGTTGGCCAATACACAAAGTTCTTAGCCAGGACAAGTGAGATTTACTGGTAGGTACACCAGTAGTTTCTCAGGGTGTATTTAGTTTCACACCGACACGACTTATTGCGCTATTAAGGGTTTGACGTTTACCACCCCCTAGGCCCGATATGCGATACTCTTAGACGAACAGACCGGACTGTATGGAGAATGTCACTTATAGACTTAGTAGGGTTTTCGGACGAGTTATCGTGTCGATCTTCCCTTCAAAAGATACCTGGATAGCCGTTACGTATAGCTAGTGTCACTGACGTGCTTGTGGTTAAACCCACTACCAGTGTATTGTCGAGTCTTTAGAGTCCCACACAGAGGGTTTCCCAGTTCAGGCGAAACGGTGTAGTTTGCGTATGGTTTTACGCAGGGGTGTTCGATTGAACGCGTGTATTTATGCACGTGCTTTAATCGGGTGGTTTAGTAGTACTAGCAGGTTTGAAAGATAACCGGTTTTGATGCTAGTATTATATTGCTCTCTTTTTGATATTTGTATTTTAACATGAATATGGTATTTATACGAATATGTGTATTTGTATAAAACGGATATTTGTGCTTTGATACAAATACATGTATTTCTTTCTAAATATGAATACGCGTATTTTGTATTTTCGATACAAATACGGTATTCGCATTTTGGTAGAAATACGGTATACGTATTTATACGGGTATGTGTATACTTGTTTATATACTTACATTTATATTTATAAATGTTTGTATATGTGTACCTAGTGAGGTGGCTATACACACACACTCTCTTTTATTCATCATTTAACATGGAAGTGTGTGGGCCTGTGACTCACCCTAGTGAGTCACCAAGCCCACCCACTTCTTTTGTTTGTGATGAATAGAAGGGATAAGAGAGAGTGCGAGATTTTTTTAGAGCATGGTTGATATTTTTCTTCACTTGATTTTTTCTTGAGTTGCTAGCCATCTTCATCTTCTTTCTCAATCCTCTCTTTTAAGTTTTGAGGATTAAAAGAGAGCATTTGTTTTCACAAACTACACCACTCAAAGCATCTTGTCTTACCATGACTTGATCTTTAGTTGCTTCGAACGAAGCTATCGCTTGAATTGGCATCCTCGGGTGGATCGTCTTTGACACGGAAGATCGGCTTCGAGAGCTCGTTCCATCAACTCAAGGAGCTTGAGGAGTCAACTTTCAAGATTCGATGAACCATCTACAAAGGTTGTAATTTCAATCGAGTAGTTAAAACTCTAATTAGGGTTTGTTTAGTTTAGTGTCTGGGCTTGTATCCTGGGAATTTTAGTATTATGTGATCAAGTTTTAAAGTTTTTGATTTCGTATAGCCGTAGTTGACACGGAAAGGAGCACATATACACTTACACTGGTATCAGAGCCTACCCAAACACTTAACTAACTGAATAGACAAAGTTTAGAGTTTCGAAACCGAAACGACTCCGAAACGGTAAAACTTAGATCCAAGTTTCTATCGATTTTAAAAAAGGCTTCTAATTTTTTTTAAACAAGTAATACTCCTCATAAAGTAACTAGAACACCAGAGAAAAACGAGGCACAAACTCTAAGAAAAAACCGTCGGAAATGGTGTTTTTCCTGCTATGGCCGGTTTTCTGTTAGAGTCGGGTCTTGAGTTTTTTGCGGTGTTCTGTACTCTTGGATTTAGGATTTATGGTATTGTTTGATTTTTCCCAGATTTCATATAATGTTATCTTTGTGCTTGGGCAATACAGAATGTTTCTAAATCGGAATTTTAACATCGTTTATTCGCTTTAAGTTTGAATATGCGTTTCAAAATGTCGACTAATTGCTATACGTCGATTAGTGAGGGTTTTACATATCTAGTATCTTGTGTTTTCAGTTTGTGGATATGAAGTATTGGATCGTCGTGATTGAATAGCCGGGTGATGTGAGAAGAGTGTTCTTTTCTTTCATTCATGTAATTTATAATGTGATGTAATATTCTTTTGCGGGGTACATCCGGGTTGAGGTTGTAGCCACCGTTGTATTATTTCATTTACTTTTTCTTGCAACTAGGATAGACCCAAGGTGGGGTGCATAAACTACCAGGTTCTTGAAGTGCCGAGTGGCCTACTTATCTCATTGAGGGAGGTTGCTTCACTCCGGGGATTTAGCGGGTAGTTTGCCGCACCCGTAAGGGTCTAGAGTGAGGGTTTGGCTATTCATCACGATCGTGGAATCCGTTTTTCGTTATAGGCTTAAACGAAATACTGAAATCCTAGTATATCCAATATATTCATCTGTGTTACTTGTGCTGTGATCTGGAATGGATATTATTGCGTGAGACGAATGGCTATATATATAGATTATATATAATAAATATTGCTTATGTTTTGCACCCGCGCTAGCCCTGCCCCCGCTCTGCCGTTAGTTAAGCAACCTAACGGTGCATGATGGGGCCCCATGGCGAATGCAGATAGCATAAACGTACGTTCTATTTTCGTTTCATTCTGCAATGATAGAGTTAAATGATGGGACAATATTAATAATGTTTAATGCAAAGAAAACAAACCAAAGTTAAATCATTGTAACAATTTCAAAACCACTCGATTTTCTTTAAAAATAACTTTTCAATGCGAAGCCTAAACCACTCCTTTTTAAATCTATCATAGTTCCTTCGACTATATCAAGTTCATTACGTTCACGGTTTTCGCCAAAACCAGCCGTAGCCCTCCGTCATTTCAGATGGGTATTCAGTAGTATTCAAGCTATGTATTTTGATCTTCGTCAAGGTATAGTGATTGGTAGCTGCTGGGTATTCATCTGTAGTATAGATAGATGTGTTAATCTGGGACAGGTGTTCAACTATTTTGGCCTTCGTCAAGGGTTTATACGAATAGGTTCAGATTAACTTGGACAATGATGGGTAGAACTTGATTTGCGTCTTATGATATGTTGGCCTTCATCAAGGTCATAAGCGCCTGGGGCAAAAATCCACATCGGGAGTTTCAAAGGAAAAGGAAACTTGCTAGTTTTACATACCATCTGAAGTATGATGATTTTGGTAGGATTCCTTCAAAGTTGTCATACAATGATAGTTGGATCCCAATCCCACCATGAGTTTTATTACTCCTCGGGAGAGTTTTTCATTGCAATTAATGCTATAAACTGTAACGCCCCGATTCCCAGTGTTAGGGTAAGAAAACGTGATTGACCCGCTACGTATTTACTCAGAAGTAAACACGTTAAGCGTAACTAAGCAATATAATGTAAACATACACAAGAAGACATGAAATGTAAATGAACAACAACTTTTATTTATTAAACATTTCTTTACAATACAACTGAAAAGTAAATACAATAATGAAAGTAATGCATAAACAATGGCATGAACATGAAAGTAAAGTATATACAAGAGTTTAAAGCTCGGGGTCCTCGCTGAACTGATCCAAGTCTTCTGAACTGGGCTCTATCTCCAGTGAGTCGGATCCACCTGACAACATTCCAAAGAAAGAAGAGATAAGGAATGTCGTTAGCGAACAATCGCTCGGTAAGTCCCAAAGAAAAGTAGAAATAGAATAGACAGATAAGAAAGAATATAACTGTATAATATTTAATTGTTATGTTAACGCAGTTGTTTGTAGCTTGGTACAGAATATGCCAGTGTATACGAGAGAAGTCCAACTATTCCGTGGATAAAGGTATACGGAGCACAAGGAACCATTAAGCCACGGAACAACAACAATGGATATTCATGTTAAGTGTATTAAAGTGACCATCTCGTGCCACTTCTAACACATTCCGTACTAGTCTACCTCTTAAAAAACCCCTTAATGTATTATGTATTGATATATATTATTTTGTTTAATAGATGTATGACTTGCCGAAACTATGATATCAATAGTTCATGTAAATGGAAAGGATATAGACAGATTGTTATATAGATCAGTCAAATGTATATTCATGGTTCGGTCAAATCATGTTCATGTTGATATAGATTGAATTCTGATATAAATGGATTCATGTTAAATTGGAGTTATACTTGAATCATATTCAAGGATAGATTGATTAATTTCAGACTAGATTGAGACTCTGCCTAAGTCAGACACTTAAACAGAATTGAAGTCCGGAATTAGTTTTGGAGTTATTGGTAACTGCTGCACATGGACATCATGATTTATGTCTTTTTCCAAGACAATTACCGTATTGATAACACCGTTTTTAGGTTATCTACCTTAGATAGGAAAGCACCCATATTCTCCGGCTCCCTGAGGCTCAAGAGAACTGGTCTCGCTTAAACCTATATTTACTAGGGTCCTTATTGTAAATTAATATAACTTGAGGGGGTTTTATGAAAATAGTTTTGATATATTTTCAAAATAAACCTCAAGTATTTATTTATCGTCTTTAGGGTTTTCATAGTTGTAATTTTTTTAAAATGAAATATTCTAGTGGATATAAACCTAATTTTGAATAGTATATTGTATTTTCTTGTAATTTGACTTGTATTGAATATGATGGTATTTTCATGAATTTTTGGGATTCTTTTTTTTTGATGAGAAAACATGGAATATATTATATATTTAAAATAGATATTTTGATAATATATATATATATATATATAATTATTAATTTTTTTTATTTATTAATAGAAATCACGTTTTCTTAAAATTTGTAATAAAAGTTCCATCGAGATCGTATGCTCCGTGAGGAGGTCTGCATCTCGCTTTACTAGTCCCGAGAACGTGCGATAACCCGCACCATCCCGATCGGATTCCCCAAAATGTGTTGTAGATGCTTATTTGCAAGGAATTAATTAAAACAATTTAAAGAATACGGTTTTGATAGTTTAAGGTATTTTAATGTAAATTGTGTTTTGTCCCACAAAAATTTTACAAAAGCCATCGTGCTATGTCAAGATAAGTGTTGTGATGAGATAGGTCATTACCTCGTGAGTTTTCTAAAGGTAATATGAGCAAAACGATAAAGTAATGTCGTATGTAAACTTGATGGTATTTTACCGAAAAAGTGAAATAGAATTTGTTTAACAGTAAATTTTGAATTGAACCTTGGTCAATTGTTGTTTTATGGTTGCTAAACAATATATGAATATATGGTTAATTTGTTGTTTAAGAAAAGTAAGTTTTTAAAGAAATAAGAATCGGAAGTCGGAATAACTCCGCTTCCGACGGGTTTTGAGAAGAGAGTATTTTAGATTAGAAATGTAGGAGGGGAGAGGGGACTTACTGATTTGGAGAAGAAAGGGGAGATAGATGGAACTTTTGAACGTGTCGGGTAGTCGCGGTGTCGCCGGATTCTTCCCGAAACGTCACCGGAAATTTGACCTTGGCTAACTCCACTTGTACAACTTTTGGACATAGAAATTTTAGAGAGTTTTGGCAATGGATTTCAGAATGAGGAGGGCCAAAGTGTAGGGTGGTATTTATAGGAGAAATTAGGGTTTAGGGTAATGAAGAATGGAATTAAAAATATGCATTAAAATGGATTAAAGAGGTGAATTATCACTCTCTTGATAAATGCAAGGAAATCAAACAGTATGAGGGTAGTGGGGTAGACCAAGGGGTGCTAGGGCTAAGGTTTGGAGGCATTTGGGATTGGTGGGACCGGCGGCTCCGGCTCCCAAGGAGATCTCGCCTGTCCAATCCGAGGGGTGGGGCTCTGGATCTTGGCCACGTGTCCTAGTCGTTTCATATAGCTCAGTGCACATGTTTGTTTTATGAGACTTTTCACTTTTACGTGTTTTGCACGTGTAAACTTTTGGGCTTCCAAAAGTTTTAAAGAAAAATCATTTTAAAAAATATGTGGCTGAGGGGATTCGAACACAGGGGATACGTCATAGCAATGTAAGGCTTTACCAATGAGCTACAAGTTGTTTCTTGCTGTTCAAAAGCAATTTAAATACTTATAGTATACACAGGATTGTAAATGCTCCATTTGTACATTAACTTTTAAACAAATTTTCTGTAACAGAGTCGTTACATTCTACCCTCCTTACAAAAATTTTGTTCTCGAAATTTACAATTATTTAAGGACTAATTTACAAACAAGTGAGGGTATCTTGCACGCATATTGTCTTCTCTTTCCCACGTTGATTCTCCTGGTGTGTCTTTTCTCCACATCACCTGGACCAAGATTACTTCCTTGTTCCGAATTGACTTCACCTTTCTGTCAAGGATTTCAACGGGTTGTTGCTCACAAGATAGATCCATCTGTACAGTGAGCTCGGAGTGATCAAGAATGTGACTGGGGTCACTTACATACCTTCTGAGTTGGGATATGTGGAACACATTGTGCACTCCTTCCAATGAGGGTGGATGTGCCAAGCGATAAGCCACTTCTCCGACTCGTTCGAGTATGTCGAACGGTCTAATGTACCTCGGACTTAGCTTACCCCGCCTTCCAAAGAGAATCATTCCATGGTTTGGTGAGATCTTCAAAAAGACACGATCTCCTGGTTGGAACTCCAAGTGACGGCGCTTTGTATTAGCCCAGTGCTTCTGTCGGTCTTGGGCTATGCATATTCTTTCCTTGATAGTGCGAACCACATCCACTATTGCTACTATCATCTCAGGTCTAAGAAGTTCTCTATCTCCGATGTCATCCCAACTTAATGGTGAACGACACTTCCTTCTATATAGAGCTGCAAAGGGTGCTATTCCAATACTTTCTTGGTAGCTGTTGTTGTATAAAAACTCCACAAGATGTAGCTGATCTTCCCAAGCTAGCTTGCAGACTATACAAGCTCTTAGCATATCTTCAAGTATCTGAATCGTTCGCTCAGACTGTCCATCTGTTTGTGGATGGTAACCTGTGCTAAAGTTCAGACTTGTTCCCAAGCTAGCTTGCAGACTCTGCCAAAATTGCGATCGGAATCTGGTGTCATGATTGGAGACAATACAAACCGGTACTCCATGTAATCTCACGATCTCCTCCATGTACGTCTTTGCTAATATATCGGTAGATTGGCCAACTCGAAAAGGAATAAAATGAGCCGACTTTGTGAGTCGATCCATAATAACCCATACCGCATCGTTACCTTTCGTGCTGCGAGGAAGAGTAGTCACGAAGTCCATAGTAATGTGTTGCCACTTCCATTCTGGAATAGGTAATGATTGAAGTAAACCATCAGTCCTGTGATATTCAGCTTTCACTTGCTGACACACCAAACATTTAGCGATACTTCTGGCTACTTCACGCTTCATTCCATGCCACCAGTAATGTTGCCGCAGATCTTTGTATATCTTTGTACCACCAGGGTGTACTGAATAGGGAGAGCTATGAGCTTCTTTCATCAATTCTTCCCGAACAGAACCTTATGGTACACACAATCTACTGTCGTATCTCAAAGATCCTTCTTCATGGATGATGAAGTCTGTTCTAAGTCCACTTTCTACTTGTTCTCTGATCTTTTGCAACTTGGCATCACTTGCTTAAGCTGCTTTAATCTGATTGACAATTGTAGACCGGACTTGTAAGTTCATCAAACTTGAAACGTTACCTGGCATAACCACTTCTATCTCCATCTGATGCAAATCTTGTTGAAGCTTCCACTGTGTGGTGAGATTCATTGATAGTGGTTGGAGACTAAGTGCATCTAGTACTACATTCACCTTCCCTTGATGATATTGTAGGTTGATGTCGAAGTCCGCCATGAGTTCTAACCATCTTCTCTGCCGCATATTCAACTCTTTCTGAGTAAACACATATTTCAGACTCTTGTGGTCTTTGTATATGTCCACTCATTCTCCAAGAAGATAATGGCGCCAAATCTTAAGAGCAAAGATAACGGCTACCAACTCCAAATCATGTGTCGGATAGTTACGCTCATGAACTTTTAGCTGTCTTGATGCATAAGCTACAACTTTACCGTGCTGATGTAGAATACATCCTAATCCCTTACCGGATGCATCACAATGCACTTCGAAACCTCTAGATTGGTCTGGTATTACAAGAATAGGCGCTGATGTCAATGTTGACTTGAGTTCTATGAAAGCTTGTTTGCATGCTTCTGACCACACGAATTCTTCATCTTTACGCTTGAGCTTGGTCAGGGGTGTTGCAATCTTTGAAAATCCTTCAATGAATCTTCTGTAATATCCTGCTAAACCTAAGAAACTTCGAATGTCCTTCACTGACTTGGTGTCAGTCATTCGCTTACTGCTGATACCTTAGCTGGATCTATAGATATTCCATCGCCTGATACAATATGTCTGAGAAAACCGACTTGATTTAGACAAAACTCGCACTTGCTGTACTTGGCATAGAGTTGATGCTGTCGTAAAGTCTCTAGGACAATTCGTAGGTGCTCGGCATGTTCTTTCCGACTCTTAGAATACACCAGGATGTCGTCAATGAAGATGACAACAAACCTGTCTAGGTACTCTCGGAAAACTTGATTCATTAGGTTCATGAATATAGCTAGTGTGTTGGTCACTTCAAATGGTATCACAAGAAACTCATAATGACCATAGCGAGTCCTGAATGCCGTCTTCGGAATATCAGACTCTTTGACTTTCACCTGATGATATCCCGAACAAAGATCTAACTTGAAGAAAACGCAAGACCCACTTAGCTGATCGAACAGATCGTCGATGCGCGGAAGTGGATACTTGTTCTTTATAGTTACTTCGTTCAAAGCTATATAATCAGTGCACATTCGATATGAACCTTCTTTCTTCTTCACAAGCAGAACTGGCGATCCCCAACTTGAAGTGCTGGGACGAATCCATCCTTTCTTCAATAATTCTTCCAACTGAGTTCAGATCTCTTTCAAACCTTCGGGACTCAAGCGATATGGAGCTTTGATCACCGGTTGTGCTCCAGGTACTAAATCAATGCTGAATTCAAGAGCTAGATTGGGAGGCAAACCTGATATGTCTTCAGAAAATACATTGTCGAACTCTCGAACTACCTCTGGTTTCGATCCTTCCTCTGTTTGAAGTGTTAGTTATGTATATGCCCTAAAGGCCATTATTGTACATTTGATGTATATTATAGTGGATGCTTGGATATATATAGAGAACTTTCTTGTTCGATATGATAGTATGCTATCTGGTTGATTTTTGTCTTAACATGTTGACTTATATTGGTTTACTATCTTGCTCTCACATGTTGATAAAGCCCTTAGGATATGTACTTGACTATTAGGACTATGATGGAGATCATACTAGTGGGGTCAGGGCAGTCAACGAGTATATCCTATAATTGTTCCTAGTCGAGAGTGTATCGAGATAGGGCATCGATACTCCAGAGTAGACTAGCGTATACGCATCTTGACCCATATGATGGGCGATGGATGATCCCACATCCATTGGTGTTTGACATCAAAGATGGTATGCGGGTGCTCAGTGCAGACTGAGTATACTGAACGGACTCGCCGAGAACTCCTAGATGGTATTGTACCTATCATCAGACATCAGTTCTCTGGTGACTGGTACAGGTTAGTCTGTAGACCCGAGATCGTCATAGAGTCTTATGTGATTCCCACCGTGCTTTGATTTCCACCTTACCACGTTCATGAGAACGTGCAAAACGGTGGCTTTTGGATACAGTCCCGAATCACATGGAGGCAATGAGCGATAGGAGGGGTTTCGTCTCTCCCGGTATTGGGGGTTGATGTTGCGCTGTGTTCGATTGGCTATAACTGGAAGTCCCTGGCCAGGGCTGATATGGAGATTTACTGGTAAGTGTTATCAGTAGTTTCTCGACCCGTTATGAGCCTCACATCGACACGACTTATCGGTTACTGGGGTCTGACGTTTACCACCCCTAGATTGGATATGCGCCATATCAGACGAAGAGACCGGACTGTACGGGAGTGTTATTGATTGGATTCACAGGAGTGTGAGCAGGCTTGCTTGTTGATCTTCTGATCGCTCAAGACCCGAGTGGCTGTTACGTTTAGCTGACCGCTTGCAGCTTATGGGTGATTGATATGATCATCACCTACTGCCGGCGTATTGACGAGTCTTTAGAGTCCTACACAGAGGTTTCCTGGCTCAGGCGAAACGGAGTAGGAGCATATATGTGATATGTAAGGGACCGAGAATAATATGAGTATGTCATACCGTATTCTATTCTCGCGATTTGTGATATCGGCCGGGTATATGTGATATAGCCGGGTCATCAGATCAAGTGTTAATTCGATAAAATGATACATTTTATATTAGTCGGTTATATGTGATATAGCCGAATTATCGGAACAAGTATTGATTCGATAATTTAATATATAATTATATATGTGATATATTATATTACATTAATTAATATAAACTCGCTTAAGTAATTCTTTTTCTCATTTTGGATGCATTGATATATATGTGATATATGTTAAATGTATTGTTTTCTTTTGTTACCAAATTATATATATGTAATATGTATAATTATAATATGTTAGGTTATAAATGCAACTAGGGTTTATGAGAGTTAAACCATGCTAGGGTTAAGATTAGGGTTAATATTTATCATTAAGTTATTCAAATATTGTGGATTTTTCCATGTTAAAAATATTCAGAAAATCATCCAGGGAATTCTATAGACACGCCTGAAGAACGAAACCCTAACTCGTCTAAGTGACCGCGGATCCGCGGCCAAAACATGATTTTGGCAGCGGATCCGCGGCGTCACTTGAGAGGCTTTGTTACGACCCGAAAAGTACGGAACGTGACTGGCACTTAAATTACGAAACGTCTCGAGACGTACGTAATCTAAGTAAGCCAAAGCCCAGAAATCAAAACCCATTTAAGCAATCGAGTGAAGGAAAACCAAATAAGTTGCATCAAAATCTTTAAAAAAAAACATCACATTTCCAAAAATTTCGGCTGAGTCTCCTTTGTAAAAACTGGCCCCAAACGGGTACAAAACAAGAATATACATAAAACATGAATAAGGCATTCCCAAGCGGGAGCTAGCTCTTCGCCAAAAGCGGTCTCAACATCACACGCAATAAAAATTATTACTGTGTAAAAATAAGCATGTAAAAACTAAAGTAATAAGCATCACATCGGCTCAAGTGAGCTCGACCCAGAGAAACAACATAAATTTCTACAAATCTCACTGTCTCGTCTCTAGGTCAATATACATCAGTATAAGTAGCAGGTACAGTAGATGAAGTACACTAGATACAATGAATATACAAGGTGGAAACAAAATAATATCACAAGCCACCAACGAGCAAAATCTCAGATCTAAGCAAAAGGAGCAAAATGATGAAGTACGTCCGCCGCTACAGTGCTGACGGATCAGACCTGCAAAAAGGCTGTGGCACAACGGGGGTGAGTTGCCAACTCGTGA
Organism: Agapanthus africanus; assembly: GCA_030015575.1. NCBI lineage: Eukaryota > Viridiplantae > Streptophyta > Magnoliopsida > Asparagales > Amaryllidaceae > Agapanthus > Agapanthus africanus. Next base: position 424,642,227 of record JASDDO010000019.1, on the reverse strand, counting down.
GTAATAAGTAACATCTATAAGGGCTATCGTAAACATGTACGCAAAGTGTCACAACTTAACAATACTGATATAGCATGATGTACTAGCAGGTATGCAACATGAATCAATTTAACAATACTAGTCTAGCATGATGTATTAGCAGGTATGCAACATGAATCAATTTAACAATACTAGTCTAGCATGATGTACTAGCAGGTATGCAACATGAATCAATTTAACCCGAGATCTGAATATATTTATATGATAAAAACATCATTTTCATCTTAGAAAAGCTCCTGTGAAGTATCTGAAGTAATACCAATGGAATCAACAGAACTCCGTGTCCAGCATCGACACCTCAAACGACTATCTCAAAATCTCAAGTATCGGTATCACAATATCTCGGGCCCAAGCCATCCGGCTGGCCCATCTCAAAGTATCAATATCTCAATATCTCACGACCACGGTCGGTATCCTCTGGATATCCGCCGCGCCAACAATCACCGGTAGGCAGTTTTTCCCTGCCAGGCACATCGTTTACTACTCGAGCTTATTGCCCCGGGGTACCTTACCGGGCCCACCATGTACTCGAGACGGTTCATCCTACTCCTCGAATCGGGTCTCGAAAACCAACTCAGAACCGAGAAAACATCATGGTGGGCAATACTCATCATATCAAGGAAAACCGCATCTTTCTCTTTAAAATAATTCATCAGTTTATAAAACGTCACATGTGGTTTCCAAATCCAGAAAATCTCAAGAAGGGTCCGAAATCATCAAAATCACGATATCAATAAACAATGAATACCGGCATAAATCTCCATAATACTGCATGACTAATGAATATATGAATGCATCTGATATCATGCAATGAATGCAAAAGTTAAACTAGCATATGAAAGCGATAACATATTGCAACTATCAGCTAGCAAGCTATGTCAATGAAATGGTATTCTCTAAAGTGTACGTGACATGATAATTACCGATGATGATGTGTGTGAGCCGGCAAGCAGGTGTACGTGGAACATACACATCATCAGTAATGGTGCTGGTGTCCTGACAGCAGGGTTTCATAATAATTACTAATAACATATGTATAAGCATGGAATGCGATGAAACATCATGAATATAGAGAAAGTGCTATAGTAACAGCACACTGAAGAATAAACCTACCCAATATACGAGTCATACAATTTGGTATTTAAAATACTCACAATTCTCCATATATACCCTGATGAATGGAATATACCCGCTCAAGTTTACAAGTCATATATGGTGCAATTGTTCCAATTTCTGAATTTAGCAAGTTGATTAGTACTTATGCCGCATACTCATGATAATGGTGCAATGGTTCTACATGATGAACTAAGCAAGTCATATAGTACTCATGTCGCATGTCTCATATTAATGGTTCAATGGGGCTATATGATGAACTAAGCAAGTCATAAAGTACTCGTGTCGCATGTCTCATTTTAATAGTTCAATGGGTCTATATGATGAACTAACACATATATGGATATAAAAGATCATGCAATACAACAAAATAGATAACTAAGAACTATACGCAAAATGCCTATACTATTAGAAGTTTTAAAACTAATGGGCACCTCGCGCCATCCATACGAATTCCCTCGTAGATGTGTACATCTACTCACCGGAATGTCTCAGCTAGCCGGATCCAATCACCGCTTTTCCCTTCCGCGCCGTGTCCGATGTCTCCGAGATCGATCCTAGAATTACACAAAGCAATACACATAAGGCTAAAATCCTGCTAAAAACACGCTATCAAGATTATTCGAAAAACTTGCGTCGCGAGCTAACGCGTGTGTAAACATGACACCAAAATGCGTGTGCCAGCGCCTGGAACCACCCTAACACACTGCGATACACAGAAACCACCAGACCCAAACTCAAAACGTGCATATCGCGCAAGTCTAAAAGTGTTGAAAACAAGGTATTTGATCCCAGATTTTGACTCGAGTTGAATTAGGAAAAGTTGCATACATCAAAGACCTACATTATATAGCAGACACCTACCCACCAAACCCCGACACACAGATCCACCATCTGGCCGCAATTTGCTGCCAGAACCCTTTTATTTGCGGTCAGGAATGGGAATAGGGGTCTCGTGCTGTGTGTGTGTCCCTGGCTCAGTCACTAAGCTCCAGTAAATGCAACTTTTTCCTGAAGTATCTAGGTCAAAAGCAGATCACAAAACCACCCAAAATCTTAACTGAAACGTTTACTTTACACTAATTTTAAAACAATAAGGCATTTTAGTGTAATCTGAAGCAATTACTAGGATTAAGTGACACTAACAAGCTATAAAAACTTAAACTTGGCCTAATCCCTACTTAAACCACAAAACTAGCACTGAAATCATCTTAAACACTAAATTATGCTAAATAACTACAAGTCTAGCAAAAAAAGAAGTTGAGTTTAATATTATACCTCAAGGTGGGTTAGTGGTGGCTCAAACTTGATGATCTTGCCTCAAGAACCAGCAAGGAGGTGTTTTGCAAGAGATTTGTGAAGAAAAATGGATTTTTGATGAAGATTGAGGGTTGGATGCAAGGAGAAGAAGAAGAAGAAGAAGAAGAAGAAGAGAAGGGGGCATGTGTGCTGCTGCTGTGCTGCTGCTCGGGGTGTGTGTGTGTGTGTGTGTGTAGGGAAAATGAGAGGGAGAGATATGTGATGAGTGTGGAAAAATAAGTGGTTTGAAAAAAAAGAAATGAGAGATGAGAGTCAACCCCCTTTCCCCCCCTCTCTCATCATTACCAAGCATGCTTCACTCATCATGCCCATTCTCTCTCTCCAATTCACAAGTCAACCCCCAAAACAACAAATTATACCAAAAAAAACTAATACACTTAATTAACTTCTTATTAACCTAATGAAATGGGTTAGTCCACCATGGCTACCTAAACATGGTTTAACCTTAAACTTAGCCCTAGTTTACATGCACATGTGTGTGCAAGCCCAATTGAATTCTAATAAAATATCCATTAATTTTGATAAAATATTTGAAAACTGTTTTGGTAAACTTTTTACTAAAACCCCCACATTAAAGCATAATAACCCCTAATCACATTTTAAGGTGTTACAATCTTCCCTCCTTAAAGAAATTCGTCCCTGAATTTAAAAATATAGCTACGTATACCTTCGAAGAGATGAGAGAATTTCTTCCGCATCTCGCCCTCGGCCTCCCAAGTGATCTCTTCACCATTCGAGCTGCGCCAAAGAACCTTCACAGATGGCAAGACCTTTGATCGAAGTTTCTTCACCTGCCGATCCATTATCACTACTGCTCGGTGAACGAAAGATTGCGCTCAAGCTGAACGGTCTGATGCTGAATCATGTGAGAAGGGTCATGAAGATATCTGCGAAGCATCGATACATGGAATACGGGGTGAACATCCGGAAAGCTGGGTGGAAGAGCCAAACGATATGCAACTGCACCGACACGCTCGAGGATCTCGAAGGGACCCACAAATCTGGGACTAAGCTTTCCTTTTCGCTCAAATCTCATCACGCCCTTCATCGGAGAGACCCTTAGAAAAACATGATCGCCAACTGCGAACTCTAGTCTGCGACGGCGTCTGTCCGCATACGATTTCTTCCTGCTCTGAGCCGCTCTCATCCGATCTCGAATCAACTGTACTTTCTCGGTCGTCTCCTGCACGATCTGTGGCCCCAAAATACTGCTCTCGCTGAGCTCTGTCCAACAGACGGGCGATCTACATCTCCTCCCATACAAGGCCTCGAAAGGTACCATCTGAATAGTATCCTGGAAGCTGTTGTTGTAGGAGAACTCCACTAAGGGTAAATGATGATCCCAGCTACCACCGAAGTCTAAAACGCACGCTCGGAGCATGTCCTCGAGAGTCTGAATAGTCCGCTCTGACTGGCCGTCGGTCTGCGGATGAAATGCTGTGCTGAAACTCAAACGGGTGCCCAACGCCTCATGAAGTCTCTGCCATAGTCGGCTGGTAAACTGGGTGCCTCGGTCTGACACGATACAAGTCGGGACGCCATGCAACCGTACGATCCCGTCGATGTAAATCTGGGCATACCGAGCAAAACCGAAAGTGGTCTTCACTGGTAGGAAGTGAGCCGCTTTCGTCAATCGATCCACAATCACCTAAATGGAGTCGTACCTTCGACTGGTCCTAGGTAGACTCATAATGAAGTTCTTAGAAATCTGCTCCTATTTCCACTCCGGAATGGGTAAAGGCTGCAACTCTCCCGCGTGCCTCTGGTGCTCGGCCTTGACTTACTGACAAGTCAGGCATCTCGATACGAAATCTGTGACGTCCCTCTTCATTCCGTCCCACCAATAAACATCTCTCAGATCGTGGTACATCTTGGTGGAACCTGGATGAACGCTATAAATCGATCTATGTGCCTTCTCAAGAATCTCACGCCGTAGTCCCTCAGAATCTGGTGCTCACAATCGAGTCCCAAATCGCAGTACCCCCTGATCATCGATCACGAACTCGGAATCTCTGCCCTGCCTAATCTGCTCCATGATCTCTGAAAGACGGTCATCACTGGGCTGCGCCTCTCGAATATGGTCAAGCAACTGCAGACGTGCACGAATATGCGCAAGCTGTCCCCCGGTTGGAGTGAAATCGAACTCCACTCGGCTGTTGCATAGAATCTGCTAATCTGCCGACGACTGCCTCTGCACAGCACTCAAACAAGATAAACTACCTTCGGGCCTCCGACTCAAAGCATCTGCCACCACGTTCGCCTTTCCCGGATGTTAAAGGATTTCGCAATCATAGTCTTTCACCAGCTCCATCCAACGGCGCTGTCTCAGATTCAGGTCCCGCTGCTGAAATATGTACTTCAAGCTCTTGTGGTCCGTGAATATCTGGCACGATTCTCCATATAGGTAATGTCTCAGAATCTTGAGTGCAAACACCACTGCAGCCATCTTTAAATCGTGCGTAGGATAGTTCTGTTCATGTGTCTTCAGCTGCCGAGAAGCATACGCGATAACCCTATCGTGCTGCATCAACACGCAACCTAGTCCCACTCGAGAAGCGTTGCAATAAACCACGAATCTGCTCGATCTTGAATGCAATGACAACACTGGTGCAGTAGTCAGACGAGTTTTCAACTGCTGGAAGCTATGCTCGCACGCCTCGGTCCAATCAAAATGAACTCCCTTTCGGGTCAACCCGGTCAACGGTGCAGCGATACGGGAGAAGTCCTGAACAAATCGTCGGTAGTAGCCAGCCAGGCCTAGGAAGCTGCGGATATCTGTAACTGATGCTGGTCTGGGCCAATGCTGAACGGTATCGATCTTCTTCGGGTCCACACATATGCCATCTCTCGTAATCACGTGACCCAAGAAATCAACGCTGTCAAGCCAAAACGCGCACTTGGAAAATTTCGCGAACAACCGGTGCTCCTTCAAAGTCTGCAGTGTGATCCGCAGGTGCTGCTCGTGCTCCTCTCGGTTCCGGGAATACACCAAAATGTTGTCAATAAACACGATGATGAACAGATCTAGATACGGCCTGAAAATGCGGTTCATCAAATCCATAAACACGGCTGGTGCATTGGTGAGTCCGAATGACATCACCAAAAACTCATAGTGCCCGTAACGTGTGCGAAAAGCCGTCCTCGGAATATCCTCCTGCCGCACCCGCAACCGATGGTAACCCGATCGCAAGTCAATCTTAGAAAAGTATCCCGCACCCTGAAGCTGGTCGAACAAATCATCGATACGTGGTAAGGGATATTTGTTCCGTACGGTAACCCTGTTCAGCTAGCGGTAATCAATGCACAAGCGCAAACTGCCGTCCTTCTTCTTGACGAATAGGACAGGAGCACCCCACGGAGATACACTAGGTCGAATAAGCCCTTTATCTAACAAATCCTGCAACCGACTCTTCAGCTCTTTAAGCTCCGCTGGGGCTATCCGATAAGGCGGTATGGAAATAGGCCCCGAGCCGGGGACCAAATCGATGCAAAACTCAACATCGCACTCAGGCGGTAGTCCAGGCAGCTCGTCAGGGAAGACATCAGGAAACTCACACACAATCGGGACCTGGTCCAACGGGACCTCTGCAGCTCTGGTATCACAAACATAAGCTATGAATCCCTGACATCCCTTCCGTAAGAGCTGACCGGCGCGAAGAGAAGAAATCAAGCTGGGAAGGGTGACGCTGCAGTCTCCCTGAATAACAAGGATTGGCTCCCCCGGAAAGCTAAATCTGACTGCCTTCTCACGGCAGTCCACAGATGCATAACAAGTGGCTAGCCAGTCCATGCCCAGAAGAACATCAAAGTCCAACATATCGAGGAGAATCAAATCAACCGATGAATCCCTCTCCCCGATACGAACGGAACACAAACGAAACACAAAACGAGTGACAAACGACTCGCCTACCGGAGTAATAACAACAAGCGGCTGATCTAACGACGATGACTCATGGCCCAACATCGGTGCAAAGTGTGTAGATACATACGAATGTGTGGAACATGGGTCGAATAATACTCGCGCGTCGAAAGAACATACTGGCAAGGTACCTGTCACAATGGCATTGGATGCCTGCGCATCTGCGGAGTCAAAGCGAATACTCGGGCCTGTCCCCCACCAATAGCTGGCTGTCCTCCGCCTCGGCCTCTGCCTCCTCGTTCTCTCTGAATAGGACCGCCGTGTCCACTGCCTCTGGGGGCGTCTAACTGGCATGGAGCATCACCATGGGTAGGAAGTAGAGCTCTCTGAGGAGGTGGTGAAGGTGGTAAAGTCACGTGTGGAACTGTCGCTGCTCCCTGTTGTCTCACCATACAGTCTTTGATACGATGGTATGGACTCCCGCACCTAAAACATCCCGATGACGTCTGCTGGCCCTGCAGATAAGAACCAAATAACTGACTCCGTCTGACTCCTCTGCCGCCACCATCTCTCTGAAAGAATCTATCACGACGTCTCCCCATTTGCCTCTGAGCTGGCATATCTGTACAAATCCTCTTCGGCCCAGAAACGACCGAAGTCCCTGAAATGCACACCTTTATCCGTAAGGCCGTGTCTATAACAGCTGCATAAGTGTCAAAATACTGGGCGCCGATGGAAAGAAATAACTGGGTGTCAAGTCCCTGCATAAACCTCTTTATCCTCTTCTCTTCAGTGTCCACCAAGTACGGTGCATATCTGGACAACTGCGTAAATTGGATATCATACTCGGACACTGTCATCCCTGGAGTCTTGCGTAAAACCTCAAAACTATGAGCTTGAGCATCACGAACGCTCTCTGGAAGGAAACGGGCTAGAAATACTGCCGTGAACTCGTCCCAAGTCATAGGAGGTAGGCCTGCAGCTCGACTTCTCTCGACCGACTCACACCACGTCTGCGCAAGGCCCTCTAGACGGAAACTTGTAAGCTCCACCCATCTATCGTCAGAACATCTGAGCGAACGACAAGTCCTAGCTAATCTGTCGAGGAATGTCTGCGGCTCCTCCGCTGCATCAGTGCCGGTGTAGACTGGAGGTCTCAGCCTCATGAACTCCTATAGTGATATTGGAATAGCCACGGTAGTAGTAGGAGCAACTTTCTGGGCAGCAGGTACAATCGTAGTATGTGCAGTGGTAGGTACGTCCTCAGATCCCCGTGCACGACTGGCGTCGACTAAGGATCCCACCATCTGTCGTAACTCCTGCATACCTCCACCATCTGTCGTAACTCCTGCAAACGTGACTCTAGCCTATCCATGCGGCCTGGGGAAGGCGAATCAGTTTGTCCCAGAGGGGTAGGTACGCCGTCTTGATCGGTCCTCGTCTCGGACGAGCTTGCTCGGATCTCATCTCGGGCGGCAGCCCTCTGCTCTCTCGTAGCCATCGGCGGCATAGTGGCTGGTACATGAAACAGGATAATAAGAACAGTGCAATAGAATCATAGGATACACGGACTTGAAGAAGGAATTTCAAGCAAGTATATCCTAAATTCACCTAGGCGGAGTACCGTCTCGAAAGTATGCCGCGGACATACACACGCTACGTTACCCTGCTTAAGTCACTTACTCTATCTACCAAGGGTCATCCTATACTCAGAAAGGTAAAACCTATCGCTCTGATACCAACTTTGTCATGACCCGAAAAGTACGGAACGTGACTGGCACTTAAATTACGAAACGTCTCGAGGCGTACGTAATTTAAGTAAGCCAAAGCCCAGAAATCAAAACCCATTTAAGCAATCGAGTGAAGGAAAACCAAATAAGCCGCATCAAAATCTTCAAAAAAACAACATCACATTTTCCAAAAATTTCGGAAGAGTCTCCTTTGTAAAAACTGGCCCCAAACGGGTACAAAACAAGAATATACATAAAACATGAATAAGGCATCCCCAAGCGGGAGCTAGCTCTTCGCCAAAAGCGGTCTCAACATCACACACAATAAAAATTATTACTGTGCAAAAATAAGCATATAAAAACCCAAGTAATAAGCATCACGTCGGCTCAAGTGAGCTCGACCCAGAGAAACAACATAAATGTCCACAAATCTTACTGTCTCGTCTCTAGGTTAATATACATTAGTATAAATAGCAGGTACAGTAGATGGAGTACACTAGATACAATGAATATACAAGGTGGAAACAAAATAATATCACAAGCCACCTACGAGCAAAATCTCAGATCCAAGCAAAAGGAGCAAAAGGATGAAGTACGTCCGCCGCTATAGTGCTGACGGATCGGACCTGCAAAATGGCTGTGGCACAACGGGGGTGAGTTTCCAACTCGTGGGTAATAAGTAACATCTATAAGGGCTATCGTAAACATGTACGCAAAGTGTCACAACTTAACAATACTGATATAGCATGATGTACTAGCAGGTATGCAACATGAATCAATTTAACAATACTAGTCTAGCATGATGTACTAGCAGGTATGCAACATGAATCAATTTAACAATACTAGTCTAGCATGATGTACTAGCAGGTATGCAACATGAATCAATTTAACCCGAGATCTGAATATATTTATATAAGAAAAACATCATTTTCATCTTAGAAAAGCTCTTGTGAAGTATCTGAAGTAATATCAATGGAATCAACAGAAATCCGTGTCCAGCATCGACACCTCAAACGACTATATCAAAATCTCAAGTATCAGTATCACAATATCTCGGGCCCCAGCCGTCCGGCTGGCCCATCTCAAAGTATCAATATCTCAATATCTCACGACCACGGTCGGTATCCTCTCGATATCCGCCTCGCCAACAATCACCGGTAGGTAGTCTTCTCCTGCCAGGCTCATCGTCTACAACTCAAGCTTATTGCCCTGGGGTACCTTACCGGGCCCACCATGTACCCGAGACGGTTCATCCTACTCCTCGAATCGGGTCTCGAAAACTAACTCAGAACCGAGAAAACATCATGGTGGATAATACTCATCATATCAAGGAAAACCACATCTTTCTCTTTAAAATAATTCATCAGTTTATAAAATGTCACATGCGGTTTCCAAATCCAGAAAATCTCAAGAAGGGTCCGAAATCATCAAAATCACGATATAAATAAACAATGAATACCGGCATAAATCTCCATAATACTGCATGACTAATGAATATATGAATGCATATGATATCATGCAATGAATGAAATAGTTAAACTAGTATATGAAAGCGATAACATATTGCAACTATCAGCTAGCAAGCTATGTTAATGAAATAATATTCTCTAAAGTGTACGTGACATGTCAATTACCGATGATGATGTGTGTGAGCCGGCAAGCAGGTGTACGTGGAACATATGCATCATCGGTAATGGTGCTGGTGTCCTGACAGCAGGATTTCATAATAATTACTAATAACATATGTATAAGCTGTAAGTGCACGGCGGCGCCCCGGCCGTCAATCCGACGCCGGAATGCGGAAACGGTGAATAACTTAAATTTTGCGGACTTTGCAAAACGGCACCACCGCGCACTAAACTCCGGATCGTAACCATTAACAAGTCTAAGCTACTTACAAGAAAGGGAAGAGATGTATACCGACGATCCAAGTCCTCCGGTCTTCATCTCCACACCGATCTCCTCGCGGGATCTCCGTTCGTCTTCTCCTCGTCGGAAAGGGCACCACGAAGCCGGGTACTTTTACGGGCTCCCACCTCAATACCGAGGCAACTCGCGCATGAAGCCGGCAACTCGACATGCTCAAGATATGCTGTAGGAAGTGTAGTGTAGAGTGGATGTCTCACTTTGGGGTTTGTTGCCTTTTGAAAGATGATGGAGGAATCAAGAAGAAAAATGGTGCTTGCATTTTTCTAGCATCGAAAATGAGATCAAGAATGCTACTCTCTCAAAGATGAAGCTCTCATCTTCTTCTCACTCAACCATGGAAAAAACTTATTCCATCAAGTGAGAAAGATAATGTGAAGGAATGAATATATCAAAACATGAAGGGAGGTGAGTGTAGGATCAAAAAAATGGTGACCACATCCAAGGTCAAAGAAACAACAACCATGCTTGTTACTATTCAACCCATACCCTCACTTTATCACAATAAAAAGCAAGTCAATGTGCAAGATATGAAAGGTGTCATAATCAATCATTATGCAAGAAAACCCCTCCACAAAAGTAATTTGCAAAACTGCAAATTACCCCCTCCATCGGAAAAGTCCGGCCGGGAAAGAACAAAGGAAAACCGGCCGGAACGGAATGCAAACTGGCAACTCCAGAAAACTGGTCCCGTAATAAATTACAGGAAAACCCCGATACTGTGCATACACACCCGCATCTGTATTCCGTCCGGATACAAATGCAAAGAGACAAAATCTACACTGTACTAAACTAGGACAGGCTTAAACCAAAGCCGGCTAATAATATCCGTTCGATCCTGATCCGTGCAATACCGCACGTATCTGATCGAACCCTGCCATATACCTATACGGCTACTAGTACAAACCGTCCGATCCTGATCCGTGCAATACCGCATGTATCTGATCGGACCCTGCCATATCTCCATACGGCCTCTACAGCGTTTCGCCCGAAACTTGAGTAACTGAAAGTGTGGCGGACTCTAAAGACTCGTCAATACAATGGCTGTGGATTTAACCACTAGCCCGTCAGAGGTATAAGCCAATACGTAACGGGCCACCAGCTATTGACTAAAAGGGACGTCGATGAGCGAACTCATCCTGACACCCTACTGAGCCTGTCAGTGACAATATCCGTGCAGTCCGGTCCGTTCGTCTATGAGCATCGCATGGCGGGCCTAGGGGGTTGGTAAAAGTCAGACCCCCAAAAGCGGTACAAGTCGTGTCGGAGTGTAGCCCAGAACACCCTGAGATACTACTGGAATACCTACCAGTAAATCTCCTTGCCTTGGCCAAGGACTTTGTGTAATGGCTCTCCTAGACACAGCACGACCTCACCCCCAATACCGGGAGAGACGAACCCCTGAAGATACGCTCACTGCCTCCATGTGGCTCGGGACTGTACCCAACTAAAACCTGTTTGCACGACTCCTTTGAGCCGTGGTAGGGTAGTAATCAAAGTACAGTGGGAACTCACACGAGACAAATGACGATCCCCAGGTCGATGAACTAACCTGCACACATGTCACCAGGGAACTGCCATCTGACGTCTGGTATATGACCAACTAGCATGTTCCCGGCGAGTCCTGTCCGGTGTACTCATAACCCAATGAGCACCTGTATACATCTTAGGTGATCCAACTGACACCAGTGGCTTGTGAGACCGGCCACCGCCCCTCGTCGGGGTCTCGACTGTATACACTAGTCTACTAATGGAGTATCGATGCCCGGTCTCGAAACTCCCACGACTAGGGACCTTTTAAGGATATGCTTGTAGACCCCCAGCTCCCACTTATATGATCGCCCTCATACTGCTGGTGGTCAAGCAAGAATCCTAGGGGCTCTATCAACGTGTAATAGCGACGTGTCAGGTCACCTAAAACAGTACACGATGATAAAGGTAAACCAGATAGCATACTATCATCTCGAGTAAGACTGTCCTACCGGGATAGGTCCTCCCTCAATCATTACAATCACATACCTGTGACCTAATAATTGACTCTGAGGGCACTATCTCCAACAATCTCCCACTTGCACTCAAGGCTAATTATTGCGATGTCGCATACTCACAGCCCGTGTGATACCGAACATCCAACTCCTCTACTAGTCAGTCTCACAAAGCTCGTTTGCGGAACTACTGCGTTCGAGGAATAGCCTCAGTGAGTGGATCCGCTTAGTTGTTTCTTTCTATGTCTCTCTAAATCTCAAGTTCGCGGAGAAAACCATCTCCCGAAAAGAGCAATACCTGTCTTAGAATATGTCTGGATGTCTGATGGGACCTAGCTCATAAATGAACTCCAAATCCAAACTTCTTAGACTGTATCGTCAACTGAACTTAATCAGTATCCAGCGCGCCATGCCTCCCTCAGTATTGCCTTGGACCACCTGTCCAAAATACTGCCCCTCATCAGAAGGAAAAACTATAACTCTGACAACCTCCTTGTCGTCCATGTCACCTTGGAAGCCTGGAATGATAACCGTCTCCTGAATGAGGCTGTCGTTATCATATCCCTAGAACATCTACTTATGTTCTAAAACTGCTTCCGACTGTTTCTCCAGGATTGGATTAATGTCAACTTATTGCATCTAGTGCAAGAACAACATCTGGTGTGGTACTTGACATCTCATGATTGACTCAATTGCCTAAGCAAGTGATCTGCCAATCATGCACGTCCCTCTCCCCTTTAGTCTGTAAGACACCTTTGGAGAGGGTGACTCCATTACCTGCAGGTACACTACCGTGCCAGGAGTCGTCCATCCTAAATACTCTTAGAATGCTGTCAAGTACCCTGATTGGGAAACCACCCAAATCTAGATCTAAAACCATAGATCCAGTAACCAGTATGTCAGATATAAAATCCACTTCCTTTGTGGAGAAACCACTGTGTGACGACCAAAGTATAACCGATCGTAGTATAGGAGTTTCTTTTCCTACTTTGTGTATGTCATCCAAACACCATGACATCACACCCTACTACCTTCTCAACAGATCCATCCCCTATTCTGATGAAGTCAAACCCATGACTGTCACGTCAGAAATAGATGATCTATCTCCGCTACATCTGCTTTAGTCTATAAATAGACATAAGCTCCCTGTCCACCAATGCTTCCGCTGCTCCCACTGACTACGACAACCCTCTGGCAGAGTCATATAGACGTACACTTCTAAAACTAGTTTAGAACGACGCTATACTCATCCTCCCGCCGGGTCTCGTAACCTGGAACAACAGCAATGGCAATTGTGGGTAAACAAGAACTTCCCTGTCACCGTCCTTGAGGCTACCGTAGTGCCTCTCGGGTGCCTGAAGTTACCCACCTTATCTGCGGAGTGGCCAATGGAATGTCAAACCAGATTGAATCTTTAGGTTCCTTATTAAATCTTCAGTAATCGTTTGTGGTTCTAGAATCACTTCCAGTTCTACCATACTCCCACTACTGTTTTCTGAAAAAATCCATTTTTAATAAAACTGTGGCGAGTCTAGAACAATATCGCTATTGTTCATCCAGATGGTAGAAAGTCAACCCTCGTCATAGCCTGGGTCAACCCACAAACAGCCATTACAGAAACGTGCCTTGAGTTGTCCAGTGTCTGGTTTTAATCATAAACCGGACAACTCCCCGTACCTTAACATCGTTAAGATATGAACTGTTCTATATCCAATATAGAAACAGAGGCACAGATTTAATTGAACCAGATTCAAATCATGCAGCTGTCCCCAGCGCATGTCAACTAAATGGAAGGAGGCGGATCAGCGTTACTCAACTTAGGAACACTTCCAATTATGAGTAACCTGAAAGAGAAGCAAGTTCTCTTAATCATCACTTTCAACTGAATACCACAAGTATCTACATCTTCGATCTCTTTGAAGAATCCCGATACTTGCTACACCTGGTTCTCTACTCTATTCAAATACCTGTAACTTCTCCAAATTCGGACCCTGCGTTTCCACGAAACACCTGTCTAAAAACTAGAGAAGTCATAAGTAAACTGAATGTAGTACGAGGACCAACCCCTCAGTCCTGATGGACCCTGGACAACATACAATACTCTGTATAAGTCCCTTGAGTCTGACAACTCTTTCACTGTGTGTCGTAGGTTGAAAACTGTACTTATGGTTAAGAAGAGTTACACCGCTGTTTAATGCTCCTTACCTAACCATCCACTGATATAGGTAAATGTCATCGACATAATATCAAAAGGTATATCTCACTCTATGGAAATAGACGTACAGATATATCAATTTGAAATTGGTGCATAACAGCGGATATTCAAAACCAAATATTTGCCGACCGGCAAACAGCCCAGATGATCTCCTCAAATATCACCGATTACAACGAATCCCGATATAATGAGGATGATCACCCAATTCCCAATAACTTACTCCCACTCATCATCTGTAAAACTATACAAATGTGAGAATCATACTTGGTAAATACATACCCTGGAGCAAGTGTCCAATCGGGAAATCAGTTTTCTTTTAACAGTACACAGTGAAACTGAAACATTGAAATGTTTTGATCAGTCGAAAATATTGCATATTTTAACAGGCAATTTCCTCATCATTTGCATCCATATAGAAGTGTACGGTATTCATAATTCACATATTAGCAAATCGGTAGCAAAATATCAGATTACATGTATTCGACCTTAAAACCGGCATTTCTAGGGAAATTGACTGCATTGCATTACATAGCATATTTTCCATATCTTGCAACCCCTGTTTTGAAGTATGTGCAGGAAAAGAGAAGCTTGCTCGATCATTACATTGCTCGACCATTACAATTGCTCGTAAACTCACTTAACTCAAATCTGGTATCAACACAGAAGGGGAACTGCAAATCTAAATATCAGAATAAGCCAAAAACAGCAGTACCAAGCAACAGAGGAAAGACCAAGGGCCAAGCTCAACAATGAGCCGCGGAAGAGCGGCAGTTAGGGGATAAACGCGGCGGAAGCGCGGCGGCTACAGGGAATCAGTTCCTCAATTTCAGTGCACAACTCCTGTTTCAGTGGCTACAGCTCAATAATGCTCACAAACTTCCAGAATATCCCAGATACTTCCTCCAGATCAGCAAACACCTAAACTAGCCTAATACTTCTAGAACTTTCCCTAAACCCTAGCTTAAACCCTAAGCTAACTCCTAACAAACTCCTTCTAGAAACCCTTCAACAAACTTTGGGAGGGAAAGTTCTAATTCAAATCTAACCTAGGGTTTGGGAGTCTATAAATATGACCCTAGGCTCATCATTTGAGAAGAATTCAACCTTGGGAAAGCTTAGAAAAATCAATCCCATTCTTCATCTTCCTCTTCCTCAAGTTAAGTGAGAGAGCTTGTAGGAAACCCTAACCCTAAATCCAACAACAATTCAAGATCTTGAGTGCAAGCCAAGCAAGATGCCTTCAACCCTTTTATGAGCCGAGCCGATCTTCAATCGGGCAAGAGATCAAAGTAGATCCACGATCCACGGAGACGAGCGAAGCCGAGTCAACGATCAATTTCTTCTTCTTGTAGATTCTTGAAAGAATGTATTGAAATTGTTGATTAAATAAAAGGTGATATTCTTTTATCTTGTTTTCTTTAAATTCCGCATCATGTTATCATTACTATTCTTGAATATTGTCTTTGTGGTGATGTGTGAATAAAACTCCGCTCGTCGGGGAGTCGAAACGATCTTTAGTATGATGATGTAACAAATTTGTAATCGATTCTTGAATCCCACGAGTTTGTAAACCCTAGCAAGTTCAAGAATCGACGACCCAATTCGTTGCGATGCTTTCTTGATCGATATCGCTCGAGATTGGGGAGTTCCGATCGTTTCTTGGAATTGCTAGAGGCTAGAATATAAATGGTATCCTCAAAAGAACAAGGGTTAAGAGATGAAACCCTAATTTCATCAAGAAAACCCTAACTCTCGTCGATCGCCATTGATCTAGTATCAATTCTTTGAAGGACAAGAACACGAAACCCTTTAGATTACATCACGTCTAAAGATCCGATCGATTCCTACGAGCCTCTCTTATATTCTTGATTGTTGATTGGAAATATTATCAAAACAACCGATTCTTGATTGTTTATAGTTTCTTGATTCTTGAGTAAAGAATAGTGACACTCGCATACAAATCACATCTTGAATCATGTTTTCGTTTATTGTTGTTTAACATTTCATTTCAAACGTATCAAAATACAATTGAATTGCACAATCCCTGTGGACGATCCGCACTCATTCATTAATTACATCCGACACCGTGGTTTGATTGCGGTCAATATAATTTTTTGATTGTGATATCTTTACAAGTTTATTTTACACATCAGAAAACATTTCAATCAAAATGGCGCCGTTGCCGGGGATCGCGCTAATTCATTTGCATTCTTAGTTTGAAGTGAAAGAATTATTACGTTTTACTTCTTGAAATCAAAATTCGTACAAACTCTTACACGTGTGTTGTGATTTGATTGCAAGGTGATCTGGAGCATTCTGTTCTGTGGAAAAATTTGTTTGAACATACCAGAGAGCTGGAGATAGTAGCAGGAGCTTGTTGAAGAAAAATTGTTCACTGTTCCCAAGAACCGACCGCTCATCCGCGGTAGATACATGCTTATTGCGGCGGAAGCGCCGCAGTCTTGGAGGATCTCTGTGGGATTTTTCTGCAGGTGACTTCTTGCTCTCTCCTCTCACCCTTTTTAGCTCCAATTAACCCTTTGCTGCAGGATTCTTTGCAAATAAATCGCAGCGCCGCAAAGCAAAAATAAAATTGTGTGTGATTTTTGATTTCTTGGTTGTTTGCATTCTAATACGGAAATTTAAGGGGCACGGCCAAATCCAAATTAGGTGGGGATTTCATTACCCTTCCTAGGCCCCGAAAATCGTCAAACTTGCATCCGCATTACCTCCATTAACTAAAAGAAATCTAGAGAAGACTCTAAGGACTGTCGCGCTCAATAGGACAAGAGAAGGTCGTGGGTAATTCATTGCTTATCCGCGTTTTCTTGTGGTGCCTAAGGCGAGTGTGTCTAAGGCTAGTGGTTATTAATTAGGTCCACTGTAGTGGTGGTTCCTTCCCACTTACCTGGCACTTATCCGGCCACAGGGGGACAAAGAGGCAGTGGAGGATTCTATCCTGCGGCTTGTCTTTTGGCAGTTAGGAGCGGTCTAGAGATCGGACCTAGGTGACCATTAGATTCTAGGGTTTGTGTGCTGCATTTGTTTTGTCGCATCATTTTTTCAAAATCCGTCCCTTTTTCAAAGCAAGCACCGCATTCATTCATCCCTAATTATAAGTCAACGCTGCCACTTGTACTAACCCT
Organism: Agapanthus africanus; assembly: GCA_030015575.1. Taxonomy (NCBI): domain Eukaryota; kingdom Viridiplantae; phylum Streptophyta; class Magnoliopsida; order Asparagales; family Amaryllidaceae; genus Agapanthus; species Agapanthus africanus. The sequence continues at coordinate 424,624,894 of JASDDO010000019.1, read as the reverse complement.
TTTTAGTACAAGATAGGCTGGACACGGGATTCTAGTGCCCGTTTAGTCCGCGTACCTTTTATCGACTCCGAAGTCGATAATTCTCCATTTACCTTTTCTTTACCCACTACCACACCCACACCGATGGATCCGAATCCATCAAATTTCTTTAACCCTAATCTGCCACCGTCCGTAGGTGCGCAGAATCCTACTCCACCCCACATTTCTCTCCAGGAAAGATGCTATCCACATAGAGGTCCTCTTTCGACCTGCTTATCCACACCACCAGCCAATGGGGATAACTTTGATATAAAGCCCCAGTATATCAATCTTTTACCCAAATACCACGGACTCGAGACCGAGGACGCTTACGTTTTCATTACCAAATTTGAAAACGTATGCGCAATGATGGGTACGTCTCAACTTTCAGTGGATGCGATGCGTCTACGACTTCTTCCATTTACTTTGTGCGATATAGCCGAGAAGTGGCTATACAACACCACCGCACACTCTATTACGAATTGGGAAGAATTCGTCGCTGCATTCCTTAAGAAATTTTACCCCGTCCAAAAGACGGCTCGAATCCGTAGCGAACTGAACCAATTTACCCAGCTCCCTGCCGAACCATTTTCAAAATACTTTGAACGTTTCAAGGATCTATTGGTTCAATGTCCTCATCACGGCATCCCGAGATGGGAGCTTTGCCGAATCATATATGAGGGCAGTAACCCTAGCACTAAACAGAGCCTTGAAAACATGTGTCAAGGTACATTTATGACTAAGGATGATGGGGAAGCTTGGCGATACTTAGAAGAGTTCGCTGAAAAGTCACTAATTTGGGAGAGTGGAACACAACCATTGAATAGGGGTGGCGTACACCAAATAGATGTGTCCATAGGTGTCCGAGCTGAAATGGCAGCAATGCAAAAGAAGCTCGACGCTATGGAACACAAATTTGCAGCAGCCTCCCTAAACCCAATGTCGCTCCCCAAAACTGTTTGTGGGTGCTGTTCTGATCCGTCACATTTAACGGAAGAATGTCCATTAAACTCTGCATTTCAAGGTCACGAGCATTCTAATGCCGCATTTCAAAGACCTCGAAACGATCCATATTCTTCCAGTTACAATCAGGGTTGGAGGAACCACCCGAATTTTGCTTGGAACCAAAACCAATCTCAAAACACGGTTCCAAACACGAATCAATTTCAACGGGCTCTTCCTCCACCACAACAGCAACCCCTACAACTCACTCAGCACCCCTACCAGTCACAAAATTTCCAAAACCAGGGCAACACTCCTGCACAGTCTAATCCTATGCAGCCCTGTTCTGACGAGTTCTCTCAATTCACTCAAACCATGAAATCACTTTTATCAAATTTCATGGATGTTTCGACTGAAGTTAGATCTTCCGTCAGTGAAATAAAGAAAAACTCAGCGTCCCAAGCTGAGAGTATTCGCACGATGGAAGCTGAAATCGCACGCTTAAAAGCCGAAATGAGTGCGAGAGAAAAAGGGAAACTTCCCTCTCAACCCCTACAGAATCCTGGGCATTACAATGTAAATGCCATTACAACGTTGAGATCGGGAAGAGTGCTGAACAATCATGTCGGGGAAGATATTGATAATACTGAAAATCATATCAACACCCCGGCTGAGTCTTTCCCACATACACACACTTCACCTTCTGATCCTTCTTCTTCTACCAAACCACCTTCGCACGAGCCTATTCTCCATTTCCCTTTAGGCTCAACACCTTCACCCAACCCTTATAGTTCTCCACAGACGGTCCCCACACCTCCTTTGGGACCTCGTCTACCCCCCTTTCCTTCTCCTATGATGGACCCCGCGCTTATTGCGAAAGCACCTTACCCGAACCGGCTAAGGGCTAATAGAACGAGTCCTCATATGGAGAAAATTTTAGAGATGTTCAAACAGGTTAACATCAATATCCCTCTCCTAGATGCGATTCAGCAAGTCCCCGCTTATGCGAAAATTCTTAAGGACTTGTGCACTAGGAAGAGGAAGACCCAAGTGCCGAAGAAGGTCTTTATGTCTAATAACATCAGCACTGCTTTTATACCCCAGCTTCCAAAGAAAAGAAAGGACCCAGGTTGTCCTACAATTTCGATTTCGATTGGGGGTAAAAACATAAATCGTGCTCTGTTAGACCTTGGCGCAAGTGTTAACCTGTTACCTTATTCTGTCTATGAGCAATTAGGGATTGGAGAGCTGAAACCTGCTCATTGCACTCTCCAGATGGCAGACCGATCTATCACCAAACCAAGGGGTGAATTAGAGGATGTATTGATAAAGGTCGGGGAATTTGTTTTCCCTGTAGACTTCATTGTGCTCGACACACATCCTGTAGCAAACCCCCGGGGCCAAATTCCGGTGATTCTAGGTCGTCCTTTCCTTGCCACTTCCAACGCTGTTATAAACTGTAGAAATGGTTCAATGAATTTATCATTTGGAAATATGACCATTGAACTAAATATCTATAAAGTTGGAAGTCAGCCGTCAGAACCCTCTGCTCATATTTTAGATGTGTGCTCTGTCCATGAGATCGCTCCCGATAGTTGTGGAGCTGAGGATCTTTGCTTGACTGATCTCGATGACATTAGCACATCTCTGTTTGATTTCACACATGATCTTAGTGAGGACACTTTAGCTACACATGAGTCCTGCACTTCTGACTTTTCTCCACCCGAGTCTGTATCTTTCACAGGCTCTGAGCTTCTTTGTAGATCCAAAAATCAATCTATGACCCTTCCTTCTATCATTTCTCCGCCTGAGTTAGATCTCAAAATTTTACCTTCTCACCTGAAATATGCTTATCTTGGTGAGAACGAGTCATTACCGGTTATCATTTCCGCTTCTCTTGCATCAGAGCAAGAGAATGCCCTTTTATCGGTATTGAGATCTAACAAAGAGGCGTTTGGTTGGAGTATGGCGGACATCAAAGGGATTAGTCCCTTGATAGTTGAACATCATATACATGTGATGGATGATGCCAGACCGACCCGAGAACCACAGAGACGGTTGAATCCCGTCATGAAGGAAGCTGTCATGAAAGAAATCGTCAAGTGCTTAGATAATGGTATTATCTACCCCATCTCCGATAGCCAGTGGGTGAGTCCTATACATGTCGTTCCTAAGAAATCCGGCATCACAGTTATCACAAATGAAGCGAATGAGTTGATTCAAACACGCGCCCAAACTGGGTGGCGTGTATGCATCGATTATAGAAAACTCAACGCTGCTACGAGGAAAGATCATTTTCCTCTACCATTTATTGATCAGATGCTGGAACGCTTAGCGGGACGAGAGTTTTATTGTTTTATGGACGGTTACTCAGGCTACAATCAGGTCCCCATCGCCAAAAAGGATCAAGATAAAACCACTTTTACTTGTCCTTTTGGTACCTTTGCTTACAGTCGCATGCCCTTTGGGTTATGCAATGCTCCCGCTACCTTTCAGCGGTGTATGATGGGGATATTCTCTGATATGGTAGAGAATTTCTTGGAGATCTTTATGGACGACTTCTCGATTTTTGGAGACTCTTTTTCTGATTGCCTTGCGAATCTAGACGCTGTTCTTACTCGTTGCAAACAGAAGAACTTGAAATTAAACTGGGAAAAATGCCACTTTATGGTCCAAGAAGGAATAGTCCTTGGACATGTCATTTCACAGAAAGGCATTGAGGTTGACAGAGCTAAAATAGATGTCATTCAAAACCTGCCTCATCCCAAAAGCGTCAAAGATATTCGCTCTTTCCTTGGCCATGCGGGCTTTTATAGGAGATTCATTAAGGACTTTAGCAAAATTGCTAGACCTTTAACACTACTCCTGGCCAAGGATACGACCTTCCATTTCGACTCGGATTGCGAGACAGCTTTCGACTCACTTAAACACTCACTCACCACAGCCCCCGTTTTATCATCACCAAATTGGGACTACCCCTTTGAGCTGATGTGTGACGCATCTGATTTTGCAGTAGGTGCAGTCTTAGGACAGCACATCGAAAAGATGCCACACGTGATTTACTATGCTAGTAAGACCCTGAATGATGCGCAAATCAATTATACAACCACAGAGAAAGAGCTTTTAGCGGTTGTATTTGCATTGGAAAAATTCAGGCCTTACTTAATCGGCTCACCTATAGTTATATATACTGACCATTCCGCTTTAAAACATCTTCTGGCTAAGAAAGATGCAAAAGGTCGACTAATACGTTGGATCCTTCTTTTACAAGAATTCGATCTTGTTATCAAAGATAAGAAAGGATGTGAAAACGTAGTAGCTGACCACCTTTCACGCATCGTTTCTTCTCCTGTGACCCTGCCGATCAATGACTCATTCCCTGATGAACAACTCTTGAGCATATCGATGAACCATGGTTCAGGGATATTGTGAACTATCATGCCACGGGACTTATACCGAGCGATTGGTCAAAACAGGACAAATATCGTTTTCTTTCCCAAGTAAAACACTTTTACTGGGACGAGCCTTATTTGTTTAAATATTGTCCTGATCAGATCATTCGTCGGTGCGTCCCAAATGAAGAGTTCAAGAGTGTTCTTTCATTTTGTCATGATCAGGCTTGTGGGGGTCACTTTGGTCCTAGAAAGACAGCGGAAAAGGTTTTGCAATGTGGATTTTACTGGCCGACCTTATTCAAGGACGCATTTGAGTATTGCAAAATCTGTACACAATGTCAGTATACGGGTAGAATATCCCAGAGGAATGAAATGCCTCAGCAACCCATTCTGGTTGTTGAAATGTTTGATGTTTGGGGCATTGATTTTATGGGTCCTTTTCCCAACTCCTTTGGGAATCTGTACATTTTGCTGGCGGTTGATTATGTCTCAAAGTGGGTAGAAGCCATTCCATGTCGCACTAATGACAGGAAAGTTGTCATTAAGTTCTTGAAAGAGAATATCTTTTCGCGATTTGGACACCCACGCGCTATCATTAGCGATAATGGGACACACTTCTGCAACAGATCTTTTGAGACTCTGATGCGAAAATACTCAATCAACCACCGTCTTTCTACACCCTATCATCCCCAAACAAGCGGGCAGGCTGAGATCTCAAACAGACAAATCAAACTTATCCTGGAGAAAACTGTTGCTAAGAATAGAAAAGACTGGTCGACCAAATTGACGGATGCTCTTTGGGCATTCAGGACTGCATATAAGACCGACCTAGGAATGTCTCCATATAGGATAGTTTTTGGTAAAGCATGTCATCTACCTGTTGAGATAGAGCATAAAGCATTGTGGGCTATAAAGGAAATAAATTTTGATCTAAACCTTGCTTGCAACTTTCGGAAGCTGCAACTTAACGAGCTAAGCGAACTCCGCGATGAAGCTTATGATAATGCTGTAATCACAAAGAATAGGACTAAGGTTTTTCACGATAAAAGCATTTTAAGGAAAACATTTTTACCTGGTCAACAAGTCCTTCTTTATGATTCACGATTACACCTTCATGCGGGTAAGCTCCGATCTCGTTGGAAGGGACCGTTTGTTGTGCGGTCTGTATACCCGCACGGGGCAGTAGAAGTTGAGAATGTTAAAAACGGCACTGTTTTCAAAGTAAATGGACATAGACTAAAGCCGTATTTTTCCACTGACCCCACGGAGGAGCTCTTGTTCTTACAAGAGCCAGTTTATTTGGATTAAAATTCCTCCGTCTCACCTTCATATCCTGTATATCATTGCATCATCTTTTGAATGAAGGTGAGTGAAAAACAAGTTTGGGGGAAGTTCTTCACTTATATATTTTGCCCCCACTAATAATTCCCCCCAGATTTACAAGATTTTTGTAGGTATAGCTGTCGGCAACAGTGAGGACACTGTTGAAAACAAGTTTGGGGGAGGTTTGTGCTTATTTTCGCATCATTTGCATATCATCTGCATAAGCACAAAACATTTCTTTTAAAAATCTATAAAAATTGAAAAATTTTCAAAACCCATAAAAATTTAAAAATTTTCAAATATAAAAATAATTTTAATATTTACACCTTTTTGTTTATAAATAAGATAATGAAAGTTTAGATAGTGAAAAGTTACATCCATGAGATTAGAAAAATTTTAGAAAACTAAGAAAATTAGAAGTTTTCTTATACGAACTAGTAATAAGTAGTTATGAGCCGTTGTCCCAAGGGTTAGTAAGATGAAGGACGTCACTAATCTGAGGATAAAAATAAGTCTGAAAAATAGTTTCTATTCTGGAAGCCAAACATTTTGAACGTGGCTACCCTGCTATTCGCACTTACACACGTCTTGAAGCCTGAGATAGTAGAGGATACCTTGAAATGCTCTTGTCTTAAAGCCGATGTATAAAAAAAAAGGGTATAAAAAAAATGGTGAGAAAAATGGATACTGGTTTTGTTATCACCAAGGGCATTAAAAATATATAGCAAAAGGGTGCTTCTTCACCTAGTGCCCCAAGGTCAACTGGTCTGGGAGTCACTGCTATGCCTGAGGTGGTGCAAGACGAGGAAAATACACCAAGCATGCAAGCACATTAGTAATCGGTCGGTTAGTACCTCAAGAAGTATTGACGGTCGCATGAAAGTGTGTAAGCAATCTCGTTTGCCAAGAAGTACTGAGGCCGATGGGCAAGGGTATGATAGCTTGAATTGAATTCTCCGGGTGTAGGGATGTCTTTACACACACGCAGGGTGATATGATCGATGTTTGGAATAAAGATAGGAATGAAGAATAAGACGATGTTTTATTGAGGGAGGACGTGATTTCTAACATTTTTTCATGACCATTAAGATAGGGCTCATGACAACCGAAAAGCTAGCTTAGTTGGAAACCCTAATTTTCAAAGCTTTTCTTTTACGATTCTCTTCTTTAAATGTAATATTCATGATCTTGCTTTTATTATTGGATTTTGTGGGTGCAATCCGCTGAAAACCCTCAGGAGACAACACTCCTCCTACTAGGGACACCTAGAGGTTTAAAGGCTTGTTGCACATGCTCAGTGCAATCGTGTTGCCTACGAAAGTGTGCTAGTTAGTTTTTTTTCTCTTTCTTTATTTTCTCCTTCTCTCTTTTTAATAAAACATTCGCTCGAGACGATCGAAATTAAGTTTGGGGGTATTTGATCAGTCGAAAATATTGCATATTTTAACAGGCAATTTCCTCATCATTTGCATCCATATAGAAGTGTACGGTATTCATAATTCACATATTAGCAAATCGGTAGCAAAATATCAGATTACATGTATTCGACCTTAAAACCGGCATTTCTAGGGAAATTGACTGCATTGCATTACATAGCATATTTTCCATATCTTGCAACCCCTGTTTTGAAGTATGTGCAGGAAAAGAGAAGCTTGCTCGATCATTACATTGCTCGACCATTACAATTGCTCGTAAACTCACTTAACTCAAATCTGGTATCAACACAGAAGGGGAACTGCAAATCTAAATATCAGAATAAGCCAAAAACAGCAGTACCAAGCAACAGAGGAAAGACCAAGGGCCAAGCTCAACAATGAGCCGCGGAAGAGCGGCAGTTAGGGGCTAAACGCGGCGGAAGCGCGGCGGCTATAGGGAATCAGTTCCTCAATTTCAGTGCACAACTCCTGTTTCAGTGGCTACAGCTCAATAATGCTCACAAACTTCCAGAATATCCCAGATACTTCCTCCAGATCAGCAAACACCTAAACTAGCCTAATACTTCTAGAACTTTCCCTAAACCCTAGCTTAAACCCTAAGCTAACTCCTAACAAACTCCTTCTAGAAACCCTTCAACAAACTTTGGGAGGGAAAGTTCTAATTCAAATCTAACCTAGGGTTTGGGAGTCTATAAATATGACCCTAGGCTCATCATTTGAGAAGAATTCAACCTTGGGAAAGCTTAGAAAAATCAATCCCATTCTTCATCTTCCTCTTCCTCAAGTTAAGTGAGAGAGCTTGTAGGAAACCCTAACCCTAAATCCAACAACAATTCAAGATCTTGAGTGCAAGCCAAGCAAGATGCCTTCAACCCTTTTATGAGCCGAGCCGATCTTCAATCGGGCAAGAGATCAAAGTAGATCCACGATCCACGGAGACGAGCGAAGCCGAGTCAACGATCAATTTCTTCTTCTTGTAGATTCTTGAAAGAATGTATTGAAATTGTTGATTAAATAAAAGGTGATATTCTTTTATCTTGTTTTCTTTAAATTCCGCATCATGTTATCATTACTATTCTTGAATATTGTCTTTGTGGTGATGTGTGAATAAAACTCCGCTCGTCGGGGAGTCGAAACGATCTTTAGTATGATGATGTAACAAATTTGTAATCGATTCTTGAATCCCACGAGTTTGTAAACCCTAGCAAGTTCAAGAATCGACGACCCAATTCGTTGCGATGCTTTCTTGATCGATATCGCTCGAGATTGGGGAGTTCCGATCGTTTCTTGGAATTGCTAGAGGCTAGAATATAAATGGTATCCTCAAAAGAACAAGGGTTAAGAGATGAAACCCTAATTTCATCAAGAAAACCCTAACTCTCGTCGATCGCCATTGATCTAGTATCAATTCTTTGAAGGACAAGAACACGAAACCCTTTAGATTACATCACGTCTAAAGATCCGATCGATTCCTACGAGCCTCTCTTATATTCTTGATTGTTGATTGGAAATATTATCAAAACAACCGATTCTTGATTGTTTATAGTTTCTTGATTCTTGAGTAAAGAATAGTGACACTCGCATACAAATCACATCTTGAATCATGTTTTCGTTTATTGTTGTTTAACATTTCATTTCAAACGTATCAAAATACAATTGAATTGCACAATCCCTGTGGACGATCCGCACTCATTCATTAATTACATCCGACACCGTGGTTTGATTGCGGTCAATATAATTTTTTGATTGTGATATCTTTACAAGTTTATTTTACACATCAGAAAACATTTCAATCATGTTTCGATGGGGTATCCTGGTATTCTTAGTAATGCCTCTTCCAGATTCACGACTGTAACCGTATAATTCTTTGCCACCTCTCCAAATCCCTTCATATGTCTTTAGTTTTTTTACCTTCTATACACCCCTTTAGGCCAAATGGTTTTCTTCCTTCCCTACCGTTCGGCACCAGCCTATGGTTTGGAAGAAGACTATCCAATAAGCATAATGGGTGTACTGTCCCAATCCTAGGAGCACTCGCAACACGAGAGAAGGTGAAGATAAAAGACACCTGAATGTACTTTATTCCTATTTCTCCTGAACCAGGATCCATCCCCGAACTGGAACAAGTTCCTTTCGAGTTCGTATATAACCATACGATGGAATATCCAAATAAACTGTGGATCTTCGTAGTGATACGGAGTGTCCTGGAGAAATACAAAGGTGATGTGGGAGTGGTAACGAAATATTTGGTTTGGTCGTGAATATCTGTTGCAATTTACTTTGCCCTCCTACTAATCCCTTACTTTGTCTGAACTTAATACCTTCTGCACACCATCGTTATGCTAATTGGTTTTCTTCATTCCCTACCGGTCGGCACCAGCCTAAGGTTTGGAAGAAGACAATCCAATTTGCGTAATAGGTGTACTACCCCTAAACCAAGGAGTACTCGTAACCTGAGAGAGGGTAAAAGGAAAAGACAACTGAATAATCCTATCCGTTTTCTCCAGAACCGGAAACCATCCTCGAATAAATTCTTTCGAGTTCGTATCTAACCATACGATGGTTTTGTCCAATGGAAGTGGACGTTCGTAGTAAAACGGGGTGTCCTGGAGAAAAGGGTAAAAGTAGAAGTGGCAATGAGGTTTGCAACTCTGACAATCCAAAAGCCGGTGTTTAAGAAGGTTCGGTCAACTTGGTCACTGAGTCAAAGTCTTAGGGTCGGGTCAAATGGTCGCTGCCAAAGAGAGAGAGAAGAAAAGAAACACTCAGCGTGCACTCTATCCTAGATCAGAATGGTTATCACTTTTTCTAATCAGGAAACCTCCCACTGTACCTCAAATTCTCCTCCAAACCTGAAAGAAGAATTAGTCGGGGTCACCCGAGGAGTAAACTAACTCATCAGTGGGAATCGGGATCCAACTATCATCGCATGATAACGTGACGGAATCCGCTCACGCTATCACACTCCAGAAAGTATGCGCATATCTGGCAAGTTTCAGTTCTTTTGAAACTCCCGATGTGATTTCTGCCCCATGCTCTTATGACCTTGGCGTGAGGTCAAAATATCATAAGTCACATGTCAAGTTCTGCCCGTCATTATCCAGGTTAATCTGAACCCACCCGTACATACCCTTGACGTAGGCCAAAATAGTAGTACGACTGTCCCAAACCAACGCATCTATCTATGCAACAGATAAATACCCGGCAGCTACCAATCACTATGCCTTGGCGTGAGGTCAAAATACATAGCTTGAATACTACCGAATATTTAACTGAAATGACGGAGGGCTACGAATGGTTTCTGGCGAAAACCTTTAACGTAATGAACTTGATATCGTCGAAGGAACGGATAGCTTTTAAAAATATAGTGACGAAAACCGTTGCTAAAGAGGTCACTCCCTGTGAAGGGATCTCGGCTCTTTCCCCGTAGAATGGGGTGCAGGATATTCCAAATGAATACCGCGATGCAAAGCAAAAGTAATCGGCTATAGTGAAGTTAATGCCCTGACGCAAACTTCTGTCCAAGGGGTCACTCCCGGTGAAGGGATCTCGGCCCTTGCCTCGTCGACTGAGGAGCAGGATATTCCAAATGAATACCACGATGCAAAACAAAAGTAAACGTCCTTGCAATAACAGCTTTTTGAAAAGTGTTCCAACAACATCAGATTAGGTTTGTTTAACTTGCATTGATCCGAATCAATGCAGTCCCATCAATTGATCACACCACAAAGAACGAAAATATACTGACGTACGTATATGCCATCCGCATTCGCCACTGGGTCCCGTCATCACCCGTTAGGTTAGCTAACTAACGGCAGAGCGGGGACTGGACTAGCGCGGATGAAAAACATATACAACATCTACTAATATATATACCAATATATTATATTCGCTCAAGGCGTGAATAAAATGCAACATCACAGAAATGTACAGCATCACAGAACAATACAGATATCTGGGATCCCCGGGTTTCACAGAGCCGCTGAAACCCGACGTTCCCCTGGTCGTGTGGATAGCCTGTGCAATGAAAATCTAGACCCCTACGGGCGCGGCAAGTTACCCGCCAAAACCTGAAGCGAGGCAGCCCCCTTCAGCGCCGTGAATGGACCACCCAGCACTTCACGGAATCCGGCAACTTGGGCACCCCTCCTGGGTCAACCTGTACCCCCTACGAGTGCGGCGAATAGCCCGTCAATCCTGGAGTGAAGCCCCCTCCTTCCCAATGCCATGAGATGCGGGCTTGTTGCCTTCTAGAACCCGGCTATCCGTGCACCCCTCCGCGGGGCAATCCTAGTACAGAAAGTAAAATATACATACAATGGGTACATCGACCGCAACCAGGTCGTGCCCCAAAAGAATAATACAAACAGGCAGTGACGGCAGTCCACATGTCGGACGCTCGCCCCGCAATATCAAATGTACATAATACAACAGCACTGTACTAGCATTGCATCCAGGCTATCCCCACGACCGATCCGCAACAACACAGCAAATACATAGAACATCAACGTGAAGGTCACGTTCGCAAATCCGTCTAACCGGGCTATAGCAGTTAGACAGGATTTACCGATCGAGTGACATTCACGGTCGCAGATATAATGTAAATACTGTGAAAAATGTGTTTATAATATCCGATCAATCAAATTTTAACAAGTGGGCCCCAAAGCAATACTGTAGCAGTTAAAGAAATCCTGGGCCCAATTTTAATATTCCAAAACCCATATTATAGGCCCAGAAGGCCTCTGTAAAAAATTGGTGAAGTGATGTGAATAGTGCGCGGCGGAAGGGCCGCACTAATGGGGTTTTCGCGGCGGTTCCGCGCTCCAACTGTGGAGTTACTTCATCAAAATTTTACAGAACTCTTAGATTTTCCAGTACATCAATATTTTACAACCTGAAAAATTTTTCGAGACCAAAAATTTTCAACAGAAACTGATGCAAACTAAAATGCAGTTTTGGAACTTTTTGATCGATCGGAAATGCAAACACATTACACAAAGCTAGACTAAGTTAATGGCGAGGCTCTGATACCACTGTAAGTGCACGGCGGCGGCCCGGCCGTCAATCCGACGCCGGAATGCGGAAACGGTGAATAACTTAAATTTTGCGGACTTTGCAAAACGGCACCACCGCGCACTAAACTCCGGATCGTAACCATTAACAAGTCTAAGCTACTTACAAGAAAGGGAAGAGATGTATACCGACGATCCAAGTCCTCCGGTCTTCATCTCCACACCGATCTCCTCGCGGGATCTCCGTCCGTCTTCTCCTCGTCGGAAAGGGCACCACGAAGCCGGGTACTTTTACGGGCTCCCACCTCAATACCGAGGCAACTCGCGCATGAAGCCGGCAACTCGACATGCTCAAGATATGCTGTAGGAAGTGTAGTGTAGAGTGGATGTCTCACTTTGGGGTTTGTTGCCTTTTGAAAGATGATGGAGGAATCAAGAAGAAAAATGGTGCTTGCATTTTTCTAGCATCGAAAATGAGATCAAGAATGCTACTCTCTCAAAGATGAAGCTCTCATCTTCTTCTCACTCAACCATGGAAAAAACTTATTCCATCAAGTGAGAAAGATAATGTGAAGGAATGAATATATTAAAACATGAAGGGAGGTGAGTGTAAGATCAAAAAAATGGTGACTACATCCAAGGTCAAAGAAACAACAACCATGCTTGTTACTATTCAACCCATACCCTCACTTTATCACAATAAAAAGCAAGTCAATGTGCAAGATATGAAAGGTGTCATAATCAATCATTATGCAAGAAAACCCCTCCACAAAAGTAATTTGCAAAACTGCAAATTACCCCCTCCATCGGAAAAGTCCGGCCGGGAAAGAACAAAGGAAAACCGGCCGGAACGGAATGCAAACTGGCAACTCCAGAAAACTGGTCCCGTAATAAATTACAGGAAAACCCCGATACTGTGCATACACACCCGCATCTGTATTCCGTCCGGATACAAATGCAAAGAGACAAAATCTACACTGTACTAAACTAGGACCGGCTTAAACCAAAGCCGGCTAATAATATCCGTTCGATCCTGATCCGTGCAATACCGCACGTATCTGATCGAACCCTGCCATATACCTATACGGCTACTAGTACAAACCGTCCGATCCTGATCCGTGCAATACCGCATGTATCTGATCGGACCCTGCCATATCTCCATACGGCCTCTACAGCGTTTCGCCCGAAACTTGAGTAACTGAAAGTGTGGCGGACTCTAAAGACTCGTCAATACAATGGCTGTGGATTTAACCACTAGCCCGTCAGAGGTATAAGCCAATACGTAACGGGCCACCAGCTATTGACTAAAAGGGACGTCGATGAGCGAACTCATCCTGACACCCTACTGAGCCTGTCAGTGACAATATCCGTGCAGTCCGGTCCGTTCGTCTATGAGCATCGCATGGCGGGCCTAGGGGGTTGGTAAAAGTCAGACCCCCAAAAGCGGTACAAGTCGTGTCGGAGTGTAGCCCAGAACACCCTGAGATACTACTGGAATACCTACCAGTAAATCTCCTTGCCTTGGCCAAGGACTTTGTGTAATGGCTCTCCTAGACACAGCACGACCTCACCCCCAATACCGGGAGAGACGAACCCCTGAAGATACGCTCACTGCCTCCATGTGGCTCGGGACTGTACCCAACTAAAACCTGTTTGCACGACTCCTTTGAGCCGTGGTAGGGTAGTAATCAAAGTACAGTGGGAACTCACACGAGACAAATGACGATCCCCAGGTCGATGAACTAACCTGCACACATGTCACCAGGGAACTGCCATCTGACGTCTGGTATATGACCAACTAGCATGTTCCCGGCGAGTCCTGTCCGGTGTACTCATAACCCAATGAGCACCTGTATACATCTTAGGTGATCCAACTGACACCAGTGGCTTGTGAGACCGGCCACCGCCCCTCGTCGGGGTCTCGACTGTATACACTAGTCTACTAATGGAGTATCGATGCCCGGTCTCGAAACTCCCACGACTAGGGACCTTTTAAGGATATGCTTGTAGACCCCCAGCTCCCACTTATATGATCGCCCTCATACTGCTGGTGGTCAAGCAAGAATCCTAGGGGCTCTATCAACGTGTAATAGCGACGTGTCAGGTCACCTAAAACAGTACACGATGATAAAGGTAAACCAGATAGCATACTATCATCTCGAGTAAGACTGTCCTACCGGGATAGGTCCTCCCTCAATCATTACAATCACATACCTGTGACCTAATAATTGACTCTGAGGGCACTATCTCCAACATAAGCATGGAATGCGATGAAACATCATGAATATAGAGAAAATGCTATAGTAACAGCAACACTGAAGAATAAACCTACCCAATATACGAGTCATACAATTTGGTATTTAAAATACTCATAATTCTCCATATATACCCTGATGAGTGGAATATACCCGCTCAAGTTTACAAGTCATATATGGCGCAATTGTTCCAATTTCTGAATTTAGCAAGTTGATTAGTACTTATGCCGCATACTCATGATAATGGTGCAATGGTTCTACATGATGAACTAAGCAAGTCATATAGTACTCGTGTCGCATGTCTCATATTAATGGTTCAATGGGGCTATATGATGAACTAAGCAAGTCATAAAGTACTCGTGTCGCATGTCTCATTTTAATAGTTCAATGGGTCTATATGATGAACTAACACATATATGGATATAAAAGATCATGCAATACAGCAAAATAGATAACTTAGAACTATACGCAAAATGCCTGTAATACTAGAAGTTTTAAAACTAACGGACGCCTCGCGCCATCCATACGATTTTCCCCGTAGATGTGTACATCTACTCACCGGAATGTCTCAGCTAGCCGGATCCAATCACCGCTTTTCCTTTCCGCGCCGCGTCCGATATCTCCGCGATCGATCCTAGAATTACACAAAGCAATACACATAAGGCTAAAATCCTGCTAAAAACACGATATCAAGATTATTCGAAAAACTTGCGTCGCGAGCTAACGCGTGTGTAAACGTGACACCAAAACGCGTGTGCCAGCGCCTGGAACCACCCTGACACGATGCGATACACAGAAACCACCAGGCCTAAACTCAAAACGTGCGTATCGCGCAAGTCTAAAAGTGTTGAAAACAAGGTATTTGATCCTAGATTTTGACTTGAGTTGAATTAGGAAAAGTTGCATACACCAAAGACCTACATTATATAGCAGACACCTACCCACCAAACCCCGACACACAAATCTACCATCTGGCCGCAATTTGCGGCCAGAACCCTTTTATTTGCGGCCAGGAATGGGAATGGGGGTCTCGTGCTGTTTGTGTGTGTTCCCTATCTCAGTCACCAAGCTCCAGTAAATGCAACTTTTGCCTGAAGCACCCGGGTCAAAAGCAGATCACAAAACCATCCAAAATCTTAACTAAAACGTTTACTTTACACCAATTTTAAAACAATAAGGTATTTTAGTGTAATCTGAAGCAATTACTAGGATTAAGTGACACTAATAACACTTAGTTAAGCTAAACAAGCCATAAAAACTTAAACTTGGCCTAATCCCCACTTAAACCACAAAACTAGCACTAAAATTATCTTAAACACTAAATTATGCTAAATAACTACAAGTCTAGCAAAAAAGGAAGTTGAGTTTAACATTATACCTCAAGGTGCGTTAGTGGTGGCTCAAACTTGATGATCTTGCCCAAGAACCAGCAAGGAGGTGTTTTGCAAGAGATTTGTGAAGAAAAATGGATTTTTGATGAAGATTGAGGCTTGGATGCAAGGAGAAGAAGAAGAAGAAGAAGAAGAGAAGAAGAAGAAGAAGAGAAGGGGGGTATGTGTGCTGCTGCTACTGTTGCTGTTGCTGTTGCTGTGCTGCTGCTGCTGCTGTGCTGCTGCTGGGTGTGTGTGTGTGCGTGTGTAGGGAAAATGAAAGGGAGAGATATGTGATGAGTGTGGAAAAATAAGTGGTTTGAAAAAAAAGAAATGAGAGATGAGAGTCAACCCCCTTTCCCCCTCTCTCTCTCATCATTACCAAGCATGCTTCACTCATCATGCCTTCTCTCTCTCTCCAATTCACAAGTCAACCCCCAAAACAACAAATTATACTAAAAGAAACTAATACACTTAATTAACTTCATATTAACCTAATGAAATGGGTTAGTCCACCATGACTACCTAAACATGGTTTAACCCCAAATTTAGTCTTAGTTTACATGCACATGTGTGCAAGCCCAATTGAATTCTAATAAAATATTCATTAATTTTGATAAAATTTTTGAAAACCGTTTTGGTAAACTTTTTACTAAAAACCCCACATTAATGCATAATAACCCCTAATCACATTCTAAGGTGTTACAGGCTTGGGTCGGGCCTTCAGCTGTACATCCGTATGTAGGATGTCTCTGGTTAACTTCAACTGTGCTCAAGTGTTGAGCTCTCTGGGAAATTTTGGTGTTTTTTGATTCGTTCGGAAAGTTTAACACCGTCTAACTTTTTCTGTAATGTGATACAATATGTGGAATTCATATAGTTAGGCATGAAATCCGAAATATGTGATATTTCGGGTTTATGATGTCTAAGGTGATTGTAGATTCCAAATGTTGTAGTTTTACATTTTCTTTTCTGCGACCATAAGTGTAATATGTGGTGTATCGCCGATTTCATTGCTATACATCAATGACAATTAGGATACACATATTTACTTACGTTGATGACATGTGATGTTATGTGTTGCTGTGATATGTTATATTGGATCGTTGTGTTTTGAATAGCCGGGGGTTTTATGTGAGATGAGAGTTTTTCATTTTCATTCATGTAAAATTCATTGTATGTAATATTCTTTTATTGGGGTACTTTCGGGTTGAGGATGATGTCACCATTGTATATTATTTACTTTTCTGCATTAGGATAGACCCAAGGAGGAGAGCACAAACAACAGGGTTCTAGGGTACAGTGGGAGACCAACTCGAGGAGTCGAGTCCGGGTCTCCTAACCCTAGAATTGGTAGGGTTGCTTTTCGTTCTCGTAGGGGTCTAGGGATATGGGTTTGTCTATTCATCGTGACCGTGGAATCCGTGTTTTATACAGGCTCAAAATAAAACACGGACGTCCTAATATATCCAATATTTCATATGTTATCTTCTGCTGCTCTGTGATGTGATCACTGTGGATTCTGAGACGAATGGATAAATATTATATATGAGATATATAGTAGACGTTACTTATGTTTTTCACCCGCGCTAGTCCCATCCCGGTATGCCGTTACTTAAGTAACCTAACGGTGGATAATGGAACATTGTGGCGAATGCGGATGGTATAAGCGTACGTTGTATTTTCGTTTCTTCTGTGATACTTAGGAAGTATAAATGATGGGAATTCATTAATGAGATTAATGAAAGAAAAAGAAACCTAAAAGATGTTGTAGAATCAAATTTATAAAAAGGGTAGCTCTAGTTTTTGCTTTGCATAGCGATATTCCTTGTAGAATATCCAACACCTTATTCGATAAGGAAAGAGCCGAGATCTCCGGGAGTGACCTATTTAGCGAAACTAGCAGATGCTATAATTCACACGGTTTTGTTTTTGATTGCTTCTATAGTTCTTGCTTTGCATAGCGGTATTTGTGAAATATCCTACACCTTATTCGATAAGGAAAGAGCCGAAATCCCTTCACCGGGAGTGACCTCTTTAGTAGAACTAGTAAAAGCCTCGAAAACACTCCTTTTTAAAAAATCACTTGTTTCTACAACGATATCAAGTTCATTACGCTCATGGTTTTCTTAAAAACCTGCGTAGCCCTCCATCATTTCAGATAAGTACTGTTTAGTATTCGTGTTATGGTAGTTTGGCATGCATCAAGGCGTAGTGTACGGTAGCTGATTAGTACTTATCTATAGCATGAGATGCGATCGGATTAGGGTATTCATACGGCATTGTTTGGCATGCGTCAAGGGTCGTACTGGTGGGTTTAATTCAATCAGGAAATGCACGGGTTGAACTTGACTAGCGGACTATGGGTTGTTTGTCATGCATCAAGGTCATAGGAAGCTAGGGGTAAAAAGCATTATCGGGAATTTCAAGTGTTGAAATTTGCAATGAGATTGCATACCCTCTATGAGATAGTTGGATCCCGATACCCACTACGAGTAAGAGTTACTCCTGGGAGAGTTTTGCACATGACAATTAGCCGATCAAGTAGGTGTCTAGAAAGGTGTTAACGGGGTTATGCCTATGGGAAAATGAGGTTTATTTTAATTAGGTCCGTGCAAAAGCACGGGGAACCTCTCTCAAAGTACCAACACTTGCATGGCTGAAAGATTGGCGAACTTGTAAGGTATAATTAATCCCGGCTAGTCTTGCCTTTTAAGGTTTTAAGGAAGATTTGATGAAAAACAGTGGGCGCCATCCTGATTAGATAAGATAATAACCAATCTAAACCTTGCAAGAGCGCACGCTAAAGTGTTTTCTTCTCTCTCTCTCCAGGTAGCGACCATGTCAGGCCTTAATCAAGATAAAAATATGGATGTATTGACTGAACCCGCTTGTTATACTGAGCAGGGGAACGTTGGTCTCGTTCTTTCTTATAAACGTTATAAGACTGAGCAGGGAATATGAACATATCCGGATTCCCACGCCGCCCAAAAGAAGAATGAGCATGTTGATGTATTTTCTTCGGGTGTGTTAGTTATCGAGAACTGTTTCTCAGTTCACTCTACGTCCTGGGTATTAGATACCGGATCAGGATCCTATATATGTAATATGTTACGTGGGCTACGAAAAGGTAGAGAACTGGGAATAGGTGATCATTCCGTAAGAGTAGGGAATGGTGCAGATGTTGCAGCCAAAGCAGTTGGCGAATATCATCTTGTCTTACCAAATGGTAGTACATTGATTCTGAACGAATGCTATTACATTCCGACCCTGATATGCAATCTTATATCAGTTTCTTTATTAAGTAAAGAAGGATATAATTTTGTAGTACATGATAATGTTATGAACATCTTCCTGGGTCAAAAGTTGATTGGATCAGGCTCGTTAAATAATGGCATATCCGTTCTAAATCAAACCAAGGTTCTTAATGTACAAAACACTCACAAGAGGAAGAGTTCAGAAATGAATGAATCCTTCTTGTGGCATTGTAGACTTGGTCATATCAATGCGACACGACTAGCTAAGTTATATAAAGATGGATATTTGAATACATTCGAATTATCATCTTATGAAACTTGCCATTCATGTCTCAAAGGCAAAATGACCAAAACTCCGTTTAGTGGACACGAAGAAAGAGTTACGGAACTCTTGGGACTGATACATAGTGATGTATGCGGTCCCATGTCTACACATGCCAGGAATGGTTCCTCGTACTTCATTACATTCACTGACGATCTCTCAAGATATGGACATGTGTTCCTGTTGAAACAAAAGTCTGAAGCTTTTGAGAAATTCAAAGAATATATGCACGAAGTAGAGAACCAAACGGGTAAAAGTATTAAGATCCTTCGATCTGATCGAGGAGGAGAATACTTAAGCAATGAGTTCCTGGATTATCTAAAAGAGAATGGGATTCTCTCTCAGCTTACTCCTCCATATACACCACAGCACAACGGTGTATCGGAACGGAGGAATCACACCCTATTAGATATGGTGCGCTCTATGATGAGCACCGCTGAGTTGCCTATTTTCTTTTGGGGATATGCACTGGAGACAGCTGCAGACCTATTGAATATGGTTCCCACCAAATCTGTGGTCGAGATTATCGAGAATTGATATCACGCCCGATAAGGATGTTGACGATTCTTTTGCTAAAATTTATAAACTTCATAAGAATTAAAAGGAGTATAGAATTTTCTCACCTATTGATCTATCTTAATCCTATGAATCCTGACAAGCGGAGAATTACTCGCGCATCATGAAAATAAAATAAAGAATAGAGAAAGAATTCATAATGCGGAAATTAAAAAAAATCGAAATGATAAAACTAATTATCTACCTTTCTTACTCATCTTCACAGTACAATTCTTCGAGTTTAGATTACAAGAGGAAGAAGAATTTGCTTTCGATCTCTGCCTCGAAGAGGTAAATGTTCCGTCGATTTTCACGTCGCTTGATCACCTCGAGTCTTGGACCTATCGCAGATCGCTTGCTCGTTGATGGTGATTGGCTTCACGTAAAGGAGTCTTGCTTAATTGATCGCTTGATTGATTTCTCGATAGATTTCTTGATCTTGGATCTCAAGATCGAAGATTCTTGATCTTAGATCTTAGATCCCCTTTTGATATTGGATTTGATCTTGGATTTTTAGAATGATGATTTGATGTTGTTCTTGGCTCTTTTTGCTTTTTGAATTGGATGAAATTGGATCTAGATCTAGATCCACAAATGGTGTAGCCCTCGGTCCTTTTTATAGCCCTAAAACCAGTAACAGAAACCCCCAACAAACTAAGTTTGTTATGAAGAAGATTCCAGAAAACTCTCGCTTCCTAAATCCCTGAATCGACCGCGGATCCACGGCGACTTGGCCTGAATCGGCCGCGGTTCCACGGCGTCTTGGTGAGATCATGACTTTGAACTTATGGAGTCTTCTCCTGTTCGTATTTGGGTATTTCTTTGATGTCTGGAACCTTCTTATCTCTTTTGAGTATCTGCCAGTATTTGATTCTTCGACTTTCTTTACTTTATCGGCAGATTCTTGATTCCTGATATCTGACCTGAGCTAATCTTGCAGAATATCTTCAATGAACAATATTAGTTATATTTAAGATACAATTTGATATGATAAGCGTAAAAATATTAAGCACATTTTCCTTCATAACATTGATTATAATATATAAACACATGGTAAATGGTATTTTGGAGATAAGCTTCTAATATGTGTTATATTTATAACAAACACCTTTAGATGATTAAGAAAAGTAAGGAAATTGTCATGTTAAAAGTGCACTATTTTCGATTGAACAAATACCCCCAAACTTGACTTTGATCGTCCCGAGTAAACTATTTATTCAAGGGAAGGAGTAAAGAAAATAGAAAGAAAAAAGAAAAAAGAAAAACTAACTAGCACACTTTCGTAGGCAACACGATTGCACTGAGTACGTGCAACAAGCCGTTAAACCTCTAGGTGTTCCTAGTAGGAGGAGTGTTATCTCCTGAGGGTTTTCAGCGGATTACACCAACAAAATCCCATAATAAAAGAAAGATGGTGAAAGTTACATATAAAGATAAGAACTATAAAAGAAAGAACTTGAAAATAAGAGTTTCCAACTACACTAGCTTTTCGGTTGTCATGAGCCCTATCTTAATGGTCATGAAAAGATATTAGAAATCACATCATCTCTCAATAAAATATCGCCTTTAGTCTTCCTCCCTACCTTTCTTCCAAACACCGATCATATACCCCTACGTGTGTGTAAAAGAAATCCCTACACTCGGAGAATTCAATTCAAGCTAGCATACTCTTGTCCATCTACCTCAGTACTTTTAGTCGTGAATATTTTAGATGGAATTGCTCACACATTTTTCATGCGACCGTTAATACTTCTTGAGGTACTAACCGACCAATTACTAAATATGCTCACTTATTAGGCGTAATTAGCAATTTTCTCGTCTTGCAACACCTAAGGCTTAGCAGTGGCTCCCAAACCAGTTGGTCTAAGGCACTAGGTGATAAAGCACCATCGCTATATTTTTTTTATGCTGCCTTGGTGATTACAAAACCAGTGTTCATTTTTCTTCACCATTTTATTCTTTATGCTTCATTTATATTTTCTTTGTACTTTGGGTTTTAGACAAGAGCATTTCAAGGTATCCTCTACTATCCCGAGTTTCAAGACGTGTGTAAGTGCGTATAGTAGGGTATCAACGTTCAAATGTTTGGCCTCAAGAATAGCGACTATATTTCAGACTTATTTTTATCTTCAGATTAGTGACTTCCTTCATCTTATTAACCCTTAGGACAACGGCTCATAACTACTTATTACTAGTTTCGTTTAAGAAAACATCTATCTTTCTTGTTTTTCTCAAACTCTTCCAATCTTTTAAATGTAATTTTTCACTTTCTAATCTTTCATTATCAAAGAAAAAATTAAATTTTTTTGTGCTTATGCAAGGTGTAATGCAAAAGTAATTCGTAAATAAGAATAAACCTCCCCCGAACTTGTTTACAGCAGTGTCCTCACTGTTGTCATCTTTTAAATCTCAAAAAACCTGTAGACTTGGGAGAAAAAGTTATTAACGGGGATAGAAATAAATGAACATGAAAAATCTCCCCCAAACTTATTTTTGGTCATACGGATATTCAGATAAGTCCTTTTTCACTCATCTCCAATCTTAGGATGAGACAATATTATCAAGACAAGGAGGTGAGGCGGAAGAAATTTAGTTATGATAAAGCGGCTCCTGTAAAAACAGGAGCTCCTCCGCGTCGTCAGTGGAAAAATACGGTTTTAATCTATGCCCATTCACTAAAAATATAACCGTTTTTAATATTTTCAACTTCAACTGCCCCGTGCGGGTATACATACCGCACCACAAATGGTCCTTTCCAACGAGATCTTAGCTTACCCGTATGAAGATGGAGGCGGAAATCGTAAAGAAGGACTTGTTGTCCCGGGGTAAAAGTTTTTCTAAAAATATTTTTATCGTGGAACACTTTAGTCCGGCTCTTTACTATAACCGCATTATCGTAAGCTTCATCGCGGTGTTCGCTTAGCTCATTTAATTGCAGCTTCCGAAAGTTGCAGGCTTGATTGAAATCGAAGTTAAGCTCTTTAATAGCCCACATTGCTTTATGTTCGATCTCGACAGGAAGGTGGCAAGCCTTTCCAAACACTAGGCGGTAAGGAGACATACCAAGATCAGTCTTATAAGCGGTACGAAATACCCAAAGAGCATCCGTCAATTTGGTTGACCAATCTTTACGGTTTTTAGAAACCGTCTTCTCCAAAATTTGTTTTATCTGCCTATTGGAAATCTCAGCTTGCCCGCTCGTTTGGGGATGATAGGGCGTAGAAAGTGTATGGTTGATTAAATATTTCCGCATCAAAATCTCGAAAGACCGATTACAGAAATGCGTCCCGTTGTCTCTAATTATAGCGCGAGGGTGTCCGAATCACGAAAAGATATTTTATTTAAGGAACTTAATAACAACCTTGTTGTCATTAGTGCGGCACGGTATCACTTCCACCCATTTCGAGACGCAATCAACCGCTAACAAGATATATAAATTCCCAAAAGAATTGGGAAAAGGGCCCATAAAATCAATACCCCAAACTTCAAAAATTTCCACAACCAAGATAGGTTGGAGTGGCATCTCATTTTTTCGAGAAACCCGACCCATGTGTTAACACTGTGGACAAGTTTTGTAATGATCATATGCATCTTTAAATAATGTAAGCCAGTAAAAACCACATTGCAAAACTTTCTCCACCGTTTTACGTGGACCAAAGTGACCACCACATGCCCGATCATGACAGAAAGACAAAACACTCTTGAATTCATCATTAGGGACACATCTGCGAATGATTTGGTCGGGACAATATTTAAACAAATAAGGTTCATCCCAGTAAAAGTGCTTTACTCGGGATAGAAATCGATGATTGTCTTGTTTAGACCATTCGCTAGGAATAAGTCTCGTTGCTAGATAATTAACAATATCCACGAACCAAGGTTCGCAGGATACGGTCAAGAGCCGTTCGTTAGGGAAAGAGTCATTTATTGGCAAGGTCACTATAGGTGAGGAAGAGACGCGTGAAAGATGGTCGGCTACTACGTTTTCACATCCACTCTTATCTTATATGGCAAGATCAAATTCTTGTAATAACAGGATCCAACATATTAACCCGACCTTAGCATCCTTCTTCGATAAAAGACGTTTTAGGGCGGAGTGATCGGTGTAAATCACTATCGGTGAGCCAATCAAGTAAGGCCTGGATTTTTCTAATACAAATACAACTGCCAAGAGTTCTTTATCGGTAGTTGTATAATTAATTTAGGCATCATTCAAGGTCTTATTTGCATAATAAATTGCATGTGGCATCTTATCAATGTGCTGTCCTAAGACTGCACCAAAAGAAAAATCTGATGCATCACACATAAGCTCGAACAGATAGTTTCAATCAGGAGATGATAGAACGGGGATGTAATGAGAGATCTTTTAAGTGAGTCAAAAGCAGCCTCACAATCCGAATCGAAGTTAAATGTTGTATCCTTGGCCAAGAGAAGAGTTAAGGGTCTAGCAATTTTGCTAAAATTCTTAATGAATCTCCTATAAAATCCTGCATGACCAAGGAAAGATCGTATATGTTTGACGCATTTGGGATGGGGAAGGTTATGGATGACATCTATTTTAGCTCTGTCCACCTCAATGCCTTTTCGTGAAATGACATGTCCAAGCATGATACCTTCTTGGACCGTGAAATGACATTTTTCCCAATTCAAAGTTAATTTCTTATTCTTACAGCGGGTAAGAACTGTTGGATATATGTATGCCCTAGAGGCCATTATATGATATTGTATGTACCGGTATGTGTGTGTGTGTGTGTGTGTGTGTGTGTATGTGTGTGTATGTGTGTATGTGTATTCAGGGGACATTCTTACTCGACATGATAGTATGCTATCTGGTTGTATTTTATCTTGACATGTTCATTTGATCATGCATATTACTCATTTAGTGCATGTTGATAAAGCTCTTAGGATATTTGCTTTACTACTGGGATTATGATGCGGATCATACTAGTGGGACGAGTGTAGTTTATAAGCATATCCTTGAAATATTCCTAGTCGTGGGTGTATCGAGACGGGGCATCGATATTCCAGAGTAGACTAGCGTATACATTACTTGACCCATATGATGGGCGATTGATGATCCCATATCCATTGGTGTGGTGACACCAAAGACCGTATACGGGTGCTCAGTGAGACTGGGTACACTGAACGGACTCACCGAGAACTCCTATGTGGTATTATATCTATCGTCGGATAGAATTTCTCAGGTGACACCGGTACAGATTAGTCTGTAGACCCGAGATTGTCATAGAGTCTTGCGTGTCCTCCCACTGTACTTTGATCTCCACTCTACCACGAGTCTACTGAGTCGTGCAAACATGTGGATTTTGGGTACAGTCCCGAGGCACATGGAGGCAATGAGCGATAGGAGGGGTTTCGTTTCTGCCGGTATTGGGGGTTGATGTTGCGCTATGTACGATTGGTTATAACAGGAAGTCCCTAGCCAGGGCTGATGAGATTTACTGATAAGTATTATCAGTAGTTTCTCGATCTGTTATGAGCCATATACTGGCATAACTTATTGAGTTATTGGAGTCGACGATGCCTTCCCTAGACTCGATATGCAGCATATCTGACGAAGAGGCCGGACTGTACGGTAAGTGTTGCCAGTTGGCTCGACGGGAGTTTCGACAGGTTCGCTTGTGTTTCTTCTGATCGCTCAATACCTGGGAGCCGTTACGTACAGCTTATGCTACTGATGGTTTGTGGGTATGTGATGTGATCACCACATACTACTAGCGTATTGACGAGTCTTAGTGTCCCACAAAGGGGTCTCCTAGCTCAGGAGAAAATATGTGGGGTGCATATGGGGTATGCGCGGGAGCTCGATTAAATGCGTGTATATGATACCGTATTTTAATCAGATGTTTACTATTGGATGGGTCGTATGTGATATGACTGAGTTATTAAATCAAGTGTTGATTTAATAGTAAGTCCATTAGCTCATTTATTAAAACCTATTTCTTTATGATGCATGCATGAGTGCATGTATATGTTGATATGGATGCACACATGCAAGCATACCTGTGTCATGGTTGATGATACATTGGTGGTGGCAATGCAAGACTCACATGGTAACATATTTATATATTTTGATAATTTGAGAAAAGTAAAATGGTAATAAAATCATGGTTGCCTATTCAACTCTTTTATCTTGTGTTGACCAAAGTCAATACCATTGTTTCATTACCCATGGTTTTTTAGCCCATGGTTTTGCTTAAACTCAAGTCACAAAATATATAGATATTTTGTAACCATAGTTAAGTATGACATAATTCTAACTCTCTTTAGATTATGTTGCATTATTCTCACTTGAGTCAAGTTTTAGCCATCTCCTTCTTCTACCTCCTTCAAGCTCTCTAGGGTTTCAAAAGTGAGTGAAGAACATAAAAAGAAAAGGTTTTTAAGTGATACAAACACACATCACCAATCTATATTAGTCTAGCCCACTAGTGTAGGTTGTTTGCTCCATTTCTTCAAAGATCAAGTGGAGTTAGGAGCTTGAGCAAAGGGACTTCGTGGTGGATCATCGTGGACTTGGAAGGATTCAAGCGAACCAGTTCAAACCTTACTAGATCCAAGGAGTCACAAGAGGAGGTCTACAAAGGTTGTATTATTTACCTCTTAGTGTTAGACACTTATTAGTATGTGATACTTGATGTTGTTACCCTAATTTTCTAGTTCGATTCATGGTTGGTATTGTTTAGCACCCCCTAAATTTTTAATATAGCATGTATGATGCAACCCAAACCCCAGGATGGTTCTAAAGAATCCCTACAGTAGTATCAGATCCAAGCTAGAAACTTAGACGATGTTATATAAATTACGAAACCGAAACAACTCCGAAAATACGATATTCTGGAACCCTGAAATATTGTTCTCTGTCGATTTTAAAATGGGCTTGAAAAATTTTTTTAGCAACTGTAGAAGCTTACATGTGATGTACTGAGAACACTGGAGAAAAATGAGGCAAATCCACCACTTTTGAACCGGCCACATCCCTCTTTTTCCCGAGCTGGCTGGCCATAGTTGCCCAGAATCGCCTCGTTTTTCTTTTGTGCTCTGGTATGTAGATTTTGGGGTTTCAGGTATTGTTAGTTTAGCCCAAAATTTCATGTGATGTTAATTTTGCTTAGGGGCTAATTCGGAGTATTTCATAGTCGTAATAACATTGTTTTTGATAACTTGGATGACGTTTAACAGTTCGAGCGAACATCAATCACCCCCTCATTGCTCTCGCTGGAAATTTTCCAAGTGTTGGAATTTTCCAAGTTAAAGATATTTGAAAGTTCATGCAAGTAACCTTATGGACCCTCTAGAGGAACGTAACCCTAACTCGATTCTATGACCATGGAACCGCAGCCAAACCTTAGGGTTTGTCGTAGTCCCATGGCGCCATAGGTGAGGCAAGGGTTGACCCTTCTACGGTTGGTCCATAGGCACTGTGGCATGTTTTGGGTATTTTAGCTTTGCTCAAGTGTTGAGCTCTCGGGATAATTTGTGGGTGTTTGTTGACTCGATCGAAACTTTAAATATCGTCTAGATATTTGTGAATGTGATATAATAATCGGAATCTACACTAATTAGTTTTGTGAAAAGTAATTAGTTGAATGTAAATATAATATTTTGGCCTCGGTAGAATCGGGAATCTTGTTGAATTACCCGACTTCTTTTGAAAAGTTGTTTTCATAGTTGAGACCCAAATGTAAGATTTGCATCGTTAGGCATGAAATCCAGAATATGTGATATTCCGGGTTTATGATGTCTAAAGGCAGTGTTGATTCCAATTGTTGTTGTTTTTCACTTTCTTTTCTGCGACCGTAAGTGTAGTATGTGGTGTATCGCTGGTTTCGTTGCTATACATCAATGACAATTGGGGTACACATACTTACTTATGTTGATGATATTTGATATTATGTGTTGCTGAGATATGATGTACATGATCGTCGTGAATGAATGGCCGGGGGTTTTATGTGAGATGAGAGTTTTTCTTTTCATTCATGTAAAATTAATTGTATGTAATATTCTTTTATTGGGGCACTTCCGGGTTGAGGATGATGTCACCATTGTTGTATATTATTTACTTTTCCGTATTAGGATAGACCCAAGGTAGGGAGCACAAGTGACCGGGTTCTGAGGTCCAGTGGGAGACCATCTCGAGCAGTCGAGACCGGGTTTCCTAACTCCAGAATTGGTAGGGTCACTTGCCGCTCTCGTAGGGGTCTAGGGGTGTAGGATTGTCTATTCATCATGACCGTGGAATCCGTATTTTCTATTGTTGACTAAATACAAAATACGGACCTCCTAATATATCCTATATTTTCATATATGTGCTTCTGCTGTTTATATTCTGTGATGTGATCGCTTGATATATTGAGATGAATAGAATATTATATATATGATATATAATAGACGTTGCTTATGTTTTGCATCCACACTAGTCCCGCCCCGCTATGCCGTTGGTTAAGTAACCTAACGGTGCATAACAGGACACCGTGGTGAATGCGGATGGCATAAGCGTACATTATATTTTCGTTTCTTTTATATGATGGCTTAAGGACTTAAATGATGGGACTACATTAGTGAGATTAATGTAAAGAAAAATGAACCTAAAAGATGTTGTAGAATCGGATTTGAAACCTACTCGGCTTTTTATGAAAAAACAAGTTTTCAAAAGTGCGGAGCTTAAGCCACTCCTTTTAAACCCATTTGATTCTACAAAGATATCAAGTTCAAAGCGTTAAAGGTTTTCTTAAAAACTATTCCCAGCCCTCCGTCATTTTAGGAAGTAGAGTACTTAGTATTCGTGCTGCGTATTTGACTATATAAGGCGCAGTGTACGGTAGCTAAGTGATGTCTTTCTACACCTCATATGATGCGATTAGTTAGGACATTTATATGATTATGTTGACTTTAGTTAAGGGTCATATGGGTGGGTCTAGTTAATCAAGAAATGACGGGAAGAACTTGTAAAGTACTTATGATATGTTGACTATAGTTAAGGTCATGAGTGATAGGGGTAAAAACCTAATCGGGAGTTTCGAGAGTTGAAATTTGCAATGGGATTGTATACCTTCTATGTGATAGTAGGATCCCGATCCCACTGTGAGCAAGAGTTTCTCCCATGAGAGTTTTGCACTTTATAATTAGCTAACCCATTAGGTGTCTAGAAAGGTGTCTACGGGACCACGCCTCTGGGAAAATGAGGTTTAATTTAATTAGGTCTGTGCAAAAGCACGGGGAACCTCCCTCAAAGTACCGACACTGGCCTGGCTGAATGGTTAGTGAAGTTGTAGACTGTAATTAATCCTGGCTAATTTTCTTTTAAAGGTTTGAAGGAAAATTTGATAAAAGCAGTGGGGGATATCAATTAGATAAGATAATAACCAATCTAATCTTTGCAAGAGCTTTCGCCGAGTGTATTCTTTTCTCTCTCTTAATGGAAGATACCAATAACAGGCCTTAAGCTTTTACTAGATAAAAACAAGCTGACCGGACCGAGCTATAAAAACTGGCTGAGGAACATTAACATTGCTCTCACATATGATAAAGTATCATATGTCCTCACTGCCTCAGCCCTGCCCAGTCCAGGCCCTGAAACTTCTGTTGCGGATAGGGAGATCCACAAAACGTGGGATATTAACTATGCTACTGCCAAATGCCTCACGCTTGCATCGATGGACAATACACATCAAAAGCAGCACGAGCAGATGGATGTCCAATCCATCTTTCCCCATACAAAAGAGTTGTATGGGTAGAAATCTCGGACCCTGAGATATGAAGTATCTCGAAAGTTGTTTCAGATGCGGATGGATCCTGGCACACCAGTAGGCGCTCACGTTTTGAAGATGATAGCTCTCATTGAAGAGCTTGAGGGCCTCGGATGGACAATGGAGAACGAACAATATGTTGATATTGTTCTACAGTCTCTTCCTTCTGCCTTTTCTCCATTCATAGTGAACTTTAACATGCATAACATGGAGAAGTCACTACCAGAACTTCTCAATATGTTGAGAAGTGCGGAGAGGATGCTTAAAGAGAAGTCTCTCTCTCTGCTTGTTGGAAAATCTTCCTCTTCCGTCCCAAAAGCCAAGGCCAAGGGAAGGAATAAGAAGAAATTCACCAAACCAAGAGGTGGAATTAAGAAGGCGAAGGGGAAAGACAAATCCAAAGCTGCGGAGTCGGGGAAAGGAGAATGTTTCTATTGCAAAAAGTCAGGGCACTGGAAGCGAAATTGTACTGAGTACTTGGATCTCAAGGAAAAGAAGTATGGTGATGCTTCCACTTCAGGTGTGTTTGTAATTGAAAACTGTTTCTCTATTAACTCTGCTTTCTGGGTATTGGATACCGGATCGGGTTCTCATATCTGCAATTCTGTGCAGGGTCTGAGAAATAGCAGAGTTTTGAAGACCGGTGATCATACTCACCGAGTTAGAAATGGTTTCAATGTACATGCAGTTTCAGTGGGAGAGTATCACCTAGGGTTGTTGTTGGGTTGTATATTGGTTTTGAACCCATGTTATTTTGTACCAAGCATGCTTTGTAATATAATATCCCTTTCTTTGTTAGACAATGAAGGATATCATTTTGTATTGCAGTATAATATTATGAACATTAAACTAAATCAAGAGTTGATTGGTTCTGGTATACTTAATAACGGGATATACGTCCTAAATCAACATATAGTTTTCAACATACAACACACAAATAAAAGAAAATTTTCATATATAAATGAAGCTTTTCTTTGGTATTGTAGACTTGGTCATATTAATGAAACAAGACTAAACAAGTTTCATAAATATGGATATTTAAATCCTTTTGAGTATAAATCTTATGCAAATTGTCAGTCTTGTATCAAAGGGAAAATGACTAAAACTCCGTTTACTGGACACGGAGAAAGAGCTACAGAGCTCTTGGGCTTCATACATAGTGATGTATGTAGGCTAATGTCTACACATGCGAGAGGCGATTTTTCTTACTTCATAACTTTTACTGATGATTTTTCAAGATTCGGTCATGTGTTTTTGTTAAAGCATAAGTCTGTAGCTTTCGAGAAATTCAAGGAGTATAAACTTGAAGTAGAAAAACAAACAGGAATGAGCATCAAGATATTTCGATCAGATCGAGATGGAGAGTATCTTAGTACAGAGTTTTCGAACATCCTAAAAGAGAATGAGATTCTCTCTCAACTCACTCCCCCTTACACACCACAGCACAACGGTGTGTCAGAGCTGCGGAATCATACCCTATTAGATATGGTGCGATCCATGATGAGTGATGCTGAGTTGCCCCTCTCCTTTTGGGGACATACATTGGAGACTGCGGCTTTTCTGTTGAACAAAGTTCCAACCAAGGCCGTGTCTACCACTCCATACGAGATATGGTATGGGAAGAGACCATCTCTTAAACGAGTTAATATTTGGGGTTGTCAGGCTTTTGTCAAAAAGCAGAATCCAGACAAACTCGAGACACGATCGGTCAAGTGTATATTTGTGGGATATCCAAAACATTCGTTTGGATATCTTTTCTACCACAGGGAGGAACAAAAAGTGTTTGTTTTTCAGTATGCCACATTTTTAGAAAATGAGATTTTTCCAAATGATACTGATGGCAATGTGGTAGATCTAGAAGAGGTTCTAGAGACACAAGTTACAAATGACGACTTGGTTGAACCTGATATTGCAACAGAATCTTATGAAGCTCAACCACTCTGTAGATCTGGTAGGACTTCTTGCCCGCCGGAGAGATACTACGGTTTTCTCATTGATGGTGATAGAGAAGAATGCATCATGGATGATGATGAACCTACCAGTTTTCAACAAGCTATCACGAGTGGTGACTCTGTGATGTGGCTGGATGCCATGAGATCCAAAATGGAGTCTATGTACACCAACAAAGTATGGAATTTAGAGGATGTACCCTCTGGGGTAAAACTCGTAGGGGGCAAATGGATCTTTAAAAGAAAGATCGGTATAGATGGGCAGGTGGAGACCTATAAGGCAAGGTTGGTAGCGAAAGGTTTTCGTCAGAGACCAGGACTGGACTATGACGAGACTTTCTCTCCGGTAGCCATTCTTAAATCCATTCGGATCCTACTTGCTATTGCTGCTCACTACGACTATGAAATCTGGCAGATGGACGTTAAAACTGCATTTTTAAATGGTGATTTAGAAGAATGCGTTTATATGGATCAGCCAGAGGGCTTCATTGACAATGGGAGCAGCGGGAAAGCATGTAGGTTACTTAAATCCATTTATGGATTAAAGCAGGTATCACGGAGTTGGAACATTTTTTTTGATGATATTATCAAAGAGTTTGATTTCGTCAAAAATCCAGATGAACCTTGTGTTTATAAGAAAACTGTAGGGAGAACTGTCACATTCCTCGTATTGTACGTGGATGACATTCTTTTGATAGAAAATGACATTCCTATGCTACAGTCAGTCAAATCATTCTCATCATAAAGGTTCTCCATGAAGGACCTGGGTGATGCCACGTACATATTGGGCATACGGATCTAGAGGGATAGATCCAAACGGTTATTGGGATTGTCCCAAACCAGGTACATCAAGACCATCCTAAAGAGATTTAGTATGGATGACTCCAAGCGGGGTGCCTTCCCCGCTTGCCATGGAGTCACTCTCTCCAAGGACTTTTGCCCAAGGTCTGATGAAGAGAGAGAGCTCGTATGAGCATTATTCCCTACACTTCAGCCGTAGGATCAATAATGTATGCGATATTGTGTACACGTCCTGATGTAGTTTATGCACTGGGTGTAGTAAACATGTATCAGTCAAACCCAGAGAAGAAACACTGTATTGATGTGAAGAACATTCTTAAGTACTTGCGAAGGACTAAGGAATTGTTCTTGGTATATGGTAACGAGGATCTCCAAATGGAGGCATGTACCGATTCGAGCTTCCAGAGTGATAAGGATGACATCAAGTCTATCTCAGGGTTTGCATTTACCCTCAATGGAGGGGCGGTGAGTTGGAAGAGTTCCAAACATGATACCGTTGCAGACTCTATGATGGAAGCTGAGTACATTGCTGTAAATGATGCTGCCAAAGAAGCCGTTTGGATGAGGAAGTTCATCTCGGAGCTAGGAGTAGTTCCAAACATTATTGATCCAATACCATTGTATTGTGATAATAATGTGGCTGTGGAATTGTCCAAAGAGCCCAGGTCCCCTCAAAGGTCCAGACACATCCTGAGGCGATATCATTTGATCCGGGAGATAGTTGATCGCCACGAGATCGAGATTAGGAGAGTAGATACAAAGAATAACATTGCGGATTCACTCACCAAGGATCTCCCTCAGCTACAGCATGAGCAACTTTTTAAGATGTTGGGTATGAGATACGCCAATAATTGGCCTTAGTGCAAGTGGGAGATTGTTGGATATATGTATGCCTTAGAGGCCATTATATGATAGTGTATGTACCGGGGTGTGTGTGTGTGTGTATTCAGGGGACATTCTTGCTCGACATGATAGTATGCTATCT